>OZ005606.1:14610000-15860000 GCA_963930655.1 Myrica gale
TGGAACTCAGGAGCCCATCAAGAGACTTGGAAGAAGTAGTAGTTGAAGGGCTAGAAAGTTCAGTACCATTTGCAGCCCACAACTTTGTTGACAGCTTACCAGGCCCATATTGGCCAATATTCAAAATTCCCAGATGCTCCCGCGTCTGTTCTAAGGGAATTTGAAACCCCACTACCTCGAGCGTAGAATGTTCCTGCCTGTCAATAAATTCCTTTCGAGTGATGGCTGAATCTTCTACCTCCTAATGTTGACAGCCCACTACTAGAATCTCGCGATTTCTCACTCTGTCGTCCTTCATGCTGTCCAAATTCCAAATTTGCAGCCTTTGTATGCAGATATTCCATGTTGGGATTTACACCTGCAGTCAATTGCGCTGGGGTCAAATCCGGACCTGCTTCGGGTAACACCACCGTCTTCCTCGCCGTGTCCAGCAATGCTGCAATTGTTCGACTACTCGCTATCGGCCTAAAAGTATGATCTTTCACACCAAGATGCTGCCACCTTCCATCCTTCGGTGGTATCCCCGAATTCATGTCCACACTCTGAATGGGAGAGAAACCACTCATTTTGTCTGTGATAGCATAGTCTCGAGGATGTGTAGGATTCTGATAGCAAGTTCCAATTGTATGGTCAAGTTATCCCTTGGAATTGTCGGCTTAGAGTATGAATAGAGAGAGGGTCATGTGAGGCTTCCAACTGAAGAAGAAGAAGAAGAAGAAGAAGAAGAAGAAGAAGAAGAAGAAGAAGAAGAAGAAGAAGAAGAAGAAGAAGAAGAAAAGAGAGAGAAATAACTTAGAAGGTAAGTCACGTAGGGCTTTCGGCCATGGGAGAAAAATCTCTCTCATAAGCTTTTCTCTTTTTTCTTGCATATCTACCCTTTAATATTGACGGCTAACCATGGATCTGGATTTAGGAAAAATCTTGGAGGTTCATCATCTTCAAAACAAGTCAAGAGGTAAGGGTGATTAGAGACTTGTTGTCCATGGGGATTGGGATCTTTGTTGGTGATTTGTTGGGGGGAACTACTGTTAAGGCCACAGGTTTGGGGTTGGATGATAGCTTAGGTGATTTTTTTTTTGTAAAATGGATGCATGCATGTGGATAGATGAAGAAGAAATGGGAATGGGGAGAGTCATTTGGCCGATTGCACCTCTCTAGCTTTTATTTTTGTGTTTAAGGCCTCTCTTGGAATTTATGTGTTTTGGATGTCTTGCATGTTGAATATGTGATTACAAGAAGGGAGTTAGTGACTTAGAAGAGTCACGAGTTACACTTTAGAAGAGGAAGTTGCATGCATGTTTGATTTCTTTTATGAACTTGATCTTGTTGCTTCCTTTTATAGTTTTTGTATACCTTGTTTAAGAATTTGTGAATTGTGAACTTGTGCAATGAAGAGCAACCCAAGAGGGGGGTGAATTGGGTTCCAAAAATTTATACGATTTCACAGAGACTTTAAGCACATACAAAAGATAAGGCAAAAGACTAATGAACAACAATATATGCAAAATTAAGGAGATAAAGAGATAGAGAGATAACACTGTGTTTTTAGGTGGTTTGGTCAATCCTTGCCTACGTCCACCCCCAAGGCTATAGACCTCCTTGGGCTTCCCTTACTATAATCGAATAGCAAGTACACCTTAGCTTCCGGGGTGCTAAGGAACCGTTACAAAGCGTTTTTAAAGCTCACGCTTAAACTTTCCCAAATCCTCACAACCTAAAGGATTTCTTCTACTCTCACAAGTAGGACCCAGTGTTTACCCAACACTCTCAAGCTTTAATGAAGTGGGTACAAGGGAAAACTCAAGTATTGGCTCTTAAAGCCGAATTTACAAGTGAGTGGCACACGAGTAGGAGAGAGAGAGTGGTTGTACAATGTAGAAGACTCGAAAGGTATGAAGATGGAAAATAGCAGGCCTTCTCAAGGAGTGCGGAATTTTTACTCTTCTCTTGCTATCTCTCTTTTCTCAAAAGTTAGGTTATGGAGTTATTGCTAATATCGTGCAAGTCGGTGAGAGAGAGTTATTGTCTTCAGCTACCATTCTTGCATTTAAACCCCAAAACTTCTTCAACGGTCGACGGGTTAGGTGAGGAAGCCGTTGGAAAGTTGCCCGTGTATTAAGGAGGAAATAAATGTGTCTGATTGCTTTCCGAAAAATCCACAATTTCGTGAGATGTGCTGACACATCAAATAGTAAGTGCTGACACATAGAAAAATGAGCAAAAAGTGAGTAATCGGAAGTTAGTGCAATGTGTCGACACCATGTCACATATGTGTCGACACCATGTTTTCACCATTCGGGAGTTAGTACAATGTGTCGACACCATGTATCATATGTGTCGACACCATGATTTCCAGTCTCGGGAGTAAGTGCAATGTGTCGACACATGTCCTGTATGTGTCGACACCTAAGAATCCTGGAAGCAAAAATCAGTTTCTATAAGCCTCAAATACGTTTCAAACTCCTTTTAAGGATTTATAAAGAGGAGAAATGATTGTTCCAACACTTGTAAGGATGCTTAAGTGAACTTCAAGGAGTTATAGTTAGAAAACATTAATCCATTTGAGATAAAACTTGGAAATGATGGATTTAACTAAGTAAAATCAAAAAGTCTTCAAACATAGAGAATTTTGTTATCATCAAAATCATTTAAGGATTGTTTGCAAAACAACCTTGGGCTAACGGTCTTGCATGTTGAATATGTGATTACAAGAAGGGAGTTAGTGACTTAGAAGAGTCACGAGTTACACTTTAGAAGAGGAAGTTGCATGCATGTTTGATTTCTTTTATGAACTTGATCTTGTTGCTTCCTTTTATAGTTTTTGTATACCTTGTTTAAGAATTTGTGAACTTGTGCAATGAAAGATCATGTTTCATAGAAAAGAGAGGCATGACAGTGTCCTATCATCAACGTTCTTGGAGCCTTAAGGGCTGGAAAAATATGAGATGAATGGCATGTCCTATGTGGGAATGCATGAAGTTTTTGAAGAAAGAAAACTAGCAAAGGTATTTTTTTCTATGGAGATGTGTTACTGCTGTCCATATCTGGATGTATTTTGTTGTAATAAAAATAATTCATCCACATAAGTACGCATGCATTGGTATTTTAAGTCAAAAGGAAAAGATGCATGCAAAAATAGGGTACCCGATTTCTTAAAGAATTTTTCTTGTAGGTACAGACTTTATTTTGACACCAAACTCTCCAGATATGAATTTTACTAATTATAGGTATTACACTAAAAATTTCAACTAATTTGGATAAGTGTAAATGACCAAAATGCCCTTGGGAGCACATAGGGGCAGTTTTGGCATTTTAGAAAAAGATAGGGGTAAAAACGTCCAGGATCAGAAGTTACACTTATGATTATTGTGGACCTAAATTAAGGAACTTAAGGTATAAATTAGAACCCCAAATTAATTAACATGAGGCCCAAAACACAAGGCCTAATGTGAATAAAATTGGCCTATTAAGTTTAATATGATTTTAATCAATTAATCAAAAAGGGTACTTACATAAAAATCTTTTAGTAATATTGAAATCCGTAGAATGTTAGTTAAATGCATACTGAGTATCAAGTGACTAATAATGGATTAATTTTTGTGGTAGTGAACTTAAGACATGCAAGTTCAAGTTTTTGAATTAATGAGTTTAGAACCTAAATTATAGAATTGCTAATATTTCTCTTTGAATTATTCAAATGTCATTTACGATGTTATTTTTCTATGCGCACTCCATTGATCTCTTTGGTGAATTGATTATCGATAATGCATATGATAAGTCATACTGCATCAACATATCATGGGTGTGAGGCATTATTAACCGAAAGGACCAAGATGACTGAAATGACACTCATACCTAGAGGTGGTCTTAAGATTGGGTGACGGTACCGCTCATAGTGGAATAATGCAAGCCACCACTGAGAGGATAGTGGTTGGTATCCCTTGGCGATTGAACAATGCACGCCTGACCGGGTCCTGTGTCGGGGCACGAGACAATCCCTGAGGAGAGGAAGGACGCACAACCCAGACTCTAGGGTTAAATAGAACAAAGAAATGATACCTATACCACCCGAAAAAATAAAATAAAGAAAGAAAGTGAAATTACCGGGAAACGGATCCATTCATTCTGCATTGCATCGCTCATACCACATTGATTAATTTCTTATGGGTATTTCCTTGTGATTGATTATGCTTTAATTCTGTTACATCGATTTTATATCGCTGCATGTTTTGTTCCCTATACCCCCTTACTAAGTCAGTAGGACTCGCCCATTTTATTTGTTTATTATTTTGTATGTACTGCGGCAGTCATCGGACCTGACAGATGAAGAAATTTATAAGTGAGTAGATCTTGGATTTTGACATTCATGTTCTAGTTATTAAGATCTAGACATATATTACAGATACCCTTGAGCCCCAATGGTACCTTAGAGGTCCACCCTTGACCCCACTTCCCCACGTGGAAGACTTCGGGCTGGTAGATGTAGATTCAGCCCTTCTTCACATTGTCCCTCCTCCACCGGCCCCGCCGGCAGAAGACACCCGAGAGACGGTGTGGTTTATATAGACTTGACCTCCGACATCAAGCTGGGGGACTAGCTGATTTTAGTAGTTGTCACTCTTTTGGTTAGTTTGAGATCAATTAGTTGCTCACGGACATTGTAGTACAAAAAGCTTTAGATAGCTTCCGTTTTTGTAGTTATCTTCTCTTTACTTTTGTATTCCTCATGAAGGATTTTGTTTTATAAAAGATAAGACTCCGTGATCTTAGTGAAATCATGTATTTACACTTTCAAAAATATTCTCTTATTCCATTTATTTCCTTATGCCATATTTGATTTAATTTTTCTTAACTTTCATTTTATTTTCTAATCTTATCTCCTTAATTAATTCATTTTACTTTCCTTATTCAATTCAGAGCTTTTAACTTCTAGAATTATTTGAATTTCGCCTTTCATTACGTTAAATCCCAGAAAATATTACTTTTTCTTCCTTAATGTATTCTTAAGTTCAAAACAAATTGCAATTAAACGTTTCTACTAAACTTTTTCAAAGCCAATCACCAGGACTTTATAGGATCAATTCGTGCCGTAATCCCCGTTTGTGTGCATACCATCACTATAGGTGAGCCTAGAGGGTAAATACTGGCACGGGGCGTGACAAAATTTTTGTTCATCCATTATGTCACTCCATTGTGATGTGGAGTATGTCTAACTATACGACATCTAATAATGTCTTCACTCTTGCAGAATTCATCAAAGTTGCCTCTGTAAAATTCCATATCGTTGTCAGTTTTGAGATATTTGACCCTCTTGGCAGTCTGCTTCTTGATAGAGCCTTCCATCGCTTGAAAGTGACAAAGACTTCACTTTTTTCTTCAAAAAATATGCCCAAAATTTTCTCGTATCGCAGTCAACATGATGTGATACTGAGCATCACCTTTAGAAGGAAACCATATAAGAGTGAATATATTTCACTGTATCCCTTGTTCTGTGTATTGCTTTCCAAAGACACAATGCTCCAAAAAATCAAGCTTCTTGGTCTTTTGATCACAAAGCAAACCCTGTTTGGTTAAAATTGTCATACCCCTCTTACTCATATAGCCCAACCACATACGTCACAGTTTGGTACTGTCTGAATTTGGATTATTTAAAGATGACACGGCGACTGAACCAGTTACCTTGTTGCCTTGAAGGAAATAGAGACCATCATGCTTATTGTCTTTCATCACAACCAAAGTGTCTCTGCCAACTCTAATGACTCCACATTTACTAGACTACCAATATCCAAGGGAGTCTAATTTGCCCAAAAAATTGAAATTTTGCTTTAAATTTGGTATATGTCATACATCAGTAAGAGTCCTGACAATGTCGTCGTGCATCTTGCTTTGGATAGTACTAGTACTAACAACCTTGCAGGCCATGTCATTGCCCATAAAGACTGAACCACCACTAACTAACTCGTAGGTTACAAACATGTGAAACGAACATGTCAAATCAAGGATCCACCTATCACTAAAACAACCATCGGCAATGCTAACTGCAAGTACGACCTCTAAACTATAAGAGGTTTCCTCGACAACACGAGTGATATTTGAGGAACTTGTTTTGCTGCTTTCCTCCTTATTCTTCCACTTTGGACACTCAGTCTTGTAATGATCAAATTTGTGACAATAGTAACACTTTGCAATTTTCTTTGATTTTGATTGTGAGCGACCTCTAAATTTTTTTCTAATGTTAGCTGAGCCTTCTCTATCTACCTCTCTAGAGGAACATTTCATAAATAGACTTTCAGCCTGATGATCATTACCTTGTCCATTCCATTTTGCTCTCAACTCCTTAGAATTCAAAACATACTTTACATCTGTCAAGGAGATGGTATCTCTACCATATAACATTGAGTTAACAAAATTGTTGAACGAGTCCAGCAAGAAGCAAAACATGATCAAGGGTTAATCTTCATCATCAAGCATAGTGTTTATATTCATTTGATCCATAATGATTTTATTAAATTCATCAAGATGCTCAGATACAAGCATATCCTCCTTCATCTTAAGGGTATATAATTGTTGCTTTAAATACAATGGCCGATAAAGGACTTCATCATATAAATGCTCTCCAACTTCTTTTAGAGTCCAGTGGTAGTTTCTTCATCTGTAACTTCTCGTAAAACTCCTCTGAAAGAGACAACATAATGTATTTTCTCTTTCGGTACTGCAAATTCTTCCTTCGCCTTAGACGAGCCTTCCCCATCATCCTATATGTGCACGCACTTTGTCATAATGCACTATAAACCCTAACTATTCTCACCTTTAAATTTCTCTACTTCAACCTTTACTTAGCCATAACTAAGAAAAATAATCTCAGCTCTGATACCAATTTGTTATTACAGAATAAATATTCAGGATCACCATGAAGTAAAGAAATGAGAATAAAATCAGCAATCACACAAAATACCCAGATTTAAATGGTTCGACTTTGAAGCCTACATCCACTAGCAAAAACTTGGAAATAAATTTCTATCAGAAAAATAGAGTACAAAGAGTGATAACAAATCAATGAAGCTCAAAGCCCCAATTTCTTCTTGATCGATCTTTTCATTGAGCTCAGCTAGTATGTGGTCCTCAAGAATTCGGTTGGCTAGAGTTGGTGCTTGTTGTTGAAGGCTGTCAATGGTTGATTGAAGGGTTGAGATGGTTGTTTAGATTCTGCCAAAATGGAGCTAGTTGCACTCTTTCAAGGCGTTTTGCGTTCAGCTTCAAAATTAAAGTAAAGGCAGCAGAGCCAATAAATCATTTATTATTCCAGGCTTGCTGAACAACCAAGGTGGGTCTCGAAACCAAAATGCTTCAAATTTGAATGGCCAAAAGAGTGGAGGGATCCGATCCCGTAGCGTCCAAGAGAAGAGGGTGATGGTTAGAGGATGTTGCAAGAGACGTGTCACTGAGGAATTTGGATACAATAATATTCAGGTAGCATTTGCAACTCCTCTATCCAGCCTTTCTCTACCATCAGCATGACCGATTCATTTATTGGACCATGTATATTGATTGCCTTTGAAACCTAGTCAACCAAAGCATATTGATCCATAAAAGAGAGTAAGCCTCGTGCCAAGCCCCTGCAATTCCAAGAGTACAGCCTCATAAACCAGGTGGAGGCTCAAGCAGATTGGCCTCCGGTGCTGGAACAGGGTCACGAGCACAAAGTGGAAGATGCCGCATCCAAGGGGCATGGGTGCACTGCTCTTGGACCGTAGTTGTCTAGGCCTGATGGCCTTTGGCCACATATTTCACACGCCTGGCCTTCACATTTAGGATAGGTTAACCAGAAGCATTACGCTTCCTATAGGGGCCTCGGGGGCCTGTGGCATGGCGTTGCTTGTGAGGGGTCGGGAGTATAGGAGCAGGGGTGGCTTGCTGGAACATCGGTGGCTCTACTGGGAGTAACGGCCAGAGCAGGATGGCCTCAGAAGAAGAAATGATCGTAGCTAATGGTAGTAATTTCATCGACAGTGTTAGGAACAGTCGCGAATCGTGGGTCAATGGAGAAGTGGAGATGTGTGTTTGTGTTTTAGCAACAGTGCTAGTCAGGTACGGGTGAAATGATGATCTATACGCAGAATCAGTCTAAGAATTTTGGGAGTCCCCCCAAGCTCTGCAAATATGAACTTCGCAGGGAACTGAAACCTTCCTCTCTTTTTTTGGTAACTGTTGCAGTGCTTGCGCCCAGTTGTTTTATGCCCTGTTGTGCTGGGTTTGGGATGTTCTGTTTTGCTCACTTATGGGAAATATACTTACCACTTACCCAAAACAAGAAATGATGCTTTAATTCTGGTTGTACTGTGCTCCGGTAATGATTGTCCAGAAGAGACGATCAGAGAAACTGGATGGCGTGGAAGGGTTGTTAGTTTTCATTACTTGCCCATAGGATTGGTCAAAAATAAAGGTATAGGGGAAGAGAGAGCCATTGGAAGGGCATGTCAAAAGAAAGTGTTCTGAATCGTTTATGCAAGTCCAAAATATTTCATGCAAGTCACTTGAGAATGCCTTTTAAAAGGATGTACCTCCACCTACATAAAATCTATTTCCTGTGGCAAACTGCTCTCTTAACAGCAGGGATAATAATCTCTAACCACAACTGATATCGAAAACAGTCATGAAAGACTTTGATGCTCAGCTACAAGAACATTACAGTAACACAAAAAAATGTAACAAATTATCCAATATTTTAGGATTTTCAAGTTCCAACAAGTTCTCCAAGCAACAAAAAATAAGACCAACAAATGCATTTAGAAAAGAGAAGTCCCCTTCCCCTTCTTGTCTCCACCAATCTCAAAATGCTTACACCTCTGCATGATCAGGTAAATTACCATGCATTAGTAGAAAGAAAGGAACACCAGATCCAAAGAACACATGGAATCACTAACCTTAATCGGATGCTGGGACACATGCTTGCAACCCTGACATTGCAACCTCAGCACGATTTTCTTGGTAGTCTTGGCCTGTTTAGAGAAGGGAAATTGGCATCAATTTTGGAAATGCCTGTCTTAATGCATATACTGTTTATAAAAAATACCAAAACTTTCTAATTCTGTAAGTTGTTTAATAAAAATGACTAAAACCATATAACTTAATTCATCCCCTAAAGCTCTATGATGCTTTCACTCTTTCACGCTGTCTTGTTTTGTGCTAAGCAGTAATTTGGCAAGGTCAACGAGTGGATACTATAGTATAACCTTTTTGTGGAAGACGGGTTTCGTCTGTCCGCCATAACCAGATTGCTTGCGGTCATAGCGGCGCTTTCCCTGAGCAGCAAGGCTATCTTTACCCTTCTTATACTGGGTAACCTTATGCAATGTGTGCTTCCTGCACTCCTTGCTCTTACAGTACGTTTTCTTTGTCTTAGGAACGTTCACCTGCATACACAAGATATAAACTAAATTCAAACAGAAAAGAAAGAATAAAAAGAGTAGACTGAAGCATTAAAGGAAATAAAAGTCAGATTGGTAATGGCAGTCCAACTTGAATCAGTAAGAGACTCCACAGGCACAACCCAACTCAGTACTTTCTATTGAGGGTTTTTCAACTTCAGAATCTTGGTGATTTTTTACCAGCTCCCTTACAAAAGAATCTCTGTTTTGCATACATTCTTAAAATTCATGGTAGAGTTAGACACAGTACATGACCATAGATAAAACATAATCATACAGTCAGGGCACATTCTCAAAAATACAACGCAGTTGCTCCAAAGTGAAATATGTAATAGTTAGCACAGATCCCCAACTTGAGATCAGATCATACTTCATTTGTTATGAACCCAAATGGTACCAGGGCTATATGGAGTTTTTGCTGGAGTTTGCCGTGAGACCAGGGAAGGGCATAAACGGCGTGGAGTGGAAGCTTCGGGACTTAAGAGATTCAAGACTTAACTTAGTTTGTCGTCTGGTACGTAGGTGGATGTTGAGTGGGCTGGAGTTGATTGGGCTTTGGCTGAGCTAAGGGTCAAAGGGGTGGTTCGTTGGGCTTCGTTAGTTTTAGCTGTTGTCCTGCTTTCCTTCAATAGCCCAATTGTTTGGGGCTTGCTGTGATTCTGTTTTGTAAGGGCTCAGCCCATCTTAGTATATAGTCGGGAATGCTCCTGTGGGTAGGCATCGAAAATCCAAACAGTAAGAATCACAAGGAGAGTTGCACTCTCTCGAATAGAGCGAATACAATATACCGATATTTTCTCATCTCCCAAACATTCATTTCCTGTTCTATCTCATTTACATCAGGGTACTTTACATTATTGCACAACACCAACTAATATAGACACACCACGTTATGAGTATCCAACAAAGAACAGCGGGAAGTAACCTTCTAAATTTCATAGTTCAAAGCTCTAGTTTGTTCGTAGTTCATCCAAAACAGACAAGAAGCAATGTCAGGCTGCCAAAAACACCAAGTAAAAGAACGGCATCGAAAAGCACCATTTGAGTTATCACTGCTTTACCAGAAAAGGAAAATTTTAGTTTTGCTAGGATTCATACGCTTAAATGTTCCAGTTTTCTCAGCTCTCCGAAAAAACGGAGAGCTGAGAAACAAAATTCGGCTCTTCATTTGATTTCTAGAAAGAAGGTACAACATAGGAAAGCAAACAACAGGAAAAGTACGTATTCCATTTAACTATAAGGCAATACACAAACACGAAGACATAACTAAGAACGAATAGTAGAAATCAGAGAGGTAAAGAGCTTGACGCACTACCAATTTATCAACAGAGAGTGAGAGCATACCATGGCTACAAGTTGAGGGCAGACCCACTTCAGAAACCCCACCGAGGTGAACAAAGAGGCGGCACTGCGAACGGCTTGGTTTTTAAAGGGCTTGGTGGAGGCAGCGTGGGATTAGGGTTAGGTATTTGCTTGGCAACGAATGGTAAAATCTCGGATCAATTTTTACGGGTCAAATACAGATCCAACCCGACCGAATTACCGGTGTCGGACCAAAGGTGATGTTTGTTTCTCCAATATTTCAGAGCATAAAAATTTTTAACAAAATAAACACTCTAAAATTTTTAACTTTTACATATACACACTTTATTTTTTCACAAGCTCCAATAAATCTCAATAAAGTAAAGATTCACAAATTTTCGGGAATATTCTCCAAAATTTTGACAAACATACATGCCCAAAGTGTTTACCAATTAGTTCTTTTTTCTTTTGGATAAATTCATTTTGCGCCCTCTATTTATGGGGTCTTAATATTATGCACCTCATCAATTATTTTTATCACACTATACCTACCAACTAGGCAATTAATGATTTCAAACACTTTATACCCACCTTTAAAGTTTTCGGTTAATTTAGATGGAAATTGATTTTTTGAATAAATACATTTTGCACTTTCTAATTATCAAAGTCTTGATACTTTACACATTATCTATTATTTTTATCACATCATTCAATTATTTATTGGCAAAATTGTATTTATGGCTCTTGAGGTATTCGAAAGTTGCAATTGGGTCCTTGAGGTAACTAATTACCTATTTAGTTCGTTGAGGTAATAATTTCGGAAAAAATAGGCTCATCTATTTACCTTCATCCCCCTCCGTTAATTGTAAATGCTTATATGTGGTTATTTTACTGAGTTTCGGATTTTGGGGGAGGTTGTTCACAAGGATGGGTAGGGAGAAAAACTTAGGTGTTTTCTGGGCTAACTGTGTTAGCGCTGACGTCACATTTCTGGGCTGACGTGCTTACATTAGGCACATGGCGTGACATTAATTTAACATGTCAGCATTTACCATTAACGAAGAGGGCGAAGGTAACAGAATGACCTTTTTTCCTTGAAATCATTACCTTAGGAAGCTAAATGGTTAATTTGTTACTTCGGAAACTCAATTGTAACTTTTGAATATCTCAAGTGTCATTGGTGCAATTTTGCCAATAAATAATTGAATGTGATAAAAATAATAGATAATGTGCAAAGTATCAAGATAATATTGCATAATGTATTCAGAGCTCAAAAATATCAAAATAAAAAATAACTAAACCAAAAATAAAAAAATCTGGGTCTTCATTAAACAGAGAAAAAAATGAAGCCAATTAATACAAAAAAAAAAAAAACTTAAAGTAAATAAAAAATACGAAATATAATTTATCTTTTATTTTTTTTTATTTTTTTTTTCATGACATCTTTGTTCCTGTAGTTTTCTTCAATTATTTTTATTTTTGTACACATTGTACACTCTTATTGATGGTGATGTGGCCTTTGAATTTTCTTTATTTATAATTACTTTCTTTGTTTTTGAATTTATTTATTTTTTTCAAATTTGCTCTGTATTTTTTACATTGTTTTATCATTTTGTACACTTGATAATTCTAATTGTGATAAAGTATCTTTAAAATTCTACATCATCATTTTTCGTTATAATTATTTTCTTTGTTTTTTTATTTTATTTTCCAAATTAGCTCTATATTTTTTACATTTTTTTAATCATTTGTCCGGGTGACGAGTTTTAATCGTGGTGAAGTATCTTTACAAGTACACATCAGTATTTCCGTTAACCATTAGAAGTGGAAATCATATGGATCTATAATGCAATTAAGCTTAAAAAGCAGATGGATTAGCCATTCTTAAATTGGACATATAAAATGGTTTGACCATATAGAATGACCTTTCCTCCTCCTTATCATTTAGAACTTTGGTTTTGTGTGAAATGTGAAATAATTAGATCTATAATCTCTATAGTATTTGTTTTGAAGTTCCAAATTTTCTCTAATTTACTATATGAATTAGATCGCCCAATTAAAAAAATATAACAAATATTAAATGTTGGATGGCTAACACTGTACGTACACAAATAATATTAAATGCAGTGATGAGAGGATACATGCACACTAGAAGAAAAATTGGATTGCAGTGACCATCTTAGCCATTCCGTCTCTCTCAAGTGCCCCCACAACCATAAGACACTTTGGACTCCCACCCCCTCGGGAAATTTCACAGTTGGTATTTTTGATAGATATATCATATCTTCTCCTCTCCTCCCTCAACTCCTTTAACTGCATCTAATTGGGGGTGGGGGGGGGGGGGGGGGGAACTGGAAGCACCACCTCCACGCTAATCTCGAAGTCCTCTGATAAATCGCCTGGAATATTCTTTCCTCCAAACATTGCTTGAATACCATTCTCTGAGAATGACATATTCTGTTTTTGGCAAGAAGCCATGTAAGGATTGAAAATTTACTGCAAAATAATTAACTTAACTTACCAATTGTCTTCTAAACAGCCTTCGACAACTCTTCAACATCTTGTTCGTCTCACCACTTGAGCAACCCATATGTACTACCTCCTTCCAATACACGCAACAAAATCGTCTAGGGTTTCCTTTCAAAGTTCTAATGGCCAACCACCCGACAAATTATCTCATAGTCTATCTTTTAAAAATAGCTAATAGCAATATGGCGTGAGATCATTAGAGCTATCAAATCTCAGCCTTAGGATCGGTACATGAAAATTTATTTTTCATTATATTCCTTATATCATTTTATTCCGAATTTTTGGCTTCTACGAATTGCGATCATCTCCGTCAACATGTCACAATTGACCCCAAAAAGATTATATTGATTTATGAAATCATTTTTGCTAACAATTAATTGCATATCTATCCTTCTACCATGCTATATTTCACATGAGCCAATAGGATCATAATAATATCATTGATTGAATATCTAGCTCATATAATTCTTAATTTTCAATCTGTAACTCGTTGAACTCTTAAATTATTTCCAAAATAATTTCGTAAATGATAAATATATTTATATATATTGACTTTGAAAAAAAATTCACAAAATGCCACTAGCCAGTGATTTCTTTTTGAGTCTAACCCTATACATATATAATGAATATAATACATCATCAAGAGACTGATAGATTTCTTCTTGAGTATTTATATAAACTCATTTCTCATACACAAGATCCAACGTTGTCTAGAACATTTGACCTAGAAATATTATCATCAAATGACTCAATCAAATCACAAATACACAACAAACAGACCTACACAAACCTCTCAAGTCTAAGGATATCATAAGTTAATTGTGCTGAATATCATTGTCACCATCAGTGATCATACTTGTCTTCGATTTATTAATCATTGGCATGACTTTTCTAAAATATCACTCAACAATATACATGTAACATCTTATGTCACAACATAATATTTAATAATAAATAAAGCAATAAATACATGTGTCAACTGAATAAATAATTATCTCATAATTATTCTAAACAACTGATTTTGAGTGCATATTTCTAACAGTCTCCTACTTTCACTTAAAATCACTCATATAGGTATCTCATCTCATATAGACTCTAAATGTGTTTCAAAGACTCTTGAGATAGTAATTCAGTGATACAAATCCACAATGTTCTTGGTTGATGCTACATTATTCATCATTGTATCACTCTGGCTGACTATACGAGATATCCCCCTTTCTTATTTTGTCTTCAGTGGTGGAGTTAACAGTTATATTCTAGTTAAAACTCCTCCAACCCCCTGCACCATTACACATTTTACAACATATCCAAAATTGATTAACTATCAATAATATCCGAATCTGTGTATCCCTGAAGAGTCAACAAATTCTCAACTCTAAACACTAGAAAATAGTGCTTAGTTCTTATCAAGTGTAAAGGAAAAGTGTGAGCACTCTTGTGACTTTAGTGAGAGCATATCACCATTGAATTTTGCTGCCAAAATGATCCTCACACATGAGGCTATAACATACTAAAATTTTGTGTAATTTAGAACTTGTTTGCAACGCAAAAAATTTATTTGAAATACAAGTTACTGGGGCATCCAATCAAGACAGCTTCGACATCACCACTTTTAAAAACTCATAACTTGATAAATATATAACTGAGTTGCACGAAATTTTTTTAAAAAATTTTCCTCTTTCATAGACTTAAATTTAAAGATAAGACCTATACAAATCGGATCTGATTTACTGTTTCAAAAATGTTTCGAAACTGATAAAAATTCTGGAGTAAAAAACATTGTTGTCTCCAACTTAACCCTTCGAACTTTAAAACTTCATAACTTGTTTATCTTTCTCCGAATTTGTACAAGTCAATCTCACAATACTGTAACTTTCTAAATTTAAATTTCAAAACTAGAAACATAAAATATGACCTGAAAAACCTTTCAAATAATTTTTACAAAGTTCTGAAAAATCTGGAGCACACTAATACATCTCTAGCTCAACCTCCGATTTTCGAAAATCCATAACTCATTCAAACACATCCAAATCACATGAAATTTGTCTACAAATGTTCCTATTTCATAAACTTAAAGTTAAACATCCAACAAATAAAAATCAGATTTAAAATGACCCCTTAAAAGAAGTTTTAACAGAGCAAAGAATCTGGAATGTGCAAGGTTGAGTTCACTACAAAAAAAACATAGCTATAGCGGCGGTCAAATACCGCTACTACGGGCTAAAAAAATGCTAGTAAACTTTCACCATTGGTTTTTTAACGGCATTTGCAAATGTCGCGATATGTGCGCTAGAGGTAGTGTTTTAGAGCCGTTTATAACAAACGGTAGTGAAAAACGCCTTACCCCAACGGTCATTTAGCAGCAATCACAAAATGCGGCTATAATCCCTAAATGCGGTTGGTCTTTTTTGCAGCATTTTGGGGCGATATTTAGGAATTCAAACGCCACTACAAACAACGTGTTTGTGGCATTTTAGAAAAACTACTACAACTAGATTTTTTCCTGCATTTAAAAAAAGCCGCTAAAGATTACGCTTTATTTGTTCCAACATTTTTTAAAACACGGCTAAATCATTTGACAAAACACTGCAATAGATATATTTAAATAAAATCCAAATATATTTTATCTGTAATACAAATTTATTTTAATTGATGTAAAAATATAAGAACAAGTATAATAAAGCAAAATATATTTTATTATTGACTAAATAACCACGTCTTACAAGTTTTGCAACAAACACAAAAGGTTCTTGAAGTTTCTAACAAGTAGTCTAAAAAGTTACATGAATCATCATCTAATATAAAATAGCTACAATTTTAAAACATAGAAGTAGCAGTATCAACTTCAGCACCATCTGCCTGAGCAAAATCATCACTAGCACCAGCACCAACACCAACACCATCACAATCATCATCATCATCATTGCCTGCAATTGCAATGTAGGAAAAGTAAGAAACAATACAAACACAACAGGTATTAAGGACAAAAGTATCTTACTATCAAATGTTGCACCTAGATCATTACGGCTCGCATGAGATGATCGAGGAAGTGATCATGGACCTGATGGAGTGTCGACATTTTGTCCATCACGATATTGCTGTAAAAGTAAAATAAACAATTAACTAGGAAAATACATACTTAGATAGAATCAATCAGTGATTATGTGAGGGTAAAGCAATAAATTACTCCCAGCTCTCGCATCATGGATTGAATAATAGATTCAAGGGAATCAATTTTGGTATGCATTTGTTGATACTTGTTCAAGCATTGATATGTACTATCACATGATTAATACAGGATTCTGCTTTCATGGGTAGGATGGGATAAGGGAGTGGGTCCTAGTCCAATGTCGCGAATGCGACCATGTCATTCTTTACCAATGAACTGTACATATGCATCAGATGATGATCAATTAATGGTTCCACTTGTTTGTGGTTGGCTCATGGATTGTTAGCTTGTTGACTCAATGTTAAAAATCTCCTCCATTTGCATATGAAGCAATAGGATATACAGTTAAATTTTGAATTAACATTTGTCACCTTTAGCGGCGTTTTTTGTGAGCGCCGTTAAAAAGACCGTTGTTAAAAGACTGCAAAATTTTTAGCAGCGGTTTTTTAACGGCACTCAAAAAACGCCGCTAAAGGTTGGCGGAGTTTTTTGCGACCGCCGTTAAAAAGACGCTGTTAAAAGACAAATAAGTTTTTAGCAGCGGTCTTTTTAACGGCGGTCGCAAAAAACGTCGCTAAAAGTGACATTTAGCGGCGTTTTTTGCGACCGCCGTTAAAAAGACCGATGTTAAAAGACGGTGAAATTTTTAGCAGCGGTTTGTTAACGGCTGTCGCAAAAAACGCCGCTAAAAGTGACAAAAAACCCGCTATTCGATGGGATTAGGGACGATCCTAGGATCCTTAAGGCTACTAATTGACAAAATTGGTGAACCTAGTGGTTCACCTTAAGCCTAACAAAATCACTAACCCTATTGTTCAAAAATTATATACATATAGACGATAAAAGCTAAATAAAAGCAGAGAAATTAGTCTTCGTCGTCAGTCAGGGTGAGATCCACCCATTTAAGGTTTGGGATGTTCTATCCAAGGGGATCTGCCATGTACTAAGGGACGGTGTAAACATTTCGGGGGTGGGTTCTTAGGGACTAGGTAGGGTTGATGCTCCACGACCACTTCAAGGTTCTCCACTACCCTGTAGTGATGATTGCACTCCCCCGATGATCAGTACCGTCACCCATATCATTGTTTTCTCTTTTTTCCACTTTGTAACCATGAAATGATGCACATGTCGCATTCAAGGCATATGTTTTCATGTTTTTCATACAGTTATGCTAATCTCATATTTTTAGTTCACTAATCACATGTATATTATGGACTAATCTCATTTACTAATCACATGTACATCATGCACTAATTTCATTTACATGGCAATTATTCTCTTAATCACATATTCATGACATGTATGAGATTTTTCATTTCAAGAGTAAGTATACCAAATCAAGACTATTAACTTAGAATTTTCTACATCATCAAACTAATTATTGGATCTTGTTAAGAAATTCTAATTTGCAAACATAGGCATGTCCAACAACTTATAGACTTTTAGTAAGCTATCCTATTTAGACCTTTTCAAGTCCAATAAGGACATATACTTGGGCTCTACTTGTAAGCTCATATCTTATCAAGTTTGAGGAACCATTCAGATCAGCCCAAACACCAGAAACAAAGCCCAACTTGTTTTCACATAAAATGCCCCATTTTGCTTAAAAACTTCATTTCTACCCTAATTTTCAAATGCTAATAACATACTCGCCTTAACTTAGATTGATCTGAACATATGTTCCTTACTCTGTCCTGTTATAGTCTGCCAAATATGGTGTCCAACAGTTGTTGTTTGACCCATGCGATAACCATCTAAGTGCACTTCCTCACAGAATAGCAAAACTAGCACATATGTTGTCTATTTTCTTATTTCTCTATTTTACACGTTAATTCTTACGTGAAACTATCCTTAAGTCTCCTAACATCCTTTTACTCATCCAGCAACCACAATATTCACATATTTTCATCAGAGCACATAAAATTTATCCTAATATGTCTAAAATCAAGTTTAAGCAACAATTACCTTCATTTATGCAATAATTTCACACTTTTCATCTTCTAATCAACCCAACCTCATTTTCTAACATGTAAAGTATAACCAAAGATCACAAATCCAATCCTAGCATGTTCTTAAACATTTCCTAACCTAATCACATCAATATGTAGCCAACATTCAACACCAACTTGAATCTACCCTTTACCTCTTAATTAGAACTTGGATTGGTGGCTGGAAAATGGGGTATCAAGAACCTAGAAGAATCATTACCATTAGAGACAAGATCAAGGTGATAACCACATTGACAAGATGCGAGGATACCTCAACATTTTTTTCTTCACAATTTCCTTCCCTAATGGCTTCTCTTCCTTCTCCTTACAACTTCACTCAAACTCTCACTATCATTCAAACTCTCTCTAGAAAGCCTTCTCTTGGCCAGCTATTAGTGTGAGTTTAACCCTCACACCAATGTCCTATTTATACTACTCTAAACTAGGGTTAAAGCTCTAGGGTTAAGCCTAGGTTACTAGGGTTAGTTTAGCCTATGTATGAGTATGCCTGCCACTAGCTAGGAGGTCTACTCAAGCAATTGAAGTGGATTGGGGAGCAAGGGAGGCAGACATTGCTATTAAGCCATGTCATTACATGGTTTTCTAGACCAAATGATGAACTAATGATTACAAAAAAAATTTCAATGGGCACTAAACTAGGGGCTGGCCGGTTTTGAGTCACAAAATAGGGTGGGCTGGGCCGATCATGGGCATGATGGACGCCCAATAGGCTTTTATTTCAAGCCTTTTTGAAATAAAACCTATTTTCTAGACCTATTTTAGCTAATTAAATTAAATAAATCCTAAAAATATTCCTAAGATTCATGGCTAGGCTAGAAAAATCATATTGGCTTAGTTATTTAGAAAATAATATAATCATGGGTAAACAGTTTGGAAAAAGTTAGGTTTAAAAAGGTTATATAAGAAAAAACAATGTCATTTCCTAATTTTTAAATGCAAAAAGTCTATATTTAGAAATTTCTAAAATAATATAGGAGTAAAATATATTACTAGGTTGAAGAATTTGAAAGAAAATAAAAGAGGAAAATTTTCTAGTAATTTTCGGCAATTACTAGCTATTTTAGGGATTTTTCTGTACTTTTATACTAATAAAAATAATTCATTCCAAAATAATAAATAATATTATTTTATAAACTAGTCACTTATTTAAAGAAAACTATAAAGTTTAAAAAGTTGGGGTGTTACAGGTATTTTGTTAATCAAGGGTGGGAATCATTGAAGTATATGTGAAGTTATATTTATCCAAAGTATATCTAAATCTTCTTTAGTAACATGATTGTAGGCTATGATCAGGGGTTCACTCTACTCTCTCGAACTCACTCAAATATTTTCTCATCAATCCTGAGTCCTCTCTTCTTGCGCTAGTGAGCTTCTCTCTCTCTCTATGCCAGCCTGCCACAGTCTTCAACCTTAGGACTCTAATTAGGTAAAAAAATGTAGACCAACATGATGGGTTTCCGAATTAGTAAGGAGTATAATAGAGGGAATTGCCTTTTCCTCTAGGGACTACTGTTTTTTTTATAAATGCTTCTTCTATTATAATGTGAATGTGCATGGAGAATATCCCTGGCTCGAAAGAGTTCTTAAAGGGAGTGGAAAGCGTGGCACAAACTTAGCCACCATCCTATAAATTAACAGAGATGTGGAGGTGCAGCTGAAAGAACAGTTACAATATTAATTTTAATTTCTACATTTATATTTTTATCTTTGAGTTTCAACCCTTCAGTTCTAATAGTAAGACTCTAAATTCTTATAGGTCCTAAACGGTCATTATTGAGATCAAGTTTACGTTGCTCCCTTGTACGATGCATCAAACTTGTCTGATGTTATTAGTTATTTTGTTCAGTATTGTGAATTTTTGACAATTTTATCAAGACTCAAGTATAAAAAAAACTATATATATGTTAGTGTTTATAGAACATTGAGAGAAAAACTATGGTTCTTTGATGTCTAGATTCTATTATCCATTATGATGATGGAATAAGATTTTTTAAGTTATGAATTATTCATCTCGGATTTGAGTAGAGAGATTGGGTGCCAGAATTTTTTTGATATCATCTTAATACATTTCCCACATTTCGGATTTTGCCTAATAACTTAATAAGCTAACATTAGGGATATGCAACTCGAAATGTTAATGTTAGTGGTTAAATTATTTTTGTTTTGCAATTGACACAAATGGAGCCTATAGACTGTAATGAGTCTAATGATGACATTGGCATTTGTAGAGATGTTGGCACGCCTAGTTCAGTGGCTGTTTCAAATATGAGACCAAATCTTGGCACTCCAACAAATCCAACATTTTCCATAGACAATATTTAGCCTCAAGGTACTTCTCGAGGTTGCCCTCCACGTTATCAGAGAAGAAATAAGCTTAAATCCAAAGCTTGGGATCACTTTGAGAGGATTGAAAATAGTGATATTCACCTAAAGCTAGATGTAATCATTATAAAAGTGAACTTTCTGTGACTCAAAGAAGTAAGGTACATCTTCCTTACTTTATCACTTGAAAAAATGTACACATTATCTTTCTAAGGAACGCCAAGTAGATGACAAGTAACTGAAGTTGGCTGAGATTTTCAATAGGAGGGGGAAAATAGGGAGATTGGCCTTGTTAAATACATGTGAAAAAGATAAGTCATACACTTGTGAGGATAATAGTCATAGATGAGTTGTCTTTTAGGTTTATGAAGGGGCAATGGTTTAAGGATTTTGTGAGGTCTCTTGAACCTAAATTCTCAATTCCTTCTCGCATCACTATAATGAAGGATTGTTTGGACCTATTCTACTTAGAGAAGGAAAAGTTAAGGAACATGTTTATTAATATTGGTCGGCGTGTTTGTTTGACCCCCGATTCTATTCAAAATCTTAATTACATGGTTATCACTATCCATTTTATTGATAATGGTTGGAACTTACATAAAATAATCATAAATTTTATTAAAGTTCTTAATCATCAAGGAATCACAATTGGGAAGGTGATTGAGTCATGTTTGTTAGAGTGGGGCATAGATAGCATTTTTCACAATCACAGTAGATAATGCCTTAGTCAATGATGTTGTTGTTGATTATATGAAAATGAGAACAAAAGATAGGGTTGGAATTATTTTGGAAAATGAGTTTACACATATGAGGTGTTGTGCCCATATACTTAATCTTGTTGTTTGTGACGGTTTGGAAAAAGTGAATGACTCAATTGTGAAAGTGAGGAATGCAGTGAAGTATGTAAAGACTTCTCCTTCAAGGCTTTACAAGTTCAGGCTATGTGTAGAGAGGCAGAAATTTCAAGTAGAGGTATCCTTTGTTTGGATATTCCAACTAGATGGAACTCCACCTACTTGATGTTAGATGTGGCAGAAAAGTATCAAAGTGCATTTGATCTTATACAAGAGAATAATAGTCAATTCATAGAGAGTTTGACTGAGGTTAGGCAAGGGCGAAGCAATTTGGGGCCACCTGATGATGATGATTGAGTGTTAGAATCTTTGTGAAGTTCTGTGAAGATTTTTCATGATGTAACTCTACACATTTTTGGTTCTTTGTATAGAACTGCTAATTTATATTTTCAAGAAATTTTTTTGATCTACAACCATTTGCAACGACTTCGTAGGAGTGATGATTATATGTTCAGTCTTACGGCTGAGAAGATGATGAAAAAATATGACAAATATTAGGGAGATTTTGAGAAGGTCAATATGATGTTTTTTGTTGCAAGTGTGCTTGACCCACGAAATAAGTTGGAGTTTTGGTTTGATGAAATTGTTGGTACTGAGCGGGCAACTGAACTTATTCAAAAGTTGAGGAATGTCATTGATAACTTGTATAATTATTATTCAAAATTTGGTGGAGGTTCCTCTAAAAGTGGGGGGTTGAGTCAAGTGGTGATAAGTCAAATGTGAGTGATAAAACTTCCATTGATGATAATGATAGTATGTATAGATTTCGTTTGAGCATCATGGTGTACTAATGTAGAGTGTAAATCAGAGGTGAATCAATACTTGATGGAGGAAGTTGAGTTCGGAGAAGATACTTTTGATATCCACATTTGGTGGAGGGTGAATTCAACAAAATACCCAATCCTTGGCCAAATAGCATGAGACATACTAGTCATTATTATCTCAACCGTTGCTTCTAAGTTTGCTTTTAGTATCGGAGGTTGCATCTTAGATCCTTTTCGGAGCTCATTAGCTCCAAAACCCGAACGAGGCCTTTAAATGTAGTCAAAATTGGTTAGGGTCTTCACCTACTCCTTATGACTCCCAAGATGTAGTGGATGATGTGGAAAGTTATCAACTAGAAACATATATCATTCTCCAATTTAATTTTTATTTGATTTATGATGAATGCCATTATTTTTATTTTTTCTATTATAAATTTTAAAATTTTTGTTGTTGTAGAGGTGAATGTGAAGCAAGGGTACAATGTGAGTTCTTGAAGATTGTTAGGTGCATTAAGTATTATGAGTTAGTATGTGTAGTTTTCTCTATGAAGTACTAAAACGTACTATTATTTATATTTTCTAGAAGTTGCATGATTATAAATTTATTAAGTATCTTACTTTGTTTTCTTTTGTGCATGTAGGTTATGGGTCTTATGTTTACTAAAATCTTAGTTGTATTGAGTCTTTGTTGTTGTTGTTTATTTTAATATTTTTAGTTGTATTGAGTCCATGTTGTTATTTATTTGAATTTCTAGCTGTATTGAGTCCATGTTGTTGACGTTGTTGTTGACTTTTGTGCACAATCGAGATTTTGATGTTTTCAATAAATGGATCAAGTTTATAAAATGGACATCTTCAAAGACAGACGACTTGATGGAAGAGCCAAAGACTTGAAGAAAGAAGAACAAGAAGATGCAATGAGCTCAAAGTGAAGATTCAAGATCTTAGGGTATAATTCTTGTAACTCTTTGTTTCACATTTTTTACAATGATTTGAATCACGCACTTGCATATCTTTCAAAACGTACATAAACCGTTTTAAGTTTTGTTTGAAAGATTAAAATATTTTTAAAGGTTTCAAAACACCCCAAACAAACTCTCAAACCCTTCATATACTTATGGGAAGTAAGTCTTTAAAATTGAGTGTTTAAAAGTGGTCAAAAACATAGTTTTAAATGAACCAGTCGATGAAATTATTTGTAGCTGTCGACCGCTACATGAAGTAGATGATCTTGACAACATTCAAATTTATGACCGTTGGGCAACAGCTACTTGAAGCGGTCGACCGGTACATGAAGTCGTCGACCGGTACAACTATAAAATTGTCAAATCGACCCCTAACGGCTATAAACGGCTAGTTTTCACATGTGACCTATAAATACACCTTCATTTCGTCCCAAATCAAGAACCAACGACCACATATCATTTGTATAGCTTGAGAAATATTTCAAACCTTCCTATTTCATATTTCTCATATCATTCACATAAATTACACTTTCACATCCTTGTCATTGTGTGAATCAAAAGAGATATAGCTTTCAATCTTCTTATCCACTCTTTGAGAGAGTTTATCCTTGTATCTCATTATCCAAAATAGTTGTTTCCTTTAGTGAGGTTGTTCACTAAAGAAGAAGCTTTGAGAGTGTATATCTCAAGCTTGGTGAGGTTGTGAGTGGTGAGCCAGAAAAACCACTTGAGTGGGTTTGAGTGTTGATCCCGGGAGAAAACACGTGTACGGTTCTCTAGCACCCGGAAGCTAGTGTGTAAAGCTATTTGAGAATAGTGAAAAACCTCAAGGCTCGGTGAATGAGCTTGAGGGGTGGATGTAGGCGGGTTTGCCAAACCACCTATAAATCGAGTGTTTGCTTCTCTTACCCTTATCTTTACTTTTACCACGTATTTACTCTTATTGCATATTATATATCTGTGCTAAATTAGGCTTTACTTTGCAAACACGTCTTTGGGTGTTAATATCGAAAAGTTTTAGAAAACCAATTCACCCATCTTGGGTTGCCTTAATCCTATAAACAAGGACTCACAGTTGTCGTGTTTGACTTCTATGTTATCGAATTTTTGTTCTAGGATTTTGATAATTTAGACTTTCAAGCTTACTTAACCAAAAAAAATGTGATTTGTGCCTTTTAATAACTTAACAAAAAAATAAATTCATTGGATTTTAGCAACACAATTTCAAATTGGGCTGGCAATTTGCTTACCGCATAAAATTTGGTAAAATGGACTAAAATTAAATTGGGCCAAAGGAAATAGTTCTGAAAATTAGTTTACAAAACGATTTTGGGCTTTTCGACCCTTTCCAATTTTCTACCCAATTTCGAAAATGTAGTTTGGCTAGAAATTTATTCTTAAATCGGCTCCATTCATAACACTTTTCTCTGTTCCGAACATACACGCACTACAAGAAAAACACTTTGGGTGACAAAAAAATTATCACCCAAACTACAAATTTCGTCGCCTAAGGTTTTGGGTGACAAAACAAGGTTGTCAACCGGTTTGTCACCTAAAGCCCGTCAGCGAATGTTTTAGGTGACGATTTTCGTGTTTTGTCACTCAAAACCGTTCGGACGGATTATAAACCCGTCTGAATGGTTTGGTACCATACTGATGAAATTCAAAATCGTCATGCACAGTACAGTCCATCCGTTCACATGAGCTGTGCGAACGATTAATCCAATGTGACGAAAGTACATTTTGTCACGCAATAAACGTCTGCACCGTGGTATATGAACGTCCGAATGATGATGTGAATATGTCCGGACGCATTTGTGAAGACGTCCGCACCGAAGTTTCATTATGACGAAATTTATTTTGTCATCTGAAAATGTCGTTCGAACGTTTTGGTGCATCGTGCGCACGGTTTCTTATTTTAAGAACGTGTGGACGCGATAGACATCTTCGGACTATAGCATTTAAAGCAAAGTGTGCAGACGGATAGTTATGAGTGCGCACGCTAGCAACGAAAAATATACGTGCGAACGACATGTAACAAACATTTGAACGGTTTGCTATATATTTGAATTAATTTAATTAAAACTTATGAAATAATATAAATATGAAGACATTTACTGCTCATAATATAATAAAATATCTATAAATATGCAATCGTTATTAAAAGTAAATAAAATACATAATGGCATGACGTCGTCCTGATGAATCGCATCGAAGACGTTTCCCTCCCGCTGGCATGAGGTCGTCCTATGACCAAATAAATCAATATTAGAGAAAAAACACAATGAATTATAAATTGAAATGAATAGAGAAAAATGCAAAAATAGAAACGCAAAAATTTAAATGAAATGATAAATTTACTTTAGTCCTCGGAGTAATATTCTTCAGAATCACTACGATCTTCCCCAAACGATTCCGAGGAATTATCGCTTCCTTTTACTTCACGTTGTTGTGGACCACTCTCATCGGTTACCGGCAGATAAGCCTCGACGTCATTTCTAGTCAACGGGATCATATCAAATGAGCTAAAGTCCACAAAAAGCTCAATAGACTCATTCTCCTGGTATGCTTCACAGCTCGACGGTCTTTCTCCATCTTCACTAGCTTCCTCTCCAATAGGTGGAATATCATACCTTCTTCATTTAAGTTTACAATATCACGTACTGCACGTAAATGACCCGACCATTGTGATCGATGCTTTAGAAATTTCGACAGCATTTCCCCTCAGTCCTCAAATACACGCCTACAACATTGAGCCAAACACCCACCATTTAAGGCAAATGTGTAAGTTCAATGTTGAATGTGTATCCGAAAGAAAAAAAAATGAGATTTGCATCGAAATTTCTAAACACATCTGTCACAATAGTAGATACAATTACGCACATTACTCATATTGTAAACTCAAACTGACCATCCAGTTCGTGTATTCGAACATCGTGTAATTCTTAAACGGGGTCTAAGGCTACTAAACGAAAGCGTGACATGACAACAAATACCGTTCGGACGTAACATAACGGTCCGAACCACATACAAAGATGTTCGGACGTATTTTGCAAAGCATCCGAACCAATAAATAGAGTATGGACGTTAAATCAACCGTCCGGACTACGATTGTCGAACAAGAAAGTTATTCTACGCATAGACTCAATTTTCAGTCCAAAAACCTTGTCAAAATCAACCCAAATCACAAACACTTCAATATAAACAAATCACAACCAACCCCAAACTCCATTACTATCATTTTATAACCTAAAATTTCGAAAAACACATGCTTTCATATATTAAAATACAAGTTTTTCATCCTAAAATAATTCAATTTAAAAACCAATAACCTCAAATGCAATCCAACGATCTTTTCTAAAAGATATGCTCTTTTCACACCCTCTTCAATAAGATTGAAAGCCCAAAATCAGCTCTCCGCTTCTCCTCGTGCTCAAATCTCTCATTTCCTTTTTTTCCCTTTTTCCTCCACTGTCTGTGAATCTGTAACTTTCATACGCTTGAATATCGTTCGGACACATAAAAGGAAGTTCGGATGCTTACGTGTATTAGCTTTCGTTAGAATTCATGCAGCCAAAATTTTCATATACGTCCGCACGACCATAACACGTTCGAACTCCCTTTTACAGTTCAACACACAGTTTTAGTAATTCTCAAATGACAACGTATGCTCATTAACATTAACGTTCGGACAGTCACATATCATCCGAACACTACCTTACATCACACGAGACTGCTTTGGAAATACCAACACCTTAGTGTCTGATAATAAACAATCACGTCCTCACGTTAGTAAACAAGAGTCCGGACGTTATTTTGAATTTCGGGAGTCCCGACAGTATAAAATTGTGTTCGGATGGTTTGTTTTATATAATACAACACCGTTCGATTTTACACTAAACCGTGCGGACAGATAAATTAAGGTCCGAACGTTTTTGGACAATTTTGATTTTTTTTTTTCATTTTTTTAATTAACTTTATTAGCAAATTTTAAATAACCAAAGTTAGTTTATAATGTAAATAATCAATATTTTTTTGAATGAGTGTACCGAAATTATAAACATAATATTAATTAACATATTGTATTAAGTTATAATAAATACAAATAACATAACTGAAATGACATAAAACATAATATGAACAAAAACATCAATTTAAATCTATACATGTCCACAAAACATAATATAAAAGTAAATATCCTCAAAGCATAATAAAAAAAATAAACGTATAAACATAGTAAAAGTAAATGTCCTCAAAACATATAAAAACATAGTAAATGTAGACTACGAATCATCATCATCATCATCCGTGAGTTCTAGGACGTGACGGACGTGACGAAGGTGCTCCTCTATCTGCACGACCCGCTCAATTAGGGGAAAGAGATTTGCACCGGTTGTCACGCCCCTCAAACCCTCCTTAAGCGCAGCGACCTCCTTCTTCCACCCAACGTCCATGTCGGTGACCTTCTACTCCAAAGCCGTCAGACGACGACTGATATCACTGACCATGCAATGGGTGGGCTGCAAGACCAACTGCATCCGCTAAAACAGCTCCGTCATCATATCGTCATCCAACTCGGTCGTTGTGGCCCAAGTCCCTGGGTCAAGCTCTGCCCAGGATCCTCCCTCTCCATTGCCTTTGCGGGCTGCTCGTGTCGTCTTCCTCTAGCAATCCAAGCAACTTGCAGCGCTCGGCGTATCTGGGCCATCGATTTGGAGAGCATGGTCTTGTTGATCGACCCAAGTAGTTGCGCTCTCGGCTCGTCACCACCCTCGGGTACTAGTATGGCGTGCAGGAACTGGGTCAGAGAATCTTGTGCGGCAATGAAGTCGTAGCATCAATCTTCAAGGCCACTGCACGAATGGACTGGTAGATGTATGATGTTATATCAACAGGTAGCCCCCGTACAACTACCAGGTACAGGAACTCGGCCCGGCTATAAGACAACTCGGTGGTGTGCTTCTTCGGGTCGATGGAAGAGCATAGGATCAGATGCATGATCCGCCAAAAAGGAAGCAGCTGCTCATGTACCATATCGGCTCCGTCCAAGATCGCTGTATCATCACCCAGCATGGTCCGGAATACCTCGACCTTAGTAGGCCGGCCCTCCTCGCTCATTGGCAGGTTTGGGGAATGCTGACAAATCTCTCTCGTACCCCAAGAAATTCGCCAGCTCGTCGGGCGAGAATATGATCGGAACGTTACAGACAGTGACCTCCATACTAGGCTCCTCGAGGTCCCTCGCCCGTAATATAGAGCAATAAAACTCCCTTACCATATTTTTTGACACATATCCGGTCCTGCGGATCAATGGAAGCCAACCTAACCCCTCCACCACTTCCGAAAACTTCCGACCCTCAAATTTGAGATCGTTAAAGTCGGCCAATTTAATGTCCCGCTCGACAACAATCGAGCGAGACATAATGATCGTTGTATGCTGCTCCACTGACAACAATCGAGCAAAACATACCTGGATATGATTAGATACACGATAGAGTGATATTACATCGAGATTTGTGAAGAAAAAACATGAGTTTTGAGAGATTTTTTAGGGAAAACGTTCGGCGTTATTGAAAATGACTAATTGTTCATCTTTCTAAAATACGTCGATAGCGCCCAGACCCAATGTAGTCCGCCCGGACTGTATTCTGCACACGTGGCCCAATCATCGTACTCCGTATTAAATGTCAAACTTTAAACCGTTTACCGTTCAACACAATAAATACGTCGGGACGTTTTATCAAGGCGTGCGAACGTCTAGTCCGGACGTTGCAATGAATTGACGGGATGTGGAAGCGCACGTTTGGCTGAATAAATAGTGAATCCCATTCGAACTGTCCAAAAAAGGTTCCAACGGCTACCTCATTTACTTTCAGTTGTGATGCAGGAGTCCAGACGCGCATGTAAAGAGTCTAAACAGATAGCAAATTTATTTCACAGTTTAAATTCACTCAATTTACTTTATTTCACTAAGTTTAAAGCAGAAACAGAAGACCAGTTCAAATCACAAGCTGCAACGGGCTCGTCCAAATCTTGTCCGAGGGCATCACGAACATGCACCAAATGCTCCTCCATGTTATCCACCCGTCTGACGAGTGTATGCATATGTACCGGAACGGTATGGACAGACTGGGATAATTGAGACAATTTTTCTCTCATCCTTATTAGTTCCCTCCGCATAATATTCAGCTCTTCCGTTATAATCCTATCCATCAGAGCAATTTTGGTCTCCAGACCGGTCAAGCGGCATTGGAGCTCCATGCACAACGAATGTGTCAGCTGTACGATCGCCCAAATACTCTCGTTTAACTCCGCTAAATAGGCGTCTGCCCAGGCTGGTCGCTCTGTTTGTCCCCCGACATTGGTGATACTTCTCCCAGAGCGTTCCATGGTCAACCTAGCAAAATCGTCCGAACATGAGTATAAATCGTTCGCACGAACGTCAAACTGCGTCGTTTAAATTTTAGGACGTACAATAACAGTCCTGACGGTTTATAACCAGTCCGGACGTCGTGAAAAGATGTCCGAACGTGGTTCGACGAACACCAGCCAAACAGCCTAATTTCATAAAATAAAACAACACAACAAACTAAACAAGCGATGGTATTTAATCGAAATACATAAAATTTATGAAGAATGTTTTACCTCAAATTCTTTGAGAGATCTCAAATGGACAGTGAAAACGTGGGAGAGAAAAGTTTGAGAGAATGAGTGAGTTTGAGATTTTGACAAAGTAGCGATTTAATGTTGTCAATGACCGTCCGAACGTTTTATATTAGCGTTCGAACTCGTTTCAACGGCTATACTGAATAGTGGCCCTATCAAATTTAATATCATTAAATATGGCCGATTCGAAATGGTTGTAGAACTTATACGGTCCGCACGGTATTTCTTTGTCCGGACTGTATCGATGTCACGTGTCTGAACTTTTGTAACGTGGAAGCAGACGATTCACGGATGAAGCATTTATAATTGTGCAGACCTTTTTTTTTACAGTCCGGACTTGTGTATTTGTTCCGTTGGAACGTGGTTTATAACTTTCGGACTGAATAGAGTATTCATGACGATTTTTAATTTGTCACTCTAGCCTGACGATTACTATTCGTTTGGTAATGTCAGTGCAGACTGTGTATAAATGGAGTCCGAACGGTATTGTGAAAATTGTGACGATTATAATTGTCACTCAGTTACGACAATGTGGAATTTGTCACCCTACAGCGAGTCTAAACGGGTATCTTGAGAGTCCGGACGTTATTTTGTTTTTGTGACGATTTTTTTCTTCATTCATACGCGACGCGTGTATGTCATCACACTAGCAATACGTCCGAACATGTTTGTAACCGATCTGGACGGGTTTGGCGTTCCTGGATGGTTTTGGGTGACGAAATTAATATTTTGTCATGGAAAATTCACTTAATGTGACAAAATTTGGTTTGACACCTAAAATTTTGTCACCTAAAGCATAATTTCTTTAGTGACGGATCGGCTTTCGAAAATAAAAACTTTCGACCCACCAGGTTAAGTGTACAACCCTAGCTATAAAAGTGCCGACGGTAGACTTAAAAACATCAAGTTTTCCAAAAGGGTCAACAAAAAAGAAATTTTTCGAGTTTATAAAGACTTGCCCATTCACAATTTTCGTGCTATCATTTTCTCTGAACTCTTTTTTCATTATCTAAAAGTTCTACACATAAATCATACACTTTCAAGCTTAGTTTTTGTGCTTTTAACATAGTTTGAATTGTAACATCTACTGTTTAAAAGAATTACTGATTGTATCAAATTCATTTGCAAGTATAGTAAATGATTGTATCAACTTCATCTGCAAGTGTAAAGGAAAAGTGAGCACTCTTGGGACTGTGGAAGAGCTTATGGTTGGCCGTATACAAGACTGCCCAACCACGTAAAAAATTCAAGGGCATACTATCTATAACACTGTTTAATTATTGTTTGATTGATTGAGATTTTGGAATTTTATCAAGGTTTTCGAAAAAAAAAACTCAATTCATCTCTTTGGGTTGCCTAAATCTTTCATATTTCAGCACCACCACCTACATAAAAGCTATGTACTGAGGCATACAGCTCGCTTAACAGCCGGGATAATAATCTCTAACCACAACCAATATCATAAACAGTCCTGAAAAACAGTTTGATGTCCAGCTACAAGAACATTACAGTAACAAATTGTCCGATATTTTAGGATTCAAGTTCCAACAACTTCTCCGAGCAACAAAAAATAAGACCAACAAATGCATTTAGAAAAGAGAAGTCCCCTTCCCCTTCTTGTCTCCACCAATCTCAAAATGCTTACACCTCTACATGATCAGGTCAACAACCATACATTAGCAGAAAGAAAGGAACACCAGAGCCAAAGAACATATGGAATCACTAACCTTAATCGGATGCTGGGACACATGCTTGCAACCCTGACACTGCAACCTCAGAACAATTTTCTTGGTAGTCTTGGCCTGTTTAGAGAAGGGAAATTGGCATCAATTTCAGAAAGGTCTGTCTTAATGCATATACTATTTATAAAAATACCAAAACTTTCTAATTCTATAAGTTGTTTAATAGAAATGACTGAAACCATATAACTTAATCATCCCGTAACGCTCTATGATGCTTTCACTCTTTCAAGCTGTGTCTCGTTTTGTGCTAAGCAGTAATTTGGCAAGGTCAACGAGTGGATAATATAGATAGACCTTTTTGTGGAAGACGGGTTTCGTCTGTCCTCCATAACCAGATTGCTTGCGGTCATAGCGGCGCTTTCCCTGAGCAGCAAGGCTATCTTTACCCTTCTTATACTGGGTAACCTTATGCAATGTGTGCTTCCTGCACTCCTTGCTCTTACAGTACGTTTTCTTTGTCTTAGGAACGTTCACCTGCATACACAAGATATAACTAAATTCAAACAGAAAAGAAAGAATAAAAAGAATAACCAAAGCATTAAAGAAGGAAATAAAAGTCAGATGAATAATGGCAGTCCAACTTGAATCAGTAAAAGACTCCGCAGGCACAACCCAACGTAGTACTTTCTATTAAGGGTTTCTCGACTTCAGAATCTTGGTGACATTTTACTTACAAAAGAATCTCTGTTTCGTATGCACGCTTAAAATTCATGGTAGAGTTAGACACATGGCATGACCATTGATAAAACATAATCATAGAGACATGGCACATTCTCAAAAATACAACGCAGTTGCTCCAAAGTGAAATATGTAATAGTTAGCACAGATCCCCAACTTGACATCAGAGCATACTTCAATGCACAACACCAACTAATATCGACACACCACGATATGAATATCCAACAAAGAACAGCAGTTATTAACCTTCTAAATTCCATAGTTTAAAGCTCTAGTTTATTCGAAGTTCATCCAAAACAGACAAGAAGCAATGTCAGGCTGCCAAAAACACCAAGTAAAATAACGGCATCGAAAAGCACCATTTGCGTTATCACTGATTTACCAGAGAAGGAAAATTTTATGATTCACCAGAAAAGGAAAAATTTACTTTTGCTAGGATTCATAGGCTTAAATGTTCCAGTTTTCTCAGCTCTCAGAAAAAACGGAGAGCTGAGAAACAAAATTCCGCACTTCATTTGATTTCTAGCAAGAAGGTACAACATAAGAAAGCAAACAACATGAAAAGCAGTTATCCATTTAACTATAAGGCAATACGCAAATACGCAGAGAGAATTGAGAACGACTATTGAAGATCAGAGAGGTAAAGAGATGAAAGCACCACCAATTTAGCAGGTGAGAGTGAGAGCGTACCATGGCTACAAGTTGAGGGCTGACCCACTTCAGAAACCCCTCAAAGGTGAACAAAGAGGCGGCACGGCGAAAGGGCTTGGTTTTTAAAGGGGTTGGTGGAGGCAGCGTGGGGATCTAGGGTTAGGTTTTTGCTCGGCAACTAATTATAGAAACTGATCCATTTTTACGGGTCAAATACAGATCCAACTTGACCGAGTTACCCGTATCTTTATTTATTTGTTTACTTATTACTTCTTTTTCTTTCTGATTCCAGAATCCCACGTACATCACCTATCCCAGTTTTTTTTTATCGTTTGGAAGTTAACTTAAAAAACTTCCACTATAAAATTTACCGATAAATATACTTTTCATATTATATCGATTAATTATTACTTTTTGATAGTCTTGTTAAAAAAAACTTGTCAATTTAAAGTAAAAAATTTTTAACCTAAAAATACAATTTTATCCTCATAAATGGTAAATGCTTAAACAATAATAGAGACAAAATTGCCCTTTCATGCACAAAAAATTATTTTTCATAAATTAACTGAAAATTTTAACAAAGCGTGTAAAGTGTCTGAAAGTTATTTGTTTTTTATTGTAATGTGAAAAAAAAAACATTTCGATGTAAAATATATTTATTGTTAAAATTTTTAATTTTTGTGAACAATCAAAACAACGAGTGTTCGTCATTGCGGCTGTCATTAATCTCGTCGGGCTAGCGTTTGGGGCGGGACAAGTTTTTTTTCTGTAGCACCCTTCCACATTTGGAGTCAGCCGAACCATAGCCAAAAAACTTTTTTACATGTAAAATTTTTTTATTTTTTTTAAAGCTTGCCCCCTTAATACCCATTGAATTTCAGTCTGCCCCCCTTAAGCTCAAGCAGCCCAAGCTAACTCTTTTGAATTTTCTTAGAAGTTTGCTCCCCATTGATTATATCGCTGGCTCCGCCACTGAGCCGAACCATATCGGTGGATTCTCATTGCTACCTATCAAAATATTTCTACTTTATATCAAGGAAATTAGGCTTAATTCCGTTACAGGATATATGGTTTCCACTTACTATATATTAATACATGTGGTTTTAATTTTTTAAACTGATGACTTTTTTCACTTTATTGCATCTTTTAGTCATTTTTTGATATTATTATATGTTTCTTATATTTTTTCTAATTAATATTCTTCATTTAGGCATCAGTATTAATTTTTCTGTTCTTTATGTACAAACTTTTTTATTTCTTATTTTCTCTCCTTATATCTTTGTTCATGTAGTTTTCTTCAATTATTTTTAATTTTTGTACATACAGTGCACTCTTATTGTTGGCCATGTGGCTTTTGAATTTCCATTCTCTATAATTACTTTCCCTATTTTTTTTCCAAATTAGCACTGTATTTTTTACATTTTCTTTTATCCTTTCGTACACTGTTTCTAATTGTGGTGAAGTATCTTTAAAAGCCTACATCAGCATTTTTCGTTATAATTATTTTTTAAAACATTTTATAGACGTGACGGCTTCTAATTATGGCGAAGTATCTTTAAAAGTCCACATTAAAATTTAACAATATGATGGAAAATAGAAAAATAAACGAATTTGTTACAAGTCGATTTATTATAAGTTGAAACCATAGGTATCTATCGTTACAATTAAACCAAAAAAATTAAAAAAAAAAAGAGATGGATTAACAATTCCTAAATTGGACATATAATTTCCACCTCCATATAATTTAGAACTTTGGTTTTGTGTGTATTGTGAAATCTTTACCGTATTTGTTTTGAAGTTATAAATTATGAAGAATTTATCTGGCTAATTTACGGCATGAATTCAATTATCCAATTTGTCTCTATCCGTTGCACGCACTTTGTGAAGAACATTTTCAGCGGAAAGAACGTGAAACAGAGATGAGCGGAAATTCGGTTCCACCAGATTTTCGGTTGTGCTTATATGGAGAACCGGACCGGATAAATGCGGTCCGGACCGGTTTCATTTTTTTTATTTTTTTAGGTTAATTAAGAAGGGAGAAGGACATATAAAAATGTATAGTTTTAGTTTAGGTTAAAACTAAATTTTTTAAATTTGTAATTTGTATTAAAAATATAAAAATATTTTTTATTTATATTAAAAGGTAATGGACCGGACTGGATCGCAAATTCGGTCCACAGTGTGGTTTTGTTCAGTCCTATTAAATGTAAGCACAAGGATGGATTGAGTGCTTAATTGTCTCATGGTATCCATTGAGATTTTTTACATCCGACTTTTTTTTTTGAATAGACATAGATGATACCTACAGAAAGAAAAAAAAGTAATTTAAGCCTAACTTTAGAGATGTGGTCTTTCATGCACATATTTATACTTTTTTTTTCTACGTACCACCCCTTTTTAAGTGAAACATCATATTCCAAAGGGAAATTTATTTTTTAGTCATTGGGTTTTACCCTCTTTTTATTTTTAGTCCTTAAACTTAATGAGTCAAACTTTTAGTCCTTTAATTTTCACTCTGTTTAAATTTTAGTCCTTCCGTTGCCCTCCGTCACCCTAATTAACGGAATAATTTTACACGTCAGCTTTCATCTAACACGTCACCCTTCATTTCCACATTAGCCTCAACCAATTGAACGTGATTTCTTAAACGACCTGTAGCTTCTATTTAATTGAAACTCTACATAAAACTTAAAGCCTCAGCCTCGTCGTTCCCATGTCAAGGAACACATAAATGTATCTTTGAGGATGCTGGAAAGGACAAAGGTGGAAGTTGCAGGTATTACATAGGCTTTGGTGGATTCTATACACGAGAAATGAAAGTCCATACACGAGAAGTGAAAGTCCAATGAAGTGGTGAAGTTGAAATTTGAAGGGCCTCTTGCGGTTAACATGAGAACGATGAGGCTGAGGCTTTAAGTTTTACGTAGAGTTTCAATTAAATAGAAGCTGCAGGTCGTTTAAGAAATCACGTTCAATTGGTCGAGGCTAATGTAGAAATGAAGGGTGACATGTTAGATGGAAGCTGACGTGTAAAATTATTCCGTTAATTAGGGTGACGGAGAGTAACGGGAGGACTAAAATTTAAACGGAGTGAAAATTAAAGGACTAAAAATTTGACTCATTAAGTTTAAGGACTAAAATTAAAACGGAGTGAAAATTAAAGGACTAAAAATTTAACTCATTAAGTTTAAGGACTAAAAATAAAAAGAGGGTAAAACTCAGTGACTAAAAAATAAATTTTCTTATTCCAAAAGACAAAATCTCTTTTCTCATTAAGGAAATATCAATAAAATATATAATATTTCATTTAAACCCATAAAATCCAAACTTTTTACGTCAGACTGATTTAAACCCAAAAACTCAAAGCTCTTATAAACACTTACTACATGTGATTCACATATAGGCTGGTCCAATTAAATTAGTGGTTCTAAGAGGAAGATATAAGAGAGAGTTTCTCTCTTTAGGAATTTTGAAAGAGAGGTGAAACTTTCTAGGTCCAGCCAATTCATTTGTTACTATATTAGGTTTGGTTTGTTTGCTTATAAAATTACTATTTTACGAAGAAGAAAAAAATCATTGAAATATTTTCAAGAAAAAATTTTCATTTTCACTGTTTGGTTATTTTTTTGTACACGCTTAATGATTTACGTATTTACATAAATAGGCTTAATTATCGTACATATTTATGTAGTATACACTTTTGATATTTTGATATTTTAGTCCCTTAATCAATTTCATTCGTCGGGCTCTTGAAGTAAGTTTTTTTAAATAAATCAATCATCGTCCTATTGTCGTTACCAATAGATGAAATGATGCTTATGTAGATTTTATATGTCATTTCAATTATCTCAACATCAATTGCAGCCTGCACAGTGGCATGAAATTTTTCTCAAAATTTTAATATTTTAGTCCCTAAGGTACTAATTTCAACGTGAAGGTCATTGAGGTACACTTTTGCAATAAAATTGATCCCCACAGTTCATTAGTCAATTAAGGGAGAAGTACCCATGTGACCTGAAAAAAAAAATATAAAACTATCATATGCAACTTTAAAATTCAATTTTTATTTAAAAAATATATATTTTTTATTTTTTAATAAAATTTTAATAATATTAGTAATTTGTCTTGGATAGGCATTTTGATCATTTTGTATGTGATTTAACAGCCAAATAAAACGAAAGTCAAGAATTAATTGTTTTTGAAATATACGAGACATAATAAAATATTTTGAAACTTGACGGAGACTTACTGATTTTTGTCCATAGAAAAAAACTGATTTAAGAAAAAATTGAAATTAATTTATTTTCTAAAAAATAATATAATTTTACAGTTAATTTGAAAACTTTTTACTTTAATTTCATTTTCAGATATTTGCCTAATACTTGAAAATAAGTAAAACAAATTTGTTTTATAAGTAAACAAACGACCCTTAGTTTAATCTAAGCTAATTTACTCGAGAAGTAGAAGGAAAATAGCTGTTAATACTTTCTTTTCTACAAATCCAAGTTGAGCATAGAATTCTTGAGATTGAGGTAATTCACATATATTTCTTTGTGTTTTAATTTGATGTTATTGACGGACGTTGTCGCTAATGTCGGTCTACGTCTGTATATTCGTCTATTTACATTGAATTTGTATGTGGATGACCGGTTGGTGCGAAAGAAACTTCTGCGGTTTCTCTTATGACCAGTTGGATGTCGGCCACCCACTTGTTTGAAAAATAGGACACTGCAAGATAACAAAGGCAACTTCTGGGACCATATCAACCTCTCTACTTTAAAAATAGAAGAAAATATCCGGGCTTTCCTTAACAGTTAACACACCAACCTAGACTGTCAGCTTCATCACTTTTACTCATATTTTCAAACTCCATCCAAATTTCCTTTCGTTTTTTTTGTTCCTCCTTATTTGTAAGTACCAGTAGTTAGGGTGTGTTTGTGTTGTAAAATTTTAGTGTTGTTAAAATTCTAGGTATTGGGTTTAGTGAAAAAGTAAAGAGAGATAATTTTTTTTATATTTTTTGTAGTGAATAGTAGTGATTTGATGGGGGAGAGAGAGATTATATTATAATTTTTTATTGTGTTAAAATTTTAGAGTGTGTAAAATTTTAGGACGCAAACGCAGCCTTAGTAAAGGGAAGCTACGTATATAAATGTTCTTTCCTTGATTTCAGATCCATCGCTTTATCGCAGAACAGGCGAGGTCATGACCTGCTTTACTAAGAGTGGGTTAGTTTTGTAAAATTTGAGTGTTGTTAAAATTTTAGATATTGAGTTTAGTGGAAAAGTGAAGAGAGGGGTAATTTTTTATATTTTTTGTAGTGAAATGTAATGATTTGATGAGGGAGATATAAATTATATTATAATATTTAATTGTGTTAAAATTTTAGAGGGGGTAAAATTTTTAAACACAAACGCACCCTAAAATTGGTGCTCAAAATCTTACGGATGTTGAAAATATTCACTTTCAACAATTCAACATTTTCCAAGTATATGTTCGGTTTGAGTAAAAATGTAGAATTTAAAAAACGTTGTGACTATTTATTTTGAATAATATTTATTGGTATTTGTGTAAAGTGGAGAGATAAATGATTTGATGTAATTGTTTAATAAAAAAATATTGAAGTTATGTGAAAAAGTATAGAGAGTGAAAATTTATGTTAAATAAAAAAGTAAAAAATTGTTGGAGATTATGTAAAATGTATTGGTATTTGTGTTTGAATTTTGAATATGTTCGGTGGTAGTTTTGTGATTGTATTTGAATATCATCTATCCCAATCACAAACATCTATCTAATAGGGTATGTTTGTTTACAAAAATTTTAGAGAATATTTTCGAAATTTTGAGAATTTTTTTTATTGAAATTTATTAGAATTTGTGAAAAGTAAAATGTGTATGTGTATATGTAAAAGTTTAAAATATTAGAATATTTATTTTGTTAAAAATTATATGCCCCAAAATTTTGAGAAAACAATCATCACCGTGACTCCCACGAGAGTAAAGCGTTTCGGCCTTTTGCATTGCATTTACCAAAAGCCAAAAATGTCATACCAAAGTTGGTGGTGGCCGATGGGACTTGCTTGGATTTGGGGAAGATGATTCCTTTGGAGTGGTTCTATTTGGATTCTTCTTAGTGCTTTTTGTACGTTGTTGCAGAGTATTTTCCCCAATTGCTGATATGAGAGAAACGTCTTGGTTGTATTCTTTATTTGTGAGAGTCACTGTTAGATACTCCTCTACAGTTAATACCTAATTATAAATGCTTCTCTCTGGGGGCGGCTCAGGCATAAGCAGCATAGACTCTTTCCTAAAACCTCAAATTAGGGAGGTACAATCCAAAATTTTCTTTAATAGTTATATGTCAAAAAATATTTAATGTTAAGGCATAATATAATCTCCTTAATTCCAACCTATTTAATTTTTTCTCCTTTCATACACAAATATATTTGAAAAAACCAAAAATAATTACTAGCCCTTTAAACCACGTAATCTATTTAATGTTTTTACAAATAAATCATTTGGCAAATTTCTAGATTAATGTTTTTACAAAATCATTTGACAAATTACTTGAGACATTACTGAGTTGTTTGTTAAGTACAAAAAAAATACCGAAAAATCTTTTCTCAACCATTCAATTTTTTATCTTTATCATTTCCTAACTTTATATATACATTAATAGAAGAATACATTTTAATAAAATTTATTAATATTTTAATTTTTAAATTATTATAAAAGATCTCGTTTTGGATTTGGATCTCAAATTAGTTCATAGCCACCCACCTGCACTCTCTATTAGGGGTGATTAACGATAGTGTAGGTGACGGTTTGATAAAAACTGTCACCATCACCGCAATTGATGGAATCACATAATTGACACCGCCACCGCACCGCTAAGGCATAATAACCGTTCTTGCCGGTGACGGTATTAACGGTAATGGTTATACGGTAACCGCTTAAACCGCATAACCGTTGTGCCAAAAAAATAGAATTTTTCCTTTGACTTTTTCATTTTTTCACTGTTTTGGACTGTTTAACTTTCTAACATAATATCATAATCAATAATCATATCAAATGGACAAATATCATAATCATTAATAATCATAACAAATATAATAGTTATCCAAAAGTTCAACATAAATCATATTCGAACATAAAGACTAAAGTATAATAAAAGTGTCTAACAATGTGACATAAACCAACTAACATATTCCAACAAAAGCTCAACAAAAGTATGTCACATAATCAATAATCATCTTAAGTCTCAACTAGAGGTGGTTAACAGTAGTGTAGGTGACGGTTTGACGTATGACCGTAATTGACGGAATCACATATTTGACACCGCCACCGCACCGCTAAGGCACAATAACCGCTCTTACCGGTTACGGTACCGATAACGATGACGGTTTTAGCGGTTAAAACGACTACCGCCGGTGCAAATAAACAATACTGATCTCTATCTTTCTTTCTTTAATTTTTAGACATAATAAAGGCTTCGTTTGAACATGACATGTACCTCCCGTGACAGGGAAAAAGTAGGAAGTTAAGGCCTTTCACAAACGTAACTACGTGAGTTGATGGGCTAATAACTCCATAAATGCAGCCACACAAATTAATGGACATAACGTTTGCTTTGTCTCAAACAAACGGAAAAGAAAAAGAAGTAACCATCTAATATCTCATATTTTACAGACCAAAAAATCAAGCTTATAAGCAACCCCTGTGCTGTGCCGTGTGCGGTTGCCCGGTTACAGCATCAGTATAGACATGTTTCTGCAACTTATTTACACAAATTTGGGGGAAACAAATATGATGACAGGCTACCCAACAGGAACGCTCCAACGACCGCTTTAAATGTTCACAACGAATTGCGGTGGTTCCTCTCGAGAAACCCTTCTAAGACCACCTTCTTCTTGTACTCTTCAGAATCGTAATATTGGTCGAGGGAATTTTGGATTTTTTTGTCCAATTTTGTCGCACTGCTTAAACGAGGGAGAAAATAGAACCAGGCGGACGTGCAAAGAACGGCACACAGTCGACCCCAAAACACCATTATAATTAAGATTACCATGATAACGGACAGACCGACCAGCGGGTCATGTTTCTTTCCCAATGCTTCTTTTTCCTGCTCCGGTTTCTTCCACGTAGCTCGAGGATTTAGGGATGATGGGTTCGCGGCCCCTTTTTCGTGAACCGGAACGGGTAGAGGCCCCGAGTGTGACGTCCTAGATAGCCGACCCGTCTTAGGCTTGGCATTAGGTGAGCCCGGTTGGCTTGACCCGTTCCTCGTAGACTCTAATTTCCGGCGGAAAGACGGCCGTTTTGGCCACATGTTTTCCTTGGAAGTATCGAAACGATCCGAATGCTCCCGTCTTTCAAGGCTGTTCCGTGCGGACCCGTACGGTGTCTGAAACAAGAAAGCAACACAACCGAGATTCAGTGCCATGCGAATGCCGGATGCCTACCCAAATCCCAACAAACTGGATTCCGCCCGTGGTTTATGGAATGGGTTTGACCTCAACTGTTACTTCAGAAAGAGAGGGAGAGCCTGCATAAACAGTTGGAGTTACTATATCGAAAAGAAGGGTCACAAACCTCCTGAGGTTTATCCTTGTGCGTTTGATCTGAAGGAACTGGCACTGGTGCCGGATTCCGACTTGGCGGCTTAGAATTAGCTACACGTGCTTGAGGCTTTGATTTGAGCTTTTCGGACTTCGACTTAGATGCAGGAACACTACTGATTGGTTTCGTTTTCTCAGATAGGGTGGGTTCAACCGGCACGGTTTTGGAGCTGGCTGACTTTTTCAACCGGAACCTGGACCAAGAAAACCAACGCGCCTTTTTCTGGTCATCGGATCGGATGGTTTCCATGGACTTTTGGTCAGAAGTGTTGTCAGAATAGCCAAAGCAGCAGCCGAGGAAGGAAGTGGTATCGGGTTTCCTGCGACGGGTTTCGTTCTGGGTTTTGTCCATGGAAAACAGAGAGAGGAATCGGCATGGAGGAATGTGAAGACTGGAACGGTTGGGCTGGGCACTATATCTGAATATTTGGAAATATTAAATTAAGAAAACGAAATTTACTATTTTGATTTGTTTTCAACTATTGTATATATGCATATAGAATAAAAGTTGGACATTAATCTATTCCACATCGTGTTTTTGTTAATATTGATTGGACGAAAATGGTTTGGTTTTGGAGGAATGACTTTCAGAGTTGGACTTTTTTGGAGAGCTAAGTCATAGTCTGCACACGTTTTCACCTTCTTCTAGGTTGCCTTGCTCTACACTGCAACTGTCAACTGGGAAAATAGCTTCGAGAAATCAGAAATGGGGGTTCTATAGGCTCTCGCAGGGTAGGTTTCACATAGTACACAGTACAGTTACCAGGGTAGCGTGTTAAGCTACAACATATTTACCTGCTAATTTTCCCTATTGAGCCCCTGACCACAACAGGCTTGAATTGAAGTTTTGGAAATTCACGCAAACTTTATTAAACGCTATTAAGGGCTTTGTCTCAATTATTCTAAAAGGTAAAAATGAGATTTCCAGTTGCTACTTTTCCTTCCAATCCGTTACAATAAAAGCGATGCATCAAAACCTAACCCATCACATCATAGATCTTACTTATATTACTACTATTCATTTGCCAGCTTTGAAGAGGTTAGATTACCAAACGAGCGGGTATCCGAAATATCTAGCGTGGAACTTTCGATTTGCAGGAATTGATGCTGGTCTTACAGCCCACAATTAACGATCCACGAACACTGCTATCAAGTTGTTCAGGATATTAGAGCCTCCCAGTGAATTCCACTTTTCAGATCCAAGGCTAAAAGATGGAAACCTTGATGCTTTGATATAAAGTTCTCTCTATGAGACTGTTTACATTATGTCAAATTGAATTTTCTCTCTACACTTATTTTCTTAAATAAACGTACGCGAGAATCTCACACAGAGAATCCCTAGGAGAGAAATCAGCTAAGTTGAATTCAAAAGATATCTGGATAAGATATACAGTTCAACAATAGTTCAAACTTCAGCTTAAAATTACATGGGTCGAAATACCCATCGGGATGCTCCATGGTTCATGGGATTTTCTAACATCTCCCACTCGTCCATATTTGTGTCATCCCTACGAATTGTCTCCACATGAACTCTTATCTCGTCATCTTTACATATTGGAAATGAAGCGTGCAACCTGACAAGAAAGCTTAGGGTAGGAGGCCGACTATATCAAGTTACCATCTAACCAACATAGCACCTCACTCAAAAATATCTCGTTCATGCCCCAGACTTTTTGATCACACTAGATCGAGTCCTTTTAATCTCTTATAAGCATCAAAACTTAAAGTAATACTCAATCTCACAACATATAATATGCTCATGATTGTGTCAACACAAAATGACATAATCGTCCAGACTATGAGCCATAAAATAAAGGTGTGTATCCAAAATAATATTCCCTAGACACTCAAGCCAATTCGTTTCTACTTGACTGTTTTGTAGACATGTTCCGCGAGACTATATAAATCGTGGTCCTAAGAAAACATGCTAAAGTAAAGTCATCGAGTATCCATCATGCTAAAGTAAAGTCATGACATAGTTCAAGGTTCGAAAGGCAATTAGTAAACCATCAATAGGTCTATAAGGGCTCATATAGTGACGGAACAAGGATTCATCTGTCACTCCCTCAATTGGTCGACAATAGCACATTCAATACGAAATGTATGCTATGACAGAGCTCCCACTCAAATGGGCTTGTCACACTCCAATGCCAGACTATTTTTATTACAACAAAGTCACGAATGTAGTGATAACGAATGTCAATGTGTTTACTCTTTCCATAGTATTTGGGATCCTTGGTATATGCCAAAGCTGCCATACTATCACTATACATCTTAACGGTTTCATCTGCGAGAGCCATAACAGATAGGCGCTGAAAGAATCTCCTCAACCAAATAGCCTCTTGTACTGCTGTTGAACAAGAAACATACTCAGAGTCCATCGTGGACAAAGTTATGCATGATTGTTTCTTGCTGCACCAAAAGATGTTACCTGCACTAAGCATTAATGCGTAACTTGTAGTGGATTTACGTTCATCTCTGTCGCTAGCCCAATCAGCATCACAGTAGCCTCTCAATCTCATATCTTCACCCTGATAGCAAAGAACGAGATTCGAAGTCCCACGCAGATATCGAAGGATCCTCTTAACCGCTTGTCAATGAACAGATCTAGGGTTACTTTGATAACAACTTATCATACCTACTACAAAGCAAATGTCCGGTCGAGTACACGTCATAGCGTACATCTGACTTCCAACTACATTTGCATGGGGAACCCTAGCCATTTTAATCTTTTCCTCGTCACTCTTAGGGCAATTATCAAGACTCAATGTATATCCCTTCTCGATTGAAGTGTCTATAGGTTTCGAATTATGCATATGAAATCGTTCTAGAATCCTCTTGATGTATGTCACTTGAGACAATCCAAGAAGCTTCCTAGATCGATTTCTAAAGTTCTTGACTCCAAGCACAAAATTTACCTCACCCGTGTCCTTCATCTCAAAAGTAGAGGACAACTACCCACCCTTTGGTGGCAACAATCATCCCCAAATCATTTTCAGCTGACAAAATGTCATATACATATAATGATAGAATCGCAAAGTTCTTTCTTGTATGGTTGATATACACACAATGGTCCTCTTCCAACATTTCAAAACCAAACAAAGTGATGGTCTCATGAAATTTGAAGTACCACTGTTTAAGACCATATATGGAACGTTTGAGCATACATATTTTGCGTTCTTGTCCCTGAGCCTCAAAGCCAACAAGTTGATCCATATAGATCTCTTCGTCTAATTCTCCATTGAGAAATGTTGTTTTCACATCTATTTAGAAAAGTTCCAAATCTAAGGATGCAACAATAGCTAGATTGAGGCGAATAGAAGCAAGGGAAGGTTCCTTACACTTGAGCTTGAGAAACACCTCTTCAAGCTTCAAGAACGAGTTTGAGAACAAATATCTCTAAACTATTTCTTTTGATGAACAACTCTCACCAAAAGGAAACAAGAGAATCACTCTCTTAGTAGTGTATAGGTATGAATGAAAACGCCCACTAAAACTCCTTGATGGAGTACATTTTACAATGAGAAATATCTAACTCTTAGGCTTCACACAATAACGAGGATGTGAAAATGATGATTTGTGTGAATGATGTTTGAACAAGGATTGAAAGGTTTTTTTTATCACTCTTTGCCTTTGTAAAATGATTTTGGACGATTCAGTGTGTTTAAAAGGCGTGGGAATGACATTTTATAGGCCTCATAAGAAAAATAGCCGTTAATAGCCGTTGGGAGTCGATTTGTCAAAAATTCACGATGAGCCAGTCGACCGCTATATGAATCGGTTGGTTGCTGTAAGTTTACGTTACCCAACGATCATAATGTCAGAGGTCCACACGACTCTTTTCAACCTTTTCAAAATTAACTGGACGACCGCTATACCAAGCGGTCGTATCACCGGTCGACCTCTTCACGAGCTGGTCGACCTCCTCAAATTAACACATGATCTGGTTGATTTAAAAACTCGATTTTGACCAACTTAAAATACACAATTTTAAACTCTAGCTTTCCATAAGTATATAAAAGGTTTGAGAGTATATTTGAGATATTTTGAAGCCATTAAAATATTTTAAATCTTCAAAACAAGTGGTAAAACAATTCATGCAAGTTTTGAAGAAATATGCAAGTTTGTGGTTCAAATCCTTGTTAAAGATGAAGTCTTAGAGTTACAAAGATTACCCTAGCAACTTGAGTCTTCACTTTAAGAGCACTTCAATTGAAGATGATGTTGCTTGATCATTTCGTGCTCATTTTGGATCCGATTTGCACCACATCTCAATTACTTCTATTGTTATCATCAAAACATTGATTGTGACTAAAAGCCAACATGTCATATGGAGCACACATGAAAGATTCTCCTTCAATCTCAAAACAACGACGAGGAGTTGTTCTACGTTCGCTTCTATGAATCTGAGGCCCTTGTGAGTCATTCTCACTCCTACTGACTGGTACACTTCCATTAGGAGCTAAGTCACTACTAATCTCTCTGGTGATTTCAGGCTGAGATACAAAATCCTCACCTTCACCAAAAGATGGCGTGTGCCCTTCAAGCTCTTGTAACACAAAGAGTTCAAGATTTTTCTTTGCTTCACTGATATCTGGAAAATCAATCTCAATGAATGTGATATCACGCGACTCTATCTCAATCATTCCTCTATTGGGATGTTCACCAAACATCACGTATCCCTTTGAGCTTTCTAAGTATCTTATAAAGATATGTTTGTTAGCTCTGGGGCCTAGTTTCCAAAAATTATGTGATGTGTTGTGAACAAATCCCGCAGAACCCCAAGGCCGCAAATGCTCCAAAATAGGTTTTGAGTCATTCCAGGATTCATATGGAGTGTTAGGATCTGATTTTAAAGGCACTCGGTTAAGGATGTAGGCATCAGTCAGAAAAGCATCCCCCATAAAGATATTAGGAGGTTGGCCTGTACCATCATCGATCTAACCATTTCCAATAAAGTACGATTCATTATTTCTGCAACACCATTTTGTTGTAGAGTTTCAGGAATCGTTAATTGCCAGCGTATACATTTTTCCTCACACAATTGCTGAAACTGAGTGGATAGATATTCACGACCTCGATCAGTTCGAAGAATTTTTAAATTCCTCTCTTTCTGATTCTCAACTTCTGCCAAAAAATGCTTGAAGCAATCTAATGCTTCATAGCGATGGAAGATCAGATAAACGTAACTAAAACGAGAATAATCATCTATGAAAGTGAGAAAATAAGATGCGCCATGACATGCCTTTACGTTCATAGGTTTGCAAATATTTGAATGGACTAATATTAGAGGACGAGATGCCCTAGGTGCCTTACCAAAATGTTTCCTACATGCTTTACCGCTAAACAAGGCTCACACACAGGTAGATAAGCCTTCTCTAGCTAGTCTAGCTATTCTATCTTTTCCTATGTGTCTTAGTCTAGCATGTCATTTCACAGAGTTAGAAATAGTATATGTTTTGTGCGTGATTTGCACGTTGCACCGTAAAAAACAATGCAATGTTGGTTTACACTTTGTCTTTGTTTTTTTTTTCATATGGACGACAAAAAATGCCAAAAGCATTTGATATTTGAAATACCACCGTGAAATCATATAGATTTGATTTTTTTTAAATCATGTGTCATGATCATATAAACAGTCTCACATGTGCAGACTCTCATGAAAAAATACCACGGTGAAAACATATTTCAAGATGTATGTCATATAGATTTGAAACACATTTTAAATCATACATAACTATTTTTTTTAACATGCTCACAACATTTCAATATTAACAAATTGAAATTGAAATACAAACATGTTGTTCAATCATCACAGATTAAATCAAAACATGTTATACCGGGTGAAAACCAACTAACCTGGCTTTGATACCAATGTTAGATTACCAAATAGAGCGGGTATTCCAAATACCTGGTGCGAAAGCTCCGATTTGCAGGAATTGATGCTTGTCTTACAACCCACAATCAACGATCCATGAACACAGCAAATGATCACGAACAGTGCTCTCAAGTCGTTAAGGAGGCTACCAGAGTCTCCTTGTGAATTCCACCATTCAGATCCAAAACTAAAAGATGGAAGCCTTGATTCTTTGAGATAAAGTTCTTTACGTGAGACTATTTAGAATATGTCAAATTAACTTTTCTCTCTACGTTTATTTTTTAAAAATAAACGTACGTGAGAATCTCACAGAGAATCCCTAAGAAAGAAATCAGTTAAGTTTGAATTCAAATAGAGATCTGGATAAGATGTCTAGTTCAACTATAATTCAAACTTCAGTTTAAAATTACATGAGTCGAAATACCCATGTAGATGCTCCATGGGTCATGAGATTTTCTAACAGAAGAAAAGAATGCCCATTTTTAATTTGATTTGATTGTGTAATTTTTCACCTAATGCTTTACTTATTTAGTTAATTTATGCTTTGTATCGCTATAGGATTAGCATTTCAAATACACTTCAAATGGACATTATGCAAACCATATATAATATGATTTGCATTTCCTCGGAAAAAGAGTGGAGTACACCGTACGAAAGATGAGTTATCAATAATTGTCAACATCGACTTGGTGAGGAGGTTCTCTTTGTTCCTAGGCCATAGACACAAATGACTCCCAATGGACACCCAACTTTTCCTATATGACTCACAAGATCCATTTCACCACTCATATATTTTTATGAATTCTTTTTTTTGAAAGCAAAAGGAGTGCAATCTATTTACATTGATATTTAATCGTAACATTAAAAAATAGACAAATCATTTTTGGGAAAGAGTCAATGACTTAATGTAGTCTTTAATCTCTCCCCCCTCCAAAAAACAAACACTTGGAAGCGATTACCCTGGTTCCGTTTCCTTCCAATTAGGGAAAAGTTGTCTTATACCCTCTGTTCATCGCCTTCTTTGATCCTCTCAAAGAGCTTCAGAATTCCTCTATCTTCGTGAAGTTATCTTCCTCTCATTACAAAAAGCTTCATATTGAATTCGTTTTATTGGCTGCTCTCCGATCGCAACCCCAAACACTCGTACGTTTGGAGATAGTTTAGGAACCAAGAATTCAAAAGAACAAACTGAAACCAGTGAAAGCAATAGAAAACAAAGCGGTGTTCGGCGCCAAAACTAACACGCCTTAAGTGGCGGCTGTGCTTAAGTATGTCCGCCCATCCGCACACCCATTTCTTTGGCTTCTAATAAAAAACTGAAACCAATGAAGCAGAATTATGAATGGCTGGTTTTTCATATATTTCTTGTTTGTACAGCAAGGGCTTTGGGATGAGCTTGAGTTGTTCGAGATTGATTTTCTTACACAAATATTCTGTTCTAATGCATCGAGCCCCATTAACTGACTCAAGTCTCAAGATGGTTTTGGTCGAGACAAATTCAGTTGTGCGGACAATGCACGCGAATTGTTTGATTGAATGAATGTTGATTAGAACACTTTCAGTTAATTTGATTACAGCGGCACTACTAAGACAGTATGACTGAATAGTTCCATTAATTTTCAGTACAAAAATGGTATGAAAGATTCAGAAATTCGAAGAGAGAGCGTATAGGGAGAACACGAAGAAAAAGGATGAAAAAGGGCTCCGACTGCTCAGGCCAGAGAGAGAGAAAAACACATTATAACCGGCTTAGAAATAGATGCCAAAGTCCTGATACTTGATAGTGTTGTAAATTTAAACATGTGGCCAACACGTCCCAACATTGCACTAAATATAAGGGGCAGGCGCCGGCGGAAGCTATCTAGAAAGGACAAAAAAGAGGCTGCTAAACGTCGAGAACACTGGATTATAAATAGGTTTTCACTCTATACTCTGAGTTAAAGCTTTTGACATGAGTTACTGAAAGTTATATTTTTTATGGGAATTCGTAAAAAAAATTAGTAAAAAATGTGAAGAATGTTTAAATGTAGAATAATTTTTTCTTAAAAGTAAGGAATATAATATTTGATTTAATTTATCTATTGAAAAAATATTAAAGTTAGTGCAAATTAATATTTTTTTATTATTAATTTTTTCTTAAAAAGTTGAATATGTCCTCTATCCAAACAACACCTCAACGTGACCAACGAGCACAAAAGTCAGATAAGATAATATGATTTAGGGTGCGTTCGCACTAAAAATATCACAATATTTTTTACCAACTTATAATAAAATACTACAATATAATCTCTCTCTCTCTCATAAAAATATAAAAAATTACCTCTCTTTTACTTTTTTATTAAATCCAATACCAAAACAAAACTCAATACCAAAAATTTTTCAACACAAACACAACCTTAAGAACTTGATAAAAGTGTATCGTCCGTAGGAAGAAAAAAATGGATATGCAAGCTCATCGAAATCTAAATGCATGGCAGCTAGCGACAGAAAATTAAAACATCTGACGTCGTGAATCCCATGTTTCCGTGTCCACGTAAACGTGGATCACATGCCACCTACTTTATTCTAGCCGTCGCAATATCTCCGGCCCAGATTTTGTTTTTGTTTTTTTTTCTCTTATTTAATTTTTATTCAGAAAAATAGACAACTATATAATCACGGAGGTATATCGGAAAAATCGGAGTGGTTGGCAATTGGAAGATTCTCAATTTCTCAGCTATTTTCCATTGGCGTCCTTTTGTTTCGATATCCTGTTAAAATATTGCCTCCCTCGACTGCTCTGTACAAGGCTCGTCTCAACATCAGTTTACTCGTCGCAATAAAATGAAACCCCGCAACGCCGGATTCATGTTCGCTTCGGAGACTGACCAAATTAATCAAGCTGTCAGCAATTGATGATTCTTGAAGACCTTTCCATCCTCTGTAGCACAAGACAGAGACGAAAAATAATTTAGTAAAAATTTAAATTAAAAGAGAAAAAAACACAGTAAAAAAGGTGTTTCTCTGTTTTATTTTTTTTGCTTTTATTTCATTTCTAGATATATATTTATTTCGATTTTTCTCATTTATTTTTGAATTTCCTGGTAATTAAGTTTGTAAACTTGAGATTTTCTCTTTTTTTTTTTAAAAGGTGGAGGCTTATACTTTTTTTAAGAAATGTTTTTCCATTTTTTCTATTTTTATTTAAGTCTTGGATTTATTTTTACATTTATATGTATTATTCGTTGGAAATTCTATTTTTCTTAAAATTCTAGGTTAGAGCCCTTTAAACTCCTGCAACGAATATTATTATCTGCATATATATTTGTAATTTTATGATCCATTGAAATGTTGTAATTATAGATTGAGAATTTCCATGTCATCACTTTTCAATCTTGCTGCTACCTATATATTCAAGTTGATTTATAGAATTCTACCGTTGACCAGTAGAGATCAGTCTAAATCTGACAAAGCAAATGAAGCAAATTATAATATCGGCCTCGTGATATGATCCAACCTTACAATTGTTTTCAGGCAATACAGACCACAGCATGTCAGGGGAGAGGGTGGTGGTATTCGAACCTCAGATTATGACCCTCCTATACAGAGGAGATGCTACTTGAGCCATACCTCAGTGGCATGATCCAACCTTACATATTCTTACACTCTTTTGACTTTGTACCTATTGTCCATAATCACTGTATATTTAATATATATATATAGTACGTACTTAATTATCTGAAACAAGAATCCTCAAAATAAGTTTTGTTTTTGCTAATTGACCTTAATGACCAAGCGACCTTTATAAAAAGAAATGGGAATTCACACCGAATAATTAAGGATCGGATGACCATTTTCATACGTACGGCTGCCGGGATATTCCCTCACAATGATAATGACACCGCATAACAGGGAGAGCTTGTTGGTCCCAATACCAATGGATCTCCACGGTGCGCAGCATGATTACACCTCTAATTAACCCAATTCCTTAATACTTTATACCCACATATTGCATGTAATTAACGCGACAGCTCTTATAGTTGATATGCACGGGTACTGAATCCAAATTATATATAAAATTAGAAACATTAGAAAGAGCGAGATACAGAATTTAAGATGGTTCGGTGAAAGGGAAATGTATTTACCAACATCTGTTTATAAGAAAAACTCTATCAAATCATCTTTCTATACTTTTTTTATAATAAATTTTAATAATTTTTTATAAAAAAATTCCATCAAATTATCTTTTTTTTTACACTTTTCTACAAACTGTCAGTAAAATTAATCTACAATCAAACTTTTAAAAATTTATGTCAATATATCTCTCAATAATTTTCTCCTAAAAATTTTAAATATGAAAATTTTAAGCTAAACCAATCTAAGCTAGAAATAACGCTTGAATTAACATAAATATTAAAATATAAAGTTAGCCCAAATATATTATTTGCTTTAGTTTTAGGGGAGGACCCAACTAGCTATATATGTACCCTCCCTAATTTTCTACCACGCAATTCAGCATGCATTTGTTTTGATGAAACTTTTTAAATTGACAGAAATGCAGATTTGGTCAAAGTGATAAAAGGAGCAACGTTTCGGGACAAGTCGATTCTATTTTGAACGGTAACTTAGATCTATACATGATCTGATGATTTCGGATGGAAAATGCATATTGTAGGTAGGTAGGTCTGCACATTCTAATTCCCCTTTTGGAGTCGATGTTTCGGCCGCCTGGCATTACTCCAAGCATTTGGCTCTTGCAAAGCCAAATAATCTTGACCTCCAGATTCTCAACGTGTAGGGCATTTCCTTCCTTTCGAGCGATTAGGTCACATGTCTACAGTCGTGGACCAACGTATATGTATTTAGTTAGTTATGTTAATATGCCTTCAGTTGATGAATGTAATATATTACATTTACGCGATCCGTTTGATTCATAGTAAACGAGAATCTGAAATATATTTTTCTTATTTACTGGTGTTTGGAGAGGTCGGTAAATTTTAGTCAACTCAAAATTGAATCGGTCAATTGTGAAATGGAACATTAATTTAAGAAAAGCGGCTTCTCTTTTGACTTTAATTGTTTGCTATTAGTATCAGCGTTTATTCTAATTTATAAAATTACTCTTGTGTTGTCCCTCATTTTCAGTCTCCCTACCTGAAACTATATATTCCCTCTTTGAGTCATTCCTAATAATTTTGTTTGACATTTTTATGATAATAAAGTCATATAACATTACGATATAATAAAATGCATATGAACCATGGATTTTTTTTCTACTAAAAAAAGATATATATTTTAATCAATTTACTTCAAAAGGTTTTACGGTAATTAAGTTGTGCTTTCTAATTCTAAACAAGAACCCCATTTGCTTTTTCCTTTATGAACATAAAGATTGAACAATAATCTACTATATAATGTTAATCATGATTTCCCACGAGATAAATTCTCCAATTAGAACCTTTAGTAGTTTAGATGATGATATACGTACATTATCGGGAGGAAATGATGATTTGATAGTATACGTACGTTAAAGGTTCTAAAGAAAGTAAAAGTTGTAGAGGCATTGCATTGATTAGATCCCATAGTGACGTAGAGGATTTATTACGCAACTTTAAAGTATAGGCGGCCGGCGTTATGATTTATGCAATTAGCTTAAAAGTTTGATTAAATTATACTTATCTTAAATTTTATTAATTAATTCTCAATGTTGTATGACCAAAATAAACAATTGACACACGCTTTCTGTAATTTTGTTTATAATAAATGTAAGCACACAATTGAGGACAATACAAATGCACACATCCGCAACGAATGGTAATTAAGCCCCGATCACACTCTGCAGTTACATTTGCCTTGAAAAAAACACAAAGGTCAATAAATAATAATAATAAAATGGTAATTAAAAGAGTTTTGATGTAGCTCTCTCTTCCTCTTTCTTTACAATTCTTTTGTACAAATGGTACGATGCAATCTCGAGAGAGATTGATTGAAAATGTTATTCTTATAGTATTTAATTGGCACTACAAGAGATTTGCCCATTACCTACGAATTTATTAGCAATAAAATTAATTTCGTAGCTAAAACTATGCTTTTCGCAACATAAATATTGTTTTGTCGCTAAAAGATAGTTTTAGCGACGATTTTATCAGCGACTACTTAATTTTGTCGCTAAAAGACAATTTTAGCGATAACTTTATCAGCGACTACTCAATTTTGTCGCTAAAAGATAATTTTAGCGATGACTTTATCAGCGACTAATCGAACGTTGTCGCTAAAAATATCTCTTTTGCGACAAAAATATTATCTCGTCGATAGATACTTAATACACATGCTTTTAGTGACTAAATTCTGTATTCATCGCTAAAAGCTTTTATCAGCGACGAATTCAATTTTGTTGGCACATTTCAAAATTGGCAAAGATAGAGGGAAAACATGAGTTACCCAAATGTTTTAAGGGGGGAAGACAAAATTTTAAAGTGCGCTTTATTTCCTCTATTTTCGCAGAAACACTCATTTTTTTCGAACTCCACTTTCAGATTTGGAATGGTACCACAATTCTCTCTCAGCGCATGCAGAGCTGCCGTCTCTTTCGGCCTTTGTAGGCGTGTTTAAACTCAGACCGACTTGGGTAAGCTCTTCGCTTTGCCTCTGTCTTCCCTCTTCTCCTCTATTTCTTTATTTTTTTCGATCCTTGCTGCATCTTTCCCCTTCTTTTTCTGTTGTCTTGTTTACGGAGCTTGGACTAAAGTCTGCAAATGGTTGACCAAAACCCAATTTATTGGGTCAAGAGTTTCAGATACCTAGCTTCTAACGGCTCGAAATGGCGAGCGACAGGGGTTGGATTTTCTAGCACCTTCACGCAGGACGTGCGCGAAATTCCAGCGCCCAACCACGCGTGGGCGAAGTTCTTGCGCTCCCACGCGCAAGAGATGGGTATGTACTCCTTGATTGGTAAATGGTCTATATACTTAGGCTGCGTTTGTTTCGACTAAATATGTATTCATGTAGAATATTTTCAAAAACATGTGTTTGGTAGGGGCTGAAAAAAAAGTCAAAGGAAAATGAGATAAGCAGTTAAAGGAAAATAACCTCTATCAGGCTGAAAACAACTTACCCTTTGAAGAAGCGTAAGTTATTTTCCAGATGACTATATTTTCTCTATTTTTTCTAACAGACGCTATCTATTATTTTTTCTCATCTATATTCTCTCTACTAACAAAATAAACTTAAATTATTTTTCAGGTGAGTATTTTTTATTTATTCTATCACAAAATATGCTATCTACTATTTTTTCTCTAACAAAAATACTTAAATTATTTTTCAGTTAACTATTTTTTCTCTATTCTCTACCAAAATGTTGAATATTAATTTATCATTACGAAAGTGGCTAGTTTTGGGAATTTTATGTTAGACATTATTTTTATTGTTATTCCGTATTTTTAATATCTTTATCGATAATAAAAATTTATTTTAGCGTTTCAGGTTGTAGTTCGTATTTTATTGGACCTCCTTTTATTATTTTTAATATCTCGCTATCATTTTAACTTTGATTCTACATTTTCGCATTTAGTTTGCTGAGATAAAATTACAAGAAGGCTCTGATGAGTCGAAGCTTTATAGATAACTCTTCATTTGCTGACTGACAAATTTGTAAGAAAGACACAACTTTTCCGATTGGAGCCTTTGATAATTCAAATGGATAATTAGAGGAAGTATCTGTCTAGATCCTTCTAATATGATTGTTATTCTGAATCTAAAGGTACATCAAACTAAATAAGGTCACAAAATATTCTTTAAATTTTCATATGAACCAAACACTATATTTCTATTTTCAAAGAATTAGCCAAACACTAAAATTTGTTTTGTTTTTCCCGCAAAAATTTTCAGATGTAAATATTTTCTTATTTTTCTCCTTTTACGCTGAAACAAACACAGCCTTACCAACAAATTTGACTTCTTATAAAAAAAGAAAAAGAATTAATGTTATAAAATGTGTTATTTTCAAGGAGAAGCGTTTGGTTTGGGCCAACACTAATGATTAGGAGCTGCTTTCTGCTTTTGGTTTAGTTTGGTAAACGGAGAAGGCCGAGAAGTTGGCAGGTCATTAGTTTTGACAAAGCAAATTTACAAACTAATAATAAGTTCGGTTTTCCTCCACCCTTTTAACCAAAAAGTTTTTACTTACTCCGCTGATCAGGACATTGTCTTTGATGGTAAAGTTTACGGCATCTACTCCATTCGACCAAGGCATATTGACAAAACCCTTTACTTTCGTCAACAAAGAGGGTAGGATGAGATAGCGAAACATTAGAATTAGGTTTGTGCGCCAGAAAATGAAGTGCATTAAAATATAATATGCAAAAGTAAATCCAATAAGCTAAAACGGTGTCCCAAACATTAAAAGTTAGCTACACATGCATTCTTCCTACGCGAGGTTACGAAGAAAGTTCTAATCCCAATGTTTCCCATCAAGCTAGTTTAGTTCTGCATATATTTTACCATCTAATTTGGAGAGAGAAATACATTGTATGTATTTAATGTTGTAAAGTTCATATAATATGTCTATATCTTTCTAAATTGAGTTGCATCCAATTCCATCAATACATAGGAGAGTATCCTAGTCCGTTAACTAAAGTAATAATAGAGCCCGCTTGCACCCCTTTTGGCTTCACCACTAGCTAGAAAATAAAATGGATTCAAATTCGCAATATGGTTCATCTTATATATATTTGGCCCTATGGCTTAAATACACTTTTTTACTCCCGAACTATACGGCCATTGATACTTTAAGATATTGCATTCTTGAACCACTGATTTACTGAAACTTTACTGATTTACTGATTTATAGTTTCCTTTTATTAAAAAAATTCAACACAAACTCAAACGAAAATAGATCACATGCATTGTACGTTTTTTGGATTTAAAATCATGACGAAATTAATTTTTTTTCGTTTTAAGTTGCTTATTTATTTATTTTATTTTATTTTTACTTTTTGGAGTTTTCCTAGACAAAAGGATTATTTAAAAAAAAAAGGTCTAAATAGGGTAATGAAGCACATATTATATATTTTTAAGAAGCAACATTATAGTACTCCTCATATCAATGAGAAAATCCATAAGCCCCTTTTTAGCTCAAAAATATTTTATTAGGCCCCATATGTTTAAAAAATAATCAGATCCTTACCTTCCATTTGTTTTGGCCATTAAACCACATGAAATGATCCAAATGCCCCACTAAGACAAAATTACTAAAAGTATTAAAAACATTAAAAAATAAAAAATGATATATATTTAAATTAATGTTTTAATATAAATATTAAAACTCTATTTCATTATCATATTTCTTTTTAATTTGTTTCTTGAATTTTTAATTTTTTCTTGTAGGAGTATTTTGGTCAATTCACATCACTTTCCATATGACTTAGTAGCCAAATCAAACGGAAGGCAAGGAATTGATAATTTTTTAAACATATGGGGCGTAATGAAATATTTTTGAACTTGAGGGGAGTTGATTGATTTTTGCTCAAAGATATGGGGTGTACTACAATGTATTTCCTATTTTTTAATCTAATTTTGTGATCAATTTAACTAAAATCGTAAATTTCAAAGTTTATTGTAGAAAATTACTTACCAATTCTCTTTGTCGATCTTCGAGAATTCTTTAAAAGCTTGTGATCTTCTTTTAAATGATCTTCAAAAAGTCTTTAATCTTTAATAATAATCTTCAGGATCTTGTCGATCTCATCTCTTGAGTCTTGTGGATCTAAAAATTTTAGCAGTCCAATTGTTCTGCCTCCTTCCTTTCCATGCCTCACAGCTGTCGTAGGTTCTCTCAAAGTTTCGATGGTAAACCTCGACTAACTCTCTCATAGTTAATCTTTTAATAAAAAACCTAAGTTGTGATATGGCGTGATGTGAGACCCCGATTTTAAGTCTGTCAATTTATTGCTTATGACCTCTTAAGTATGTATTACTTTAATTAAGAATGTATTATGGAGAAATGTACGTATGATTATATTAATCTAAAGTTATGTCTAGGTGGAATTTCTCCCTAGCGTTTTATGAGTTTTAAGTTAGAATTTAATGTTATATTATTTGAAATTGTTACAATGGAGTGATTGAGATTTATTAGCCTAATTGTTTTAATTGATGGGATATGTCTCTAAGTTACAATATTTGGAGGAATTTAATCAGGGCTTTAACCTTAAATATATGTGTGTCAATATGTGGATCTTAGGATAAGAAATGAGGAGACATATTAAGGTTAGAATTGTGGAGTGGCAGAAAAAGAAAATAAATTTTCTTGAGGGGCAAAAAAGGAAAGAAGGGGGAAAAATTGGGGATAAGAAGGGAAAGTAGGGGGAAGGGCAGTTTTGCCTTTTCCCTTCCCCCAAGCCCTTCCCTTATAAGGCAGCCCCCCCAAACCGAAAAAACACCTTGCCCTAGCTCACCCGATCAAGAGAAGAGAAAGAAGAAGAAGAAGGAAAGGAGAAGGAGAAAAGAAGAAGGAGAAAGAGAGAGAGAGAGAAGAGGTGAGTGGTTTGGCCGACCAAGCCATCCCCACTTTCACCCATTTTCTCTTTTTCCTTTGAATGGTTGTTGTGTTTGATTGATTTTCTCCTTGTGAATCATGTGTATTTCTTTGAAGAAGTGTAGAACTAGTAGATTGCAAATTTCGTGTGTTTTGGAAGTATAATGTATGATTCATGTCTGAAATATGGACTGACGCTCGACATGCACTCGAGCGTCCTTCAGGTATTTTTGTACAGAAGGCTCACGTTCGACCGATGCTCGACAGTGCGCTCGAGCGTCCTTCGAACAATTTTTCATGCAGAAACTTCACGTTCGACTGACGCTCGACCTGCGCTCGAGCGTCACTCAATAGTTTCACAGAGAGTTACGCTCGACTGACGCTCGATAGGGCGCTCGAGCGTCCCTTAACATTTTCATACAGCAGCATAACGCTCGACGAGCGCTCGACCGACGCTCGAGCGGCTTCCTTCGAAGTTCAAGAAAATTTCAAGAATTTTTGTAGTTCCCTTTTTAACTATTAGGAAACTTTACTAGGTTTTACTTAAGGAAATATCTTGTGTTATAAGATGACCAACTAGAGGTCAAGAATATGGATGTTTTTGTATGACGAAGTATGAGTTATTGAATGACTACTCTATATGTCTAGTGAACCCTTGAATAACACTAGTATGACCCAATTGTAGGCAAGTGCAGTTCAAGCGCTCAAGGGAACAGAGGTAAGTGAAAATTGTAAGTGGAAACTTACGTTTTTGAAAAACTGGAATGATGCACAACATGAATTCTCATGATTTATTTCGACATGACATGAGCATTTGCATGAAAAAGAAAGTTTTGTGTAAATGAAAGTATGAGATGAAATTAAGATTTCTCATCATCAAAGCATGAAATGAGCCCACCATGAGCATTTGCATTCATTTTTCTCATGAGTAAGAAAGAGAAATTTTATGCAAATGAAAGTACCATTTTATGCTACTTTATGACAAATTAAGTTAATAAGCTAAAGTCGGTCGGTACCGTACCAAGTCAAGAAGGTGCATCCATATCGAAGGATGTTTACGTGAAGGATGGATGTAACCTAGGGCACCCATACCGAAGGATGCTTGCAAGAAGGATGGGTAGTCCATGAGGTATGTGCAATCACACTGAAGGATGCTTGCAAGAAGGTGTGAACCTTCAAGGGTCGTGTCTAGCCACTGAAGGACGAAAGCGATAAGGTGTGCTAGCTCGACCATATGTAAGGTCCCTAAGGGAAATAGGGGACAGTTCCAACGGGAACGCACAACCCTGATCTCAGGGGTAAATAGAGGGCAAGTAGCCCATCAGATAAGAATTGAAATGATTTTCCAAAAGCAAGAGTGTTACAAGTATAAGTGTCGATTTCAAGAATAAGTGCATGTGCATATGCAAACATGAGGCATACACGTGCATCATAATTCATGATCATGCATGAATTACATTATGTTTACATGCTTATGAATTCAAGTTCAAGTGCATGCTTACGATTTCAAGTTCATGTTTCCAAACCATGATTTCAAATCCATGTTTTAGCTATAACTCCTTACTGAGTCTTTCGACTCACAATTTTAAATTGTATCATTCCAGATAATGTTTCAGGGGAGGAAACTTAAGAGGAGGACCTTGAACCCTAGGAGAAGGGTTGGCGAAAATGTCTTTTCCTTTTTTCTTATATTAGTAAAGGTTTAGATAATTTTTGTAAGAGCCGGCATGAGCCTCCGTGGTGTGGTGGTCATGGGTTATTCGGCTTAGTAAGTTAAGGTTTTTAACTGGTTGATATTTTGAGACCATGTTATAACTACTTTAAGTTATCGATGGGAAGCATGTTCTAATGTTCGTATGTGCGTTAAACGCTAGCGATATAAGGTTTCTTTTAAATATTGAGGCATTATGATATTTCCGCTGCAAGAATCCTCTGAATGAGTTATATATTCCGCTGCAAGAATTTTAGTAAGTACGCTTGAGCGTTCCTTGTCTGGAATGCTCGCGGCTGTAATTAGCCTCGTTTAGCTATCGTTCGGGGCGTGACACGTGAGATCGTTAGGGATCTCAGATCTTGGCCGTAGGATCACATGTAAAAAACATTTTTCATTATTTCCCGAATTTTCTTTTATTTTAAATTTTGGGCTTCTACTAATTGCAAGCATGTCCATCAAAGTGATACAATTGACCATCGAGAAGATGAGATTGATTTGTGAAATCTATTTTGCTAACAATTATTTGTTTATTTATGCTTTCGCCATACTATATTCCACATGAGCTAATAAGACCGGAATAATATCATTGATTAAAATATCTAACTCACACAATTGTTAATTCTCAATAGGTAACTCAAATTATTTCCAAAATAATTTCACAAATAACTATAGATATTTGTAGATATCACTATACAAATATACTAAATATACTGTCTTATCAAGAGATTGGTGGATTCCTTGTTAAATATTTATACACAAACTCATGTATTATGCACAAGACCCAAAGTTTCCTGAAATATTTGACCTAGAGAGATTATCATTATATGACTCGGTTAAAACATAATTATACAACAACAAAATCTTTCTAAACCTCTTAGGTCTAAGAATACCATTTGTTAATTGTGTTGAATACATTAGTGATCACTTCCAGAAGATATCTATAGTCGATCATTTTTAGTGCATATACTCTTACAGTGGACTCACTTGTCTACTTAAGGTCTCCACCTCAATGACGAAGACCATCTTCCTATTCAATAGAGGAACAAAGAGTGTAGACCTATTTATAAATAAATGAGTTTCATTTAATAATACTTCCCCGTCAAGTAAATAAGGAACTGAAAAAGTCATACTCTCTCTCCCTTTGATTTATTAATCATTAACATGAATTTTCTACAATGTCACTCAACAATATCCAAGTAACAGATTATGTCACAACATAATACCCATAATTAAATATATACATGTAACAATTAAAACATTTTAATCATTAAAACAAAAGGTAAAATGATTTATGCACGTTTTGAAAGATATGCAAGTGTGATTCATAATCCTTGTCAAAAGTGAAACAAAGAGTTGCAAGGATTATACCCTAAGGTCTTTAATCTTCAATTTTGAGCTTCTTGCATCTTGATTTTCTTTCTTCAAGTCTTTGGCTCTTTCATCAAAAAGTCACGATTATGCACAAAAGCCAACATCGTGTCCCGATGGAAACAGGGGATGACACGTTCTTTTGGCCCCTTGAAACAATAGGGTAATTTTCGGTAAAATCTGTTTACCGCTCTTTGGTGGCCGACCAGGGTAATGATTCAAATATTTTGAGGACAGTTGTGTGGACTGAGTTATGGGGTCTTAAGATCCATGAGATATTTAAGCTACTGCTGTGGAAAGTTTTGTGGGTTATTAATCCTACAAAGTGCAAGATAGCAGAACGTGTTGCTAGTGGACATCGTGTGGAGGAGGAGCTATAGTGTACGCTATGGGGGGAAGATTTAGAAACTCTTAATCATCTCTTTTTTTCATGTCCCTATAGTCGTATCATATTGGGTAAATCCAAGTGGCATATCAATATAGTAGCATTTGGACGTGAGTCCGTTGGGGAATGGATCCAAAATATTCTACACCCACACCAAAAGGATGGGGATACCATTGGATGACCAACATTTATTTTAACTCTTGGCTGTGAATGCCATTGATTTATTATGGTGCTGTAGAAACCGTGTGCTTCATGAGAACAAAATATGAGAGGTTGACGAGGTGGCAACTAGGGTGAGAAGGTTGAGTTTGGAACATGGCCAAGCTTGGGTTCGGAAAATGGTTCCATCATTTGTTCCGCAGAAATGACAGCCTCTTCTAGTAGATGTGATAAAAATAAGGGGTAAAGTCACTTTGGGCCCTTAAACTATCAAGTAAATTACAAATAGGACCACAAACTACCAATCTTGACACATTGAGACCACAAGATGCCAAATTTTATCAAATTGCGCCATGAACTAAAATCTGACTGTCAAAATTTTTCCACGTGGCTCAAATCTGACGATTTTGACCGTCAGATTTTAGTTCAGGGCCCAAATTGATAAAATTTGATAGTTCATGAGCTCAATGTGTGAAAATTGGTAGTTTGGGACCCCATTTGTAATTTGTTTATAGTTTAAGGGCTCAAAGTGACTTTTACCCTAAAAATAAACGTGGGCGTTGCTATCATATCTAAGTTTGCAGTTGTGGCAGTAATTGTCACGCCCCGAACGCAATCTCGCAGGGAAGGTGACAGCCGCGAGCAATCCCGAGGGAAAGCTCCAGCGAACCTGATCATAATTAACAGCGGAAAAGAATCGGGAGAGAGACAGGCCACCAAACTCATAATAACTTAACTTAACTTCATAAAAGTCCTCAATTAAGCATAGTATCTTAGATTACACATTACATGAACAACACATATATATAGGTGACGGATCACATCGATCAAGTCACAACAACAAAACACATAAACGTCTTCTCTCTAAGTCAGATAGTCCTCCTAACTTCCTTCACCTGAGGCATCTGGAATGATACAGTTTTGAAAACGTGAGTCAAAAAGACTCAGTAAGGGAAAACTTAAACTTGAAAGCATGAACTTATAACTTGAATGTGAATATCATAGGAAATCATAAATCATGATGTACAAGCATGTTTCATGGTTATGCACACGCTCTTGATCTTAAAACATGTTCTTGTTCCTGAAATTGACACAAGGTGCTTGGAAAATATTTCCTTCTTTACTTGTGGGCTACCTACGCTCCATTTAATCCCTGGAGTAAAGGTTATGCGTTCCCATCGGAACTGTCTCCCTTATCCTTGAGGACATTTCATTTGGTCGAACTATCCCACCTTCTCGCATTCGTCCTTCGGTGTGGTTGCACTTACCTCTAGGGTTCACCCATCCTTCTCGCATTCGTCCTTCTGTATGGGTTCCCTCCTTGATGGTACGGTACCGACCAGAGCCCTTAACTTGACTTGACTTATCATAAAACTTCTCATATATCATTGCATAAAATTCATTTAGAAAATCATGCAATGCTCGTGCCATGACATGCTTGCTTATGATACCATGCTTGCTTATGATGTCATGCTTGTTCATGTAAAACAATGTTGTGTATCATTTCAGTTTTGTAAAAATGTAACTTCACTTACATTCCACTTACCTTGGTCTTCTTTGGGTTTTGGTATGAAGTTCGCCTACAAGCGATTCAAATACCTCACTTAGATGTTTAAGAATTTAATCACATAGACATTCAAAGAAACACTTAAAATTGTTTCGGTTTTACCAAGGATACATATCTTGAAAATACTATTTTATTTTCAAAGAATTACTTAACTAAACTTTCATAAAACTCTTGAAGAAAGCAATCAACATACAACATAACATAATAAGATCCTAACCTCAAACAACAACTAATAGGGTGGTTAACTCAATTACCTTGCTCTAAACCTAACCAACCCTAATGTCCATCAAATTCACCAATTTAATCTTCTCCAAACCTAATCATGACTAATCCAAGTTTATTTACTCCATCTTTCATCCAACCCGTGACACTCTTCTAAACATAAGATGCTTAGGTTTTTACCTTACACCATAACTTCCTTTAAGCAACTACATCTATTCGGCCATTAGCATTTTACATATGTACTTGCATCATAATTCATTTGCTATTCTTATATTACCTAAGGTTTCTTTCCATTTTAACTTAACACTTACAACATTATTAATGAACCTCTAATCTTGGTCTTTAAAGTGATCTCTTATTGCATGCAAAATTAAACCAAACCTTAGCATCAAACCTAGGGTTTTCTAACTCCAACCATTCGGCCATCAACCTAGTTTTCTATTCTAAGCCATTCGGCCACCAACAACCTATATGCATGCAATCCTCTTCACATCCAAACATGTAATCCCATCCTCCAGCAACCAATTTCACAACCTAGGAGATACTACATTCAAGATATTGCAAAAGAACCAATCGACCATGCATGGATTTTCACAAAAACCAAAGGCCGAAACCTAAACCTAGCATATATCAACTTCACATGCATCTTCCTTTCACAAGTCAGAATATATTCTCATGTATTCTCCATTCAACAACATAACACTTCTCATTCTTTAGATCTAACACATAATCAGGGAAAAGCAAGAGAGATTCGGCCAAAACAGCAAGTTCTCTCTTGAAAAATCAAACCTATCTTACCTTGTAGTGTTGAATCCAAGAGTTGATACCTAGCACAAAGCACTCAAGATCAGAACCTAAGAAGGAAAGTATCAAAAGAATAGACATGCAAAGGCACCATATCCATACCTCCTTTAATAACACTCGGCCAACACCAACTTCCTCTACCTCTCTAAACTTTCGGTTCCACCTTCTTGTGTGGCTTCAAAGGCTGAGATGAGTGCAACAAGGAGGCTGTGGTGAAGCTTGTGGTGAGGGTAAAGAGATGGGGCAGTTGCTGGAAGTGAGGAAAGGAAAGCTTTGGAGAAATGGAGAAGTGAAGTGGTTCGGCCAAAGAGAGATTTGTGTGCAAGGATGAGTTGGAGTGAATGAAGGAACCAAATGAGCTGGAGATGATGTGTTTCGGTCAAGAGGAAGCTGAGCTGAAAATGGTGAGAGGTTCGGCCACAATGAAGAGCTAGGCAAAGAGAGAGGCTGCCAAAGTAAAAAGGTGAAGAAGTGAAAATGAAAGGGGTTGGAAGTGAAGGCTTTCATGTGAAGGGGGGTTTCTCTTGTTTGTATCGCCTACCCCCATTGGGTGGAATGGCAGGTTGACAAGTTCCTTGTCTCATCTCCTTTATTTGCATTCAATTCCTTGTCTCCTTCTTAAGCCATTCACGTGATTCACCCAAGCCAATTCAACCTTTCTCTCCTTTCCTTTCACGTAACTTGCTCTTTGCCTTTGATTTTTATTCTTTTCATTTTATTTCACTTGTCACATGGCTTACTTTATAGGCACATCAAACTATCTCCACTATAAGCACACTAGCTTATCACCAACAAGCATATCAACTTATCTCTATAAACACTCTAACATATCTTCATAATAAACACACTAGCTGATCTCCATAATAAGCACACTAACTTATTTTCTAATTCTTTATCAAGCTATCCTATAAACTTACCAACTTATCACTTAATTTTTCTAATGATGCTTAAGCTTACCTAATGGTGATTAAGGTTACCTAATCAATGACACAAAATAATCTAAATGCTCAACATAAATTTCATAACTATAGATTATTATGCAATGATTTTTACTTAGAGAATTTCGGCAATAAGAAATAAAATTCTCTTCATATTTTTAATTTCATAAATCATGGTGGCATAATTATAAGCAAATGGAAAAATTAGTTCATAAAAGAAATCTACATTGGAAAATTCGGCTCTTAGGAAGATAATAGGGTTGCTTCAATAAAATTTCACAATGATAATAAAACGAAATACCATAAGTATTAAAGTTAAGTCATACATTGGCAAAAAATATGGCCTCTTGAGTTAAATTAAAAAGAAATACATAGGAAAATAGCAAAAAGGAATACGAGGTCTCACAGTAATCCTTCGTGATTTACAAGGCAATATGTGCGGCTTCAAAATAGCAAGGCTTGGGGTAGTCGAGCCTGGGGTAGGTAAGGCTGAAGCTGCAAATATAAGGGTACATCTTGCTCTTCAGCAAAGTTATCCGAATATTATACTTGAAAGTGACTCGGAACTTGTTACTGCCATTCGACAACATCCTCGAGTAACACACTGAAAAATGCAGCCCCTTGTGGTGGATATTCATAACTCTCTTCGACAGTTTTAGAAGTGAGATTGTCGTCATATTCATCATGGTGCTAATGAGGTAAATGCACTAGTTAGCTCGTTGGGCCACCACTGAGTTGATCTCAGGCGGCAATCCTTGTAGTATTGAGGATTTCCCTATTTTCTCATTTGAATAAGAGTTGAGGTTCTGATGAAAAAAATACTTGCTAAACAAACACACAAGGTGACAAGAGATTTGATGACGGAGTGAAAAACCTTTGAAAAGAAAAATAAGGGAAAAACCACTCCGGGCTAGCATTTACAAGAAATCCATAAAGAAGAAAACCTTACAACAATGATTCAGACACGGGCAACCCCAGTTGCTTGACTCTAAAAACCCTGGTGTAATAATCTATGCATCCCTACTCAGGCCCCCTCCAAGCTAGGGCTGAACAAAACCGGACCGGACCAGAAAATCGGACCGGATTTGCGGTTCGGGTCAAAAAATTACGAAATGCGGTCCGGACCGGACGACATTTCATATTTTTTTTAATTATTTTAAAAAAATCAGAGTGCTGCGCAGTGGCAGTGCGCAGTTCGAAATTTTTTTAATTTTTTTTTTAAAAAACTTAAATCCGGGCCGGACCACTTAAAAAAGCGGTCCAGACCGGACCACTTAAAAAAGCGGTCCAGACCGGACCACATTTCATAAAACCGGACCGGACCACTTATAAGTGGTCTGGTCCGGTCCTTTAATATAAAGGAACCGGAAATGCGGTCCGGACCGGATAGCGGTCGGAAAACCGGACCACCACATTTCTGGTTTTCAGCCCTACTCCAAGCGGCATTCACCTCAACACTTTGAGGTTATTCTTGAAGATTTTCCACGAATACTCTTGTTCTTCAGCGCTCCTTCAACAACACGAAGGTTGCACAACAGATTGATGGAAAACTGAGAAAAAAATCATCAAACTTGAAGCATAAATCTTCTGGGGTTTTTCTCTCAAGGAAGGAGGAACAAAATATGATCAATAGAAGCCTCAAAAAAGTTTGGACGTTCTCTCATGAAACCTTGTAGGGTTTTCCAAGTTTTCACAAGGAAAGTCCAAAAATTCAGTGATTTCTGAAATTCGCCGAAAGTAGCTTGAGCGTTGGTCGAGCGAGACTCGGACGTGATGTCTCTGTCTGAATTCTCCATTGGGAGCTCAAGCGTGGGTTGAGCGTGAGACAACTTTGGACAGGAACTCAGAAACAAACTCTTGAACAACATGGGACACAAACTTACAAATCGAACACGACATAGTTTGACATGGAATAATGCAAATACAAAATACCCTAACAATCTCCGTGATGCAAAAATAGAGGATTCAAAGGATCCTCACTGGCAATCAAAACAACATGCATAATAGATATGACAAGAGGTTCAGAGGATGCCATTGGAGGGAAAAGAAATTTGACTGAGTTTGCTCTGATACCATGTAGACACTTATGCAGTGAGAGCAAAGAAAAAACATAGAAGCTGTATATAACTGAAGTTGAAAAATCGAGAGAGAGAGAAAATTTGCTAGTTGTATTTACGTGAATATATTCACTTAGTCTGTACACGCAAAAATCTAATACTATATATAAAGTCTGTAATAAGATACTTTAACAGGTTTACCAAAAACTAATTTTGTAACTAAAAAGATGAGCTGGAAATATTGTTAAGTTGGATAGCCTCACATGGTACGCGTGGAAGGCCTTTTTTCTAACTTCAAATCCATGGAGATAGTAAACCCCTATCCTTTAATTTTTAGCCTTTTCCTTAGTACGCAACATAGTGTGGTTCTACTTACCCAAAAAAAAAAGAAATAGTGTGGCTAACAAGAATTTCGAGAAATGGACGAAATGAGAGGAAAATATACTCTATTTTCTCTCTGCATTGGTTCTCCGTTTTTTTTGTGTAGTGTTTGTTAGCAAATCAGTAGTAGTGGTATTGATTTTTGTACACGAAATTGTGGCAATCTTAATTTTTGTGCACGAAATTGTGGATGCTCAATTTATGTACATTGTGGGTCCACGAATCTATGGTTTTATGAGCTTTATCAATATTTCATTTGATATCATTTCTACTCACTCATTGAAAATGAATTGACATATCAAATTCTAAAATATAAGAAAGCTATTCTATCCGCTCTTGGTAAAGTATGAAAGTCATAATTGGTTTCAGCTCCAATTTCCCACCTAATCAGCATTAGCCACCACATTTTCTGTGTGGAATCTAAGTTCTGCTGGAAACAGAAGCAACCACATGACATCTTAGCTTCCTTAGACAACAAGGCGCATAAATATTGACTGTGAAGTATGATTGGGACATTCTGTGCTCTCTAAGAAGCAAGAAAATCTCTATGTAGCATATTTGTAACAAGGTCGTGAGATTTCAAAACCAACTTTCAAGTTGCCTGAATTGTCTGGAACAATCACCCTTTCCACCAAGAAATTGAGCTCGCACCAGTTGGAACTTGAACACTCACTACTGCATCCTTTTGGAAGACTTCTGTTTCTTTTAATGGCACAGTTTTTCAGGAATTTTGTTCTTTTGTTTGTCTGAATAGTTTCATTATCCTTGAAATTTTCATAAGATCTTAAATTTTTCCTTCGCAGATAGAGCTTGCTACACTTTTCCATGGTATAGGTTATTACTCCACTCGTTCCCACTACCACGCATGCTTTTAATTGTATTTGTTCAAGTTGGTTACCTATTCATGTTCCTCTTTTCGTAGGCTCTATTTAGCACCCAAACATACACTTATAAACTTTTTCTTTTATGTTGTTATCACTACAAGAAATTATGCTTTAGGTGACAAAATTTTGGGTGTCAAACCAAATTTTGTCACCTAAACTGAATTTTCCATGATAAAATATTAATTTCGCACCCAAAACCATTAAGGAACTCCAAAACCGTTCAGACCTGTCACAACCACGTTCGGACGTATTGCTGGTGTGACGATATATATGTGTCGCGAATGAGTGAAGAAAAAAACCATCACAAAAAAATAACTTCCGGACTCTCAAGATACCCGTTCGGACTCTCTGCAGGGTGACAAATTCTACATCATCGAAACTGAGTGACAATTAGAATCGTCACAATTTTTACAATACCGTTCGAACTCCGTTTATACACAGTCCGAACGAACATTACCTAACGAATAGTAATTGTCAGGCTAGAGTGACAAATTAAAAATCTTCATAAATACTTAATTCAGTCCGGACGTTATAAACCACGTTCCAACGGAAAAAATACCCAAGTCCGGATGGTACAAAAAAAGGTCCGCAAGATTATAAATGTTTCTTCCGCGAATCGTGTGCATTCACGTTGCAAAACTTCAGACACGTGACATCCATACAGTCCGGACAAAGAAATAGCGTGCGAACCGTATAAGTTCTAGAACCATTTCGAATCGGGCATATTTAATGACATTAAATTTGATAGGGCCACGTGTCAGTATAACCATTGAAACCAGTCCGAAGGCTAATATACCACGTTCGGACGGTTACTGGCCACATTAAACCGACAGACTTTGTCAAAATCACAAACTCACTCGTTCTCTCGTACTTTTCTCTCGCACGTTTTCACTCTCCATTCGAGATCTCTCAAAGAACTTCAGGTAAAACATTTTTTATGTTGTTTTATTTTATATATTTTGATTAAATAATGTCGATTGTTTAGTTTGTTATATTGTTTTATTTTATGAAATTAGGCTGTTTGGCTAGTGTTCGTCGAACCACGTGCGGATGTCGTTTCACGACGTCCGGACCTGTTATAAACCGTTAAGACTGTTATTTTATGTTTGGACTCGTTTTATTATGTCCGGACGTCCTAAAATTTAAACGACACAGTTTGACATTCGTTCGAACGGTGTATACTCATGTTCGGACGGTTTTGCTAGGTTGACCATGGAGCACTCTGGAAGAAGTATCACCAATGTCGGGGGACAGACAGAGCGACCAGCCTGGGAAGACGCGTATTTAGCGGAGTTAACGAGAGTATTCGGGCGATCATGCAGCCGACACATTCATTGTGCATGGAGCTCCATTGCCGCTTAATCGTTCTGGAGACGAAACTTGCTCTGACAGATAGGGCAATAATGGAAGAGCTGAATATTATGCGGAGGGAACTAATAAGGATGAGAGAACAATTGTCTCTATTATCCCAGTCTGTCCATACCGTTCCGGTACAGCTGCAGACACTCTTCAGACGGGTGGATAATATGGAGGAGCATTTGGCACATGTTCGTGATGCCCTCAGACAAGATTTGGACGAAACAGTCGCAACTCGTGATTTGAATTAGTCTTCTATTTCTGCTTTAAACTTAGTTATTTATTTATCGTTTTAAGGACTGTTTGCGGCTTGTAATAGACATTACGATTGTGTTTTTCATTTGGTATTTGAATTATTTTTGATATTTTATATTAATTATGTTTTTATCAGTATACTAAATTTATTACAATTTAAATGGATAATTAGTAAAATTAAATAAGTAGTTATAATTAAATTGATGATTAGTTATAATTGATATTTAATATAAAAATATGATTAATTATATATATATATTTTTATGTATTTTAAATAAAGAAATTAAGTTAAATATTTGTGCCAAATTATATTGAGTTGAATGAAATAAATTAAATTATTTACTTAAATTAACTCATTTAAATAAATTAGGTTGCCAGCGTAATAAAATAAATTGTTTTAATTTAATCTGTGAAATAAATTTGCTATCCGTTCAGACTTTCTACATGTGCGTCTAGACTCCTTCATCACAACCGAAAATAAGTGAGGTACCCGTTGGAATGGTTGTTGAGACAGTTCGAACGTTCACTTAACTGTCGCATGACATACACTTGTTTTCATTATACGAAAGTTAAAAATGGTTGTACCAGTCCGAACGTTTAAAAGAAGTCCGAACGTGCTTCGTCTTTTTTTTTGTTTCTTTGTAAGCAATATCTACATGCGCGTCCGGACTCCTACATCGCTACTGAAAATAAAAGAGGTACCCGTTGGAACGTGTTTGATACAGTCCGGACGTTCACTTAACCGTTACATGGCGTACACGTGTTTTCGTTATACGAAAGTTGAAAACGGTTGTACCCGTCCGCACGTTTAACAGAAGTCCAGACGAGATTCTCCGTTTATTTAGCCAAACGTGCGCTTCCACGTGTCGTCAATTCATTGCAACGTTCGGAATTGCCGTGCGAACGTCTTAATAAAACGTCCGGATGTATTAATTGTGCCGAACGGTTTTAAACAGTTTAAACTTTTGCATTTAATACGGAATACGATGATTGGGCCACATGTGCAGAAGGAAGTCCGGACGGTAATAATTATGTTCGAACGAGATCGACGTATTTTGAAAAGACGAACAATTTGTCATTTTCATGAACACCGATTGTTTTCCCTAAAAAAAGCTCTCAAAACTCAAGTTTTTTCTTCACAAATCTCGACGTAATATCACTCTCTTGTGTATCTAATCGCATCCAGGTATGTTTTGCTTATTTTTAAAAAGATTTTAATGGTGAAAACTTCTTTTTTTTTATATAGTTTTATGTATAGAATTTCAATTCTATTTTTTGTATAGTAGATTGTGTTTTTTGATTGATTTTTATGTAGAAATTTATTGTGTTAAGTGTCAGGTTTGTTTTAAGTATATTAGTTTGTGTTTTGGTGGAATTTTTGGGCAAGTGGGGGGAGGTGAAGGGACGCTGCCATGGCTGAGTTAACTTGGTCATCGTTCACACAGCGTCCAGACTCATTATGTAGGCATCCGGACACGTGTATGAACACATTTCGGACGCTTTAATGTTAAATTTAAATAGTTTTTTATCGTCTTAGGGTTGAGACGGGTATCCAAAACCGATACGTTGACGTTTTGATCATGTCCGGACGCATTTTGATAATGTCCGGACGTTTCCTTTTTTGCGGATCATGCATTTGATTCTATGCTCCTCCATCGACCCGAAGAAGCACACCACAGAGCTGTCTCATAAACGGGTCGAGTTCCTGTACCTGGTAGTTGTACGGGAGCTATCTGTTGATATATCATCATACATCTACGAGTCCATTCGTGTAGAGGCCTTGAAGATTGATGCTACGACTTCTTTATCACACGAGATTCTTCTGACCCAGTTGCTGCACGCCATGCTGGTACCTGAGGGTGGTGACGATCCGAAGGCGCATCCACTGGGCATGATCAAAGAAGACCACGCTCTCCAAATCGATGGCCCAGACACGCCGAGCGCTGCAAGCCGCTCGGGTTTCTAGAGGAACACGACAGGAGCAGCCCGCGGAGGCAATGGAGAGGGAGGATCCTGGGCAGAGCTCGACCCAGGGACTTGGGCCACAGCCACCGAGTTGGATGGACAATATGATGACGGAGCTGTCTCAGCGGATGCAGTCGGTCTTTGGAGCAGAAGGTCGCCGACATGGACGCTAGGTGGAAGAAGGAGGTCGATGCGCTTAAGGAGACTTTGAGGGGCGTGGCGACCGGTGCGAAGTTCTTTCCCCTGACTGAGCTGGTCGTACTGATAGAGGAGCACCTTCATCACGTCCTAAAACTCACGGATGATGATGATGATTAGTCTTCCTTATTTACTTTTATTATCAAGTTTTTTTTATTATGTTTTGAGGACATTTAATTTTGTATTATGTTTTGTGGACATGTATAGATTTTGTTTGATGTTTTTGTTCAAATTATGTTTTATGTCATTTCAGTTATGTTATTTGTATTTATTAAAACTTAATATAATATGTTAATTAATATTACATTTATAATTTCGGTACACTCATTAAAAAAAATTTTATTATTTACATTATTAACTAACTTTGGTTATTTAAAATTTGCTAATAAAGATAATTAAAAAATGAAAAAAGTAAATACCTATTGTCCAAAAACGTTCATACCTGAATTTATCCGTCCGAACTTTTTTTTACGACCGTTCGGACCGTTTTGGTTTATTATCAGACGCTATGGTGTTGGTATTTCCAAAACAGTCTCGGGTAATGTAAGGTAGTGTTCGGTCGGTATGTGACTGTCCGAACGTATATGTTATTGAGCATACGCTGTCGTTTGAGAATTACTAAAACGGTGTGTTAAACAGTAAGAGGGAGTGTGGATGGTTAAATAGTAGTTCAGACGTATATGAAAATTTTGGCGGCATGAATTCCCTCGAAAAGTAATACATGTATGAGTCCGAACGACATGTTATCGGTCCAAACGGTATTCAAAAGTATGAAAGTTACAAATTCGCAGACAATGGAGGAAAAACGGAGAAAAAAAAGCAAATGAGAGATTTGAGCACGAGGACAAGCAGAGAGCTGATTTTGGGCGTTCAACCTCTTTGAAGAGGGTGTGAAAAGAGCATATCTTTGAGAATTTGAAGTTGGATTGCATTTGAGGTTAGTGGTTTTTAAATTGAATTGTTTTAGGATGAAAAAATTGTATTTTAAAATATGAAAGCATGTGTTTTTCGAAATTATAGGTTCTAAAATGATAGTAATGGAGTTCGGGGTTGGTTGTGATGTGTTAATATTGAAGTTTTTGTGATTTGGGTTGATTTTGACAAGGTTTTCGGACTAAAAATTGCGTCTGTGTATCAAAAAATTGTCTTGTTCGACAATCGGAGTCCGGACGGTTGATTTATCGTGCGGACCTATTTGTTGGTCCGGACGCTTTGAAAAAGGAGTCCGAACGTATTTGTGTATGGTTCGGACCGTTATGTAACGTCCAAACAGTATTTATTGGAATGTCATGTATTTATTTAGTAGCCTTAGACCCCGTTTAAGAATTACATAAAGTTCAAATAACGAACTGGATGTAATTCTTGAATTTTCCACATCATATTTTTGCATTTTTATTCATTTTGAGTAACATAATTCATTGTGTTTTTTTATCTGATATTGATTTATTTGGTTACAGGACGACTTCATGCTAGCGGGAGGGAAACTTCTTCAGTGCGATTCATCAGTTCGAGCCGAGAGTAGTCCGGGTACACTAGCAGTGTCGGGTCCTTTGCTTAGGGATATGAATGAATTACCATCCCCTACCACAAGCAATCCAGTAGGCACCCAGAGTAGTTGTGCATGTAGGTATCTTACCCCGTCAATCTTTATTAAATATTTTGACTTTTTAAATCTCTATGCTTAATTGAATTTTAAATTTATTGTTCTTCATTTGTAGCGACATCCAGAATTAGACACGTTCGAGGTAGTACGCGTGGGATTGCCTTACTCAAGGCTCGCACTGCAGGAAAACTCACCGTAAATATCCCTGATAGATGTACAGACGGTGATGACAAAGTGTCTTCAATGCTCTCAAGCCATATTGGTGCGCTCGTTCGACAACATGTCCCATTTGAGAAGAGTAAGTGGAAGGAGGTCCCCGACGAGGTTAAATCGTATGTGATGAACCGAGTGTTGGTAAGTATAATTTATTAAATTTTAATTGTTGAAACTTTTTACGTTTCTAACTGTTATATATGTTAAGGATGACTTCCAACTAGATTACGACCGAGCCGAGGATCGTATCACTGTGACGTCAACGATAAACACAGCGTACAGGACGCACAAAAATAGAATGTTCCAGCATTACTCGGTGTTCAATTCCAAAGAAGAGGTGTTAGAGCACCCGTATCCAGATATTAACAAGGAAGAATGGACTCGTGTTTGTGATTTATTCGCGAGCGAGGAATTTCAGGTAAAGCATTTTCTTTCCGATCTGAACGTTTATTTTAGCCATATGTTTAATTGTGTTACCAATTGTAAATGTACAATGTATAGGAGGAGTGCAATCAACAAGAAGAATAAAGCTAAGTTGAAGATTGTACACACATCAGGAGCAAGGACCTTCCAACGCGCTAGAGCGTGGTTAGTAAGTAATAAATTTACATTTTTATTATTTATTATTTAAATAAATGACTTAGGTATTTTTATATGCATGTTCTATATTTCTTTTGGTGTACAGAAAAAATCTAGAATCTGATGAAATTAGTCATTCGTTGCTTTATAAAAAGACGCATACTACTAAGGATGACATGTGGACTTCAGAAGATGCACGAGAAAATTTTGTAAGTTGTAAAGTTATTTTAATGATGCATTCGTATGCGTTTATGTTTCATATGTACTATTTTTTATCTACTTTTCTATTTTTTAGGAAAAAATAGAGGCGTTACAGTTGCAACACGAGTCAGAGGGAAAGTCATACACCGAAGTGGAGATCTTCATTGAGGTGTTGGGGATGAAAGCAGGTTACGTGCGAAGTTTAGGCCGTTCAGTACGGTCTGTTGGATTATCTTCATCAACATCGTCTGTTGATTTGTCCCGGAGATTGGAGGAGGCCTGATTACAGATTGAGGAGATGAGGGCTAGACAGTTGGAATATGAAACGCTTCTGGTTAAGCGGTCAGATATGGAGCAGACGATGCGAGAGCATCTACAGATGATGGAGAAGCAGCAACGAAAGAAAGACGAAGAGCACTAGAAGATGATGCAGGACTAGCAAAGGAACCTAGTGGAACAACAAGAACGGATGGTGCAACTAATGGCGGAGCAGATGCGTGAGCAGCTGATGGAGCAGATGAGACAGATGCAATCTCGTTCGACACCCAAACGAAAATTTGGGTAAATTTATATATTTTTATTATTTTGTCAGTACTTATCCATTATGTATTTTATTTACTTTTAATAACGATTGCATATTTGTAGATATTTTATTATATTATGAGCAGTAAATAACTTCATATTTATATTATTTCATAAATTTTAATTAAATTAATTCAAATAGATAGAAAACCGTTCGCATGGGTGTTACATGTCGTTCGCATGGATATTTTTCGTTGCTAGCCTGCGCACTCATAACTATCTGTCCGAACATGTTACTAGGTTCTATAGTCCAAACGGTGTCTATCGCGTCCACACGTTCTAAAATATGAAACCGTGCGCACGATACACCAAAACGTTCGAACGTGTCCAATGTACAACGAGTTCGAATTGTATACGTAAAGGTTCGAAACCGCGTTTTCAGATGACAAAATAAATTTCGTCATAATGAAACAACGGTGGGGATGTCTTCACAAATACGTCCGGACATATTCACATTAGTGTTCAGACGTTAATATGAAACGGTGCAGACGTTTATTCCGTGAGAAAATGTGTTTTCGTCGTACTGGATTAATCGTTCACATGAGCTGTGCGAACGTTCGCACATCTCATTGGAAGGGATGGACTGTACTGGACATGATGATTTTGAATTTCGCTAGTATGGCACCAAACCGTTCGGACTGGTTTATAAACCGTCCGAACGGTTTTGAGTGACAAAACACGAAAAGCGTCACCTAAAACATTCGCTGAAGGTCTTTAGGTGACAAACCGGGTGACAACCCGATTTTGTCACCCAAAACCTTAGGTGACGAAATTTGTACTTTGGGTGACAATTTTTTTTGTCACCCAAAGTGTTTTTTCTTGTAATGTATAGTCTAGTCCTATAAAATTACTAATTCTATTAATTACTGGTTGTTGAGTGCAAATGACTACAAATAACTGAGGTTTGTATTTCTGGTTCTTGCTTCATATAAGAAGCTGGTTGTTTTTGTTATCTAATATACAAAACCAACGCGTAGATTAGACTTTTAAAAGGTGACACCAACGAGTTCTTTTCTCAATGAAGCTACATTTGAGTATATCAATGTTTGGTACACCCATTCTATTGTATAGATTTTGTGTCCCATTTTTCGCTAGACTTGCAAAGTTGATCTTTTTTTGGGTTTGCAAGAATGTCACATACATGTACTTTTGACTCTAGTTATTGTTTGCTTATTACATTGGACAACCTTATAAATACACACGTTCACCAATTATTATGCACACATTTACAGTTATATCTCCACGATTTTAGCCATATATGATGTTGTGCTTTGTGCTCATGTTTGTATGTCTAAGTCGACGATTTGAGGTATTAACTTTCCACACTACAAAAAAATGACCTATAGCAGCGGTCGTAAACCGCTGCTATAGGTCAAAAAGCCGCTGCTATAGCTCCGTCGGCATAGATCTATCGCGGCGGTTTTGGTAACCGCTGGTGAAGACATCGGGTCTATAGTGGCGGTCACGTAGCAGCGGTCGGAACCGCCGCTATAAACCCGAGCGCAGTTGCGCTGAAGGTCTGTAGCGGCGGTCACTGACCGCTGCTATAGGTCAAAAAAATCTCATTTCAAACTCCAAAAACAGATTATTTTGTCCATGTACTAAAAAACCAAAGAAAAAAAATCATACACATAAATTGATTGGGAAAAGCATACTATGACCTGATGACTTCAAAAGCAAGAGTAACATAGGAAACAAAAAAAAAACAAAGGAAAAATGGTACTAGGAGAAATAAGAAACATGAAACTCATTTTCGGAAGAATTGGAACAAGACCATAGTGTTAGTTGTGACAAGATACTCATATTTTGAATGCCCATTAGAATAAGCATTAGCCTCCGCATCTATTTTCAGGTGAATAAAATCCCAAACAATAAATTAAACTTGAATATAATATATACAAAAGTGAAAGACCTATAAATACCTTTCTTCCATTTGCAGAGGCTAGCTGCTCTTCACAAACTTGAGTCTCCAGCTGTCGGACTTTATTGTCAGAGACGACCAACTTTTGCCTGTTGTGTTCCTGCAGGAAAAAAAACAATCAAGATAAAACCTCTAAAGGTGCAAATGAAGTACAAAATTTGAGCAGCAATTGTAAACAAAGGTTTCTCCAATAATACCAGCTTGGACCGTAAGGTATCCACTAGAAAACAACTCTCTTTCTCAGATTCCACTAGAAGACATGCTCAAGTAACTTCATGAAAAGTAACCTCAAGACCACGCTTAAACATGTACATTGGATTGCCAAATTAAAACGATACATAGTTGATTTTGAGCAACTAGCCAATGCCAACTTCGAAAGGTTGGAGGTAGAGACCTCTCTGGCTTATCATCTTATAGCTACTAGGAAGAGCTGAATGGAATTCGAAACACTAAAATCCCCTTTTCTATGGTCTGGGAGATAGGAGGGTCCTCAGTGAGTTAGCTTGGTGTCTTTGGGCTATTTGGTTAAAATGCTACAGCTAGGGAAAGTAGATATATGATGTTACCATGGTAACACAATATTTTCATGATTTGTAACTCCAACAAACTCATGTTTGAGGGCAAAGATCAAAATCATAAATAAGCGACCATATAATGTGTCTTACTTCTCCATTATTGCATTGGCCTCCAAACATGACAGTATAGAAGCATTAAGCCTTCGGTTAAGGTCTTCCACATCATGTTTCTGTTAAGCAGATATCCTATTGACTGACTCCAGTTCTCTCTGTTTTACCTCCAAGGTATCGTGCAACCCATTTAGTTGATCAAGGTATGATTTTGTGACTGATTCTTTGACTTCTTTCATTTCCTACAGAACCAAATAACATCATTGACGCATACAGAAGCTCTCATAAGCCATATAAGAGTCAATAGCTACAAATACATCCAAAAAAGGTTCCAAACATGCAATTGTTTCGACTAGAATGAACAGGGTTGTCCCGTGCTTTTATAAAAAAAGCGGAATGAAGAAGATTAATTTAGATTAATACATAAAGAACTATTTAATAATAAATTATATCCTTTGAACTGTGCTTCAAAAAATACGCAACTATTTTGGAGGAAGGAATTCAAATGTGAACAAAATAAGCTCTCATTCATACCAACTCAATGCACCCCAGCACATATATGAGAGAGACAGACACACACACACAGAGGTAACCACCATCACTTACATTATCATGTAGCTGGAGAGATGCACGATTCTCCTTGTGCAATGTATCAATTGTACGGACCTGATATTCCAATTGCTTCCTCAGTTCCTGCAAGTTAGAATTTTATCAAGCAAAGAGTTTCTAGAAAACTTCACTGAGAAAAGTTATTCACTAATCCATCATGACAGTAACAGAAGCAAATATACCGTGTTTGACCGTTGAAGGCTTCGAAAATCATCAAGAGATATAGGACCCTCAGGAGCACCAATGCCAATACCTTTGAGTCTCTTGTTATCAGAAACCAACTCCTCTGCAGAAGCAAAAGGGAAAAAAAATGCAAAGCCTGCCAGAATTTTTATATTGAAATCTCCAGAGCGTCTAGATCTCAGGCCATCGATTTACCCTCAAAAGCAAACAACATCTGTAAAAGCTTATTCATCTAAAATTACATCTATTCAATGAAACAAAGGAACAACTAATTTTCCCATTTATCATGTTATTGTGTTTAGAAGCATGTCTTTCGTACATCTTCTGAGTTTCCGTTCCCTACTTTGCCTTTCCAATGCCACATTTTTTGACCCATTCCCTATTTTTCTCACTGTGCAGAAGAATACCTTTCCCAATAGCAAACAATTCTATCCATACGACCAACCAATTTCCGTTTGATATAGGATTCACTTAATAATGTGTCCAAATGCTTGTGATACTTGCATTGTGACCTGAGCAAACATCTAACGTAGAATGATAGCACTTAAAGGCATAATACTTCACCAATCACAAACCAGGTCATCGCCCAATTATTCTGCCTCGAGACTAAAATCGAAGAGGACAACAACGGAGAGGGCATCGATGGAGAAACCCAACTTAAATCGAAGAAGCTTACCTGCAAAATCAATGAAACCCAACTGAAATCAAAAGAGATATGTAAAAAAAACCTTAAACAAAGAAATTGCGAAAAGAACAAGATAATGCCAAAGAGAGGGGGAGAAAGAGAGAGAGGGAGAGAGGCCGGAGCGTGGCATGGTGGGTGGTGAGTGACGGCAAGGAGAGGGAGCTCGAGGGACCAGGGGGTGAGGGCTGTGCGGGGGGGGGGAATTAAACGAGGAGAGGTTCGGCGTTGGGTGAAGGGGGAAAATGCGGGGGTGATGGGTTCGCGTTTTAGGGCGCGGGGAGAGGAAATTTTCGACTTATAGGGCGGGAGGACTTTTTTTTAAGAAAGGGAGAGGGGAGGTGGGGGAAGGAACGACAACGTTTTTAGGTAGGGATACTGTTTTGAATCTTAATTAATTAGTCTTATATTATAAATTAGTCTTATAATTAATTAGTTAATTATAATCAATAAAATATTCAATTATCATAATAACTATGACCAGATATTAAGTTATGTACTTTAATTGCAAAAGGTAATTAATCTCACAATATCTTTTTTGTTTGAAATTAAATCATATGTCATAATTAAATATTATTATATTACTAATTATTACAAATATATTTGGTCATTATAAGCATATGATAATAGATGTCTAAACTACTTAGATTTAGTCAATAAAAATACAATTACCATAACAATCATAAATATAACTGTCATAACATTATTTCTAATTTCATATAACCAATTCAAAATAATCGTGTATGTCCCAAAAAAAACCACAAACTGGGCTAAAATAGCTGACATCTCATCCCTAATCGGGTTCAAAAATAATTCCTAACGGTAAAGGAAAGAAAATCATAATTAAAAATAGGTTTTTGAGAGGGAAAACAGTGGATTTAGGGCTCGAAATGAGGCGCACCGAAGAGTCGCTGGGTGCCCACGACGTGCGTGCCGAAAAGAGCTTTCCGAATTGGGGTCATGGGCGCGAATCGGGTACTCGTAGCCAAAGTTATGACCAAAAAACCGACACGTGCGCGAAAATTGTCCCAATTAGGTTAGATTCCTATTTTCTTACCATCCTTGCACTGATGTATAATAAATAGTCAATAAAATAATTATTAACCTTAAGTAACACATAATTTTTTTTTTCAATTTTTAACATATAAATAATAATTTTTTTTCGCATATACCTATACCAGCGGTTCAGTCAAAACCGCTGCTATAGGTATATCTTTAGCAGCGTTTTAAAAAAAAAAACGCTGCTAAAGGTACAGCCTACAGCGGCGGTCATCATGACCGCCACTAAAAGAGACCCTATAGTGGCGGTCTTTGTAGCGGCGGTCAGTGACCGCCGCTACAGACCCCCTATAGCTGCGGTCATTGACCGCCGCTATAGGATATTTTTAGCCGCGCTTTCCGAAAAACGCGGCTAAAAACACCTTGTAGCGGCGGTTTTAGCGACCGCCGCTACAGTGACCGCCGCTGGAAGTCCTTTTTTTAGTAGTGCCAATATTTGAGGCATCTTTCATGTTGTTGTTGTTTTTTTGGTCATTTTGCCTTGTTTTGCTTGTTGTGATCTACGAGCTTGCACTGTGACATATAAAGACCCATCTGACGAAAGAATTGTTGAAAGTTTTCTTGAGCAAGAGTGCATAGAGGAGCACAAGAAGATAAAGATTTTATGTATTATCAAGCAAATGAGTGAGTTATTTGAATGCTATTGCTTGCTTGTTTCTATTTTCTTCTATTTGTTCATGTAGATATCAATTCAGGTTCTATTTATTATGGTAATACTATATATTGATAGTGTGCAAATAATATAGGACACCTATTCCCCCTCCCCCAAAACAAAGAATAAAAAAAGGCAGAAAATGGAAAAGGTTGGTAAGTGTCGACACATTCTTTGGCCTTTGAGTACATGTGTTTGTGGTCATTTTATATCCTCTGCATAATGTTGGAGAAGAGAACTAGTTTTTCAGGTTTTAAAGAGAAGCTTGCTTTGGTCTCGCAAATCTTGAGTTTTTTTTTCCAGAATTTGGAATTGTGCGAGATGCTGATCGTCTGGATGCAATTGGTGCAATTGGTGCAATTGATAATTTTCTGTTTTCATATGTGCTTTAATAAAACGCGCCACCCATGTTTCACTGGGTGAATTAGAAGAAACTAATTCAAGGTTTTGACTGAAGGGTTCATTTGTGCTCTTGCCTAATGAGGTATTACAAGCTTAGCTTTTAACGGCTACATGTCAAATTCTAGGACTTTTACTGGCTTTGTGTCCTCAAGAGATCCTTATACTTTAGGCTTCCATCCCCACTGCTTGCCCCCTCCTGCCGAAAACTAAAAAAGGAAAGGAAAAGATTTAGTGTTCAAGGTTTATTCTAAGATAAATGTGTGCATAAAGATTTTCTTACTGTTCATTCATCCTTTTAGTTTATTATTTAATGTGTTCGTTACTCGTTGCTTTGGTTTTGATGGAAGTAGGAGCAGGTGCTACACGGATCCTACCATTCGGCCACGGTCAGATTTAGGCAAGGAATGATGTATTGCATCAAATTTGTTCTGCTACTTTATCCAAAAAATACAATGTTGTTAGTGGGCTAACAACATTTAATGCAATCAGATTGGCTCGAGCTCTTTCCTATTATTACCTGACAGGATTCGATTCGATCATTCCCTGCAGAAGAAGGGGACTCTGTGCCTGCCTCTATTTGGAAGCATTACAATATCGCAACTCACAAGTCTATTTTCATTGCTGCAAGTCATTGACTGTGTTCTGGGTCTCAGAAGTTCATTTAAATTTTAATGTTAGGAAAATAATAATAATAATAATGATTTAGTGGCGATTGCTTATTTCAACAACAGACATGGGCAAAATGGGTAGTCAAGTGAGCCTTTCTATGAAGACTTTGCTCGAGCCTGGAGGCGAGCGTTTCATCAGAGAGACTAGCGAGAGCTCGTTGTGATGTTTATACATTTTGCTCAAGCGCGGAATAGACGACTTACTAATAGAATCCTTTTCTTGAGCAAACTATCGAGAGTTATTTTTCTTGTGAACACTTAGAACAACCTTATTTACAAGGAATTACATCTCAATTTAAATTTAGTTTGATATAGAATTAAGCCAATACTCAAATACACTAACAAAACAACACCAAGTTTGTTATTAAAATGCATCTTGAACACATGGAATAAGCGAATCCAACACTCCCCTTCGCTCACTCTACCATACTTTTTTTTTGTTTGCCTCACCCTAAAATACTTATTATATATACGACAAGGTGAGGAAATACTAGAAGGACAAGGTGAAGAAATACTGGAATAGTAAAAAACATAGTAATAATTGACACTCTGTTAACACATTCATCACTCGATCTTGAAGTACCTTTGAAGCTCGGAGTCATCACGCCTATAAATATTCACCTTCAATCCATGCCTCATGTACATCGTTAATGCGAGCTTCGGCTCCACCGGATGATTCTTCACCGTCTTGACACGGTAACCATAAATGATAGAGGCGGCGATGTATTTCATTTGGTAGTAAGCAAAATCTTTTCCCAAGCAAAGGCGAGGGCCACCATTGAAGGCTGTGAACTTGTAGGCCGACTCGCTCATGAACCGGCCATCTCTTAGCCATCTCTCCGGCTTAAATTTCCTGCAGTCCTTTCCCCATATGTTCTCCATTCTCCCCATTGAGTAGATTGAGTAGAGTACTTTGGTTCCACTTTTGAGTACTGTCCCATCTGGAAATATGTCATCTTCAACAACCTAAATGTTGAAACTACATGTTAGCAATCAGAACTTTCAACAAAACTACATATGTTTTTGTTTCTTTTTGTAATAACAAGGAACCAATTTAAGGAAATTGTGGAATTTTCTCAAAATATTATATTTTCCCCCATCAACATGAAACTACCATTCAATTAGTTTTAATTGAGGAGATCAGAAAAAAATTATTTGTAATGAACGCATTATATGTATATCTTTAACTAGACTCGCATGATTTTTCAAGGAAAGAGGAACGAATGTACGTACGTAGCTTTATATCCATAGGGCATAGCAATATCACACGCAAAATGTAGAAGTAAGACAATCTATCTGGCCCTACTATGTTTCCCCTCTTGTTTGTCCAATTCCTTAAATGTTGAGTACCAGTTCTGACACACAACACTACTTTCAATTGCGAACATTGGAACTTATTGAGACAAGGACCTACACTCACATGTTGTTCCAATCTTCTTTGAATTACCTTTTTTTTCTCGTTATTATTTTACTATATATAATCGGTAGCGCAAAAGGACAGCTTGTTAATCCAAAAATTAAAAGAAAATGCTATTGGTTAAGGTAATTACCTCCTTGTGATCCACTGGCACGGAAGGATACAACCTGAGAGACTCCGATAGAGCAGCCTGCAAGTATTCCATGTTCTTTATCTCTTCCGGCCTAAATATCAATTGACTCTCCCTACACTCTCCCTTTTTTACCTCCTCTCTTTCACCCACTATGCGGCACATCTCTGCAAGAATTCTCTCCTCCACATCGGGGTACTTCTCCAGCTCCCAGAAAAACCAGCTCAGCGCCACTGATGAAGTGTCTCTCCCAGCTAGTATAAAGTTCACGCAAATATCCCGTAGAAACTTATCCGAGAAAGGTTGTCCCTGATCATCTTTCAGCCCCATGAAAACGGTCAAGAGGTCTGACCTTTGCAGCTTCTTGTCGTCAGACTGCATGGAGAGCTCCTTCCTTCTCTTCCGAATCACATCTTCAGCAAACTCGTCCACTGCTTTTATTGACATCTTGAGCTTCTTCTCCTTTCCAACATTGAGATACCTCATGATTTTCCATAGGGTTGTCGGCGTGACAAACCGTTGTAGCGTGGCTTCCGTCGCGTATTCAAAGGCTTGAGCAAAGGGAATTTCGGGCAAACCGGGGCGTAAGCACCCAGGATCAACCCCAAAAGCTATCATGCATACATTATCAAAAGTTAAACGCAATAAGACGTCTTGGAAATCAATGGGTTGGGGTTGATCAATCGAGTTCTCCAACACGGGTAAGAGCCTAGAGTGAACAAGTTCAATCAATGACTCGACGGTCAATTGCCGGAACTTAGCTGAGTGGAACTCGATACTTGCCGTCTTCCTTTGTCGCTGCCAAATCTCGTCGTCTGCACCAAATATCCCGTCGCCCAGAAGATCACCCACGGTGTCCCGGAAAAATGGCCCTTTAGGGAAATTGGGGAACTTGGACTTGAGAAGATGCTCCAAATTACGAGGGTCGGCAGTCACGACAGCATTGAGGCTGCTAAAGCTGGGGCCTCTGAATGTGTAAGTTCCATTTTGACGGCAAAGAATTTCGGTAAGCCACTCGTACGCGTTGTGCGTGCTTAGACCGACCAGCAAGGAAGGTAACATTCCGATGACCGGCCAAACGGGTAGGCCATGATTCTTCTTTTGCCTAAGCGAATGAATGACTACAAAAGCAGCAACGGCGACGAAAAGCTCCAGAAACCGGATATGTTGCAAGAAAAAGAGCCGCCTGAACATGAAGTTGACGGTGGCAGGGTCGTTGGAGGAGGCGGAGGAGGAGGCTGAGGCTGAGGCGGAGGAGATGAGGTTACTAAGATTGATCATGGTGTTGGAATTAATTAAGCTCCGTGAATCCTATCTCTGAATCGGTTCAGGCTGTAAGAGAATTTAGTTCATCTTCAGTTTCTGATCAGTTTTCTCCAGCTGAGCATATTTTGAAATATACGTCTCATGGGAAAAGTCGTCTGGATCAAGAATAGGAAGAACAACTCATTCTATGTCCTCTTCTTATATGTACTTAATTAGCAGTTATTTTTTTTTTAAATTCATTCTTTTCATTTGTAACCGTAAAAAGTTAGAGATCATATATTTATCTAATGGAACGGCCATTGGGATAATGCTTGTTATATATAGTAATGAGACAGAATCATCCATGCGGCCAAGCCTTATTTTTAAAACATATGTAAGCTTTTCTACTTTGGTCTCCTTGTTCTAGATCACCCAACAAAAGGTTCATGGTTCGAGGAAAAGATCAGGAGAGAAAAAACACATTGACCCTTGATCCTACATGTGATAAAAGTTCACCCTTCAGGAAGCTGGATAGATCAGCTGCTGCAAACCGCCTTAATTTTACTCGCTAATTTCCTGCCCGCATTATCAAGAAATGTTTTATATTAAGAAAAATAAAGAACATGTCTAGGTGGAGCACTTTTGGACCAAGATTTCCTCTAACTTGATGGTTGAATTAGATGATCTCATTGGATTCTCATAACTTGAGGGTGAAATTAGATGATCTCATTCGGAGAGAGAAATATAACGTGTGGCCAGGAGCGGCTCAGATGAGTAGGCAAATGAGGTAGTAGCCCATAATTAAGAAAACCCTATATTATATACCCTAGAAAATAGAAAACACTTTTTATAAAATTGAATTTGAAAAAAAGAAGCCTAATATTATAGCCCATAAAATAGGAAACATTTTGTTATAAAATTAAGGCCTACGAAGTAAGAATATTCTAAAAATTAGTTTACAAAATGGAAATTGAAAATAAAAAAAATACAATATAGAAACTACCACAACAATTGTTTGATAATTAACTTATAAGTTCTCAAAAAATTAAATTCTCATCCTAAATCAATTCTCACAAATTCTTTTCCTAAAACCTACAACCACAATTGTCTACTTTATTGCTAATTAACTCAATTTCTCAAAAAATTAAATTCTCGTAACTTTCTTAAATAATAGACAATTTCCCACTTCTCACAAATTTTTCTCTTCAAACCTAACAACACAACTATCTATTTATTGCCAATTAACTTAAGTTCTCAAAAATTAATTTCTCATAACTTTCCTAAATAATAGACCACTCCCCACTTCCCAAAAATTATTTTCCTAAAAACTAACACCTCAATTGTCAAAAAATTAAAATCTAATAACTTTCCTAAATAATAGACCACTCCCCACTCTCCTGAAAGCTAACACCAACATTGTAAAAAAAAAAAGGAAATTTGCTTTTTAATCCTTAGGTTTTAACCCCTTTTCATTTTTAGTCAATTTTAGAGGGTCAAAATTTTAGTCCTTGAACTTTTATCTTTGTAAAATTTAGTCCTTCCGTCAGTCTGCCGTCAGTTTGCCGTCAAATTTGTACCGGTCGACCGGTATATGAAGCGGTCAGCCGCTTCAAAATTGGCGGTCGACCGGTACAAAAACTGACGGCAGACTGACGGAAGGACTAAATTTTACAAAGATGAAAGTTCAAGGACTAAAATTTTGAAGATTGAAAGTTAAGGACTAAAATTAAAAAGGGCCCAAAACCTAGGGACTAAAAAGCAAATTTCCCAAAAAAAAAATCTCATAACTTTCCTAAATAATAGACCACTTCCCACTTCCCACAACTACTTTACAAAACAACCACACAACTCATTTCTTTTGCTAACCCCCCTCCTATAGTGGCACACCAATCGATTAATTAGTGGATTGTTCTTTTTGCTAAACAACAAAACAATCACACAACTCTTTTTTTTTTCTAAACAAAGCAGTTTCTCGATGTATTTCACTGTCTCAAGATAAATTAAAGGTTTAATAATTTTATCTATGAAATGATTTATTGGCTAAAGTTTAATTAGCAATTTTGCATTAAAACGGTAAGAAGTAAAGTTATGGTTTAATTTTGAATTAATTAATTAATTTTTTTTTGAATTTTTTAAACTAAAAAACATCATTTTTATAACTTTGTCTAAGCCCTCAAAAATATTGAGCTTCTCCGGATTTATTGGTAGGTGGAATGGATTCATTATTTATTAATTGGATTAGACAAAAATTTGAAAAATATCCTATCCCCATTCCTAACTAATTCACACCAATGATTCTACTTCAGATATATATATGATATATCGTATCCCACTTTTCGTACTTTTTTTTCAATCCCACTTTTCGTACTTGAATGATTAAAAATAGACACCATATACGAAACAACGCATTCCCATACGTTGGATTTCTGATTTAGCTATTATATATTAATGCATTGAAGGAATATTTTCACAAGACCCACACAAAAATACTTTTATCCCTTTGTTCATTCAGATGGGCAGATGATACTCCAGCCCAAAACACAAAAACGAACCTGCAAGAAAGTGGTCTAGACAACAGGGGGCAGAGGTGGTATGTAAAATTATCAGGGATGGGTAATGTCGTAATACAACCATACCTTATCTCTTATATGGGCTTGGTGTATTGCGTACGATAGTCGGCTTGCCTAGGGTAGCGTCACGGGTCTTTGAGGATTGCTGGGCGTGCTTTCTTGACACCCTTAGGTCACGGGCCGGACCCCAAATCCTTAGCAGTGGTGACTCTGGAAGTTTAGCTTACAACACAAAAGGGAGTAATACTATAAGCTAGAGCAAATTTTGTGGAAGAGATAGTGAGGAGGAATATGTAATAACACACTTTAATTTCGCAAACTTGACTTTTTTGCTGTATTGACTTAACTTGTAGAAAATGGTGGGGCTTCACCCCTTTATATAGGCTTACAAATTCAATACTAGCCACACATTTCATCTAAAATATCTAGATATTTCTATGGTACTTTCTAGAGAGACTCTAGACAATGATTACATTTTCTAGAAATTTTGTAGCACTTTCTAGAAAAGACAATATTTTCTTAGAAATTTCTATTTCTAAAAAGTGATTTGATCTTCCATACTTTAGAGATTAATAAAACTCTCTAGAGAAGTGCTTGTTCTTCCTTTATCCAGAGCACTATAGAACTTTCTAGAAAAATGATTTCTCTTCATTTTCTCTAGAGATTTGTGGAACTCTCTAGAAGAGTTTCATCCTCCATTGAGCCAAGACTAAGTTTGGAGCACATCTTGGGCCTAAATCAAGTTACCTTTCAACAATTATATCATAACATAACTGCATTTATCTCGCTGCAGAAGTTCAAGCACGCTTCACAAAGTCCAATTTTAAACTTGTAAAACGACAATGGTTGTTACAAGTCTCTTATGGTGTTTGTTTCTCAAGATAATTGTAAAGAAAGAATGGCTTATTCCAGCAAGCCAATCTCCATGGTTCACATCCCTGTGTATTTTAATATATTTTGCTAACACCTAACTCCTTGGCCCGTATCTAACAACTATCTTGTAAGTACTAGGACGCAGTATCTTATTTAGCAATCGTAACAATGGTACACGTACGTAGTTTACAGAAAGAACCGCCCAACACATCCAGAGGGGGAGAGAGAGAGACATGGCGAGGAAGGAGACGGTGAGAAACGCAGAGGAGCTAGTGGAGAGAATCACGAAAGGGAACGACGCGTCTCACGACGCAACGCACGTGTGGAGGGTCAGAGACCTCGCCCTCACCCTCGCACGCGAGGAAGGCCTCATCTCCAACTCTGAGTCCATGGAGATAGTACACCCTTTCCTTTAATTTTTTACCTTTTAATAGTAGTTATCAATATAGTGTGGTTGTCAAGAAATTCGAGAAAAATTGATAAAATGGAAGGAAAATAAAGACCTTATTTCTCTCTCTAAATTGTTTTAGTTTCTTCCTGTGGTAGTGTTTCTAAGCAATTACATGTAGTGGAGGGTTACAAATTTACGGATATATGAGCTTTATCAAGATTTTTTTAGCTCTCATTTTTCAATATGGTTTGCAATTTGTAGTGGAAACAAAAGCAACCATCTGAGTACAGGCGTTTGTTTGCCGAAACTTTTGTCACCTCAAAATTTCGGGTATAATTAAAAAAACTACAAAATAATCTCTCTCACCATCAAATAATTATTTTTTATTATAATATTCATTCAAAAAATTCTCTCTTCACATTTTCCCTAACTCTCATAAACTATTTCATTTTTTCACCAACCCCCATACCTCAAAATTTTCACCCCAAAAATTTTCACAATCAAACACATCTTAGCATCCTCAAGCACTAAGGCTCAAAACATATTGTTTGTGAGCATGAATAGGAATTTCTGCGCGCGCTCTCTAAGAATCAAGTTGAAACTTGTAACACACGCTCTAACCATCATCACTACAAGAAAATCGCGCATCAGCCACGCGCTTTTAAAAAAAGCCGCCTTATCGTCGGCAAAAGCTCAAACTTCCTCCACCACAAGCTCCTTGCCGTCGACTCTACAGGCTAAGAACACAAACTCAAGAAAAGCGTTCATCAGCCACGAGCGATTTAAAAAAAGGGCTTATCGTCAGCAAAAGCTGAAACTTCCTCCACGGTTAACCCCGTTACCGTCGAGTCTAAAAGGCGAAAAACGCAAACCCAAATCACCGTCGGGTATTGTGGTCGGCCAAGGTTTATTCAACGACTCTCTCTACAATGGAGACGACATTTGTGGTCATGAAACCCGGTCCCAGCCTCGCCACCGTTTGACTCCGTCGCGAACAAAGAATGACTAACTCATGTCGTCATCATAGATCACGAAATATTCAGCCTGCATGAATGTTGTTGATGAAGGGTCACCACTTGACCTTTGTCGTCGACGAGCCCATGGATGAAACTCACTTTTGCCATGGATTTTGCTGCTTAGCTTGTGCACTCAATCTCTTGAGGCGCTAACTATTGCAATCGAAAGATCCGATTACAATTCATTGGGAAAATATTTTGCCTCCAGAGGTGGATTTGTCATGACCCGCGTAACCCATTGTTTTACTTCTCATATTTCCCCAATCTCACCTAGTTCACTAAATATATGTATTCGAATGTTTTGATTTCCTCAAAAAATACAGTGTACAGTATTTTCCTATTACAATTCATCTGCTAATTGGGCCCTTTATTCTCAGGCATTTTGCAGATTATATGGCGTGCAAGCTGGCCGATGTTGCAGAGCATAAGAAATTCAATTTGAAATGTAGTGGAAACTTTTACTTAAAGAAGATACTCCCAATTCTATTCAAGAACAGAGTCGTCCATTTTGTTGGATTTGGGAATCGCTTGGCATTTGAACCAATGCCATTTTTCGCTTCAGGTGAATCACCATCCTCTGACACTCCATTCTATTTCAGGTTTCTGATAGATTGCAAGCAATATTTGTTGGAATTTTGCACTAACTTGGTCTTCCTTAGTTTGTTAACATCTTTCCTATTTTTCTCCCTAATTCGGGAACTTCATTTAGAGACTTTGATGCAGCTGTAATTTTCATGCTCTGCAATTTGTTCCAAAAATACAAGAAGCTGGTGCTTTGCTTCTTCAAAGGTTACGCCAGCACGGAGGTCATCCTTGAGTGCTGGATCATTATCTTATTTATTTGTTCATCAACAGAAACAGTTAAGAACAATACTACTAGTCGTGCTAAGAAAGCCTCCAGATATCTAGCTCTGCACCTGAGATTTGAAATTGACATGGTAGCTCATTCTTTGTGTGAATTTGGTGTGGGTGAGGAAGAGAGACAAGAGTTGGAAGCATATTGTAAAACCCAATATCCCTGCCCTGACATTTCTCAAGAAGACCACAAAGTACGTACCAAATCATTTTGGCTATATACTTATTTCATGTTTCTAATAGTGCCTGCCAATAGTTGGCTTAGCTTATTTTGTTGTTAATTCATAATATTGTTGGTAGTAGTTGTCAATATTTCTGAAGTTCATGGTGATATATCAAAGACAGTTTCACTAATCAAAGAGGGAACTCATGGGAATTTGGAAACCATTTATCTTCCATCTCCTTCTGTTTGCATCTAATCAAGATGTTTTAATCTTTGCAGCTTATCATCTCCTGCAGAACTCAAGTAAGAAGGCCTATATGGTGGTCAGTTGAGTTTGGTTGCTTTGACCAGCTTGTATCCTAATTTGGTTACTAAAGAGAAGCTGCTTTCATCAACAGAACTTGAACCATTTGTGAATTTTACGTCTCAGGTAAGAAGGTAAACTTAGTGTTAATGGTTTAAAATTATGCAGCTTCGACAGGTAATAAAAAATCTTGGAGAAAAGCGGTTGGAACTATTATTGGTACAAATGTGGAACTGCCATTTCTATTGGAACTGTTATTGGTACAAAAGTGTGGAACTGCTATTGGTACAAATTTTGGACAAATGTGGAACTGTCGTTTCTACATCTATTGGCCACCAAATATAAGTTAAGTGCTCTTCTTTTGTGTGTTATTGGTCGTGCTATTGGAACTGTTGTGGAGAAATAAATATACTTCGTTTGTTGTTTGTCATCTCTTTTATAGGTGGACGAAAGTTCAAGGCGCCAAATTTGCTTGCAGTGTGATTAGTCGCCAATTTGTAGATGACATCCACATTAATGTCTCAACGAAGCATAATTATGAGACAGTTCTGTTTACTTAGAAATAAAATAAGCAGATACTCAAGATGAGACCAGACATTGCAAATCTCACAGAAGAGGATGGATGTTTATGTGCATGTAACTCTATTATAGGTGGTCCTGTCTCTGTATCTTTGTTTTTAGTTTCTGAAATTTTCTTCTCTGAATTTGTTTAGTGTTGTTTTTTTTATTTTCCAGATGTAAGTGTTCTATACATGTCGATAATTATGTCTTTTTATAATCCAATTATGTATTGTTAAGAAACAGAGACGAAATTGATAGCCAACCAACAACAGAGCAATAGAAATTAACCGTGCCTTCTCTGATTTTCGAACAAAGAATCACATTTTGAAGTTGTCAGAAGCTTAAAAGACAGAACAACCTCTCAAATGAAACAGAATCATATAACATATAATAAAAAAACATAAAGTATAAAGCTAAAAGAAAAAAGAAAAAAGAATAGCCCTCTTATCTCAAAGGGCCTAACGTGGGTCAGCGACCCAGCCCACCCCATCCTTTGTCCCTAGTTTGTTTCACACTATAAATTCCGCCCTTTCTTAATGCTCCCGCCACTCATTTCCTCTCTCTAACATTCAAAATTTCTCTTCTCCGATAAACCTTGCGAGTCGCTCCAAGGGTAATTATCTTCCCAATGGGATTGATCTCGGAGGGCCAACATGATGATACACCAATGGAAGAACAATCGTCGAAATAGTAGGCAAGTTCTGTTTATCCATTTCTTTACTTGGTTCTACTTCCCATAAAGTATTGGCTCATAACGTATTTCCTTTCTTCATCGTCAAAAAAACATTCTCACCAGGTCAGGATTTGGGTCTTAAAGACTTGACTCGTCTCTACTTAGCTCTCACTACAACAGGATCTGTGGTTCTGCAGGGTGTCAACTATGCTTCTGGCAGAGGTGGAATTCTTAATCAAACGGGAAAAGATCTTTGTAAGGTTTTTGCTCCAGTTACAGAGCATTGTTTTTTTGTTGTGTGATTCAACTTTTATTGACCCCTGACCCTTCTAGCTACAAAGCGGTAGAGAACAAACTATAGCCTTCAAAATATTAGAATTCACTATGGCATTCAAAATGTGAGATAAATTCCCGTCTTTGTTAAAACAGAGCTCACAATCATGACTTAGAAGTTCGAGCTGCCTGCAATGTGTTCTATGCGTTAGATATACATCCATATGTAGCTTGTAAAAATTCAATTTTTGCTTTTCAAGGAGAAGACCAGTCATTTTATCATTGAGTATGCTTGTAACCCATTTTCTACTGCTCTTTCGTGTCTCCCTAGTTAATTCTCAGAAGCGGTTGGATCCCAGATGAGCACTCAAGGAGATCAGAGTATGTCGCAAGATTTGGACCCCTGGAATTTGTTTTTTTTTTTAATTGTAGCTTGATTTCGGTTTTTCAGATTTATAAATCTGATGAAGATCTGTCATGTGAATATATATAGATATGGATATTACTCTGTCAAAAGTGTAACTCCAATTTTTTCATAGTTGTGTTATTTTCTCCGTATTTGTGCAATAAGTAGAAGTGATGGCGCTTAGAAAAAAAAAAGTAGAAGTGATGGAGGAATGTCGTGAGCCAAATGGAAAAAAATAAATTGGAGAAGCTCAGAAAAAAATTACACCGAAATGAAATTTCGAAAACTAATTGCACTAAAATGAGAAAACTTAGAAAAATATACAGAATGCTTCGTCAACTTCAAATGCACTTTGACCGACCAATTGCACCCAGGTTTGACCGAAAAGCTAAATTCCAATTTGCAAGAAATGCAACTACGATCACTGCAAGTCCTGGGCACTCATTTTTCTCCACCATTTTGCTACCGTCATTGTTGGGGCAAAAAATACAGAAATGGGCGACGGGTTGAGCTCGTCGCATTGGGGTGGCACTTTTCTTGACGAATCGGAGCTCGTTGGCAAAGTCTCACCTCTCTTGACGACGAGTCATCGTCAGCTAAGGGCTACCGTGGGCAGAGGTACAACCAACCGCGACGGACATCTGAGACTTCCCCCAACGTCTTCCATGGTGGACATAGCTTGAACGGTGCCGACGGAAAGCTTTGGTCGTCAGCGAAAGTCTGTCTCCACGCGGCAACGGCCACCAGAGTTCGACGACGTCTTTCCGTGGAGGAAGGCCTTTTGTGACGATTTTGCTGCCTTTCTGCCACGACTGCTTCCGTGGGCAGAGGAGGTTTTTCTTGTAGTGCATCTTGGGTGGTTTCTGTTACTTGTAATAGCACACTTCCTTGAAATTTGTTGTTTTTGTTTGGTTTTTCTTTCATTTTCCTTGACATCTTCCTCAGACCTTAATTTGTTGCTTGGCAGATAGAGCTTGCTGCACTTCTCCATGATATAGGTCATTACTCCTCGCTTTCCCATTAGCAGGCATTCTTTTAATTGTGACCGATGAATTTGCTCTGGGTGGTTACCTATTTCTCTTCTTTCATTTGTAGGCTGTAGTACTCGTCTACAAACATGATAAGCACCCAAATATGAACTTAAAAATCTTTTTTTCTTTTACGTTGTTATAATCTCCATCTTGTAAAACTACTAACTATTTTAATGTTTGGTTGCTGAGTGTAGGTGACTACAAATATGTGAGGTTTGTATTTCTTGTTCTTGCCTTTATGATTTTTTTTGTACTTAAATATACAAAGAAGTGCATATTTTACTATATTGTATAGATATAGTGTCCCCCATATTCCGCTGGGTTTCTGAATTAAGTTGATCAGTTTGTGGGTTCGCAAGAGTATCACAACACATGCATGTACTTCCAACTCTGGTTACTTTTTGCTTATTACACTGGACAACTGTATAAATTAAGAACATGTTCACCCTTGGTTGTTCACACATTGAAAGCTGTATCTCCTCGCGATTTTAATCATTTATGCTTGTTGTACTGCGGTGAGACTCATATGTCGTCGTTTGTCTGTATAATGGAAGATTTGAGTTTTTGTCTTTCCAATATTTACTGTGTCCCTTTTTTCTTTTTGCCTTCGATTTCCTTTTTCTGATCTATGAGTGTTTACTGTCACATGTAGAGATCCATCTGAGGAAAAAATTGTTGAGAATTTTCTTGAGCAAGAGTGCATAGAGGAGCACAAGAAGATAAAGATTTTAGGTATTATCAAGGGAATGGGTGAGTTCTTCGGAGGCTATTGCCTGCTCTTTTCGATTAATCTTCGAAATATGCCTGTAGATTTATATCAATTAAGTTTATATTTATTGTGGTAATCTTGATAAATTTGAAAATTTTTGTCCATCTTTTGCACCCATTCCCCTGACTCATTCCCCCTTCTCAGCAGGGGTACTTATGTCTTTTACTTTATTTGTTATTCTTAAATTTTGAATTTTCATAATCCCTTTTTGTTGGTACATACTTGTACGTGTTAAATGAATATATTTGAGTCTAAAATGTGAAGAGATAAAGGCTGAATATATAGTAATGTCGAATTTAAAAGCTAGGATAGTGATCTACTATTATGTTTAAATCTAAAGATACAGATAAAGATCTAATTCTATGTCTGAATTTAAAATTTTTAAAAATTGAGGAGATAGAGATTTATTTTAATGAATTTAAACTCATCAACAGGTTTTTTTCTTTCTTACCCTTAGATTTAATTTTTGAGATTCTTTTTAATGTTCTGGATTTAAAAGACCTCTTATGACCTAAAAACTGAAACCAAGTCAACCTACTAAAGACTAAGAAAAACCTAATGCTAGCATGCTTTGAGCCTTTATTTGCTACCAGTTCGAAGAATTCCGAAACTCCTTTCTAATTTCTCTCTAAATACCATACTTTCTAATTTTGAATTTGGAGAAAAGAAGTCTATTATTTCCACTCCATAAAGCCTTTATTGTTTTCCTCCTCGGATTACATTGAAATCCAATCCGGTAAAGCCCTCTTTCCTTAACTTGTGATCTTCTATGATTGATTGAATGAAAGTTGATTGCTTTTGCATTGAATTGTTAGGTCAAGTTTGCAAAGCATTGTAGAGAGTTAAGTAGATATGTTCATGCCCTTCTGTTTCATGCAAACTGGTACTTTTTTAAAGGATTTCAAGTTATATGATATATAATAACCCTTTCTTCCAAGCTTTTTTTATTGCGCCCTTATATAATATTTTATAAGAACGAGTTATGAAACATTTTAATGTGTGTGCTTAATATATGTATTATGAACGAATTCTACTATAATGGAAGTAACGAAAGCAAAAGAAGAAATGTAAGAAGATGAATGAAATGTCATGCAAAGAAATAATGAAATAATGAATAATTGCATATAAATGTTTTTAAATATTTTTGCCTAATGACTGAATGTGTAATGGTATTATTGCTAAAGTGCGGAGGTAGCCATCGAGTATGGTCCGTATGATAGATGTATTGCGGAATTTTCAGGCTTCAAAGAGGAGCTTGCTGGGCTTGCAAATCTTGATCTCTATCCAGAATTCGGAATCGTGCAGGATGCTGATCGTCTGGATGCAATTGGTGCAATTGGTAAATTTTTGTTTTCATTGTGCTCTTAATAATAATAAAAAAGAATCTTAAGGTTTATTCTAAGGTATATGGGTTTATTATTTGTTGTGTTCCTTCTTTTGATCTAATAGCATCTTTAGGTATTATTTTATATGAAAGGTCTCTCAATTTCAGGAATTGCTCGTTGCTTTACTTTTGGTGGAAGTAGAAATAGGGTGCTACATGATCCTACCATTCAGCCACGGTCAAATTTAACCAAGGAACAATACATGGAGAAGGATGGGCAGACAACTCTGAATCTTTTTCATGAAAAGCTTCTCAAGCTGAAGGATTTGATGAAAACCAAGGTAAAAGAAATGACTTGAAGGCACTCTGTCAGCCTTGCCTGCACTTAGTTTCCTGTCTTTTTTTGCTAAATGATACCGCAAGGCTTTCATTACGTATGAGTCAACAAAATCTGCGGGTTCTAGCCTCATATTTTTTGAGCAAAAACCAACAAAATGAGACAAAGGACAAGAAAAAATGGCATATCCTGCTCACAAGAGGTTCTGCCGGGACAACTGCGGTTGGAAAAACGAAGGGGAGAGTAGTTGGTGGGACGTCTAAGGGTGTTCTAGAGCTCCTCTCTCTGTAGAACAGATTCTATTGCCGAGTTTCCTGTCATTTGTGTGCATCAATGCATTTTTCTTTGTTATTAGCATGAACGAAATGGTTCGAGTCTTCACAAATTAATGTATGGCATTTGACACTAAATTCAGGCTGGGCAGAAGAGGGCTGAGAGGAGGCACAAGCTGATGGAGGAGTTTCTAAACGAGTTCTATGAAGAGTGGGACAGGAGAGCTTGAAAGAGATGCCTGTTTTTAGTGTTTGTGCTTGGTGCTCTCCAAAGTTATATTAAAAGAATTTTATACTTAATCTTAAGCACTGAAATCACTTTACCGTAAAGATATAAAAATATTTTTTTTTTTCCGAGAATCTCGATTTTCTTAGTGTACTGCATCAAAATTGTTCTGATACTCTATTCAAAAGATACATGGTGTCGAGAAATTTACACCCATTTCATTATAGATGTGTAAACTTGGAGAGTTGTCCTGCTTCCCACTTGTATAAATGTCATCTTGATAATGCTTAGTGGACTAAGGACATTTGACACAATCATATGGGCGTGATATAGGCGTGAGCTCTTTCCTATTACCTCCTGCTAGGATTTGAGTGTCATTCACTGCAGAAGATGCGGTCTGTGTGCCTGCCTCTATTGGGAAGAAGTAAATTGCAGCTTTACTTGACTCTGCTTTCACTGATGCAATTAATTCACATTTTGTGTTCTGCGCCTCATAAGTGACTCAACGTTAGGCCAATCCACCTGGTATTCCAACATTTGGTCCAAAGTAAATGTTGAACACGGAGAACACATGAGCACGACGAGTAACAGTCGACATTGACTGCGTGAATTGGCCAAAAAAAGTAGGAAATTGATTCTAACAACTTCCAAGCTCTATTACCTGAATGTTCCCTACATTAATACAAGGGAACAAGGTGATTGCATAGGCATATCGATAATTGAAGCACCATGAAGTAAATTACCTCACTCATGATTTAGAATTGGCAGCGGTCATTCTTACTTTAAAATTTGGAGACATTATCTTTATTGGGCTTGGTGTGATTGATTCACAGATCATAAGTGTCTGAAATATTTCTTCACTCAGAAGGAATTGTAATGTAAATCCTTTATTTTCTTCTTTAAATTAATATGAACCTCAACACACTGAGTTTGGCAGAATTCAGGGTCAACATAGTTGCCCAGATAAGGAGAATCAAAGAAGTTTGACTTGTGTACATCAACAGAGGAAGTTAATTTTTCAACTTTTTCCCCTGTCTTGGTACAACCAAACTTTTAGACAAAAACCAACAAGGTATGGGAACCCAAACTTTTACCAAGAATTCCAGTATCGTACGAGAGTGGCACATCGGTATGTTGAATCTTAAACAGAGCATCAGTTTCAGTTAGTAGACAACATTCTTCCCACCTGGTTATTCCCCAAAACAAGTCACCTTCCTTGAAGTTTGGATGCCCAGACTCCAAAACTTCAGCCACTCCGTATACACTAAGGGGCTGCAGAGTTTCAGAATCAAGGTCAAATTCTTGACAAAAAATCAATCAGCATAAAAGGAAAAAGAGAAAAGAAAGACATAAGCTATAGGAATTTCGTCATATAATGTCACAAGCAAAGAAAGACAACCCATTCAATCGCAGTGTCTCCACTCCATGGTACTTTTGGTTCACAATGGGTGTTGCTGCTGCCGAGAACACCATGACGAAGGTTCCAACGAACTCCGCTCCAAGCTACAGTCATGTGTCCAAGCCCACGGTCAGCATTAGGACAAATTTCCTTTGATACATAAACTTTAATTGTGGGTTCGCAAAAACATAGAAGAAACAAAAATAAATAAATAAATTAAACCAAAAGAAGATCTGAAAGAAACAAATCAAGAGTATGAAGGGCAGGCTGTTGCGGAGGAAAAAGCCAAATTAGTGGGTCTGATTCACTGACCGAACTAGGTATGTAGGTGCCCAAGTTACTGGCGTTGTTGGACGGCAGCCACATTTGAGGCACACACGTAGGGATCAAGGGATAAATAGAGGTTCTTCACCATAACCGCATTAGAACCTTTGACTATGCACTCCTTGCAATTGGAATCCGACGAGGAGAGGAGGAATTTCGGCGACGTTCAAGCGAGAAGAGGAGCGGCAGAGAGGGTTCCGACGTGGAGAGAAGGAATTTCGATGAGGTTCAGGCGCAGAGGAGCAGAGATGGTGAAGGAGAGGGAGAGACTCAGGCGTGGAAAAAGGAGGGGCTCAAGTCTCACTGAAAGCCAGGAGCCGAAGAGCCAAGTTGAGCCGGAAGCCAAAACAATTCATTAATTGAGGTGGACTATTTTACACCATTAGATCTGGAAAATGTAATCTCAGCCGTCCATTCGGTACCTTTAGAGGAAATTACCTTCGAAGGGAATCCGTTCCCGAATAAGAAAGTCTCTTTCAAGGCGGTAAAGCCGAAAAAGCGACGATACATACTGCGGGAAGTCTCCAGAGAAGTCGTTGTAGGAGAGGAGAGCAGCTTGAGAGCCGTGATGTTAGAGAGGTCGGGTATGGGACTCGAGAGGCGGTTTCTCTTGAGTGTCAAAATTGGAGCCCAATCAAAGTGGTTAGGGGCTCGAAGGAGCAGCGAGACTCGGTTGTGGAGGCAGGAGACGCCGGACGAGTCGCATGGGCCTAGAGGTGGAATTCCAGGTGGTGAGCTTGTTCCCTATGTCTGAGGCTGCTTTGAAGGCCATAAGAACGGTGATATCCAAAACCATGTAAGCTTGCGAGTGAAGGAAGTGTAGGATGAAGAGAAACAAACTAAAATGAGACAAAAGAAAGGGAGCAGGTTTCACCATTGTTTCCTGTTGGTCCAGAGAGAGAGAGAGGTGATCAGTTAAGGTCTTTTCATCCCTGGGTGCACAATGACAATATAGCTTCTTAGGTTGAGAGGTTGCAAATGGGGGGTTATTGCTTGAATTACTGGCACAGAGAGGCGGAAGAATAGAGGTCCTACTACTCTGTTCAAGACTTCAACTGCTGAACATGCCACTGGGTTGCAGCAAAGACATGCCACTTTGTTTGCAGCATTAACTTCATACGATGCCTCCTAGAGAGAACCTTGAAAGAAACGAACGGAAGAGATCAGGTCACCACGGAGGACTCCCACACTAAGTGCCCAACAAAACAGCAGCTGCAGCTCCGAGAGTTGGGGCATTGATGGCTTGTGTGATAGAGCAGAAGTTGGTGGACTCCAAGGGGTACGAGCCAATGGTGCTGACACGGTGCAAATCAGAGTCGATGAGGTCAATGGCCTCTATTACTTGCAGAAGGAGAAGGTGCTGCCCACTGATCTTGTGACTGCTCTATTATCCTTTTCTCCACAAAATTCTTCTGCTTTTCCTTCGGCTGCAACTACTTCTACAGACTTTGATTTATGGCATTATCGCCTTGGTCACGCTTCCACTTCTAGACTCAAACTTATAGATGATCCTCTTGTGGTTTCTAATTCACAAAATATGTCTCCTTGTTTTATTTGCCCTTTGGCAAAGCAACAGAAGTTACCTTTCAATAACAACACTCACCTTTCCTCCTCTCTTTTTGAATTGGTACATATTGACTTGTGGGGGCCTTGTTCTGTGATGGCATATGATAGATCTCGGTTTTTCCTTACTATAGTAGAAGATTTGTCTAGGTGCACTTGGACTTACATGCTCAAAGCAAAACCTGATGCTAAGCATTGTTTACAGTCCTTTTATACTTTAGTTGAGACACAATTCAATACCAAAATTAAGATTATCCGCAGTGATAATGGGCCGGAATTTCATCTTCCTGATTTTTATTTCAAAAAGGGATTATACACCAACGCACTTGTGTAGAAACACCCCAACAAAATGGGATTGTGGAGCACAAACACCAGCATATTTTACAAGTTGCTAGGTCCCTTAAGTTTCAGTCGGGTCTATCTTTGAAGTATTGGACAGATTGCATCATGTGTGCCACCTATCTTATTAACCGTATTCCCACTCCTTTACTTCACAACAAATCCCCTTTTGATGTTCTTTTCCAAGAAAAACCAACTTATGCCCATCTCAAAGTTTTCGGTTGCTTAGCTTTTGCCTCCACTCTCAGCCAAGGTAGAACTAAATTCGATCCTAGAGGAAGAGCTTGTGTTTTTATTGGTTACTCCTTTGGAGTGAAAGGTTACAAACTCCTTGATCTTACCACTCGTACCACTTTTCTTTCACGCAATGTGGTTTTCCATGAGACCATATTTCCTCTTACATCTACCCATGAAAGTTCCACTTCTTCTTCCCATAACCATGTTTTCACCAAATCATTACCGAATTTTATTGATTTTCCTTCTACCTCTTCTTCTCAACCAACTCCACCAATTACAGAGTCAAGTCAATTCATTTCAGATATGTCATCCCCTCTGCCATCCTCTCATATTCTTGCAGCTGATATCTCTTCTACACCTGAAGTCTCACCTACTGCAGATCCATTATCACCCATATCTCCACCTTCAAATATTTCTCTTACCGTCCCTCCACCCGGCCCATCACTTCGACGTTCCACTCGAATCAGATCAACACCTCAATTTCTGCAAGATTTCCATTGTCAGCAGGCTATGATCAACCTTCCTTCGCAATCTCTCTCCAAGCCACAGACAGGTACCTATTTTCCTTTATCTCACACTCTTTCCTATCACAAACTCTCTTCCAATTTCAGAGTTTTTAGCACTTCTATCTCATCCCATGTTGAACCCACCTTTTATCATGAAGCTGTATGATTTCCTCAGTGGCGTAAAGCCATGAGTTCTGAACTTTCTGCCCTTGAACTCAATAAGACATGGGTTCTCACTGACCTTCCAGCAGGTAAAGATGCAATTGGATGCAAATGGGTCTATAAAATCAAAGATCATGCTGATGGGAGCATAGAACGTTACAAGGCACGCCTTGTGGCCAAAGGCTATACCCAACAAGAGGGTATTGACTACCATGAGACTTTTTCTCCCGTTGCAAAATTAGTGACTGTTCGATGCCTCCTAGCTATAGCTGCTGTAAAAGGGTGGTATCTTCGACAATTTGATGTTCAAAATGCCTTTCTTCATGGCAATTTGGATGAGGAAGTGCATATGAAGTGCCCTCCTGGTTACTCTCAAGCACAGCCTAATCAGGTTTGTCGTTTACTCAAGAGTCTTTATGGCCTCAAACAGGCCTCTCGTCAATGGTATTCTCGGTTCTCCTCTGCCCTCATTCCGTTTGGTTTTACACAGTCCAAGCAGACTATAGTCTGTTCACATATGTCACGGGTCAATCATTTACAACTCTCTTAGTATACGTCGATGACATCATTGTTGCAAGCTCACATTTGGACCATATTAACTCACTTCAAGCATTCTTAAGTGATCGGTTCAAAATTAAGTCCCTTGGAGAATTTAAATATTTTTTGGGACTTGAGGTAGCTCGTTCTAAACTTGGGATTCACATCTACCAGAGAAAATATGCTCTAGATATTTTGCAGATGCAGGGGCTCTTGGTTCACATCCTGTCAAAATTCCCATGGATCAGAATCTTCATCTCAGCAAGACTTCGGGTACACCTCTTGCTGATGCCGTTGTTTATAGACGCTTGGTTGGCCGTCTATTGTACCTTACTATAACCCGACCTGATATTAGTTTTGCAGCATATAATCTCAGTCAGTTTATGAGTTCTCCTACTGATGTGCATCTCCATGCTGCCAATAAGGTTCTACGTTACTTGAAGCGTGCTCCTACACAGGGATTATTATTTCCTATTTCTTCCACTCTTCATTTATGTGCCTATTGTGACTCGGATTGGGCTTCATGCCCTGATTCACGAAGATCTGTCACAGGTTACTCGATCTTGCTTGGCAGTTCATTGATCTCCTGGCGTTCTAAGAAACAGAGTGTGGTTTCCCGATCGTCCGCTGAGGCGGAATACCGCGCTATGGCCAGCACATGCTCTGAGCTCACCTGGTTGCGTTTTCTACTTCATGATTTCTGCATTTCTCCTTCTCTGCCAGCTGATCTCTTCTGTGAAAATCAGGCTGCGTTGCACATCGCTGCCAACCCTGTTTTTCACTAACGAACGAAACATATTGAGTTGGATTGTCATCTCGTTCGTGATCAACTTCAGGCTGGTCTCATTCGTACTGCTCTTGTTCGTACTGGATCCCAACTTGCAGACATATTCATCAAGGCCCTTCCTTCTCATCTCTTGTTTTCTCATCTTGCCAAGCTGGGAATAGAGAATCTCTACTCTCCAACTTGTGGGGGCGTATTACAGGATGCACAATCCAAGTCCAAGTCTGCTGTTACATCAACATCCCACTCTGCTTCTTCGTTTCCTTCTTTACATACGTGTAGCAGTCTTTTAGACATTAGATAAGGTCTTTTTAGTCTTTACAGGTTTAGTTAGAATCTTTCTTTCATTTGTTCATTATATACTGTACAAAGGCAGGCATTCTGCTTTACGATCAATATACACAGCATATTCACAAAATCTGTTTCGTCGTCTTCTTCCTATAGCCGAACCTTCTTTTCCATTTCTTAAAGTGCTCAATGCTGCTATTGTCTTAGACAACATTTGCAGGGTGCGAAATTTGCTGGTTCACCATGAACAACCGGTGGATGTTAAGGAGTTGTCTACTGGGATTCGGAGGCATTTTGTGGAACACTTTAGTGCTTGGTTGAGGGTGGATGGGGATGCGGGCAGGCGTTGGCGCCCTCCTCCCGTTGGTTGGGCGGAGGTTAATACGGATGCGACTATCCGTCAGTTTGGGTCTTACATATCAATCTCGGTTAGAGATTCTTCTAGTTCCCTCTATATGACATACACAAAACGTCTAGCTGTTGTGGACCCTCTTGTTGGTGATGCTTGTGCGTTGCACAAGACATTGGTGATTGCAAAGGAGCGGGAGAGGCCTAAGGTGCTGTTTGAGAACGATTCTTTGTTGATGTGCTAGGAGGTGCTTTCTTCAACACAATCTCAATGTTGGGCCATCTCAGGTTTGGTGGAGGTGATGAGGCAACTCTTGGGGAATTCAGGGAGTGGAAGGTAGCTTGGATTTCTAGGCTGTGCAATGCTCACTCTTTAGCTAAGTGGGAGGCTTCTTCTAGTTCCTTTGGTTTTTTTCTAGCGCTAGTGTCCCCGAGCATATCCGGTATTGTGATATGCCTTTCTAGTTTTTTTGTGTTGATGTGGTTTTGTTTTTATCTAGCAAAACAAAAACAAAAAGAATCCAACCTTCTCCTTCTTTCACGCTTCAATAATTACGTAGGGCAACACTATCCATATGTCTATTTATAGAAGAAGGTATAGAAGTAGAGAAATGAAAACATATTACTCTACACTCCATAACACGTTCATAGTATACTCTTGAGGTACCTTTGAAGCTCGGACTCATCACGCCTATAAACATTCACCTTCAGTCCGTGCTTCATGTACATCGTCAATGCCAGCTTGGGCTCCACCGGATGATTCTTCACCACCTTGACACGGTATCGATAAATGATAGAGGAGGCAGCGAATTTCATTTGGTAGTAAGCAAAATCTTTTCCCAAGCAAAGGCGAGGGCCACCATTGAAGGCTGTGAACTTGTAGGCCGAGTTGCTCATGAACCGGCCGTCTCTTAGCCATCTCTCCGGCCTAAATTCCCTGCAGTCTTTTCCCCATATACTCTCCATTCTCCCCATTGAGTAGATTGCGTAGATTACTTTTGTTCCTCTTTTGAGTACTGTCCCATCTGGGAATATGTCATCTTCAACAACCTAAATATGTTGAAAGTTCATGTTAGTGAAAAATACCAAAATTTGAGTACTACTTCAGTTCATTTGCTTTTATTAACATCACTTAATATCTAAATGATGATCAACAATTTGAGCAATGCCTTGCTAATTACTACAAAAGCATCTTATATATGCTTGGGGTTACCGAATTTTGGGAACAAAAGTCAATTCTAGCTATCATTTCATTCAAACGGTATTTAAGGGGAAAAAAACAAAGATTTTATAAACCATCCTAGATTGTTAAATAGTAAAATAGACTACATAATTCCGAAGTTCCTTCTTTTCCCTAGGCAGTTCCCAAGTTTTCGTTTGAAAAAGATAAATCTCTGCTTTCGGGCATGAAGGCAATAAAAGGACGCATAAAGTTTTGAGGGGAAGAAAAGAAAAAAGTCCCGATTTCTTAACCAGCGTCTGATAAAAGGTTTTGTGATCCGTGCACAAATAAATAAACAAAATGACTGTTTGGCTAAACAAGAAGAGAGAGACAAGCTGATCAGGATTCATGTTTCATGTTTCACAACGAAATTTGACTTTTCGATTCGGATGACATTAAACCTATATTTAAAACTTCACGGTCAGATCCAGTCTTTGGCTGCTAACTCTGTTTTTCGTTTTCCTTTAATTACTGGCTAGATGTCTTGAATTGTCTCCTCCTACAGTGTTATTTTTTCTTTCCTTGGTAATCGAGGTGTTAGATATATATGTGTTCTTAATTGTGTAGGCCACACAACAGAAATATGTGTTTTTCGTTTTTTTCTCAAGAGAATGACAGGGGTTAGGTTAACCATCATCTGATATAAATCGTTCTTCTTTCGTAATATGTTCAAACGTTTTGGAAACTAGAACGGAGAACCCACGAGAGAACAAGAAAAGATTATCTACCGCAGCACAATAAACAATGAAGGCACGAGTACCAACTAAAAAAATGTCCTAGAGAGTCTATTAACGAACCCCGACAGGAAACCACCAAATCACACATAATGTTAATGTTAATTTCCCCAATGTTACGAGTAATAGTAAGGCCATGAACTGCTCATTTCTGTGTGTTTGTGATGCCATTTGAAATGATCGTTAGATATGCTAGAAAAATAAATTGTTACTAAAAAATTAATTAAAAAGACAATGATATTGGTTTAGGTAATTACCTCCATGTGATTTACTGGTACTGAAGGATACAGCCTGAGAGCCTCTGAAAGAGCAGCCTGCAAATAATCCATCTTCTTTATCTCCTCCGGCTTAAATATCAATGGACTTCCGCGCTCTCCCGTTTTCACCTCCGCTCTTTCACCCACTATGCGGCATATCTCGGCAAGAATTCTCTCCTCCACCGCGGGGGGGTTCGGTTATGGTGCTGATATTTAAGGTGCTGATGGGTGCTGTTGGACGGTTGGGATTAAGTTTTCAAGATCCAAGGGCTCTGATTAAGGCCACGTCAATTAATGAGTTTTGACCTGCGGGTTGACCCGTTTGCCACATGACCCGTTTTCCTCATAACCCATATTAGACGACCCGGTTTGCAGAAAATTCAAAACTCCATTCATTCGACCGACGTTCTGTTTTGCCCCAGCTCTGGCACCATACGTTTGCACAGCTCCAGCACTGTCCGTCGCCTCCCAGCTCCGTCACTGTCGCCTCCCATCTCCGTCGCGCCGCTCATCTCCTCCGCTCAACGTCAAAAGATTTCAAGATCCCCAAAAGGTTTGAAATTTTGTTCACTTCTTCCATTAACAAATTTTGATCGATTCGATGTCTACTTGTAGCAATCTTTTCTGTGTGAATCTTAGGCTTGAGAAGCATAGGCATGAACATTAAACTGCAAACGCCCCATTTGCATCAAACGGTGCAGGATTTTATCTGCATCTTTAAAAATTCTTGGCCCAAAAAGAAATGCACGGGATCGACGATGAAAATTTTCACGGAATTGCTTGTATGAGTTTTTCTGAAATTGGTATTGTTAATCCCCCCTTCGCTCAGACACTACAAACTGGGATGCGGTTCATTTTTCAGAAAACCGGACAATTTAAATTGGATTCTTGATCTACCAGAGGTCTGGCTTTTTCATTGCAGCTGGGTAGCGTAGCTGCCGATGGGACCTTGGATTGAGAGGATTGAGAAATATGTTTGTCTTCTCTGTTGATATCTCGTCGTTTCTATTTTTTATTTGCTTAATATTTTATGTTTTTTGATGTAGCATACTGTCATTATTTAGTGGTTCAAATTTTGTCCCTTTTTGGTATGGTCTAGAGGAGTAGTCACTTTCATAAGTTGAATATTGAAGCTTCGTCTCCTAATTTGCGTTCCGAATCTCTATTCCTGTGGGAAAATCTTTTTATAATGAGTGAGAGAGAGTAAGTCTCCTCATTACAACAATTTGTATCTATATATATCCAATGTAAACATGCAAAAAGTACGTGAAGATAAGTGTATTTATCTATGTGAATTCCTTGTGTCTGTTGGGGTGTGTTGGGCGTTTAGATGATCACAATCTAGTTGCTTCCTAGAAAATGAAGTTCATATTACTTTGTTCCAAATAGCAGCATTGTCTTGCCCCTGTGTCTTTGAATGAAGAAATTCCTATTATCTTTAGCTATATTAATTTCTAAGTTCTGAGAAATGGAGATTTATTTTCCCAGTACACTTATTGGATGCTAAATCTATGATTTGGACTTTAGTTGATCATCTGCATTGTTGTCTGGACTTTAGATGCTCATTGAAGTGGCGTCTGTTTCAACATTATATTTACAATGTTTTGATACTATTTTTGGCATTTTTTAAGGTAAGGTTACTTTGAAAAAGTTGACCTATACTTTAGTTTATGATGAAGAGTCGAATTTATTTTCCCAGTACACTTATTAGAGCTGCTAGAATGATATAGTGCCAACTTCAAATATATATTGTCTATATTTTCTATACTTTCAAACTCTAAGCTGGATCCTGGGAAGATAAGAGTAAAAATCAGTGGGATGTCACCATAATGTTTGCAAAACCAAACAAGTCACAGATTGATAATATGAATCTTGCAGGAGACTACAAAGCCGATCGATTTGAAGCATTCAACATCTCCGGAAATGGATTTCAGCATGCTATTGCTGATACTGGAGTGGCAAAATTCAGAGAAGGGTTCGAGGATCAAGTAGTTTGCTCTGGGAACAACTTGGAACACGGAACCATATTAGCTTAGAGTTCATTGGAACACAATGTCATTAGAGTTTGAAGTTATGAACTTGTATTCAATTACTTGTGCTTCTCATCTTGAAAAACGTTATAACTTCTAAATTTCCCTTTTCCTACTGTGTATACTACTCGAGCACTCTCTTGTCAATTTTCTGAATGCTGTTGATTTCTTGGTTTTGCAGTCAACTTGATAACAATCACTTTGATGGGACTCCAATTCCAGCTTTGTACAGCAACATGTCTAAGTTGCTGAAGTTGTAAGTGCATATTATCATCCTCTGTTTGTATCAAAAGAAAACACAGTGTTTGGTGCTAACCTTGAGGTGTGAGGTGGAAAGTTTTTATTTATTTTTTGGCCAAAGGATAGTAGAAGTTTTGATGTATGAAAACTGAAATAAAGAGGAAAAAGGTAGACAAATCAGAGTAATAGAAAATAGGAAGAATGGTGTTTCGTTGGGAAGAACAAATAGATTAGTCAAACATCAATTGAAAGGAATAGAAGAACAACTGAGATGTAGAGTTGCTTGAGCCAACTACGGTTGCATGAAGCCCTTTCATTCATCTTTTGAAACATCGGAGTCCTTGGTCAACTGAACAAGACAGCCTTTTCTATGATTAATTTTTTCCATTTCAAATTCCGTGTGACTCTAGGTGGTTTGATCAAATTCTAAAAGCTACATTATGTCCATTAGTTAGTGTAAACCTTTCTTGTTCTTAGAAGCTTTATATGCTTGTAAGATGGCAGTCAAGAAGTATGCAAATTCACATCTGTATTCAGAGATTATAATTTCTCTTTTGGTTGGCTTTACAAGGAGCCTTAGAAACTGCAACTTGCATGGAGAATAATATTTTTCTGTGCAGATTTTCGTATGCAGGTACCACTTTGTATCCATGAGTTACATCATGAACCACTTGCTGATGTTGCATAAAATTTCTTGTGCATTATGACAAACAGTTTATGGGCACAAATACTCTCTTGCAGTGTCAATGCTAGCTGAAAAATCCTCATGTCCTGAATACAACCAGTGCACAATGAAGTAATTTTCAACAAGTCAGTGCTGAGGAATTCCGTCCTTGGGCAGAGCTGTATTGTGTGAGGGCAGAATTGCAGAGTCGAGAGAGAGAAAAGAACACAATTTTGTAATCTTTAGACACGTTTGTATTACAAAATTTTGTAATTCTTGCAGGTTTGGGGACAAAGTTTCGTCTCTGGGCAGAGTTGTATTTTATAACTCATTATCAATTTATTGTAAACAAAACATTACTTCTATGGGGCATGAGAACAAAGCACGAGTGAAAACAGAGTTTGGCTCATTATGGATGTCTTTGCCTCATTTGGCTATTGAATGGAAATGAGAGATTCAAATAAATTTACATATTCGTATGACAGAGAATGAATACAACACACACAAAAAAAAATACTATGCATATTTGGAAACGTAGACAACAATGCCCACCACATCCCGTGAACTCGGAAGAAGAAACAACAGCTTTCGTAGCTTCATAACATCTGCTGGTCTCTCCTGGTGCCTATAATTTCCAGCTATTCACAAAGATTTGCAAGTTCCTCATAGGTGCTAATTCAGAGCAAAAGTGTCTACTCCCACTATGTTATTGCTGATTTATTACCAAGAGACTACAAGACTTTTTACCCTCCCTAACCACCTAATTCACATAACGGAGAATGAACAAAATACAAGAAAAAAAAATGCGACGACTAAGAAACAGCAATGACAGGTCCATTTCTATACAATTTGAATGCTTTTATTTTCTATTGATTTTCAGCAAATTCAACTGGAAGAATCCATTTCCTTGTTCAACACAGTCTTGAATACACACTAAAGCCAAACCTCTTCACTATCCCCACCACCCCCCCTCCAGCGTCTATACCAAATAAAAAAAAGCTTGGCAACTAGAAGAACTCGACTTACTGGGGAGCGTGGGCGACGATGAGATCCCCTTCTGAAATCGCGAAAAGAAGAGCTGGATCTGGATCTGAAATCGCGGGTCATCCTCTACACGGTTCGGGTCATCATCTAATCGGGTCGGAAGTGGGTCTTTTATTTTAAATGAGGTGGCATCTTCTGGGCGATCGGATCATTAACCTTGAATGCCCACCGTCGCTCAGCACCTATCAGCACAATAAGGCTCAACACCTTAACCGAACCCATGGTGAGGGACTCTTCAATCGAGTTCTCCAATACGGGTAAGAGCCTGAAGTGAACAAGTTCATGCAATGACTCGGTGGTCAATTGCCGGAACTTAGCTGAGTGGAACTCGATACTTGTCGTCTTCCTCTGTCGCTGTCAAGTCTCGTCGTCTGCACTAAATATCCCGTCGCCCAGAAGATCATCAACCGTGTCCCGGAAAAATGGCCCTTTAGGGAAATTGGGGAACTTGGATTTGAGCAGATGCTCCAAATTGCGAGGGTCGGAAGTCACTACACAATTGAGGCTGCTAAGCAAAGGGCCTTTGAATCTGAAAGTTCCATTTTGACGGCAAAGAATGTCAGTAAGCCACTCGTACATGTTGGTTATTAGGCCACCCACCAAGGAAGGTAGCATTCCGAGGACCTGCCAAACGGGTAGGCCATGATGCCTCTTTTGCCTTAGCGAATGAATGACAACAAAAAAGAAAGGGCGACGAAAAGCTCAAGAATCTGGATATCTTGGAGGAAAAAGAGCCGCCTGGAACATGGAGTTCATGGTGGCAGGGTCATTTGAGGAGGCGGAGGTGAAGTTACTTTTGATTTGATCATGGTGTTGGAATGATAGGGAATGTGAGGGTGAATGTAATAGTTAGTTTAGGGGATGGTGATCATGTATTATAAGAGGTGGTGCTTGTGATTCTTGGCGTGCATGTTTTAGTCCAAGCGTTATGATTTGGTGAGCTGAAATGTGTAGCTAGCTGCTTTCCTGTGACCAACTGATTTTGTTACTTTCTTGGGCTAGCGTTTTCTGGTGCAGTGCACTTTGGGAACAAAGTCTAGGACAAAAGTCGGAATCATGGTCTGTTATTTTCTTGACTGTCAAATTAGCTCGAGGTACAAACATGTTGGCACCTTTTGTATGCAAGAGAATATGTTAATTTGGAGGATGGAAAGTGAGTGCGGCGGATAACCTAAGAGCAACTGTTAATAAAGTTTTAATTCCCTAAGTTTCCTAATCCACCATACTATAGCAGTACGTAATGTACAAAAATTAATTATAGATGGGTGGAGGTGACCAACACACGACTAGACCAGGCACCAACCGGCGGCACAAATGGCCTCTAAAACTTTTGACGCTTTGACGCGTACCTTGTGTCGGCAGAGCAGCGGAGCCGACCGGCTCCTGCAACGACCTGAGCCGTTCACTTTTCTCTTTTACATTTTTCTTTCTTTTTCTGCGGTAATTTTGAGTTTGTTTGTACTACAACCTCTATAGTTTGCATCGAGTTTTTCTTAAATACGATGAAGCCAAATGTAGTCAAGAGCATCAAATCAAATCACACGTGTATTAGTTCCATTATAGATGGATCGATGGGACTTTGTTGGTGGTTGGTAAGTTGCATTCAGGTTATCAAGTAAGGAGAGTTCTGGTTTGCATAAGGATTCCTATACGCAAAGAAAAGTTGTCGGGTCAGCTTGATCATTTATACTGTGTATAGGTGACAAAGCCAGAATTTGCCCTTACGGCCAAATATAATTTTTGCTTAATTTTTTTTTCTAACTAGATGTCGAGGTCATCTTAAGTGTACTTAGACTAATCCTAGAGCATTCAAATTTTTATTATAATCAAAATAAGCATAATCAAAATGTTACAACGTATTCTAAAACTTTTAAAAAAATTATAACATCAACTTAAGTGTCAAAACCAAATTTTCATCAATTATGCTAATTGAACCGGACATTCATTCAACGAATAAAAGTCATCAATTATTATATCAGTACTAAAACTTTGTACGACCGAATATAATCAAAAGTTTAAAGTCTTCGGAATAAATGACTCATAAGTTATTGACAAAGGCACAGAAAATGTTAAAATCTAGTCAAAATAACATAGGTATACACAAATAATATAGCTGTAATAGTATTTTGTTTAGGAAAAATATTTTAATTAGACAATAATAATAAAATGAGTTTGTTTTTAGAAAAAAATACAATAATAATTAAATGTAATGACATTTAGAATTCTAACATTGAAGATGAATTTTTTTGTGTGCAAAGTAAAAAGTATGGTGTATTCCAAGCGTTGAATATGAATTTTGCTATTTTCTTTATATGAGTTAAAATAATGAGAGTGAGAGAATAGATAGAGGTCATTGTGAGAAAATCTGAACAGTAATAGTGTAAATAGTGAGAGACATAAGTATGAGAAAAAGAAGAGATGAATTTTAGAAAAGAGAGAGAGAAAAAGAAAAGTAGAAAATACAAAATCTAGAAGAGAGAGAGAGAGAAAGACAGTAGAAAAGAGGGAGGGAGAAATTTTAGAAAACAATAGAGAGAGACAGAAAAGTAAATAAGACACTTAATATTTTTCTTTTAAAAATTGGAGAGCTCACTTATAAAGTAGTTATGTCAGTCCTTATAATCTTCTTTGTAGAGAACACCCTTTCAACAGTTGCAGTCGCAACTGGTAAGACGAATGCTAACTAAATAAGGAGATAAACAAATGGATATAGAATGTGCTTTCTTGTCTCAACCATTTTCACAGGAAAACCTCCAATATCTTCAAGCGTAGAAAAAACATCAGTATTTCTCACATCAACAATGTAGGTGTAAAGTTGATTTCTAAGAATCATACAATCAGCTTTGTGAGAAATCTTTTGGATAAAGCTCAGCAAGACAAAGTAACTTAGCATGATCAAACGCTGAGAATGAGTTTCTTGGATCAAGCCATGCTATGCAAAGAAGTAACTATGTACTTACTTCTGTGAAACGACGATCCATCTCCTCAGCGATCAAATCAATAACTTGGCAAAACACTTCCACGCGAAAATGATGTAAATAAGTAATTGTTTGCCCTCCATGACTCGGACGACCGCTAGTTGGTATAATGTCTTCCATATTAGGCACATTGATATAATTATTCACACAAAATATTTTGACTTCTTCCAAAAAAGCATCCCATTTAATCTCTCTGAAAGCCTGTAACCGACGCTTCACAACTCCCACCAAACTCATAGCATTAACAATGTCTTGATCCTTTCGCTGTAAGGCCTGTGACAATTCATTTGTAATTCTTATTATATTTATCAACAAATGCACAATGAATACTTTTGAATAAAAAATAGAAGTGTTTCTGATTACCTGTGACAATTCATTGGTAATTCTCATTATATTATTCAACAAATACATATTGAATATAAACTCGAGCTTTGCATCTTATTATCATACTCTTAGCCATAGATTTTTGTTTCTTGCAAGTGCCATCCTCTTTTACGTTTTCAAGCACATCCAACATTGCTGACCACATCCTTTTTTAGTGTGATGTGAACACCAACGAGTATCCCCTCATCATGCGAGACTAGTTTCTTGATTTATGCCTCTTACACTAGAAATGTTGCCCTTGTCCCACCACTCCACTATCTTCTTTGACTTTGACGAAGAGCATCTTTCCTTTTACAAGAAGCTCCAACTATATTCACGATAATAGCTTTTCTATAGCATTTTTCATAGTTGGGAGCAAGTGTCGATAACATGTTCCACACCAAGAAACCTTTCTATCACCTGTCTACGTTTGTTCACATATCTCAAAACCATTGCCATTTGCTCCTTACTAAGTTATCTCGAGACTCATCAACCATAAGAGAAAAAAAATATATCCCCAATATCTTTAATGATGGCAAGTGTGGTCTCCACTGTAGCAACACTCACCGATTCCTTCTAAGTTTATGAGAAGTCATTTGGTTGTTTCCAGGAGCATTAAGATGAGTTTTCTTACGAACTTTTTTCTTACGTAAGTCGTACCATTCCAAGAGCTCAAGAAAATTACCCTTCCTCATTGAACTCTAGGACTCATCAGACTACGAAAAGCTAATCCTTGCCCCAAAAAATAACGAATGTAATCTAAAACTACTGTCAAACGAATGCGATAAGACTCCTCTAACTCCTTTCTGTGTGCGGGTAACATGTACAACAAACTTTGACGCTGATTTCTGAATGCTTCATATTATCCTCTAGCATAATTGTGAGCACTATTACATGCACCAACATGTTCAATAAAAACCTCCGTTGCTTTTTTCTGGTTGCTAAACCTTGTAGATACAAACACCTCACCCCGAATCTTACTCCTTTAGTTTGCCTAAACAGATAACACCACAAGCAATAAACTGTATCCTTTGATACCCTGTATTCCAACCACTTATCATTTTTGAACCACAACCCTCTAAAAACGCTCGTTGTTTTCCCATATTGTTTCTTGGGAAAATCATGGACAAGTGGTTGACAAGGATCCTTGATCAAGTACTCCGTACGAAATTGATCCCTAATCTCAATATCATATTCTTCAATGGGTTTACGTAACCCTGGGTCAAAAACAATATAATCTGGACTAAATAAAAGACTAGATCTTTTGGAACTATTATTCGCATCAGAACTAGGAGTACTAGATACCCTACTGTTAGCGACAACAACACCAAGCTTACAAACCCTCACTGTCACTAAAATCAACTTCAATAAAAAATGCCTTGATACAGTCAGAAGCAGCAATATAAATACAATCAAACAGATAATTTTAAAGAATCTGACTAGTACCTAGGCATCCAAAGTGAACAAGACTAACTTCAGAAGTGAAGAATTGACGAAACTTGCCAAATTTCCCCTAACAAATGAAATCAACATTACCCAAAATTCCCCAAAACTCCAATATCCATATTGATCGGCACAACAAGGGGAAATGAATACAAACATGGAAAATTATAAAAAAAATTAGTTAATTTAGTTAGTTATACCTTCACTGCTTCACACACTATTTAAGTTTTGCTTCTGCGGCTCTGCCCAAGGCGAGGGTCAATTATTTTATTTGGCAGCTTCCACTTGAAATTTCAAAATTAGAAAACTTCATAGCCTCAAAAGAAGGAACATTGGCACAACTAGTTGAGCTTCCTTCTGTGTCAGCCAATATTCCCATTTTCAATTTCAATGAACAAATGGAGCTCAACGTTTAATTATTTTATGCCGTGAGACTTGAGAGCAATGAGAGAGATTTGGATACAGGGTACTTGTTTGAGGAGGAGCCGTTGGGAGACTGAGAGGGAAAGGCTGGCTGGAGGTAGAGAGTAAATCATGGGGCTAACAGAGACGCTAGAGAGATGCGCGGGGAGGGAAAAGAAACATAATTGTTTTTAAACAAAGTTGCACCTCTGATAATTTTTTTTTAAAAGAGTCTGGGCTTAAAAAGGGGGCTGGGCTTAAGAAGGGGGCTGAGTTTAAGGGGTGGTGGGCTTGGCCCGCTGGAGGCAAATACATGTAAAAAATTCATTTAATTTTTCAGAACTAAGGTGGGGGAGCCCCCTAGGGCGCCCCCAGTGCATCTGCCATAGGTTTGGGTATTGGTGGAAGAATCACGAACTTCTTGGTTAAGGATTGGACCGCTACCAACAATTTTGACACTTCACTAGTTTTTTTTTTGCTCTCTTTTTAAGTGGCTTTTGCGTACTTCTGATTGTAAAGAACTTAATTTGATTAATAAAATAACCAAATATTCATGTTACAAATTATTTTAGCATTGGTAGGGTGCTACGCAGACAAATATAGTTCTAAGGCGGGGGATCCCCTTTTCATATCCTCCCTGAATCCCCCCTCCTACCCGCTTCTTCTGCGTGTCTTGGCGCGTTCCCTAACCTATGTAATATCCCTTAATTTCCAATTAATTATAATTTTATTATATTTTATGAGTAAATTAAAAGATTACATTTTGATTATGATTATTGATGGAACATAATATGACCGGCCCAGTCTTTCACCCTAGGGCTTATGCATGAAGGAAGCCGAGAGCCATTGGGTGTTGTTAAGGCTCTGTTAGTCTTTCATTGGTAGGTTAAATAGCAACTTTGGGAACTAAGAAGCAAGCATGGATGAGTTTGAAATAGGTTGTTAATAATGCACCAAAGGTATATGATAGAAAGCCTAAGATAAAGGATAAGTATTGATAAAAAACTTGAAAATGTGTTTTCTGCATGCATGGCCAATAATGCCATGGGATTGTCATGTGGTGTTGTCCATTATTATCATAAGGGATTGAGGTTCAAAGGAGCTGGAATCAGTGTTGTTACTGGAAATAATAAGTGCACTGAGGTTGAATACGAATCAGATATTGTGAGTCTAAATAACAACCCAAGAGGGGCAGTGAATTGGGTTTTTCAAAAAGCTTATCACTTTTTCGATAAATAAACAGATCTGAAAACTACCCCTCTTTAAGAAATAAGAATGTTGATCTAAATGTGTATAATGCTATGCTAAATATAAGCAATGAATGATAAAGCATAATCTCCACAAGTATGAATAAACACTAACATGTAAGAGAGATAGAGTTAGAGAGATAACACCGTATTTTTAGGTGGTTCGGCCAACACTTGCCTACATCCACCCCCAAGGCTATTGACTTCCTTGGGCTTCCTTCACTATTCTCCAATAGCAAATACACCTTAGCTTCCCGGATGCTAAGGAACCTTTACAAAGTGTTTTCCGAGCTTACACTTCAACTCTCACAAATCCTCACAACCTAGAGGATTTCTTCTACTCTCACAAGTAGGACCAAGTGTTTTCCCAACACTAATAAGTTTACAAAGGATGGTTACAATAAAGGCTCTCTAAGTCGAATGAGCAAATGAAGCACAAAATGTGGAATGGCTCTCTAAGCCAAATAGGCAAGTGGAAAGCTCAAATCGTATGGAATGACTCTCTAAGCCAAATTAGCAAATGGAAAGCTTAAAAGAGTGCAAGAAGACAAGATTCTAAAAGGAAATCTAGAGTTTGGAAGATATGAGCACAAGCCTTTTAGTAGATACGGTTTTCCCTCTTCTTCAAAGCACTTTCTCTCTCTAGAAGTTAGGGCAAGGAATGATTGCAAGTGTGTTGTCCCTTCTTCAAGAAATCTCTCTCTCTTTAGAGGCTATGTCTTCAATGATGAAAAATAGTGGAAGATTGAACAATGAGAGCTTTGATCTGGGAAGAATCAACAAGTGATTTCTTTAGATCTAGCTTTCTCTCTCTTTGGAAGGATAGATTTTGAATGATGATGCAACTCTCTCTTCTTCAAAAATTTCTCTTCCTTTGAAGGTTGGGTTGTCAATGATAAGCAAGAGGAGAAGATTTGACAATGAGAGCTGGTGACTTGAAAGAATCAGCAAATGAAAACTTTGGATCTTGGCTTTTTCTCTCTCTAGATATTGCGATGATGGTCGAGCTTGTTCTTCTCCTCTCCATCTCGTTCTTCTTATAGCTCCTAGGTCTTCAATGGTCATAAAGGATCTTCTTGTAAAGTTAGAGTGCCGTTGGAGGTCATTTGAGACCATTTTGAACCATTTTGAGTGATATGGCATTGTTCCAGGATTTCTGCAAATCGCACTGTGTCGACACATGGGTCTGTGCTGACACATTAAACTTGTTCTGAAATTTTTTTCTCTGGAGAGAGTGCAATGTGTCGACACATTGGTGGTATGTGCTGCCACATTAAAATTGTGAGACCCCGTTTTTCCTTTTATGCTATTTTCTCTCGTATTCGTTTTAATTTAACTTATTGGGCCATATTTTTGGCCAATGTATGACCTAAGTTTAATGTTTATGATACATTATCTGTAACACTTCTCTTATGTAAATTGTAGAAAATGGAAATGTAATCGAAATGGAATGAAACTTCTATTGAAAATGACTGTGAACAAAAAACAGATAGTGGCTAAGATTCGAGGTCTAGCCTGCCTCCTTACAGAAATGAGAGAGAGAGAGAAAATCTTGCTAAGCTTTTTCAATACCCTCCTCTGCCCTACGCACTTCCTATATGCAACCCTTCTAACTTCCTAACAAACTCAACAAACTCGACTAACAGCCTCAGCCAAATACAAGATAAAATGAAATAAACCACAACTGCACTACTGGGCTTAACTCACTCTAACCCACTACAAGCCCATATGTTACACTGACTCAATAGTCCAAATAACCCAATCCAAACCATTACAATCTGACCTGTAACCCCCTAAAGCCTGCATCAGCCAGTGTGTTACATTCCCTTCCCCTTCAAACAACCTTGTCCACAAGGTTGAGATTCAGCAACAAAGCTCCTTTCTAGTCTCCTAGTTTCACAAGCTTAATCCACCGGGACTCAGAAAAAATATGAAGGAATTTTCCAGACAGCATCTGTTTTTGGGTTGCCCAAGGCAAACGTTGAAAGAGCTGGACACAGGTTTACAAGTTCCCTTTTTAAGTTCCATCTTTTTGTTCCCTTCGGAGCTGATCAAACTCTTGCAAAGCTCTCCAGTCTTGCTTCTTTATCAACTACCTTGCAAAACTGTCCTCCAAGCATAGCCTATAGATGAGATCCCCAAACCAGAATATCCAGTCATGTCCTAAGATGGTGAGAGGGGAAGAACTAGTATCATTTTTAGGGGAACGACCGAAAGAAGTTCGCTTGAAGATTTCTGATACTTGGTGATTCCTTCTTACTTCATCACTTTTTTTTTCTCACCAGAAGCCAAGTGGGTGGCAATGAAGCAAAAACTAGTTCCTTCAATTGTCACGCTTACAGAAACTGCACCTTTGTTTCCCAAATAACCCATGATGCCACAAGCAACTGAACAAACTTTCACGTTTGAAATGCAATACTTCCTGAGCATTTCCTTTCTCATCCACACACTTATAAAAACACCAACCATCTTCTTGCTAGCCATTAGCTTGTACTGACTGCTCCCATGTAAGTTGTCATGTTGATTCTTTGGTCTCTCTCTGGTTGGAGTTCCAATAATGCCACTAAAACTGTTTTTTCTCCTCAAATTGGGATTTCCAGCATAGTGGTAACTATCGCTTGAGATTATATTCAGCATCGGTGTCAACGACAAACATCCATATTTGCCATTGAATGTTTTTCCTATATTTCGGCCTATATATAAAAATCTTTAATCATAATTCAATTTTATGGATTATGAAATATAATAGGCAAATGAAAAATATAAATACATGAGAGAAACTTACCTTGCAAGTTTCGGCTCTTAGGAGAATATAATTAAACCTTGCACAAAACTTTCATAATGAAAGGAAAATAATGTAATAGAAAAATTTCATGAAATAAAATCTCATATTAATTAATGTACATTATTATAAAGCTTAGGCCATACATTGGCCAAAAATATGGCTCCATAATAAAATTAAAAGCTAATACATAAGAATTAACATAAGAAATAATCGGGGTCTCACAATAATAACCCCGCTTACCTGGATCTTTAAGCAAATAAGCCTCTGACTTAGCACCTATCAATTCAAAATCCAAAATTCACTGGTCAGATTCTAAAATATATCTTACCTATCTCAGGTTTCCCTAAAATCCCCTAATTAAACTATGTTCTTCCCTAGGATATTAACTATACACTTGTAAAATTTCATATCCAAATTCCTTGTAAAACTCAGTCAATAAAATCGATATTTATCTCTGTTCACGGAGACAAACTATACCCTTAATAATTTGGTACTCATCACTTCCAAAATTCATAAAGATTTATTACGATATCCACAAATCCTGAAATTTATACCACAGATATATATATGGGTTATACAAATACTCATAAAATTACATTCTGAAATTCGAATGCTAGCTATGTCATCCGGTTCAAAATTCCAATCTGTATCAATGAATCTTTGTCAGCAATTTCGATTTCTCTAAGCCTAACTTCCAGATTTTCCAATCCATAACAATACATCTCCGAAAATTACGAACCTTTAACTCGGCCTTCCTGCAGATACGTAATATCTAAAATCAGAATTTTTCGATGTATAAAATCGGCTATAAAAATATAATTCGATCTACTACTCAAATCAAGTACCTATATTTTCCTTGAACAAATCTTGAACTCAAATTTCAATTACTCCAAGAAACCCATTAAAACTATTTCGAAAATCTTGAAATAATTAGGGCTAGATCTAGACACCCTATGGTTTGATCTCTCATAAAAATAATACAAATATAATATCAAGAAAATCGAAATACCTGAATTTGCTTCAAGAAATTTCGTCTAGATTATTGAAAGCAAGAAAACCCTTATTTTTCCTCTTGTTTGTGTAAAATCGAGGTGTGTAAAAATTAAAACCAATGTGTAAATCTATATATAGACTCACACTAGTAATAGACTCCCTTTTGAACTCTAAAACTTTTATTTTAAATAATCATAAAATCTTTCAAATTTTAAAAAGGTGACTAGATCAAAGATAAAAATTCAACTATTTTAAATGAATTAAACTCAAATTTCAAATTTAAAGAAGACATTTCAAATATCAAATAAAAAATTTTAAATAAATTTTAAAAATAGAAATCTTGAATGTTACATTACCAAACTCCACTAACCCTTTTGTTACTTAGTGTGATGCCTCAAGGGTATGCTTTGATGTAGTTCTATTGTAGGAAGGGAGACCCTTAGCATTTTTTAGCCAAGCATTGAAGTGACGAATGTTGGCTCTGTCTACTTTTGAATGAGAAATTGTTAGCCCTTGTCAGTGCTTACAAAAAATGGAGCCTCTATCTGTTAGCCAAACTTTTACGGTGAAAACTGATCAACAGAGCCTCAAGCATCTTCTGGAACAAAAGGTGGGTACCCCTCTTCAACAGAAGTGGATCACCAAACTTTTGGGGTATGATTTTATTGTTGAATACAAGCAGTGTAGAAAAACATAAGCCTTGTCGATGAAATATGAAGGTGAGGTGGAAGTATAATTCTAAACAATTTCTTTTCCAATACCTACATGGATCGATGATCTTAAATTGACTTGCTTTCATGATAGTAACATTCAAGACTCATTGAGCCAGCTACAGGAAGGAAAATTGGGTTAGTCATATATAAAGGATGAATCTATATAGGAGACAGTCCACCCCTCAAGGATAAGATTTTACAGATGACACATGATAGCCTTGTTTGGGACCATACCAGATATGAAACAACTTATCAAAGGATCAAAGATGTTTTTGCTAGAAGGGGTTAAAGATGGAGGTATGACAACACATTAAGCATTTGAGAGTTTGTTAGCATAAACTTCATTCATGATTTGTCATTCTCAAAAGAGCATAGTTTGATTTATGCAGTGGTTGATCGTTTCACTAAATACAATCACTTCATGGTACTTTCACATCCCTATACAATGTGTGTGACTTTTAGGGGCATTTTTGAGAAAGTGCTGCTACAGATAGGCTTGTAGCAGCGTTTTGTAACTACCACAAGTTTGAGTTTTTGCAACGCTTCTTAACAAATGCCGCCAAAAGTTTGAATTTTAGTAGCGTTTGTGGCAAAACACTGCTAAAACTTATGCTTGTAGCGGCACTTTGTAAAAAGCATTGTTGCGAGTGTATGAGTTTTAGCGGCATTTTTTAGAAAGCGATGCTAAAAGTCAAACTTTTGGCAGCATTTTTTAAAAATTCCCGCTAAAATGCTAACTTGTGGCAACGTTTTTTAAAAATTATGCTAGTGTGGACACTTTGAGCGCTGCCATAGAGTGTACGCTGCTATATCTGCAAGGGGTAAAAAATGCAGCTAAAAAAAATCCATAGTCGCGCCAGTATAGTACCTTCTATAACAACGTTTGTGTGAAAAGCGTCGTTATTGTACCCTCTATGGCAGCGTTTGTGTGAAAAACGCTGCTAAAATACGATTTCATCATTATATACTATTCGACATTACTTAATGTTAATAATTATTTTATATGTTAATATTATATTGTATAGGAATGTATTTGAAAAAACTTATCCTAGGGGACCCACTTAATAAAATATGAAATTAGAGGGAGTGTTATGAAAATGGAAGTTGTTATATGATATAACTTGGTCACTACGTTGTTGTTGTTGTATAGTTTGTTGTATAAGATGTTATATATTATTATATCACCATACATTATTAGATATTATATAGTATGGATGTATGCCATGTTTAATACATTAATGTAGCATCATATTTGAAGTTATTAAGGTGTAGTAACATTATAATAGCATGATATATCATATTATATTATGGTCCATGAGCAAATCAAATATTTCTTACATCAATAGTCTATAAAAGATCAAGTAATTGTTTTATTATTTCTACTTTAAAAGATGAGAAGAATTATTTTTGTTAGGCCTTCCTACCTTTGGGGACTTTGGCAACCACCTCTCTTGTCTGTACGCAAAGTCGGCACAGGTAACTATACCCCTAGGTGTTGTACAGAGAAAGATCAAGCATTATTATATTATCCTCAAGCATCACACATACATAAATAGTCTCGTTAATTCGAATAAGATAACATGTAAATAAGGACTATATATATATATATATATGGAATTGATGTAATCGCATACGTCATAACTATATGTATACATGGACGGTAGTGTATATTAGAAATTATAAAATAGTACCCGTAGTTTGTATAGATCATTTAGTTTGTGGACATGCTTATACTTGTTCATAGATGCTATTTATGGAAAATAAATCAAATAAAAATACGAAATTTTTATTTTAGTGTATTTCGATTCATCTTCTGATCCTTGTTCTTTCTTTATATATTTTGTTTCTATGTAAAGGATAACACCCACAACCTAAATACAACTTTAAGGGGGCTTATAACACCAGTCACGATTCAAAATAGAAGGCGGAATGTCAACAACGTCTACATTTCCCGTACGACGAGTCTGTATCGCCCACTTAGCGATCTTGTGAGCAAGAAAATTATACTTTCTAGAAATCCAAAACAGCTTCCAGTTGGGATCAAGGGAAAAAATCATGACAAGACTGACAATCTGCATTAATATATCCTTACATATACTTACCATTATGGTCGATCGTTGTGCAAGCATTCAAGGAGTCGCCCTCCAATTCAACTAAGTGTTAAGGGCCATCATAAGCCATAAGGGCAGCCTTGATTTCACCCCATAGGGGTTGAACAACAGATATAGAAGCAGTCCTCACTTAGAGAATTGTTCGTTCATGGTTTCTACGAACTGCTGCAATGACCGAAAAACTAGGTCTACAACCCATATCAAAGTTGATTTTAACACCTGGGGGCGTGGGGGGAGACCATCTAATATGGAGCTCCTCTTCTTTAGCTTCTAGGCATAGGAGTATATATACCTGTATACTCGATACGAACTTTGTATGATATGCGACATGATGTATATATACCTGTTTTTTTACTATATGTGTTTTTTTTATACTCACTGTTATACATCTACGACAATTTCAAATACCCCACGACACATCGTGATAAATTAATATTGTATGATTTGTTAGATAATCATGACAAAATATTATTTTCTAAAATAATTCCAATATTTATTTTCGAAAAAGATAAATAAAATAGCAAATAAATTTATACAAACATATAGAAACTGAAAAACCTCCTTAGTAAACTTAATCCTATTATTCTTGCTTCTGTAAAAGAATTTAAAAGAACAAAAATAAATACACTGGAGAAAGCCATGCTTAAAAATATTAGCTAACCGGTTCGAACTGCAACATTAATAGGTTCGAACTGGTTGGACATTAAATGACGTCACATTTACCAGTTCGAATCTAGAATTAAAAGGTGGGACTGGTAAATGTGGGCTTAGGGACGCCACATTTAAAGGGTTTAGGGACGAATTTTGGGCTTTTAGGGTATAGTAGTGAATTGATGTCCCAACCAAGTCTACATTGGAAGCGATTAGCCTGATCAAGGGCATAGGTAGACTTTAATGAAAACTTGCCATTGGGGCCATAATCCAAGAGATTGAATCATCCTCAGTGGTGCTATTTATGGGTATATTTAATATTTCTCGAGAACACTCAGGTGTGAATAGGCAGTGAATAAGGTCGTGTTTTCAGAACAGAGAATGCCAGTCAATAAGTTGATGCACCTTAGAATAATAATAAATTAACTGAGAAGTGGGATTCAAAATATCCAAGTGTGAGGCATATTAGGCACCCAAGGATCAATCCAAAGATTAATATTTCTACAATTCCAGACTAAATAACATACTCCAGTTTTAACTCAGTCCGAGGTGCAACCAACTCCTTGCCAAAACTAAGAGGAACCTCCAACAGTGGCATTTTCAAACAAAGGGCGATTTTTAAGATACTTAGCTGAAATACTATGGATCTAAAGGGAATTGGGATTTTTCAGAAGCAACCATCCCAGTTTGGAAACCAAGGCACCATTTCTGTTATGCATCCACCTAATACCCAGCGCACCTACGTATTTGGGCCTACAAATAACATCCCAAGTGTTAGGAGCAAAATTTAGAGTTTTCTTCTCAGGGAAACCCCAAAAGAAGCTTTTCAGATGAGTATCAATTTCCTTAAACTAGGATTTAGGAAGAAGGAAAGTGGACATAGCATAGGAGGGTAGGGCACTAGCAATAACTTTAATAAGAGTATATCTACCTACTTGAGAGAGAAACTTGGCCTTCCACCCTTTTAAGTGATGGAAAACGTTTTCTTTTCTCTTGAAATGACATCTTCTTTGACTTGGGAATTATGAGTCTAGGTGACAACCCAAGGGGGGTAAATTGGGTTCCAATAAAAATTAAAACTTTTACAAAGAATAACTAAGGAAAAACCTTTTTGATATTAAAACACACCACAATAGAAGAAAAATAAATAAGTAAAAAAGAGTAGAATGAAAGACAGATGACACTGATATTTTTTGATAGGCTATTGCCTTCCTTGAGTTTTTTCCACTATAATCCAACAGAAATCTCACCTTAGCTTCCGAGTGCTAAGTAACCATTACAAGCATTTTGCTGACGTCACACTTCAATTCTTACAACAAATCTCAACACTCAAGGAGAGATTTCTTCTATCCTCATGGGTAGGCCCAATTGTTTCCTCACACTTCAATGTTTTACAAGGATTGACGAAAAAGGTAATAAAGAATTTCTCTTAAAGCTTGATGTGCAAATACAAGGCACAATAATGAGCAAGAAGACAAGATCAGAGAACAAAAGCTGAAGTAATGACAGGTGGCAGTAGTAGCTTTCTTAAGATTTCTTCAAGCTCTTTCTCTCTCTTTGTAGGCTAGGTCAAAAATGATGATGCAAGAGGTTGCTTTTCTCTCTCCGTCTTGATATATTTATAGGCATTTTGTCTTGAGTGGTCCCCAAGGGCTTTATTGTACCATGGAGAGATGCCCTAGGTGCAACATGACTAAGAAAATGGGAGCTGACGCCATTTTGAAAGATTCTACAACTTTGTAACATGTGTCGACACCATCTTCAAGTCTAGAACTTGGCTCTCAGGTGTATGTGGCATGTATTGAACACTATCTTCACATGTGTCAACAACTTCAAATCAGTTCTATGGTGACAGTACAATGTGTTGACACCACCAAAGTGGCTCCTGGGAGTCAGTGCAGTGTAGCGACACCATATTGACTTTGTGTTGACACCATCAATTTATCTTGAAATCCTACATTAGAAAATGTGAGTGTTTAGCTTAAGCAATGGTGTTAATACATGTTTAAGTCCTTACAAAAATGAGTGAGTCTCAATCCTTTTGAAATTTACTTATGAAATAATGGATTGACGATCATAACGATCTAAAATACTCCAAAGTATATGTAAAGTTTGTTATTATCAAAATCGAAATGGATTGCTCATTGAACAACCTTGGGCTGACAAAAACATTGAGAGGTAATCCCAAGTATTGACTCTATAGCTTATGCTTTTGTACACTCAAGCGAGTACCCAGAGTTGCAGTGGAGGATCCATTCATGTTTTAGCTATAAAAGAGGCTAGATTTCTCCTGATTTACTGCTCGCCTAGACCAAGCAGAATTCTTGCAAATAGCATCTAAGATGGCTTGACCTTCACCCAACTTGGCTCTACGACACATTTTAAATATTCAGAAGATATAAGAGATGTCCTACAATGGGTGCTATAGGGAGGCTTTATGCACCTCCTATGGGCTTGGGCAGCTACGCCTTTCCTCTACCCTTTCCTTGTATTGGAAATGTCTAATTGTCATGTGACCAAATCAACAAAGATCCTATTCAGGTTAAAAATGCATGATCTTGTAGAGATCCTTCCTTCTTCTCCAAACTTGCCAAAGAGAGAACCAATCAATCAAAGATTGATTGTCCCTTAATTTAGCAACATATAACCGGCCATAAGCTTCCATATAGGGAACCCGAAACCCTAATTGCCGCATGAGAAATCTCTAATGTCAATCAAAGATCCAATCTTCCAAAATAGGATCAAGATTGTTTCCTTAATTGACACACACATTTGAAAATATCTTGACTCAAAAGCAAATAACATAACACCCCTAAATTAGGGGGATTCGGCCATATAGGGATCTCACATGTTGTTTATCCTATATGGCTCCTTGTTGCTGCTTGTTGTTAGAGTGCAAGATCACAGCAGAAAGGATCATCGAATCAAAGCATTCCAAGCATTCTGCCTCCTTCAGATCCACGCACATAGTTTTGAGAGAGAGTTAGAGAGAGATTTTGTAGAGAGAGAAAATCTCACGTTGAAAATGAAGTCTACTTTCTCAAATGAACTTCTGAGCTCTTTATAATGGCTGACTTAGAACTCAACTATGCTTATGCGTGAGATCTTTAAGGACCTCAAATCTCGGCCGTAGGATCATCATGAAAAACTATTTTTCAATAAACCCCCTTATATTTTGTAATTCGAATTTATGGGCTTCTACAAATTGTGATCATGTCCATTAACATATCACAATTGACCTCGAAGATAATGAGATTATTTTTATGAAATCCCTTTTGCTAACAACTATACGTTTATTTATCCTTCCACCATACTATATTTCACATGAGCTAATAGGATCGAAATGAAATCACCAATTAAGTCCCTAGTTCATATAATTCTTAATTCTTAGTATGTACCTAGTTGAATTCCCAAAAAGGTTCAAAATCATTTTCACAAATAATTACTTCATATATTATATAAGTAAAAATCGTGAAAACACTTTTCACAAAATCTCGTTGCGCAGCGTTTTGATTTGAGTCCAACAATATACAGACATAATGAATATGCAACCTCATATAGAGACTAGTGGATTACATATTAAACAATTATACATATTCACTTACTATTCACAAAACCCAACATTATCTGGAATATTTGATCTGCGAAGATCATCACCAAATGACTCAGTCAAAACACAAACACACAACAAGTGATCGTTTCCAGAAGGTATTCATATGTGATCTGGTTCGGTGCATGTACTCTTAGATTACACTCACTCGTCTGCTTAAAGTCACCATCTCAATGATAGAGTCCATCATTCTATCTTATAGAGGCACAACGAGTGTAGACATATTTGTACATTATCATGTATCTCGGTCTAGAACAAAGTAAGTAAACAAGGATCCAAAGAGTCGTACTCCCCGCCTCTGATTCATTAATCATTGGCCTGACTTTTCTACAATGTTGCTCAACAATATGACATCTAATGTCATTATAAATATGACATCTTATGTATTACAGATACTTAAAATAATATACAAGTAATTAAACAATAACAATAATTATCTCATAATTATGCACAAATGATTGATTTTGGGGCATACATCTAACAGTTGTGGTCGCCGCTCCACCATCTTGTAGGGTGGTGACATCAAAAGGATCCTCAAGACCTCCCGGCTCTTTTGGAACAAACCTCCCATATGCTCCACCATGCACCGATGTGTTCGGTGGTCGTGTGGTGGTACTACCAAAATTCTCTACTATGCCTCAAGAGCCTTCTCGAATCAACTCTTCATGCATCTTTGCCTGCACTGCCGTGGCCGATTGACATGTGGTGGATCCACCGTTGTGCTTCTCCAACCATCCTTAGTCTTCAAGTATCAATTCCTCATAGGTCCATCCTATGTAATGCCAAGGCTCGTGGCCTTGGTTGGTGATGGACATGGGCATTGGCCATGCCAAGTTGCCCCTAGGCGTGCCATGAGCGAGCCTCTCCTCTCCTAAGGCCTTGTCAAGTAGGCTTGCAAACCTTGATATTTGGGTCCCTCTAGTGAGTCCTTGGGCATGTTTGAGCCCCAATTAATTGGGCTCAAAATTTTAGGTTTACTATTAAAAAATTCACCATATAATTTTTTATTATTATAATATTTATTAAAAATCTTCTCTCTCTTCACTTTTTCACCAACTCCCATAACATTTCTTTACTTTATAATATTTTCCAAACCCCAATACCCAAAATTTTCACCCTCAAACATACCCCTTGTCAAAAACGCTGCAACAACAATACCAACCTCAATTAGGGTAAGGAGCGGTGTTTGTGACTGCTGGGGTAGATGGAACTTTCACCAGTGTTTGCGATAAATGCCGATAACACCCTACCCCAACTCACATATCGCAGCGTTTGCAAATGTCGATAAAAAATCGCTGGAGAAAACTTAGAAGCATTTTTTTGGCCTGTACCAGCATTTTTCAACTACCCCTATAGCTTTTTTATAGTGGCTTGCTGTAATTCCTATTGACTCGCAGCTAATGAGCGGAGTTCACCCTTGAAATGTTTTAAGTGATGGTCGGACATGTTTCACTCTGATACCAAAATGTCAAGTTGCTTAGATTGGGCTCGAGTGACTGGTTTATGAATGGGTAGTGCGCAATGATCGTCCTTAAATAATCACCTATGGTGCTAAATTTTATAGAATGCTTCGAGGAATCTTAAGCCTCCTTGAATTGGTTTAATTCGAGAAAAACCCCAACTCCTAATTAACACAAGGTTGAAGATAGAAACTTATGAGATTATCTTTATTCATGGCCTTAAGCTATTAAATAGTCGAACAACCCTTGCAAAATAGGCGACATCTTCTTCTTAGGGAAAAGTAAAATACATGTGCATGATTTAAGCTATAATTTATAAGGAAACAACAACAAATCAGCAAAATTAAATAGAGCTAACTAGTTGGATATGTTAAAGTTCTTCCTCCTAGTCTCTACGTATGGCCAGGTTCACTTGTTACATGACATTATCCAATGCATTTTTCAATTTGAATACAATTAGGTACATTTCATATCCAAACCACAGTATGTTACAGAATGGGGCATGGTTTGTCTACGATTTTGTTTCCACACATCCGAAAACCCTTAAAAATAAAATTAAATACTCCATGGAAATCAAACCGAGTACTTTTCAAACTTACTCTGGTGATTGGAGTGCACAATTATCTGAGTAACTAGTTCGAACCCCATCCTATGTGCGTCATAGTAATTACAAGTGTCAAGAGTGTTGTCACCTATTAGAGTAAAATTTTAGTAGTGGAAAAGTGAAGAGACATAATGATAAAGTTGGTTAAAAGGTGAAGAGAAAAAAATGTTTATAATGATGATAAAATTTTAGAAGTTAAAATTTTAGTTTGCCAAAAGCTATGTAAATACTTGGGAATATTTCTTAGATTAGTTGACGACGAAAGTACAACCATATTTGTTTATTGATTTTAAAAACTTTTTTCCATTTTAATTTATTTTTCAAACCAAACATGATTTTTTCACACGAAAAATATTTCAGTCTTCAATAAAATTTTCTATCTAATCGCTCAATTTTCCGTGGAAAAAAAACACAAAAAACTTAAAAAAAAAACTTATAAAATTAGGCTCATAAAAAATTCCTCTCCAAATATACTTTTCACTCTCGTACTATTTAAGGAAATAAATTTTAAAAACTTTCTGTTTTCAAATATTATTTTTATGAATCATACTATTCTCACGTACACCTAAAAAAATATATATCAACAAAATTTTATAATCATTATAGAAAAAACATTTTGAAAACTAAACCCAAATATAGCAAAAGTGTCCATCCGTTGTACCCCTCACCTAACCCAACTTGTGCCTTTCCAGCTACTGTCCGTTGCAATATAGACGAAGTGCTTTGAACAGTAAGGAGCGTTATGGAAGTGGTGCCCCGAACTCTCAAATTAAAGCAAACGTTTGCTCTGTTCCTTTTATTTTTTTTTTCCTTTCTTATCTGTAATCATTCATAAACGTGCATGATCCAGTTTGAATATTAACTTTAGAAACAAAAAGAAATAAAAAGCGCAGGGGACAACCTTTTTTTTGGTTGTGCACATGTAGGGTAAATTAAACTTCTTTACTGGTACTGTTCTACACATTCAAAAGGTAAAAGGCACATGTCTCGATTGAGCTGGGGAATCTTGGTATGATGACTGAAATAGATCTTATACGGTTCAAAACGTAGTGTTCCCACTTATAAGAGCGTTTTGAAATTTTTTAACTGATAGAGAGAGAGTGTGTTAGAGATTTCCTAAGATATATGAGCGTGGTTTACCATGTCCCCACTGGTATAAATTGACGAGCCGCTCTTCCAATCTTCTTCAATATTCCGTCTCTTGAACAGGAGGAAAATACAGAGTGCGGGGTTTTTTCAATATCAGTGTGTTGCATTCTCTATCAATGGAAGTTGTCTGGAAATTGATTTTCTGCTGTCTAGTCTCCACTCTCGTGGTCCAGACCGTAGCCAGTAGGAAAGAAATTCACGACGAAGAAGCGCAGCGAGAGGCCGACAGAGTCACCGACCTGCCTGGACAACCGGCAGTGACATTCAGACACTACGCCGGCTATGTCAAACTCCGACCCCAAGATCAAAAGGCTCTGTTCTACTGGTTCTTTGAAGCTCAAGAAGCTCCGTCTCTCAAGCCTCTTGTCCTTTGGCTCAACGGAGGTCTCTCCCTCTCCCTCTCCCTCTCCCTCTTCTACTGATTTTAAAGCAATAATCAAAAGTTAAAACATTCCGAGAAGATTACAGCAACGTACTGGTCAAACACGGGATTTTTCCTCTCTTTTTTTTTTTTTTCTTTGTAAACTTCCTTTGCCTTTAATTTCCAAAAACCCATAACAAAAGTGCTTTCTTTTTCTGAGCACCCACAGAGTTTCAGATAAGAATTTTCTTTGCATCTTATGGTGGTTAGATACGTTATGAAGATATTGTCTAGGACTAACTGAGCGACTGTCGGACAAGAAATGACAGTAATCTTGACCAGAGTAAACTATAGTATTTCTCTTATCTCCAAGTTTCAACCATGTTCGAGAAAGAATTAACAAAAGAGTCCATGAGAAGTAATTAATGGCCGCTGTCTTTCAAGGCAGCGGCCAGAATCCTTTGCCCGGCTCAGGGCACGAGATTGGAAGTCCAGGTACCCGACAACGGAGTGAGAAAAGCCAGTCTTTTTTCACACGCAAGAATATTACCTGCCGTTACCTTAGGTTACGTTTGCACGTCCCAGAATATATCATCCATTTTTAGTAAAATATTATAATATAATTTCTCTTTTATTAAAAAATATAAAAAATTATCTTCCTTCACTTTTTCACTAAATTCAATGCCAACACTAAATCCAATACTAAAAATTTTACAACACAAATGTAAACTTAAAACGGTTTCTGAAGCGCACCACCCCTTATATGGGTCTTTTTTCACACAAGAATATTACCTGCGATTACCTTAGGTTAGGTTTGCACAAAATATTTCACAAAATATTTCATCAATTTCTAGTAAAATATTATAATATAATCTCTCTTGCATTAAAAAAAATATAAAAAATTATTTCTCTTCACTTTTTCACTAAACTCAATACCAACACTAAACACAATACCAGACGGTTTCTGAAGCGCACCAGCCCTTGTATCTCATGACCTGTGGGTACTGGGTAATGGGAATCCCCCACTCAACCCCAATCACCGATTCACCACCCAGTCTCCTGTCGTTAGTTTTACTAGTGGGTATGTATCGGCATCATTCTCTAACAGTCATAACTCTTAAATTTCTAGGTTACCAAACACGGCGGACTTGAGGTAGGACGACGATGTCGATTGTGACATGATAGCTGGAGTATAGGCTATCAAGCACTTTGGGGGATTTGTCAAACCCACGTCGTGCTTTTCCTGCTGTCTCCATTTTTTTCCTTGGTTCCATCCTGTGATCTCGTTGCTTTTCACGCTTTGTTTGAAAAACGTTTTACTAATCCCTTTGCGGTCCTTGTCAGTTTTCATAATTTTGGGGTCTCCTTGCATACGGCCTATTATAAGTGGTAGGCTTTCCCATACAGAACGGGCAGTGGGTCCTCACTTGTTTGTAGTGGCTAATTTTTTGTTCATATATAAATATCTACCAGTCCAGAAAAAGTAGAAAAAAGCTATTAGTAGACTAGCATGTGATCTAATGATAAGTTTGTCGAACTAGTCGGCTAAGGAAAATTTTTCCCTGATGGGTTGACCGTAGAATTATATATTGACGAGTGGCATTTGATGTCACTTGTAAATAACATTTATTTTCTAAAGTTTACGATATATACGAATGCACACATATATATCTACTCTACTTTCCGTGTTTCAACTTTTTCAATTAGGAACCCATCGAAAAGAATAGCATATATTATATATGGAGCTCAGCACGAGATGATGAGTTTTGTGTGTTTGATTAGGACCTGGCTGCTCATCCATAGCATATGGAGCTGCACAAGAACTCGGCCCATTTCTTGTCGGTAACAAAGGAACCCAACTCCATCTTAACAAATTCTCATGGAATAAAGGTAATCCAGTTTTCTCTTTATATAAGGTCACTTTGGTTGTTAATTAGTTTGATGTTTTTATAAGATATTTTGTTCTATTATGTCCTTTCCTTTTCCCTAATGTTTCGAGTATACTTGACGCTGGCTGTAATCAGTTGCAAATATGTTGTTCCTGGAGGCACCTGTTGGAGTGGGATTTTCCTATACAAACAACTCAAAAGACTTGCATATGCTTGGTGATCGAGTTACGGCCGAGGACTCTTATGCCTTCCTGGTTGGATGGTTTAAAAGGTTTCCTAGTTTCAAATCCCATGATTTCTATCTGGCTGGAGAGAGCTATGCTGGTAGTCTATCTTTCCTTCACAAAAGAAAACAACACCCTTTGTGCTCTTTATTTTTTTGCAATGTTAGGACCAAACACCATATGAGTACGTCTCTAGTTGTTTATGTATTCCTATAACCGCAATTTCGTCCTTAATTAATCTCTCTCTCTCTCTCTCTCTCTCTCTCTCTCTCATGTCATTACGTTCCCCAGCTTTCAAAGATCATTAATGAAGAAAACAAAGGAGCCAGCAAGAACTCGTATATAAATCTCAAAGGGTTCATGGTAAGCTCCAATATTTTATATATGGATATTGTCATTCCTTACAGATCGAGGCTTGCTACTTACAATCCCATATGACACTCTTGTTCCTAAGAAAAAAGGAAATTGTTATTTTCAATAAGAGTAATCTGTTAGAACCATCATTACACACATGTGGCGAGAATGAATGTAATTTTGGTTCGAGGTTCTCTATAATTTTTTTGCTTATAAGTTGTTCTAACAATCACGAGAACTAAACAATTAATGCTGATGAGATACAGATTGGGAATGCTGCCATAAATGATCCAACGGACTCCAGGGGCATGTTTGAGTTTGCATGGAGTCACGCCATCATCTCCGACCAACTCTATAGTGGCATAGTGAAGGAGTGCGATTTTGAGTCCGAAAACCAAACAATCAATTGTACTACATATATCAAGGCTTTCCTGGAGGAATACTCTGAAATTGATATCTATAATATTTATACCCCGGTTTGCCTCACTTCAGACGGGGAAACAGCCTTCTCGAAGCTCCTTGCTGCGCCTCGTCTCCTAACACAACATGTAAGTTTTTTTGGACACTGTATTTCTGCTTAATACAGAGAGAGAGAGAGAGAGAGAGATTTTTGGCGCTGGAAGGGGACATAAATGATTCGTGATCGATCTGCCACGAAACGACCATATACTTGTGTTAAGTATTTCTAAGTTCTACAGACAGTATTAATCACGTAACCCAGAAAATTGTTCGATGGGATGAATGACGACAACATATTGCCATAAGAAGTTATTAAGTCCCTCCCGCTAAAGTTGTAGCTAAATGGATCTCCTTGTCTTGTTGTCTTTCTTGGATTCAGAGCCTCTGGAACAAGCTACCGTCAGGCTACGACCCTTGTACGGAGGATTATGTGGAGAAATATTTCAACAGAGTGGATGTCCAGAAGGCCCTACATGCTAATGTCACTAAACTGTCCTATCCTTACACCCCATGCAGGTAAGATATACTTTCTCTCTCTCTCTCCGCGACATACTTAGCTTGGAATTCTCCTTGGCCAACAGAGCATTAATCTCCAACGCAGAATTAACATGTTACTCAAATCCCCAACCCCGAAGTCATGCATCTACTCTTGTTTGATCAAGACCTTCGACATGAATTAATTAGAAATATTAGAAAGTGACGGCCTAATACTCCAGGATACCATATTTTCCACCCAAATTTGACCAATTTATTGTGTCAAAGAGTGCTACACTATAAGACACTGTTTCCAAGAAATGTGTATCGTCGATCTGACTTAATAATATTAGGATTTTGTCATAAATGTAGGCGTTTTTCATTTGTCTCTTGCCGACGTCATGGGGCGGGGAGGTAGCTAAAAAGGTCCAAGAACATCAAGCAATTTACTCATAGCATGTGTCAATTCATCGAACTAGAGCTTTCTTTCTGCCCCCTGCCAGAACGTATTAATGAGACGCTTTAGTACTGTCATTCTTGACCTCTCCTTTTCATTTGCATCACGATTTTACGACCACCCCCAAAGGTTGCAGCTGTTATTTTTCGTCCACCTTGCCTTTGGGCCTGTAAAAAGTAAAAACCATACGAGAACACAGAGGTGATGGTTATAGTTAGCTAAGACCATGCTTGCGGTGGAGACACCCAAGTTTTGGGCTGCTCCTAGCTGACGAATCTCCATGTCTTTCTGCATAGATATATTTGCACACCAAAGTTGTACTTGCTTATCTTCCTCACCTAGTTGTCTGCACTTATTCCTGAAGATTTAAAGGACATCATATGGGTGGTTACATAGATTAATATTAGTGTTTTATATTCAACACTCGATCTTATTTTTCTAATAATTTTGTTATAAGAGAACAAAGAGCAGAGAGAAGAAAACAAAGAATCAGAAGGAACTAGCTAGATTGCTTGGTAAGATCCTGATCACATTTGTAACTTATGGTTTCTACTGCAGTGGCGTTATACAAGGATGGCGTGACTATTCTGACACGGTGCTGCCCGTCATTCAGAATCTCTTGAATGCTGGACTACGCGTTTGGATTTACAGGTTCACCCTTCAAATTCTCTTGATATATAATATACTTACACAAATTATTAAATGGATTGAAGAGAGGAGTTATAATTCTTAGTCAGGATATATATTATTTTTGTAATATGTACATCTCTCATCTAATACACCAAGGAAAGAAAGAGGGACAAATACACTTCACACTACTCTCGAGCGGTAGTTTCTGCGGCTTTGCATTTTAAATTATCATTTGTGTCATTTTCACCTGCCAATCGTTTTACCTTATGTGAGAACTTTCAGTCATTTGGGGGGGGGGGGGGGGGGGAATTTTTTGACGCCTGAAATTACTACTTTCCCATCATCAACTATCGGCTAAAATAATATGTAGGGGTACAACTAGCTTCTGGTAATCCTTTGGAGTCACTCTCAAGCCTAAAGACCTAATAATTATCCGGTTTGTGCAAAACGAGAAGACTATAGGTTTTGAGATTAGTAGAATGCATAAGCTGGCTTGGATAATCAGTCATCCAAAAAGAAAATTTTTTATGGTAAAATAATCATTCAAGTGCTAAAACATCATTTTTTTGTCCAAATTTATGGAGATTTTTAACCAAAGATGCAAAATATCTAAAATAAGTAACTGGTGGGTGAAATGCTATTTGGATAATAGTTTAGGGTGTAAAAGTGAATTTATCTTTGTAATTTATGTTTTAAAAATATATTATTTGATGATGCAGTGGTGATACGGATGGGAGGGTGCCGGTGACATCAACGAGGAGGAGCATAAATGAGATGCAGTTAAAGATAAAGACAGAATGGAGGGCATGGTTTCACAAAAGTCAAGTGGCGGGTTGGGTGCAGAAGTACGAGAGCGGGTTGACATTAGCGACAATAAGAGGCGCAGGCCATCAGGTCCCAGTCTTTGCGCCTCAACAATCCCTCTCTCTCTTCGCCCATTTCCTGTCTTCCAAAACCTTGCCAGCTTCCCGATCTTAGCGAAATTTGGACACCGCTTGTATTAGATTGGTATATATCATCATTAGTTCTAAATTGATATTATCAATCCATCTTTAATTTGTCACAACATTCTGAGTTCTGCATAAGACAAGAGGTATATAAGTTTTAGTTATCGATTTATCCCCAAAACCCTGTCCTAAATGGTGTCACGCCCTAAACCTCAAAGGCTTGAAGGTGACTCACTAACAATAAACAATTAGATTAGTAAGCAATATCATTATGCTAGTGTGTATCCCATGAGCCACACTGTAACAATAAGAGATAGAATATTTAGGGTGCGTTTGCACCAAAAATTTCACAAAATATTTCACTAACTCACAATAAAATACTACAATATAATCTCTCTCTCCCATCAAAAAATATAAAAAATTACCTCTCTCTTCACTTCTTCACTAAACCCAATACCTAAAATTTTTCAACACAAACATAACCTTAAAATCTTTATAAACTATTGAAAGCTATTTTTGACAATTTCAATCAAATAGTTTTATTTATATAACATAATACTATAGAAAATCTCTTTGACAATAATTGTGGGTCACGTTTACCCCCGTGACAGAGTTGTGTAGTTGCTACGTAGTTTGGGGATAAGCCAAACTAAGCCAATGTTATGGGTACAATTCTTCCTTACTAAGGCTTCCACATGTCCAAGTGTGCGCTCGGTAAGAATTTACATAATAAACCACTTCATTTCCAGAATGGGTGCACTCAATGAGTTGGAATTGATACCAATGCGTTGTCTCTGTAACTGTGTAACTCTGGGCCTCAAGGTTTAAAAATACATAATATATCATAAAATAAACATCACTTTGAACTTTGCATCTTTCTCTTATTTTCATGAAATATCATGCACGAATCTTGAATAACAATAAATACCAAAAAGCTTTGATTTTAATCAATGAAAATATTATGTAAAATTATTTTACATAAAAAATCACTTTTTGGCCAAATTCATGTTGACACATTTCATGTTATAATCTTTAATAATTTATCAAAACTTAATGCACATAAAACTCTGAGGGTTTTTAATAAATCATGCAATTTCTCAAATATCAGCTCGGTCTTTTAGAAAAATATAGCATTATAACCCCGTTTACCTGAACCTTCAAGAAAATAAGTCTCTGACTTAGCACCCATTAATACAAAATTTAGCGTATTATAATTCGCTCAAATGGAAAAACAAATGAAACTATACCGAGCTAAAATATAAAACAAATGAAACATGATTAAATCCGAAATTCACTGATCAGATTCTAAAATATAACTTACCTATCTCGAATTTTCCTAAAAACCCTAAATTAAAATATGTTCTTCGCTAAAAGGTTTACTATACGCTTGCAAAATTTCATATCCATATTCCTTGTACAACTTAGTCAATAAAATCGACATTCACCTCTTTTCACGGAGTCAAACTATACCCTTAATAATTTGGTGCTCATCACTTCCAAATTTCATAAAGATATATTTCGATATCCACAAATCCCCAAATCAGTACCAAAGATTCATATATGAGTATAAAGATACCATAAATTTCATACTGCAATTCGAAGCCTAGCTATGTCATTCAATAAAAAACGCTAATCTATATCAAAGGATCTTTCTCAGCCATTCTAATTTCTCTAAGCCTAACTTTCGGATTTTCAAAACCATATCAATACATCTCCAAAGATGTCTAGTACGAAATATCTAAAAATAATAATTTTTGGATGTCTATACAATACATCGCCAATCGTGTTTTCAATAAGCGTACTTTGGTTGTTGAAGAATCAGACCACGTTATTTTTTATGAATATAACAATCTTGTGAAAAGAAATTATGTAGATGTTATAGATCTTGACAAAAAAGATTGAGAAACTTTCCATGAATGAAGATAAGAAAGAAACTTATGCACAAGATCAAGCATCTTAAGAATCACAAGAAGAAGGTCAACAAGTCAACAATGATCTACCAAAGTCCTGGAAATAAGTCAAGAGTCATCCTCTTCAGCAAATTATTGGTAATGTTGAGAAAGGAGTAAACATTCGCTCTTCTTTAAATTAATCTAATAATCTTGTTTTACTTTCACAATTTGAGCCTAAAAATTTTCTTGAGGCTAAAGATGATGAAAGTTGGATCCATGCCATGGAAGAAGAACTGAAACAATTTGAGAAAAACCAAATATAGTATCTAGTTCCTAGACCCAAGGATTATCCAATTATTGGCACAAAATGGGTTTTTAGAAACTAAATGGATGAATCTGGGGTTGTAGTGAGGAACAAAGCAAGATTAGTAGCCCAAGGTTATAATCAAGAGGAAGGAATTGATTTTAATGAAACCTTTGCACTCGTTACCCGTTTAGAAGCCATTCGCATGTTACTCGTTTTCACTTGTTATAAAGATTTTAAACTCTTTCAAACATATGTGAAAAGTGCTTTCCTAAATGGATTCCTTATGGAAAAAGTATATGTTGAGCAACCACCAGGATTTGAAGATGAAAATCTCACTAATAATGTGTACAAGCTCACAAAAGCTCTTTATGGATTGAAACAAGCACCTCGGACATGGTATAAACGCTTAAGCTCTTTTCAATAGGTAAAGTTGATACTACTCTTTTCACTTAGGAAAAATACAATGAATTGTTAACGGTTCAAATTTATGTTGATGGCATTATTTTTGGATCTACTAATGAATCTTTATGTCAAGAGTTTTCTCAAGTTATGCAAGGTGAATTTGAGATGAGCCTTATGGGAGAATTGAACTATTTTCTCGATCTTCAAATCAAACAACGCAATGAGGGAATCTTCATCAATCAAGCAAAGTACAGTAAAGATCTTCTGAAGCGGTTTTGTATGGACAATTCAAAACCTATGAGCACACCGATAAGTTCATCTATAAAAATGGAAAAATATGAGAAGGGTAAGGATGTGGACCAAACCAAATATCGAGGTATGATTGGCTCCTTACTCTAGGACAAAACATAATGAGATAAAACATCACTTTATTTGTGATCATACTCATAGAGGGGATATTGTTCTTGAGTTTGTAAATACCGACCTTCAATTGGCGGACATTTTCACAAAACCCCTCATTGAGGATAGATTTTGTTTTATTCGCCAAGAAATAGGAATGAGATTTCCTTTGGATTGAATTGTTGAAATGTACTTGATTTGTCATAATTATTATGTTATTGATTGCTTTGGACATGTTCTAATGTATGTTTTTAAGTTGCTCTCTGTTTGTTTCCTATTAAAATCTTGCTTGTTCTTTGAGAAATTATCAAATGCATTCTTTTTTACATGGCATGTGTCAACACTTGGTAAAATAAGTGTTTTTAAAAATGGATGTGTCAACACTTCCAAAAGATTTCTTAAAATGCTTTCGGGAACATGTGCAATGTGTCGACACATCTTTCGGGCACAATGTTTTTAAAAATGGGTGCAAGTGTGTCATATTAATACTCTTTAGGGCAAAGGACTCTGCATTTTCTTCCCCCCCCCATTTTGCAGAACTCTCTCTCTCACCTAAACGGCTCCAAAATCTCTCCCCCTTACAAATTCCATTTACCCACTAGCATCTTGGAAAAATCCATTGCCGATAGCCTTCAACCTCCTCATCCAGCTCCTGCTGAGATGTCTTCTAGCCGCTCCAAGCGTTCCTCTCATCAGATGCCATCATCTGCCAGTTCTAGAGCATGGAAGAAAGAGAAAAGCACTGAGGAAGTCGTCCCTTCTACAGAGGCCTACATCTACAGGTCAGGGCTTTGTAAAAATCGATTAGTGCAAGATTTTCGAAGTAGAAAGGTAAATGTTGGTCGTTGGGTTGATTTTAAATGGTTTAGTGAGAATGATTTTGATTTTAAGGAGATTTTTGAATATCAAGGATAGAGTTTGTTTGTGAATTTGAAAGTGAATTGCTATGTTTATTTAGTGAAGTTAGTTTATGTAAACTTTCAATATTCCAAATCTGAGGATGTCAATAGTATGTGAATGGGAAGCCATTAGACTTATCGGTTACCTCTTTAAATTCCCTGGTCTCAGCCCCAAATGGAGAAAGAAATTCTTTGATGTTTATGGATGGTCTGGAATGTCTGAAGTAGAGCCCATTGATATTGTTAGGGTTGTGTTAGATAATCCAACCCTAAATGAGGTTTTTAGACCCACTGTCAGTGACTTAGCGATTCATCGGACGGATATTGCGTCACATGGTGTGAGACCCCGAATTTCATTATGCTAATTATGTTATGAATCTATTTTGGATTTAATTTTTGGGGGCTATTATTTGGCCTAATGTAAGGGATTTTGTCATATTACAAAGACTTATTAAATTTAATGTCAAGGAGTACATTTCATTATTTTATAGATGTTGAATTTTCCTAAACAAATAAATTATATTAAAGTATAAATTATGATTGTGAAATTAAGTGCATGCCGCATGCCAATTATCTATTGCCTTCATTAGGTAGCTTTTCTCCGTATTAGGTGGACTAAGTGATTATATAGTGTGCTAAGCTAGAGATCCATGTGAGGTGCATTGAAAGACAAAAGGTGAGGGAGGTAGTGGTTCACGTGAGGCATAAGAAAGCAAAGAAGATGAAAGAAGAGTCAAAGAGGAGTAATTGGTGATTCACATGAATGGCAGAGAAATGAGAGAAATGGTAGGTTGAAAAGTGATTGTAGGCTAGAAAGAGAGTAGGGTAGGCTGAAAAGGAGATGATGGTAGGCTGAAAAGAGTGTAAATGCAAGATGAAAAGTCATGGTGGGCTGGAAGAGAACTCACGTGATAGACAATGGGAGGCAAAGAAATGAAAAAAAGGAGACAAAGCAATTAATGAACTGACCATGTCACATGGGTAAAAAGCAAGTAAGACTTTTCCTTTTTCCCTTGGACGTGTATTAGGCTAGGTTCAGCCTCCTTTGCATCTTCACATCTCACATCTCTCATCTCATTCACATCTCACACCTCTCAGCACACTCATTTCACTCTTGCACTCACTTCACTCTCGGTTCTACCTCACAGCACTCCTTTTATTCACACACAAGAGAGGACCCGAGAGATAGGGGAGAAGGGGAAGCTTGAACCGAATAGGAAGAGAAGAAATCCAAGGAGAAAAATCAGGGGTCAAGGGGAACAAGCCTAGGTAAGAAGATTCGGCTCTTGCCATTTCTTCCTCTTTGGTTTTCTTCTTCAAACTCTCACTAAAAATGCCTTCGTATAAGTATTCTTTAACCACTTCTAGTGTCCAGCTGGACTAAGGTAAGATTTTTTTTTTCTTTAAAGCTCTTAACCGAATGACCTCTTGCATGTGTTGTTAAATCCTTCCTTTGGCTAAATCTGTTGTTGGTGTCCTTTCATTGAAGTATTTTCTTGAATGACGGAGTTGTTGTTGTGAAGTTGTTGTTGATGGAGGAAGGGTCTAATGCCATGGTTTTGGGCTGACATTGTAGGGAGTGGTGATCTTGATTTTAATGTTGGATAGATTGCATGCATATGAGATAGGTTAGTGTGAGTCTAAATAACAACCAAAGAGTGGGGGTGAATTGGGTTTTTAATAAAGCTTATCACTTTTTCTATTAAAACACAGATCTGAAAACTACCCCTCTTTAACAAATAAGAATGTTGATCTAAAAGTGTCTAATGCTATGCCAAATATAAGCAATGAATGGTAAAATATAAATCTCCACAAGTATGAATAAGTACTAAAATGTATGAGAGATAGAGTTAGAGAGGTGACATCGTATTTTAGGTGGTTCGGCCAATACTTGCCTACGTTCACCCCCAAGGCAATTGACTTTCTTGGGCTTCCTCCACTATTCTTCAAATAGCGAATACACCTTAGCTTCCAGTGTGCTAAGGAACCTTTACAAAGTGTTTTTCGAGCTTACACTTCAACTCTCACAATTCCTCACAACCTAGAGGATTTCTTCTACTCTCATAAGTAGGACCAAATGTTTTCCCAACACTCAAAAGTTTACAATGGATGGTTACAATGAAGTCTCTTTAAACCGAATGAGCAAATGAGGCACAAAATGTGGAATGACTCTCTAAGCCAAATAAGCAAGTGGAAAGCTCAATAGAGTGCAAGAAGACAAGATTCTAAAAGGAAATCTAGAGTTTGGAATATGTGTGCACAAGTCTTTTTGGTAGATACGATTTTCCCTCTTCTTCAAAGCACTTTCTCTCTCTAGAAGTTAGGGCAATGAGTGATTGCAAGTGTGTTGTCCCTTCATCACGAAATCTCTCTCTCTTTCGAGGCTATGTCGCCAATGATGAACAATAGAGGAAGATTGAAAAATGGGAGCTTTGATCTTGGAAGAATCAGCAAATGGAAACTTTGGATCTTGGCTTTTTCTCTCTCTAGATATTGCGATTTTGATCGAGCTTATTCTTTCTCTCACTATCTTGTTCTTCTTATAGCTCTTAGGTCTACAACGGTCATTAAGGGTCTTCTTGTAAAGTTAGAGAGCCGTTGGAGGGGTTTAGAAGACATTTGAACCATTTTGAAAAGAGCTGGCGTCGTTTCTAGGATATCTGCAAAATAGCACAATGTGTCGGCACATTGATTGTATGTGCGGACACATTAAACTTAGTCTGGAAATAGAATCTCGAGTGTTAGTTCAATGTGTCGACACTATGGTCCAATATGTAGACACTTTCAATACTTAGACAAAAAATCACGTTGAATGTCTTGAAATGAAAACTTTTGGGTGTTAGTTCAATGTGTCGACACTATGGTCCAATGTGTCGACAATTCCAACAATTAGTCAAAAAATCATTTTGAATTGCTTGACATGTAAACTCTCAGGTGTTAGTTCAATGTGTCGACACTATGGTCCAATGTGTCGACACTTCCAATACTTAGTTATAAAAAATAGTTCTTTAACAACAACAACTCCAATTCAATAATTCTCAAAAACACTTGCAATATAAAAGATGATCAAGTATGCTTAGAGAGATTTTAGAATAAGGAATCCTTGATACATGAAAAATGTAATGATCTTATCAACTTGTGTAATGGTGTTCAAGTGCACTTAGAAATATTTTAGTGAGTGAAACCTCAATCTTTTTGAAATACAAATTAGAAATTGTGGATTGACAATGTAAAATCTAAAAGTCTTTGAAACTTAGAATATTTTGTTATCATCAAAATCAAATATGAATTGTTGCAAAACAACCTTGGGCTAACAGTTAGTATTGGCCGATTATGTTGTTGCATGTCCTTAAATTGAACTCTTGAAGATGGTTTGTGTTTGCTGATGAAAAATGTGAGATTTTAGATGATGTAGGGTTTCGGTCAGTGGCTTTACTTAGGGAGCAAATGTATTTAGAAATGGACTAACATGCATGTAGGTGAATGGTATGAAATTGGAAGAACTTAGCAATACATGTTAGCCGATTGTCATGATTCTAATTTGCTTATTGAGGTATAGCATGTCTCTTGATGTTGGTTGATGATTGAGTGTATTACAAGTCGGTTTTATACGATAGAACAGTGAGCTATCAATCGGCATGTTGGTTGTGACCTTGCTATGATCTAGCCACGGGTTGGACTACATGGGAGTTTGAATATAGTTTTCTTGGGGATTCGAACATGCATATAAAGTCTTGTGGATTTGATGTTGGCCGAGTGAATTAAGCTATAAACCATGTTCATATTGTTGGAATAAGGATCTGTTAGTGGTCTGTTAAGGTACCATCACGTTCAACCAGCGTTCGATACACGCTCGAGCGTCCATGGAAAAATATCAGACACACTCGTACCGCTCGACCAGCGCTCGAGCGGTCTTGGAGGATTTTATACAGAGTCATCATGCTCGACAACAGCTCGAGCGAGGCTAGGACAGAAGCTTTGCGCTTGACCGACGCTCGAGCGAAACCCGACGAATTTCAGAAAATGCTGAATCTTTGGAGTTTCCTATTGAAGACTTGTGAAACCCCTATTATCGAGGCTGGCCGACCAAAACCGAGTTAAAGAGTTTATTGAGGTTAAATTGGTGGGATTTGATAGCCATTAGTCAATGCATAGTATGATAAAAAAGGGTGGAACAAGGGGATAGAAATTAGACCTAGATAAGTTGCTGTTTTGACTTGAAATACTTAGTATGAAATGTTGTTGCTGAATTTCACGGATAGGCTTTGGAATCAAAGCTGATGATGGGAAGAATCAATGTACTAAGTGAATACAAGTTGGTCATATGGTAGTTTAAATCAGCAACCTTATTGGAGTTGTTTGGTGCATGTGTTATTGTTTTCAAATTGTTTTATGCAAACTAGTAAAAGAAGTCTTTTGTAAGTAAATCATATTTTCAAAGATATGACTTGGAAAACCGAAAACGTTTATAAGCATTTTTGTATGTCTATTTGATTAGTTCCATAAGCGTCTAAGTGACGTATGTAACTCGCTTGTACGCGAAGGCTCACATCAAAACTCAAGAAAACCGAGGTAAGTGGATGTAAGTGAAAACTTATTTTTTTATGAAAACTGGAATAATACACATCATATTTTCTTATGATCAAGCATAACATGTTATTTTTATCAAGCATAACATGTTGTTTATAACCAAGCATGACAGGATATTTCTCATTAGGCATGACATAACATACGCATTTGAATAAAAGCATGAAAGAAGTTTTTGCGCAAATGAAAGTATGAAAGTTTATGACAAGTTAAGTTAAGGGATTTGGTCAGTACCGCACCAAGTTAAGGAGGTACATCCATACTGAAGGACGTTTACGTGAAGGTTCGGTAAGTCCATTGTCACGCCCCGAACGCTAGCCCGAAGGGGGTTAATGACAGCCGCGAACATCCACTCAATGAATGTTCCAGCGTTTCTCTTAATCATGCAGCGGATTTTTTTTTTATACAAATACATAAAACACCTACAACTGAGAGAGATGGGCCAAAGAGATTTACATAAACTTCAACTTACACAATTGACTACAACGGCAATAGTGAAAGCATCCAAATTACATGTCATGTCTGCATGACTGAAGTACAAGTCCTAAGGGATTCCAACAAAACCTTTATATGGACCTACTCATAACATATAAGTAATACATCTTGAATCCTTATACACATAACATAGACATTCACAGGATGCCTGATAGTACTTCCTATGAACTCTTCAACTTCTGATTCTGATAACCACGACTAAGATACTAGACATCAAAAACCTTGAACTCTAATAGTCCGAATAACCCATGACCACCACACGACGGAGGCTCATGATGACTCTTCAAAATTACATCTAACCTTTAATGAACAACAAAGAGGGATGAGGACGTTCCCATCGGTCCCTCTTCTAGATTTTCCCACCTGAATTGTTATCTGGAATGATACAATTTAAAACATCTGTGAGTCGAAAGACTCAGTAAGGAATTATAATTAAAACATGAACTTGAAATCATGGTTTGGAAATATGAACTTGAAATCGTACACTTGCTTTTAAACTTGAAATCGTCATGAACTCGATATCATAATGAACTTAAAAATCATAAGCATGCACTTGACTTAAAATCATAAGCATGCGCTTAAACTTGAAATAATTACAAACTTGAACATAATGTAATTCAAGTACAACTTGAAATATCACGAGCTTTAACTTGAAATAATCATAACTTGAACTTATCATGTATACATATGTAATTCATGCATGATCATGAATCGTGATGCACGTGTATGCCTCATGATTGCATATGCACATGCACTTGCTCTTGAAAACATCTCTTATACTTATAAAGCTCTTTCTTTTGGAAAATCTTTTCCATTCTTATCCTATGGGCTACTTGAGCTCCATTTACCCCTGGCATCAGGGTTGTGCGTTCCCGTTGGAACTGTCCCCTATTTCCCTTGGGGACCTTACATATGGTCGAACTAGCACACCTTCTCAATGTCCTTCAGTGGCTAGACACGACTCTTGGAGGTTCACACCTTCTTGCAAGCATCCTTCAGTGTGATTGCACATACCTCCCGGACTACCCATCCTTCTTGCAAGCATCCTTCGGTATGGGTGTCCTAGGTGACATCCACCCTTCACGTAAACGTCCTTCAGTATGGATGCACCTTCTTGACTTGGTACGGTACCGACCGACTTGGGTTCGTTAATTAACTTGTCATAAAACTTGTCATAAGTAGCATAAAAATGGTACTTTCATTTGCATAAAATGTCTCATTTCTCATGAGGAAAATGAATGCAAATGATCATGATGCATTCATGTCGTGCTTGGTAATGTCATGCTTGATATATCATACTTGATATGCTTATTCATAAATATTCTTCATGCAGTGTATCATTCCAGTTTGTAAAGATTTTCACTTACAAACGTAAGCTCCTCTTACTTCGCTTGCTTGTGGGTTGAATGCCCCTTTACCTACAATTGGATCATACCATTGTTATTCATAGGTTTACTAGACGTATAGAGTAATCAATCAATTACTCACGCTTCATCATACAAAATCGTCCTTATTCCTCATTCAATATCTCATACTTCGTCATACACATACTTCGTCGTACAAAATCATCCAACACCCACGAAATTTTGCCCCAAGTGCCCTCCTCATATAACCTCATATACAAGACGTAAACTTTACACATACAACTCAAAACTTCCAACCAAAAACAATGATTTCATCACTAGAACAAAGGTTATTGCATCTATTTCACTCCCTTTGGTCTTTTATCAAACACCTAGTATGCAAGTTGGTTTCTCTTGGGTTTATAAATTCCCAGATCTAACCACATTCTCCATGGCTTTGTGCACAATCCATACAACTTTCTAAAACTCACTAGATCTACATTTTCTTCAAAGAAAACACATGAATCTCAAGGAGAAATCTAACAACACACAACCATCACAACAACCATTCAAAGGAAAAAGAGAACATAGGTGAAAATGGGTATGGCTTGGCCGGCCATAACCACTCACCTCCTTCTCTCTCTCTTTCTTTCTCTTCTTCCTTTCTTCTTCTTCTTTTCTCCTTCTTCTTCTTCTTTCTTTCTTCTCTTCTCTTCTCTTCTCTTCTTCGGTGGGAGCTAGGGCAAAATGACTTTTCGATTTGGGGGTGGGCTGCTTATACATAAAGGGGCTTGGGGAAAAGACAAGGCTGCCCTCCCTTATTTCCCCCTTTTTCACATGAATTTCACCTCACGTATTTTCAATCCGTAAAATTTCGGAATGTAGTTATATGTGTCGACACTATCACTCAAGGTGTCGACACTTACAACACATTTAGTAAGATGTGTCGACACCATCACTCATGGTGTCGACACTTCCAACACTTAGCCAAAGTGGGAAAAATGTAAACTCTCGGGTTTCAGTTAGATGTGTCGACACCATCACTCAAGGTGTCGACACTTCCATCACTTGGTCAAAATCCACGGGAGTTCTGGAAAAAGGCGAACTCTCGGGTATCGGTCTAATGTGTCGACACTATGACCCAAGGTGTCGACACTTACAACACTTAGTCAAAATTCACTTTGGGCTCCAGAAAAAGGTAAACTTTCGGGTGTTACTCTAATGTGTCGACACTATGCTCCAATGTGTCGACACTTACCTCAAAAATCACAAATTTAATCATACATACACTTGCAATAATACGTACTTAAGAGGTCATAAGCAATAACTTGACAGACCAAAAATCGGGGTCTCACATCCATGAGGTCTGTGCAACCACACTGAAGGACGATTGAGAGAGGGTGTGGACCTCCAAGGGTCGTGTCTAGCCATCAGGCCTGGGGCCACTTCAAGGGCTACCTCGACCAAATGTCATGTCTCCAAAGGAAAAAGGGGGACGGTTCCAATGGGAACGCACACCCCTGACTTCAGGGGTTAAATGGAGCGTATGTAGCCCACAAGATAAGAAATGAATTCTTTCAAGGACCAAGTGTCATTTTAAGTACAAGAACATGTTTTCAAGAGCAAGAGCATGTGCATATGCAAACATGAAGCATGCATGCACATCAAGTTTCACAATAATTCATGATTTTCATGTTCAAGTCAAAAGCTCATATTTACAAATTTACATTTTCCCTTACTAAGTCTTTTGACTTATAGTTTTCAAAATGTATCATTCCAGATGTTTCAGGTGAAAGCAGTCATGAGGATTATTTTTCTTGAGAGGGAAGACTTCTATGTATTTTGGTGTTGGTGACTATTGTCCGATGCGGTCTGTCACTTAGGAAATGTCTAGTTTCTGTGTTATGTATCTAAGATGTTACTCTTCTTTTGAGGTCATTTATGTAAGTAAAGTTATGAAGAATTCCTTTGGCCCGTCTCTCTCAGTTATAATTCTGCTGTTAAGTTTGATTAAGCTCGCTGGAGCATTCTCTCGAGATAGGATAGAACAGTAATCTATCAATCAGCATGTTGGTTGTGACCTTGCTGTGATCTAGCCACGGGTTGGACTAAATGGGAGTTTGAATATAGTTTTCTTGGAGATTCAAACATGCATATAAATTCTTGTGGATTAATGTTGGCCGAGTGAATTAAGCTAGAAACCATGTTCATATTGTTGAAATAAAGATATGTTAGTGGTCTGTTAAGGTACCATCACGTTCAACCAGCGTTCGACACACGCTCGAGCGTCCTTGGAAAAATATCAGACAGACTTGTACCGCTCGACCAGCGCTCAACCAGTGCTCGAGCGGTCTTGGAGAATTTTATACAGAGTCATCACACTCGACAACCGCTCGACAACAGCTCGAGCTCGAGCGGTCTCTCACTTAGTAAATGTCTAGTTTCTGTATTATGTATCTAAGATGTTACTCTTCTTTTGAGGTCATTTACGTGAGTAAAGTTATGAAGAATCCTTTGGCCCGTCTCTCTCAATTATAATTTCGCTGTTAAGTTTGATTAAGCTCGCTGGAGCATTCTCTCGAGATTGCTCGCGGCTGTCATTGGCCCTTCGGGATAGCGTTTGGGGTGTGACACATGGTTTGCAATATTATCTTACTAAGTACTGGCAAATTTGAGTACATCACCATCTTAGAACTATTTGTTGTGTACTGTCTGATCACCCGAAACCATATGAATCTTGGTCATTTGATGATTAATCATATGAAAGCCGCCACGGAGAAGAAGAGATAAGGGCTACACTATGGGATGTTTTTCACTCACTTGTTTCTTGCCCTTGAGATTTATATTAGTGGGGAAGTTAGAGAAAAACCCAAAGATTCTTAAGAGTATAAAAAGAAAACTCTTAGGTTGATGGGTTTTATGCAAAATGAGGATGAAGAATGGGTGAAGAAAGGTGTGCTGACACCTCAGAAAGGTATTGAAAGCGGTTCCGAGTCTGAGGAAAAGAGTGAAGATTAGGAAGAAGCTGAAACTACTGATAGGACTCCTACAGCAACTAGAAGTCCTATGGGGGAACACACACCTATCTCGGTTTCTCCTCCCCCATTTGGATATTCCTCACACAGGGCTGCTGCTGGTAGCTCTCACCAGCCTCGATTAAATTCACCTGAAGCTTCTATTTCTGAAATAAAGCAAGAACAACAGAATTTGGGGAAGAATATGGAGGAATTGACCACTTGTATGAAGACGGGGTTTGAAGATATTAAAAAGATACTTGGTACTTATACAAAGCATTTTGGGACTCTTGATATGGATGTAAGGCAACTTAAACTTCGAGTCCTTAACAACATCCATGTGGCTAGTGTGGTGATTAGGGAAACAATGGATACCATCAAAACCGCTACTACAGAAGTTCTTCAGGCCACCGAGATTCATCTAGATGAAGAAGTTTAACGTTGATTATCCTACTCCTCCTCTTAGGTCTCCATAGTCTTCTTGCTTGACATGTAGCTTTCTTCATGATCTCCGGGTTGATCTTCATAGCCTCCTACCCTTAACCTTCCCCTTATCCATTTGTTTTTTATGATGCCAAAGGGGGAGAAGTTTAGATGTTGCTGACTTCCTAACTCACATAGAGGACATTCCATTTTGTACTTATCTTAGTTTGTCCTCTATTTGATTTTATGTAATTATTGTTGTTGAGACTAAAAATTTGACTTGTCCTTTTCTAATGATATCTCTGGTATTTATTTGCCTCCATTGGTCTATTTGCTTATGCTCATATATATTGCTTACAGGTAGAATTCTGAACTTTCTTGTGGTATCTATATATGAAGTCTTGTGTTCTGTTGGAATATTGGAAGTTTGGAGGAAGTTATAGAAGTTCTCTTTCATGTGTTTAAATTTTTTGGGAAACATCTATTTACAAAGGAAACTCTTGCAAAAATTTTGTAAAATCTTAGTCTTTTTTGCTAAAAAGTCATGAAAAACTCCTACTTGTTCTCAAGGGGAGCTTTTTTATTTGTTAGCAAATTATTTTTTTTAACATGGTTTTTGTCATCATCAAAAAGGGGGAGATTATTAGCCCAAGGTTGTTTTTATAAAAAAAACTATATTTGATTATGATGAGAACAAAGTTTCTAAGTTTTGAAAACTTTAAATTTTATTTTGTCAATCCTCTATTACTATGTTGTATTTCAAAAGGATTGAATTTTGTCTCTCTAAATGTGTATAGGTAGATTTAAAACACCACTACACAAGTTAATACGATCAATTTTCCCTTTGTAAGTGTTTAAATATGTGTTGGAATGGTTTGGAAGCTTTAAAATTGTAAATATTCTCTCCAACACTTCTAGGTATCGACACATACAGGACAACTGTTGACACATTACACTTACTCCCGAGAGATGAAAACTTGGTGTCGACACATAGTAGACAAAGTGTCGACACATTGCACTTACACCCGAGACATCATTTCCAAACCAAAACAAGTGTCAACACATTGACCTTATGGTGTCGACACACTGCACTGACTCCCGAGAGCCCAACTCCAGTTCAGTTTTTGATGTGTCAACACATGCCACGGGTTTGATGAAATTTCAGAAAGTTGTCAGAACTTTCAAATCACTTCCTTAAATCGTGGGCACCTTTCCAACGGTTCTTTTCGCTAGCCTTGATGACCGTTGCAGCCAAAGGAGATTTAAATACAAGAGTCAAGAAGAAAGAGATAGAGGTTCTCCCGCATGAACACTTGCAATAATTTCTTCGACCTAACTTCTAGAGAGAGAAAGAGCTTTGAAGAAGAGAGACGACAACACCTACCAAGAAAGCTTGTTATTTTCCCTGCCACACTTCAGTTTTCTATTGTGATTTTTGTCTTCTTGCTCTCCTTTGCACTTTACACTTGTATATTCGGCTTTGAGAGCTATTCCTTGATTTTTCTTTGTACCCATTCAATTTAACCTCATGAGTGTTGGGTAAACACTGTGTCCTACTCGTGTGGGTAGAAGAAATCCCTTGGGTTTGGAATTTGTGAAGTGAGTTTAAGCGTGAGCTCGAAAAATGTTTTATAAAGGTTTCTTAGCACCCGGGAAGCTAAGGTGTACTTTGATAGATAGTGGAGGAAGCCCAAGGAAGTCAATAGCCTTGGGGGTAAATGTAGGCAAGTGTTGGCCGAACCACCTAAAATTACGGTGTCATCTCTCTAACTCTACATCTCCTTTTATTCTCCTCATATCGTTGCTCATTGTTCTTTTGCCTTACTGTCATATTGCCTAAACTATCTTGAAGAAGTTTTAATTTTTGTTAAAACCCAATTCAACCCCCCTCTTGGGTTGCTACTTAGACTTACTCTTCTTTTTCCTCTTGTTGGCGTAAAATTGAATTGGGTTTTAATAAAAATTGAGATCTGTAAAAATTAAAAGCAACTTGTAAATATATATAGACTCACATTGGTAATAGACTCCATTTTAAAATCTAAAACTTTTAATTTTGAATAATCATAAAAATTTTAAAATTTTAAAAAGGTTTGACAAGATCAAAGATAAAAATTCAACTATTTTAAATGAGGGGATAAATACTCTTAGCCCCCCTTATCTTTGGGTCATTTACACTTTGCACCTTGATATTTTATTTTTGATATATTGGATCCATTATCTTTCAAATTTTTGCAATGTGGACCCCATACCCGATTTGGCCGTCTAAATTGACAGATTTCGTCAACGCATGAACCGGTCGACCGCTACAAAGGTAACGTCGAGCCGGCCGAGCACTTCATGTAGCGGTCGACCGGTGTATGTAGCGGTCGACAGGTGCATGTGTTTACGGCGTCCAAATTGCAAAAAATGTGGAAGATATTGGGTCCGATGTATCAAAAATAAAACATCGGGGTACAAAGTATAAATGACCCCAAAGATAAGTGTATTTATCCCTTAAATGAGTTAAACTCAAATTTCAAATTTAAAGAAGACATTTCAAATATGAAATAGAAAATTCAAATAGTTTTAAAATAGAAATATCGATTATTATAAATGGTAACATAATTTCATCCCTAAAAATACTCTTCGTGAAGAAAACGTTTTGTCCCGCTAGAAACTCTTTCGGGATGAATGTAAGAATGGTTACTAAAAGAAGCGTTCTAACGCAAAACATTTGCGGATGGCATGATTTTGTACCCAAACAAGCTTTCCAGACGAAAACAATTTTATCCAACAAAAAAAAAACTCTGGACACGAAAAGTTTTTGCGGCTTGTTCAAGTAAATCTTAAGAGGTATAATGCCTGCTCGACAGCAACCATGATGAAATTCAAGAATTTGTTTCTTCAAATTTGATAAATTGAGTTTGGAGATACAAAAAATAGTTCCAATTATGTATTGCTGTAGAAGTTGATATACTAGTTAATGAAATAGTTGGAAGTGCAAAGAGAATTATCAAGAGATAAATATGGAGAGAGACTTATGGACGTGATAAGACTCCAAATATATGGGCCCTAAGTATGTATCCTACATCTTTTAGTTTTTAATTAATTTTCTCGAATGGACAAGTAGTAGTGCTTCCCGCACGAAGCAAAAAATGCTCTCTAGGAGAGTTCCTTGGAGCACTTGGCTCTTTTCCGGTCAACGAGTGACTTTTCATGATTTTCTTATAGATCATTCTGAATTCTTCACAATAACGTTGTTGATTCCTTTGTCGGCTTCTTCTCTTGATACCTATTCGAATCATTGAAAGGTATTAGCGGGAAGTGTTCTTCTACTTTACATCCTTTTTTGAGATTTGATTTTCAAGATATTAAAATTGGGGAGTTTGTTGTTCTTTGATTATTCTTATCTGTTCGAAGGTAGAATTGATTGTAGTTGTTGGTTGGTAAAGATAGATTGGTTTTTGTATTCTTTGGTTGGCTGTTTGGGTGAGGCTAGCCATGGTGGTGGCTCAGAGTACAATGGAGGATTCGGTTAATCAAACAGAAGCGCTGGGATGGAGTGGGAATTCAGAGGAACAATTTCAGAAGGACGATGAGGATTCTTCAGCTTCTGTTATTGAGTTCTCTTTGGTAGGAAGGATTATTTCGGATAAATCCTTTAACAAAGCTGGAATTTGGGTTGCCATTTATAGGTCTTGGCACTTTGTCAAAGTAGAACATGTATATTTTTACATTTTCATCGATTGCTATAAAGAATCGAATCCTTGAGAAGGCTCCTTGGACCATAAAAAGATTTCTGTTGGTATTAGCATCGGTTAAGTTGGGAGATACAATATTTGAAGTGGATCTAGTGAAGGTTCGTGTATGGATTCAGGTACATAGATTACCGATGGGACAAAATACAAAACAGATGACTGAGTGGGCCGCTAGCAAGGTGGGAAAGGTGATAGAAGTGGAGTTTAGATCACAGAGAACGGTATGGGTTACACAATACATTAGAGCAAGAGTTTTACCTGATACTGCTAATGCTTTGTGTCCTGGATTTTTCCTTCCTAGAGAAAATAGAGGAGATACATGGGTGCAACTCAAGTATGAGAGGTTGTGTGGATTTTGCTATATTTATGGATGGTTGGGAATTTATCAAATATTTGTTCTGCATCTTCTTGTGGTATGACTGATCCAGAGTGTTTTAGTCCAAAGATGATTGCAAACTCAATTGATTACAAGAGTTATTCCAACCCAGAGAAACCAACTCTAAGATATTCAGGAAATCCACCAAATACACCATCTAGCTCTACCAAAAATCAAACTCCAACACTGAAAAACCAACCATCTCAGCAAAATCCACAAACACAAAGCCAGAATACCAAACCTCAAAATCTATACACTAAGAGCTTAAACATCGCCATGAATATCCCGACATGGAGTAGATCTGACATTGTGGGGCTGAGACCTGGTGGGGTGATTGCAAGCGCGTCGGTGGAGCGTAATTCCCTAGGCACTGATACACATAACAGAATCCTCAAAAAGATTGCAGATTCAGTTGTAAAACCGAAGGATGGTGTTGTGAGGCAGGGCAGAGATGTGATTGGATGTAAGGAATATGAGGTTCAAATGTTGCTTTCTTTTAACAATAAGGTAACCATTTGGCAAGCGTATGAGGAAACCTTTGAGAAGGATTGAGAATCTGTGCAGAGGAGAGAGTAAGAGTTGAGATGTTTGCATAATACGGTGGACTGGTCATTGAATAAAGGTGTGGTGGACTTTATATTGGGCCAAGATGACTGGAGAGGTCCTGGGTGGGCTTGGACAAGGTTACTAAAAATGAATGTAATATAAAGTTGGACTGTAGTAATATGGGCCATGAGGAGAAGTTTGGTTTTGGTCCACAGGGAGGTTCTTCGGTCCAGATCAGGGAGATAAATGTTGATGGATCATGGGGGAGTGGAAATGAAGATGATAGATCTGATGAGGTGACGTGTAGGCCTTTTAGAAGGATTATGAGAAAAGATAAAGGGCCTTGTTTAAATGAAATCTCAGTTGTGATAAGAGGCTTGGGCACAACGGTAGGAAAAAAAATTCTCTCGAAGTGTTGGAGGAGGATAAGCATGCTTCAAAGAGAACTCTGGATGTATCGGTTGTTGAGACTCTGGAGCTGGTTGGAGAGCTTGAGAATTATAGTGGGGAGGACTCGTTGCCATTGTCCATATTGGTATTGGGTTTTGGTAGGAGAAGGGATTGTATATGGGTATGGAAGGAAAGGCTCACGGGGTTCTCGTGGAAGGCAAAGAGCGGGAGCTCTGCAGAGAATCTGTAAAGTAAAAAAGGTGATGGGAGTTTGTGTTACATCTGAGGCTGAGGAGGAGGGACAACCCATGCCCCCTACTCCATGACTGTACTATTTTGGAATTGTCGAGGTCTTGCCCAAGCCTGAACAATTAAAACTCTTCGGGCAATGCTTAGACAATCAAACCTGGATTATCTATGCATAGTGTAAACAAAAATTGCTACAACTACTGGTATATTGAATAGGTTTGGTTTTCCAGACTCATTGGAAGTGTCGGCTAGGGGTTTGAATGGAGGTATGATTTTTCCTTGGAAACAGGGTGTGGATTTTGATATGGTTTTTAAAATCAGAATATCATTAGCATTATCTTGAAGGGAGATCCAAGTTATCAAAATTGGGCTATTACTTTCGTTCATAGTCCATGTGAATGGTACAATAAGGAGATGTTTTGGGATGAAGTCAGTGATGTAGGGAATTCTTTTGATGGTCCTTAGTTGGTGCTTGGTGATTTTAATGCTATATCTGGTCAATAAGAAAAGTGGAGTGGGTTATCGTATGCCTATTCATCTAGGGATGGATTTTATCAATTTAAGCTGGATAATGAATTAGTGGATATTGGTAGCACGAGATCCAAGTTCACATGGTGTAATGGGAGAAGGGAAACACAACAAATTTGTGAAAGATTGGATAAAGGTTTAGCAAATGGTGAATGAGTTATACTTTTTCCACGCGCTATTATAAGAAATTTACTAGGCATTCATCGGATCATGCTCCAATCTTATTGGTGACTGATTGTACTATGTCTGCTGGACCAAAACGTTTTAGGTTTGAAAGTTATTAGATTAGGGATGAATCGAGTAAGGTGGTGGTGTCGGATGCTTGGTGGGGTCAGCTGAGGGGATAGACAATGTTTCGTTTGGTCCAAATAATTAAGAGGACGAAGGTAGCCTTGAGGAAGTGGAATCGTGAACATTTTAGGTTGATTAAACTCATATTGAGATAATCAATCGTAATTTAGAAGAGGTTCAGAGTTGTGAACCATCATTACAATCATGGGAGGATAAGCAGAGGCTGCAAGCTGATTTAGCAAAGACTTTAAAAAGGGAGGAATGTTTGTGGAAACAAAAATCAAGAGTTAGTTGGTTAACTAGATCTGATTTAAATACAAAATTTTTTCATTTGTCCACTAAAATTTGTAGGAGAAGGAACAACATAAAAACAATCTTGAGTGGGATAGGAGGTTAGTTAAAGGAAAGGTGCAATATTGGTGATCATATGTCACGTCCCGTGCTTATACTTACCCCCTAGGCTCACCTATAGTAATGATATGCACATAGGCGGGGATTATGACACTTATATCGTTATGAGTCTTAGTCGATTTATCAAGGAACTTAACGGAAAGCGTATAAATCGTAATGAGAAGTTGGAAAAAGATCATAAGGTAAAAACACTACGTTTTACAAAAGGTTAAAGAGATAATAAAATCCGAATAAGTCAGAAATGTTGGATCACAAGCTTATAAGTAGAACTAAGAAGCTTGAGATAAAAGATGAGAAAAGCATCATAAAGGAGATTGAAAACCTGACATAATAAGGACAACTTTAAAAGTTGAGCTACATCCTCCCATGACTACAAAAAGGCTACAAGTTCAGAAACTTCCTGATACACAGGAACAAACTCTGGAGAAAACATTCTACAAGCCTAAGAAGGATGTTAAACCTCCTCGTCCTCATCCGATGAAAGATCTATAAGCTCAGACCTCTGAAATGCACTACAATCTCCTGTCAGTGGGGAAGGAACATAATCTAGCCTCAGCCACTCAGGCGGTACATCTGGTAACCCAAAGTCCTCAAATCGGGGTAACGAGGATGATGGAGATAGTGGGGGTACAGGGAATGGTAGGGACACAAGGGATTGGGGTACATGGGGTGGGGGTACATGAGATGGGGGTTGGGCCTCCCTGAAGAACCAGTGGGCCTCATGCTCCACTGATACATACTCCAAGAGAATCCGAGACCCATGTCCGAATCTTGAGCACCAGAACATAGGGGTGGAAATCATAGGTCAACTCTTCCTCGAATAGCTTCATTCTTCAATACCCAAGTCGTTAAGTATTGCAAAAACAACATAAGAGAGAAAGGGTGAATCCTATTGACTCAGTAAGGTGGGGGTGGGGAAAGCATGATCAAATAAATACAGTGCATATAATTCATCAAAGCATGATGTAGAACAAACTTCCAGGACAATAAGTATAAGCACAGACAATCTGAAGTATGCAATGCATCACACCATCATTGGTTCCTGAGGAGTTCCAGGTGTCTGCTATGTTCACCCCCAAAGTCGGGTTGTGCATCCCCTCCCCTTCTATGGGACTGTCTCGTGCTTCCAGCACCAGGACCCTTAACATAACATTACGCCTTAGCGTTCATAAAGGAGCTCACCCACTCCCTGTAGTGGTGGGTTGCACATCTCCTAAGTGTCCAGTACCGTCACTACCATTCGGGGAACCCTCGCAGGCTAGGGGGTTCCTCACTTTCGTTTTCCCTCTTATGAATGTAATAACATATCCAAACATTACAATACATAAGTAACAATGCACATTTTGAGGGAATCATAAGTAGCATAACATGTTCGGAAAATAATCATTGACAATTGAAACAACCATGATAATAACTAGAGGATTTCAGAATATTAAACTTCTAATCGAGGCCTATTGGGCCTCTTTAGACCACACGGGCCCTTTCCCAAGGTATTAGTGGACATAGTGTTCTTTTAAGGGTATTGGGCCAAAAATCTATTTAGGCTCATACACGGGCTTTATGATTTGAGCCCTTATTCCAACTCGGATTAAGTTCAAATTTGGGATATCCTATCATTTTTTCGTGCTCTATCCAACCATGTGATCATTCTCTCACTTTGGACCTTTTTACCCTAATGAATTTGGCAAAATGTCGAATCTGCCCTCAAATTTGGCTGAAATTTTTACAGTCACCCTAATATTAGATAATAATACTATCTGGAAATTTTCATGCAAAAATACAACCTATAGCTTAGGGTCGATTTGGACAGTGTCTATATTGACTAAAAGCCCTAGCTAAGTGTTCATGTATTTGATCAACCATCGCATTTATAACTTTAGGCTAATGATACATCTAATTTATCAATACATATGAACTTACAGAGCACATAACATAAGTATTCTTCAAGAAAATTAAAGGCAAACAATGATCATTTGCTACATCATCATAGAATATGCACAAGGCATCATTTTCATGCTTTCATCTTTCATAACCTCTTTCATCTTTCATAACTTCTTTCTTGAGCTCGAAGCTCCTTTCTTTGGCCCCATTTGGCCTCTTCTTGATCAGGGATACTTTCATGCCTCTTTGGCCATCGTCATACTCATTATTGCATCATCATTTCATATCACATATGCATAACATTGTATCATGGAACCATGGAGTGCAACATGCAACATGCAACACCATTTTCATTGTTCAACCCGTGGTCTATAAGACTTATCCCTACTGTCATAGCTCATGGATTATATCAAGAACACTTTTGAATTATCAAACGAACTCAACAAGCATGTTATAAGAAATATTCATCAAACTTTATCATGCAAGGGGGGTCTAGATTAGGTTTTACTTCATGGCATCTTTGAACCTTTCTTTTTGCAAAATCTTGAACCCAACGTGACCTTAACATATTCATATTGAATCACATCTCTATGTACACCAATAAGCATGATCAATCATCACAAGAGAACATGTTATCCATCCACAAAACACAAGAGTCTAAACCCTCACTAAAGCATGAAGTTCTAACCCTTACCTTGGTGATCTCGGGTAGCTCTTGATGTTCTCCTATAAACACAAGATCTATAGGTTAATGAAATTGATCTAAGGCTAAGAAGAAGTGGAAATGATGATGAGGAAATAGAGAAGAGGAGGTGCAAAGGAGTGTTCAAGGTCTTGGCCGAACCCCTTGTCAACTTACCTTGGCATGGAAGTTTTCACCTTCCTTCTCTTCTTCCTCTCCTCTTTCTCTCCTTTCTCTCCTTCCTTTCCCTCTTGGCCGAATGCTTTCAATACTCACTCCCTTCTCTCTAACTCAAATGGCCAGCTGTGGTGTGAGGAATGCATGGCAAGGGTTGGTTTTTATAGCCAACCTTGTCATCATTTGGTCAAGAGGTGGCTGCCACAAGCAAGCCCCTTGATTGGGTGGCTTGGGCGACATAAGGGCTTGAGGAGCCAAATGGCACACTCCCCCTTCTCTAGGTGCTGATCAAGGACACTTACACAAGCTAAGTTCACCTCAAAATCATATCAATTGTGATTATAAGCAAGCATGGCCGGTTGGTCCAATTTTGCATCTCACTATTCATGCAACAAAGGCCAAAAACATGTGACAAGGGAAAAAGACAAAGAGAACAAGACAAGGCCAAGATTTTCATGTGTGGTGTGCCCTAGGGAGGAGAGAGAGAGTGGGACCAACATGACATCAAAGTAGACTTAGGTTAACAAAATAATTAGCTAAGTTACAAAGTTAATCGATACATATGTTAGAAAAAGGAAATAGGTAATTAGTCAAGTACCTAATCGAGATTAGTGATAGAGTAATCAAGATTGACACTAGGTAAAGATTTTAGATGTAAGCAAGAGAATGAAGAGGGAAAGAGATTAAGCATACCGAAATTCATTAGTGAAATTAGAACCGAATGAATCATGTGTTAAGAAATCAAACCTAGTATTTAGAAGATGTTAAAAATGAGCTATTGATGTATACTTAGGAAAAATATCATGTGGTTAAATAAAGCAATAGGAATACTAAGGTTTTAATACGAAATTGGAAGAATTTTGAATGCATAGAAATCGGTAAAAATAGAGACAATCACGATCATAATCATTAATAGGCTAAATACGAGAAATTGAGGAAATTAAGAAATTTAGATAAATTAGGGGATTTAGGGAAAGGGTGTCACATCCTCCCCCTCTTAAGAACAATTCCGTCTCGGAATTTCCTTGAGTTCAAAGTTGAAAGTTGCTTAATTCAAAATAAGGAAAAACATAAATTTACTCCGCTTGTTTTTCTTTCCCAGGTAAATCTTCCTTGTTGACCTCGGGATCGTCCTTTCCCGGTTCTTCTAGGTCTGACCCTTCCTCCGGGTCAGATTCTTCCTCACTAGTCTTTATCAACTTAGATCCTGTATTAGAGCCTGCATACGAATGGCATCCAACAGGCATGCTCCGAGTCGCCCAAACCTGTCTAGATTTGGGTTCTGGGTACTTCCTCTTCTTCATCGTGACCTCCTTCTTGATAGTCTGGCTCTCCATCTGCTGAACAAGCATATATATACATGAGCATAAGGACAACCAGAATTTCATAGGGCTTGATCCAATAATCAAACACTAATGAACGGGTAAATTCAAACAAGGTCGCATCCTAAGTTAGCGAACAGATGCGGGTACTTTTCTCGCATCTCGGATTCTAATTCCCAAGATGCCTCCTCTACTTCTTGATTTCTCCACAACACCTTCACCAATGGTATTTTCTTAGTTCATAGCTCTTTCTCTTTTCAATCCATTATTTGCACCGGTTGTTCCACGTACGACAAGCTCTCTTTTAGGTGCAATGGTGAGTATTCCAAGATATGGGAGGGGTCCATCACGTATTTCCTCAGCATAGATACATGGAAGACATCGTGTATCCCTCCCCACTCTGGTGGTAGTGTTAGCTGATATGCCACGGGCCCGACCTTGCTTAGAATCTCGTAGGGCCCCACAAACCGTGGACTTAGCTTCCCTTTCTTTTCAAATCGCTTAATTCCCTTCATGGGCGTCACCTTGAGAAATACCTTATCTCCCACTTGGAATTCCAAATCACGTCGTCTAACATCCACATAGCTCTTTTGTCTACTTTGAGCGGCTTTGAGACGTTCCTTAATAATCTCGATCTTCTCACATGACGTTTGCACAATTTCGGGGCCTAGTAGTTGTCGTTCACCGATCTCATCCCAATTGAGTGGTGATCTGCACTTCCGCCCATATAACGCTTCATAAGGAGCCATGCCAATACTAGACTGATAAGAATTGTTGTAAGCAAATTCCACCAGTGGCATGTAGTAACTCCAATGACCCTTGAAATCTAGCACACAAGCTCTAAGCATGTCTTCAAGTATCTGAATCGTCCTCTCAAACTGTCCATCGATCTGAGGGTGATAAGTCGTACTAAATTTTAGCTGGGTACCCATTGCCTTTTGGAAGCCTCCCCACACCCATGATGTAAAGCGGGTATCTCGGTCTGATACTATGGAACTAAGAATTCCATGCAATCGAACTATTTCCTGAATGTTCAATTCTGCCAACTTTTCGACCGGATAACTGACCTTGATCGGGATGAAATAGGCTGACTTCGTTAATCGATCTACAATTACCCATATGGCATCTAGTCCTGTTGGTGCTTTCGGCAAACCCGACACCAAGTCCATCGTTACCTCGTCCCATTTCCAAATGGGTAACTCCAAAGGCTGCAATAACCCAGCGGGTCTCTGATGCTCCGCCTTAACTTGCTGGCATGTTAAACAACAACTCACATACTCAGCAATATCCTTTTTCATCCCATTCCACCAAAAAATTTCCTTAAGATCCCGATACATCTTGGTGCTCCCCGGGTGGACAGTAAACATCGACTTATGGGCTTCTCCCATAACATTTGCTCGAATCTCTATGACATCAGGCACTACTAGACGTTGCTGAAAATACAAGACTCCATCACTAGAAAGCCTGAAATTACCTTTCGGGCCTGATTCCAATTCTGTTATTACCTTCTTTATGAAGTGATCTTGCTGCTGGCCCTCTTTGATCCTATCAACGAACGTGGGTTGGATTGTTAGGCAGCCATTCTTGTCGTTTGTAATTGCAGAAGCACCTCGATGTTGTTTCTTTCCATATCCTCTTTTATTTCTTTCCTTGGCACCTTCCGACTCAAACCATCGGCAACAACATTAGCCTTCCATGCATGGTAGTTGATCGAACAGTCGTAGTTCTTAATTAACTCTAACCACCTTCTCTGTCTCATGTTAAGCTCTTTCTGGGTAAAGAAATTCTTCAAACTTTTGTGGTCTGTGAATATTTCGCATCTCGCTCCATACAAATAGTGCTTCCAAATCTTTAGGGCAAACACTACTACTGCCAACTCCAAGTCATGGGTAGGGTAATTTACCTCATGATGCTTCAATTGACGAGACGCGTATGCAATGACTTTATTCTTTTGCATCAAGACGCATCCTAATCCCTTTCCAGATGCGTCACTAAAAACTACAAAGTCTTCCCCTTCAATAGGCAAGGCTAACACTGGAGCCGTCACCAACCTCTTCTTTAGCTCTTGAAAGCTCTTCTCACATTCCTCAGTCCATGCATACTTCGTATCCTTCCTCGACAAGGCAGTCAGCGGGACAACTAATTTCGAGAATCCTTCAACAAACCTCCTGTAGTACCCCGCCAAACCTAAGAAACTACGAACCTCGTGGATATTGACTGGCCTCGGCAAGTTCATCGTTGTCTCTATCTTGCTTGGGTCTACAATTATACCTTGACTTGACACAATATGCCCCAATAATGATACTTGTTCCATCTAAAAATCACACTTGGATAACTTGACATATAATTGTTCTTCCCGCAATTTCTGTAGCACCAACCGCAAATGCTCCTCGTATTCCAGTCGATTCTTAGAGTAAACCAAAATATCGTCAATAAAAACCACTACAAAGCGATCTAAGAACTCCCGAAAGACCCTATTCATCAAATCCATAAAAGCAGCGGGTGCATTCGTCAACCCGAACGACATCATTAAAAATTCGAAGTGGCCGTATCGAGTCCGAAATGCTGACTTCGGAATATCTTCCGCCTTAATCCTTAATTGATGGTAGCCTGACCTCAAATCTATATTTGAGAAAATTCTCACTCCTTTCAATTGATCAAACAAATCATCTATACGCAGTAGCGGATACTTATTCTTCATCGTCACTTGATTCAACTCTCGATAATCTACACACATCCTGAGAGTTCCATCTTTCTTCTTTACAAATAACACCAGGGCTCCCCACGATGATACACTAGGTCTGATATAACCTCGCTCCAGGAGGTCTTGTAGTTGGGTCTTCAATTCCTTCAATTCAGCCGGTGCCATACGATACGGGGCTTTAGATATTGGGGCCGTTCCCGGCACTACTTCAATCTCAAATTGGATTTCCCTCTCCGAGGGTAAATCAGGTAACTCGTCGGGAAATACATCTGAAAATTCCCTAATTCCCGGAATAGAATCAATTTCCTTCTCTTCCTTCTTTACTTCCACGATCGAGATTAGATATCCCTGGGCTCCTTCCCGAATAAACTTCCGAGCCTTCGGTGTTGATACAATACGAGGCACTGTTTTGTCTCGAGAGCTCTTGTATCTGTACTCCTCACGCCCGGGTATTTTGAAAATTACCTCCTTATTGAAACAATCCACCGAAGCATGATACTTGGCCAACCAATCCATGCCGAGAATAATATCGAACTCTACCATGTGTTTAAATCAAGCAATAGGAATACTAAGGTTTTAATACGAAATTGGAAGAATTTTGAATGCATAGAAACCGGTAAAAATAGAGACAATCACGATCATAATCATTAATAGGCTAAATACGAGAAATTGAGGAAATTAAGAAATTTAGATAAATTAGGGGATTTAGGGAAGGGGTGTCACATCATATGGTGGCATTTTTTAGTCCTTGTATTCTTCGGATAATCCTGAATGAGATGATGAGTTGGATGAGTTGATACAACCTGTTATAACAGTAGAAGAAAATGTTCGGTTGTGTCAGATTCCAACTAAGGCTGAGATAAAATTTGTTGTGGATGAGATTGTGGCATTCAAAGTACCAAGACCGGATGGTATGTCGGCTATTTTCTATTAGCATTATTGGAATACGGTTTGTGAGGATTTGATTGTGAGGTTTCGCCTAAGGCTCCAATTACTTTAAAGTCGCCCCTGATTGTAATTTTGAATGTTATGTTTTGAGGGTTATGGATGTGTTGGGTGTGTATGGATGGAGTTGTTGTAATTTTGAAGGTAATGGATTGCGCTGTTGTAACTTTGAAGGTTATGGATGACTAGAACTGGCATGAAACATGTTGTAAATGGTGTTGTGAAATTGTGAAGTGACAAGTTGAATAGAATGTGTTTGGTTAATGACTTTTGAATCTTCTTCATTTTTGTTTGGATGTATAAGTTGAAATGGTACTGTTTTGAGGTGTGGTAAAATTGTGATTTAAGGTGCTGTGAAATTGTCCTGTGACTTGCTGTGAAATGATATTGTTTTGGTGCTGTCAAACAGAAGTTGTTTTGGTGCTATAAAACGACACTTGTTTTCTAGCATGTGTTTTGGTGCTATAAAATGGCGCCTGTTTTGGTTCTGTGAATTTGCACCTGTTTTGGTGTTGTAAAACAGCATGTCAAATTGTAACAAATTTTGGTGCTGTAAAATTACATCTGTCAATTCACACAAATTACAACACACAAACTCAATAATTTCATATCATTTATACAAATTGTCTAATATGCCAATTACAAACTGTCTAATCTGCCAGTTACAAATTACAGGATCTTACAGAACAAAGTTGAAATAAATATATACAATGGCAGCCCACAAAAGTTACAAAGTATCTATTGTGCCCATTACACAACAATGTGATCCCATTACACAACAATGACATCCCAAAACATCAGTTCGAGGACCTCAGTAGAAGTACTCCCATGATTGCAATTGCAGCCTAACCTCACATTGTAGGTTCTTGATTTTGTTTGTTAAATAAGCTCAATACTCTTCAGCAACACAAATAATAACCAAGTAAATGCATTTATGGGCTTATTGAAGGCAAAATATACATTAAAAAGTGTAGCATAAATTATTTACATTATAGTGGATTATATCAGTTTTCAGAGCACCTCTTACACTTGTAGAACATATACATGCATGTGTTATTGCCCCTATCACCTAATACATTGAACAAGAGAGATTTACCTAGAGGAAGATTCATAACTTTTGTACTGACAATACAGCATCATTGGCAGCATAGCATGATTTCGAAGGGAATAGAAAAACCAAACAGATAGGAGAAGTGACATGAATTTACCCACTCTCAGACATTTATGGTTACCCATTTCTAGATCGAAGTTGCAGACAAATCAATTCGGCCAAGTTGTTGAACTAACCGGTAAACCTTTGAACCTCTCAACAACGGTGTAACCTATTCAAAGCAACAGTGGAACCAGAGATTCGTCGTCGAGATTTGCAGCGCCTAATGTTCTATCGGGGATTTAGGGTTCTAACAAAATGCAAGAAGAAAAATCTGATACAATTCAAATACTTACCTCCCTTGTCAAACAGTGTGCATCATTCATTTAACTAAACGATGTCATTTTGGATGGAATTGTATCATTTTTTCAAAACGGTGTACATCATTCATTTGACTAAAGGACGTCAGTTTGGGGAAACATATCATTTTCAAAATGGTGCGCATCATTCCAGGCACATCAGCTGTTAAGTTGTCAGTGATGTGGCCCTTTCGTTAGAGAAACAAACGGAGCCCTGACATAAGGGCTCTTTCGTCAAAAAATGTAAACCAAAGGATAAAAATTTGAAAAAAGGAAATCCAGGGACTAAAAAATAAAAAAAATGACTAAAATCCGAGGACTAAAATGCTATTTTTCCTAAGATTAATGGTGGTGTTTGAGTTAATTTTTCACACTCAAAAATCTTGTGCATGATTAAAAAAATTACAAAATAATCTCTCTCCCCATTAAATTTTTATTTTTCATTATAATATTCATTCAAATCTTCTTCATCTTCACTTTTTCACCAACTGTCATACTCCAAAATAACTTTGTACCAATAGTATGTACCTTGTACTTATACTTGGTGTCTAAACTAACTTATTAATAGATAATGTTTTTTTAGTGCCGAAATTGGAGGAAAAATCACTACGTGCATAATTAAATGCATTCTAATTTTTATATATAACGGAACATACATCTATACATTCTAATGTTTTTATAATATCCTATAAGCTAACCAAACAATAAGATACATGATTTATGGGATACTGTTGTAAACAATATTTGATTTACTCATATACCATAATATAATACGATATATCATGCTATAATAATATCCTCATTGAGTGGTATGCAATACTGTCTTAATAACTTTAATCCGGTGGAACACCATATAATAATTAAATAGATTATAATATATCAAATACTATGTTACAACGTGTTTAACATGTCATACATCTATTCTATATAATATCTCATAATGTATGGTGGTATAATAGTACATAACATGCATAGCAATAAGCTATAAGTAGAAAACGACGTTGTTTGAAAGTAACCCTAAGCCTAATAAAACAATCAGGAGACCCTCCCTCGATTGTTTCTCACTACCCAGCCCGACCCTCTCTCTACTCGCTCTCTCGGCCGTCTCCCCCCCCCCCCCCCCCCCACAGCCACAGCCACAGCCACTACTTTCTCATTTTCTCATACCAACTTCTCCTCAAAGTACGGTTTTTGGCTAGCTCTAGATCCCTTTCCTCCCTAATATTGAGTTTGCGTGGGAATATGGGTGGGGAAAATGAGGATTGCGATGCAGAATTAGTCTTGGAGCGGCTTTGTTTATTGGGAATTTGAGCAAATGATTGGATTTGGAGGCTTGAGTTGGTAGTGGAGGAGCTGCAAAAAGCTGAAGATACTGCAGCTACGAAGCTGTGAAGGTATTGGTGTCTTTTTCGTTCTTTGTTAGGTGCTTATAGGGTCTTTGAGTTGGTCTGTATAAAGTTTCGATGGAAGTTTTGGTTGAACTCCCTGGAGAATTTGGTTGTTCTTTTCAATATTTTCAAGGTGATACGGTGGTTCGGTTATCGTGTAACTCTGACCGACAAAGACCGGTTTTGTAGCTAGAAGGTTTATTTTATCAATGCATTCTAATACGAATATTTAAAAGTTCTTCTATTTCAAAGACTTTCTCATTTAATTCCCGTTGTTAATTAAGATCTTACGTCACATGCAGAAAGTATACTAAAGTAACTCCTTAATCCTATGGAATTTGGAACGTGACATTAACATAATAAAAGCTGCCTAATATAATTTTTTTTCATCCAAGAATAATTTTTAACCGATGGCTGCCGCCTTAAAAAAAAAGAAGGGGTGAAAATAATTCTACTTTTTACTCGTGAACTACCATAAGTTTTGCACTTTACACCCTAAACAACCACTTTTGAGACATTGCATCATCTAACTACCAATTCTCGACACGTTACACCTTCTGTCAAATTTTTAGACACTTCAATAATCTCTCTAAGAATTTGATGATTTACAACAATATCTTCAATATATACAAAGTGGATCAAGAGCATTATTGTCATTTTAATCTAATAATTTGATAGAGGGTGTAAAGTGTCTAAGACTAGTAGCTAGAGGGTTCAATGTCAAAAGTGATAGTTTAAGATGCAAAGTGTAAAAACCACAATAGTTCGAGGGTAAAAAGTGTATTTACCCCTAGAGTTTATGTGAGAATCTTTACAGAATTCACCTTAACCTTCGTTGCATTCAAGGGTACAAAAAGATTTTACACTAATTTGCATAGAAAATGTGTTTATAGACCATTGACAGACCGTCCTCCGGTTCACGCAGAGCCAAAGTTGCAGAGCACTATAAATGGATGTTGTCTCAAGAGATACACGTCACGCCACTTGAAGTTTTTATGTCAAAGATGCATCTCAATTCCACCAAAACTGACAATTAGGCCAACTACGTAAAGTTCTCTGCGAGGCATGCATATTAACTAGGAAAGCGAACATTTTTACCAATTCAAACAGTCGAGAGTACTCGAAAAGCATGTGAAAATCTTCTTACAACATGAAGAGAGGCTTTGTACCGAAGACAACCATATTCTGAAGCATCAAACACTTACCATGACACTATAACTGGCATAATATCCTAAAAACCCTTATAAACTTGGAGAAAACAGAGGCCTGAAACCCTCATATAAAGTCAATACGAAAGACCAGAGTTCTAGACTAGACACCAATAGCTGTCAATGGTGCACTATTGTTCACGTGAATTGAATGAAGCTAGGAATTGAATTGCGGGTTTAGACCTCAATAGCAAGAAACAAGCTATAATAACAAATGTCTGAATGTCATCATTTGTTAAATGATGCCTATGAATCTTTTATTTTATTTTTTTGTGCTTTTCTGTTGATTTTTTATCCTATTATTGGATTAAAAAACAATTGCAAAAACTTGTCAATCCCTTGCAAGAGTTGCTACTCCAAGAAAATGGGTATAATGAAAAACATAAGAATAGAGAACATACTTTCTTCATCTAAAGCTTTAATCAGATAACTTGTCAAGTTCGGTTGCAGCTTCACATTTGAAATGAAATATATGATTGCCACTTAAACCATGAAGTAAGCATACCCCAGGGTAAGGAATCCAATGCAACTACGGCTAAATGCCTTCACTTATTTAGCCCCATCTCCTTCGATCCTCCTCTTCATCCACGGGATTATACCATGCTGGCCGTCGCTTTGAGTTGCTCAACCTATAGTTTAAGAAGAGTTCTTCATCACAAAGTGTCCTAGTAGCCACCAGAACAAGAGTCTTCAAAACAGGAACATCTGACTCAGCTTTCTCCGAACGCCCTAATTTGAACCAAAAGCTGCCAAATCTTTTCATCTTTACTTCTTCAGTATCTCCAAACACTATATTTGGGATATAGGTTCTCATGTCCTTCTCAGTCAATGGGAAATCATAAGGGCAAATCATGACATTTGGGACCATACCCTTTGCTGGGTCGTTAGCAAAATGAGCAAAAGCTAATGGGTTTCTCCGCTCCAATACAACATCACTCATTCCCACTTGTGTACCTTCTAAAGGAGTACTGAGCACTTTCCAGAACCGCTCTGAACCCTTCATAACACCTTGCACCTCTGGCTTAGATTGTGCCAACCGTAGCCCATCCCAAACTTCACGAGTTTCACCCCCCAAACCCCAAGGTTGGGCATTGATTACGCTTCCATCATACCTTGTGATAAGATATGGATTTTGTGTATCAACTTTTGGGTATCCAGGAATGTAGCGGTAGTAAGAGGGGAAGTATATTACACCAGGGTAAAAGGCTACCACAGCACCAACATCAGCTTCACCATCCAAATATATACCTTGGCCAGCTTCCTCATGGACGATTTTAGATGATTTGATATCAAGCTTGTAGCCAATAATTTCCTTTAATCTTTTTGATACTTCAGCTTGTTTTAGTAGCCTTGTTTCAGGTACAACTGCGCTGAAAAACCATCAATAATCAGCATCTATGGGGGAGAACAGGAGCACAAGGACACATGCACACACACGACATAAGTAGATGGAACCAAGGGACTGAGGTTTCAACATAATCAACTCAGGCTTCTCCTTCTCTACAGAAACAGAAGATCAGTATCGAAGGACCAAATAATGAAGTCCGGTCAAAATCACATACACGATGCCTATATTCCCTTCTCTCTCTTTTTTTTCTTTCTTTCCATTTTTTTTTCTGAGTGCCTGAAAATTGCATTATGAATTCAAGTAAACTCCAACAATTTTGGCTGTAAACGGACATTGCCCAGCCATATTAATAGCGGCATAAGAAAAACCAGGTAGTGGTCCACAATCTGATGAAAACTGATAATGAAAAAATAAACACATAGAAAGTAGCCAATTTGAAGTATTTGAGACGCAACCTCAAATGAGAAAAAATTAAATGGAAGTGTCAGATGACAGAAATGCCAACAGGCCTCTGCAACACAAGATGCAAAAGAGACAGTTATATACATTATGGTGTTTCCAACTAGTCCTGAACCTATTTCTTCATTTTCTTGAGGACTTGCTTTTAGGCTAAGTGCAAGCACCACTGCACGGGAGGCCAACATGCACCCTACGAGCAGCCCCATACTTTGCGATGCCCCCAGAAAAATAACATGCATGGCCTCATTCAAATGTCTTCGGCCACAACATGTGTCCAAAGACTCATCAAATATAGAAGTTCCTTCAAAAAATGCACCAGATAACTCGTCAAATTTCTTGGTTGTCACTCTTGGATGAGCTAGCTAGTAGACAATAATGATACGGATATCAAGATTTTGTATGTACAACAGGTACATGTACATGTAATGTACACAAGTACTTCAAATTTATCTGATTGTCATGCAGTCAGATCTGGGAACAGAATTACTTTCTAATTTGATCCCAGTTTCACATAATAAGATACAGTTACAGACTAACAGCCCAGTTGAATCAGTTCTGTTACCATCAAGGTTTGAAATGACAGTATGGGACAATCAATTCCTGCCACATAAGGAGATGGAACAGGAGGGCTTCAGCCCAGGTACTTCTACAGAGTCATCCAACTTTTCCTAGTTGTTTGTATATTTCTAGTAGTTTATCTTTAATCATCAAATACAGATCTGAGCATTTGTCACAAAATATTAAATTATTACACTAGATGTGCTCCATCTGAATATTAAATGAAAATTGGACCCGGCCAAGGAGTTCTTGCAAAAATTAAATGTTCAGCATAATTTGGTTTACAAGTTCCGATCCAATTAATAACATGCTCTAGATCACAAACTGGTTACAGAATCTTCTTGATTTGCTGCAAGAAGAATGGGTGGCGAAGCAAGGCACCTCTACCGTTACGAGAGTTTTAAACACTTTGAAAAGACGCTAAGAGATATCTTTACATGGCCTTAATTACTCTTCCTAGCCAAACAACTAGAAGACAAAATATGTGTTCACAGTGAATCTTAATATCCAAAAAGGTCAGAAAGAATAGAACTACCCACAATTGAACCACAACCGCAACAACATGGTTTCACGAAAACAATATAGAAGCTACTGAAAATGGATGGAGTATTAGATACACCACCAGAATCCCTCTAGATGAACGGGAGATAGTGAATATATACTAATGCATGCCTTAAACTTAATTTATATATTCTCAGGCATCTTCCGCTCCGTCCCTCAGCCTACCTCCCCTATCCACTTTGCCTGCCAAATGGCAGATTTCGTTTGTTGCCACTTCAGTTAGAAAATGCCTGAATCCTGACTTGGATTCCGTTTATTTAGATAAATTTATGCTCTCTTTATAACACAATGTGTTTAAGAAGCTGGTAAAGAAGTTCAGGTCATTTACCAAATAAACCAAAAGATCATTGCTCAGAACCAAGATAACCCCATTATGGCAAAAGTGAAAAGAATGAGGCAGAATAGCAACCAATGGATCCCGATCTCTCAAGGTACGTCATGCAAGCAATACTCAGCTCTTCCAACTTAGTCAAAGATCTTGTCGACTGCAAATGGAATCTTACCAGGCTGGTATGCAGATTGGTCACTCCCCCCAACAGCAAAACTGAGGCCACTACGACGTTGAGCAGCAATTGATGGCGGAGGCAATTTGGGTGCCTCATCTATGTTTTCAGTATCAGGAAGAAGAATTTCATCCATAGACATGCAAAAGCTTTTAATTTGAGAATGGATGTTTTCTTGGACTTGCTTCTGTTGATCAGCAACGGAGGCGTTATTAGCCATATCAATAATTTCCTCTATATCTGCCTCATCAGCACTCCTTCCCAATCGATAATAGCTGGATGTTTAAATATTTCATGAGCAAGAATTTGAGATTTACAAGCACAACCAATGCAGCATGGACACAGAATAACAAAGGTAGAATCAATTTGCATGAAGCACTTGGTAAAACAGAGAACAAACATATAACATCTACGAAAAAACAACAAATGTCCAAACACGATGAATCTCCTAATAATAAAATGCAGACAAAACTCATAATTTCATAACAAGTTGAAATGAGCATGGTTATTTTTTTTGATAATTAAGACAATTATATTAAAAAGGAAAAACAAAGATACAAAGCAACAGAGTTAACAGTACAAAAGACTATACTGATAACCCTAACAAAAGCAAGCAAGAAAGCTAAGAAAATCCGAAAACCCCGAAAAAGGAGAACCCAACATCACATTGGCCCAAAGAAAAAGCGTCTGCAAAAGAAGACCCCTTAAACTATCCAAAGACCGCTCAAAATTTTTGAAGCATCTGTTGTTCCTCTCCCTCCACAAGATCCACCAAACAACAAGAGGAATCATCATCCACACTGCCAAAGCAATGGGGTTGTCGAACTTCCTATTCCAGCCCCTCAACACCTTAATCACCCTCCTAGGCATAACCCAAGAAAGGTTCATAATGCAAAAAAAAAATACGCCCACAACCCTCTAGCCACCGAGCAATGCAAGAAAAGATGATCCACAGACTCCCCCTCGCATTTACACAAGACACACCAATCAGTCAAGTAAAGCCCCTCCTCCTTAAGTTATCAATAGTCAACACTGCCATGAGCAGCCTCCCAGGCCAAAAAAGAAACTCTAGAAGGAGCCAAAGTCTTCCAGCACTGATGCCAAGGGATAACCAACTCAGTATCCCTCGAAAGAAGTCTATACATAGACGTGACCGAAAAAGTACCGATTTTGGAATCCCGCCACCTCATCTTATCGACCTCCCCTCTCCTAACTACCTGCCCATACAGCAAAGAGTAAAAAGCCGCAAAGTCATCCAACTCCCAATCATTGGCGGTTCTAGAAAACTGAACATTTCAAACCGTAGTTCCCGACCTATCCTCCAAATAATCCGCCACCAACGCATCCTGATTTTGAGCCAAAGAAAATAGAAGGGGGAAAGCTAACCTTAGAATTCGCTCTCCACACCAAAGATCATACCAAAAACGAACTCTAAGCCCGCATCCCACCACTAAAAAGATCCTCTCATAGAAGAATGCCCACCCGTACTAATATGCTTCCACAAGCTCACCTCATAAGAACCATTCACCACCAGAGTCCTCCATCCCCCCACCTCGCAACCATACTTCTCCAAAATGACATTTCTCCATAAACTATCGGTGTCCGTAGCGAACCGCCACAACCACTTCCCAAGTAAGGCCTTATTGAACAAAGGCAAATGCCTTAGACCCAACCCACCAACGCTAAGAGGAGAGCACACCTTATCCCACCTGACAAGATGAAACTTTGTCCCTCCCCCCCACTACCCCACAAAAAGTCTCTTTGGAGCTTTTCCAATCTGTTAGCCACCATGGGAATAGGAAAGAAAGACATGAAATAAGTAAGAAGGCTTGAAAGCGTAGACTTGATAAGAGTTATTCTTCCCCCGTTCGAAAGGTAAATACACTTCCAACTAGCAAATCTCCTCTCAACCCGCTCAATAATGTCATCCCAAATGCGTGGACTCTTATATCTCACTCCAAGGGGGAGCCCAAGGTAAGTCATCGGAAGGGAAGAAACTTTACATTTCATTATGTCAGCCAACCGCTGAACGTTGAGGCTACACATACTTTCAGCATAAGAAAACACAAATAACCTAGAAGTGTACTGTAGTTCCACTGGGGCTCAGAAGTTGGAAGTATATGAGATAGAACTTTGTGGAAGCCATTGGTAAAGTCAGCCACTTCATGAAAAAAAATGCTGAAGGATAGGAGGACATAGTCCAAGAAGCCAACATGCTGCTTATATGAGACTACCACTGGAGACCGAGTCACAGACCCTTTGAAAAGCTCCGTTAACAAGATCTTAAAGACAATAACACTGCAAAATGATTGGCCTAAGAATTAACAGGGTTAATAAAGATGTTAAAGACTAGAACACTTCAAAATGATTAGCCTAAGAGGACTTAGTATCTAATTGTATAAAGATATCCAACATTGGACCAATTTGATCGAAGGACAATCAAATATTTGTACTTGCAAGCCATATGTTATAGTCATTGAAGAACAACCCAACAGGGGACCATGAAATTTCAATCTCTACATGCATACTCTCAAAAAGCAGCAATACGAACCCCCATCTTTCCTTTCTTACATTTTATTGGATTTTGGAACAAAAAAGATGAAAGATTGTCTCAACCAGACTCAGGTCATGGTATACTAAAAGACAATGACGTTCATATAGAGACGTGGCATAGATTAAAATTGTGTTTCTCCACAACTTAGACAAAGATACAGCAAATTTCAGGGTTGTACACTAGCCATATTACTTTTTTTTTTTTGATGAATAACCTCTAATATTATTAAAAAGAAAAGAAAAAGAGAGAGATCAGTACAAAGGTTGTACTAATCTCACTCAAAACATACAAATGAAAAAGCTAACGAAATCAAAATAATCCACAAAAGACCCTCCCAGTACAGCAGTAACCCAACAATAAAGGGAAAGAAGAAAAGTATCTTGCAAATGAGCCGAAGAATTGGCAGAATTCTGAAAGCATCGGGTATTCCTTTCCCTCCACAAACACCACCACAAGCACGAAGGAATCATCTTCCAAATTGCATTAGCTAAAGGGTCCTTAAATTTCTTTTTCCAACTCTGTAAAACTCCCACTACTGAAGCCGGCATTACCCAATTTAACTGACTAATACTGAGAACAAAGTTCCACAATGCAGACGCCTCCGAACAATGGAGCAACAAATGATCAATAGATTCAGCATCACCCTTGCACAAATAACACCAATCAATCACACATATTCCCCTTCTTCGCAAATTATCAATGGTCAAAATCTTTCCATGCATCACTTCTCACACAAAGAATGCAACTCTCATAGGGACTTTACTCCTCCATACATAACGCCGCGGAATCAAACTCAAACTATCCCCACGGAGAAAATTGTAGAATGACTTAAATGTGAATCTACCATCTTTGGAACCCACCCAAACCACCTTATCAGAACCACTTCTCCTAATAACATGAGCATAAATAGTGCAATAAAATGACATAAACTCCGATAATTCCCAATCATTAGGACTTCTAGTAAACTGAAGATTCCATACAATATTGGCATCTCCAACCTTCATACCATCAACAACACGAACAAACGGATCCCGAGCCAAAGAGAAAACAATGGGAAAAGAGTAACAAAGTGGTCTATCACCACACCATCTGTCATGCCAGAAACTAACACTCTGACCCGATCCCACATCATAACGAATATGGCGATGAAACACATTCCACCCATTACTAATATGTTTCCAGAGACTTACTCCATACGAACCCCGCAAAGTTCTTGTACCCCAACCATCCTCCTCGACTCCGTATTTAGCTTCAATGATCTTCCTCCAAAGGCTATCCCTCTCATTAATAAACCTCCACAACCACTTACCCAACAACTGAAGGGATTGGCTTTAAGACATCTTTGAAGACCAAACATGCCTTACAGAGAAATTTGTTCGGGAATCAAGTTCATACATCTTCATAAAGTGATTACAGCTTAAAAGGATTTCAGTTCTTGCAGCAAACAGTTAGAAAGAAAATATGCAATGACTAAACAAGTGTTATTGATGTGGAATATGATGGAGAAGTAGAAATGAGATAGAAAACTCAAGAAATAAGAGAGAAGAAGAGAAGATAAAAGCCAAAGAGAAGGGGAAACACCACATTTGAGTGCAAAGGCAGCCGCCAATAAACTTTATAATCTCAGTTTGAATATTTTAAGCTTCTCACAAATTTTAAATAGAGAACAAAAGGTCCTAAGCAATCTCTAAAAGCCCATGGGCTAGAGCCTGATAAAACATAATAACTAATAATCTCTCAAAACATAAACCACAACCAAAGAAAGTAAAACAATTAATAGAAATATCCCATTAGTTATGCAGCAGATTCTAACAAGTTGTCACAAAGAGTTGACCAATCTCTCTGTCATGATATTGATACTGAATGATAGGAGTTGGAACCACAGCTCTATTTAATAATGTATCATACTACAAAAAGAAGCATGCTTTTATCAACAGTATAGGGAAAGGATTCATCCAATAGATTAATCAACGATTCAGAAGGTCTGCACCACTAATTTGGGGATATTTGCATATGACTTCAAACAGCAGTATGATGGGGACTTACAGCCCATGTTCAGAGTCAACAAATGATAATTCAGATAACAAAGTGAGAGTAACCTGGTATAAAGAAACAGCCGATTTATGTCCACCTCAAATTGTAGGTGTCTTGGATTCCTAGCAAGCATGGGACTTTTTGCAAGAGCTTTCACAGCCTGGGAATATCATTTTCAAATGAAAAAACATTATTATTTAGTATATTAGTTACTGCATCATTGGCAAATATATGCAGCATCGAATTCTAGGATGAACTGAAGCTGCAGGCAATATCTTCCCTCCCAAGGAAATGGAATGCTTCGATCTTTAAGGTCATTGATTGGATAAATAACTAAAAAAGTAATCCCTTTGTTCAACATGTGTATACAAGCATTCTTATAAATAACTAAAAAAGCCTATCGAATAAATCATTATCAAACTCTTCATCGAGCAAATATCTAGTTTATTAAAGAGTGGAGAAACAGAAATACAACTATTGGAGAAACGAAACTAGCAATGCAAGAAAACAGAAAGAAAAAAGGGAAGAGACATGGATCAAAGGTAATACACAAGGACATTAAAGCCTAAAGTGATGAAAAGTAATTTCAATCTCCTTTTGTTCCACAGAAGACAATATGATAAAATGCAACTCATCTACTATTCAGAGCACAGAGTTCTTACCAACAAGGGTGTCCTACAAGGCTAATCCGACATATTATAGTATACATTAACTTTACCTAAGCAGATGTTAACAAAGAAGCTTTGATTGATATAACTTGCAATTTTACATGAACCATCCACGATTTTCACTTTTTAACCAATTTATCGCGTCCAATACTCAGTCCACAATTTTAGAAATTTATGATAGATAGCTTCAAAGGTCGAAGCGTGACCTCAGGTTCTTCTTCACATTTTTGCTGGTTCCCCAGATACAAGCTGAGAATTGTATTCTATTGACTCTGCAAATTAATCCTACCTAAAATCCTGGTCCTATCCTACATACCCATGACTTTTCAGCCAATCTGAACTGTCCGCTACGACTACGACCATGGGGTTGTACAATAGACAATCCATGTCAAGTTATTACAAGCCATCTCAACTAATATATTAGTGATAAAGTAAGCAATTTTAGTAAAACCAACTTATGGACTAGCAAGGGCATCTTTGTGAATCTCGTAAAACCCTCGTCTCCCGCCAAATTTTGAAGGACGACTGCCCCTAGTTTTTCTCTTTTATAAAACGCAAACAAAAAGAAGAAAAATAAATGAAAGGTAAACCTTGTTCTGTATATGCACATCACAATCCAACTCGATTAGCTCCATAATACGCATTGTCTAGGCTGTCATTTTCGATTGAAGAGTAGATGAGACTCAGTTGAGTTAAGCTTCTCAGTTTCATGAGGTCCAACAAATGGATAATCCAAATCCAAAAGATTTACTAAGATTCTCTTCACTTCCATGCGTTTATAGGCAAAAATGGCCCCGTGGTAGTGAATTTTGCAAGGAAATCCTAGAGAAATGAAGACTAAGCCTCAGAATGAAAACTAAAACCCCGTTCTATAGAGAGATGGGTAGAGAGATACCTCTTGGAATTTTTGGAATAGAAAAGCCATTGGTCAATGAGTCCCAGAATGCACTGTAGTCACCTTGACGGCTCGGAGCGCGGTTGATCTGAATTTGGCAAATGAACAGAAATGTACTCCTGAGCAATAAGCAGGCTAGACTGCCTTAACACGTGTGAGAGACTTCGATACTTTCTTTTTTTTTTTCGGTAATTGACTTCTTTCTTTTTTCTAGGCTTCAGTAATTGACTTCGATACTTTTCGTCGTTGGAACAGGTGAAAATTGGTCACGTTTGAGTATCATTTTATGGGATTAGCCTCCTCGCACCGAATTGCATAGTACAATAGGAGAGAGGAGTAGAAGGGAGTGGGTCCCGTCGGGGACCCACACTACTCGGGCAGTATGGTTCCTGATCGAGTAGTGTGGATCCTGAGTTAGACTCACTTCCCTCTGTCCCTCTCTCTCCTATTGCCCTTGCAGAGGATCCTAGTCTCATTTTGTGGGGTTTGTGAAAGTATGGAGGTAAAATAAAAAATTATTTTGATACATTTATAAATTTTATAGGGTGTTAGGAGGTTTTTTTCTTCTTCTTTTTCTAAGCAACGCAAGTTTTATTCCAATCTTAAAGCAATCACATCTCAAGGAGGATCAAAATATCAACCATGTCTTAGCAAAAAAGCAGGTAAAAAGTCAAATGGAATACATCCAAAAAAAATGATTTAGCTACAGCCCATTTAGCCAAAGAATCAACGTGGTGATTTACTTTGACAGGAAACTTTTAAAAAGTTCCACAATGGTATCTGCAACCCATTTCTCTAATGGCTTCAACAGTACATCCAAGTTCCTCTTCCCCTAGAAACGAAGTATCACCAATATACGAAATTGATAACAAAGAATCACTCTCAAACACCACTTCCAACAAACCTTTGGACCAAGTTTCCCCTGTTCCATCCTAATAGCCAGAAGCTCTGCCAATAGAGGAGACGTCATGGGAAAAATCTCAAATCTAGCCCAAACAGCAACACCCTGATGGTTAAAACAAATACACACTAAAGCAACAAAAGATGATCCAACAACAACATCTATATTGATCTTAAAATCCCCAATAGGCAATGTTGTCCAAAGTTTAAGCTCTTGTCGAGCTTTATCACCTCATGCCAACAAATGTTGACGATGACATCTTTGAATACTTTGCAACAAGATCTTAGGAACAACAGGGGTACGGTTGTGACTTTTTTTTTTTGTTTCTAGCAAACCAATTCATATCCATAGCAATCACCACATACATAATAAACGCAAAATCATCAAGCGGATTCAAATGTAGTTCCTTGATAGGATTAAGAATAATATTTATCCACTTCACAATCGATTCTAACTGCAGAGCCTCCATATCCAGGAACCAGGGAGACTGACGCCAAATACACTAAATCAATGGGCAAATATAAAAGTAAATGCTCCAAAGTTTACGCATCACATTCACAAAGAGGACATAGAGAAAACTCCAGAGGAGCATTCTAAACAATCCTTCTCAGATTGGTCCTGGTAGGAAGAGCATTCCAAACAATACACCAAAGAAAATGTTTGATGCGATCCGGCATTTTAAGACGCCAAAATGTCTTTCATTCATTGCGGGATAAAATTTCTAGAGGTTGATTCCGAGCCCGACTAATCTCCATAAAAACACTCTTTATCGAGAACACTTTATCTGGAGACAGTAACCACTGACCAACATCATTATCGCAAGGAGGAGGAAGTTGAAGAATGGCTTTATGCACTAATTGTAAGAAGTATGCTCTAAAAATCATTATTTTAGATAATCGTTATTTAGATACCACGTGTTTATATTTTTTAAATTAGGTAATAGGTTGTGACATAAGATGTTACACGGTAATTATTGAGTTACATTGTAGAAAAGTCATGCCAATGGTTAATGAATCAAAAGCAAGGAGTATGACTTTTCGATTCCTTGTACACTTGATGTTTTGTTCTAGACCAAAGTACATATTTATGTACAATAGTTCTATACTCATTGTGTCTCTATTAAATAGGATAATGTACTCAGTCATCAAGTTAGTGACCTCAAGAAAACGAGTATGTGCACTGTAAGAGTACATGCATTGAATGAGATCAAATATGGATACCTTCTAAAAGTGATCATTGATGTTGAGAAGGTATTCAATACAATTTGTTTATGATATCCTTAGACCTGAGAGGTTTGTATAGATTTTTTTATTGTGTACTTGTACTCTGACCGAACCATTTGGTGATGATCTTTCAAGGTCAAATATTCTAAACAACGTCGAGTCTTGTGCATGATGATTGGGTTTGTATAAATGCTCAATAAGGAATATACCAATCTCCTTGAGATATAGTATATTCAAGTATATCTATATAAGGTTGGACTCGGGAAAAAGAAATCTCTGGCCAGAGAAATTTTGTGAAAATATTTTTTGAAATTAATATATTATATTTATTTATTTGTGAAATTATTTTGGAATGAGAATCCAACGAGTTACATATTATAAAATTAAGAATTATATGAGCTAGAAATTTTATCAATGATAATATTTCGGTCCTATTAGCTCATTTAAAATATAGTATGGTGAAAAGATAAATAAACGATTATAATTGTTAGCAAAAGGGATTTCATAAATCAATCTCAAATTCTCGGGGGTAAATTGTAATATGTTGATAGACATGATTATAATTAGTAGAAGCCTGAAATTTGATCCATGTGATCCTATGGTCAAGATCTGAGATCCCTAACAATCTCACACATTATCACAGCTAAGATTTTCATATATAAGGATAGGTATGAGATAGTCTACCCTAAATGTTAGTTTCAAAGTTGGCCAACAGAACTCAAAAAATTCTACGAAAGTTGTGAGAGTGGAGAGGAAGGAGATTAAACATTTGGTCTGCTATTATGGAATTCTCGAGATTGTGAGATCGACAAGAACCTGAAGATTATTGAAGAATTCTCGGAATCAACAAAGAGAATTTGCTAAGTTAATTTTCCGCAGTTGTAACTTTCACTAACATCATCACAAATATTCTTAATAAGCTCTTCATTCCAAGCCGAATGCTCCTCACTCCATAATTCCCATACCTTAATACTTCTCACACCATCATCCTCCAGTATCCGATGTACTGGGTTAAAATTCTCCAAACCAGGTAACCATGGATCCTTCCAACAATGTATCTCAGAATTCAAACCCACCTTAAAGCAAATTCCTTTCTCCAAATGAGGAAGTGTTCTCTGGATTCCTTGTCATAGCCAAGAACAAGCTATAAACATACCCGAAATACCAACCTCATCTTCATTATAATATTTTGCACATACCACCCAAACCCATAATTTCTCCTTTTGACAACACAGATGCCATCCCAGTTTTGATAACAAGGCAAGGTTGTAATTAGAAAATAAACGAAACCCTAAACCTCCTAAATCTTTTGGCCAACATAGAGAAGACCACGCACGAGGCACAAAACTTATATTTTTCTCCTTAGGAAATCCCCACCAAAACTTCCTCATCACTGAATCCAACTCAAGGCAATATCGATTAGGCAACAAAAAATATGACATAAAGTGTGAGACCCCGATTTTCTCCTACGTAATTGCTTATGTATTATTTTATTTTTCCAATGTAATAGTTTTTATTTCTTAATGGGGCTATGTTTTGGCCAATGTATGGCCTAATTTTTTATGTTATGGTATTTCGATTAAAATGGGATTTTATTTCATAAAATCTCTTTAAATAATTAATATGCCATTTTATGCAAGTATAAATTATATTATGTTAAGAGCCGAAATTTGCAAGTAAGTTCCTCTTTTACAAATTGATATTTTTCATTTACCTAATATGATTCATGGACCATATAATTTGAATTATGCTTTAATAATTCCCTTGTATAAGCCGAAATTTTTAATAGATTAAATAATGAAATTCTTTTTAATACATGGATTAAATATTGTATGTGACATGTAACATTATGATGTATTCTATATTATTAGAATTTCCATATGAATTAATTGATAAGCACACTTGCTTATCATAGTGATAAGCAAGCATGATAAGTTAGGAAACTTTTAGAGTGATAAGGCCTTGTGATTATTGTAGAGATAGGCTAAGGCCATTATCACATGATAAGATATCATACTTGTAAGGTGATAAGCTATTGGAATGGATAGATAAGTAAGAGAGCTTATAAAGTGATAAGTTAGGTGATAAGTGAAAACCAAGTTGAAAGTTAGTTGCATATTAATGTGGAAGTAACTAGGTTGGTTGAAAAGCAACCAAACTAAGCAAAGGAGGGCTTCTACGTGAAAGGCAAGGAGAGGAAATTTGGAAGCCAAAGTGAGGTGCCATGTGATGTGTAAGAGATGTGTAAGAAGGTGTAAGTGTGTAAGAATTGATAAGACAAGGCATTGAAGTAAAAAGAGAAGAGAAAAGCAAAGAGAAGGAGTGTTGGTCGATGGACTCAAGGGAGGAGAGAGAGTGATGTAATTCAAACACAAGCTTGGCTAAGGGGATAAGATTTGATGGGGAGAAAAGATGAAAGAAAGAGAGAGAGAAGGATGTGGACATGGCCTTGGTCGGCCAACCCCTCCATTCATCCCCCCTCCCTCTTTCAAATTCTCTCATGACCATTCTCTCTCTCAAACCCTATGTCATAGCCTTAGGGTTGCATGGGGAGACTCAATCTCACACCAATCCCCTTGCTAATGCCATGACCGAACCCCCCCCCCCATTTCACTCAACTCTCTCTCATTCCAAGCCTTGGCCGAATATTGCAAACCTCTCCATTCTCTCCCATTTTCAAGCCTTGACCGAATCTCACACTCAAGAGTTCAAGGTTTGTGCATTTCATCTTGCCTCTAAACCACTTCCATCTAGCTTGCCAAAACCCATTCCAAAAGCCAAGTAAATCTCTCTTGTTGTAGACAAAAGTCCTACCTTAAAAACCCTAGTCATTTGACACCATTTTTCTTCAAGCTTACCATGCCCTCTTCACCACCATAGAGCTTCTTTTAAACCAAGCTTGGTCATTTCTAAAGAGGGTGGACCGAATCTTTGAAGGAGGAAAAGGATAGGAAGAGTTGGTAAAGGTTGAAGGTGAGTTTAGTTTCATTGATGATTTTGTCTTGAGCTTCAAAAGTACTAACCAAAGGTACCTTATTTTCTAGGTGCTCAAGCTTGGACAAACAACAAGGTAAGGCTAAAATGATTTTGTTGGGTTAGCATGAGTGGCCGAATGGCCTATGTATAAGATCTTGAAGTTTTATTTTGATAGATGCCTTGATGTTGTTAGATCTTGGATGCTTAGGAACCCTAAGTTGTTTACATGCTAGATCTAACCATGGAAGCCCTAGATCTAAGGTTGTATGTGAAGAAAAATGTAAATGGAGAACAATGCAAGCTAAAGGAAGTTAGATCTAAGTTTTTGATATGTTGGGTGATGAAAAATGATATCTTTGTTTAGATCTATGGATATTAGTGTGAATAAAGAGTAGATCTATTGTTGATGGAATTATTTGATAAAAAGGATTAAGTGTATGCATGCTAGTTAGGTCACAAATGCAAAGGATATGCATGATATAATTTTTAGCATGAAAAGGGTACATTTTGGGGTAAGGCCGAAAATAAGCTATGTGGATTTTCATGTATAGTTTTGAATATGTGTAGATCTGGACATTGGCCTTAACATGTGCAAGATTTATGACCTTAAATGCATAGTAGATGATTATGTTAAGTATTGGAAGCATGCATGTTGAAGGAAATAAAAGAAAACTAATCATTGGGGAAAAACATGTGTTGGCCGAATGCCATGAGTATAGTGTATGGTGTTGGTGCTTTGAATTATAGATATTAGGTTGTGAAATTGTTGATTGGAGGATGGGATCACCCTTGGAGAAAAAGTTGTGATTTAATTGGTGCATAAATGGTAGTGGCCGAAAGTTGCAAGAAAAGTTAACCCTAAGTGCAATTCATGATTTATGTATTTTCATTGTTGTGTTGGATGAGAAGAATTAGGGTTAGGCTAGTTGGAATAATATTATAGAGCCATGATCTTTATTAAATATTATTGGAACCCTAGTTAAGCTTTACTAGGGTTTTATTTGAGGGTTAAAGTCTAAGTTAAGATTTAATCATGAATAATTTATTAATAGTTAGAAATAAGGTTTTAATGTAGTACGTGTAATAAAAAGAGACTTAGGTTTAAATCTAAACCTATGAGTATTATTTAACCCTAATCGAGACATGTACATGGATAAATATATTTTTATTTCAATAAAAATATTAATGATTTAATAAGCTAAGTTTTGAATATTTAAGGAAAAGAATAAAATAATTATTTTGTAATTAAATGAATTTCAGTAATAAGTATATATATATATATATATATATATATATATATATCTTCGATTGATGACTGATTTCAAAAAAAGAAATGATTTCATAATTCTTAAAGTCTAAAAGAATATTTGAATCGCTTGTAGGCGATCCACGTGTCTGTATATACGAACAAGAAGACCAAGAGTAAGTGGATACTGTAAGTGGACAGTAAGTATTCTTTTTCAAAACTGGAATGACACACTGCATCATTTCATGAATAAACATGAATTTTAAGAAAGCATGACATGATATGAATTTCATGAACAAGCATGAATTTTAAGCAAGTATAAATTTTAAGCAAGCATGACATGACATGTGCATTGCATGAATTTTTCAAGAAGAAAATTATGCAATGATTTTTATGGAAAGAATATGAGAAGTTTTATGAAACGATAAGTTAAGATTAAGGGCACCGGTCGGTACCGTACCATTAAGTTGGACTCCCATACCGAAGGACATTTATGAGAAGGACGGGGGAATCCAAGAGGCTGTGCAAGCCACACTGAAGGACAGTGAGAAGGTGTGGTGCCTCCAAGGGTCGTGTCTAGCCATCAGGCCTGGGGCAACTACGGGCTAGCTCGACCAGATGTTAAGGTCTCCAAGGGAATTCGGGGACGGTTCCGAAGGGAACGCACAACCCTGACTTCAGGGGTCAAATGGAGCGAGCCCGCAAGTAAAAGACATGAAATAATTATGATAAGGCCAACAAGGGCACAAGTACGAAAGAAAGATTTTTAAGGGCCAAGGGCCAGTTTTACAAGCAAGTATGAAAGGAAGTGGTTTTCAAGGGCCTGGGGCCGAAAACACTAAACAAGAGCATATGCATAATTCATGAGCATGCATATGCATCAATTATCAAGTTTTCTTTCTTTCATGATTAAGCAAGCATGAGTCAAGAGCATGATTTAAGTTTTACGTCTTTTCCCTTACTGAGTCTTTTTGACTCACGTTTTTTTAAAAATTGTGTCATTCCAGATGTATCAGGTGAAGAGAGTCAGGAGGACTACCTGACCTAGATGCCCGAGATATTATGTTTCGCATTTTGTTGATAGTGACACGAGCGTCACTAATTGGGTTCTAATATGTTAATTATATGTTTTGTATGAACTTAATGAGAACCATGTTTATGTAAATATTTGCTCGAACCCCTCGCGATCCTGTACGTTTTCGCCGTAATCAAGTAAGAAAATAAGAAGAACGCTGGAGCCATCCGGGGGATAGCTCGCGGCTGTCACGGTCCCTGCGGGATGCCGTTCGGGGCGTGACAGTTAAGTTGGTATCAGAGGATCGGAGGGTAGAGTCGTAGAACATAGGGAACGAAGTAGAACCCTAAACCCTAAAGCATGAGATAACACGATTAGGGTTAATTATGATGAGAATTTCTGAGGTTGAGGATGTTCTAAGCTGAACGATAACCTTGAAGTGCAGGATGGCACCTAGGAGGCCAACAAGAAATCAAGAGTCCGAGGCTCCCGGAGTTACCACCGAGGATGTGTTGAGGCACATGGCTCAGCTAGTGGTCGAGCACGTGCAGCCGGGTGCCCATGCTGAAGGGGCCCGAGGACGCCCTGAGGGGTGTACGTTCGACCAGTTTAACCGCCAGCACCCGCCAGCGTACAACGGCAGGGGAGATGCCATACTAGCAGAAAATTGGCTGTGGAGATAAAAGAGCTACTTGAAGTCTTAGGGTGTACCGAGGCCCAAAAGTTAAGTTATGCTACCTTCAAGCTGCAAGGGGATGCCAAAAGGTGGTGGCAGTCCGAGAAGGTGTTGCTGGAACAGGAGCTGGGAGAGCAGCCCATAACCTGGGAGAGGTTCCAGCAAGAATTTTTAGATCGTTATTTCCCACGGACGACCCGGGAAGCGAAGGCAAGGGAATTCGCTACCCTAACCCAAGGAGCCATGACGGTGGAGCAATATGCAGGCCGATTCATGGAGCTGGTGCGATTTGCCCCATACTTGGTGCCCGATGAGGAAAGGAAGGCCCGAAAGTTTGAGGAAGGGTTGCACCCGCGGGTCTATGACAGGGTATATAGTCACAACCTTAAAACCCTGGCAGAAGTAATTGAACGGGCAGTGATAGTGGAGAGAGGACTGCAGAGGATAGCAGTCTATCATGACCAGCAAAAGAGGAAGGCTCCTTCCAACCCAACCATTCCGCAGATGCCCTGGAAGAAAAGTAGGCCAGAGCCGTCACAGAGGCAGCCTCAGAGGTCGAACCAGAGGCCGAACCCGAGGCCAAACCAGAGGCCTGGTGGAGCTCAGAATGCCGGAGGAAATCAGTTTCCTCTGTGCAACAAGTGCAACAAGAGACACCCTGGGGAGTGCAGGCAGGGCTTATGTTTCAAATGTGGGAAGCCTGGTCACTTCGCCAGTGACTGTAGGAGTGCAGGCAGCTCAAACCAAGCACCCCGACCCACGCAGCAGGACAATGCAAGAAGGCAGGGAGGCCCAACACAGGCGAGGTTATATGCAATGACTCCGGAGGACGCGGAGAACCAGAACCGAGTGGTGGCAGGTAAGTTGCCTTTGCCCCAGGGGGAAGCCCTAGTTCTGTTTGATTCAGGGGCCACGCATTCATTCATTGCATCAGCATATTGCAAGACACATGCCTTAAATAGTGAGTTGTTGGATTGTGGTGTCCTTGTGTCAACGCCCGCTGGGGGAAGAGTCGAGTGTAGCCGGATGGTGAAGGACTATCCGATAGAGGTAGAAGGGCAAGTCATGTTAGCTGATTTGATAGTTATGGAGATGGGAGGATTTGATATCATCCTAGGTATGGACTGGCTGTCGAAGCATGGTGCCAACATTCGGTGCTATGAGAAGAAGGTCGTGTTCCAAAAGGAGGGGAGACCGGATTGTTGTTTTACCGGTATGAGGAAGATGGAGCGAAGGCCAGCAATTGTCTCGGCCCTGCAAGCTAAAAGATTGTTGCAAGGAGGGCACGAGGGAATTCTAGTATGGGCAAGTGATACGCGAAGTAACACGCAGAACGAGGTCCCTGCGTTTGATCAAACCCCAATAGTGACTGAGTTTCCGGATGTATTCCCGGAAGACCTACCGGGGTTACCACCGGATAGGGAGGTGGAGTTCGGAATTGAATTGGAAGCTGGGACAGTCCCAATTTCCAAGGTGCCGTATCGAATGGCTCCGGCAGAGCTAAAGGAGCTGAAGGTCCAGTTGGAAGATCTCTTGGAGAAGGGATTTATAAGGCCGAGTGTGTCGCCTTGGGGAGCACCGATCCTGTTTGTGAAAAAGAAGGACGGAAGTCTCCGGATGTGTATTGATTATAGGGAGTTGAATAAGGTGACTGTGAAGAATAGGTACCCGCTACCTCGCATTGACGATTTGTTCGATCAATTGCAGGGGGCACAAATATTTTCAAGAATTGATTTGAGGTCGGGTTACCACCAGTTGAAGGTTAAGGAGGGAGATATATCAAAGACGGCCTTTCGGACCCGATATGGTCACTATGAATTTTTGGTGATGCCGTTTGGATTAACTAATGCCCCGGCCGCATTTATGGACTTGATGAATCGAGTGTTCAGGGAGTTCCTGGATAAATTTGTGGTGGTGTTCATAGACAATATTTTGATTTATTCTCGGAACCAGGAGGAGCATGAGGAGCATCTCAGGATTGTTTTGCAGATCCTAAGGGAGAAGAAGATGTACGCTAAATTCTCCAAGTGCGAGTTTTGGTTGCAGCAAGTCCGATTTTTAGGGCATGTAGTGTCGGGAGAAGGAATTGCTGTAGATCCCGGAAAGGTTGATGCGGTTTTCAAATGGCCTAGACCTACAAATGTTAAGGAGATAAGAAGTTTCCTGGGATTAGCAGGGTATTACCGGAGGTTTATCAAGGAATTTTCAAAGATAGCTATGCCGATGACCTCGTTGACCAAGAAGAATGTTAAGTTCGATTGGACAGACGAGTGTGAGCAAAGTTTCCAGACGCTAAAGGCTCATCTGGTTACTGCCCCGGTGTTAGCATTGCCTTCAGAACTTGGGGAGTATGAGATCTATACGGACGCCTCAAAGCAAGGTCTTGGGTGTGTGTTGATGTAAGATAAGAGGGTCATAGCCTATGCGTCGAGGCAACTGAGGCCCCACGAGGTGAATTACCCCACCCACGACTTGGAGTTGGCTGCAGTCGTGCATGCTCTGAAAATATGGAGGCATTATCTCTATAGGGTTAAGTGTGAGATATTTACGGACCATAAAAGCCTCAAGTACTTTAACACTCAGAAGGAGCTGAATATGAGGCAGCGGCGCTGGTTGGAGCTGATCAAGGACTATGATTGCACCATTAGCTACCATCCTGGGAAAGCTAACGTGGTGGCTGATGCTTTAAGCCGGAAGTCGGCTGAAACAAGTGCCGTAGAGGTAGTAGCTAAGGAGATCATGAAGGATCTAAAAAGAGAGGAGATCACGCTTGTATTGGCCGACCGGTATGTTTCCATCGCAGGGCTGTCATTGCAACCATCGCTGGAGGAGCGAATCTGTGAAGCCCAGAAGAGCGATGCGGTGATAATAGGGATTAGGGAAAGGATTGAGAAGAATAATGATCCCGATTTTGAGGATAGGGATGGAGTGCTGAGGTACCGGAGTAGGATATGTGTCCCTGGTGATGGGGGAATCAAGGAGTTGATTTTGGCAGAGGCGCATACTACGCCCTATACCATCCACCCTGGAGGAACGAAGATGTATCAAGACATCAAGAAAGTTTACTGGTGGCCGAATATGAAGAGAGAGATAGCGGAGTATGTCGCTCGATGTCTGACTTGTCAGAGAGTGAAAGCAGAGCACCAGAGGCCAGTAGGAACATTGAAACCTCTGGAGATCCCTGAATGGAAGTGGGAAGGAATAGCCATGGATTTTGTAGTAGGGCTACCGAGAACGACAGCTGGCTACGATGCAATATGGGTAGTAGTGGACCGATTGACCAAGTCAGCCCACTTTCTGCCCATCAGGGTGAAGTATACCCCGGAAAGGCTAGCTGAAGTTTACCTCCAAGAAATTGTGAGGCTCCATGGCATACCGAAGAGCATAGTGTCGGATAGGGATCCGAGATTTACGTCAAGGTTTTGGAAAAGATTGCAGGAGTCCCTAGGCACTAAGTTGAATTTTAGCACTGCTTTCCACCCACAGACGGATGGCCAATCGGAGCGGACCATTCAAATTTTGGAAGACATACTTCGAGCATGCGTCATTGACTTCAAAGGAAGCTGGGCTCAGTATTTGCCGCTAGTAGAGTTCGCATACAACAACAGTTTCCAATCAAGTATTGGCATGGCACCGTATGAAGCTTTGTATGGAAGGAGGTGTAGGTCGCCATTATATTGGGATGAAGTAGGAGAAGGAAGACTGTTGGGGCCAGAGATGATTGTGCAGACAAAAGAGAAGATTCGGTTGATCAAAGAAAGACTTATTACGGCCCAAAGTCGGCAAAAGAGTTATGCGGACAATCGAAGAAGAGAATTGACCTTTGAGGAAGGAAGTAAAGTGTTTTTAAAGATTTCTCCAACAAAGGGGGTAGCACGATTCGGGAAGAAGGGGAAGCTTCAACCCCGGTTTATAGGACCTTTCGAGATCCTGGAGCGTGTTGGACCAATGGCGTATAGACTGGCCTTACCGCCATCAATTGCGGGAGTACACGATGTGTTCCACGTATCGCTCCTGCGCAAATACGTGTCTGACCCTACCCATGTACTAGAGTATGAACCTTTGCATATTAGGGAGAACCTTACCTATGTAGAGGAGCCAGTAAGGATTCTCGATAGAAAGGAGCAGCGATTGCGGACCAAGGTGATACCGCTTGTGAAGGTTCTATGGAGGAATCATGGGGTAGAGGAGGCATCTTGGGAGTTGGAAAGCGATATGTACGAGAAGTACCCCCAGTTAAAAGGAGAATAGGATCCGAATGTTTATTTCCTTCCCTATTGATTGAATGTTTGGCTTGTATGAGTATTATTGTCTGATATTTGTGCTTGACTTCCTTACAAAAAAAGAATGCTAATTCTTTGTGATATATGATGATATTTTGTATGCACACATGACTGATCGTTGTATTATGTTGTCAGATGCCACCGAGTAGTCGACCCCCTCGTTCCCAGCATTCGGGCACGCCTTCTCAGAAAAGGATGACCGCACGAGAGTACCGCAGTTTGTTTCGGGTTAACCATAGAACCCAAGGTTCCACGAGACAGTCGGGAAGCCAGGAGGCTCCGACTCACGCATCACATGAGACGGATAGAGGGGACCCCCGAGGAACGTACCAAACCCACGTAACGTATTGGCAGCAAGGTATGGCGGGGACATACCAGCCCCCGCCACCCCCGGCACCCGACCAACCTGGACCTTCCAGGTGGGGTCAACCCTTATCTCCAGATTGTTCTGGATATCTGGAGGGTATTTATTGGCCAGAGTCGCCAATAAACGCCATTCCCATAAGGACCATGTTACCCGAAGACTTTGAGGAAGATCCGGAAGAGGATCCGGAAGAGGACCCAGAGGAGGATCCGGAAGAAGACCCCATGGAACAACATCCGATACCTAGTGAGACTAGAGAACGATCCCAAGAAAGACCTAGGCGTAGTAACTCGAGACGTGAGTGTACACCTAGGCGATGTAACGAGAACCGACATCGTCAAAGAGTTAGGGCTCAAGACGCTGGATCGGAGACCCACTTTTCGTCACAGGAAGTAGAGTCTAGACCTAGGTTTCATGGACCACCCGAGAACGTCATCCATGACCCTAGTCTAGAGGAACCAAGCCAAGGAATCAGATCGCACTCTTGGACGGGGAGTAATTCCCCAGATCGCGTTTACCAGGGAGAGATTAGTAGTGGGACAAGCACTAACGTTCGTCCCAATCCCCATTGTCCTACGCCTACGCAGTCAGGACAAAATTTCTGGTGGTAAAAGAAATTCCGAGGTCGGAATTTTTATAAGGAGGGGAGAATGTGAGACCTCGATTTTCTCCTACGTAATTGCTTATGTATTATTTTATTTTTCCAATGTAATAGTTTTTATTTCTTAATGGGGCTATGTTTTGGCCAATGTATGGCCTAATTTTTTATGTTATGGTATTTCGATTAAAATGGGATTTTATTTCATAAAATCTCTTTAAATAATTAATATGCCATTTTATGCAAGTATAAATTATATTATGTTAAGAGCCGAAATTTGCAAGTAAGTTCCTCTTTTACAAATTGATATTTTTCATTTACCTAATATGATTCATGGACCATATTATTTGAATTATGCTTTAATAATTCCCTTGTATAAGCCGAAATTTTTAATAGATTAAATAATGAAATTCTTTTTAATACATGGATTAAATATTGTATGTGACATGTAACATTATGATGTATTCTATATTATTAGAATTTCCATATGAATTAATTGATAAGCACACTTGCTTAGCAAGCATGATAAGTTAGGAAACTTTTAGAGTGATAAGGCCTTGTGATTATTGTAGAGATAGGCTAAGGCCATTATCACATGATAAGATATCATACTTGTAAGGTGATAAGCTATTGGAATGGATAGATAAGTAAGAGAGCTTATAAAGTGATAAGTTAGGTGATAAGTGAAAACCAAGTTGAAAGTTAGTTGCATATTAATGTGGAAGTAACTAGGTTGGTTGAAAAGCAACCAAACTAAGCAAAGGAGGGCTTCTACGTGAAAGGCAAGGAGAGGAAATTTGGAAGCCAAAGTGAGGTGCCATGTGATGTGTAAGAGATGTGTAAGAAGGTGTAAGTGTGTAAGAATTGATAAGACAAGGCATTGAAGTAAAAAGAGAAGAGAAAAGCAAAGAGAAGGAGTGTTGGTCGATGGACTCAAGGGAGGAGAGAGAGTGATGTAATTCAAACACAAGCTTGGCTAAGGGGACAAGATTTGATGGGGAGAAAAGATGAAAGAAAGAGAGAGAGAAGGATGTGGACATGGCCTTGGTCGGCCAACCCCTCCATTCATCCCCCCTCCCTCTTTCAAATTCTCTCATGACCATTCTCTCTCTCAAACCCTATGTCATAGCCTTAGGGTTGCATGGGGAGACTCAATCTCACACCAATCCCCTTGCTAATGCCATGACCGAACCCCCCCCCCCATTTCACTCAACTCTCTCTCATTCCAAGCCTTGGCCGAATATTGCAAACCTCTCCATTCTCTCCCATTTTCAAGCCTTGACCGAATCTCACACTCAAGAGTTCAAGGTTTGTGCATTTCATCTTGCCTCTAAACCACTTCCATCTAGCTTGCCAAAACCCATTCCAAAAGCCAAGTAAATCTCTCTTGTTGTAGACAAAAGTCCTACCTTAAAAACCCTAGTCATTTGACACCATTTTTCTTCAAGCTTACCATGCCCTCTTCACCACCATAGAGCTTCTTTTAAACCAAGCTTGGTCATTTCTAAAGAGGGTGGACCGAATCTTTGAAGGAGGAAAAGGATAGGAAGAGTTGGTAAAGGTTGAAGGTGAGTTTAGTTTCATTGATGATTTTGTCTTGAGCTTCAAAAGTACTAACCAAAGGTACCTTATTTTCTAGGTGCTCAAGCTTGGACAAACAACAAGGTAAGGCTAAAATGATTTTGTTGGGTTAGCATGAGTGGCCGAATGGCCTATGTATAAGATCTTGAAGTTTTATTTTGATAGATGCCTTGATGTTGTTAGATCTTGGATGCTTAGGAACCCTAAGTTGTTTACATGCTAGATCTAACCATGGAAGCCCTAGATCTAAGGTTGTATGTGAAGAAAAATGTAAATGGAGAACAATGCAAGCTAAAGGAAGTTAGATCTAAGTTTTTGATATGTTGGGTGATGAAAAATGATATCTTTGTTTAGATCTATGGATATTAGTGTGAATAAAGAGTAGATCTATTGTTGATGGAATTATTTGATAAAAAGGATTAAGTGTATGCATGCTAGTTAGGTCACAAATGCAAAGGATATGCATGATATAATTTTTAGCATGAAAAGGGTACATTTTGGGGTAAGGCCGAAAATAAGCTATGTGGATTTTCATGTATAGTTTTGAATATGTGTAGATCTGGACATTGGCCTTAACATGTGCAAGATTTATGACCTTAAATGCATAGTAGATGATTATGTTAAGTATTGGAAGCATGCATGTTGAAGGAAATAAAAGAAAACTAATCATTGGGGAAAAACATGTGTTGGCCGAATGCCATGAGTATAGTGTATGGTGTTGGTGCTTTGAATTATAGATATTAGGTTGTGAAATTGTTGATTGGAGGATGGGATCACCCTTGGAGAAAAAGTTGTGATTTAATTGGTGCATAAATGGTAGTGGCCGAAAGTTGCAAGAAAAGTTAACCCTAAGTGCAATTCATGATTTATGTATTTTCATTGTTGTGTTGGATGAGAAGAATTAGGGTTAGGCTAGTTGGAATAATATTATAGAGCCATGATCTTTATTAAATATTATTGGAACCCTAGTTAAGCTTTACTAGGGTTTTATTTGAGGGTTAAAGTCTAAGTTAAGATTTAATCATGAATAATTTATTAATAGTTAGAAATAAGGTTTTAATGTAGTACGTGTAATAAAAAGAGACTTAGGTTTAAATCTAAACCTATGAGTATTATTTAACCCTAATCGAGACATGTACATGGATAAATATATTTTTATTTCAATAAAAATATTAATGATTTAATAAGCTAAGTTTTGAATATTTAAGGAAAAGAATAAAATAATTATTTTGTAATTAAATGAATTTCAGTAATAAGTATATATATATATATATATATATATATATATCTTCGATTGATGACTGATTTCAAAAAAAGAAATGATTTCATAATTCTTAAAGTCTAAAAGAATATTTGAATCGCTTGTAGGCGATCCACGTGTCTGTATATACGAACAAGAAGACCAAGAGTAAGTGGATACTGTAAGTGGACAGTAAGTATTCTTTTTCAAAACTGGAATGACACACTGCATCATTTCATGAATAAACATGAATTTTAAGAAAGCATGACATGATATGAATTTCATGAACAAGCATGAATTTTAAGCAAGTATAAATTTTAAGCAAGCATGACATGACATGTGCATTGCATGAATTTTTCAAGAAGAAAATTATGCAATGATTTTTATGGAAAGAATATGAGAAGTATTATGAAACGATAAGTTAAGATTAAGGGCACCGGTCGGTACCGTACCATTAAGTTGGACTCCCATACCGAAGGACATTTATGAGAAGGACGGGGGAATCCAAGAGGCTGTGCAAGCCACACTGAAGGACAGTGAGAAGGTGTGGTGCCTCCAAGGGTCGTGTCTAGCCATCAGGCCTGGGGCAACTACGGGCTAGCTCGACCAGATGTTAAGGTCTCCAAGGGAATTCGGGGACGGTTCCGAAGGGAACGCACAACCCTGACTTCAGGGGTCAAATGGAGCGAGCCCGCAAGTAAAAGACATGAAATAATTATGATAAGGCCAACAAGGGCACAAGTACGAAAGAAAGATTTTTAAGGGCCAAGGGCCAGTTTTACAAGCAAGTATGAAAGGAAGTGGTTTTCAAGGGCCTGGGGCCGAAAACACTAAACAAGAGCATATGCATAATTCATGAGCATGCATATGCATCAATTATCAAGTTTTCTTTCTTTCATGATTAAGCAAGCATGAGTCAAGAGCATGATTTAAGTTTTACGTCTTTTCCCTTACTGAGTCTTTTTGACTCACGTTTTTTTAAAAATTGTGTCATTCCAGATGTATCAGGTGAAGAGAGTCAGGAGGACTACCTGACCTAGATGCCCGAGATATTATGTTTCGCATTTTGTTGATAGTGACACGAGCGTCACTAATTGGGTTCTAATATGTTAATTATATGTTTTGTATGAACTTATTGAGAACCATGTTTATGTAAATATTTGCTCGAACCCCTCGCGATCCTGTACGTTTCCGCCGTAATCAAGTAAGAAAATAAGTAAGAACGCTGGAGCCATCCGGGGGATAGCTCGCGGCTGTCACGGTCCCTGCAGGATGCCGTTCGGGGCGTGACATAAAGTAGGTCGGCATAAGAGACACTACTGATTTAATCAAACATGCCCTCCCCTACTTGAGACAATAATTTGGATTTCCAACCATTAACCAGTTTTAGAATCTTCTCTTTTAGCTCCATATGTGCTTGACGTATAGACCGAGGGAGAATAAGTGGTAATCCTAGATATTTCTCTGGATGCACATTATGAACAATATCAAGTATACCTTGTCAAAGTATCAATAAGGCTGATGGACATTCTTGCTAAATGATACAGATGATTTCCTATGATTCAGGGACTGCCCCGATCACCCAACATAAGTATTAAGAATATTCACCACAACAGAGGCTCAGTAGCATTAGCACAAAAAACAACCATCGTATCATCTGCAAACAACAGATGTGTAATAGTAGGAGTCGTTCTACTAACTTTAATCCCATGAATGGTACTCATCTCCTCAGCTTGCAATATTATCCTTGATAATATGCCTGTGCCAATGATAAAAAACAAAGGAGACATTGTCTCAATCCTCTGGTCATTTAATTAACCATATGGTGAATCATTCAAAAGAATAGAGTATGAAATCAAGGAAATACATTGATTAATGATATACACCCAACTTTCTGAAAAGCCAAAATAACGCAACACAGTCAATAAAAAACTCCACTCCATTTGTCATAAGCACGCTCCATATTTTCCTTAATCTCCATTAAACATATACCCCTTCTCCTAGAGCACATTGTATGAAATTCTTCATAGGCCAAAGTAGAATTTTCATGTATTGTTCTTCCTGACACAAATGTTGTCTGATAAGGCGAAATCAACAGCAACAGTAAACCCTTCAGCCGATTGGACTACATTTTTTATAGTATGTTATATGACACGTTGCATAGAGCTATTGGCCGATAGTGTGTCACCATAGTCAGCATGGTGAAAAGCCAAAACAACACAACACAGTCAATAAAAAACTTCACTCCATTTTTTCATAAGCACGCTCCATATCTGCCTTAATCGCCATTAAACCTATACTCGTTCTCCTAGAGCACATTGTATGAAATACTTCATAGGCCAAAGTAGAATTTTCCTGTATTGTTCTTCCCGGCACAAATGTTGTCTGATAAGACGAAATCAACCGTGACAGTAAACCTTTCAGCCAATTGGACAAATTTTTTTATAGTATTTTATATGACACGTTGCATAGAGCCATTGGTCGATAGTGTGTCAACATATTCGGATTCATAATAGTGTGTCACCATATTCGGATTCTCTACCTTTGGTATAAGAGCTATATTGGTGTGATTTTAACTCATTGAGAGGGAAACCTGTCCGGAACACATTTTGAACCATCCCAATAACTTCCTGCTTCATATCAACCCAATATTATTTATAAAACAAGGTAGTTGACCCATTGGATACAGGTGCTTTTAGAGAAACAATCTGTTTCACTGACAACCAAACTTCTTGGGCACTCGGTATTTGACACAAGTTTTGATTTTCTTCTTCTAAAATTACAGGAGCAATAAGACCAATCTGGGTGTTGGGAGGTTAATTTTACTGTTAAAAGAACTCTTTGTTCTTGAATTTTGGAGCTATTTTAAAAATGGACGTTGTTTTTTTCAACTGATCATATATGTCACGTCAACTAAAATATGAAAGTAAAACATTAAAACAAATGAAATAATAAAAGTTAATATAATTAAATGTCAAAAAAATTAAAACAAAAATTAAGTTCAAAATGAGATTAAAAAATAAGTCACAAAATTTAAGAAAAATTTTAAATAGTCCAAAAACAAATATATAAAAAAAACATAGTTTAAAAAAAACAAAGAACAAAATTACTATTTGGCGCACCCAACCCACCAAGGGTGAACAAGGTCCTTCTAGGGGTGGCCGCGGGTTGGAACCCCGTCGTTTGGGCTGGCCACGAGCCACCAATGCAACAACTAGAGGGGTTCCCTTTACTTTTGTAGATGGCTCGTGGCAAAAACCCCTGTGGGTTTGACCGTTCGTGTGGGCGAGGCCACCCCGTTAAAGGGAAAACCCCTAGGGCCTTCCTACCTCATTTGGGCTCCGCCATCCTTTGCAGGGCAGAGATTAGGGCCCCTACAACCCATGTTATGTCTCTTCACTGGAGAGTAGGGGTGGGCATTTCTACCGCCGATACCGGAATTCCGGTACCGGCACCGGTTCCAGGTACCGGCTACCGTGTACCGTCCAGAACCGGACCCGGAACCAGTAGAGCATTTTTCAAAATAGCAAAACCGGTAATTCCACCGGTACAGTTTTGGCCTAGCCAAACCGCGTAGTTTTGGCCTAGCCCAAAACTGTGCGTTTTGGACTAGACCAAAACACATGTTTTGGTCTCTAGGGTTTTCAAAACCCACGATTTCGGCCGCCCCCCTCCCCCATTTTTCGAACTTCTTCGAGCCTCCCCCTCTGCCTCTCTCCGTCTCTCATTTCTCCTCCTCTGAGTCCTCTCGGACCTCCTCTCACGACTGACTTTCTCTCTCTCAAGCTCTCTCTCTCTGCCCATCCCCTTTCTGCTGACTGCTCATCCTCTCACGGTGGTCGCCGACTCGCCGTTTGCTTCGAAGTTTGAAGGCTGCCGACAGCCACTCATCTCTCTCTCTCTCAAATCTCACAGATCCGGACCATAATCAGTGAATCACACTGATTATCTCAGATCTGCCGACTGCCAGTGCCGTTTGTTGTTTATTTTTTTTTAATTTCATTTTCGTTCATATCATTATCTCAGATCTGCTAATAATAGAAAATTTTTAATTTATTTGTTAATCTCATATCATTATCATTTTCATATCATTTTCGTTCATATCATTATCTCAGATCTGTTAATCTGTTCATATCATTTTCGTTCATATCATTATCTCAGATCTGTTAATCTGTTCATATCATTTTCATTCATATCAGTTATTCTTATCATTATCGTTCATATCATTTTCTGTTCATATCATTATCTCAGATTTGTTAATCTCATATCATTATCATTTTCAGATCTGTTAATAATAGAAAAAAATTTTGTGCAGGTGCGAAGTTTAATCATTATCATTGTGATTGTGAATTTGTGCTCACTACCGTGTGATTAGTGCACTGTCATTGAGGTGAATTTAATTTTTTTTTTATTGAGTAACTGAGTTAATTATTTATAGTAGATTAGTAGTTAGTTGGTTAATTTAGAATTTTAGAATTTAGATTGTAGATTAGGTTGTGAAACTGTGGAGGATGGGCTTGAATGATTGGAGGATTTGGTTGTTAGTTGTTTGTAATTTGTTTGTGAATTTGTGCAATCTGTTTGTGGTGAATTTAAGTTCGGATATTAGTAAACATTTATGAAGCTGTTGTTTTAATAGAAGATAATAGTTTCATGTTTAATTGGGAAGCACGTGGTTGAATGACAATTTAATCTATCATGGTGGATTGGTGGTATGACTCAAATGTACTTAGAACAGAATAGTTTCATGTTTAACTGGGAAGCATGTGGTTGAATGACAATTTAATCTATCATGGTGGTATGACTCAAATGTACTTGACATTTTTTGGTTTTCATTTCTTGACTAGATTTTATTTTTGAAGTTCTTTGGTGATATTTTTTTTTTCAAAACTTTTTGTTTTCTCAGATGGATCCCTTTACTTCTTCTTCAACTCCTTTGGTTGACTCATCGACACCGCGCCTCCAAGTAAGAGTCGATGCTTCCTCTCCTATTATTGGTGAGGAGCTGGCTCCTCAACTTGGGGGTAGTGTTGATGTGTCAGCGTCACCTCTCCCAATCCCAAAGAGGAGGAAAATTTCTCAACCATCTCTGATGTGGAATCATTTTACAAGGGACGAAAAAATAAATGATCCAGAGAAGCCGATGGCAAATAGTAATTATTGTAATCACGCGGTTGGGGTTCACCACACCCGTCAAGGGACCTCCGGTATGAGGTCTCACTTGAAGGGTTGTTTAGCCTATCAACGGAAGCAAAGTAAGTTGGACTTCTCTCAATCGAAGTTCACTCACGATGCTTCTTCAAAATTGGCGAAGGGGAATGTCGTGGGGGAGATGAAGATTGATACGTATGATGAGAAAAAGGTTAGGAGGGCCATCGCTCGATTTATAATCGTCGATGAGTTGCCATTTAGGGTGGTGAGCAAGGATGAGTTCAAAGATATGATTCATGAACTTGAGCCCCGATTTAGGATGCCCTCTCGATACACAGTGATGAAGGATTGTATGGGTCTTTATCTTGATGAGAAGAATAAGTTAAGGAATATCATTTTAGGAACGCGACCTAGGATTTGTTATACAACCGACACGTGGACTTCGGTTCAGAATATGAACTATATGTCTGTAACTGGACATTTTTAAGTGTTAGAAAGTTTTATTTTTTTTAAGGAAAATGCCCATAATATTAGATTAATAAATGTTAGACTTATAATTTCAGATAATTAGATAATAGGATTGACTAGTAATTAGAAACTTGGATTTTGGGTTGTGTTGTGTTATATTTTGTTCTTTTTTAATTATGAATATGTAATAAACATAAATAATTTTGTTTTAGATTTGGATTTTTTTTTCATGATGAACATTGAACAATGGACATTAGACATGGTGATGTGCATATATTTCATAATTTTCTTTATTTTGTGAATGTATCACTTTGATATTGTGATGTTTCATTGTTTTGGAAAATGGGAAGTAATCAATCACGTGTTAGTGAGTTAGTGACCAATCTTTTGTAGTTGGTCATTAAATATTATGGGCATAAATAAACAGGCCATACAAAGCTAACACTATCATAACAATATGATAGTGATGTTTTGATTAAATGGCCAACATTTTATTCCATCAATTCAACTATTTAATTTGTAATATTTGTAGTTTATTTTAGAGGATGTAAATTTGTATTATTTGTAGACTTTACTTTATCTATATGTTTATTTGTAATTTGTAAATTTATTTGTTTGGTTTTATTGTATTTAGTATTTGGTTTTATGTGTAAATTTGTAATTTATAAATTTATTTGTATGATTGAATCATTCTTCTTGAGTTCTTTCATTAAGTATATGATTTATTAAGTTAATTCAATTGAAATAACTATTATGTAATTTGTAACATGTAAATTAGAATCTAGATAAACCAAATATTGGATCCAACATCCATGATCCAACTATATAATTATATACCACATAGTAATAGATTATTATTTTGGATCCAACATCCAAATCTATCTTTAATTTGTAATAATAACATAAGGTCAAATAATATGCAAGATAAAAATATGCAATTATAATTGAAGCCGAAATTAAAAGCCCAAAAATTTAAGATTTTGGGCCCAAAATGGGCCCAAATTTCAGCCCATTTAGATTGCCGGAATTCCGGCCACCGATTCCGGGATCCGGTTTCGGGATTGCCGGAATTCCGACAGTTACCGGACCGGAACCGGATGCCAAAAATGGGATATGGTACCTCCGTTACCCTCCCTTACTGGAGAGTAAAGCTTTTTTGTTTTTAGGCAACTCTAATTTTTTTTGTTTTCCCTTTTTAGTCATCTTTTAGGGTTTCTGAAACTATATAAAATAAGCGAGGGCATTTCTTGTGACACTTAGGGCTGCACATGGATTTTCGGTTGTGCTTATATGGAGGACTAAACCGGACCACTTGTAAGTGGTCCGGTTTAGTTTTTATTTTTTATTTTTTTAGTTTAATTTCAAGGGGGAAGGACATAAAAAAATGTAGAGTTTTAGTTTATGTTAAAACTAAATTTTTTAAGTTTGTAATTTGTATTAAAAAATATTTTTTATTTATATTAATAAATTCTGTCTGGTCCGGATTTTCAAAAGGTATGGACCAGACCGAATTTAAATAAACAAGACTGGACCAGATCGTAAATCCGGTCTCGTTTTGTTCAGCCCTAGTGATACCATTTCGTTTTTTAAACCACTTAAATATGTTTAAATTAGTTAATGCATATAATTTTTTTTGTAAATTGAATTTTTATTAGCTATGCTTTTTTCTTTTATCCTTCAATGAATTTACATGCTTATTAGAGCATTAGCAGCATGTAAATGCATTCTCCTTATTATTTTTATAACCTATATCTGAAAATTTAGTATTAATGTCATATAATCAAAATTTAGATTTGATTATCATTAGCTCAAATGCTCTCCTTTATTAAACTTCTCATTATTTTTACTTTTCTCTTGACTAAGATTGATTTCTATTTTTACTCCCCACTTGACTAAACGTGTATAATTGACTTGGTAATTAATTTCATTGTTAATTCGATTATTTTACCTTGTTTTTACCTAAATACAAGTTTGGCACCTTATTTGTTTTAACAAATTCTTAACCTAGACTATTTCTTGTAATGGTCAACCTTTACCCCTTGTATTTGAACCTTTAGTGGCCAATGACATGTTAATTTCTTACCTCATTATTTTAGTCCTTTTATTGCCTTGATTTTCATTAGGTTGAACCTTATAAACCTTAGGCTAGCATCTTGGACTTGTTGGATCTCATATGGCGAATCTAGGGGGAATTGGCTTGGAAGCCCACAAAACTAAGCCCAATAGCAAGGGCATAGCTGGCCATTTTTAGCACCAAAATCTCCCTCAATCTAGACCTAAGTATGGCTAGCAAAAGACAAAGAAATTTTTTGTGACACTTGGCCACATTACTCTACCTGAATATCCCCTCCCCAATGGCTATTTTTGCTTCACCTTATTAACTTGTTCTTCATCATTGCAAATATTGGATTTTTGCAAATGGCCCCTAGCCTATTAACTTAGCAATCATGATTTGGGCTTGATATAAAAGCCTTGCACCTTTAACATACGCACACACTACACTTGAGAGAGAGAAATCGTGAGGGAGAGAGAGAAGAGAGAGCAGTGCCGGAGAGGAAGGGAGAAGAGAAAGAAAGAAAGAGAAAGAGAAAGAAAAGAAAAGAGAAGGAGAAGAGGAGAAAATCTGAGACGAAGGAGAAAGCAGGAAGAAGAAATAAGAAAAGAAAAAAAAAAAAAGAGGAGAAGGGAGGTAATTAGGCCTTAAACCATTCTCGGCTCCCATGAGCCGTCTCTTCATTTTTATGGGATTCTACATATTATGATCATGTCCATTAACATATAACAATTTTTGTGAAATCTTTTTTGCTAACAATTATTTACTTATTTATCCTTCTCCCATGCTATATTCCATGTAACCCGTTGAAGTCTGTGTTTACAAAATGATTTTCATAAATAAATATATATTAATTTTGAAAAACATTTTCATAAAATTCCTCTGGTCAGAAATTTCTTTTCGAGTCAAACTCTATACAGATATATTGAATATACTGTCCCACAAAGAGGCCGATGAATTCCTTGTTGATCATTCATACAAACTCATTTATCATGCACAAGACCCAACGTTGTCTGGAATATTTGACCTCGAAAGATCATCACCAAATGACTCGGTCAAAGCACAAGTACACAAAAAATAGATCTGCATAAACCTTTCAAGTCTAAGGATACCATAAGCTAATTGTGTTGAATATCATTTTTGCTATCAATGATCATTTCTAGAAGATAAATACATTTGATCCCGTTCAGTGCATGTACTCTTACAGTGCCTTCACTTGTCTACTTAAGGTCATTATCTCAATGACAGAGTCTATTATCCTATTTAATAGAGGCATAACGAGTATATACCTATTTGTACATAAATATGTACCTTGGTTTAGAACAACTATCAAGTGAATAAAGAACTGAAATGTTATACTCCCCGCCTTTTGATTAATTAATTATTGACATGAATTTTCTACAATTTCACTTAACAATATAACTGTGTAACATCTTATATTGCAACATTATACCTAATAAGTATTAAATACATGTGACAATAAAAGATAAATAATTATCTCATAATTATTTTTGAGGACATATTTATAACAGACTTATCTATATTATATTGTTTTTTTTGGGTAACGAGGGAATCTAAGTACCCAGCTACGTGTACCGAGCTCGGACGGACTTGACCCAGTACGCACGAAGTGGGTTCAGCGCCACGGCAAACCCCGGGTTGTGCAGTCCTCTCAAGCCACACATGCAAGTTAAGTCCAGCTTCGCTGAGGAGTGACCTCAAAGAATTGTTTGCACCTAAGGGGATTCAAACTTGAGACCTCAAGGGGAGTAAACCCCTAGGCCCCAAGTTGTGACCACTCAGACCAACCCTTTGGGGTCTGTATTATATTTTTACTGCTGCATGTATGCTTATAATTGACTAATTTTTATTTTTATTTTGTTTTAAATGTCCAAATTTGGAGTTAGATGGGTCTAAGGGCCAAAGCATTTTTTTTCCAAACTGCCTTAGAAGTGATTAATTTTTCTTGTAATTTTTCTTGTAATTATGTATGTAATAGCTTGACTTTATCAACTCTATTTGGGATGAGTTGCTACATGATTACATTTTGTAGAAACTCATAAATTCGAATTACAAAATATAAAAAAAATTAATAAAAAATAATTTTTCATAAATATCCTATAACCGAGATTCGAGATTTTAAAGATCCCACGCATTGTCAAAGTTCAGCCATTATAAAATCTCAAACCGGTCATTTGAGAAAGCGAGGTTGAGCGTTAGAAAAGTTAACGAAATTCTAAAAAATTGGCCTCTTGAATCGAATGAGGTAGCAAGACTGCTTTAATTTCAACTATTAACACGAACTCGCTTCCGTTGCTATTCCTGAAATTCTTTAAATTGAAGCATTTTCATTTGGGCAATCTCCAGTCATGTGAACGCGAAAAGTTTCTCCGTTCAAAAGCTTTCCCCAAATTTGACCTGCTAATGCCGAGCCGAGCTTCCTCATTCAACAGCCATGATGGGCTCGAAATGGGCTTACTGGAGAGCCTGCTTTTGTATGGTATGCTTAAATGGAACTCCAGCGGTGAGTCTGATGTCGGTGGTGCAATGGGGAATGAGCCTTCAAGCCATGATATCGAAGGCTTGATGCTATGGAAAACAGCCGGACTTGCAAAATTGTTAGGCCCACTTTCAGCAGGCTTGAAGTTTAGAACCACCCGTAAGGAACTTCAGTAGTTCGGGTCTCGCTTTGAGGATCAGAAGAAGAAACGGGCCAAGTGGATCCATTAGCATTCAACAGCCCAAGATACCTCAAACCAAATGGTGGCTAAGGCAAAATAAATTATTAGGCTTTTTTTAATATAAAACTTAATTTAAAATATTTAAAAATTATTAAATTTAATATAAAATATTTAAAAGCCCCATTAATTGTTTTTTATGAGGCCCTCATACATGAAATCAAGGCCCCATGACTAGAACAATTAAGAAATTTATAATGCATTTTTTCTCTTTGAGCAAAGTTTAGAAATATCTAAAAATGAATTTGGAGGCCTGAAAGAAATATATTAGTGCACTCATGATAAAAAAATATATGAAAATATTGCATTTTGCCATTTTTTTCTTAGCTAAGTTTTTTTATTTTTAGGTCATCTACAACAAAAAAAAAAATATTTTTAGTCTTTATGTGGCCTTGCTCAGGGTGAGGCCTTAGGCAACCACCTAAGTTGCCTTACCCTTGAGCCGGCCCTGCCTTCAAGCCATGATATCGAAGGCTTGATGCTATGGAAAACAGCCGGACTTGCAAAATTGTTAGGCCCACTTTCAGCAGGCTTGAAGTTTAGAACCACCCGTAAGGAACTTCAGTAGTTCGGGTCTCGCTTTGAGGATCAGAAGAAGAAACGGGCCAAGTGGATCCATTAGCATTCAACAGCCCAAGATACTAGACTGGCCCAGCAGCGGAGAACTTAGCATACCAAGGAAAAATGAAGAAAGCAAGAAAAACAAAATTCCATTAGTCAGTAGCCAATGTATCGTGTGTGAGAAAAAGAATCTGCTCCTTTAATTGATGAAGCAAGATGCAGTTTTGTTGGCTTTGTTTAAGGTATTATCTCTGTGAAACTTCACAATTTACTTTTTCAGGTGGATTCAAAAATGTGATGGACAATATCCTCTTGTCCTACTTGAAGTGGTCTTCTGTATGTGGATACTCCAACCACTTTTCTGCTCCATCCACTTATTCTCTCTCTCAAAGATCACCAGAGCTGATAACTTGAAGGCTCACTCTCTAGCAGTCTTTGGCGGCTGCCCACTCATTCATTGGAGATGTTCAAGCTAATTTTCTTTTAAACAGAGACTTGTGAAAGTTTAATGGTGTTAAGTGACCTTAGTTTTGTTTCTCTCTTTTTGTTTTCGGCTGTTTTTGCTTTTGTAGTTTGTTGTAATTAGGTTTATTTTCATATATATATATATATATATATATATATATATAAATAAAAGATTACTGATTAAAAAAAAGAGAAAAAAAATCTGACTATTTTACTTATTTGGCTTCCGACTTTTCTATTTTCTAATTTTCACCCGTTCCCACTTATGGTTCAAAAGGTTGACCGGTCCAAGCATAAATGTCTTGGTCCACAGCGTTCAACATTTCCATTTTGTCCTCTATAAACGATAAGTCAAAAATCTAACATGCCCACATTGTCTAAGCAATCTGGGACTACACATTTCTCAACAAAGACTGCAACAAAGATTTTTTGCCTTACAAAAGATATGTAGCAGTTGACGGATCTTGATGCTTCTTCTCCCAATTCTATCGTCAAACCACCACCCACCCCCAATTTCCAATTTATTGACCATACTAACGCTATAATAACAATAAACAGGAATCTAGGCTTCTCGACCAAGTAACCTCTGAGATCGCAGCTCTATGAAAAGGAATCAAACCCAGAAGAGCCAAGCATCCGAAAAGTTACAACAGAACCTGTTTGAGGAACCACAGCACCAAGTATATAGTAATGGCCGAAGAAGTATTGTTGTTTGAAACTGAAAGGAGTACAGTACATGACTCTTGGATTTGGAAGAGCATAGTACAAAATCGAACGATTCTTGAGGGAGGGTGGTGTTATAAAGTGGGCAATGGACGTGACATATTGGCTTTGACGGACCCTTGGATAGACTCCGTTGATGGATTTAAACCGAACATTCGTGATGATGCAGATGTCGGCCGAATGGATTTGAAGGTCAGTGAATTTTTGTCAAGCACAGTGAGAGGATGGGATGTAGCGAAGTTGCAACGCACCTTTGTTCAGGCCTCGGTTGATGCCATTTTACAGATTCGGTTGCCTATAAATGACCAGCCGGATCAACTGTTCTGGCCCAGTGAACCTTCAGGTGTGTTTTCTATTAAATCGGTTTACAACTCCCTGGTTGCTCGAAGAGGCGCTGTCACGACTTTACTAAGTCAGGACGAATGGAAGGATCTATGGAGACTTAAGATGCATGACAAGATGAAGCTCCTCTTGTGGAAGGTACTGTGAGATATTATCCCGACCAAACATAAAGTAGCTGAGCGCATTGGGAGTTTGGACACAGATTTGATATGCTCTGTGTGGAGAAGGACTGGAGACCCTTCATCATCTTCTGATGGTATGTCCGTATAGTCGAGCAATATGGTGTGAGTCCCGGTGGCAATTCAATATATTGGCATTCAGTACTGACTCGGTTGATTGGGTTAAAAAAATTCTTCATCCTCATCAGCAACTTGGTATACATTAGAAGAGCAACACTTTTTTCAATTATTTGCAGTGAATGCTATAGATATGACTTGGAGCTGCGGGAATCGGAAGGTGCATCAAAAGCAAACATGTAATGTTTCCATGTTGCTGCCCATGTGTGTAGATTGAGTTTGGAGCATCGGGAGACATGGATGGAAAAATTGGAGCCTGTTGCTGGTCGGGGTTGGCAACCACCTCCGGTAGCTGTCATGAAGGTTAACGTGGATGTAGTAATACATGAGGACTGCGTAGTGGTGGCAGCTGTCATCAGAGATTATCAGGGGTTTTTACAAGGTTTTAAAGTTGCGCGGATTGGGGTTGTTGGTCCATTGCTTGGGGAGGCAGAGGCGGCAAAATTTGGGGTCGATCTTGCTGTTTAGATTGGCTGTTCGAACATTATTTTGGAAGGTGATTCAGAGGTTGTTATTCTTGTGTTGCGACAATTCCCCCGGGTGAAAGATTGGAGAATTCATCCCATTATTATGGACATTTGTGATTCTGTGAGGCAGTTGCAGAGTTGCCAGTTTTGCCATATTCGTCGAGGTGACAATTCTGCGGTGCACCAGTTCGCTCGTTGGGCCGCCACTGATTTCTCTCAGGAGGCAATCTCGGTACTATTGAGCATTTTCCTGATTTATCTTTGTTGTATGCTGGGACAGACCCTCCTTAAAGTTTTGCTTCTCTTTGTTTGTTTTTCAATAAGATGAGGTAATTTTGATTAAAAAAAGAAGAAGAAAAGAGTACAGTACAAGTATGTTGAGGAAGACATGGCCAACAAGAGTCCTGCCCTTTAGGGGTGGGCAAAAAACCCGAGACCCGACAAACCGAGACCGGCCCGACCAGTTCCGACCCGATCGGGTCGGGTTTAGTCGGGTTCGGGTTTACATGTGAATAAAAATGTATTTTCGGGTTCGGGTATATGAACAAACCCGAAATTAAACCCGAACCCGAAAATATAAGGCTATCACCCCGTGACCCGCCTTTTCCGAACCGGACCGACCCGTTTCGACCCGATATTTTCGGGTTCGGGTTCGGGTTTCCTCACAAATAAACCCAAAATTTTTGGGTCGGGTTCGGGTTGAAATTTTCGAATCCGAACCCGGTTTGCCCACCCCTACTGCCCTTCTCCAATACAATCGCGTTCACCAGAAGATTCTCGTGGTCGTACACAATGGAAAGCCTATCGTAGAGTCTCAGGTCATCCTTGAATACATTGATGATACCTGGCAGGGATATCCCATATTACCCAAGGATCCTCATGAGAGGGCCGTCGCACCTTTCTGGGCCAAGTTAATTGACGAAAAGGTAATTTCCTTTCCTTTGTTTCCATAGAATCTGGTGCTTGTCCTGCAAATTCATCACAAAATATGTCACGCCCCGAACGCCATCCCGCAGGGACCGTGACAGCCACGAGCATTCCCCGGGAACATTCCAGCGCTTACACTAACTCTTACAGCGGAAATTTTTTTTTTTTTTTTTTTATACACATAGGATGGCTCACTCAGGATCCACATGTTGGCTGAGATACAAGCCCAATGATCATAACCTCTCGGTATACACATCATAATTCAGAAGAGTCTATACATTGCATCTTGTTCGCAACTTATACAAAACGTACTAGGGCAACATACTGCCACTTGATCAAAATCAGCACTCCCAAGTGCTACCTCGGAGTTCACCAACTCCGTCTCCAATCCCCAAACTTCCGGGATTTCTACGGGAGATACTCTTCTGCTCCCCAGTTATCTTGTGGATCTGGAATGATACGATTTAAAAACTATGAGTCGAAAGACTCAGTAAGGAACAGCAGTTGAAACATGAACTTTAATACAACATAGCTTTAAAAGCATACTTACTTCAATACACTGTAGCGATAAGATAAGAAATGCAAAACTGTAAATCATGAGTTAGTGCATAAAAACCATGATGCATATGCATGCTCCGTGATGCACATGACATGCACTAAAATCTCTTGCCACTCTTGGCCTTTTCAAATGCATTTCAAATCTCGAAATTTGCCCCAGGCCCTTGAAAATATTTCTTTCATAACTTGTTCTTAAAATTGGCCCCAGGCCCTTGAAAATTATTCATTTCATATCTCTTACTGTGGGCTCGCTCCATTTAACCCCCTGAAGTCAGGGTTGTGCTGTTCCCATCGGAACCGTCTCCCATCCCTCAGAGACTTAACATCTGGTCGAGCTAGCCCGTAGTTGCCCCAGGCCTGATGGCTAGACACGACCCTTGGAGGCGCCACACCTTCTCATTGTCCTTCAGTGGGGTTGGTCGAGCTAGCCCGTAGTTGCCCCAGGCCTGATGGCTAGACACGACGCCCACACCTTCTCTTGTCCTTCAGTGTGGTTGCACTTGCCTCAAGGACTAACCCATCCTTCACGAACAACGCCCTCGGTATGGGCGTCCATCCATCCATCCTTCACGAACAACGTCCCTCGGCATGGATGTCTCAGGTTCCATCCATCCATCCTTCACGAACAACGTCCCTCGGCATGGATGTCGAACCTCACTTAACTTAGTACGTATTCAACCAAAGCCTCCGGGCTTAATCATAACATAATTTCTCTTTCATTTGCATAAAACAACTTTTCATGTTTTCTATGCAATGAACATGCCATGCCACTCTTGAAAACATCGTAATTTCATTTGCATCAAAACGTCTCTCATGCGTTCATGCAAATGATCATGCTGTGACATGTTCGAAACATCATGCGTACTTGAAACATTCTTCATGCAATACATTTCATATGTATTAAAAACATCTTGCCATGCACAATAAAACATGCAGTGTATCATTCCAGTTTTCCAAAAGGGGTAAGATTCACTTACAGTACTCCTTGCACTTATACCGATCCACTTGAACTTAGTTCGGTCTTCGCCTACAAGCGATACTCCAATGCTCAGCTATCAACATTCAACAAGGCATACAAACGTATCATGTATTATCTTAGTTTCCAAGTTCATATCCGAAACTTTACGTGAAATTATACATGAAATTCTTGCAACATTTGACTTCCCATTCTTGTAAGTATTTTAACTTTCATAAATCAATTAGTATATAACAAACATCATACATCTCAACCAACTCCAAGGTAGGTGAACTTCTAAGTAGCTCGACTCGATTTCTCTAACATCTTCTTAATAACCTCGATATCCAAAATCGGATCTTTAATGTTTCAACCTTACCAATGATCCATATCAAAACAACAACCTTTATCGCTGAATTCTTGCTCTACACTTACGATCTTATTTTACATGGACTAATGATCATCATATTCATCAATCAAACCTCAAAGATGCGCTATAGCGGTGCTGCCAAGATCTATAGGATTCAACCTAATGTCATGCTCCTTCGAGTTCACATTAGCATCAATGTATCTCAATTCATGCTATAAGAGCATCCTGATACCACATGACTTATTTCACTTGAGTTAGATAACATTTTTCTTAATGAATTTAATTTGGTATTAGAGCCCTACACTCGCTGACCTTATTCAATTAACCAACATCTTTTGACTAATTCATGGCCATTTTACCTTACTTGCATCTGAACCTTTTATTCGTACCAAGACCATTCTTTAATAGCTTACCAGTTCATCATTTTCCAACCCTAATCATGGCTAAATCGTGGCTTGATCTCCAAGTTCTATCCAACCCGAGCCATAGATCTTGATATCATGTGATTAAGTTTTCATATCTTTTTCCTTAACATCTCTTCCATGCATGTTTGACATATTGACATTCTCCTATTTCATTTTCTCTCTTCATATGATCAAGGTTTCTTTTAATATTATAATTCGACCTCATTTACACATCATATGTTTCGGCCAACACATAATCACTCTAATTGAAACTTCAATTCCTTCTTAATACCACAAGGCTTTGTTAAGCACACCAACTAATATCTACCCGAGCCATATACTTCATCATTCATGAGTTTACTTACATGTAAGGTTTTCTCTTAACATTAGGCCTAGGTTTTAACCTCTAACTCATTCGGCCATGACCTAAATTTTACTTATACATCACATGGGATTACATCATTTATTTACTAATCAATTGGTCATTAGGGTTTCTTCACTAAATCGTTTGGCCACGCTTCAATTTCAACATCTATTGCACAAAACTTCATCTCCAATTGTGATCCCATCCTCCATTATCAGATTCACAACCTAGATTCTATAAATCATAGCACAAGTACAAGATTTCACACATTATATCATTCGGCCATGCATCATTATTCATAGCTTTATCATGCATCACCATTCTATTTATCACATGCATTCTTCTCTCTTCAAGCTTAGTCAACCCGTGACTTATGTGCACAATCAACCTAACCAATTAGCCTCACAACCAGCCTATAAGATCCATATTTCAATCATTCCCAAGATATTTTAAACATAGCATGTATTTCGGCCAAGCATTGTATGACCACGCCCGAAACTCCTCTAACATGCATTATTCATTTCCATTGCACTTTCCAACAACCAATTCATATCCTTATGCATGCAAGTTCAGATACAAGCTCACATTATAGTCTAGGAGTTGCTAAATTCAAGATCTTGCATGAAGAAGTCATTCGGCCAACATAGCTATCAATACCAAAACTTAAACTTACCTTATCTCCTTCTTACCATTCTTAACATTTTCTTGCATTAACCTCTCCCATCACATTTGCTCCTAGGTTTAGGCCACTAACTAAAGCCCTAAGATCATCAAAACTAATCATGTTCAGATCCAACGGCAAGGGTTTACAACAGTAAGCTTACAACCTTCAAATCAAGATGTTACACTTCCAATTTCATGCCATCCATTTACATGTATGTGAGAACTTCTCCCAATAAAATTTGTCATAGATCATGGCTACTGACCCAAGCCCTAACACATCTCAAATCTCACATTTTTCACTCTCATTCCCAAGCTTAAACACAGCAAGCCTACAGCACCTAAGACCAAGGTTTTATACCTCAAGCTTCACATGCACTTAGGTTATGCTTCTCCTTTTTGCAACTTATAATCTAACATGCATTTCCAAGTTTGAACTAATTCAAAACCATGGCATCTAACAGCAATAATCAGCCTCTATCGCAAGCCACAAATCATATTACAAGGTCACAAAATCCGGCCAAACACAAACCAAAGGGCTGAAGCTTTTACCTTGCTACCTTAACTCTTCTTTTCTCTCTTCTTCTCCTTTTTCCTTTCTTCTTTCTCTTGCAAGGCCTCCATTAACAAGTTCACAATCAAGCTCAATAAAATATCACAACAGCCCTTGAAACTTAGACATCTATACAAATCTGACCAAGGCAAGAGTGGAACACAACATACAAGAGTACATTCAGTCAAGGAACTTCAAGAAAAACCCAGTTTACCTTGTTGTTTTCCTTTCTCTCTTCCCTTTTTCTTTTCTTCTCCTTCCTCCCTTGTTTCTTCTTGGCCTTCTCCTTCTTCTTCTTCTTCTTTTTCCTTCTCCCTTTTTCTCCTTTCTCTCGGCCTCCTTCATTTCTCCCTTTCTCTTTCTCGGTTTTTCTTCCTTTCCCCCTTTCTTTTTCTCTCGGCCTGCCTCCTCCCTTTCTCTCCTCTCTCTTTCTTTCAGCCCTTCTTTCTTTTACTCGACCAAATGGGATGTAAGTGGTGTGTGAGAGTGCTTGTGCAAAGAGAAAGGTTCTCCCTTGGCCCCACCAAAACACTCTCATTGGTTGCATTGGGTGGCTACAATAAATGCTTTGTCTCTCTTTGCTTTATTTTTCTTTGGCTTTATCTCTTCACTTTCACATGATTCTTCTTCCCTACCCTTACTTTTCAGCCTCTCCTAATCTCTTTTCAGCCTACACCTTCACTTGTCTTTTCTCTATTTCTCCCTTTCTCTCTTTCACGTGATGCTTCACTCTTCCCTTTTTGTTTCTCATTTATTTGCATTCAATTCTTGTCTCCTTAAGTCATTCACCCAAAAGTAACTTTAACTTCATCTTCTTGCCTATCACGTAAACCCCTCTCTTACCATTGATTCATTTTATTTTTATTTTTCATTTTATCTATCACTTATCACATAGGCAATTTGACTTATCTCTAATATATGTACATTAGCTTATCATCAACAACATATCAACTTATCTTTATAAACACAATAGCTTATCTCCTTTATAAATACATTAGCTTATCACTATTATAAGCTCACTAACATTTTTCCTTAATAAACACACTAACTTATCTTTATGATAAACACAATGACTTATCACTATGATAAGCACATTAACTCCTCTTTTATTTCCTTATCAAACTATCCTATAACTTAGCACTATGATAAGCACACTCACTTATCAATTAAATTCTTTATCAAGCTATTTTATATATCTAGTAACTTATCACTTAATATCTCTAATGATATTTTAAGCTACCTATTATAAGATACAAAATATTTAAATGCTTAACATACATTTCATGATTTTCTACTTAGATAATTTCGGCCATAATATATCAATTTCTCTTCATAATTTAATTTCAGGGATTATGGAATATAATAGGAGCAATGGAAAAATACAAGTCCATAAAAGAAATTTACCTAGCAAATTTCGGCTCTTAGGAAAAATAGAATTTAAACTTGTGCTAAAAACTTTCACAATGAAAAAGAAATTATTTAAAGAAAAATTCTTGAATAAAATTTCATAATAAGTTAATGTACCATAAACATTAAACTTAAGTCATATATTGGCCAAAAATATGGGCCCATAAGTTAAATCAAAACAAATACATAGGAAAATAGCAAAAGCAAAGTTTGGGGTCTCACAAAATATCTATCTATTTCCGTCCATTTCTTTGGGCGCATACTATATAGTTAATCGACAAAGTGAATTTGAGAAAATTTTATGCTTAAATCCAAATTTTGGTCTTGCCTTTTCCCTTTCTACAGTGCTATCTTGCATCATTTAGAGCTTGTTGGGGTGCTGATCAGAAGGAGCGTGAGAAGGCAGTGGAAGAAGTCAATGAACAACTACAGTTTCTAGAGGATGAGCTCAATGAGAAGAGGTTTTTTGGAGAAGTGGAAATCAGATTCGTAGACATTGTGTTAGAATTATGTGCCCTCGATAACCAATTGATTAATCTAGTCCTAATATCTAATATAGAATATAGTGTGGTGGAATGAATTAATTGTATGTAAAGGGGCATATTTGCAATAATTTCAAATTCCAGGGGTAAATTACAATATGTTGATGAATTTGATTGTAATTAGTAGAAGTACTAATTGTATTAGAAGAATAGTTCTTCAGTGTTATCCTACAACTGAAATTTGAGATCCCTAAGGATCCCATGTCTCATGCTCTTTCTAAGGTTTTCCAAAGCCTATAAATATAATTGTTATATTCAAGGGATTGACCATTAGAACTATTAGGGAAATCCCGATAACGAGAGAGTACCATAAATCTCTAAGGAGGCAACACATTTGAGTTGCTATTTTGAATTGCTGGAGCTTTGGATTGGATCGTAAAACGACTTAAGGTTTGTAGGTTCCTAAATTCTTGTATCAAGTATGGAATCGAAATCTTTGTTGAGATTTTGTTGAAAACATGTTGTTTGTTTATAGTTTAATTCCGCATAAACTATCGGTGGTTTCAGACCGTTAGGTTCATATGCTTACAATTGTTGGATTATATGAACCTTGCAGATTTTATTGAAAATCAAAAGCCTTTTGTGATTTTTTTTTTAAAAATTTCGTGAAAGAGATCTTTCCTTTATATGCATACAAGATATGAACTAATAGAATTTTATTTAGTTTAATATGCAATATGAATTGCCATGAACTGTTCGTATTCTTGAGAAATATTTTTCTTACAAAAAAAGAAAAGAAAAAATTCTCAAGAATGTGGCCGACGACTATATAGATGGCGGCCGCCACACTACTGGACGGAGGGGCGCCCAATATGACTGAGGCAGCCATCTGACCGGAGCAGGTGGAGGTCCGGCGGCCATAAGGCCGTGGACACCAGCACACCCGTGTAAGACACGGGTATGGGAGGGCTTTTTAGCGGCGGCCAGCCGCGCAACAGTAGACCGCGCGGTGGCCATCTGTGAAAAGGTCGGCCAACGTCCGGCCTGGGAATGGTCGGACGTGATCTGCCAGTGGCAGACAACGGCCAACAGTGATGGCCACTACCCCACTCCCAATTGCCTGAAGAGGCTCCCAGGGATAAGATCCCCGGGTCGCTCGCTTGGGCCAACCGGGTAGGCCATTTTTGCCTTACCCGACCCAGAAGCCCAGCCCAAAAGTTGGGCTGGGTCATTTTAAAAAAAAGGAAGAGGAGGGCTGCACCTCACGGGCTGGGCCCTAATGGGCCAGCCCATGGCAGCCCGTGCGGGGCTCGGGCTATGGATTGGACCCTGGCCCGCTGCCCAGCCCAAGTTTGGGTTTGACCCGGACCAACTATGCGGTTCGGGATAGACCCGAACCATCACCCAGGACCGAACCGGGTTGGAGCCGGACCGGTAGGTCAACGGGTCAAACCTGTTTGACTGTTGACCAACATGGTTTGACCGGGTTGATCGGAATTAAAATTTTTTTTTGGAAATTTGTTTTCCAATTTTAGGTGCTAAATAGGATCAATTATAGTAATTTTTCCTATGGTCTTTATTATCGATAAATAGGAGTTTTACTTGATTAAAATTGGTTGAAGCCAAAATGGATAAAACTGATTTTACTTTTGTAAAATTTTCTTATTTATGTCTACGTCTTAGTGGGAGTGTCTACTAAAATAGTGACATAACTCACAAGTATTTGGAACACACTTAGATAATGGAATGCATAAACCAAATAAACGCAAGTGCTAAAATAGTACAAGAGATGTTTATTTAGGTAGGCCAAAAAAATCGAGAATCACAAATATTTTAAAATATTTTGCATATGATGTAAATTTTGATGAATAATAGCTATTCACCTTTACAAGATATGTATAATGAGTACCAAAATGGATTTGTTGTTGTGAGACCCCGAAAAATCAGTACGCACTCCGTGGTAAGCTTAAGGATTCACTGATTTGTTTTGAATTAATGGAGTTCATGGTATGATCTAAATTTAATGAGCATTATGGAATATCAATGGATGAGGTCTACATTTTAAGGTAGCCAATTTAAGTTGTTAGATTAAATGTATTTCTTTTTAATATCATTGATTAATTTTTGAAGGATTATGTTATGGACCATATTATTGGGCTATTAAGGTTTAAATGGTTGGACTTAAAGCCTAAAAGAATGGGCTGAAAATGGACAGCCCAAGCTTGGCCGAAAATTAGGAATGATGGGCCTTGAAATTTAATCAAGTGGGCTGCCCAATTACATGTGATGATGGGCCCTTGAAGTTGTGATATTGGGCTGCTATAAGGCTTAGAGTAATAGGTGGATATTGGGCCTTTAAATGTATGCAATTGGGCTACCATGAAGATCAAGAAATTGGGCTTTAAATTTATGCTAATGGGCTGCCAAAATGTTCATGGAAATGGGCTTTAAACTATGCTATTGGGCTGCCATAATATTCATGGTAATGGGCTGCCATTGAATGATTATTGGGCTTTAAGGATTTAGGTTATTGAGCCTTAGCCTTTAGGCTTGTGAAATGGACTTGAGACTTGTGATATTGGGCCTTAGACAAATATTATTGGGCTATCAAAGTCTTATGTGATTGAAGTGTTAGTGGGCCTAACTTTAAAGATTGGTGTTAATGGGCCCTATCCTTTAAACTTATGAATTGGATTTAAGATGGTGTTGTTGGGCCTTGGATTAATGTTGTTGGGCTGCCCAATGGGTCTTGGAGTTAAGTTATAATATAAGATTAGTAGTACTAATCATTCATTAAGCCAACTAAGTATGCTATGTAACTAGGTTGGTTGAGTTGTAACTAAGTAAACTAAACTAGTTGGATTTCAACCAAGGGAATCTAATTGGTTGAACTAAGCATTAAATGTGGAATTCAAATGTGTGGTGGAGGGTGAATTTCGTGCAAGCCAAAGGGGACAAAGGGGAGACAAAACTGAAAAGTTGAAAAAGGTGAAGGAAAAGTGAAAATTGAAGTGCATTTCCCCCTTGGCCGAATGTTGGACTAAGCTCATGCTCCCTTGCTTTTTGGCTTTTCATTTCACACCCATCACACTCCCTTTTCACTTTATTTGTGTCACTTCACCTTATTTGAGCCATTTTGGTCGACCAACACAAAGCCAAGACAAGAGAAACACAAAGCTAAAGAGAGAAAGGGAGAGGAGGAGAGAATCAAGGGTGAACCGAAAGTTTTGAACCAAAAAGTGAAGTTTTGAGCTTGAACCAAGAGGGAACTTGTGTGAGAGGAAGGAGAAGAAGGAAGAAGAAGAAGGAGGTAAAGAAAAGGATGGTCTTGCAAGGGAAAAAGGAAGGGAAAGCAAGGAGACAACAAGGTAAGTCCGAATCTCACCATTTTTCCTTGTTGGCCGAACTCTTTGTGGTTGGATCTTGAAGTTTTGTGTTGTGTTTTGTTAGATCTTGTACTTAGAAACCCTAGGTTGTGTATGATGCTAGATCTGGCCATGTAAGCATGAGATCTAGGCTTGAATGTTAAGATCATGCAAGGAAATGTGCAATGTGTGTTAGGTAAGCTTAGATCTAAACCCATTATGTGTTAGGCCGGTTGTAAGTTGATTTTTCCCTTTAAATCACATGCTATTGGGGTTGCTAAATGTTAGATCTGATGTTGGTGGTTGTGAATGATGAAGAAATGAAGTTGTAAGTTCAATGGTTAGTGTTAAAATACAAAGGAGTGCACATTGCAAATTGTTGGCATGAAAAGTGTGATATTTGGTGTTGGCCGAACCATGTATACCCCAGATCTTTAAGTATGATTTTGTGAATGTATGGATCTGATGGTGGGCCATGATGTGTGTAAGTTTGATAACCTTATGCATGAAAATTTACCATGAAATGTGAAGGATGTATGCAAAGCAAAAGAACCAAAGAAAGACCAAAATTGTTGGTGAATATTGGGTGCTAGCTGAATGATACAATGTGTGATATCTTGTGTTTGTGTCTTGATTTTAGATCCTAGGTTGTGAATCTGAAAAAATGGAGGATGAGATCACCATTGGAGATGAAATTGTGATCAAAGAACACATAAAATTGGTGTTGGCCGAATGTCATAAGGAAGAGAAACCCGAATTGCAAGCTTGTAACAATTGGAAATTTATGTTGCTTGTGAGGAATAAATAAAATTAGGGTTGTGGCCAAACAAATTAAAAGATATTAAGGCTTAAAGGATCGAGCTAAAAGGATTAACAAGCCTTGTGATGTTAAGCATGAATTAAGGATTTAATTGGGATGAATGAGCTTGTCCGAAATTTATTGAATGCAAGTGAAGTGTAATTGTAAGGATATGGATAGCAAAAGAACCTTGATCACATAAGGGGAAAATATAAACTCTAATCAAGGTTAATGTCTCGGGTTGCATAGAGAAATGCTAATATGCATGTAAAGGAATGGCATGTAATTGGAATAATATAACATGCATGTTGGCCGATCGCCTTGATGTATAGCAAGTTCTTGAGGTTCCTTGATGGTTAAAAGTATTGCATGATGGTTATATCATGTATAGAACAACAACCTTGCACGTATCGAAGAGCGGTTTAGTTCCAGTACTTTGGAGTAAACGAGTTAGGTTAAGGACTACGAATTCGATATTGGACATCGAGGTTACGAAAGAATATAAAGATTAAATAAAGTATTTAATGATTAAAAGAATTATATTGATATATATATATATATATTATCAAAAAAATAGAAATATGATATAGTTGCCATTCGGAAACGTTCCGACGAATGGAAGGTACGAAGTCAAGTGATGAACGGGAAGTTCAAGATGGATTAAAAAATATCCGACAACTATATTATACTATTAAATTAAGTAATGCGTTGAATTATCGCTACTTGTCCTTAGTGGACTTCAAGATAGGACTGTCGGGTAACTCGTAGGACCGACACGTACTGATATGGTTTCATCTATACGCAGTACATTGAAAGATTGAACCTATTCCTTGTAAGCGAGGAGCCAAGTGAGCAAAGGAGAATTTGCGAGGAGTACTGTAAGTGAATCTTACCCCTTTTGAAAAACTGGAATGATACACTGCATGTTTTATTGTGCATGGCATGATGTTTTTAATACATATGAAATGTATTGCATGAAGAATGTTTCAAGTACGCATGATGTTTCGAACATGTCATAGCATGATCATTTGCATGAACGCATGAGAGACGTTTTGATGCAAATGAAATTACGATGTTTTCAAGAGTGGCATGGCATGTTCATTGCATAGAAAACATGAAAAGTTGTTTTATGCAAAAGAAAGAGAATTTATGTTATGATTAAGCCCGGAGGCTTTGGTTGAACACGTACTAAGTTAAGTGAGGTTCGACATCCATGCCGAGGGACGTTGTTCGTGAAGGATGGATGGATGGAACCTTAGACATCCATGCCGAGGGACGTTGTTCGTGAAGGATGGATGAATGGACGCCCATACCGAGGGACGTTGTTCGTGAAGGATGGGTTAGTCCGTGAGGTATGTGCAACCACACCGAGGAACGTTGCTCGAGAAGGTGTGGCGCCTCCAAGGGTCGTGTCTAGCCATCAGGCCTGGGGCCACTTCAAGGGCTAGCTCGACCAGATGTAAGGTCTCCAAGGGAATTCGGGGACAGTTCCGAAGGGAACGCACAACCCTGACTTCAGGGGTCAAATGGAGCGAGCCCACAAGTAAGAGATACGAAATGGTTGTGAAAAGGCCAACAGTGGCACAAGTATGAAATGAATGATTTTCAAGGGCCAAGGGCCAATTTTATAAGCAAGAATGAAAGAAAGATTTTCAAGGGCCTGGGGCCAATTCCGAGATTTGAAATGCATTTGAAAAGGCCAAGACTGGCAAGAGATTTTAGTGCATGACATGTGCATCACGGAGCATGCATATGCATCATGGTTTTTATGCACTAACTCATGATTTACAGTTTTGCATTTCTTATCTTATCGCTACAGTGTGTTGAAGTAAGTATGCTTTTAAAGCTAGTTTTATTAAAGTTCATGTTTCAACTGTTGTTCCTTACTGAGTCTTTCGACTCATAGTTTGTAAATCGTATCATTCCAGATCCACAAGATAACTGGGGAGCAGAGGAGTATCTCACGTAGAAATCCTGGAAGTTTGGGGATTGGAGCCGGAGTTGGTGAACTCCGAGGTAGCACTTGGGAGTGCTGGTTTTGATCAAGTGGCAGTATGTTGCCCTAGTACATTTTGTATAAGTTGCGAACAAGATGCAATGTATAGACTTTTCTGAATTATGATGCGTATGCCGAGAGGTTATGATCATCGAGCTTGTATCTCAGCCAACATGTGGATCCTGAGTGAGCCATCCTATGTGTATAAAAAGAAAAAGAAAAAAAAAATTTCCGCTGTAAGAGTTAGTGTAAGCGCTGGAGTGTTCCCGGGGAATGCTCGCGGCTGTCACGGTCCCTGCGGGATGGCGTTCGGGGCGTGACAGTTGTTGCATGTAAGGTAGAAGTTCTAGATAGCCATTTAGAATGTCATAAATATAAATGTTATATTTCTCATTATTGTGATATATTTGATATATCTGTTTATTGTTCGAATGAGTGGTACCATTAGTTATTCACAAACATGAATCTAATGGAATTATATATGTGAAGGATTTTGCAGATTCAAAATGACTTTTAATTCTTTGGCTAGGATTTTGGATTACAATCAGTTGACAACACCCCAAATTATGTTGATTGGAAGATAAATCTTATGATTGTTCTCTCAGACGATAATATCGGTTATGTTCTAACCTTTGAGACACCTGAGCTTGCCCTGGACAATACCACTGAGGAAGAAAAGAAAGTCTTTAACAAGTGACATGAGGATGATAATATGGCAAAGTGTTATAGTGAGGCTTCAATCTCAAATGTTTTGCTGAAAGATTGTGAGGTCATATCTACATTATGTTGCATCTCCAAGAAATGTTTGGAGAGCAGAGCAGATTTGCTAGGCAGAGTACAATGAAGAATCTGATGTCCACCAAAATGGTGGAAGGAAGCCCAATTCGGGATCATGTCTTGAAGATGATTTCTTTCATCAACAAACTGGATTTTTTGGGAGCTGAGATGGATAGTGACACAAAAGTTGATGCCATTCTTTCATCTCTGCCTGATTATTTCAATCAGTTTGTCCTTAATTACAATATGAACAAGATGAGTGTGACATTGTCAGAGCTGCTCAATATGCTGCAGTTGGCTCAAGATCTCATCAAGAGGACAAACTTACTGTGATGGTCACAGAGAAATCTAATGCCTCTATGAAACTGAAACCAAATTTTAAAGAATTCAAGCAAAATAATAAGGGGTTTCAGGCAGTTAAGAATGTCCAAGGTGGACAAGGAAACAAAGGAGGCGACAAGGACAAAGGCAAAAGAAATTATTTTCATTGCGGCAAGGCCGGTCACTAGAAGAGAAATTGCCAAGTTTACTTAGCTTCTCTTAAAAAGGGCAAACTTTCTGAAGATGTGTCTAATATGCTTGTAATTTAATTGAATTTAATGGATGATCCATTTAATTCATGGTGTGTGGATTCTGCTTCTATATCTCACATATGCAATATGTTGCAGGGGTTCAAGGAGACCAGAAGGCTCCATGAAGGGGAACTGATCCTTAAGATGGGGAACGAGTGCAACTTTTGCAGCAACCACCATCAGAGTTTTTAGTTTAGAATTATCTAATAATAGAATTTTAATTCTAGAAGACTGTCTTTATGTTCCAGAAGTACGTAGAAATTTGATTTCTGTTTCGAAACTTGTTTTATCAGAATATTCGCTTCTTTTCAATTCAAAACTTGTTATAAAGTTTCAAAATAAATTTGTTGCTTCTGGAATTATTTATGATGGTCTTTATATTTTGAATGTTGATAATTCTTTGAATAATGTTGAGAATGATGATTCCGGTGTGTTATCCCTTAAGAGGAAAATAGATGTTAATCTAACCTACTTGTGGCATCTACGACTTGGTCATGCCAATATTGATAGGATCAATAGGTTGGTAAGGGATGAGCCATTGCAATTTCTGAAAATTGAGCCCTATCCAATCTGTGAGCCCTGCTTGCAAGGAAAGATGACCGAAAGTCCTTTTACAGTAAAATGAATAAGAGCCACAGAAGTATTAGGATTAATACATACTGATGTTTGAGGTCCCTTTAACCACATGGCAAGAGGAGGTTTCTCTTATTTAATTACTTTCATTGATGATTAATCCATGTATGGTTATCTATACCTGATGAAGCATAAATCAGAATCTTTTGAAAAGTTCAAGGAATTCCACAATGAAGTTGAGAAACAGATTGGAAAGTCCATTAAAATGATTCACTCCGATAGTGGAGGCGAATACCTCTTGGATGATTTTAAAGTTTATCTTAAAGATAATGGAATCATATCTCAACTCACACCACCATGCACACCACAACATAATGGTGTTGTAGAGAGAATGAGTAGAACCCTATTGGATATAGTTCGTTTCATGATGAGCATATCTGAGTTGCCCATATGATTTTGGGGATATGCTTTGGAGACCGCTGTTTACTTGTTAAACAAGATCCTTACAAAATCAGGTCCTAATACCCCATATGAGTTATGGACTGGTAAGAAGCCAAGTCTTAATCATTTTAAGATATGGGGTTGTACAGCTCATGTTAAAAGTTTTAATGTGGATAAACTTAGATCAAGGACTGATAGGTGCCTATTTGTAGGCTATCCCAAAATGCATACTGGTTTCTACTTTTATAATCCTAATGAAAACAAAGTGTTTGTTAGCAGAAATGCTATTTTTCTTGAAGAGGATTATAGTTTGAATGAAACCGAGAGTAGAGTTGCTCTTGATGAGCAAAGAGATAGTACAATGACTGTGCAGAATGAGAACAATAAGGATCAAGTAGTTGTTCCCACTGAGCAAAGTGAACCTGTTGAGACACAGGGGCCTCGTCTTAGTAAAAAGATTATAAGACCTCCAGTAAAATTCAATTTGTTAAATGAGATTTACCAAATGGAATCTGAGGGACTGGAGATTGATCCTTGTGGTTATACAGAGGCTGTGAAAGACAAAGATGCTAAGCATTGACATGTGACCATGAAATCAGAGATGAACTCCATGTATTCCAACAAGGTATGAACCTTGGTAGACAAACCAGAAGGCATTAAGCCTATAGGTTGAAAATGGGTCTACAAAAGGAAACTTGAACCAAAAGAAAAGGTAGAGACCTTTAAAGCTAGGCTGGTGGCGAAAGAGTATATTTAGAAGGCTGGTATTGATTATGATGAAACCTTTTCACCTATAGCCACGCTAAAGTCCATAAGAATTATATTAGCAATTGCGGAATACTTTGATTATGAGATATGACAGATGGATGTGAAAACCACATTTTTGAATGGGTACATCCATGAAGAAATTTATATGGGCCAGCCAAAATGTTTCATATCTCGGGAAAATGAATCGAAAGTGTGCAAATTGGAGAAATCCATTTATGGCCAAAACAAGCATCACGTTGTTGGAACATCCATTTTGACGAGTCAATAAAAAATTTTGATTTCTCACAAAATATGGATGAACGTTGTGTCTACAAGAAGGTTAGTGAGAGTGTTGTTACCTTTTTGGTTCTTTATGTGGATGACATACTACTAATTGGGAATGATGTAAGGACTTTGTCATCTGTGAAAATGTGGTTGTCTAACCAATTTTCAATGACAGACCTTGGGTAAGCATCCTACATACTCAGGATCAAAGTGTTTAGAGACCGAAATAAGAGATTATCGGGTCTCTCACATGTCAATTATATTGGCAGGATATTGGGTAGATTTAGCGTGATAAATTCCAAGAAAGGGTTTCTACCCTTTAGACATGGAATTCATCTCTCTAAGCAGATGTGTCCAAAAACACCTGAAGCAAGAGAGAAGATGAGTAACTGCCATTATGCTTCGGTTGTAGGAAGTCTCATGTATGCTTTGCTTTGTACTAGGCCTGATATCAGTCACGCAGTTAGCGTTGTGAGTAGATATCAATCCAATCTAGGTCCAAAACATTGGTTAGCATTGAAACATATCCTCAGGTATTTGAGAAATACAAAACATTGTTTCTTAGTGTATGACAGTGAGGAACTGACTGTCCAGGGATATACGGATTCAAATTTTCAATCACATATTGATGATAGAAGATCAACGTCCCGGTTTGTGTTCCTTCTTGGCAAAGGAGTATTTAGTTGGAGAAGTTTCAAGCAAAGTACTACTGCTGATTCTACAACTGAGGCAGAATATGTTGCTGCAAGCGAAGCTGCAAAGGAAGCTGTGTGGATTCACAAGTTCTTTCAAGAACTTGAAGTTGTCCCTTCGATTGAGGCGCCTATTCCGTTATACTGCGATAACAATGGTGCGATTGCACAGGCAGTGGAACCAAGGTCTCATCAAAGGACAAAGCAAATAGAACGTCGTTTTCACCTAATACGTGATATCATATCCAGAGGTGATGTCATGATGGTGAAGGTTGCATCAACTGATAATTTAGCTGATCCATTTACAAAACCATTATCTCAGAAAGTGTTTGAGAAACATATTATGGATATGGGTTTGAGATATATGTACGATTAGGTTTGACGTTTTATTTATTTATTATCTGATAATAAAAGTTTATTTATTTTCTCACATATATTATTGTTGTTATGGGTATATACGTAACATGAGATGTTATGTATGTAAATTGTTCAGGTAACATTGTAGAAAAATCATGCTAGAGATTAATGAATCAAAGGCAGAGAATAATGATTTTTCAGTCCCTTGTAAGCCTGAAATTATTCTAGACTTTTGTAACATAATGTCTACACTTGTTGTGCGGAGAATGATTCATTCCATCATTGAGGTATGACCTTAAGCAGACGAGTGGGTGTCATGTAACAAGTACATACATTGAACAGGATCCGATTAAGAACACCTTTTGGAAATGATCACTGTCAGGTTAAAGGTTGTTATTTCATAATTCGGTATTGTCCTCAGACCTGAGAGGTTTGTATTTATTCTTGAATTGTGTACACATGCTTTGATATTGTCAACCGGTGATGTTCATTCAGGACTATATCTCGACATGTTGGGTTGTATGCGTGATGATTGAGTGGTATGAATGCTCAACAAGGAATCCACAAATCTTATGGAAAGACATTATATTCAGTTATTGTTCATGAAAGAGTTGGACCAAAAGAAATCCGGCCGGAGTGTTTTACAAAACTATTTTATGAATACATAAAAGTATATTATATATATTTCAAAATTGTTTTGTGGTCCAACTAAGTTATGAACTAAGAAATCAAGTTTACATGAGATAGAGACATGGAGGTGATATTTGGTTCTGAGGGCAAGTGAGAGATTGTTAGAATTATGTGCCCTCGATAACCAATTGATTAATCCAGTCCTAATATCTCATATGAAATATAGTGTGGTGGAAGGAATTAATTGTATGTAAAGGGGCATATTTGCAATAATCTTAAATTCCAGGGGTCAATTACAATATGTTGATAGATTTGATTGTAATTAGTAGAAGCCCTAATTGTATTAGAAGAAGAGTTCTTCAGTGTTATCCTACGGCTGGAATTTGAGATCCTCTTTCTAGGGTTTTCCAAGGCCTATAAATATAATTGTTATATTCAAGGGGTTGGCCATTAGAACCTATTAGGGAAATCCCGATAACGAGATAGTGACATAAATCTCTTAGGAGGCAACACATTTGAGTTGCTGTTTTAAATTGCTGGAGCTTTGGATTGGATCGTAAAGCTGCTTAAAATTTGTAGGTTCCTAAATTCCTGTATCAGGTATGGAATCGAATCCGAAATTGTAATCATAATCTTGGTTGATGTTTTGTTGAAAACATGTTGTTTGTTTATAGTTTAATTCCGAATAAACTATCACATTGTAGGTAATCTGGTAATATCATAGCCTTTTGGCTTGGAGGTTTGGAAGAAGCTTCGGGAGCTGAGGTAATGGCAAGAGAGAAATTTCCCAATCTTTGCAACTGGGCTAATGAGTTCGTGAGACAGTTTTATCAAGAAAAGCCTATCTGCCAGAGACAAATTGGTTGCCTATTTCCGAAACCGCTTTGGAGCTGGCACTTCGAAATAGATGAAAATCTACTGCCCTAATAATCCAGCGTTGTCATCTCTTCAAATGTTTTTTCTTTTCCCTTTTAAGTTTGTAAGTTCATTTGATTTCGTCCGTCAAGGAGCCATGTTTCTGCTTGGGCCGGGTCTGGTTTATGCCCGTCTACATTGATAAATCGCTGCTATGAATATTTAGAATTGGCACAAAGAACGCAATGTATAAAAGTTCCTCTTCGATACCTGTAGGTAATATCACGATCATATACTCCTCTGATACCCCTTCCCGATTAATTAAGCTTTATTTATTAATATTGTAAGGATAAATTATAAGATTACTTGTCAAATTAGATTATTTTGAAAATAATAAAAATAGTAATAAACAAATAAATTGATGATTAATGTCTTCTCCTATTTATCAACTCAATGTTTGTTTTATGATTTCTTAAATAATTAAATAGGATTAGTAAGGTAGTAGAAACGTGTTTAATAATTTTTACGGTTGATACTAATTTAATTTATTAAAGGTGGAATTTCTAGAGAAACTCCAGCCTTGTAAATTTTGTGGCTATAAAACCTTTTTTTTATCTAGATAATCCCGTGTTAATTTATTGGATGAAATGGGATTAATTTTCATTTAAGTTTGGGCTCTGAGGAGGGTATTCAAGTCTAATTATTTTTAGGCCTTCGATCATAGAGTTAGTGAGCTTGATGAATCTTGGGAGAGGCTGGTTAGCGGGCTGGACGGTTATAGAGGCCACGGTTGAGAGAGAGGATTGATTTTGTAGAATGTGTTTCGTGGGAGACATGGTAGTATCTGTTCCTATTCTCTCCTCTTTTCATTTCTTTAAATCTTTGAACCTCTATTAAACCACTTTTTTTTTCTTGTTCTTTAGGGGCAAGCCGTGCACATCAAGGAGCTAAGCTTAAGAGGTAAGGGTACTTGAGACAAATGTGTATCTTGGGAAGGGTTTCAAGGTAAATGCATGCATGAAGTTCCTTTTTTTTTACGAGAATTAGTGAAGATCTTACTTGCATGTCACAGGTACAAACTACTCTTGGCACTAGATGAGTCTTGATGAAATTATGTTGTTTGCATGTTTTGGATGGACTTGAATGGAAGCTTTGGTGATGATTAGTGCTCTCTATTTGATGTAATGAGTGATTTTTAGTGAAAGAATAATTGATCTTAGCGAATAGCCTATACGATTGCATGGATTATCTGTTACATGTTAGGATCCTTGAGTTTAAAGCTTAAGACACTATAAAAAATAGACCTGTAGCGGCGGTCGACAAAACCGCCGCTAAAGAGTGTTTTTAGCGATGATCACTGACTGCCGCATGGACCCCATTTAACGACTTTTTTTGCACAACGTTGTTAAAAGTATATCTTTGGTTGCGGTCAGGTAGCGGCGGTAGCGATCGCCACTATAGGTGTGCTTTTAAGCAGCGTTTGGAACAAAGCGCTGCTAAAGGGTGTAAGATATAGCAGCAGTCATAGTGACAACCGCTTTAGCAGCGTTTGTGCAAAAATGTTGCGAAAGATTGGGTACAAACGTTTGTGTCTACAAACGCTGCTAAATGTATATCTATAGTAGAGTTTGTGTCACAAACGCTACTATAGGTATAAGTGATTTTTTTTAAAAAAAATTAATTTTAAGTTATTTAATGTTAATAATTATTTTATATATTATTTTATTCCTTTTAATATATAATTTTATTTTGTCATGTATTTAAAAATTTTATTTTAAATGACCTACTTAATAAAATATGGAATTAGAGTGTTATGAACATTGAAGTTGTTGTGTGATATATTTTAAAGGGGTAAACTCATAGTTAGCCTCGTATATTTGAGGCAAAATCAAGTTACGACCCTTATTTTCCAAACCAACGATTTGAGACCTCTATGTTTCAGAACCAACAATTTGAGACCCCTATGTTTCAAAATCACTCAATCCTCACTCCCCCGTTTAAATTCACCGTCAAATGAGACGGTTTTTTTGTGAAATGACGAAAATGCCATTGATAAGTGTTTGGTGGATGACCAGACTGCCCTTGCTCTCTGTCACCCTCGACCTCTTCTCTTCTGTTCCCTTCTTCCCTGGGCACCACCCTCCCCCTCACTTCCCTGCCCACTACTTCATTTCCCTCCACTCCCTTTCGCCAACAAAACCACGTTCTCGTTCTTTTCCCTCCGCTGTTCCAAATCTTCTCTTCCCGAGAAGAACGATGATGGTGAATATTGGAAGATGCTTTTGTCCTAATGGCAGAAGCCTTAAAAGTCCACTTCTGCGCTTTGAGTTTGGCAATTGGCAAAGACTTGGAGAATTGCACCGGCGGAAGGATATTCATTGTTTTGATATTCATTTTTCTCATAAAATAGTGCCCGGAGAATCTTGACACAAATCTTTCACAGTTACATACCAACAAAGTTCCATCCTCCAACAATAGCACAGATCAATGGGAAGCTCTGTGCATGTCAATCAGGCTGCATTGGTCACCCCCTTTAAGCCAACTCCAGCTCGCGTTCTCACTCTCTCAGCCATTGATTCCCAGCTCTTCCTCCGCTTCACAATTGAGTATCTCCTGGTCTACAGGGCTCGCCCTGGTTTGGACCATGGCGTTACAACGGGTGCTTGCTATTTGCAAGTCCCCAACTGATTTCAGGGGATCGAGCTGTGGTTGATGGAGTAATAGTTAGATAGCTCTCATCTGCAAAAAGGAATTTAAATTATGTTTTTAGTTTCGAAACTTGTAATTAAAATTAATCACTAACGCAAGATTTCAGTAGTATTTTCCTTTTTTGTCAAACCTTTAAGTGGTGTGAGGCCTCTGTCCATTAGAGGACGAATCTGCATGCAAGCCATGACGCTGCAAGCAGCGATCATGAACAACATTACAATAGGGATTCCTAGTTCTCCAGCAGCACTGATGGTAAATGCCATGAAACCATCCGAGATAATGCACGTCACTGAAGGAGTACTGTTGTCTGAAGCTGCAGTGTTGAGTTTCATGAGCAAGTCGGAAAATGGAGCCAAGAAGTTCTTCATAATTGAGTCGGCATGTCCAGACTCGGTGGGTGTCCTCATTGTTTCCCAATGGTCAAGGCTGGGCTTAGAAACGGTTGACTTTGGGATGGGAAGGCCGAACCACGTCGGACCCATATGCTATGATATTGTAGAGAGAGCTCCGAAAAACCGTATTAATTTAAGTTTAATACTCAAGGGAATTATGGTCATTTCACGAAAAACCATCTCATTTGACGCTGAATTTAAACGGGGGGCGAAGATTGAGTGATTTTAAAACATATGGGTATCAAATTGTTGGTTTGGAAAATAAGGATCGTAACTTGATTTTGCCCCAAAGATATGAGGCTAACATTGAGTTTATCCCTATTTTAAAGTATACCTATAATTATTATGGTAATTGCATATTTATTGACTAAATCTAAGTTGTTTAGAAAACATCTATTATCATACTTATAATGAGCATATATATTTTGAATAATTAGTAATATAAGACTATTTAATTAGGACATATTATTTAATTTCAAATAAAAAGATATTGTGAAATTAGCATATGCAATTAAAGTACATATCATGTATCATAAACATATATAACAAATCATACAATGTTATATAGAAAACATTATACTTTTAAATTATAAGTATTATATACTATTACTATCAACTTATTTTAATTAAAATTATTATACTAGGATAAAGAAGAGTATAAAATAATATGCTATGTATTTAATACTAAATATAAAAATTTTTAAATACTATTGTAATTTACAACTGATTTTAATTTACTAAATACACATAACTACAAATTAGAAAAAAAGGCTTTGAAGTAAAACGGTATAATAGTATCCTCCCCCCTTCCAAAAACGCTAAGTTTCCCCACTCCAAATCGGGGAGTTTCTCACAACTCACCCCCTTAAAACAGTACGTTTCCCTTGCTAAGTAGGGCTGTTCAGTGCCACCGGAAACATCCGGTGGCACCGGCACCGGCACCAGGTTGCCGGTACCCGGCTTCATCGGTGCCGATGCCGGTTTACCATTTTTCAAAAAATCTAGTGGTATTCTCGGTTCCCGAGTACAGGGAAACCAGGTTTTTTTAACAAAACCGAACGTTTTGTCAAAATCCCCCTCCCCCTCCCCCTTTTCTATTTTCTTCGTGTTTCACATACCCTCGATTCCTGTCTCCTCCGGCCCTCCCGATAACCCCCACCCCGTGCATCTCTCTCTCTCTTCCTTCCTTCCCTCTCCTGCTGACCACCACGCCTGCTCGGTATGTTGTTAAAAATCAATACATTTGTTAATTTTAATTTGTTCTATTGAAAATCAATGCATTTGCTGAATGTTTTCCCCATTGTTTGTTGTTTTTAGGGTTTGTAATTTAATAAAATTTGGGAAGTCATTTCCTTAGTCTTCTTTTTTAAATAATCATAATCCCTCTATAATCTTCTTGTTTGCTCTTTTTAGCTTCCTTGCTCTCTTGTAATCATCCTAATCCCTCTGTAATCTTCTCTTATATGCATTTTGTCCTGTTGTACTTTGATCTTAAGATTTAATCCAAGTTATTTCATCTGTATCCTTTACGATTAATAGGTTCAATACTGTTATATCATAATAACTGTTAATTCGATTTGTGCTCTCAATATATGACCTTCTATGGTTTAAAGGGTTATCATTTTGGTGAAGAACTCCATTTCAAATCTGGCTTAATGTAATGCATGTAATTTTGCTAGAAGTTGTTGTACAGTATTGTTTTCATCAGTCGTGGTGCTCTTGTTCTTAAAAAAGAACAAGAAAATAAATATGTAACATTTATTCTAATTTAAAGAAAATGTTAGTAATTTTGAGAAGTAGTTTGTAAGAGACAGAAGAAAAGATAGTGAAATGGAGAGAAACAACAGAGTAGTACCATAAAAATCCCAAAGATCAATTTACTAGTAACTATGAATTTATTAATGACCCAATTGGATGTTCTGTTGTGAATTTTTGTGTTCATAAAATTTAGCCAAAAAGGATAAAATATGGAAGTATCTCTGATAGATTGTGATTTGTTAATGTCTTGGCAAAGCAGAAAGTAGATCATCTTATCTTTTAAGATGATCTTTAATTTTATTGATTTTGGATTTCGTTATTTTAGATTTTATTGATATGTGAACAATGGACCAAAAGGAAAAAGGAAAAAAATACATTGGGCCAAGTACGTAATATGCTAAAAAAATGGCCCAATATCCATTCTTATTTGTTACATGCATGACCAAATCTTAGCCCCTTCTGACCATATTTGAGCTTTGTTAGCAATGTCTTGATCTTGATGTTTTTTCTGATGGTGGAATGTTGTAATATCGTCACCTTTTTATTTCTTCATTTAAGTAGAAATGGTGGATGCTTGATTGGGTACCAAATACATGACAACATAGCTAGAATTTATAGCTGCATATTAGTTCTGTTGTTGCTAGTTTTGGTTTCTTGAGTATTAATTCTATTACATGGCGATTTTGTGCATTATAAAGAGCGTATCTGCTCCCATAAAAAATCAGCAGAGATATTTATGATGTCAAAGCATTTTAATTTGTGTGATTTTTTTGAAGCTTAGAAACTGATTCGAATACATTTTCAGATTTGGTTGTTGTTCCTAATTTGAGGGTTGATAGGTGACTTGCTGATAAGGAATTGGTCTTTCACAGGTTAGTGATATTTTGATTCTCGAATATCAATTAATATTATTATTGTTTGTTGGTTTCTGTTGGAGGTTTGAGTTTGTGGTTTTTGTTGGAAGGCAGAGTTGTTGGTTTTGTGGAGTTTATTGGAGATTGGAGGGGTAACTGTTATTTGATGTTGGTTATGTGGTTTTTGTTGGAGATTGGAGGACAAGATTTGTGTTGTTTAATGTTTGTTTGTTGATCTATCTTTATCTTTATTTTTATTTAAATTTTGAGATCACATCCTGGTCGGTACCTCTACATTGACGTTGGAGGTCTAACCTGAGGTGTAACGAAGCCAGTCCTCTTTACGAAGGGATCTCTAAGTTGAATAGTAATTATCTAATAGATAGTTTTATTGGTTAATGCTTGTTTGTTGATTTGTGTTAGTTTATAACAAAATCTTTGGATATGGTTTCTCTTAACTTTAATTAGAAGAGTTCCTTGTCATTTCTGTTCATGTGCTTACTGTGCGTATTTCCTTTATTCTTTGAGTTTGATTAAGAACCTTATAGGGCCTTCTACCTTTGTTTTAATTAGATATGTGTGAGTTGAAGCTAAGTTCTCGCTGTTGTAGGTTCTAGGATTAAGGCAACCCAAGAGGGGGGGTGAGTTGATTTTCTAAAATTTTTGCTTTTAACCCCCAAAAACGTGTTTGCAAGTAAATACTACTCTATCACAAGTATATATATACAAGAAGTATAAATAAGTGCTAAGTGTAAAGAGAAGGGTAAGAGAAGCAAGCACGTGATTTTAGGTGGTTCGGCAAACCTGCCGACATCCACCCCTCAAGCTCCTTCACCGAGCCTTGAGGTTTTCCCACTATTCTTCAAATAACTTACACTCTAGCTTCCGGGTGCTAGAAAACCATACAAGTATTTTCCCGGGCTCAACACTCAAACCCACCCAAGTGGTTTTTCTCGCTCACTACTCACAACCTCACCAAGCTTGAGATATAATCTCTCTAAGCTTCTTCTTTAGTGAACAACCTCACTAAAGGAAACACCTCTCTTGATGTAAAGATGAAGAACAAAACTCTCTAAAAAAGTAGATATAAAATTGGAAGGCTCTATCTTTTTATTCACACAAAGACAAGGATATGAAAGTTATTTTGCTTGAATGATATGAGAAATATAGAATATTAACGTTTGAAATATTTCTCAAGTAGCAGAAATGATATGTGGTCGTTGTGTATTGATTTTTGGACGTTATGAAGGTGTATTTATAGGACACATGAAAACTAGCTGTTTATAGCAGTTGTGAGTCGTCTGTTAAAATGAGTTGGTCGACCGCTACATGAACCGGTTGACCGCTTCAAGTTACCATTACCCAACGGTCATATTTTCAGAAGCTCAACGACTCTATTTTAAAATCAACCGGTAGACCGCTTCAACTTAACACATAGTCCGGTTCTTTTAAAACAATGTTTTTGACCACTTTTAAACATCCAATTTTCAAGTCTTACTTTCCATAAGTATATGACAGGTTTGAGAGTTTGATTGAGGTGTTTTGAGACCTTTAAAAATATTTTAATCTTTCAAACAAAAGGTAAAACGATATATGCACATTTTGAAAGATATTCAAGTGTGATTCACTATCCTTGTCAATAGTGACATAAAGAGTTACAAGGTTTATTCCCTAAGGTCTTGAATCTTCACTTTTGAGCTCCTTGTATCTTCTTGATCCTCTTTTTTCAAGTCTTTGGTGAAACATGACTTTGTCTTTGAAGATGTCCATTTTATAAACTTAATCCATTTATTGAAATCATCAAAATCTCGACTGTGCACAAAAGCCAACAGCTGTTGGTATAAATATTCGTGCTCACTATCACATTTTCTGTTGGAGATTGGAGTTTGTGGTTTTTGTTCCAAGGTAGAGAGCAGGACTAACTATTACTTGTTGTTGGTTATGTGAAGTTTTTTGGAGATTGGAGGGGTAACTGTTATTTGATGTTGGTTCTGTGATTTTTGTTGGAGATTGGAGGACAATATTTGTGTTGTTTAATGTTTGTTTGTTGATCTATGTTTATCTTTATTTTTATTTAACTTTTGAGATCACTTACTGGTGGATACCTCTACGCTGACGTTGGAGGTCTAACCTGTGATGTAACAAAGTCAGTCCTCTTTATGGAGGGATCTATAAGTTGAATAGTGATTATCTAATGGATAGTTTTATTGATTAATATTTGTTTGTTGATTTATGTTAGTTTATGTAATACCCCGAACCTTTTGAGATACGTTTTGAGACTCTCGTGTCAATGCTTTTATTTTCATATCTTTAGTAATTGTGTTCCTTTCCTTAGTATTTGTTTTAATTTCTAAATTTGTATCGTGTTTAATATTTACGATTTAATTAATTTCTTATAGAATTTCTTTCCTTCAATTTGTAATCTTTGAATTAAGATCACTATTTTTTATTGCAATCCATGTGTATAAATTGTCTAATTGATTTGATTTTTATTTCCTCTAATATTTTAGAGCAAGTTAGTTAAATTTTTAGTATATGGCCAAATTTCACTTTTGTTTAAATAGTATATTTTTAACCTTGATTTTTATAAATTATCTTTCCTATATTAATGTGATTTTATTTGCCTAATTTACTCTTATTATTTCAGGTATTTGGTTTCATTATTAAATTACATCAGGGGCTTTAAGTTTATTAAGAGTTTTCCATAATGTGTGATATCCCTTCCCTAAATTGCCAAATTTTTCTAATTTCCTTGATTTCTCGTATTTAGCCAACTAACGATTATGTGGCAACCACCCCTTGAACAAATGATGGCAAGGTTGGCTATAAAATCAAGGGGCTTGCTTGTGGCAACCACCCCTTGAACAAATGATGGCAAGGTTGGCTATAAAAGCCAACCCTTGCCATGCATTTCTCACACCAACAGCCGACCATTTGAGTTTGACAGTGAGGAATGAGTGTTGAGAGCATTCGACCAAGAGGGAAAGGAAGGAGAGAAAGAAAGAAAAAAGAGAGAAAGAGGAAAAGAAGAAGAAGGAAGGTGGAAAAACTTCCATGCCAAGGTAGCTTGGCAAAGAGGTTTGGGCCAAGGCCTTGAACACCCCTTTGCACCACCTCTACTCTATTTCCTCATCATCATTTCCACTTCTTCTTAGCCCCTAGTTCAGTGTCATTAACCAGTAGATCTTGTGTTAATAGGAGAACATCAAGAGCTACCCGAGATCACCAAGGTAAGGGATTAGGTTCTTGAGTTTCGTGGAGGATGGATAACATGTTCTTTTGTGTTGTATGATCATGCTTATTTTTATGTATAAAGCTGTGATTCAATGATGAACATGTTAGGGTTATGTTGATTCTCAAGATTTTGCAAAAAGAAAGGTTCATAGGTGTCATGAAGTAAAACCTAAACTAGACACCTTGCATGTTAAGGTTTAATGAATATTTCTTGAAGCATGTGTATAAGATTGCTTGCTGAGATGGTTTGATTGTTCAAAAGAGTTCTTGGCATACTTTATGAGCTATGGCAGTGTTGATAAGCCTAAGCTTGGAGCCTTATAGGCCACGGTTTGGTCTAGAAGACTGGCTCATGGTGTTGCATGTTGCACTTCATGGATTTGTGATACAATGCTATGCATATGTGATATGAAATGTTGAGCATTGTTGAGAATGATGATGGCCAAGAGGCCTGAAAGTATCCCTGATCAAGAGAAGGTCAAATGGGGCCAAGGAAAGAAGCCATGGGCTGAAGGAAGATGTTATGAAAGTTGAAAGCATGAAAAAGATGCATTATGCATGTTCCTTGATGATGTTGCAAATATTCTTTGTTTGCTTCTAAGTTTCTTGAAAATTCCCCATGTTAGGTGCTCTGTGATCTCCTTTATATTGATAGATTAAAATTGTTTTTGCCCTAAAGTTTTGAAATGCATAGATCAATCAAAGGCTCATACACTTGGCTAGGGCATTTAGGCAAACATAGGTGCTGCCCAAATTGACCCTAAGCTACATGTTTTATTTTTGTATGAAACTTTCCAGATAGCATCCTTACTTAATATTAGGATCCCTGTAAAAATTTCAGCCAAAAATGATGAAGGAACGGTCGAAAATGCCCCTGGAGGTCTTTGAGGGCGCATTCGGCATTTTGCCTAATTTGTTACGGTAAAAGGGTCCAGATTGAGATAATGGTTATATGGTTGGATAGATCATGAAAAATTGAAGGGGGAACCCAAATTTGAGCTCAATCCGAGTTGAATAAGGGCTCAAATCACAAAGCACGTGTAGGAGCCTCAATGGAGTTTAGGCCCAATACCCCTAAAAAAACACCATGTCCACTAATACTTTGGGAGTAGGCCCAGTATGGTCTAAGGATTCCCAATAGGCCTTCATTGGAGTTTAATTGTCTGAGATCTTCTAGTTATTATCATGGTTGTTTCATTTGTCAATGATTATTCTTTGAACGTGTTATGCTATTTATGCTTCTTTCAAGTTCATTTCAAATTAATGTGCATTGTTACATATGTACTTTAATGCTTGGATATGTTATTGCATTCTTAAGAGGGAAAACGAAAGTGAGGAACCCCTAGCCTGCGAGGGTTCCTTGAATGGTAGTGACGGTACAAGGCACTTCAGAGATGTGCAACCCCCCACTACAGGGAGTGGGTGGGCTCCTTTATGAACGCTAAGGTGTAGTGTTATGTTAAGGGTCCTGGTGCTGGAAGCACGGGACAGTCCCATAGAAGGGGAGGGGACGCACAACCCGACTCTGGGGGTGAATAGAGTTGATATTGGGAACTCCTCAGGAACCAATGATGCTGTGATGCATTGCAAATTTTAATTTATCCAAGTTTATACTTATTATGCTGGAAGATAGTTCTACATCATGCTTAAGTAAATTATTTGCACTGTATTTGTTTGATCATATTTTCTCCGCCCCCATCTTACTGAGTCAATAGGACTCACCCTTTTCTCTTATGTTGTTTTTACAATGTTTGGCGACTTTGGTATTGAAGAATGGAGTTATTCGAGGAAGAGTTGACCTATGATTTCTACCTATATATCCTCGTGCTCAAGATTCGAACATGGGTTTCGGATTCTCTTGAAGTATCAGCGGAACATGAGGCCCACTGGTTCTTTAGGGAGTCCTTAACCCCATACCATGTACCCGCATCCCTACCATTCCCTGTGCCCCCACTATCCCTATCATCCCCGTTACCCGATTTGAGGACTTTGGTTTGCCAGATGTACTGCCCGAGTGGCTAAGGTTAGATTATGTTCCCCCAGCCCCACCAACGGGAAATAGTTGTGCCACTTCGGGGTCCGAGATTATTGATCTTACATCTGGCTCGAAAGAGGAGGATTAGTACCCCTCTTAGGCTTGTTAGAATGTTTCGTTAGTCTCCAGGGTATTTGTTTCCTCCTAATCAGTTTTCAAATTGTGCGGCGAACTTTCGGAAGTTCCAGAATTTTTGTAATATAGCCTTTTATGTAGTCCCAGGAGGACGATTTGAACTTTCCTTGTATTAAAGATGTCTTTGTTATTTCAAGTTTTCAATCTCCTTCGTGTGTCTTTCCTCAGCCTTTATTTCAAAGTTCTTATTTCCACTCAAAAGCTTATAATCCAACACTTTTGACTTATTCAGATTTTATTAACTCATTGCCTTTTTGTAAAAACATAGAGTTTTTACCGTAAGTCTTTTCTAATTTCCCATTACAGTTTTATTTTTAAATACGTTTTCCGCTAAGTTTCATGGTAAATCAACTAAGAATCATAGTGACATACGTGCCATAATCCCCACCTGTGTGCATACCATTACTATAGGTAAGCCTAGGGGGTAAGTATGAGCACGGGGCGTGACAGTTTATAACAAAATCTTGATAATATGTGATGAACATTAAAGTGATACATAACTTTTTTGTTGCATTTCATATAGTTGTTATTAGCGCTCATAGACAAGAGTTGGATGAACAAGAAATGCGGACAAGAGAATTTGTTGGGAGTCAATGAGTTTGTAAGTTTTGCATCTAAGAGTGTGGGTAGTGATGGGAGAATTTGTTGCCCCTATGTAAAGTACGTCAATTATAAGAGGACATACGTACATTACATGATCATTTGGTCAAATATGGGATGTCTACGAGTTACAATAATTGGTTTGCGCATGGTAAAACGTGAGATAGGGCAGCATCTAGTAGTCCCTCTATTTTTGTTCAATATAGTCAAATGTGTGAAACATCAACTGGGATGCATGAACTATTACATGAGGTATTTCTATTAGAACAGGAAAGGGAAGCTCATGATGTACGAGAAGAAAGAGAATATTCTAATGATACGGCTTCAAAATTTTATGAAATGCTTAAAGATGCAAGCTATCCTTTTGTATGAAGGGTGCACAAAATTTAGAAAGTTAACTGCAGTTGTACAATTATATCATTTGAAGTGTATATGGTTACTCCAAACACTGGGTGAAATGCTTCCTGCGGGTGCTAAATTGCCAAAGGACACTTATGAAGCTAAAAAGTATATGAAAGAGTTAGGCCTTGGATATTAAAAGATCTCTGTCCATCCAAATGGTTGTATGTTGTTCTGGAATGAGAATGAGAAGGTGGAAGTTTTTTCAAAGTGTGGAGAATCAAAATGGAAGAGCAATGAGGAGGGAAATAATTTGTCACAGAATGAAGGTGGATCATCCAATAGATCCAAGAGAAAACCGGCTAAGGTTTTGCTATGTTTTCCTTTAAAGCAGCGATTATGGAGGCTATTCATGTCCTCAAAATCTGCTTCACATATGAAATGACATCCCGATGGCCGTGTAAATGATGGATTGTTAAGGAATCCGTCCGATGGTCTAGGTGGGATGGTGTTTGATTCACAGTATGCTGATTTTGCTTCTGATCTTCGTAATGTCTGGTTTGAGTTAGCAGTAGATGAGTTCTGTCGCGCCCCGAACGCTAACCCGAAGGGGCCAATGACAGCCGTGAGCAATCACCAATCGAATGCTCCAACGAACTTAACTACGATTTTGCAGCGGATTTTTTTTATATATATTACTGAGATAGACGGGCCTAAGAGATTCACATATAAGTTAGACCTTCACATAACGACTTCAACATGAACTTCAATAAGAAAGTATGAACATCACATCTTCCATTCATATACAAAACACATATCAGTTGCGGAATACAATGGTCTATGACCACTAACATCTAATATGTTACATTGAAGGTTTTCCTCTTAAGATAAGTAATCCTCAGGACTCCTTTTACCTGGCACATCTGGAATGATACAATTTAAAAACTGTGAGTCAAACGACTCAGTAAGGGATCATTTGCAATAAAGAATGCATGTCTAGCATGATCATGGATATCAATTTGCATGTATGTCAAATGAAATGCTTGCATATACATGAGACGTCTGTACTTGATCTTAAAAACATGCACTTAATCTTGAAAAGAATTATTTCTTAACTTGGGCTATTTATCTCGCTCCATTTACCCCTGAAGTCAAGGTTGTGCGTTCCCATCGGAACCGTCCCCTTTCCCTCGGGGACATATCATTCGGTTGAGCTAGCCCTTGATGTGGCCCCGTGCCTGATGGCTAGACATTACCCTTGGAGTTCAACACCTTCTCGCATTCATCCTTCAGTGTGGTTGTACTTACCTCGAGGACTACCCATCCTTCTCGCATTCGTCCTTCGGTATGGGTGCCCTTAGGAGTCATCCATTCTTCTCGCATTCGTCCTTCGGAGTGGATGCACCTATCTTATTTGTATGGTACCGACCAACTTCCGCCCCTTAACTTAACTTGTCATAAAATACTTTCATGCTTTCATTTGCACAAAATGTTCTTTTTCTTTCAATAAAATCATACAAATGCTTATGTCATGTCTTGCTTGATAATGAGTAATCATGATGTGTATCATTTCAGTTTTCGGAAAAACATAAGTTTCCACTTACCTCGATCCTCTTGAGCTTAGGGTGAAGCTTCACCTACAAGCGAGTAATATATTACATTTAGAAGTGTACTCGAATAACCATTGAAGCAAAGCACATCATACAATTGCACCCATAAGAAAGCTGTTGGGGTTGTCCAAGCGGATAGCCTCGACGTCTTCGGTTTCAAAATTCATAACTTTAAAAATGTAATTCCAAATTACATAAAATTTCTTGTAAATTATTCAGCTTTCATAAATAAATTTTTAAGTTACAAAATCACAAACATCAGAACTTCCTATGCATTTTCAAAGAAACACTTGATCTTAGGTTAATACCTAGGGTAACACTATGCTGCCTCCAGCTCGGTCTTCCATTTTCATCTTGCCATAACTTATTTCATACAACTCCTACTTGCACGGATTTTATCTTCAAATCTCCTTCATTCATAAATTCAACATCCAAGATCAGATTCGTAATCATTGAACCTAAACTGATCACTCCAACGCACGTGAAATAAACCATCATTCTAAACGTGCAAGGTTGCTGACGGCTTGACGTCGAAACCTTTAAAAATTCATAACTAATTCAATACTTATCGGAATGACCTGAAATTTGGTTTAGATTCTTTTAATTTCATAAACCTCTGTTCTAACGTAATTTGAAGGGTAAACTATGTCATCAAGGTTACCTTAAGCGGAGTCTAGTGATCTGCCAAAACTTATGATTGCATGCAACATTACTCCCGAATAAGTTGTTGTTTTCACCCTATTTGTATCTGACTCGTATTCAACCTCAATGCACTTATTATTTCCAGAAAAATCACTAATTTCCAACTCTTTTGAACCTCAATCCTTTACAATTACAAGGAACAACACTACATATTAACACCTTGGCATATTTGGCCATGCATACACAAAACACATTTTCAGATTTTTGATCCATACCTTATCCTTCTCTTAGACTTTCCATCAAATACCTTTGGTGCATTATTGACACTCCACTTCAAGAGCCATCCATGCATGCCTCTTAGATCCCAAATTTGTTATTTAATCAACCAAGGAAAGACTAACAGAACCTTAACACTACCCAATGGCTCTCGGCCTCCTTCATGCATAAGCCCTAGGGTAAGTTTGCATTTTTTATCATCAAATTCCAACTCTTCTAGCCCTTAATTCAACATGCAAACCTAGATCCATAAAAGGGCAACAACTAAAAATCAAGCACCAAGCCTTCGGTTTGGAACTCAGCAATCTATAACATGCTTAATTCTCATTCTCCTTGTTTCTCAAATTACAGCCTTACATTGCATGGACTAAAGGCCATTTGTTTTCTCATTTCTATGGCCAACCTGTCACGCCCCGAACGGCACCCCGCAGGAATCGTGACAGCCGCGAGCTATTCTCTGGATAGCTCCAGCGTTCTTACTTACTTACTTACGTGCTTACGGCGGAAACATACAAGATTGCGAGGGATTCGAGCTAAATCTTACATAATCAGGATTCTCATTAAGTTTTCATACAAAACATATATAATATTTTAGAATTCAACTAGTGACGGATCTCATCGATCAGGTCACCATAAATCAAAATAAGAATAACATCTGGGTCCTTCTAAGTCAGGTAGTCCTCCTGACTCTCTTCACCTGTGGCATCTGGAATGACACAATTTTGAAAACGTGAGTCAAAAAGACTCAGTAAGGGAAAGACATAACTTTGAAACATGCTCTTGACTTATGCTTGCTTAATCATGAAAGAAGAGAACTTGATAAGTGATGCACATGCATGTCATGGATATGCACATGCTCTTGCTTAAATTCGGCCCCAGGCCCTTGAAAATTACTTATTCATACTTGTGCCACTCTTGGCCTTTCACAACCATTTCATCTCTTTTACTTGTGGGCTCGCTCCATTTAACCCCTGAAGTCAGGGTTGTGCGTTCCTTTTGGAACCGTCTCCGATTTCCCTTGGAGACCTTACATACGGTCAAGCTAGCGCACCTTCTCTCATTTGTCCTTCAGTGGCTAGACATGACCCTTGGAGGCACCACACCTTCTCAATGTCCTTCAGTGTGGTTTGCACAGCCTCGTGGATTCACCCATCCTTCTCACATTTGTCCTTCGGTATGGGAGTCCATCTTGATGGTACGGTACCGACCAGTGCCCCTTGACATAACTTATCGTTTCATAAAACATTCCATAACTTTTCCATAAAATCATTGCATAAATATTCTCTTTAGAAAAATTCATGCAATGCACATGTCATGTCATGCTCGATTAAACTCTCATGCTTGTTCATGAAACGATGCAGTGTGTCATTCCAGTTTTGAAAAAGGAACACTTACTGTCCACTTACAGTATCCACTTACTCTTGGTCTTCCTTGGTAGTGTATAAAACACGTAGATCGCCTACAAGCGATTCAAATATATCTTAGACTTTAAGAAATAGAACGTAATTATTAAATATATATATATGTATCACTGAAATTTTTTTAATCATTTAAAGTATTTTATTTACTCTTCTAATAATATCTAAACTTAGGTTATTTAATTATTAAACCATATTACAAAATATTTATATATTTATTCCCGATTAGGGTTTTTATCAATTAATAGATTAGGGTTAAATCCAAGCCTCCCATTATTTAATGTACTTAATAAAATCTTCACAAGTGTAATTCACTTAATAAATTCGGCCAAGACCTATTTATTCTAATTAAATCTTTAGTACATGCTTTCAACACAAGGTTTTGCTAATTCCTTATAACCCTAACTTCTAACCCTTAATATCCTTTAATCCGATTAGCCAATCCTAATCTCATTTATCCATCCTAATAAATTATATTCCATTTATCACAAACTAGCAATTAGGGTCTCTACACACTAGGCATTCGGCCAACACCATGTTCTATGTGTTCTTAGTCAAAATTTATCTCCAATGGTGACCCCTTCCTCCATTCAATAGATTCACAACTTAGGATCTAAAAATCAAAACACAACACAAGTTATCACTAATAGCAATATTCGGCCAACCCAAAATATCACAACACTACTAGGTTTTCTTCGGTTCTTTCGCTTTGCATGCATTCTTTACACTTAGCAATCATCTACCATGCATTAGGTCATAAATCTTGTACATAACATGGCCAATGTCCAGATCTAAGCATATACAAACCACTCATGAAAACCTAAGGCATACATGGTTCGGCAATACATCAAAATCCCACATTTTCAAGCTAAAATCCCTATCATGCACACATTGACTTCTACAACCCATCTTTGCATACATTTTCACCATACTCCCTTCATTCATGTTCGATAAGCCCAGATCTGCACTTTATATACACTAACATCCATAGATCTAGGGAAAATAATTAACTTGCAACCAACCAACACAACAAGACCTAGATCTAACTTCCTTTAACATGCATTGTTCTCCATTTGCATTTTTCTTCACATTCAATCTTAGATCTAAGCATGTATGTCCAGATCTAACACTTACACATAACCATGATCAAAATCCAACCAAAAATAAAACATAAAAGCCCAAGATCCCAATACATGAAGGATTCGGCTAGCATGGGAAATGTGAGATCCAAATTTTTACCTTGTTGCTCTTTCTCCTTTCTCTTTGTTCCTTTGCAAGCTTCTCCTCTCTTTCACCTACTAAACAACCTAAGGTTCTTAATCATCCAGATCTCATCATATCCATGCATGAAACAACTCAAACTCTAAGATCTATACACAAGAGAGTTCGGCCATCAAGAGGGTTTTTACCTTAGTGCTCCTTTGTCCATTTTCTCTCTTTCCTTTGCACAATACCTCTTTCACTTCACTTCCTTCTTTTCCTTTCTTCTTCTTCCTTGTCCTCCTTCTTCCCTTTACACAAATTCCCTTGACAGCAGCTCAACCTCAGCCTTTTGGGTCCAAGAGTTTCGGTTCTCCCTTGGTTCTCTCTTCTTCTCCCTTTCTCTCTTAATTTCGGTTCTACACTCTATGCTTGTGTTTCTCTCCTTTGGCCTTGTGTTGGTCGACTAAGGTGGCCTAAATGAGCACAATTGAAGGGGCAAAAAGGGTGATAGGCGTGTAAGGCAATGGCATGCACCTAGCCATGATTTTCGGCCATGACATCATTTCCTCTTCCATGTCATTTTTCAGCTTTTTCATTTCTTGTCTCCCTCTTGTCTCCATTGCCTTTCTAGTATAACTCTTCCCACCACAAAATTCAACTCCTCTTGTCATTCACGTGTGCCTTCCCCCCACCACATAAATCCAACTTTTATTTAGAGACTTGTTACACCAATTAGTTCATTTGGTTGAATTCTAACTACCTAGTTTACTTATCCTAATCTAGTTGCTTAGGAAACTTAAGTAAGATTAGTTCCATTAATCTAACTTTCTAAATCTAATTTGCATGGCCCATTGGGCAGTCCATTAAGCCCTTGATTCAAGGCCCATTATCATATCCTAAAGCCCAATTCATAAGCCTAAGGGCTTAGGCCTAATGTCCAACTTCCTTAAGGCCCAGTAGCACCACTACAAGGCCCATTGCCATGGGCTCCATGGCAACCCAATATCATGCTTTACAAAGCCCATCTCCATGCTTATTTTGGCAGCCCATTAGCATGCCATTATAAGCCCAATGTACACCAAATGTTATAAGCCTCATGGTAGCCCAACATCACACTTCAAGGGCCCATCATCACATGTAATTGGGCAGCCCATATGACACAACTTCAAGGCCCAATTACATCCAATAACCGGCCATAAATGGGTAGCCCAATATCAGCCCATTATTGAGGTTTCTAAGCCCAACATGCAAGTCTTAATACTCCAAAATCATTCATAAGAAAATCCTTCAAAAATTAAAATCAAGAATATTGAAGGAAATTATACAATAAATCTAGCAACATGAATTTGGTTACTATAAAAATTTAAATTTCATCCATAGCATTTAAATCATAATATCACATTTTAGAAATTCAAAATAATTACACATACATTTTCTTAACATAAAATCATGCCTTGGCCAAGCAAGGTTTCTTTTAATACAGAATAGGCCATGAAATCCTTCATCTAGTAATGAAGTAGACACAGGTTTCTTCGGGGTCTTACACAACCCGTGGCCTTCTTGCCCTTATTTCATTCTTAGGCTTACTGACCTAGACCAAAAGATATCTTAGATTCACAAACCTCAAGTGTCATGCATGGATCCATACAAATTTCTTAAAGAAAACAACATGCAAGCAAATCCACTTAACCCGAGCATGCTTGATCCATTTTCTCCACGTATAACCAATTTCTTTAAAAATAGAAGAAAAATGATTATGAGAGCCGAATGGTTGCTGCTCTAGGTCATGGAAAGTGTCATATGTGATTCCTAAGGGTTGCTTGCTGTTAAGAAAGTATGTTGATGACATTGAATTAAACAGCAAGCTAATCATCTAGTAGCTTGATTTCATTTGGTGAATATGGAGGTAATTGCACTCGGGTTAAGTGGGAATTGAATTCATGTTATTGCCTTTAAGTGAATCATATGGATTTTGCAAGAAAGTGGAAGATATGAATCTGAAAATGTTCATTTGGTTCATGTCTGCAAGCCTAAGAATAAAAAGGAGGCCAAACGGTCATGGGTCGATCACTTAAATAAGGATTCACGCCTATCGATTATATTTGGAAGAATTGTGGGCACTAGTGTTCTTGTGAACTTGGAAACTTAGAGAAAAGACCATAGTAACTTAAGTTGAATCTTATATGTCTCGGCAGTGTCCATATAGCAGCATCTATTGAGGATAATTTGGTGGAGGATGATAGCTATTGGTCCATGTGTAATACGATGAAAAGTGTGGAACAAAGGAATATAAGCTAGATGAAGATAAGTTGCAGTTTTGACTTGGAATTTTTAAGACAAAATGTTGTTGCTGATTTCATAGATAGGTTTTGGAATCAATGCTAGTGACAGGAAGAATTAGTTGAACAAGTTGGATACGAGTTGGACACGAGTTGGACACGAAGTAGGCAAAAATAACAATCTAGTTGAAGTTGTTTGATGTACATGTTTAATTGTTTTTAAATTTTTTTATTCAAGCCAAAGTTTAAAGAAATCTTTTGCAAGTGAAATCATATTTTCTAGATATGTATTTTGGAAACCGGAAACGGTTACGAGTACTTTTGTATGTCAACTTGAAAGTTATTACCTAAGCATTTATGTAACGAATGTGATTCGCTTGTAGGCGAAGAACCACCAAGTATCAGGAGAAGCGAGGTAAGTGGAAAGTAAGTGGAGTTACAGTTTTTGCAAAAAAACTGGAATGATACACTGCATGTTTTGATGATCAAGCATGATATGTATTTTATATCAACCATGACATGTTGTTCAAAGAAGCATGATAAGAAGCATGAAATGTTGTTCATGACAAGTTGATTTTTAGCATGATATTCAATCAAGCATGGCATCATATGCAAGCATGTCATGGCACGAGCATTGCATGATTTTCTAAAGAGATTTTATGCAATGGCATATGAGAAAGTTTATGATTAGTCAAGTCAAGTTAAGTTAAGGGGCTCTGGTCGGTACCGTACCATCATGATGGACTCCCATACCGAAGGACGAATGCGAGAAGGTTGGGTTAATCCTATGAGGCTGTGCAAACCACACTAAAGGACAATGAGAAGGTGTGGGCCTCCAAGGGTCGTGTCAAGCCATCAGGCCTGGGGCAACTACGGGCTAGCTCAACCAAATGAAATGTCTCCAAGGGTAAGGGAGACGGTTCCGATGGGAACGCACAACCCTGACTTCAGGGGTTAAATGGAGCGTAAGTAGCCCACAAGTTATGAATGGAATATTTTCAAAGGCCATGAGCCAAATTCAAGTGCATGAGCAAGTTTTACGATCAAGGGCCATGAGCAAAATGCAAGAACATGAACAAGTTTTACGATCAAGAGCATGTGCATATGCAACCATGAGGCATACGCGTGCATCAAAATTCATGATCATGCATGAATTACATTATGTTTATATGCTTATGATTTCAAGATTCATGATTATGAGTTCAAGTACAAGTTCATGTTTTCAAACCATGATTTCAAGTCATAAACTCATGTTTTCAAGTTAAGTTTTCCCTTACTGAGTCTTTTTGACTCACGTTTTTTTAAAACTGTATCATTCCAGATGCTCCAGGTAAAGGAAGTCAGGAGGACTATCTGACTTAGAGAGAAGACAACTATGTATCTTGTTGGAGTGGCGGTTGACCGTTGTGGTCTGTCACTTAGATTATGTGAACCTTTATATTGTAACTAAGATATCAACCTCTTTTAAGAACTGTATTACAAGATTAGTCATGAGTTTGGCTCATCTCTCTCGCGATCCTAGTTTTCTCTCTGCTGTATGTTTTAGGAAGTTCGCTGGGGCTTTTCCTCGGGATTGCTCGCGGCTGTCACGGTCCCAGCGGGACTGCGTTCGGGGCGTGACACTTTCGGTCTCTAAACACTTTGATCCCGAGTATGTAGGATGCTTCCCCAAGGTCTTTCATTGAAAATTGGTTAGACAACCACATTTTCACAGATGACAAAGCCCCTACATCATTCTCAATTAGTAGTATATCATCCACATAAAGAACTAAAAAGGTAATAGCACTCCCACTAACCTTCTTGTAGACACAAGGTTCATCCATGTTTTGTGAGAAACCAAACATTTTGATTGACTCGTCAAAACGGATGTTCCAACAACGTGATACTTGTTTTACGCCATAAATGGATTTCTCCAATTTGCACACTTTCGATTCATTTTCCCGAGACATGAAACCTTCTGGCTGGTCCATATAAATTTCTTCATGGATATATCCATTCAAAAATGCGGTTTTCACATCCATCTGTCATATCTCATAATCATAGTATGCCACAATCGCTAATAGAATCCTTATGGACTTTAGCATGGCTACAGGTGAAAAGGTTTCCTCATAATCAATACCAGCCTTTTGAGTATACCCTTTTGCCACCAGCCTAACTTTAAAGGTCTCTACCTTTCCTGTTGGTCCAAGTTTCCTTTTGTAGACCCATTTGCAACCTATAGGCTTAATGTCTTCTCGTTTGTCTACCAAGGTCCATACCTTATTGGAATACATGGAGTCCATCTCTGATTCCGTTTCCGTGGCCACATGCCAATGCTTAGCATCTTTGTAATTAACAGCCTCTGTATAACCACAAGGATCAATCTCCAGTCCCTCAGATTCCATTTGGTAAATCTCATTTAACAAATTGAATTTTACTGGAGGTCTTATAATCCTTTTACTACGACGAGGCTCCTGTGTCGCAACAGGTTCACTTTCATCAGTGGGAACAACCACTTGATCCTCATTGTTCTCATTCTGCACAGTCACTGTACTATCTCTTTGCTCATCAAGAGCAACTCTACTCTCGGTTTCATTCAAACTATAATCCTCTTCAAGAAAAGTAGCATTTCTGCTAACAAACACTTTGTTTTCATTAGGATTATAAAACTAGAAACCAGTAGTCATTTTGGGATAGCCTATAAATAGGCATCTATCAGTCCTTGATCCCAGTTTATCCACATTAAACCTTTTAACATGAGCTGGACAACCCCATATCTTAAAATGATTAAGACTTGGCTTCTTGCCAGTCCATAACTCATATGGGGTATTAGGAACTGATTTTGTAGGGATCCTGTTTAACAAGTAAACAGCGGTCTCCAAAGCATGTCCCTAAAATGATAGGGGCAACACAGATATGCTCATCATGAAACGAACCATATCCAGTAGGGTTCTATTCCTTCTCTCTGCAACACCATTATGTTGTGGTGTGCCTGGTGGTGTGAGTTGAGATATGATTCCATTATCTTTAAGATAAACTTTAAAATCATCCAAGAGGTATTCGCCTCCCCTATCGGAGCGAATCATTTTAATGGACTTTCCAATCTGTTTCTCAACTTCATTGTGGAATTCCTTGAACTTTTCAAAAGATTCCGATTTATTCTTCATCAGGTATAGATAACCATACCTGGAATAATCATCAATAAGTAATGAAATAAGAGAAAGCTCCTCTTGCCATGTGGTTGAAGGGACCACAAACATCAGTATGTATTAATCCTAATACTTCTGTGGCTCTTATTTTCAGAAATTGCAATGGCCCATCCCTTACCAATTTATTGATCCTATCAATATTGGCATGATCAAGCCTTAGATGCCACAAGTAGGTTGGATTAACATCCCTCTTCCTCTTAAGGGATAACACACTGGAATCATCATTCTCAACATTATTCAAAGAATTATCAACATTTAAACGATAAAGACCATCATAAATAATTCCAGAAGCAACAAATTTATTTTGAAACTTTATAACAAGTTTTGAATTGAAAAGAAACGAATATCCAGATAAAACAAGTTTCGAAACAGAAATCAAATTTCTACGTACTTCTGGAACATAGAGACAGTCTTCTAGAATCAAAATTCTATTATTTGATAATTTTAAACTAAACACTCTGATGGCGATCGCTGCAACAGTTGCACCCATCCCCATTTTAAGGACCAGCTCCCCTTCATGGAGCTTTCTGGTCTCCTTGAACCCCTGCAACATATTGCAGATGTGAGATTTAGAACCAGAATCCACACACTATGAATTAAATGGACCATCCATTAAATTCAATTCAATTACAATAATATTAGACACACCTTCAAAAGGTTTGCCCTTTTTAAGAGAAGCTAGTAAACTCGGCAATTTCTCTTCCAGTGATTGGGCTTGCCGCAATAGAAAAAATTTCCTTGGCCTTTGTTCTTGTCACTTTCCTTTGTTTTCTTGTCCACCTTGAACATTCTTTGCTGCCTGAAATCCCTTATTATTTTTCTTGAGATTCTTAAACTTGGGTTCCAGTTTCATAGAGGCATTACATTTCTCTGTGACTATCATAGTAAGTTTGTCCTTCTTGATGAGATCTTGAGCTGACTGCAACATATTGAGAAGCTCTGACAATGTCACACTCATCTTATTCATATTATAATTAAGGACAAACTGATTGAAAGAATCAGGCAAAGATGAAAGAATGGCATCAACTTTTGTGTCACTATCTATCTCAGCTCCCAAAAAATCCAGTTCGTTGATGAAAGAAATCATCTTCAAGGTGGACATCAGATTCTTCATAGCAGTCTGCCTAGCAGATCTGCTCTACTCTCCGAACATTTCTTGGAGATGCAACATAGTGCCTGCAGCTGTAACTATGCCCTCACAATCTTTCTGCAAAACATTTGAGATTGAAGCCATAATATAACACTTTGTCATATTATCATCATCATGCCACTTGTTAAAGACTTTATTTTCTTCCTCAGTGGCATTGTCCAGGGCAAGCTCAGGTGTCTCAGAGGTTAGAACATAACCGATCTTATCGGCTGAGAGAACAATCATAAGATTTCTCTTCCAATCAACATAATTCGGTCCTGTCAACCAATTGTCATCCAAAATCCTAGCCAAAGGATTAAAAGTCATTTTGAATCTGCAAAATCATTCACATATATAATTCCATTAGATTCAGGTTTTTGAATAACTAATGGTACCACCCATCCGAACAATAAACAGATATATCACATATATCACAATAATGAAAAATATAACATTTATATTTATAATATTCTAAATGGGTATCGAGAACCTCTACCTTACATGCAACAACAAATCCATTTTGCTACGGATTGTACACATCTTGTAAAGGCGAATAGCTACTATTCGTCAAAATTTACATCATATGTAAAATATTTTAAAATATTTGTGATTCTCGATTTACTTTTGGCCTACCTAAATAAACACATCTTGTACTATTTTAGCACAAGCGTTTATTTGGTTTGTGCATTCCATTATCTGAGTGTATTCCAAATACTTGCGAGGTATGTCACTATTTTAGTAGACACTCTCACTAAGATGTAGACACTTATCTTCCCAAGAGATAAACAAGAAAATTTTACAAAATTAAAATCGGTTTTATCCATTTTGGCTTCAACCAATTTTAATCAAGTAAAACTCCTATTTATTGATAATAGAGACCATAGGAAAAATTACTATAATTAATCTTATTTAGCACCAAAATTGGAAGACAAATTTCCAAAAAAAAAATTATTTCTGTCGGTCAACCATTGACCGTTGACCGGTCGGACCAGTCAAACAGGTCAGATCCTTTGCTGAAGCGGTCAAATCGGTTTGCTCTGGACCGGTCCGACCGGTCTTGCCGCGGACCGGTCAAACCGGCCCGCTTCGCAGTGGGCTGGGTTCACAACCCGGCTTGCCCCAAGGTTTTTTGCTTGGACTGGACTCCAAGCCCAGCCTTCCAGCGGGTTGGGCTGCAGGCCCTAGTCCAGGCGGGCTGTGAGGAGCTAGCCCATTTGGACCCAGCCCGTGCGGTGCAGCCCTTCTCCCTCTTTTTTTATGACCCAGCCCAACGTTTGGGCTGGGCTTCTGGGCCGGTGGGCCGGGTAGGGCAAAATGCCCTACCAGTTTGGCCCAAATGGGCGACCCGGGCAGAGCATTGCCTGGGCGCCTAAGCGGCGCCCTTGGAGAGGGGATTGCGGCCAGCACAGCTGGCCGCCGTCTGTCACTGGCTTGCCACGTCCGGCCAGTCCCAGGTCGGACGTTGGCCGGCCTTGCCATCGGTGGCCAGCGCGCGGCTGGCTGCCGTTTGAGGCTAAGAAGCCTCTCACACCCGTGTCTCACACGGGTGTGCTGGTGGTGGTCGACGGCCTTATGGCCGCCGGACCTCCACCTACTCCGGTCAGAGAGCTACCCCAGTCATACTGGGTGCCCCTCCGGCCACTGGTGCAGCGGCTGTCATCCTATGGCCGCCGGCCACACTAGTTTTTTTTGTTACTGTTCATGACTTTTATAAAACAGATTTTATAAAAAAAAACTTTAACAGTAAATCGAATTTCGTGAATAGTAACCGTAAAACTTTTGATTCTCAATCAAAATTCAGCAAAGTTCATATAATCCAACAATTGCAATCATGTGAACCTAACGCTCCGATACCACTGATAGTTTATATGCGGAATTAAACTATAAACAATCTCTATGTTTTGAACAAAACATCAACCAAGATTATGATGACAATTTCGGATTCGATTTCATACCTGAGACAGGAATATAGGAACCTTAAGCCGCTTTACGATCCAATTCAAAGCTCCAACAATTCAGAACAGCAACTCAGATGTGTTGTCTCCTAAGGGATTTATGTCACTCTCTCGTTATCTGGATTTACCTAATAGGTTCTGATGGCCAACCCCTTGAATATAACAATTATATTTATATGCCTTGGAAAAACCCTAGAAAGAGCATGAGACATAGGATCCTTAGGGATCTCAAATTCCAGTCGTAGGATAACACTAAAGAACTCTTCTTCTAATACAATTAGGGCTTCTACTAATTACAATAAAGTTCATCAACATATTGTAATTGACCCCTGGAATTTTGAGATTATTGCAAATATGCCCCTTTACATACAATTAATTCCTTCCACCATATTATATTCCGTATGAGATATTAGAACCGGATTAATCAATTTGGTTATCGAGAGCACATAATTCTAACACTTCGATCCAAGGCATCGCTCCCCATTTCTTTTCAAAACTTGTAAGTTCCCGTTTAACCCTTTGTGCAGCCACTGGAATTTTTCCTTCTGAGAAGCAGCCGTCGAATTACAGCGCGCGGCTAATGAAATGTGTAAATTTATTAAATAATTGAGACTCTGTCTGAATTGGTTTTCGTACTTACAGGATGGATGGCACAGGAGACCGTCTGGTTACGACCCATGTTCATCAGACTACGCAAGCCAGTATTTGAACAGGGCAGATGTTCAAGAAGCATTGCATGCCAATGTCACGAAAGTCTCCTACCCATGGACTCATTGCAGGTATAATTCCACCCACATATATAGTATACACTTTGTATGAACAATAATTAAATGGCCAAAAAAGAGAGAAAAAACAATTGATCAGTCAACGTTATAAACCATGCGAATGTCAAATTAATTTGTATGTATCTACAGCCGGAGTATCAGAACTTGGCAGGATTCACCAACATCCATGCTTCCAACAATAAAGAAACTAGTTGCTGGGGGTCTTCGCATTCGGGTTTATAGGTAAACAGTTGTATTTCACAATGCCAGAATTCTTTAATTAGCTTGTGACCACATCATAGTTAGTCTGGAATGCATCTGTTCCTTTTCTGTAGTGGAGATACCGATGGTAGAGTACCAGTAACGCCATTGTCGAAGATTGGACTCCCTGGTACAGCAATCGCCAGGTTATATCTTCTTCTTCTTCATCTGATCTTTGTCCTTAATTTTCCTCCATTCTTGTAAGATTAGCTTTGAATAAAACAATTTCTTTTGGGTAAATTTTTTCTTGCATGGAGACTAGAAAGCTTTATAAGCTCAATGTAATTTTATGTTGAAATGAATAGGTTGGTGGCTGGACAATTGGGTACAAGGGGCTCATGTTTGCAACCATCAGAGGTGCGGGTCACCAAGTTCCTCTTTTTGCCCCCAAACAGTCTCTCCAACTGGTCACACACTTCTTGGCCAATCAGAAATTTCCATCTGTACCATTTTAATATTGCTAGTTCACCTAGCTACTTCAATATTATCTTCGTTTTTTGGGGGAACAAGCACATCGATATCATTTGCTTTCGTGTAACTTTGAAACTATATGCATACCCACTTGAAACTATTTAGCCTATTTTTTCGTCATCTGCTGATGGGGTAGCTTTTTATGAGCCGATTAAGCCCCATTTTAAGACTGTAAACCTTCAAATTTGGTTCCTGAGTTTTTGTTTGGATGACATGCAATTTTAAGTTATACTCTTAGCATCCAATTTGCGACTGTCAGAATCAATAAAAAAGTTCTACGGAGTGTCTGAAGATTTTGAATGAGATAAGCAGAGTATTTGTAAAAAAAAAAAGATGAGTTGCTACTGCAGAGCTTGATTTTATTATAATTGTTCTCTCTTACAAATTTGCTTTTACATCACACTCATTTAAATGACCATCAGATAATTCTAGAGACCTTCTGAAAAACTGAAAAGACCTTGCAAAGGTTCTAGAGTCTTTCTAGGAATCTAAAAAGACAAAATGTTTTAAAGAAAACAGAGTTCAAGAAAGTGCATTAAAAATCCAACACTCCCCCTTAATGCTCTTTCTTCACAAATCCGATGAGCTCCCTCATATAGCAGAATTTTTCCTTTGACAAAGACTTGGTAAGAATATCAGCAAGTTGCTCCTCACTTCTGCAACACTTCATTTCAATCTCACCTTTGCCAATTTCTTCTCTTATAAAGTGGTATTTGATGGAAATATACTTGGTTTGCTCATTGTTAATGGGATTCTTTCCAATAGAGATTACTGACTTGTTGTCTCAGAACAACATTGTTACATTTTCTTGTCTTTCGCCAATATCTTCAAGAATTCTTCTTAGCCATACTGCATGTGACGTAGCCTTAGTAGCAGCTACATACTCTGCTTCTGCTAAAGATTGAGCCACAATCTTTTGTTTCTTTGAAATCCATGAAGTTATTCCTGAGCCAAGAGAGAAAACATAGCCACCCGTACTTTTCATGTCATCTAAACAGCCTGCCCAATCACTGTCAGTGTATCCAATCAAATATGATTCTGATAGAGAATTCTGTAATCAAGAGTTCTAGACAAGTATCTCAAAACTCTTTTTCCAGCTCCAAAATGATTCTGACTTGGATCTTGCATGTACCGAGAGAGTAAACTTGCAGCAAACATGATGTCTGGTCTAGTAGCTATAAGATACAACAAACTATCAAACAAACTTCGATACGTTGTGACATTTGCCTTGTCTGCGCCATCTTCTTTGCTGCCAAAGGAGTAAAACCTTATTTGCATCCCATCATTCTGAACTTCTTCAAAATGCTCTCTGCATATTTCTTTTGAGAAATGAGGATTCCTAACTTTGCTTGAGATACTTAAATCCCCAAAAAATAATGAAGTAGACCCAAATCTGTCATCTCCTAAGTCTGCATCATATCTCGTTTAAACTCTTGAAGCATTTTCTCATCATTTCCAGTATAGATTAAATCATCAATTTAAATTGAAACATTAAGAACAGAGAATGTTTTCTTCAAGACATAGAGTGTAAGCTCACTTTGGCTTCTTTCAAATCCTTTTGAGAGGAAATATTTATCAATCTCTCCATACCAAGCTCGAGGAGCTTGTTTCAGCCCATATAAAGCCTTGTTTAACTCATAAACTTTGTCTTCTCCCCCTTTCACCAAAAAACTTTGGGATTGCTCAATATATATTTCTTCTTTTAAAACTCCATTAAGAAATGCTGATTTAACATCAAGCTGAAAAATTTTCCAACTCTTTTGGGCAGCAAGAGTAATAATAGCTCTTATAGTTTCAAGTCATGAAACGGGAGCAAAGGTTTCCAAAAAATCGATTCCTGGCTTTTGTGTGAAGCCTCTTGCAACTAGCCTTGCTTTGTGCTTCTGAATGCTTTCATCTTGATTCAGTTTATTCTTATAGATCCATTTGACTCTAATGACATTTCGTACTCTTGGTCGATTGACAAGCTCCCAAGTTTGATTTTTTTTCGATCATAACTATCCCATCTTCCATCGCTTTCATCCAGACTTCATGCTTTTCTGCTTCTTCAAAATTTTCTGGTTCAACTGCAGAGAAGTTTCAAGATTCGTATATCTCCCTTAACCTTCGTGTCCTTCTTGGAGGCATTTTTGGTGGTGAAATTTCTGCACCAGAACTTGAACTTGATAGAGCCATTTGTGACTCTAGAAGAGCTTCATCACCTCGTCCAATGGCTGGAAAATTATTCTGCATTTCAATTAAAACAAGGAGTTTCCTACACTTTCTTTTCTTTCCAATCCCATGAGGCTTTCTCATTGAAAATCACATCACGACTAACAATCAACTTCTGGTGAAACCGAAAGCTTAAAGAGTAGAGAAGTTTATGGTGAAAGCCGAGTGCTATAGTTGGAGGTAGAGGTAGATTTGGTCTTGCATGTGCTGTTTTGATTGTTTTCCTCCATAGATTCTGACCCTAGATACTTTTGTGCTAGGTGCTCTCTTCCCTAATCAACTTGTGTTCAACACCAAGGTAAGGCCGAATATGGTGAAGATGAATTTGTTGATGGCCAAACCCTGCATGTTCTATTTCTCCTTGATTTGGCCTATATATCTTGTTGTTATCTTGTATATATGTTAGATCTGAATAGGTTGGGTTGTTGGAATTAATATTGTAATGTTGGTTGATACCATGGAGGATGGGATAAAGGCCACGGCTTGGCTGGAGTTGGAGAAAGAAATAATGGTTGGTTGTTGTTAGGTGATATCATGCATATATTCTATGTTGGCCGAACCTTGCATTGTTAGATCTAGTGATTGGCCAAATGTTATGATGTTTGAGTGAACAAATGCATGTGAAATTGGTTCTGAAATGTGGAAGAAATTGCATGTTAAAAAGGAGATAAGGTAAGTCTAAGTTTCGGCATTGATGGTTATGTTGGCTGAATGAGCTATGATGTAAGATCTTGAATCTACATTGTGATTAGCACCCCTAGGTTGTGAAATTGCTTGCTGGAGGAAGGGATTCATGTTGGATGTGAAGAATAAATACATGCATGTCATTGGTTGATGGCCGAATAGCTTGGAAATGCAAACCTAGGTTAATGGCCGAATAGAGTGGAGGTTAGAAAACCCTAAATTAGTGTTAAGGTTGGCTTAATTGCATGCAATTGGAAATCACTAAATAGATCAATATTTGTGGTTCATTAGGTGTTAAGTCAAGATGGAAAGAAACCCTAGATGATATTTATGATGCAAGATACCTAAGGCCGAATATAGATGAAGTGCCAAAAAAGAAGTTCATTGTAAAAATGTAAAACTTAAATATCATATACTAAGAAGGGAGTCACGGGTTGGATAGTAGATGGAATAAATAATCATGGATTAGCCATGATTAGAGTTGGATAAGATGAAGTAGCTAGTTAACAAAGAATAGCCTTGATGCATAAGATTAAGAAGATGTCAAGCTTGAATTTTAGCACTAAATAGCTTGCTGTTTTGGAGTCTTAAATAAGATATAGGAATAATTGGAAGGAAGCCATAAAAGTATGTTAATTAGGACTTTGGTCAGCAGCCTATCTTAAGGGATTAATGTGAAGAGGAGTAAATCAGCAAGTGTAGAAGGATAATTGGTGAATTTGATGGACAATAGGTTTGATCAAGTCAAGAGCAAGGAAATGGAGTTAAGCACCCTATTAGTTTCTGTTTTGGGGTTAGGATTCTATGTTGTATGTTGATTGCTTTCTACAAGTATTTTATGAAAGTTTAATTAAGTAACCCTTTGAAAACAAAATAGTATTTTCAAGATATGTACTTTTGGAAAACCGAAATAATTTCAAGTATTTTCTTTGTGTGTTTATGTGATTAAATCCTTAAGCATCTAAGTGTGATAATTGAATCGCTTGTAGGCGAAGCACCGTCTCATAATAAAGGAGACCAAGGTAAGTGGATTGTAAGTATAAACTTACATTTTGCAAAACTGGAATGATACGCTGCATAGTTTCATGAACAAGCATGACATGACACGAACATTGCATGTTTTTCTAAAGAGATTTTTATGCAATGACATATGAGAAGTTTTATGATAAGTCAAGTCAAGTTAAGGGCTCTGGTCGGTACCGTACCATCAAGATGGACTCCCATACCGAAGGACGAATGCGAGAAGGTTGGGTGAATCCTAAGAGGTAGTGCAACCACACTGAAAGACAAATATGAGAAGGTGTGGACCTCCAAGGGTCGTATCTAGCCACCAGGCCTGGGGCCACTTCAAGGGCTAATTCGACCAAATGAAATGTCCCCAAGGGTAAGGGAGACAGTTCCGACGGGAACGCGCAACCCTGACTTCAGGGGTTAAATGGAGCGTAAGTAGCCCACAAGTCAAGAAGGAATTAATTTTCAAGGGCCATGAACCAATTTTCAAGAACAGGAACATGTTTTATGATCAAGAGCATATGCATAACCATGAAACATGCATGTGCATCATGATTTACGAATTCTCATGATATTCAAGTTCAGGTTTTAAGATCATGTTTTCAAGTTATGTTTTTCCCTTACTGAGTCTTTTTGACTCACGTTTGTTTTTAAAACTGTATCATTACAGATGACTCAGGTGAAGGAAGTCAGGAGGACTATCTTACTTAGAGAGAAGACATCTTGTATTTTGTTGGAGTGACGGTTGACCGTTGTGGTCCGTCACTTAGATTATGTGAACCTTTGTGTTATGTAATTAAGATATTAACCTCTTTTATGATCTAATTTGTAAGGTTAGTCATGAGTTTGGCCCGTCTCTCTCTCGATCCTTTATTTCCGCTGTATGTATGTATAAGCACGCTGGAGCTTTCCCTCGGAATTGCTCGCGGCTGTCACGATCCCTGCGGGATGGCGTTCGGGGCATGACATAAACTCCATAGGAAAGCATCTATCCTTTTGCATTTTAACACGTGCAATAGCAAGATTGTTGCAGATTTTGTCATAGATAGTGTGTTAGCCCAAGGTTGTTTTACAAACAATCCATAAATGATTTTGATGATAACAAAATATTCTAGTTTCAAAGGCTTTTAGATTTTATATTGTCAATCCTTTTTATCTAAGTTGTATCATCAAAAGGATTCAGTTTATCTCACCAAAAGTCTTCTCAATGCACCTGATATCCTGTACTCAAGTTGATTATATAAATATCTCAAGTTATAGGCACTTAAAATGGTTTTGGAATGGAATGAAAACTTCAAAGATACTGATTTTTGTCAACAGGTCTTTTAGGTGTCGACACATACAGGACATGTGTCGACACATTGCACTTACTCCCGAGAGATGAAAATATGGTGTCGACACATACAAAGATAAGTGTCGACACATTGCACTTACACCCGAGACATGTTTTTAGACCAAAACATGTGTCGACACATTGACCTTATGGTATCGACACATTGCACTGACTCCCGAGCGCCCATTTTCAGTTCAAATTTCAATGTGTCAGCACATGCCACATTATTGAAGATTTTCCGGAAAGACGTCAGAGGCTTCAAATCGTTCCTTAATTCATGGGCAACTTTCCAAAGGCTATTCTCACCTAACCCGATGACCATTGAAGACAAATTGGTTTAAATACAAAAGACAAGAAGTTGAAGAACAATAGCTCTCACTTGCACGCACCTTGCAATCAATTCTAACCTAACTTCTTGAAGAAAGAGAAATTTTTGAAGAAGAGAGAAGGGTCGCACCTACCAAGAAGGCTTGCTATTTCCCTGCCACATCTCAGCCTTCTATTGTAATCTTTATCTTTTTCCTACCCTTTGTACTTCACACTTGTATATCCAGCTTTAAGAGTCATTTCGTGAGTCTCACTTTGTACCCATTCATTTTAAACTTTGTAAGTGTTGCGTAAACACTGGGTCCTACTCTTGTGAGCAGAAGAAATCCCTAGGTTTTGGGATTTGAGAAGAGAGTTAAAGCGTAAGCTCGAAAAATGCTTTTTGAAGGTTCCTTAGCACCGAGGAAGCTAAGGTGTTCTTGCTATTTGAAAGATAGTGGAGAAAGTCCAAGGAAGTCAATAGCCTTGGGGGTGGATGTAGGCAAGTGTTTGGCCGAACCACGTAAAAACTACGGTGTATTCTCTCCCAACTCTTATCTCCTTATTTTATTCTTATATTCTTGTTCATTGTTCGTGTGATTTATTGTGTTTGTGTTTAAATCTAGTCTGAAAAATTTTTAATTTTATTAAAACCCAATTCACCCCCCCTCTTGGGTAGTTACATAGACTTTCAATTCATATCAAAGCTGAGGTTTCACTCTTTTGTATGGCAACCCTAGTTAGTACCTCCTTAGCTGAAGGTCAATCCACAAATAGATCACCTCTCTTTAATGGAACTTGTTATAACTATTGGAAGCAAAAATGAGGATATCTATCCAAGCTGTAGATTACGATTTATGGAGAGTAATCTCCAACGGCCCTAGATTCCCTAAAATAGCTTGAGGTATATTGAAAGATGAAAATGATTTGATGATGCTGATTTAAAGCTCTTGTCTTTGAATTCAAAAGCTGTGAATGGGCTATATTGTGCCTTGACTCAAATGACTTTAATCGCGTTTCCGGTTGTGACACCACGAAACAAATTTGGGATAAACTCCAAGTAGCTCATGAAGGTACAAATCAAGTCAAAGAGAACAAAATTAGTATGCTTGTTCATAATTATGAACTCTTTAAAATGAAATCCGATGAAAATATTGCATCCATGTTTATTTGCTTTACGTATATTATAAATGGTCTTAAATCTCTTGGTAAAGAATATAATAATGTTGAAATGGTGAGAAAAATTCTTAGGTGCTTACCAAAGGCTTGGGAACCAAAGGTCACCGCCATTCAAGAAGCTAAAGATTTAACAAAACTCTCTTTGGATGAACTCATGAGATCTCTCATGACACATGAGATGTACCAAGTACAGGGAGATGAGAAAGAAGGCAAAGGTAAAAGGAGTATTGCCTTAAAAGCCTCATGTTCTACTGAGGATGAGTCTTCCGAAGATGATGATGATGAAATGTCATTATTCACCAAGAGATTCAAAAATTTCTTTAAAAAGAAACATAGAGATAAAAGATTTCAAAGGAAGACAAGCATTAAAGGAGATAGTAGCAAAACGAACGAGATTATTTGCTTTGGATGCAAGAAGCCAGGACATATAAAGATGGACTGCCCCAACCTTGAATCTCATAAGAAATTTAAGAATTTTAATGATAAGAAGAAAGCTTTCTTGGCTGCATGGGGAGAGTCAGATGATAGCGATAGTGATAGCGATGAAGAAGTTGCAAATCTATGCTTCATGGCAAAATAAAATGAAGATGAGGTACAAGACTCTTCAAGTCATTTTTTCTCCTTTGATGATTTACAAGATGCTTTTAATGAACAATATCTTGAATTGGAGAGTTTATTTTCAAAGTATTGTTGTCTTAAAAAGAACTATGAAATACTTATAGAAGAAAATGATACTTTGAAATGTCGAGTTCTTTCTCTTGGAGAGAATCTCGCAAGAGTCACAAATGAAAATGAAAATGTCGTGCAAGATGAGTCAAAAGATTTGAAATTTGAAAACAATGATTTAAAAAGGAAAATTGGCTCTCTCACTCAAGACCTTGCAAGATTCACTCAAGGAAAAAGAAACCTTCATATTTTACTTGATTCTCAAAGATGTTGTTTCAACAAAGTGGGATTGGATATGATTCTTTCAATGATCAAAAATCTTACTCATATATGATCACAAAATCATCTCCAACATTTGTGTTATGCAATTTTTGTCGAAAGAATGGACACATTTCACACATTTGTCCAACTAGAAAGAAACTCACTCATGATATCAAATTTGTGTGGATTCAAAAAGACAAGGTGAAGGAATTTACTTCTAACATCAAAGGACCCAAAAAGATTTGGGTACCAAAAGTCAAGAATTGATTCTTTTTGCAGGAGTGCTTGAAATCCAATAAATTCAAAGAACATTGGGTCCTTGACAGTGGATGCTCCAAGCACATGATCGGAGACAAAAGTTGGTTCAACTCTCTTTGTCTCAAAGGAAAGGGTTCGGTCACTTTTGGTGACAATAGCAAAGGAAAAATACTCGGTGTTGGTAGCATTGGTATGTATCCTAATCCCATTCTTAAGTATTAGTCAATTATGTGACAAAGGAAACCTAATCATTTCTGAATCATCACTTTGTCATGTTGAAAATATTGAAAGCAAGAAAGTCTTGCTTGTTGGGCATAGATTTGAAAATGTGTATATTGTTCATTTAGAGAGCATTTCCTCAGAAAACATAAAATGTCTTTCAGCTCTAAATGCTAAGGATAGTTGGTTGTGGCATAGAAGGCTTGCTCACGCAAGCATGAACTTGATTTCAAAACTAGCCAAAAAGAATTTAGTTTCTCGTTTGCCTAACCTTATCTTTGAAAATGACAAAATTTGTGCGGCTTGTCAAAAATGCAAACAAATCAAAACCTCCTTGATGCCCAAAAATGTAGTGTCCACTTCTAGACCACTTCAACTTCTACACGTTGATCTATTTGGTCCAACCCGAACATTAAGTTTGGGTGACAAACGTTATGGCTTTGTTGTAGTTGATGACTTCAGTAGATTCACATGGGTCATATTCCTAGCTCATAAAGATGAGGTCTTTCATGCTTTTGAAAACTTAGCAAGAGAATTTAAAATGAAAAGGGCTTTGCTATTTCTAGCATAAGGAGTGATCATGGAAAAGAATTTGAAAATTTCTCCTTTGAAAAATTTGGTAGTGAAAATGTCATTAACCATAACTTCTCGGCTCCTAGAACTCCTCAACAAAATGGTGTTATAGAGAGGAAGAATGGACTCTTGAAGAGATGGCTAGAGCCTTGCTATGTGAAAGCAACTTGCCTAACTATTTCTGAGCTGAGGCAGTTAGCACAAGTTGTTATGTTATGAATCGTTGCATGATTAGAAATATTCTTAAGAAAACTCCATATGAGCTATGGAATGAAAGAAAACCCAACATTGGCTACTTTCATATTTTTGGATACAAATGTTTTGTGCTCAACAACAACAAAGATAATATGGGTAAGTTCGATGTCAAGGCGGATATAGGTATATTTCTTGGCTATTCAACTTATAGTAAAGCCTTTCGTGTTTTCAATAAGCGTACCTTGGTTGTTGAAGAATCAATTCATGTTGTTTTTGATGAATCTGACATTCTTGTGAGAAAAGATGATGAAGATATTGTAGATTTTAACAAAGAGGTCGAGAAGTTTACAATCGATAAAGACAAGGAAGAGACTCTTGAGCAAGAACAAGATCATCGAGAGCTTCAAGAAGAGTCTCAACAAGATAAAGATGATCTACAAAAATCATGGAAATACATCAAAAGTCATCATCTTCAGCAAATTATTGGTAATGTGGAGAAAGGTGTAAGCACTCGTTCCTCTTTAAACCAAGCTAATAATGTTGTTTTACTTTCTCAACTTGAGCCTAAAAATTTTCATGAGGCTAAAGATGATGAAAGTTGGATCCATGACATGGAAGAGGTATTGAAACAATTTGAGAAAAACCAAGTATGACATATAGTTCCTAGACCCAAGGACTGGTTTATAAATTTCTGATATGAGGTCCAGACCGAACCGGACCGCATTTAATAAACTTTTTTAAATTTTTTTTAATATATTGAAAAAGCAAGTTCTGCGCAGAGCTCTACATGCGTAGGGCATAACGGCACTGCGCAGTGCAGACTGTTTTCTGCGAATAATTTTTAAAAAAAAAATTAAATCCGACTTGTCCTTTAATATAAGAGGACCGGAAATGTGGTTTTCAGCCCTAGTTGTAAGGAATAAGGCAAGATTAGTAGCATAAGGTTATAATCAAGTAGAAGGAATTGATTTAGATGAAACTTTTGTACATGTTGTCCGTTTAGAATCCATTTGCATGTTACTTGTTTTTGCTTGTTTTAAAGATTTCAAACTCTTTCAAATGGATGTAAAAAGTGTTTTTCTAAATGGATTTTTTACTGAGGAAGTTTATGTTAAGCAACCATCGAGTTTTGAAAAAGAAGATTCTTCAAATCATGTGTTAAGCTCACAAAGGCTCTTTATGGATTAAAACAAGCACCTCGGGCATGATATGAAAGGTTAAGCTCATCTCTTATTGAAAATGATTTTTCAGGAGGCAAAATTGATACTACTCTTTTCACTAAAGAAAAAAGACAATGATTTGTTGATTGTTCAAATTTATGTCGAGGACATCATTTTCAGATCTACTAATGAACTCTTGTGTCAAGAGCGTTCTCAAGTAATGTAAGGGGAATTTGAGATGAGCCTCATGGGAGAATTGAACTATTTCCTTGGTCTTCAAATCAAATAAAGCAATGAGGGAATCTTCATCAATCAAGCAAAGTATACAAGAGATCTCCTCAAAAAATTCAACATGGACAATTCAAAACCTATGAGCACACCTATGAGTCCATCAACAAAAATGGAAAAAGATGAGAAGGGTAAGGATGTGGACCAAACCAAATATTGAGGTATGATTGGCTCCTTACTCTACCTTACTGCTAGTAGACCGGACATAATGTTTAGTGTTTGCATGTGTGCTAGATATCAATCATGTCCTAAGGAATCTCATCTTCTTGCAGTTAAACATATTTTTAAATATCTTGTTGGCACTCAAAATCTTGGATTGTTTTATCCTAAAAGTGTTGAATTTAATTTACAAGGATACTCGGATGCGGAATATGCTGGATGTAAAATTGATAGAAAGAGTATTAGTGGTGCATGCCAAATTATTGGGCCCTCACTAGTCTCTTGGTGTTGTAAGAAACAAAACTTCATAGCTCAATCAACTACGGAAGCTGAGTATATTGTTGTGGGCAATTGTTGTGCACAAGTATTGTGGATGAAACAACAATTGGAAGATTTTAATCTTCATTACTCTCTCATCCCAATAAAATGTGACAACACCAGTACGATAAATCTTACCGAAAAACCAAATTCGGCAAGCACTCTAGAACAAAACACATTGAGATAAAACATCATTTTATTCGTGATCATACTCAAAGGGGGGACATTTTTCTTGAGTTTATAAACACCAACCTTCAATTGGCGGAACATTGTCACAAAACCCCTTAATAAGGATAGATTTTGTTTTATTCGCCAAGAGATAGGAATGAGATTTCCATTGGATTAAAGTGTTGAAATATGCTTGACTTGTCTTTTGATTATGCTCCATTGATTTATTTGAACATGTTCTGATTTGTGTCTTAAAGTGCTCTACATTATTTTTAAATCATGTTTCTTTGAAAAATCCTTGAAGGAATTTTCTTTGCTTGGGATGTGTCAACACTTTTGGTTTTCGTGGCCATTTGCACCAAGGCAATATGTGTCGACACTAAGAATCATGTGTCATAAGGTTCCATTTCTTAAGCCCCTTTAAAATGCTCTCGCGACACATCTTTCGGGAATAGTGTTTTTAAAAAAGGGGGCACGCTTGTCATATTTAAACCTCTTAGGGCATGGGGTCAGCATATTTCATCTCCTCAACCCGCAGACCTCCTTCTCTCTCTCAAACAGCACATCTTTCTCTCTTCCTCACGAAATCCTCTCATACTCCGGCCACCTCTTAAAACCATACCGCCGATAGCCTCTCCTGCCTCTGCCGAGATTTCTTCCAGTCGCTCCAAGAGCTCCTCCCATCAGACGTCTTCATCTGCCAGTTCCCGAGCACGGAAGAAAGGGAAAATATTGAGGAAGCCATGCCCTCTACCGAGGCCTACATCTACAGGTCAGATCTCTGTAAGAATCGGTTTTTACAAGATTTTCAGGGTAGCAAAGTTATTGCTGGTAGATGGGCAGATTTTAAATGGTTTAGTGACAGTGGGTTTGATTTTAAGGATATGTTTGAATATCAAGGATTGGGAGTTCTTGTTAATTTGAAGGTGGATTGCTTTTTGTACCTTGTGAAATTGGTGTATGCCAACCTTCAGCACACTACATCTGAGTCTGTTACTAGTTATGTTAATAGGAAACACTTGGATTTATCTGCAACATCTTTAAACTCATTGATCTCTGCCCCCAATGGTTGAAAGAAGTTTTATGATGCTTATAATTGTATGGGGATGTCTGAGGTAGAACCTCTAAATATTCTTAGGGTTGTGTTGAATAATCCAACCCTAGATAATGTGATTAGACCCACTGCCAATGACATAACATTTCATAGACGAATATTACATCACATGGTTTGCCATGTTATTTTACCAAGGACTGGAAAATTTGAGTACATTACCTTCTTGGAGTTATTTTTCATGTACTATTTAATCACCCGTACCCAGATGAATCTTGGTCATTTGATGATTAATCATATGAAGGTCGCCTCTGAAAAGAAAAGGCAATAACTGCCTTATGGGATGTTTTTTAGTCACTTATTTCATGCCCTTGAGATTGATGTAACTGGGGAAGTTAGAGAAAAACTCAAAGATTCTCAAGAGTATAACTAGAAAACTCTTAAATTGATGGGTTTTATGCAAAATGATAGAGAATGGGTTAAGAAAGGTGTGGTGACACCTTAGAAAATTGGTGACAGGAGTTCCGGGTCTGAAGAAGATAGTGAAGATGAGGAAGACGCTGAAACCACTGATAGGACTCCTATAGAGGAGCATACCCCTATCTTTGTCTCCCATCCACCATTTGGATATTCCTTGAAGTCTCTATGAATGAGATAAAGAAAGAACAAAAGAATTTAAGGAAGAATATGAAGGAGCTGGCCACCAGTATGAAGACCGGGTTTGAAGACATTAAGAAGATGCTTGCTGATCACACTGGACATCTTGGGATTCTCTCTAAGGACATGAGGAATCTTAAGCATCAAGTTAATAGCAGCATCAAAGTGGCCAGCAATGTGATTCAAAATTCAGTGGATGAGTTTGCCTCTACATCTGAAATTTTCAAGCACGTCGTGAAATCAACTGCTGAAGATGTGGTCAAGGCCACCGAGATACATTTGGATGAAGATCGAAATCTTCGTCCCCGGGTGATCAAATGGACATATTGGTTCTCCACCACTTGGGTTAACTGGCTGAAGAAGTTTGGTGTTGATCATCTTCCTGCTCCCTTTGATTCTCCATAGTCTTCTTGCTTGACTCTTTCCATAGCCTTTAACATTTTTCCTTATCTCTTTTTATAATGCCAAAGGGGGAGAAGTTAATGTTATGTGTTATGTCACTGACTTCCTAGCTCACTTAGAGGACATTTCTTTTGTATACTTTTTGTAAGTATTGTTGCTGTGGGCTGAACTTTTGGCCTTATCTTTGTTTCTAATGATTATTCAAGCTTATTATGATGTCTATGTTTATCCTCGATTTGTGTTGAGATGTTGTGATTATTCCCTATATTTTGACCTTGCTATGTTGATATCTATTATTCTCTAAGGAAGTTCTATAAAGATTTTGAGAAATGCTTTGCACTTAATTATGCCTTCTTGAAACTTGCTTCAGGTAATGTTTATATCTTTTAACTCTTATATATACGAAGTCTTGTGTTCTAATTGGTATATTTGAAGGTTGAGAAGTTTGGAGGAAGATATAGAAGTGTTCTTTCTTGTGTTTTAAATTTTGGGAAATCTCATTTGGGAACTCTTGCAAAATTTTTCGTAAAATCTTAAAGTCCATTTTACTAAAATATTATGAAAAACTCCAGTTTGTTCTCAGGGGAGCTTTTCTACTTCTTAACAAAATGTCAATTTTAACATGTTTTGTCATCATCAAAAAGGGGGAAATTGTTAGCCCAAGGTTGTTTTACAAACAATCCATAAATGATTTTGATGATAACAAAATATTCTAGTTTCAAAGGCTTTTAGATTTTATATTGTCAATCATTTTTATCTAAGTTGTATCTTCAAAAGGATTCAGTTTATCTCACCAAAAGTCTTCTCAATGCACCTAATATCCTCTACTCAAGTTGATTAGCTAAATCTCTCAAGTTATAGGCACTTAAAAATGGTTTTGGAATGGAATGAAAACTTCAAAGATACTGATTTTTGTCTCCAGGTCTTTTAGGTGTCGACACATACAAGACATGTGTCGACACATTGCACTTACTCCCGAGAGATGAAAACATGGTGTCGACACATTGCACTTACACCCAAGATATGTTTTTCAGACCAAAACATGTGTCGACACATTGACCTTATGGTGTCGACACATTGCACTGACTCCCGAGTGCCCATTTTCAGTTCAAATTTCAATGTGTCAGCACATGTCATTCATGTGTCAGCACATGCCACGTTATTGAATATTTTCGGGAAAGACGTCAGAGGCTTCAAATCGTTCCTTAATTCATGGGCAACTTTCCAACGGCTATTCTCACCTACCCCGATGACCGTTGAAGACAAATTGGTTTAAATACAAAAGACAAGAAGTTGAAGAACAGTAGCTTTCACCTGCATGCACCTTGCAATCAATTCTAATCTATTCTCACCTTGCAACAATATAATCATATTTTTCTTCTCCATAAGTTTTCATGTGATTCACAACCTCAATGACTCTAGAAAAGTATTCCTTTATGGACTCAACCTCTTTCATTTTCAGATTCTTAAATTCTCTACGTAAGGATTGGAGCCTTACCACAATGGCCTTGTGATCTCCTTGAAATTCCCATAGTAAAATTTCCCAAGCTTTCTTGGACGTGTTGGCTCAAATGATTCTAGGAAAAATAGTAGATGAAACTCCATTCTGCAATTTGGATAGTGCTTTGGCATTTTTCATTTTATTTGCTTCAACGTTCTCCTTTCCTGCATCTGTAAGTTGACTCTCATCATCAGGTTCATCAAAACCTTTGTCTACGATAGTTCACAGCCCTTCAGACAGCAGCAAAGTCTTCATTTTCACCTTCCAAAACTCATAGTTCTCTCCATCAAAGATTGGAATGAGAGAGAGAGTGTGTCACGCCCCGAACACAGTCCCGCTGGGACCGTGACAGCCGCGAGCAATCCCGAGGGAAGGCCCCAGCGAGCTTCCTTAAACTTACAGCGGAAAAACATAGGACCGAGAGAGAGACGGGCCATACTCATAACATCGTAAAGGTCCTCTAATAAGCATAGTATCTCATATTACACCTTACATGAATAACACTTAGTCAAGTGACGGATCTCATCGATCCTGTCACGACAACAAAGCATGAACATAATCTTTTCCTTCTAAGTCAGGTAGTCCTCCTGACTTTCTTCACCTGGAACATCTGGAATGACACAATTTTAAAAACGTGAGTCAAAAAGACTCAGTAAGGGAAAAACATAAACTTAAAACATGCTCTTGAATTATACTTGCTTAATCATGAAAAAGAAACTTGATTCGTGATGCACATGCATGTCATGGATATGCATATGTTCTTGCTTGAATTTGGCCCCAGGCCCTTGAAAATCTTTCATTCATACTTGCTTGTAAAATTGGACCTTGGCCCTTGAAAATCACTTATTCATACTTGTGGGCTTATTCGCTCCATTTAACCCCTGAAGTCAGGGTTGTGCGTTCCCATTGGAACCGTCCCATATTTCCCTTGGAGACCTTACATTCGGTCAAGCTAGCACACCTTCTTGCATTCGTCCTTCAGTGGCTAGACATGACCCTTGGAGGCCCACACCTTCTCAATGTCCTTCAGTGTGGTTTGCACAGCCTCTTGGATTCACCCATCCTTCTCGCATTCGTCCTTCGGTATGGGAGTCCATCTTGATGGTACGGTACCGACCAGTGCCCCTTGACTTAACTTATAGTTTCATAAACTTTCCATAATCTTTCCATAAAATCATTGCATAAAAATTCTCTTTTAGAAAAATTCATGCAATGCACGTGTCATGTCATGCTTGCTCGAAATCTCATGTTTGTTCATGAATCGATGCAGTGTGTCATTCCAGTTTTGAAAAAGAACCACTTACGGTTTCCACTTACAAATTCCACTTACCTTGCTTTTCCTGATACTCGGTGGTTCTTTGCCTACAAGCGAATCACATTCGTCACATAAATGCTTAGATAATAACTTTCAAGTTGACATACAAAAGTACTCGTAACCGTTTCCGGTTTCCAAAAGTACATATCTTGAAAATATGATTTCACTTGCAAAAGATTTCTTTAAACTTTGGCTTGAATAAACCATTTTGAAAACAATTAAACCTGTACATCAAACAAATTCAACTAGATTGTTGTTTTCACCTACTTCGTGGCCAACTTGTATCCGACTTGTTCAATTAATTCTTCCTGTCACTAATCATTGATTCCAAAGCCTATCCATGAAATCAGCAACAACATTTCGTCTTAAAAAATTCCAAGTCAAAACAGCAACTTATCTTCATCTAGCTTCTATTCCTTTGTTCCACACTTTTCATCGTATTATACATGGACCAATAGTTATCATCCTCCACAAAATTAACCTCAATAGATGTGTTATATGGACACTGCCGAGATCTATATGATTTAACCTAAGTTCATGCTCCTTTGAGTTCTCATAGCACCAATGTACCAACTACTTACTTGCCTTGATTCCTTATTTTCTTATGGCCAACCTCTGGCCTTCTTGCCCTTACTTTCGCTCTTAAGCTTACTGACCTGAACCAAAAGATATCTTAGATTAAAAATCCTCAAGTTTCAGGCAAGGATTCATATAGGTCACTTAGAGACAACAACATGAAATCAATTCCCACTTAACCCGAGTGTATATAGTCTATGCCCAGCAAATATAATCGATTTACTTAGATGACTAACTTGCTGATCTATCAATTTCAATCCTTCTTGACAATCAACTCATAATGTCACACATATAACACCTTCTTCTTGTCGTAGGCAGCAACATCATTCGGCTCCCAAGTTCCCTTTTCTCAAATTTTACAACATGTTCTTGCCTGTTCATGTTCAATTTACCTTAATCATATTCAAATAATACTACTCATATTTAAATCACATTAAACCCTAGGTTTAGGCCACTGACCGAAGTTCTAATATATCTCAAATCTTACATTTTTCACTTTCATTCCCAAGCTTTAGCACAGCAAGCTTACAGCACCTAAAGCCAAGGATTTATACCTAACACTTAACATGCACTTAGTTTATTTTCTACTCTCACAAGCTGACCCTAATCATAATTAAACCTTGGCTTTGACATTTGATCTCCATGCAACCCGAGACATTATTCTTTGATTAGGTTTTACATTTTTCTCCACATAAAGATCAAGGCTCTCTAATCCTTAGCTTTGATATTCATATCATTACAATTACGTTTCACTTTGCCCTAAATAGGATTTGGCCAACATTAAATCATTCTAATTGAATCCTTAATCCATGCTTAACATTATAAGGCCTTGATAATCATTTTAACCCGAGCCCTTTAAGCTTTCTTATCTTTGTTCTCTCTCACATACATGTAGTCTTTTACAATCGAACTTAGGCTCTTAACCTCTAATTCATTCGATCATATTCTAACCTTACATCTACATGACATATAAGTGTATTTTCATTTAGCACTTACTTGCCATTAGGTTTCCTTTCTCTTACCTATTCGGCCATGACCTAAATTTCACTTATGCATCACATGTGATTGCATCACTTATTTACTAATCAATTGGTCATTAGGGTTTCTTCACTAAATCATTCGGCCATGCTTCAATTTCAAACATTTATTGTACAAAACTTCATCTCCAATTGTGACCCCATCCTCCATCATCAGATTCACAACCTAGATCCTATAATTCATGGCACAAGTACAAGATTTCACACATTATATCATTCGGCCATGCATCATTGTTCATAGCTTCAATTTATCACATGCATTATTCTCCCTTCAAGCTTAGTCAAACCCGTGACTTATATGCACAATCAACCTAACCAATCAGCCTCACAACCAGCCTACAAGATCCATACTTCAATCATTCCCAAGATATTTTACACATAGCATGCATTTCAGCCAAACATTGTATAACTACATCCGAAACTCCTCTTTCATGCATTATCCATTTCCATTGCACTTTCCAACAACCAATTCATGTTCTTATGCATACAAGTTCAGATCCAACATCACATTACAACCTAAGAGTGTTCTAAAACTCAAGAGTTGCAAGAACAAGGCATTCGGCCAACATCCATTTATATCACATTTTTTTCCATTTAAATCCATGTATATTTAATCCATTCTCTCCATATATACAACAACCATAACTAGATCTAACACTTAGAAACCTCAAAAGCAATAGATCTAAGGAAAAATCCAACTTACAACCGGCCAAGTATAGTGTGAGTTTAGATCTAAACTTACCTATCATGCATTGTTTATTTCCTTGCATTTTTCTAACATTCCAGCTTAGATCTCATGCTTATATGGCCAAATCTAACTTCACCACACAACCTAGGGTTTTCTAAGTTCAAGATCTAACAAAATCAAGCATAAAACTCAAGATCTAAACAAAGATCACAACATGAACTCAAGATCTACTCAATAGGAGCATTCGGCCACTAGGATTTTATAAGAACCGAATATTTACCTTGTTGTCTCCTCTTTCCTTTCTCTTTCTTTCTCTCTTGCAAAACCTTCTTTCTCTTTCTTTCTCTCTTGCAAAACCTTATCTTCCTCTTCTCTTTCTTCTTCTCCCTCTTCTTCCTTCTCGGTTTCACCCTTTTTTTCCCCTTGGTTCTCTCTTTCTCGGTTTCTCTCTATTCTTTCTCTCTTTCTTTTCTCTCTTGGTCGGCCAAATAAAATGTGTGAGTGATGTGTAGTGATGTGGTGTTCAGCCAATGAATGTGGCCTTGATCATGCACAAAGGGGAAGATTCTCCCTTGGTAGCATAAAAAGCCACTTTTGCAACCTTCACATCATGTCTCTTTGGCCTTATCTCCCTTTTGGTTCCAATCCAACTAACTTAGTTACTCTAGTGTTACTTAGTTGGCCTAATGAAGTTGTAAGATAACTAGCCCAATAACCTAAGTCTAAAGGCCCAATAGCATAAGCATTAAGTCTAAATCATAAGTCTAGAAGCTAAGGCCCAATAACATAAGTCTAAAGGCCCAATAGCATAAATCTTTAAAGCCCAATAACAATATATGGCAGCCCAACCATTATAAGTTCTAAGGCCCAAATATCAACCCAATAACAACCCAACTACTATAAGTCTTAAGGCCCAATATCAGCCCACTACCTTTTCCATATAAAAGGCCCAATATCACAAGTCTTAAGTCCATTTCACAAGCCTAAAGGCTAAGGCCCAATAACATAAATATTAAGTCCAAATCATAGATATTGGCCTAATAACATGTATTAACATTTCAAAGTCATAAAGTAGGCTATAAGAAAGGTACTTTAGAAATATTCAGCAACTTGGATGCTAAAAATATCATAAGTTCTTCTATCATCATCACCATAAAAGTTACCTTGAAGAATATGATAAGTCTTATGGAAATTATCTTGGAGAAATTCACCTTGAAGAAATTCGGTCATTAAGAATATATTGACTTTACCACCATAATAAAAATACTTAAAGAAAGTGTAGCAACCCCAATCCAAAATAACGTAGGTCTTTGTGGTATAATTTCTTGCTACGTATTAAAAAATTTACCAATAACAGCCCTTTAAATATAAATAGCAAAATACGTAAGCATAAAATGACATTGTAAAATTCGGGGTCTCATAGAGAGAAACACTAGAACTCTGACTAGCATGAGACGCCATCAACATCATGCTTTAAACACAACAAACGCCCAAATAAAATCTCTGAAACCCGCTTTGATACTAGATGAAGATTTTGAATGAGATGAGCAGAGAGTATTTGTAAAAAAAGTGATGAGTTGCTACTGTAGAGCTCGATTTTATTATAATTGTTCTCTCTTAGAAATTTGCTTTTACATCACTATTTAAATTACTATCAGAAAATTCTAGAGACCTAGAAAACGAAAAGACCTTACAAAACACAAAAGGTTCTGGAGTCGTTGAAGGAATTTGAAAAGACAAAATGTTTTAAATAAAACAGAGATCGAGAAAGTGCATTAAAAATCCAACGCCAAGTCTTACCTAAAAGAGGGGGAGTGCAAGTATATTTTTTGCCTACGTATCCAAAGTTCTACTGAGTGTAAATCGCACACCTAAACTATCACTTTTTCTAATTTGTATTTCAAACAACCCATAATTTACACGTTACACTATGTTATAATTTTCCATTACAAACAATAAAAAATAGGACATGTGTACAATCTTAACTTTGGGTTGCAAAGCATAAATATATAGGTAAGTTAGAATGCAAAACGTCGTAGTTTGAAATACAAATCGCAAAACCTTGCGTAGTTAGAAGGTGCAAAACATATTTTCTCCAATTATAATTTTTACCCTACACAATTTTTTGTGGCAATATATTTTGTGTTGTTAAAATCAACACTTGGAAGGTCAAAAAAATTACTTTTTATTTAAAAAAATTTAAATTCTTAAAAAATGATGCAAAGTATCTAAAATCATTGATTGATGGATAAAATGTTACAAAATGATAGTGCGGGGTTCAAAATATCAAGTTTTTCATAATTGGAGCTTAAAATTAAGTGTATATTTTCTAATTTTTTTAAACAAATAAAAAGAGCTAAAAATATATAAAACGTAATAAAATATTATAACAAACTTCAAGAGAGAGTTGATAGTTAAAAAAGTATAAAAGAACAAACAAATTAACAAAAAAAAAAACAAGAAGAAAATCGAGGTCCTCCATCATAGCCACCCCGGCGATGGCTAGGTTACTACCCCTTCTCAAGGCGGCACACCTCACTAAGAGGGTGCAAGGGAAGCCCCATCTGGGTTATCAAGCCCCCTCTTGCGTGGTGGTGGCAAGCAAGTCACCGTGCAAAGGAAGGGGTACTTGCTAGGGGAGCCGAAATTGACCACAACGAAAAGGTAGTTAGGCCAGGCTCAATTTCCTTTTTCTTTTCTTGGTTTTTTGTAATTTTTTATTTATTTTACTATAATTTTGACCAAAAAGTCTATTTTTTCCTAAAATGTTTTCGTAATGTATTGTTTCTTTTTATAATTTCCATACTCTTTATTTATTTGAAATTATTTTAGTGTCCGCTGTATGTTTTAAGTCTCTTTACTTGTGACATGTCACTCACATTTTTTGACAATCTGAAGGCAAAACCATTTTGAGGCCTGGTGTAAAACCTAAAACTGTCTGATAAAAACAAAAACCTCATGGACCATATTTGAATTCCGACATAGCCTTTGGATTGAAGAGGTTATTAAACCTTAAATATGCTTTAGTACTAAAATCAATAAAAGATTGCAATTTTAGATCAAAAAAGACAAACATCCATACAACACTACGTGGTTGATTTGTCTTCTAGTTTACAATGAATAAAACAAATATTCTCAATAAATTTACCACAAAATGAGCACCAAGGATGAATGAACTCAACGGAAACAATCAACTAAAAAGATGAACATTAAATCTTTTATCATCTTCTCTATCCCTCTACACTTGAACCTACTTCAACAACCAAAAAAGCCAGGACCAGCCCGTGAAAGAAGCTCCTTGCCAGCATCCCTTCCCATCATAAGCATGTCATCCTGAGCATATTGGCCTGTTCTAGAAGTTTCCAGCACTAAAGTAGACAGAAGAATTTCAAAAGGCAAAAAAGGCGATGTTAAAATATAGTCAAGCCTCGAATGGAGATGGAAGCGTAATCAAAATGAAGAAATTATACTCGCTAAACAAAGAATTTCATACCTCGGGTTCCATCCGGAGAAGCTACCAACCCTTTAAATATGCAACTGCCATCCTCATCTTTGTAAGCGTATCCAGCAATAGGAGTGCGGCACGAGCCATCCAATGTTTCGAGAAATGCCCTCTCGCAGACAACTGCTAGTCTCGTTTCCTCGTGATTCAACGAGGCTATATAACCAGCCTGCAAAGAAAAACCAAAGAGGTAGAAAGAAGACAAGTCCACAAGGCAGAATTATATTTTCTGGACAACTGCAACATGTCAACGTTAAAACTACAGTTCAAACACTTGTTGACTTAGAGATCAACATCCATACAGTTACCTACCAAATAAACATTCTACATTGCCAGAGCAATCAGCAGCTTTATTCTTGATATTAAAATAAGCTATTTAGAGAATTAACCTTGTCTATTTTACAGATAAAGCATGCTCATGAATAACAAAGGCAAATGAATTAAGCACTTGATAACACTGACACATATCTTTTACTCCCAGATCAACAACATTACCTCCGTACAAGAGAATACCAAGACGATAGGGTAAAGTTAGCTATCACATTGTAGGTATGAAGGTCTAATTAACACCAAGACAACAGGGTAAAGTTACCTATTTCATTGTAGGTATGAAGGTCTAATTAATTAGTAGAATCAGATAATGGTTATTGTCTCTTCTACATGACTCTGGAACATTATACCCAAAGGGCGGAGTCCAGGGTCCCTTGACTCGCCAAATGATTTCCAGCAAATCTTTATGCACATGATAGTGCCAACCAGGTTATCGACAATTCTACTAGACGAGCATCCAAACACTCCAGTCATAAAGAGGCCATTTCAATATCCCCTGAAAGCACCCTGACCCACAGCATAACTCATATTTGTGTGGAAGAGCAAATTTATTGGGCTCACAAAGAACCAGAGGTTACGGCATAGAGAAGTTATGTAAAAAAAATAAAAAAACTCACTGATGGCCTCCAGAAACGATGCTAATTCCAATATCACATACAGCTTCATGCAAATTCAAACACTTTTTTACTTTTATTCACAGTCAGAAGTCTAGGTTTTTCAGAAGAACATGGAAACAAACTAACAAAAAGATCATGCTAATCGTACTTGCCAGTGAGTAACCTAAGTTGTATTGACATTTGCAAGCATAGTGGGTAGACGAGAGCACCATTCTCAGGAGATTATGCACCTACACACCTCTAGATTAATGGCTGCTTGTAGCCAGTGGCTAATAATACACTAGTTAACTGGAGAAACAGTTACCTTAAAACACTAAAATAAAAAGGGCTGGTGCAAATATGATGTTTGTCTCCATCAAAATGTTTGGCTCCTCTTTCCATTTATAATTCCCATTTCACCAGCATTAGCCCCTCATGTTCAGAAGTTTTCTGAACCTAAATCACTTAGTTATGTTCTTATGCCATTGCTAGTTATGTATAAATCTGCTGAAGATTATTGGATTGATAAAGTGCAACTCTTCAAAAAGCTTTGGTGACATGGGGCGGGTTTTCTCTCTCGGTTCTCTGGTTCTCGTAGTCCATACCCAGTATTAGGTTCATGGCGTTTTTCCGTAGTTCAGTTATTGAGGCTAAGACTTTTCAGTTCTCTGTGAGCTCGTTTGGGGTGGTTACGTTGACTGAGAAAAACAGAAATTTGCAGAGTTTCATTCGCTTTGGAAGGTATGGGGTGCTTTGGTTGTCGAATCTCTTTGGAAAACTGGATTCTAAGGATTTTCCCGAGAGATTCAATGAATCCTCGCGTGCATTCCTTGCATAGAGGAGGTCAAACAAAAGTGGAAGGTTCGTGGCTCTTGTTGAGTTCGGGGAGCGGCGACGTCGTGGGGTAGTGATGATATCGGAGGGGAAGTCAGGTGCTGGGTGACAGTCCTTTGTTAAAATCTGTGAGGAGCTTATATCGGTCATCAACGTACTTGGACGTAAGAGGGTGGTGCGTGAGGTTGCTTCGATCAAGGCAGGCATTTCCTTTGCAGATATGGCGAGGTCAGGTCTATCGGAGAAGAAGATGGAAACGGTGGGGAGGAAGGAGATGAGAAAAGTTGTAGATGATGTGAGAGGCGTGCAAAAGTCTGGGGTTGTAGGTGTTCCGTTCAAGACGCAATCAAACATCCTAAGGGGCTGCTTAATCCCGAGAGCTATGTTTGCGCTGAGTTTTCTGATTCAACGGCTGGGTTTGAAAATGTGGTGTGGAAGCATTTATTGAAGCTAAAGGATGAGGTGGACGGTTTGATAAGATTGGTGAAGAAGAGGAATGTGGCGTTAGGGTCTGAGGATGTGCCCTGGAGGGGCTTAAGTTGCACAGCGTGCGGTTTTAAAATGGTGAGCCAAAATATTGAGGGCTTGGCCAATATTTCAAGAGGAAAATCCGGCTTGGGCTCGGGCCCAATTCTTGGTCAGTTAGAAGACGATTTGGGCTGCAAGGAGAAGGAGGAGTCGAGTGGGCCTGAGGACTGGACGACCCACCCGACGCTTACTACTGAGGCTGAGATAGCCGACAGCTCAGATCTCCATCATCGGAGCTTGGAGGTTGGCCAAAGCGCCTTGCCGGCGATAGGTGTGCCCCCGGCGATCCAATCTGGGGTGTCGGAGATGAGTTTCGATGACCTGCCGGAGCCGGAGATGGCACTTGTTTCTAGTGTCGTTTGGACCCGAAATGCTTCTGGACTGCTGGAGATGCCGGCTATAGGATTTTCAAGGACTGAAGAGGCCGATCTAGCTGCTGGGATGTCCCAGAGTGGTCTGCCGATGGGGGAGGTCCACGCTGTGCTCGATGTGGCCTTCTCTCATCGTGTGGTGGAGCGCTGTGTTGCCGAGGGGGATCGGGTAGAGCTGGATTTTGATGCTGGGACTAGATTAGGTGGTCTAGAGAAGGGGGCGTGTTCTTGGGGGATGTTGGGTTCCGGCGACTCGCCAGCACCGGAACAGTCAGATGATGTTGGTGTTGTTTATACCCTTCTCTTCTGGCTTGCTGGAGACGTCGAGATGCTGCTTTTCAGAGACAAACCGGGCCAATATTCAGGTTGGGAAGCTCCAGAGTGGTGTCCCGATGGAGGGGGTCCGCGTTCAGGAGAATTGTGATGGGATCTCCGACGTCCAGGAGAGAGCAGTGCTGGATCATTCTTCTGGGGCTCTCTTAGGTGGTCTGGAGGTGGGGGAGTGTTCTCGGGGGTTGTATAAGAACCTGGCTTGTGTTGAGAGCTCTTGAGGACAAGTTCTTGAGTCACACTCTCTAGAGATGGAGGTTGGACCGAATGTGGAGCCCGAGGTCTTGGAGAAGCTCGGTGACTCTGTTTTGGAGGCTTCGGCGGCCGAAGGTTGCAATCTTATTCCTCTCGTTTCCTTACTTCATGACAAGGAAAACAAAGCTTCGTTGGCTTCTATGGGGGAATTAGGAGTTTCTTTTCATTCTGGTGAGAGGTCTGCAGCTTCTTTAGTAGGGGGAGGGGCTATAGTTTGTGTAGACAGTAGTGTTGATGGGTCTCTAGTGACAGAGGATGGAAGCTATACCTCGACCGAACCCTTGGCGGTTAGTTTCCCTCATAAAGCTTTGGGGGAGAATTTTCGGCGTTGGTCTTGGACATGGTTTCTTCTGTGGGTCAAATGGTTGGGGTGTCGTGTGGTGGTCAAGAGGAAAAGCTGAGGGACCTCTTTGCAGCGTTGGAGCGCGATCGGGTACAGATTCGTTCGAAAACGTCTCGAAAATCAGGGGGGAGGATGCTCAGGGAGTTGAAGGGATTGAAGTCTTCGGTTAACTATGAAGGGTCTTGTTCGATCGCTAGGAAGACTATGAGCTTTGGGCTAAACTGTTAGGGGGTTGAGGGTGCCTTTGTTTTTTTGGGAGAGTTTTGTTGGCTAGTGGGTTGAGGGTGGCTGGGAGTTCTTGGCGTTCTTTGGGCCTTTATGTTCGTTCTTTGGGCCTTTATGTTCCCTTTCTGGTTTCCCCTTTTTTTTCTTTTTTTTTTAGTTGTTTGTGTTAGAATTCTTCAGTATTTTCTCTTGTATTGTTGACTCCATTGTTGTGTGTTTCGTGTTTTTCTTCTTTTTAATAATATTGGCTTACTTATCAAAAAAAAAAATTATGTATAAAAAAAATCCAGTTTTCTAGTTCAAAATCTGACATTCAGGTCGATACCAATATGGCCCACTCTCCAAGAATTCAGTTCGTACAAATCTCCTAATCAAACCAGGCTTTGTTTTTTCAATTTTCTTACAAATCCACTAATACAACAGTTATTTTTAACACTCAGTAATTGAGTGTGAAGTAACAAAGATTAACTTGACTTAAACCATGCAGTGTCTTGGTCAATTATTACATGCTCGACAAAGTTATAAAGAAAATTAACTCAGGTAAGAGCATAAACAAACGCACCATCTTATCGTCGTTGCTTCTACAAGCAATTCCAATTGCCCCTTGAGCAACAGCTGGAAGCATTTCTTCAATTGAAAGAATTGAAGTCACATTTTCCGTCATATTTAATCGTTTAAGACCAGCTAACGCCAATAATGTTGCTTGAACAACACCCTCATTTAGCTTTCTCAATCGTGTTTGGACATTGCCACGAAAATTTTCCAGCACCTAGAAGATGAGTTAATCCAAAGCAAATACAGAAGCGATAAAATGATAGCCTGATTGCAAAATGATGAAAAATCTGGGAAGAGAAAAACGTGAAAGGAAGAATGTGAATGAAAACAGCCATATAATATTCGCCCTAAAGATGCAAATGGCAAAAAGAAGAGGAAGAAGAGAAAAGACTACAGATGCCATTCTGTCATGAGAGCAAAGAGGGCATCTAACAAAATCAATATAAATGGACTAACAGCTAGAATACCCTGCAAAAGTAAGCACTAAACAAAGCATCACCAACACAGTACTGCAATTGAAAGGGGTGAAAAAGGGCACACAACAATAAAAACCAATAATTTATAAGGCAAAAGCAAGAGACGAATGCCAAGCACCACACAATATTCAATCCCAAACATTCATGCACTCAATGAGTCCATTTCCAACAGCTTCCACATTCAAGAGATTTTAAATAAAGAAACCGTGCAGTATATGCCACTCACTTTGGATCCAACCAATTCTATCAATCCTGTTAATGTCATTTAAATGCCCATACAAAGATAACCCTTTTACAGTAACAGCCATCTCTAGTATGCAGCAGATTTAAATTCTCAGCAATCTCCAAGAGTTTGGAATCCTGTGGAAAAGATATGCACAAGCTGTCATATAAAGTTTAAGCAATCAGGCCCGCTTCTTTTTTTTTTGATAAGTAAGTAAGCCAATTTTATTAAAAGGAATAAAAACACGAAACACACAACAACGGAATCAACAGTACAAGAGAAAATACTGAAGAATCCTAACACAGACAAACTAGAGAAAAAAAAAAGGGAAACCATAATTGGAGGGAACACAAAGGCCCAAAGAACGCAAAGAACTCCCACCCTCCCTCAACCCACTAGCCAACAAAGCACCCTCAACCCACTAGCCAACAAGACACTCCCAAGAACTCCCACCCGCCCCCAAACCTACAGCCAAAAAAAAAAAGGGCAATCAGGCCCGCTTCTGTCGACTAGGTAGGTGATTTCAAACCTGGAGTAAATGCAATATCCAGAAATTGACTTTATATATGCAAAACATATGACAGAGCATACAAGCGCAGAAAAAAAATGTTCACAACGTGGGACATACTATACTAACTTACATTAATAGACGGATATTTATGGAGTAACTGTGACTTTCTTCTCAGTGAAGCAGTACCAACAGTGCTCCCAGCTGGGAGCTCTGCTAGTGAAGCTGAACTCAAGGAAATAAATGCATCTCGCACATCCTCACGCTGGAGGTTACACGGTAAAATCGTCTTCTCTGGTAAGTAAGTCGGAACATCTTTCATTGAGTGTACGGCAATGTCAATGTCACCATTTATTAGTGCCTCGTCTATTTCCTTCGTGAACAGGCCCTTCCCACCTATGTCCGCAAGTGGCTGACTTAGAATCTTATCACCTGTTGTTTTTATGATGACGATTTGTACAGCTCCCTCTTCGGCTAGTTCTGAATGTGAAGCCATGAGTTTATCTCTTGTTTCGTAAGCCTGAGCAAGTGCTAGTGGGCTGTCCTGCATGTAAGAAGAATATAAATAACACCCAAAAAATCCAAAATAACTGGTAGAAGTAATTAATCGAAAAAACTGTCAAAAATGCAAACGGCAATTGGTACAAATGAAGCAAAGTGCAGAGTATGCATCGCTTGCTCTTTCCAATATTAGACATGTAGATAAATACCTTGTTTCATCGATGAGTACATACATCATCTAGACACAAACACAAGTACCTTAAGTGAGACCACCTAGGCCTGCCAACTACCAAACCAGAATTAGAAAGCCTAAACCATACTCAAGGTAAAGCCTTGTATGTCACAGGAGCACAGTTCTAGGCTATAAAGCAATGGAAACAGACTGCAAATATTGATAGGCATCAATGCATCATGATACCACCAGCCATTCCTACTTTTCATTCATTGTAAACAACTGCATGTCCAAGCAATTCTTCTGAAAATTGTCCCCAAAGTTCTTGCCTTTATGTAATCAGAACTGTACAATGTGCAATGACTAGCCACAAGCTCTTGCAAAAATTTATGCCTACATTTGAACAAAGAATCTAATTGTCCATTGTTTATACATGCATTTTTCCCTTCTTTTGACACCTACAGAGGCTAAGTAAAATCCGCATATTAGTTAATTAGACAATATATAGGGGAAAATGGTAGATTTTACCAAACAATAAATAAAACGAACCACTTGATCAATTCATAGGAAGCACTAGCCACATCAGCACTGTGCTCCAAAAGAATTAATGATTACAATCAGTGCTCCTCGAAACCCTTTACAATTAATTCCCAATAGTAAGCATCCACTCTGTGACTTGACACATTGACCACACTTTTACAATCTACTCACCTAAGGATTTAACACATATCCATCTCACATAGGGTCTACTACAATCTCCCCAAGCTCAATACTTGACATCCTCATTAGGCAATATAGTGCACAATACCTCAGTGTCATATGACTTTACTACATCAGCTTTGATAACATCTGTCACAGCCTAAAAAGCACTAGCGACACTTAGACTGCATTCTAAAAATCCAAGGCAAATTTACAATTGAGAACATTTTCACATCCTATCACAACCTCAAACACACAATTCCACCAAGTGGACGTCCAAATTGAGACATAGCAACCAGGCAAAAGTTTCACATCCAATCATAACCTCAAACACGCAGATGTCTACAAGTGCAAACTCGCTCAAACATATAAGAAACCCCCAAACCCACTATTTTGAAGAGTTCTCAAATGCTCATTTCACCAAACAAACGAAAAGCCTGTTCATTACAATCTCATACTAAAAGAAAAACAGAGTGAGACAAAGATAAAGGAACAAATACAACCATTCTTCAGCCTAACAACCAAAAATAAAATTCGATATATGGCCTGCAAAGAAAGCAGCAATGAGGAATGAAATCGAGCAAACTCGGCAACATTAGGTATGGTAGGAACGCCTAAACGTTCAATACCCTATAAGATCGAGACAGATAACTATGACAAAAGTCATCAATCCAGAAAATAAAAAGTACCCTTACTCTTGCACCAAGGATAACATCAATAATTGACATAACTGACCAAAAGGAAAACCGCGTTATAAAAATTCAAGCAGGCCCAAAGTAGGAAACTTAGCACGTAGGACATAAACTGAAGTGTACCTTCCTCGGGTGCCAATCCTGATGAGTGCGACATTGGTCTTCTGGGTCTGCGGCTCGACTGCCACAGAGGCCCTTACAATCCTGACACTATTTCTTGTAGAGTTGTGAAGTATACCTGGAGTTTTAAGGCATGGCGAAGAGAACCCACAAAAGGCCTCCATAGAGAGAGAGAGAAGGGAGGGAGGGAGGGAGGGAGGGAGGGAGCCTGGGGGCTTTGAAGAAGAAGGCAAGGGATTGGTTTTGAAGGGATTGGTCTGTCAGAAGGAGTTAAGGTTGAGTCGGTGCGGGTGGATAGGAATGCCGGATTTGGTTTCCATTCCACTGTACTTCATCCTCAGGTTCTTATCAATTTAGGTGATGTTGGTTTTACTGACAATTCTAAAAAAATTTATGATTTGGGCAGAATAATAAATATTTATATAGAACTTAGTTTTAAAACTTTTTGTGTAAATATTAGTAAAAAGTTTTAAAAATATTTAATTTAAAAATATAATTTAATATAAATTTTAAAAAAATATGTATTATAATTTGAAAAAATAGTATAAAAAAGAAAATTTATTATAAATTTTTTAAAAATATATATGAAAATTTATGTAAAAAGACGCTGAACAAAGTACATTGGTTATGTTTGTGTTGTAAAAATTTTGGTATTGAGTTTAGTGTTGGTATTGGGTTTAGTGAAAAAGTGAAGAGGTAATTTTTTATATTTTTATATTTTTTTATGGGAGATAGAGATTATATTGTAGTATTTTATTAGGAGTTTGTGAAATATTTTGTGAAATATTTGGTGCAAACGCAGCCATTGTCTATTTGTCTTTGTATGATTTTTTTGAAAATTTGGATATTAATTTTGTAAATTTTGTTAAATATAAAAACTTGTCTTTGAAAAAAAATTCTAAAGGCCGAGGTCGGACCGAGTCACAAACTTATGATTGGGCTTGGTGAAGCCAGAGTTTCCACTATCCAGTTCGGCAGTTTCCACCCGGAAGGAGATTTTGACTACAGTTTATTAACTGGCAATACGAAAAGTCAACTTCTTAGATGTTGTCGGCAACCTGTAAAAAAAGAGTTAGCTACAAAGACATAAAATTCAGATCCAAACTGGTTTCTTTGATGCAAGAGAACCTTGAGAAACCAAAATCAAAGACCGACATCCTCCTCGTCAACAATGGCAGATTCACGAACGATTGGGTGAGCTAGAAGGCTAAAGATACCTTTCTTCGTTTAAAGTTCATCCTCCAGTCTATGTGCTTGCTGGTTTTCAAGTTCAACAACCAACATAAACATAATTTCTTTAATTATTTATTTTTAAATGCATTGTTCCATTACAGCATAAATCAAATCACCCGTCCGTATACACGATCTTCCCCCACAGTCCAAACAAGACACAACGAAAATCCTAGAAGAAAAACTGAAAAGAAAAGGAAAAAAAAAAAGCTTTTTCACTGATTCCGAAGAGCCCCTCTTGAAGCCTCTTGCAGTCCACCAAGTAAGCGAACCCATAGGCCATATTCTTCAACGTGGCCTCGTGCAGCTCCTTATCCGACGTCGCAGTCGCGTCCGTGGAGAAGAAGACCCTAAACCCCCTCACGAACGCCTCGCGCGCATTCGTCTCGCAGCACAGGTTCGTCATCACCCCCGTCACGATCACCTCCTCCACAACCCTCTCCCGCAAGAGCTCTTCCAGGCGCGTGTTCCTGAACGCGCTGTACGTGTTCTTCTCGACCACCACGTCCCCGGGCGTCCGGTCCAGCTCGCCCATGAGCTCAGCCTCCGGGGTCCCATCGATGATGAGGTCGCCGTTCCACCACTCTCCAAGCATGCCGTGGTCGTCGGGGGACTTGTGGCAGTGCCGCGTGAAGAAAATGGGAATTGAGGCGCGTCGGCAGATGTGGATGGTGGAGAGGAGGTTAGGAAGGATAGGGCGGGCCATGGAGGAGAAGTAGTTCTGCACGTCGATGACCAGTAGCGCAGAGGTTTTGGGGTCTGGGTTTCTCTTCCGAATCTCATACTTCCTGTAGGAGCCGGAGGGCGAGTGCGAGGCCGACGCCATTGCCATGGGCAGACCGATGGTGGGTTTGTTTCTGGGCTCTCTCGAGTCTTGAGATTCGAGAAGAGAAAGCAAAGCGACATGTAAAGACAAAGGAATTAGAAAAAAAAAAAAAGACATAAAGACAAAGGAAGCGCTGAGAAAAAGTTTTCGGGGAAGTTCTATTAGACCGATTACCTTTCTATGGTGTCTACTTCGTTTCCTGAGTCTGTTCTACATAATCATTTTTCCTTTCTTTCGCCTTTATTTTTCAGCAGCCTTCTTCGTTAAACGCTGGGAAATTTTTGCCAGTGCACCTTTACAAATGTCACTTAAATGAGATGAAAGGCCATCCCTTTAGAAATTATATGAGACAAAGGTTGTTTATGTAAAATGTCTAAGCGTCTCTAAGTGTCATTTATGAAAGGCCATCCCTTTCTATTTCTAAGCGTCTCTAAAAGGAGATGAAAGGCCGTTTTAGTAATTTCTTCTTAATTTTTTTCATTTTCAGATAATGGTGTCACTTCCGATGGTTTCCTCTTTTGTTCTTTTCCACTACCATGACAATGGCTTCTTTTATGAATAGATATTTTAGAGGGAAGTGAGAGTCGGTTCGATTTAGAGAATTGTTGATTTTTTATCAAAAACTCATAATTGTTTTCAACCACAATGAGATAATAAATTAGGTAGAACACTTCATAAACTTTTGCTCTCGATAGTGTTGCTGCAGGATTATATTCGAAGCATGAGTAAATATTTTTTTTTGACATGTCTTCGTCAATGTCATTTTCATCCCACAGTATTAATTGTGAATTTGTGAGAAATTTTGAACAAAGCAGAGTTATACTTACAAACAAATTTAAAATCTTGCAACCTTAGTGCATCCAATCATATCAAGTTTTTGGGTGGATTATGGACTTCTGGTACTCGTATTTATCCTTTAAATTATTTCATATAAAGAAAAGATTTCTTTCTATAAATTATTCAGATTTCAATTCTTTAAAGAGATGATAGAGTAAGAAAATCATGACTTTTGAGTGATCATCTAGGTATGTGTCATTTTTCTCTTAAATTATATTTTCAACATTTTATAGCATCAAGATGACTTTCAGCATTGAGGACCCATGAGAGATTATTGTTGCCAAAAGTATCAAGGTCTACGAATTCGAATTCAAGTTTTGCAAAATTCAACAATGTAAAGGCTTAATAATTGAAATAGAAAAATATGCAGCCTTCTTTAACTTCAAGAACGAACTTTTCACAACCAAAAAGTACATAGGCTTAGGTAGTTTTTTCAAGAACTTCGTGCTGACGTGTTACGAAAATAAGGAGTAATATGATCTTGAAAGTGTAGTAAAGAAAACTAAACAAGAAAAAAGAGAAATTATTCTTCAAAAACTGTGATATATTCTGAAGATTATTATATGTTCACCATACATTTTAATATCCCTTTATATAGACATGAGATCATAATAAAATACACAAAATACATGTACATGAATCTATGTGGAATCAATCTGAAGCTTCTTTAGACTCTCTTCATAGGCTTCAACAAGTCTGTGGCCAGAATTCCAAAGCTGCGATCCATGTACAACTAACGAATGGAATTGTAGACAAGACAACCTGAAACCACTAATCAAAGTGAAATGTAACGTTTACAGTTAAAACTCACCTTTGTAGTAATAAAAAGATCCTCCCTCTCCACAAGTCCAGTTCAAAATGCCTCTGCGAGTGCCTCCAAAGATCGTTGTCTTCGCTGCGAATCCCAGTGGTATGGTTGGCCGCACCCATATTTTATTCTCGTTTGCACTTACGAGATGTCCTTTGTATGTCCTAAAATTCATTTGACGTCTTCAATGGTGCATTTGTCGTGTTCCCACCACATTGTCGTCTTCTATGACGGCAAAGATGCTTTACACTTTGGCGCCTTCATGGATTCAGTTCTGAGTCATCACTTATGTAAATAATTTTTGGGCCTAACTGGTTGCATATCGAACTAACATGTTGTATATTGTCAACGAATTTAGGAGGCGATTCCATGGAATATTGTACTTGTGCTTGTCCTGGACTAATATATGTCAGAGCACCACTAGTGCGCATCAGTGTTCTTATAGTGATTATTAGGCGCAATTTTTTTTTGAATTTTTGATGACTGCAACTTTCATTTCGCGAAAACATTAGCACCCTATTCCACCTGCCAAAATTTAAAAAATTGGTTTTGGGGAAAACCTTGTCCCAATTGAACGAAATGGTCCAGATGTAAGAATCACGTCACATAATTCACATTTGTGGGTTGTGGCCTTAATGTCTTTGCTACAATGTCGACGTCTCATATATAAGTTAACTACCTTGGGTGGCAAGCATAGCGATAAATATTAAGAAAGTCATGTAATTAATAAATGTAATTTATTTATTTTTCCACAACAAATTAAGTAAAATACCTTACTTTTCTTTTTTATACGTAGCATGCAAAGCACGTATGTAATTCGAGACTTATGTTAAGACTTTTGAAATGTAAGCGTTTATCTGCTTATTTAAAAAATAATAATATGTCTTCAATTACTTACAGTATCAAATATCTATTTAATTACTCTATCATCACTAGGGCTGTCCAACATCCGGTCCGGGCCGGTTCGGTCCGGTTTGGCCGGCCCAACCGGAACTTTTTTAAAGTATATAGACCGGACCGGTTATATGACCGTACGGACCGGTTTGGGTCATGCTATTTTGGGGCGATTTTGGGTTGGGTCATGCCATTTTGGGCCGATTTTATGGTTAGGCCTTGCCATTTTGGGCCAATTTCCGGTTTGGAGAGGTATACTCCGGTCTGGTCCCGGGTTTTCATGAGGGTAACCCAGAACCGGACCGGAATACACCGGTTAACCAGTCCGATTTGGCCGGTCCGGCCGGTTTTTTGGACAGGCCTAATCATCACAGGAAAGAAATACTATAATTGTACAAGTCATTCAAGCTTTTGCTACAACAAGATTATATAACCATGTATATCTCATTTTATCCACTGTACAATTAAATCACAACCCACGTGTTGTATATTGTCAGCGAATCTAGGATACAGGCGAAGTTGGCCAAGAGTTCGTCCTTCGCTCAAGCCCAATCGGCTCACCTGTGGCCATCGAGTTGCTTCTGTCAAATATCACAAGCAATGGCTCGAGCCACACGTAGGACTTGTACCAAGCGAAAATGTCCACTGTAAAACAACGACGACTTCGCTCTCGCCACCGAGCTCTCGTGTGGCGGGAAAGGATTTCCTCCAAAGGCAATCCCATCCGAAGAGTCAAAGGGACGGTTGAGATTGTCCGACCGTCCCATCCAAGGCAATCCTGTCCGGGTCAGGTATGGGTCCCCCCCGGGACCCACACAACTCTCTTGGTTGGGCAATCCTGACCGTCCCTTTGACTCTTCGGATGTGATTGCCTTCCGAGGCAATCCTTTTCCCTCGTGTGGCGGGCTCACGCGTGGCGAGTGATACTCCTCTTATACATAAGAGGCCTTCGTCCGCGCCACTGGAACTACTCGAGTAGTTCTAGCAATCTTTCGCTTGACACCTGGTAGCCAACGCGGGCGAGCGAAGTGCAGGAACTACTCGAGTAGTTCCAGAGCACTTTTGCTCGATGCCCGCGCACGAGCGAATTTCTGGAACTTACTCTAGTACTTCAACCAGAAGACTTACGTACCCGCACGCGAGTGAAGTTCTGGAAACAAAGGAGTAGTTCCAAAGTACATGCGCTCAGCGCCCGCTTGCCAGCGTGCGCGAGCGAAGTTATGGAACTACTCTATCAGTCCCACAGAAGACTTTCGCTCGACGCTCGCGCGCCAGCACGCATGAGCGAATTTTTGAAACTGATTCCAGTAGTTTGACCAGAAGACTTACGCTCGACGCGTGCGAGTGAAGTTCTTGGAAACAAAGGAGTAGTTTCAGAGTACATGCACTCGACGCCCGCTTTGCCACATCACGCGAGCGAAGTACTGGAACTACAACAGTTCCACGGAAGACTTTCGGTCAACCCCCGCGCGCCAGCGCGCATGAGCGAGCTGCGAACAGAGGCGGATCCAGGGGGTGCGGCCCTGGGCGGCCGCCCCCCATTGGATCGGCCAAAATTTTTTTTAGATGTAATTAATTTTTTTTTTGTTTATAAGTTGGTCTGGGCCTATGGGAGCCCAATCCCCATAAGCCCAGGCCAACCCTGGTGTAAAGCCTACAAGGCCTGGGCCTTTGGGAGCCCGACCCCCATTGGCCCAGCCAACGAACGTTTCTCTCGCCCACCCCACCGTCGCAATGGTGGTCGCGTGTTTGTTGCCGACAATAGGTTTGAACCCCTTTGTGATTTCTTTGTTGGCTCTGGTGAGATAAGCTCAGTTTTTTTCGTGAGAGAAGGAGATTCTGGATGCTCAGTTTTTACAGCTTCAGCAACTCCAAGATGAGAGCAACCCAGATTTCGTTGTTGAAGTCTCCTCTCTTTTCTTTGAAGATTCTGAGAAGCTTCTCAATGATATCGCCAGAGCTCTGTGAGGATTCGAGCTCCCTCTCTCTCTCTCTCTCTCTCTCTCTCACAATCCTTGTATATTTCCTTTTTTTCTGCTGAGAAAATTTTCTTTTGGATACTTTTAGTCGGGGCTAAAAGTTTTTTTTTTGTTGTTTGGGATTTTTCTTTTCCTTTTCTTGTTGTGCAGAGATCAGCAAAATGTTGATTTCAAAAGGGTTGATGCTCATGTTCACCAGTTGAAGGGCAGCAGCGCAAGGTACATAACTTTGACTCTTTTTGGTCCACGGTGGCGTCCACCCCTAGTTCTGTTAGGCTTGTGTTTTTTGGTTTTAAGAAGAAGAGGAGGAGAAATCGAAAACTGGAACGAAGATAAGAAAACAATAACCTTGACTGTATAAGTCTTGTAAAGTAAAAACTACTGCTTTGCGATTGTGATATCTGTTTTGACAGTTAGAAGAATTGGTTTCGTACCAAATTTTACGTTTTTCCAACTGGGTTTGAACCCCAATTCTACACCTCCAAGTTATTACGTTGCATCTCACTACAAATTTTATGAAAGCTCTATGACATGATTTAGTACGAAAAGAAAAAATCAAAAGTGTATTGTTTATATAGTGTAGAACTTCCGTTGTCTTCTTTTAATCAAAGTAAACATGGTTTCCTGCCTATCAGCGTGGGTGCACAAAGAGTAAAAAATGCCCGTGTTGCTTTCCGCAACTTCTGTGAAGAACAGAACGTTGTAGGGTCAGTAATTATTCTCCTCTATCTCGCATAAAAGCTATTTTCGTTTCGTTTAGCAGCAATTGAGTTTGATATTTGGAAGATCAAGATAATTTTGTAACTAAGAGGATGTGGATTATAGGTGCGTGAGATGTCTGCAACAAGTGAAACAAGAGTACTGCCTTGTGAAGAACAAGCTTGAGACCCTGTTCAGGGTGAGTAGAATAGACTTTGACTTAGAATTAATTTTGGCAAGACTATATTGTTTTTTACTTATTCTTTGGATGAATAACTAGGAAAACTATTAACTTCAAAAATTTGACACTAATGTTCAGCTAGAGCAACAAATTGTGGCAGCCGGTGGGTCAGCAGTTCCTCTGACGGAATTGGGTTTCTGACTTCTGAGGCTACCAAACTGCCAGAGAGCAAGTCAAGTCTAATTGGTGGGGTTTGTTGTAGAGAAGCTTTTATATCAGTTTTTATGTGAACCACTTTTGTTACTTTATGATTCTCTTTAACCAATGAGCCTTATGCTTGTTGTATGAATGAAAAGAGAACTTTCCATCTTATGCTACTTCTCATCATGAGATTCGGACCTCAATTTTGTGGTCTTCTTTAGTGCAACGACTTATCTTCCTTTTTTCTCATATGATGCTAATTGGAAAGTCATGCTGTTGAATTATGAAATTCTGACCATTTGCAATGGCATAGCTTCGGTGTGTTTGCAATTAGGTTGGAATCACACTTTCTAGAGGGAGCTTTAAAAGCATTGAAAAGAAAGAAAAATTTGGCTGTGAAAGTAAAAGCATCTTTTTGTTTGTCATTTTAGAGTGCATACCATGAAAAATCTTTTATCTACTTCGTTTTATTTTGTTTAGTTTTAGCTTTAATCTTCGATATTGTAACTCTAAGACAATTTTTTGAATTACAAAGGAAAATTTTTTTTGTTATTTCGCCTTTAAAATTCGACCCCCATGGATTTTGATCCTGGATCCGCCACTGGCTGCAAATTTATGGAACTTACTACAATAGCTCTACCAGAAGACTTACACTCGACATCAAACATGTAGGTTTGTGTCGTCTCATTGCATTGTGACATATGGGCAGGTTTCCTATGTTTACAAAGCTGTGATGTGAGCCACGTATCCTGATCTAGATGTGCATGCTACGTACAAAACTATAACTATGTTTACCACTTCTGTATGAACTTAATTTAATTATAAATGAAGGTCCCTTGCACTGGACCTTTTGAAATCGTCATTGTCTTCTTGCTCATATTTTATTCACACCCAAAAGTTGCATCCCTCTCTGTCTGTCTGTAGAGTCCGATTGTTGTGCTCATGCGTATATGAGTATGACACTGGTTAGTGTGTGAGTGAACGAGTGAAATTAGAAGTTGAGAAATTTAATGGCTGAAAAAATGTCACGCCATTTAATGAAAACTGGGTCGGTTTCGCGAAATGACGCGACATTTTTCAGTCATTAGATTTCTCAACTTCTGATCTCACCGTCCACTCACACACTGATCACACAATAACCTCAATCACACAATAACTTTTGCGTACATATATAGGATCTAAAAGCTCTCCAACGTGTTTCGGAGCCTTCGGCCGTCAGAGGAGAGGGTCTTTGACTTCCTAAGGGCCGTGTGAAGCTTTGTCTGCTTTAGCAGCCACGCGATGATTCAAGTTAGTGGTAGGCGTAGGAGCTTGTCCAAGCGGAAGCGAAGCTCTAGTGGTGATGCAAGTGCGGTGAGCTTTAGTAGACCCCTTGGGTTTTTTTTCGTCTTTTATTTTTTCGGACATGGAAGAACATAAAAGTAATTAAGCTACGGTGCAAGAAATGTAGAAAAAAAAAAGTACGGTGCCAGAAGACTATCAAACAGGTACAATGGATTATGGTGGGCGGGGGAAAGGGAAAAGGGCAAATAGAGAACGACAGCGTATTGCGGCTCACTTCATAGTAGACGATATAAAGGTAAACGATGTTGCTATAAATAAATAAATAAACAATACATTTCGTGAAAAGGAGGCTATCCGCTACAATTATCAAACGCTCAAAACCGCCCGCGAGCCTTCGAGAGTTTGAGAACAACAACCACTCGGATAAGAGAGAGAGAGTGGGAAAATGGCCAATCTGCTGCAACTGAGCGAGTACGCGAATCCAGTGATCCTGCTGAAGCCATCTTTGACCACTCTCCTGGCCAGCACTTCACGGCGTCGCCGACAGTGTTACCGAGCGCAGCCTCTCGCTTCACCTCCCAAAGCCTCTCTCCAACAATCTTCTTCTCCTTCTTCTGTGAGTAGGAGAGAACTGGTATCCCAAACCGCGGCTATTTCACTGTCTCTACTAGCAGCCCCACGGGCAAGGGCCGAAGATGCACTTTCGGAATGGGAAAGAGTGTACCTCCCCATCGACCCCGGCGTCGTCCTTCTTGACATTGCTTTTGTCCCTGACGACTTGAATCACGGTATTGTTGTTATTCCCATTCATTCATGTTGTTCATCTCCGTTTTTTTTTTAACTCAAGAAATTAGGAGCCTTTCACTTCATTTTGGTCGAAAATGGGCTCTGAATTGTCATTAAGGCGCGCAATTAGTTGTCATCACATGTTAAGCTTTGCGCCACAGGACCATATACACCTAGCATAGCTACTTATCCACAAGTTTACGCTAAAGTTTTTCTCAGCCCCCGCCCCACAAAAATAAACCCACCACGCAAAAAAGAAACTTCTGTATTGATGTTTACATATATGAGTCTTTTCACTTTTACATTGGATGCAGCTTGTCATAAGAAGGAAACAGAGAACCTTAGTTATCTGCAAATGCCTTTCTGTTATATGAACTTTAATGCTCTACATAAATTTGGATATGGCTTTTGTATTTGGATATGCCATTGCTGCTTATCATTTGTCTTTGTTTTTTTTTTTTGATTCTGCAAAACTTTGACACTAGTTTGTTATGATAGGGTTTCTTTTAGGGACTAGGCAAACCATTTTGGAGACAAAAGATGGTGGAAACACTTGGGTTCCGCGTTCAATACCATCAGCCGAAGATGAAGATTTCAACTACAGATTTAACTCGATTAGCTTCAAAGGAAAGGAGGGATGGATTGTTGGAAAACCTTCAATTCTGCTGTACACTTCGGATGCTGGAGAAAGTTGGGAAAGGATACCCCTAAGCGCTGAACTTCCTGGAGATATGGTACCATGACCTATAAAGACTACCTTTGTTGGCTGACAGTAACAGACAATAAAGTTTTTAGAAAAAAGGAAGCCATTTTATGTTTTTCTTGTCCTAACGCTGAGTAATTGCACACCCTGTAGTATCGATTTTTTCGTGAAAATGTCATTCTGTTTCCACCTTGTAGCATCGCTGCCACCTTTCTAGCGGCGCAATTTGTTGTATATGAATACTGCTCTTCGTTTTTCCCTTTTGATCCCTTTGCTTAAGGGAAGAGAAAGGTGGGGACAGGAAATGAGAAGAATGAGAAAAAGGAAAAGGGTGCTTGAATGGCAGAAAAAACTGAGAGCATTAGGATTCTCTTTCTCATGCTTTATCTTTTACAGTAATGCATTGTGCTCAGAATTTGAGAAGTACGTGTGTCATAGATGAAAATGCACATCACTAAGTGCCTGCTGTCTGACACTCACACATGCCCAGATTGCCTAAAATGTTACCCAAAAAATACTGCTCCACACTCTGTCTATATGTCTTCTATCTTGTGATTAATTTGCCACTTCTTTTTCTCCTTGATAAGGTGACGTCAATCTTACATTGTAGTATGCTATTTTATCTAAGATGAAAGTTTAGTTTCTGCCTTGTTATCACAACATAATTTTGTAGGGTCCATAGAAATGAAAATTATGTATTGGTAGCCTATATATGTGATTCTGCTATGACATATTCAGGTATATATAAAGGCAACTGGAGACAAAAGTGCAGAGCTGGTGACTGACGAAGGGGCAATATACATCACGTCAAATCGGGGCTACAACTGGAGGGCTGCCGTTCAGGAAACCGTTTCAGCTACTCTTAACAGGTATGTTTCTGCTATAACATGAGCCAATGAAACCGGATAAACTGTTTTCATTTGGTGGGTTTGGGTAATATAAGAGTTGTCACCTGTAGTAAATACAAGGTAGACTTGAAGATGTGATTTAGGAAGAAGATTGTTAATGAGTTTAATTTGTCGTCTGAGCCATTTGGCAGTTTTTTGGGATACTTTCTACAAACCCCCCCCCCCCCCAATATAAAAAAAAAACCTTGTCTGGACTCTTTCACAAGGCAATTTGTTGTATTTGTACAACTCTCATCTTCTGTCCGGTAGTTAACGCATGTTCCTATGTGTTATTGATGTGCCAGATAACTGCAGAATCAGCTACCATTTGTGAAAACAGAATAAATGTTCAAATTTTCCATCTTCATTACATGTATGAACTCCCTTTCTATTTTGAGCTTAGCATCTTATTCACTTATATTATGAAAGCCATTATATGTGGCACCTTTTGACTTTTTGTTTATGAGCTGCGCACATTAAGATGATTCTCTTGTAATGACTTATATCTGAAGCTAGGTAGGAATAGGATAGGATGCTTATACCAATCTACTGCACTTGTTGCCCTTCCAGTGGTTAAGAATTTTTTACCTTTCATAGTTCTAATATTCACTATTGTTCTTAAAAAGTCAGTGATATTTTTCTTGTTTTCTTTTGCTGTTATTTTGACCTACTCCTCCTCTGCTGACGTGTCTTCTATGTTCTGATTTTTTCCCTTCTCTCCCCCTCCTCCTTCATGAGTTGTGATGTGTCCCCTAAATTAATGTTTCCTAAATTTTTATAGAATATAACCTCTATTTTCACATGTTTATCACCTGCTGAAAAACAGCAATAAACAAGAAAGGAAAAAAGAAAGATTATCATTTCTTTGTCTTTCCACATATTTTTGGGGAGAATGTATTTCTCTTTTTTGATGAGTCACACCTGCACTCATTTGTGTTCTGTTGGTTAGAATATGCAAGTGCAGAGTGCTTCTGATTGTTTAATTCCTCTTCTTTTTGTTTTATGGTTTTTTTCTTACTGGATCCTCAGGTAGCATGTAAGTATTAAGTCTAAATTATTGTGGAAATGAGATAACCTTTAGTCGCTTGGGATTGGACTGTCCAATCAGTTATGGGTTAGTTGCTGAAGTTTTTCTGAGGGCAATGACAATGAACCTATAGTTTATGTTAGGATGAAAATATACCCTCCCTCTCTTTGGTTTTCCATTTTTGGGGGTGTGGAATGCGGACAGGCAAGAGTAAATGGGCCTGTTACATATGCAGTTGATAAAACTATGCCTTAGAACTTGGATGTGTTTCTTTTCTTACCTTTGTTTATCAATTAGGTTCAAGTTTCACTCCCAGATGTGCAGCACAAATAAATAAGCAATAGCATTATTTTATCAGATTAAACTACTTAAAGATTCAGGAAGGCATTATTTTATCACGAAGGCATAACGTTTTACTTTTCTGATAGAAGGGATTCACAAAGCCAGTTTTATGTTAGTATGAAAGATATGTGTTCACATATCTTTTCCCCCTTTTTCAGGACAGTTTCTAGCGGTATTAGTGGTGCTAGTTATTACACGGGAACGTTTAATACTGTGAATCGCTCTCCAGATGGAAGGTATGTTGCTGTCTCAAGCCGCGGTAACTTCTATCTCACCTGGGAACCTGGGCAGGCGAGACTCTCATACTTTTCTATGCTATTTTTATTTGTTTCTATTTAAATCATGCTTACTTAATAGGTTGTATGAGGCTTGCCTTCCTTTTAAACTAAATCAGATGCATAAAAGGATCTTTTTTCTTTTTTGGAGTGAAGGTTGCACGAAGTGATCTAGTGCTAGAATTTGAGCGAAATTGTATTTAGGTATAAGATTCAGCTGATACTGCCATATGAAACCCCTAAACCATGATTGCAACTATGTACTGAGTAACTACAGCATTCTATCACTATTTACTGTTTCATGTCTCCCAGCCTTGTTCACAATCTATGGGATTGTTGCTAGTATTCAGAGACGAGTTATCTGAAATCCCTACCGACCCTAACCTCGGTTCAGATCATACGTCCTGATTTGTGGAACTTCCATCTTCTAGTTCCTTATCAATGGTGATCCTCACGTGCTGTATCTGTTGATCATTGTTCAGTAAACAAAAGATATTTGTCCTAAAATTTAAACAAAAGTGTACAGGGAAGATTAAAGAAAAAAGTTATATAGGGACCTGTCATTGGTCAATTCTAAATCCATAGATTTGTGCATATAGTATATAGTATTTAGTCATATGGGTATTTTTTGCATATATGTAAATTGTACCTGGCAACCCAACTAAGGTTTTATTACCTGATCCTACAGCTGTATTGGTTATAAGATCTCTATCTTAAATCATATGTAGAATCTTTGACATCCAATTATAACCAGGATCACCGTCTCATGCCTTTCCCCCTCTTTCGCAGCCTCTTTCCTAAAGTTCCTTTATTTTGTGTGTGTGTGTGTGTGTCTAAAGTCATGGTACTAGTCAGCAGGAAGTTTTGAAAACACTTCTTTTAGCCTCTTTTCGTTCTGGGCACCTCTGTCTCTATTTATTGGTGTTTATGGAGCACATTCTGAAGTACCTCTTCTTCAATAGATGCGTGAAAAACAGTTTCAAGAATTACTGAAAGCCCCAGGATTTGTTAGGATTAGTTATTTAAGGTATTATAACATGTTTAGGGATTACTTTGCTATTAGTTTTGTCAGTAGAAGATTCAGATCTTATAAAAATATCATCAACGAATTATGGTTGTCGTTGTCGCTGTTGCATATATGCATCATTAATTGTAATGGAAACTACTAGGTATTTGTGGCACTGTAGTTTGAGAATGGATTGCTGTTCTTGCTGAGGATGAATTGTTCTTGTTGACAATGAATTGTTGCTGTTGCATTCTCAGAGATCTGCATGAGAGTAGTGATGATGTTGTATAAGTACCGGTAGTTGCTTTTCTTTTTGTCCTAGACGTGGCCATTCATTTTGTTTCATTCGTCGCCCATGTGAGTAATAATTGAATTATTGTTCTTTATTTCTTATTCATGTCATGAGCACTGAGCTTCAAGTTCATGGGGGAATGTGCAGTTATATTGATAAGTATTGCTTTTCTTCTTTTCTCTGTAAATTTTAGCCATTCTGGCAACCGCATAACAGAGCAGTTGCAAGAAGAATCCAAAACATGGGTTGGAGAGCTGATGGTGGTCTTTGGCTTCTTGTTCGTGGAGGGGGACTTTATCTTAGCAAAGGCTCAGGGGTAAGTAAATATGGCAATATCCATTTGTTCAAATTTATAAATCAATTTCAGACAAGAAAAACTGTTTCTGTGCATTTGTTATTGTTATGCTGTCAAATTCTGACAAACTACCTCTTTGCTTGAATATCATTATACAAAATTTTGTATTTGATTTAAACAATTTTCTCCATAGTCAACCTATGCTGATAAGTTGTTTTCATAACAAAATCAACATTCCTATGCTTAGACATCCTACAGTTTACCCTCATATGGTGGATCAAACTTCATCGCAAAATTTATGGTTTTGTATACCTAACTCGCTTTGCACGAAATATTGCCAAGTCAGGTCATAGAAGGCTTGCTCATGCTAAATTCGATATGGTCAATCGTAGCACTGTGAACTGCAAACCATATCAAAATAAGACATCTTGACAGACAATGTATAAGCGGGTTCCTAGCGATATAGGGATTAAGTGGTGTAATGCACCTGCTTTTGAAGTATATTAAATGTAGTGCATTCCTTATGTGCAATTATTACAAGGATGCTATCTACATGCTCAAATATCCTAATTGTGCACTTCTAGTCCTGTTCAATTAGTGATGGCAGTTTATCATGCTCAAATATCCTAATTGTGCACTTCTAGTCCTGTTCAATTAGTGATGGCAGTTTATTAGGGGGGTTGGTTTATGCTTAGACTTTTATTTCAAATCAAAGTTTTGATTCATCATTCTAGATTGATAATCCTGGGATATGACGGTCGGTACATTGTGCTGTTTGCAAATTGACTGTCCTTTCCACTCGACAAGTATGCATCCTTGAATTCTTATTCTTTGCACGAACCTCTGGTACTTTGATTTTGATGCCAGTCTTGTTTATTAATGAAGCATGGCCAATCTATATACTTTACAGATAACTGAAGAGTTTGAAGAAGTTCCAGTTCAAAGTCGGGGCTTTGGTATTCTTGATGTTGGGTACCGATCGGAGGTAACAATTTTCTCATTAATTGGTGGTGTTAGGATAATCTTCAAGACTTTGATGACAATAACATGGTAATCTTCATGGAGGAACAGGGAGAGGGATGTGTAGCTCTAGAAGCCATGTCAAATAAATAGGCCACTCAACAAAGAAATATATAATAACGAATGCATACTCACCCTCCGTATGCTCTCTCTTTCCAAAGAGTTTGTGCTTGCATTATATATGTACACGTGAAGAAATGACGTGGAGTGTCTTTGCATCGTTTTGCTGGTTTGATATATTGAGAATCTCTTCATTTGACCTATGCGCTTTATTAGATGGAGCTTTTATTTTATTTTTTTGGGGTCCAATAGGGTTAAGTCGCTACTCTACAGCTGCTTCTTTAAATAACATGAGTTGTCAATGTAGAGATCACAGCTGGCTTATAAACTGGTATTTGTAACACATTTTTCGAGGAGGGTCTAGTGGATTTTTTGGTAAAGCAATAGTAGGGGAACTCCTTTTATACTGAAAAGGAGATTAGAATTATTTTCCATTCTCTTTAATTAAAAGGAAAGAAAGAGATGTTGCATCTTTCCTGTCCTGATTTAGTTGCAGATTTATATCGATGTTGGCCAGCAGAAAATAGCAAAATTTATAAGAACATTTGTGGAGATGTGTGTTCAGTTCAGCATATCGTTGAATTCCTCGCCATTGCTGAATTTAATCCTGACCAAGACAACTGAGATGATTAAATGGCTCACGCCTAGTGTGGGCTGGTGTAAGTTAAACTCTAATGGATCTTCTCTGGGAAATCCTGGAGCTGCTGGGAGTGGTGGACTTATTCGTGATTAAGTTATGATCTACAGGTTACTTCTCCAAGGAGGAAATCGAAGGTGTTAGATGCTCGAGGTCATGAAACTGTTTACTTCAACAGTCTACAGTATTACGCCTTTTCCACCTAGGAACTATTTTTCCTTTTTTCTTTTTCTTTTTTTTTTTAAATTTTTTTTCGGGTGGGGGTGGGGGGGACCTAGGATTTAGAATTCCTTAGCATGCCATAAATATGCAAATGCACATACACAAGCACAGAGACACATGTCTAACAGATATAGAAATGTGTACAGTATCTATAGATCGAGATGACAAAGACAGAGTGACCACTTAGTATCCCTGTTAGACCAGGAGTTGCTGTCTCTGATGCCGCAATTTGGCTATGTTGTATCTCGTGTCTAGGAGTTGCTGTTTGTGATACCCGAAATTACTAATTCTTGTGTCCACGCCCATAAATCAAAGAATTGTTGTGTAAAAGAATATATTGCATAGGAAGTCACTTGATAGTCAAACGGAAAACGTACGATTTTTTCCCCTTGCTTTCTAAAAGCCGAGCTGTCAACTCTAATTTGTAACCAATATATACATCTACCATGTAACGACCCAAGGAAACGCTAGCCAAATCTGTGCTTTCACTTTAAAAAAATTAGTTAAGATTGTTTTTAAAGCGCCTTGAAATTATTATAAGACTTAGTTTCACCTAGTAAGGTTCTTAATGTGGGACGTAGCCTTTTTAGACCTCAAGTCCATTGCTTTTACCTTGCCACTCCATGTAGGATTTGGAGCTTTGCAAACCATGAGTCTCAATTCATTTGTATACATAATCTCTACTTTTATATGGTAAATTATGTATTGATCTCCTATTAACTTGTTATCAGAATGTGAGACCCAGGTTCATATGATTAGGTTTTTTATTTATTTATTATAAGTAAGGCAATTTTATTGAAAGAAAAAGGAATATAAGGTACAATATAAAGGACTATACTAAGATGAAATTTCTGCACGCTCTCATCACTTCCCCATAAAAAATGCTTCTGAATCTTCTCCAGCCTATTAGCCACCGCAACAGGAATAGAAAAGAGTGACAAAAAATAAGTGAGGAGACAAGACAGAGTGCTCTTGATCAACGTGATTCTACCACCCTTGGAGAGAGAGCACCGTTTCCACCTCGCCAACCTTCTCTCCGTCCTCTCAATAATATCACTCCAAATGCGAGAACATTTGAAGGCAGCCCCCAAGGGGAGGCCTAGATAAGTGATAGGCAAAGAAGCAATCCGACAGCCCAAAATAGAAGCAAAAGCATGCACATGGACAACGTTGCCAATAGGGATGACTTCGGACTTGGAGAGATTAATCTTCAAACCCGACACCGCCTCAAAACAAAGGAGAAGACAACGAAGATTGCAAAATTGACCCTCATCAGCCCCACATAGAATGAGAGTGTCATCCGCAAATAATAAATGAGATATGCTCACTCCACCTCTACCACCAACTCTAACATCGAATCCCTCAATGGAACTATAGCCAATCTACACCTTCATCATCCTACTGAATGCTTCCATGACAATAACGAACAACAAAGGTGAAAGGGGATCACCTTGATGCAACCCGTGAGACCCACCAAAAAATCCTTCAGGAGATCCGTTCACTACCACCGAATATTTTACAGTGGAGATGCAAAACTTGATCCAGCTGTACCACCTAGCCCCAAAGCCACACCTCCTTAAGAGGTATAAAAGGAATCTTCAATTCACGTGGTCATACGCCTTGTGAACGTCCAATTTGCAGATCATGCCCGGGATGTTGGAGTGCATCCTAGAGTCAATGCACTCATTAGCAATGAGAATGGAATCCAAAATTTATCTACCTTTCACAAATGCGTTCTGAGAGGGCGAGATGATACCACCCAAGACCACCTTCAACCTATTCGCCAACTCCTTGGCCAGAATTTTGTAAACCCCACCCATAAGGCTAATTGGGCGAAAATCCTTCAATTCGACTGCACCCACTTTCTTTGGAATCAGCACATTGAAGGTTGCATTAATGCTTCTGACAAACTTCTCATGTTGCGCAAACTCATTAAACATAGAGAGGACATCACCCTTGATCATCTTCCAACAAGATTGGAAGAAAGCAAGGGTAAAACTATCCAGGCCCGGTGCCAGATCCCCATTAAGACTCATCACCATCCTAACCACCTCCTCATCAAAGGGCCTTTCGAGCCAATCCGCCTCAACCCCGGAAATGGAATCGAAAGCCAAATCGTCCAGAAGAGATCTCCAAGAGAAAGGTTCATTAAACAAGGAATAATAATAGCTGACAATCTCCTCAGAAATATTCTCCTGATCCTCCAATAACTCTCCATCCACGCCCAAGCTATCAATCGAGTTAATTATACAATTAGAGTTGGAGACAGATTTGGAGGTCTTTAGCCCCGCCTAGGGCATCCTTCTTTGTTTGGGAAGCCACCCGTGGAAGCATCCTTGCTACTGACAACTTGCGAAGGAGGGGAGTGTACATGCTTGAATGGTGTTATCTTTGCAAATGTGCTGGGGAGTCCGTTGAGCACATTCTGCTGCACTGTTTAGTTGCTAGGGAATTGTGGTCCTTAGTGCTCTCTATTATGGCTTATGATTGGGTGAGGCCTAGGAGGGTTGATGATGTGTTGTTGTGCTAGAATAGGGACTTTAATGACCCTCGGGCCTTAGCTATTTGGAAAATGATCCCTACTTGTATTTGGTGGATTTTATGGCGAGAGAGAAATGAGAGATGTTTTGAGGGTGTGGCTTTGTCCTTGGAGAGTTTGAGGGGCAATTTTTTGCAGTCTTTGTTCTTGTGGGTGAATGCCATGTTGGGTTCCCCCTTTTCAGAGTTTTTAGATTTCATTAGTTTTTTCGCGTGTTTGGTATAGAAATCTCAGTATAGTCCTTTGTACTGTTACTTATATTCTATTTCTTTCAATATAATTGCCTTACTTATATAAAAAAAAAAGAGAGTTGGTCATACGATGAAAAAACGAGATTAGCTACTATAACTAGGACAAGCCATGACCTGGGAGCTTGAGGGAACCCGAGAGAGAAAACTATCACTCCACATGAAAGAAAGTCTTGAAAATAACCCTTATTCATATGATTAGATTGTGATTGAATTATGAAAGATTTGTATGGGCATATGCTAACTCCATCATTGGATACTTGGTGAAGTTGGACTTTATCAGTAATTACAAGAGAACGCAATATTTGTTAGTCCTTTTTCATGGAGAGTAACGTGCCTAATGCATCTTTGGGTTGTGAAAGCCGGTGTCAGAGCTAATCTAATAGCCTTATGTGGCAAAGGGTATTGCAACATACATGCTATTAGCGGGAACCTTGGAGAGTATGACAAGTATGATGGGCATGGGGAGAACATAAAATTCACCAAAGATTGGTTGAAATATGGGAATTCAGATGACCTAGATTGCCTACCAATATCTCAATCATTTGGCAGTCGCCTCCACTTTAGGGGCCTTTTACCCATCCAGTCATAGAGCCAGTGAATAAATGAATGATGCCATTCCATTGGAACAAGGCCTGCCATGCTTTTGAATGTTATCTGTGGATTCCTGCATTATCGGTAACCTTAAAAATTTAATCCAGGCTGCCTTGTGGAAATTTTTTGACCTGTTTATTTTGTATCTATGATGTCCTTTTGCAGGAAGAGGCTTGGGCAGCAGGGGGAAGTGGGATCCTACTGAGAACTACTAATGGTGGCAAGACATGGTCCCGCGACAAAGCAGCTGATAATATTGCTGCAAATCTATACTCAGTGAAGTGAGACCAGCCCTTCTAAAATCTTGCATGTTAGAATTAAATATATATTTTTTCATGTATTTAAGGCATAGGCTTACTCTAGGATTTACTCTCTACTACTAACTTTAAGTTCTTGATACTTCTTTATTCATCTGTTTGATTTATGGAAGTTCTTAAGGTGCCAAAGAATATTAGAAGGAAAATGAGCATATCTTGAATCTGATTAAAATAGCATCAAACAGGAAACATAGTGGGTTTTGTATAAATAATTCTCTCAAGGAATCTAGGAAACCAAGAGAGGCTAACAACTGAAGGTTAGAGAAGCTCTTGATACCTTGTAAATTATCTGGTGAAGGTTTATCAATGACCGGAAGGGATTTGTGTTGGGGAATGATGGAGTCTTGCTTCGCTATCTTGGATGAAGTTGTGATCTAACCTCGTAATGTGTGTCCTCTACTTTTTGGTTACTGTTATATAACTGTTTTCTCTCTATGAACCATATTGACATTTCCATGCGTGCAGGTTTGTCAACGAGGCGCACAATTTTGTATTGCTAAATTACCACCTTCAAGAGCTTCGAATTCAACGCTGTGAAACGGGCCTAATTAGGACCTGTAATTGTCTTGGAAGCAGATATGCATAATAACAATGATTTGAGGCTGTCACAACTGGCCAGATAAATAAGATTTGCTGTAAGATGTCCAGTCTTAAGCACTGCTTCTTTAACTTATTTTTGATAAATTTTGAGGGCCGTAGATATAGGTCGAATCCTTTGCTTTGCTTCTTCCTTTTCTTTTCTTTTTGAGTCATCCTAATTACGTATATTGATTATAGAACATAAGTTACACGGGTCATGTCCTAAAATCACAACACAGGCTCTCAGTACTCCTTAACACATTGATCTAGGGATAAATACAATTTCTAGGGATTTGACACATTACATTCTACACTGTCAACTTAAACACATTGCGCCTTGTAATTATCAATGTTTGGCATGCATAATGCATCCAATTTTTCAATCTAAGTTAGATGAAAATTGAATTTTATAACACTTAAAATGATGTCAATGCCCTAAATGACTTGATGAATTGACAAGAATATCTTCCATCAAATATGAACCTTATGCAAAGTGAGTGAGGTATCATTGTCGGGCGTTTGTCTGCGGAAATTTTCACCCCTCAAAATTTTCAAACAATCATAAAATAATCTCTCTCCTCATTAAATTATAAAATAATATTATATTATTCAATTAAATGTTCTCTCTCTTCACTTTTCCATAAAATATCTATACTTTTCACAAAACTCAATACCCAAAATTTTCACAAACAAACACCCCAAAAATATACAATATTAGTATTTAGAGTTTACAATCGTATGTATATAAAAAAAAGGAGAGTGATCGGTTAACTTGAAGAGTGGGATCACAATGTTGTATGTGCCCTGACATTTCCCGTTAATTCTCAAGCGGTTACAATTACTACTTGGCAGTTGTGATTCAAAATGGGCGACAAGGGATAGATTTCTCCTTTTGCCACTCATATTAAAAAAATATTTATATATCCTTACCTCAATGTCGGGTAATATTGGATAGTCTCATTTCTAGCCTAAATATTTTTTCTAGAAGAGCAACCTTTATTTTTAAATACTTATTCTACAAACAGTAACAAATAAAACAACATTTTAACTACAGCCACATAAATGAAAAATAGTGTCATAATAGAAATAAGTGATATATACATTTTTTTCATCCATCAACTATGGTACCTTTTTAACTATTAATTTTATATATTTTGCACTTTCAATCAAAATTTTAGACTAAAAAATAATAATACATTTAAGGCACTTTGCATACGTTGAAAATATTGTTGTCATGTCTTTAGTAGTTAAATAATGCAATATATCAAAATCAGGCCTACTTCACAAGCTAACTTCCTCAAAAAACCTGATTTAAACATAAGAGGCTCACTCCATAGAGAGCTAAACCATACAAAAACAATCCTATATAAGGTCTAACAATCACTCTATTATAAAAAAAACTAGCAGAATCTCAAAATGATCAGAAAAACTACTATATGATACGTTCCTCCGACCCTTCATCGGTACCTTTATGGAAGGAAATAGGAGAATACGGTTTTACTGAAACGTTTGAAAAAATTACTGGAGTAGTTGGTAAGAGGGATAAGTAAATGAAATCAAAGTAAGAGGAAGTCAGATTAGTTTGGTTTGATGAATATGATTAATTGTTAAAGAGTAGGACAAACTGCTTGATACATTTTCTCCTTTGTAGCCCCACATAATCATTTAGTCGCAATACTTCATTCATGAATAATTCCTATGTGCACCTTGCAACCATAAGTTTTTGTTGGTTTAAGGAATTTCGTACGTTAACTCAAAGTTTATTATACTAGGCAACATCATTTTCACAAAATATTTGTAGTTTAACATTTTTATCCTTAACTTTTGCTTGTATTTTGAAAATATTAAGTTTATTTTTTAATTTTTGAATATTAAAAAAAACTTTACAATCATGTCTATTTACAATCTATCTCCATCAAATTTGCATAACACATCCCAAAATTTCTAAAATTTTATGTTTGAAAACATGATTCAGAGTCCTAATTGTAAAAACTATAGGTTACATTCCCATGTTTGAGGTGACTGATACTTTACACCCCACTTTTGGAGTTACTTGCACTTTGCACTTTTTTTTTTTTTTTTTTACACATTTCATCTATGAAGTCCTCATTGATTTATACTTTCATCGAATCTGGCTGTCAAGTTGAACAGAATCTTCTATCACACGAGGCACTGTGTTGACAAAATTACTCTCATGTTAAATGAGTTCGAGACAATTTTAGCTTAATTCCTATGATGCCCCAAACAAAAACTATTGAAATTTTAATAAGACTTAACTAAACTTCTTTGGATAATTGTTTTTTTTTAATTTTAAAACTTCTCAACCAAATAACAAAATCTCAAAACTTTGGTAAACAAAATTTTTACTTTTTTATTCCGCCCCAGGTCCTGCGTCTCTCGCTCTCGGTGAAACCGAACTTCACATGCCATACCAACCAAAAGTTAGGAGTAGGTCCAGTACTGCTGTGCTTTTAGTTTGGAAAATTGGACTTCAATGAGACTACTCGACCACATATTCTGGTCCTGCTATAACCTCAATAATGACCATAGTTAATGGTTTCAAAATTAATTTCTTATCCAAACGTATTTATTATTTCTAACTTTTTTCAATCTTTAATAAAGTTTTTCTTCTAATTATGAAAAAAAATCATATTTTAAAATTTTTTCTTCATCATACAAAAAAAAATTGTTTTTCAAAACTGCATATTATAGATTTTTTTCTATTAGTCCATCCTTCTTCTATTTTTTTTTCCACATTCTATTCGACCCCATAAAAAAAAAAAAGTACTGGCGGCTCAATCTTTTCTTCGCACTGATCCCGGGGAGATTTGATTAGGATGGCGCGTTTTACTTTTCAGTGAGAACCTCTAATTTATTCTGCCCAATATATTAATATTAGTACCACTCTGCGACGGCTTTTCCACAGTAACAAGTCTTCCCAGGTAGAGATACAGCGGACATTTTGTCTAGTCAGGATCTTAATAATTCGGACAAGTTAAATATATTTTTAATTTTTAATTTTTAATATACTTTTTATAAATTTTAATAAATTTTAATAAAATAAAAATTTTCAAAATTTCGAAAGTATTCCCTAGAATTTTAACAAACAAACACAAGATTGATAAAAACTCAAGGGGTATGTTCGTTTTCACCATTTTTTCAGGATTCTAAGTATATTCACAATTCTACCACCGAACATATTCAGAATTCAAACACAAAAACCAATACATTTTACACAATCTCCAACAACTTTTTAATTTTTTATTCAACATAAATTTTCTCTCTCTATACTTTTTCACATATCTCCAATACTTTTTTATTAAACAATTACATCAAATCATTTCTCTCTCCACTTTACACAAACACCAATAAAACACTATTCAACATAAAAATTCACAACTTCTCTAAAATCCTACATTTTTTCTCAAAACGAACGTCACCTTGACGTTACACACGAGCAAGAGAGAGAGCGCCCTTAATTGAAGGCCCCTTTCGGTAAGAGAGAGAGCCCGCGCACCCAATTTTCCCTGAAAAAATTGTAGCAACTTCACTTACCTCAATCGAGATTGAGAGACTCACCAATCCAGGATTTTTCTACGTGTTTTTTCTTCGTGTATTTGCTAATTTTCCGATCCAATTGAGGAATCAATCGCTGTACAGTTTAATGCCTGGCAACATTGTGCGATGATATAGGGTACAAGTTGGGAGTGCTTGGGAAATTGATTTTGCTCTGAGATCTTTGATGCAGATGGAAAGGGAGAGGCGGAATGGAAGTTACAACAGTTGTTCGCTGTATGATAACGGAGGCAGTAGAGATAGAGAGTCATCGCCGATCTCGTCGCCTCCATCTGCTTTCTCGGCCAGGCGTTCCGTGGGTTACATTGAACACCCCGTATCCAAGTTCGACACTCTCGCCGGCATTGCCATCAAGTACGGGGTCGAGGTATAGTTGTTCCGTTATGCACTAGTAATTCATTGTTAGATTGTTTGTGCATAGTTGGCTGTATGATCAACGATGATTATTACTTGGCTAACGTTGATTTTGACTCATGTCATTCCCGGTGATTCACGGCATTACACGCCTTAGGGGAATTCTCGTCTCACCTCCTACGATATCTTGAAAAATAATAGTTATTCCTCTTCTTGGAACAAGGATCAATTGTTTTTAAGGATAATAACCTTGTGGGAATTATTCAATACGGTGTTAGGGAAAGAAAAGAAAAGGAACGAGAATAAAATTGTAGATATAGGACAGTTGGATGCTGTGTTAACCTGCTTCTAATCTTTAGGTGCATGTATAGTTTGCTATCTAATGCATGAAACAATGAAGCATACTGTGATCATGGATTAGTTTTTAACATTATGCTAGCACTAATGTAGTCAATTGCTGTTTTTGAGGTGGCCACCAGTTTTGACTTCTAAGCATTTTTTTTTCTTTCTAAAACTTTGGGCATTGATGTTAGATCTTTTTGGTGAATTGTCAATGTTCTGTTTAGTCCTGTTTATAAATTTGTTACTGGTGACTTTGGTTTTTATTAATATCATTCTTCTGCTAATTTTTCTATTTTGAGGTACTATAGGTGGCCGACATAAAAAAGATGAACAGTTTGGTTACAGATCTTCAAATGTTTGCTCTCAAGTCTCTCCAGATTCCTCTACCTGGAAGGCATTCGCCATCTCCCTGTCTAAAAAATGGTTCCATCACCCCAGGGTATTTAGATTATGCTCATTGTTCCTCTCTGTACTTACATTAATAGTTTCATGCAATTGCTCATTATCCTTATCTGAACTTGTCTTCCTTGACTTCTTACAAAATTACGCACCATTTGATTAATTTCGGTCTTTATGAGAAATGTATGTCACTTATTGCATGATCTTTTTTTTTTTCTTTTTTTTTTTCTGTTTTCTCTTCTTTTTTCGTTGGCACATAACTGGAATTTGATTTATTTCATTATGTGATGTTCGGGCACTAACATGTTTACCTTTTTGGCTAAATTTCACAACCGAACATCCAAAATCTCAAAAAAATTCAACACATATTCCAACACTTTTTTACAAAAACTCCAATATGTTTTTTAAAAAAATTCTATCAAATCTTCTTTCTCCATACTTTTTCACCAAATTCCAATTGTCTTTTTTTTTTTTTTAATTCCATTGAATCATTTCTCTGTGCATCTTTTTGCAAACTCCAATAAAAATCAATCTACAATCAAATATCTTTGAATTTTTTTACTAAAGCTTTAAAAACTCCAATCTACCTAAATATTCACACCACTATCAATTTTTTTACAAATTTGAAAGATTTTTTGTAACCGAATGTCATCTTACTTTGTGAAGGTACGAGTTACCAACCTTCTTTTGAAAGATATTTGGGTAGAAATATTGGATTGTATGGAGAATTCAATCATCAGCTGAAGATGATTGGTTTGCGTAGCGCCAATAGTTCTCTCCGTCTCTTAGAATTTTACAAAATGATAAAGAGGGATATTAATTTAGGAACCGTAAGTCGGGTAAAGATTATTGGTTTGCATTGCACCAATAATTCTCTCCCTCTTCCCCTCTCTTAGAAGTTATAAATATGAGATAGGACTATTTAGGAAAACTGGAAAAATGTAAGATAGAAATTTTTTGGAGATTTATAATTTATAACTCCTTGTTTTGACACTTCCGGACTTTAGCTACAGTTGACTTTGGGTGGTGATGCAGGGGCTGTGGTGTTTTGGGTGTTAACTCACCATGTAATGAGGCTAACATTGGAAAGGTGGGATTGAGAAGCTGATATTTTCCAGTGCCACTGAAGGGTGTAGATTTGATGATTTATTTGGTGGTGGTAGGTTAGAGGGGTTCAGGGGCAGCATGTTGGATGGTGGACTGGTGATTAGAAGAGTAATGTTGTGATGTGGTGGGGCAGAGGAGCATGATAGGGCTGAAGTTGTCTCAAGAGCAATTGTATTTCTCACGGCTTTCCTCTCAATTTATTTTTTGGGGAGGGCTTATAACTGACAGCCCTATGTGTTTTGGCCGTTTCTGTCTTAGGGGATGATTTTTCAATTTTTTTACCACACTTTGACTTTTTGCCAACCGAGGATCTCCTTCAGCATTTTTATCAATTTGAATGACCAATATTTTTTTTTTCTTTGTGATTATACATCCTATTGCTTCTGTTTTCTCGTCTCTTTAGGATTTCCACCTCCATAGCCATGGTATTTTATGTGATGAGAGGGAGAGTTATAGAGGGGAGGGAGAAGGATACACATGGGGAAGAGTGAGATATCCTTCATTGAAAATGAGCCAAACCATGGGTTTTAGAAATATAAAGAATTGAAAGCTCAAGCCAATAGAAATGGGCCAAAGCGCGATCGTTGTCTGATGTAATTTCCCTTCCCCTCACCCCTCCTCCCTCCCCACATGGATGAGTGAGATGTTAGGTACCTGTTCTTTTGTTCTCTTTGATTGGTCTTTTATTGGAAAGGGGAAGGAGGGGAGGGCTGGAAATTGGTTTCATTCACGTCAAAACTGACTGTTCTGGTATATAAGATACCCCTATTTTTGGAATTCGTTTTTGGATTTAAAATTGTCTTTCAGGAGACATTTTATAGCTCAAGTTTTATGGAAACATAGAAAAGATGATTTAGCTGTCCCTATAATTCACTGGTGAAATGACATAAGTACTGGGCAAAGGAACAGACCAAAACGGGGCCTGGTAGAAATGTGGGAGACAAACAGGATGTTTTCTCTTTGGCAGTTTACAATATGTCTTTAGATAGCATTTTTCTTGTACTTTTCTACTTTCTGGTGAGCTTATTTGTCATTTTACCTCATTCCTGATTCAGGTAGCAAGATGCTTGAAGAAGATAAATTTGACATTGGGAGAGAGAAATTTGAAAATGTATTGAAATTGTGGAATTTATTTCACATGGAGCCTAGTTGGAATGATTTGAATCTTTTGTTTTAATGAGATTTCTCATGAGCTTCAGTTGGTGCAGTTTAAATTGAGTTCAGCTGATCTGGTGATTTGTAGATTTGCTGGAATGGGTTGTAGGCATTTGGGTTTCTTTTTCTCATTTGTTTAAGTAGTCATTTTAGAGAATTATACACAGACCCTACAAACTCCTACCATGGCCACCAAACTACTAATTTTAGGAATTATTGACTCCCTAGAATTCACTTCCACCACGCCTTTTCTATTAAGACGTGGCCATTAAAATGGAATAAAATATGATATATGGAAACGTCTTAATTGAGGGGTTACATTGCTAAGGAGGTAGTATTTTAGGGGAGTCAGATAATCAAAACTGGTGGCCTGGTAGCTACGTGGCAAATGGAGTGTCAATTTGGGGGGTTTAAGTGATGTTTTCCTTGGGTTTTTACTTGTTTTAAGTCTTTAGAGTATTTTTCAGTTTTAGTCTTGAGTCTGAGAGGACCGTAAAATTTGCATATGAATTGCTTTTTGTAATCTGCATTCGTAGAATATGCTCAATAAAATCCAGTCGCTTGAAACTTTTGAGTGTGATTGGTTTCTCCTTTCTAAGTGCGCTCGCGTCGGCAATGGCTCTGTACTAAGGAGCCTAAAATTCTTCAGGAAAACCATCTCTAAGTTCCTTATACATCAAACCCCATACAACTAATTTTTTTAGAACTGATCGAGAAACCTAATCTAGTGTCGAGTTTCTAATGTTTCTAAAGATTCCTCAATTAGATTTGGCAACACAAGTTCACTACAGTTTCTGTCCTGCATCGATTGAATATGCTGCTCCACTTTGGGCGGGAACAGTCTTGCACATAAAGTCTCTTATTGTTTATGTGAATGCTTTTTCAGGTGATTGTGCTTCAAATAGAATCCTTTGAATGGTATGATTGATTTCATGTATAGCATTTATTTCTACATTTTTTTTCTTGGCAGCATTTATGTCTAGTTAAAACTAATATTTTGTATGATATATATCCTTAGTGCTAAGTTAAAGAGTCAATTGCCATAGCTTACGGATCTTTGTCTTAACATTTCATAATCTGTTATTCGTTTTTGTATTTCAGCTAGATATATCTAGTTATTTTCACATGTGAGCCTTTGGTTGCTTATCTTGCTGACACTTTTGCAGACAGAGTAGTTCTGACCGCACTCCATATCGGCGTCGACACAGTGATTTGTTTGAATCATTGGAGTCTCTCAGAGCTGAGTCTCCCAGGCGGAGGGTCTCTCCAGCCATGAGCTCTTTACAAGGTTACTATGGACTCAAAGAGAGAGATATGAAAACTCCACCTGAAGGATTTGAAATGACAGTCTACAGAAAAGGACCCTCTCATTATCTAGAAGACGTGGCTTTTCCTAGCACATCGCTAGTTTCCAACCTACCTCTGAGCCATCACAGGAAATCTAAAAGCTTAGTTAATACTTTATTGGATGAGAATGGTGGAGTGGCTGACCCGCCTGATGCATTTGCTCAGGACAATGGCTCTGATAAATTAAGTGAGAAATTGTTCAGAACGCATCGGAAGTCTGAAGCTGATTTTACTTCTCCGACGCCAGAAATGTTGTTGGAGGATAACAGCAACAGTGGTGGGTTTTTTGCAATAAAAGGAAAGGGCTTAGCCTTGAGACCCAAAGCAGCAAGTCGAATTACTTCAACAAGTGATGCTGAAACAGGTGGGCTGATCTCACAACCACTTGGTCTGGGGGATTCTGTTGTGGCTGATGGCTTTTCTGGCGTAAGGAAGTCATCAAGCACACCAAGTTTTCAGGATCAGGATCACAATAGTTCTTCATCCATCCGGACTACTACAAGGTGGAGTTTGAAACCGGATTTGCAGGCCCTTTCAGCTGCAGCTATTGCAAAGCCAATATTTGATGGCTTGCCTAGGTCAACTCCAGGCCGAAGAAATAAAGCTGCACTTGACTAGTTCAGGGTGATATCGCTTAATTTGTTCATGTGTCTGGATCAATTTTTCTCAGGCCATTCATTGCCAGCTCTTTGCGAGTAAACGGAAAGACAAGGCAAAAAGGTTAATAAGTAAGTTCTACGCGTGTATACAGGAAGCTGATATGAAGGGGAAAAAGGGGGGGGGGGGGGGGGGGGTTAAGGAAGGAGCCGATTTGTGTATGGTTCGGATGTGTACCATCTTACGCCATGTTAAAATCTTTGGGGGAGAGGTATAAATGCATTGCATCCATTACCCTTCAGAGCATGTATATTAGATTTTTTTCGTCTCAAATTAAAGGAAAATTTGTTTATATATTTGTGAGTGTATTTTTTATTTTTGCAGTAACAAATTTCATTTTATTTTATTTTCACATTAGAATTGGAAATTGCCAGAGTTACATTTGGTGTATTACTGTGTCTATGACAATTGGCGATAGAGCTGTTATGACAACGTTATCAGTCGGGTGAAGGAATTCCGTTTGTTTTAACGTTAATTTTTTTGAACGTTTCTTTCTTTTGGCAAATGGAAAGCATTACAATGAACTGAACAGAGGGATTAGAAAGTTTACATCCCTTCTCAAGATCAGTTCCACTGTATTTCCATGAGTTTACCTCAGAGAGCTCAGAGTGTGCACCGACCTAGTTGGGGTAGGAGAGGTGGTATCCATCTCTGACCCCGACTCAGTCAAAGGTCGGATTTTGCCTCCAACTCCGACCCCTCCTAGCCAAGCTGACCAGTCCACCTCCGACCCTGACTCGGTCGAAGGCCGGATTTTGCCTCCAACTGCGAGCTCGATTGGGTGCACCTTCGAGACAAGTTGACCAATCAGGTTAGCTTGGAGATCGAGATCGAGCTGGCTTGGAGGTCAGGTTCAAGAGAATCAAGACCAAAACTGAAAATTTTTATTTCCATTAAACCCGTTACGGGGCTCAAAATCAAATTGAAGAATACCATTCAATCCTACAAATTATAAATTTACAACCACAAAAGATCCAAAACTTTCTAAAAGCATACAAATAAAAACTCACAAGTTACAACACAAAAGATAAGAGATAGAGCTACAAATATATAAACTTGTTGCAACAACTCAAAAGATAAAGATAGAGCTATAAATTATAAGCTTACAACAAAACAACCTAAAAGTAATACAACCTAGAAACTAAACTGCAATGCATAATATAGTAGGTAATCATGTTCTAAAACAATCAACAATCAATATTCACTGTTGCACATAATCGACACAACATAGTCCAATTCTTCACACATATTCCACAACCAATTAGTTAGAATCGATATTTTGATGACTACAATAAATAAATTAAATTTACAAAGAAGAGCATCTTCAAAGATTAATAGAATTGATCAAGAGCCAAGTGACAAGAATTGAAGAAGCTTAAAGAGCAAGGAGTTCAAAGCATGAAGACCCAAGGTATAAATTTGTAAAGCTAAATTAGTTCGTAGGTCCTTGGGGTTTAACTTTTTCCAATTTAGTCCCTATGGTTCACTTCGTCCCACCGCAGTCCCTAAACTTGACAACGTATCTTGGTGTAGTCTCTCCATTAACCCGGGTCCAATTACATCGTGTCATGTGTCATTTCATTACCAACTCCTCCGTACGCTAGTTTAAACGACCATCCAAATCAGCTTCTTTCCCACCCATCGAAACTCGACCAAGGCTCTTCCTAAGCTTCTCAGACCATCTCCGGTACACCTGTCCTATTTCCTAGACACCCATCCATATGGCTTCGACAATGTCTTTGACGTCCTCAACTGGAAATGGTGGCACTAGTGCAGGGGCGCTCCACTTTGTACTGGGGGCAGTGATCAAAGATGAGAACAAACATGACCACCACCGAAAATCCAGGCCGATGTCCCTGTGGGTGTCCTCGCTATGAAAAACCACGGCCTGCCCCCTCCGTTTATCAATTATTGCGCAAAGAAAGCTCTGATGTAGTGGAACGTTTTTGCTTATGCCCTAATGCCAATTTGGTCAAGCATGGTGCAATTTCTTTGAATGGGTTGACGGTCCTGTCTCTGCCCGTGAGGAGGCTTTAGGTGGACTATTTCGTAACAAATTCAAGGGCAGAATGCAAAGGAGGATCGAGCTGGCATTTGGTTCATATTTTTGGGGGTGTATCTGGTTGGTTACAAAAATGTAGAATGAAGTTTAGTAGATTTGTACGAAGTTTAGTGTTCTTATGCTTGTAATCGGTTGTTAGCTGTGTATTAGTAAATGGATGTTAAGTTTGTAATGTAATTGTCATTATTTGTGAAAACTGTTTTGTGAAAGGCTTACTCTTACAAGGTCATTCTGTTCAACTTATTATTTAAAATAAACATTTGCGGCAATGCTAGTGTGAACATCCAAATACGCAATTGCAACATATTGTCCACTTTGATATATAAATGGTCAAAATGCAAGTGTTTACAAAACACCACGTGGACGACAATGCTCCCAAATTGTTCTAGTATAACTACTATCAGCCTGAACAACAACACAAAAGAAAAGTGTTTGGAGCCTCTACAATTAACTGTTGACCAATTTTTTGTCAACCTGTTTACAAAATGGTAAGAGCAGTCAATGTAATATATTCCCAAACTGAGTGGCCTATTTTCCAAACAACTTTACAAAAAAAAAAGGCCTGTGTACTATTGCTGAGTGGCCCTTTTTCTAGGGGCTGATTGCCCTTCTTCCTTGATGACCTCCTCAGCATGCTAACCCTTCTTGCTCCTCCCTCAATTGGGGCCTTAAATTCCTCTCTCGGTACATTTGGTTGGGTACTTGCCTCCTGAGAGGGGCCAGCCCTCTTATGAGGTGACTTGAACTAGGCTGTTTTAGACTCAATGTAGTACACCCGAACCTAGGGGGGTTGAATAAGTTCTTTTCGATTCTTTTTGATCTTTAACTTTGCGGCACACTTCACAATAATATAAGCACGTTCAAGAACCAAAAATCTTTAACAACATTTTATATATATGCAGAATCAAGTAAATCTTTGAAGCAATTAAACTTTTAATCAAAGCGTCAAGATATTTAAGAAATCTGTCTTTAAACTACAGACAATAATGGACAGATTTATATTCAATCTAAATCCAACAATCACAACACAATTGACACATAGATTGGTTAAAAAGAGAAACTTCTTGAAGACACACTTCAAGAAGAAAAACTCTACGAGACTTGTTGCTGGGAAATGTTTCCTCTATAATGAGAACTCGAAATTACACGGTGATCCGTTAGACGTACACAAACCCCCTTGCTACCCTAACACACTGACCTTCTTACCCAAATCTTGAATCTGGTTCTGAAAACCTTGCAGGGATTGAGACCCGGTCTCATCCATTCTTCATTGTAGCACCTTCACCCCTGATTATGTACGCAGTTTGCCCAGTGAAACTTCACTATCAATGGTACCAGACCAAAGCCAACACAAACCATCTCAAGAACTAGAACTCTGGTAAACCCTAAGACCTAAGCAGGTAATCTTTGTGTGTGATCAACAACCCTGTGGAACTTGTCACGTCCCGTGTCTGCACGTACCCCCTAGGCTCACCTATAGAGATGGTATGCACATAAGTGGGGATTACGACACTAATCATTCCTATGAAATACTACTGCTGGCTTCGAAAAAGCTCAGTGGAACGTTTTGAAAAAATAAATAGTATTGTAATTAGAAATTATTTAAGAAGAAAAATAGGAATCCAGGAAATTAGTGGTAAAACGACATTAATAAATACATGATAATAATCTTTGAAGTTTGAAACTCTTGGAAATTAAAGAAAAGGAAATAAAAGTCAATAAAACATAATATTGCAAAAGGAAAGAAATAAGATAAGAGAAATTTTGAAAAGATAAGTACACAGATCCACTACTGATCACGGTGTTTCTCTTTTACAAAAGACATCCTTCAAGAGGATTACAAAAGAAGAGAAATAGATACAAAAGTGGAAGCTTACTAAAGCTTTCAGTACTAATACAACGGTGATGCTAAAACGTCATATACACAAGTTGACAAAACTCAAAAAGCGACTAATACTGAGGTCAACTAATCCTCCGGAGTAGTGTTGGAGGTCAGGTCCACTATCTCGGTCTCTCTCGTACCCTCCGCAGGTGGGGAGGGAACTATACGCAGGAGGGCTGGGTCAACATCGACCAGCCGAAAGGATCTAGGGATCGAGGTCCAGAGTTTGCTAACTCTCAAATAACTTTATCTATCTGGTCTGATATCCACAGCACCACATACAAGATGCAAGATAGAAAAAGGGGTGAGTCCTACTGACTCAGTAAGGGGGGAATGAGACATGTCATGTTAGAAAAATAAGCAGGAACAATCATAGCAGAAGGTAAACAATAAATAAGCATCGATAATAATAAATAGGATAACGATGTTTGATCGATGCAATGCAGAAATGAAGCATCCGTTTCCCGGTCAATTCACTTTCTTTGTTTTCCAATCCAGTAGAGGTGTCCCTACTAATACAACTGTGATGCTAAAATGTCATATACACAAGCTGACGAAACTCAAAAAGTGACTAATACTGAGGTGGATCAGTGTCAGAGGTCAGGTCCACTAGCTCGGTCTCTCCCGTACCTTTCGCCGGTGGAGAGGGAACTATATGCAGGAGGGCTGGTTCAACATCGACCAGCGCAAAATCCTCAAGTCGGGGGAGTGGGGGTATAGGTGGTCCTTTAAGGTACCAGTAGGGCTCGTGCTCCACTAATATCTCAAACGTGTCGGTAACCCACGTTTGTATCTTCAGTACTATGATATAGGGATCGAGGTCCTAAGTCTGCTCACTTTCAAATATCTTCATCTGTCGGGTCCGATATCCACAACACCACATACAAGATGCAAGACAGAAAAATGGGTGAGTCCTATAGACTCAATAAAGGGGGAAGGGGACATGACATGTGAGACAAATAAGCAGGAGCAATCATAGCAACATTTACACAATAAATAAGCACCGATAATAACAAACATGATAACGATGTATGATCGATGCAATGCAGAAATTATGCATATGTTTCCCTGTCAATTCACTTTCTTTCTTTTTCGGTCTGGTAGAGGTGTCCCTACTGCACTCTGTTTAACCCGAGAGTCAGGGTTGTGTGTCCCTCCTCTCTTACAGGACTGTCTCGTGTATAACACACATCAGGACCCGGTTCCTTGCACCATTGTCTAGGGAAACCAACCACTATTCCTGTGAGACCCCGACTTAGAACCTAGTGGAGCTTATCAGTTTAAGTTTCCTTTCATGTCAGTTTAGATAGTAAAATTTTACTTTTTAACTCCAACTGTTGTACTATTTTAAATTATTGAAAATGAAATGTATGATTTAATTTAAAAATTTACATCGAAGGTGAAATTTTACTTCTGCACTTATTTCTGGTCCATTTTTATTAATATTTAAATATCATATTTGTTTGCCAATTTTAATGATGCTAATTTTTCGTTGAACAAGAGATTAATTAGTACTTAGCCAAGCATGTTATTAATGTGTGTCGATCATTCTTTCAATTTCTTTGTCTAAGAGTAGAACCAGGAATTTGATATGTACGTGGAAGGAAGAAATATACGATTGTCAAATTAATTGTAGGCTGAAATAGTAAAATATGCAGAGCTTATTCTTCTAGATTTAAATTTTAGGTTTTATCTTTATATGAGCTTGAGTTTTTATCTGAATAAACTTGGTGATAGAAATACAAATATGGAAACATTAGGGATGAAAAAAAAATCTACCGCACATTTGAACCAATCAAAGTGCGCGTTACTAACAAAGTTAGGGGTAGAGTGGTCCTTTCACCAGCATCTGTTTTCTTTCCCTTCTGCGCCACTTCCCTCTCTATTTTTCTAGTCTATCGTCGCACACCATACGTAGTGAGGTAGAGAGAAATAGAGAGTGTTACGGGAACTTAAAGGAACCAAGTCGAGGAGACAGAGAAGAGAAGAACGCGGAGGAGGAGAAGAAGAAGAAGAAGAAGAAGAAGAAGAAGAAGAAGCCAAGGAACAAAATAAATAAATAAAAGATTAGCAAAGGTAAGGGCAGTGGCGGAGCCAAGGGGGGGCAAGCCGGGGCGGCTGCCCCCCCTCCGGTCTGTCAAATATTTTCTTTATATATATGCTACACGCAGTCTGTGAGAGAGAATGAGAGTTTTGGGCACATAACGCAACTCCAGTACTATTCTCGCTCTCTCTCTGATAGGAAAGTTATAAACGATGTCGTATTGTCTAAGGACGTGCACTCAAGTCTAGCTAAGAAAAAAAGAGGCCTTAGTTTAAGGCTTGAGGCCTTTGTCACTCGAATACTTTCCATTTTCCATGTAGTTTCGTTTTTCCCTCCCTGTTTTTTTTGTTTGTTTGTTTTTAACCATATTATTGCTTCTGCATGTGAAAGGGTTCTCTTTTTCCTTTTTTTAAATAATGATAATTTTATAAATCTAACTTTACTCTATTGAATATTAATATACTTATCATATCATAAATTTAAAAATTTTACGACTGCAATCGTTGAGAGTGTTCTCTGTAATGAAAATTATTAAGACTGAATTGCGTAATAAAATAGGAGATGACTAGATGAATGATAATATGGTAGTATACATGGAGAAATTTTTTTAAAACTATTGAGAATGAAGCAATTTTACAACGTTTTCAGAAGATGCAGAACTTAAAATCCAATTGCCACCTCTCAGTCTAAGCAAATAGTATAGTACGTGTAGTTCAATATTTTTAATGTTTTTAGTCCTTAATTTTTGATATTTTAACTCTAAGACACTTTTTGCATTATAAAGGAAAAAAAATTTGTCATTTCGCCTTAAGAGTTTGCCACCCCTCAACTTAAGTCCTGGTTCCGCCACTGGGTAAGGGTGATTACTATTGGACAGAAACTTTTAAAGTAAACCGTAGATGACAATGTGAAGTTGTTAGGGTTTCTATTTTCTACCTTTTCAACACTTTGCATGTTGGAATAGATAAGAATTTTTGGAGCTTAGGAAGGCATGCGCGGTCAGATTTTGAGTTAAGGTTTCAAGGGAAAATGTTCATGTGCCATAAGTGTTTGATGAAAAGCCTGAAAGAAAAGAAAAACAAGAGAGAGAGTCCATTTCTTCTATTGTCTCTTGAGCATGCTGAGGGTGGTTAGGTTAATTTCATTGGAAAATGCATTGGCAATTGGCTTGGTAAAGATAGAATTGTTGTATTGCTTGAAGTTTTGGATTTGAAGTCATTAAAGTAGAAAGTTTTATGAAAATAGTTTCTGTTATGAGGTATTTGGCAAAATCTAAAATTGTTATCCACATGCATGATCGGATATGTACTTGTTGTGACCTTGAGTGTTGTCTTTTGATATTTAAATGGTTTGAAGTGCATATGAGCTTGAGAAATGAGTGAGGTTGCTGGAAAAAATGTGAATCTGGAGCTAGTTTCATTGTAAGTCTTGTTTGAGTCTTGCATGACCATTAAAGATGAACTAGGTTCTGTACTTCAGAAGTTGGTAATTTAGGTTTCTTGAGCTATGCAAGTTCTTATGACTATTAATGCTCTTCGTCCTAACCAAATTATAGTAGATGATGTGTTGGCAAATGTACATGATAGATTAGCCTGTAAATGAGAAAATGGAACAGGTTTTGCATAATATTCGTTGAGCTAATGTTATTGTAATGGGACATGTTTAAAACAGATTTTGAGGGACCCTTTTTAGGAGCTTTGCCTAGACCTTTCTGGTGTCTTTAGGTCCCGAAACATAGACTCAAATGTAGTGGCAGTTAGTGTCACGCCCCGAACGCTAGCCCGAAGGGGGTTAATGACAGCCGCGAACATTCACTCAATGAATGTTCCAGCGTTTTCTCTTAATCTTGCAGCGGATATTTTTTTTTACACAAAAACACCTACAACTGAGAGAGATGGGCCAAAGAGATTTACATAAACTTCAACTTACACAATTGACTACAACGACAATAGTGAAAGCATCCAAATTTACATGTCATGTCTGCATGGCTGAAGTACAAGTCCTAAGGGATTCCAACAAAACCTTTATATGGACCTACTCATAACATATATGTAATACATCTTGAATCCTTACACATAACATAGACATTCACAGGATGCCTGATAAGCGTTCTTAGTACTTCCTATGAACTCTTCAACTTCTGTTTCTGATAACCACGACTAAGATACTAGACATCAAAAACCTTGAACTCTACTAGTCCGAATAACCCATGACCACCACACAACGGAGGCTCATGACGACTTTTCAAAATTACATCTAACCTTTAATGAAACAATAAAGAGAGATGAGGACGTTCCCATCGGTCCCTCTTCTAGATTTTCCCACTTGAATTGTTATCTGGAATGATACAATTTAAAACATCTGTGAGTCGAAAGACTCAGTAAGGAATTATAATTAAAACATGAGCTTGAAATCATGGTTTGGAAATATGAACTTGAAATCGTGAGTTTGAAACCATGAACTTATTCTTTGAACTCATAATCTTGAACTTGAAATCATACACTTGCTTTTAAACTTGAAATCATCATGAACTCGATATCATAATGAACTTAAAATCATAAGCATGCACTTGACTTAAAATCATAAGCATGCGCTTAAACTTGAAATAATTACAAACTTGAACATAATGTAATTCAAGTACAACTTGAAATATCATGAGCTTTAACTTGAAATAATCATAAACTTGAACTTTAAATATCATGTATACGTATGTAATTCATGCATGATCATGTATCGTGATGCACGTGTATGTCTCATGATTGCATATGCACATGCACTTGCTCTTGAAAACATCTCTTATACTTATAAAGCTCTTTCTTTTGGAAAATCTTTTCCATTCTTATTCTATGGGCTACTTGAGCTCCATTTACCCTTGGCATCAGGGTTGTGCGTTCCCGTTGGAACTGTCCCCTATTTCCCTTGGGGACCTTACATATGGTCAAGCTAGCACACCTTCTCGCATTCGTCCTTCAGTGGCTAGACATGACCCTTGGAGGTTCACACCTTCTTGCAAGCATCCTTCAGTGTGATTGCACATACCTCCTGGACTACCCATCCTTCTTGCAAGCATCCTTCGGTATGGGTGTCCTAGGTGACATCCACCCTTCTCGTAAACGTCCTTCGGTATGGATGCACCTTCTTGACTTGGTACGGTACCGACCGACTTGGGTTCGTTAATTAACTTGTCATAAAACTTGTCATAAAGTAGCATAAAAATGGTACTTTCATTTGCATAAAATTTCTCCTTCTTTCTTATGAGACAAATAAATGCAAATGCAATTGCTCATGACGTGCTCATGTCATGCTTGGTAATCAACTTATCATAAAATGCTTCTAATGCTCTTGACAGTTCGTGCTTAATGACAAATATCTCATAAACCTTTCATGTTTTCATTTGCACAAAAACTTCTTTCATGCTTTTATACAATTACGTATACGATGTCATGCTTGTTGAGAAATAACTTGTCATGCGTGGTTATAAACATGTTATGCTTATTCATAAAAACATGCTGTGTATCATTCCAGTTTTGTAAAGCGTAAGTTGCTACTTACTATTTTCACTTACAAACGTAAGCTCCTCTTACCTTCGCTTGCTTGAGTGTTGAACGTCACGTTACCTACAATTGGATCATACCTTTGTTATTCATAGGTTACTAGACGTATAGAGTAATCAATACATTACAATCATCCAAGGTATGACTTAAAATCTTTCCATGTCCTAGGCCTTCAATCTAGGATCCACTCAATATCAAGAGATAACTACAAATGCATCGAAACACACTCTCTATTCCAGCTCTGAAATCTGCTTATGTAATTACCAGCCATCACAACAATCTTTTCAACGTTCTAACTTCCAACAACCAAAACTCTAATCTCTTCATGACACAACCAACATCCAAGGCTAATTTAACATCTCATAACAGCAACCATTATTTCACATTCCTTCCACTTTTACAACTCCAACTCAAAGTTTATAACAAAACTATGATTCCATCTTCATCAAGCTATACTATTGCATTTGCCCATTTCTTTTGGGCTTTTATCAAACAAGTAGGGTGTATCATTTGTTCTCTTGAACATCTTTCAGATCTAACCATATATCAAACACTTAGGGCTTGGTGGTTCTCAACAAGACTCATATGCATTACATCAACCAATAGATTCGGCCATACATGCTCAAAATAGATCTCAGCCCTCTTTTAGGCTTTTCATCAAAAACCTAGGGTGCAGCAAGCAATCTCTCTCTCTCTCGAACATATTTTCTTTTTCAGATCTGACCATAACTCTCCATGGTTTTGTGCACAAGCCTTACAACTTTCTAAAGCTCATTAGATCTACATTTTCCTCAAAGAAAACACATGAATCTCAAAGAGAAAATCTAACAACACAACCAACAACCATTCAAAAAGAAAAAGAGAACATAGGTGAAAATGGGTAAGGCTTGGCCGGCCATAACCACTCACCTCCTTCTCTCTCTCTTTCTTTCTCTTCTTCCTGTCTTCCTCTTCTTTTCTCCTTCTTCTTTCTTTCTTCTCTTCTTCGGTGGGAGCTAGGGAAAAATGAATTTTTGATTTGGGGGGGGGGGGGGCTGCTTATACGTAAAGGGGCTTGGGGGAAGGGAAAAGGCAAAACTACCCTTCCCCCCTTTCTTTTCCCTTTTTCTCATGAATTCCACCTCACATATTTCAATCCGATAAAATTTCGGAATGTAGTTATATATGTCGACACCATCACTCAAGGTGTCGACACTTCCAACACTTAGTCAAAGTGGGAAAAATGTAAACTCTCGGGTTTTAGTTAGATGTGTCGACACCAGCACTCAAGGTGTCGACACTTCCAACACTTGGTCAAAATTCACGGGAGTTCTGGAAAAAGGCGAACTCTCGGGTTTCAGTTGGATGTGTCGACACCATCGCTCAAGGTGTCGACACTTCCAACACTTGGTCAAAATCACTCTAGTTCCGGAAAAATATAAACATTCGGGTATGGGTCTAATGTGTCGACACTATGACCCAAGGTGTCGACACTTACAACACTTAGTCAAAATTCACTTTGGGCTCCAGAAAAAGGTAAACTTTCGGGTGTTAGTTTAATGTGTCGACACTTACCTCAAAAATCACAAATTTAATCATACATACACTTGCAATAATACGTACTTATGAGGTCATAAGCAATAACTTGACAGACCTAAAATCGGGGTCTCACAGTTAGCCTGGGAATTAAGTACAAAAAAGGGATCCTAGTTGGTGCTTAGAGCACTCGGGTGCTCTATTTTAGAGGGGCAGATTTGCTCCTCTGTTTTCATAGATGTTTCTGTTATTTTCAGAACCTCCTAAGGGGTTTAAATAGGTCCTTGAGTGTTGATTATGTATGACATGGAGAAATTTGGGTGATATAATGAATAAAACCTTCAAAGATTTGATGAATTCCTTGAGGTATAGTTGCCTGAAAAATTTCCAGATTTGAGGGAGGTCGTGTTACCGTGCAATAGTTTTCTGTTCTGTCCTTGTGGTTGTATGTGCAATTTTGGAGGACAGTTAAATTCTCGAAGAACCGTAGAAGATGTTGCGAGGCACCATGTTATTTGATCTTTTGCTAAACTAAGTCGTGTAAGTAGCATCGGTAACAATCTGCATAAGTCTTGGGTAACAGTTACAACAATTGTTTATTTTCAGTCTTTAAGTTTCAAGGGTCGAATATATATAGGTGACTCTTTGGGAAATAATTTCAGGTTAGGTATGGAGTATTAACGTGAAAAATGCTGTAGAAATCTTGTTTTACAAAATCCAAGTTTACTAGTCTGGGTTTTTGTACTTCCTAATGCTTTCAGCTACTCTGTTAAGTTATAATTTTGATTTGCTGAATTGCTGGAAAATAAAACTGTAGTTCTAGCATTGTAAACCTTACTTGAATGAAGAAAAATGAGTGAAGTTGCGGCATGCATTTGATTCTCAGAATTGTTGTTGTTGCTGGACAAGAAAAAAGTTGAATCCGTGTCGTTTTGTTTAAGTTTATTCTTGAAAGCGTGTAATGCTCTCTGTTTTGAGTGACGTATAAACCTTCATATGGAGAGCTGAAAGGTATACATAGAGATGTCGATATTGTTGCTGAAAATTAAATGGAAACATTAATAGAATGCATGATGGAGTTAGTTTCTGCAGATAATAAAATAGTTATGACATGTGCAGAATTGTCATAGCAAATGTGTTGCTGGAAAATAAGGTGAATTATTGGGAAGAGCTAAAGTTGGATTTGTTGTTGTTAGTAAAACTATAGCATTTGATAAGCTTAATCTATAGTGTTGAAAATCCTTAAGAATTATAGGATATACTTCTTAAAATTGTTGCTGGAATTAATTTCTGCAGAACACAAAGCTCGAATTAGAAGTAACCTTTGATACGATTGTTCTTATCCTTTGATCTTGAATTTATAGGCCTATGAAATACGAAGATTTTAAGCCATACTTCAGGTGATTCCGATAAATATTGAGTAAGCTATGGATTTTTAAAGTTTAGACGTCAAGCTGTCACCATCGTTGCACGTCTCAGATTTCGTGGTTGTTCCAAGCAATTTTTAAGTGATCATTTTAAGTCATATTTTTATGGGTTAGGTCTTGGATTTTGAGTTTACAAAAGAGGAACACTTTAAGATAGATTTCGTGTGATTTAGATGTGTATCAAATAAGTTATGGAGTTTTAAAAATCGAAGGTCAGGCTGGAGACAGCAGTACTGTTTGCTCTAAGATTTTCATTTGTTATGAAGTGTTTTTGAAATAGTAAATTAGTTCCGATTTTTATGAGTCTTATCTTCAAATTTAAGTTTATGAAAGCAGAAAAGTAGAAAAGTAATTTTGTGCAATTTGAAGCTATTTTGTTGAAGTTGTGAATTTTTAAAGTTGGAGACGTCGAAGTTGTTAGCTTGGACACCCTCAGCAACTTGCATTTTCGAATAAATCTTTCGAGTGACAATTGAGCTCTAAATTACTTGAAATTTTAATATGTTACAACATCGAGTGTAAGGGTCATTTTGGCATCCAAGTTTAATAGGTTCAACAACATTAAGATAGAGTTTTACATTGTAGAGTCACTGCTAGTTAGTAAATAAAAATGTGAGATAATAGGATATGTTTATTTTGAAATAAATGAGTATTTGCTGCATCAAATGAATCTCTAAATCATTTAAGTGACGACATTAGTATGACTCACTTGTAGTTAATGCACCACCACAAGCTCGAATGGATAAAGTTAAGTGGAAAATTATATTTTTGAAAATTGGAATGATACCCAGCATGAATATTTGTCATTGAGCACGTCATGAGCATTTGCATTGATTTTCTCAAAGGAAAGAAAGGAAAATTTTATGCAAATGAAAATAAGATGTTATGTTATATTATGATATGTTATGAGGCTATAGGATGGTCGGTACCGTACCTAAGTAAGATAGGTGCATCCACTCCGAAGGACGAATGCGAGAAGGATGGGTAGTCCTCGAGCTATGTGCAACCACACTGAAGGACGAATGTGAGAAGGTGTGAACTCTAAGGGTCGTGTCTAGCCATTAGGCCTGGGGCCACATCAAGGGCTAGCTTGAACAAATAACATGTTCTCAAGGGAAAGGAGAATAGTTCCGAAGGGAATACACAACCCTGACTCCAGGTGTAAATAGAGCGATAAAAGTAGCCTAAATAAAGATGGGAAATTTTTTAAGCTAAATCCAAAGTACAAGAGTCTCATGCATAAATATGCATTTACTTTTGGCACTACATGTTTACCTTTCATTCATGATCATGCTCAAGTCACACATATTTCAGCTCATTAATCACCCCTTACTGAGTCATTCGACTCATAGTATTTTCAACTGTGTCATTCCAGATGATGTTCCAGGTGAAAGAACTTATGAGAAGGATCTAGAGCCTGAGGAGGGGGTTGACGAGGCTGCCCTCCCCTGATTTGCAGTACATGTAGATCCTTAATTTTTGAAAGAGTTGATATGAACGTCCCTAGTGATGTTGTCGCAACCTGTTCAAGCTACGATACCAACTTAAGACTCTTAAGTAACTTATATTTTGGAACCATGATGTAATCATAACTTATTGCTTTGAGTTATTGCCTGGAGATTAGATTTCTAAATGTTTCTCTATGCGTGTTATGTGATATAGGTATACATTTTTATTACTTGTATATTTATTTATGTATTCATACACTACATAAAAACGTCTGATGGTTTGCGTGTCAGCTTGCGAATAAGAAAATAAAATTTTGAGTAGTATTTTCATAAACTAAAGTAATTCATATTTTTTGAATTAGTAATAGCAGGTTATAATAATAATTTAAATCCGCTGTAAGTTTAAGTTAAGTGCTCTTGAGAGTTTGTCATGGTGAGCTCTAGAGGTTGTCATTTGCCCCATTCAGACTAGCGTTCGGGGTATGAAAATTCCCTTAGTGGTGGCTTGCACTTTCCCAATGTGAACAGTGCTATCACTCGATCTCAGGATCACCTTTCGGTATAAGTTCTTTTTGGTCATAACAGTGTTTCCCATACCCATGAGATGATCATGCAGTATGACATCTCAATATTCTCCAGGTTAGTAAAAGAATCCAAATCATCATCCATTTTAACATTGATAGATTCCAAAATAGTCAAGGTACGTAAATTGTAGACTCGGTAGGCTGTACTTGATGATGAATATCCTAAAAATATCACTTAATCACTTCTAGAATCAAACTTACCCAAATTTTCTCTATTCCGTAAGATATAGCATTTACTATAAGTCCTAAGATTAAGGCAACCCAAGAGGGGGGTGAATTAGTTTTCTAAACTTTTTGCTATTGACTCCCAAAGACTTGTTTGCAAATAACTACTAATTTAGCACAAGTATATAATATGCAATAAGAGTAAATATGTGCTAAAAGTAAAGAGAAAGGTAATAGAAGCAAACACTTGATTTTTAGGTGGTTCGACAAACCCGCCTACATCCACCCCTCAAACTCCTTTACTGAGCCTTGAGGTTTTTCACTATTCTTCCAATAGTATACACTCTAGCTTCCAGGTTATAGAGAATCATACAAGTGTTATTTCAGGCTCAACACTTAAACCCACCCAAGTGGTTTTTCTGGCTCACCACTCACAACCTCACCAAGCTTGAGATATACCCTCTCTAAGCTTATTCTTTAGTGAAAACCTCACTAAAGGAAACAACTCTTTTGATAGGAAGATTGAAGAACAAAAACTCTTTTGAAGAGTGAATATGAAAATGGAAAGCTCTATCTCTTTATTCACACAAAGACAATAGTATACACTCTAGCTTCCAGGTGCTATTCTTCCAATAGTATACACTCCTTTACTGAGCCTTGAGGTTTTCCACTATTCTTCCAATAGTATACACTCTAGCTTCCAGGTGCTAGAGAATCATACAAGTGTTTTATCAGGTTCAACACTCAAACCCACCCAAGTGGTTTTTCGGGCTCACCACTCACAACCTTACCAAGCTTGAGATATACCCTATCTAAGCTTCTTCTTTAGTGAAAACCTCACTAAAGGAAACACCTCTTTTGATAGGAAGATTGAAGAACAAAAACTCTTTTTGTTAGCCCAAGGTTGTTTTACAAACAATCCATAATTGATTTTGATGACAACAAAAATTCTAAGTTTCAAAGACTTTTAGATTTTACTTTGTCAATCCACAATTTCCAAGTTATATTTCAAAGGATTGAGGTTATCTCTCTTAAATATTTATAAAGTGCACTTGAACACCATTACACAAGTTGATAAGATCAATTTTTCATATTGTTGGTGTTTAAAGAAGTTTTGGAATGGATTGAACACTTTGAAGTTGCTGAAAAACTCTCCAGCACTTATAAGTGTTGACACATTGAGTGATGGTGTCGACACATTGAACTAACACCCGAGAGTTTACATTTTCTAGAACTCAAAGTGATTTTTTGACTAAGTGTTGGAAGTGTCGACACATTGGACCATGGTGTCGACACATTGAACTAACATCCGAGAGTTTACATTTTCTAGAATTCAAAGTGATTTTTTGACTAAGTGTTGAAAGTGTCGACACATTGGAGCATAGTGTCGATACATTGAACTAACACCCGAGAGTTTGCATTTCAAGACCAAGTTCAATGTGTCAGCACATACAATCAATGTGTCGACACATTGTGCGAAATTTCAGATTTTCTGGAGTGACGCCAAATGATTCAAAAAGTCTCCAAATTGCCTCAAATGACCTCCAACGGCACTCTAACATTACAAGAAGACCCTTATGACCGTTGAAGACCTAGAAACTATAAAAAGAAGAAGATGGAGAGAGAGAAGAGTGAGCTCGACCAATATTGCAACATCTAGAGAGAGAAAGTCCAAAATCCAAAGATTTCACTTGCTGAATCATTCAAGAACAAAGCTCCATTGTCAAATTTTCTTCTCTTGCTCATCATTGAGGACCTAGCTTTCAAAGAGAGAGAGATTTCTTGAAGAAGGGACAACACACTTGCAATCACTCCTTGCCCTAACTTCTAAAGAGAGAAAGTGCATTGAAGAAGAGGGAAACTCACATCTACCAAAAAGGCTTGTGCTCATATCTTCCAAACTCTAGATTTCCTTTTAGTATCTAATCCTCTTGCACTCTATTGAGCTTTCCATTTGATAATTTGGCTTAGAGAGCCATTCCACATATTGTGAGATTTCCACTTGCTTATTTGGCTTAGAGAGTCATTCAACATTTTGTGTTTTATTTGCTCATTCGGCTTAGAGAGCCATCTTTGTAGCCATTATTTGTAAAGCCTTTGAGTGTTGGGAAAACACTTGGTCCTACTTGTGAGAGTAGAAGAAATCCTCTAGGTTGTGAGGATTTGTGAGAGAGTTAAAGTGTAAGCTCTGAAAACACTTGGTCCTACTTGTGAGAGTAGATGAAATCCTCTAGGTTGTGAGGATTTGTGAGAGTTGAAGCGTGAGCTCGCAAAACGCTTTGTAAAGGTTCCTTAGTGTCACGCCCCGAACGGCATCCCGCAGGGACCGTGACAGCCGCGAGCTATCCCCCGGATGACTCCAGCGTTCTTACTTATTATTTTACTTGATTACGGCGGAAATGTACAGGATCGCGAGGGGTTCGAGCTAATTCTTACATAATCAGGGTTCTCATTAAGTTCATACAAAACATATATTTAACACATCAGAACCCAATTAGTGACACTCATGCCACTATCAACAAAATGTGAAACATAATAATCTTGGGCTTCTAGGTCAGGTAGTCCTCCTGACTCTCTTCACCTGATATATCTGGAATGACACAATTTTAAAAACGTGAGTCAAAAAGACTCAGTAAGGGAAAAACGTAAAACTTAAATCATGCTCTTGACTTATGCTTGCTTAATCATGAAAGAAAGAAAACTTGATAATTGATGCATATGCATGCTCATGAATTATGCATATGCTCTTGCTTAGTGTTTTCGGCCCCAGGCCCTTGAAAACCACTTTCTTTCATACTTGCTTGTAAAACTGGCCCTTGACCCTTAAAAATTTCTTATTCGTACTTGTGACCTTGTTGGCCTTATCATAATTATTTCATGTCTTTTACTTGTGGGCTCGCTCCATTTGACCCCTGAAGTCAGGGTTGTGCGTTCCCTTCGGAACCTTCTCATCTGGTCATCTGGTCGAGCTAGCCCTTGAAGTGGCCCCAGGCCTGATGGCTAGACACGACCCATGGAGGCACCACACCTTCTCACTGTCCTTCAGTGTGGCTTGCACAGCCTCTTGGATTCACCCATCCTTCTCATAAATGTCCTTCGGTATGGGAGTCCAACTTGATGGTACGGTACCGACCGGTGCCCTTAATCTTAACTTATCGTTTCATAAAACTTCTCATATTCTTTCCATAAAAATCATTGCATAATTTTCTTCTTGAAAAATTCATGCAATGCACATGTCATGTCATGCTTGCTTAAAATTCATGCTTGTTCATGAAATTCATATCATGTCATGCTTTCTTAAAATTCATGCTTATTCATGAAACGATGCAGTGTGTCATTCCAGTTTTGAAAAGAAATACTTACTGTACACTTACAGTATCCACTTACTCTTGGTCTTCTTGTTCGTGTATACAAACACGTGGATCGCCTACAAGCGATTCAAATATTCTTTTAGGCTTTAAGAATTATGAAATCATTTCTTTTTGAAAATCAGTCATCAATCGAAGATATATATATATATATATATATATATATATATATATATATATATTATATATATATATACATATTACTGAAATTCATTTAATTACAAAATAATTATTTTATTCTTTTTCTTAACAAATATTCAAAACTTAGCTTATTAAATCATTAATATTTTTATTGAAATAAAAATATATATATCCATGTACATGTCTCGATTAGGGTTAAATAATACTCATAGGTTTAGACTTAAACCTAAGTCTCTTTTTATTACACGTACTACATTAAACCTTATATCTAACTATTAATAAATTATTCATGATTAAATCTTAACTTAGACTTTAAACCTCAAATAAAACCCGAGTAAAACTTAACTAGGGTTCCAATAATATTTAATAAAAGATCATGGCTCTACAATATTATTCCAACTAGCCTAACCCAATTTTCTTATCCCACACAACAAATGAAAATCCATAAATCATGAATTGCACTTAGGGTTACCTTTTCTTACAACATTCGGCCACTACAATTTATGCACCAATTAATCACAAATTTTTCTCCAAGGGTGATCCCATCCTCCAATCAACAATTTCACAACCCAATATCTATAAATCAAAGCACCAACACCGTACACCATACTCATGGCATTCGGCCAACACATGTTTTTACCCAAATGATTAGTTTTCTTTTATTTCCTTCAATATGCATGTTTCCAATACTTAACATAATCATCTACTATGCACTAAGGTCATAAATCTTGCACATGTTAAGGCCAATGTCCAGATCTACACATATTCAAAACTATACATGAAAATCCACATAGCTCATTTTCGACCATACCCCAAAATGTTACCCTTTTCATGCTAAAAATCATATCATGCATATCCTTTGCATTTGTGACCAACTAGCATGCATACACTTAATATTTTCATCAATTAATTTCATCAACATGAGATCCATTCATTATACACATTCACACCCATGGATCTAAACAAAGAAATCAACTTTCATCAACCCAACACATCAAAGCTTAGATCTAACTTCCTTTAGCATACATTGTTCTTCATTTGCCTTTTCCTTTACATACAACCTTAGATCTAGGGTTTCCATGGTTAGATCTAGCATGAAATCATCCTAGGGTTCTTAGACATTAAGGATCCAACAACATCAAGACATTTTATGATCTAAGTTTCAAGATTCATACATAACCTATTCGGTCACTTATGCTATACCCAACAAAATCATTTTAGCCTTACCTTGTTGTTTGTCCAAGCTTGAGCACCTAGAAAATAAGGTATCTTTGGTTAGTACTTGTGAAGCTCAAGGCAAAATCATCAATGAAACTAAACTCACCTTCAACCTTTACCAACTCTTCCTATCCTTGCTTCCTTCAAAGATTCGGTCCACCCTCCTTAGAAATGACCAAGCTTGATTTAAAGGAAGTTCTTTGGTGGTTAAGAGAATATGGTAAGTTTGAAGAGAAATGGTGTCAAATGGCTAGGTTTTCAAGGAAGGATTTTTGTCTACAACAAGAGAGATTCACTTGGCTTTTGGAATGAGATTTGGTAAGCTAGAAGAAAGTGGTTTAGGTGCAAAATGAAATAGCACAAACCTTGAATGTGGAGTGTGTTGTTCGGCTAGGAGAAGCAAAATGGTAAGGGTTGAGAGAACTTGCAACATTCGGCCAAGAGAGGAGAGGTTTGAGAGTGAAATGCTTGAGTGTTTAGGTCAAGAGGAAATGCAAGAGGGTTGTGTGAGATTGAGTCTCCCAAAACACTTGACATAAAGTTTGAGAGAGTGAGTTGATAAGAGAGAGAGAAATGGAAAAGCAAAATGGAAAATGGTGAAGGGGGGGCCTTGGTCGACATTCTCCTAAGCTTCCCTCTCTCTTTTTTTTTTCTTTCTTTTCACTTCTTTCTCACATCACTTCCTTGTCTCTTTGTAATTTCTCTTTCCTCCATGCATTCCATCGACATACACTCCCCTTTCTTACTTTTTCTCTTCTCTTTTACTTCCATGAGTTGTCTCATCATCTTACACCACTTACACATCTCTTACACTTCACATGGCCTTGCTTTGGCTTTTCAAATTCATCCCATAGCATTTACGTAGATGGCTTGTATCTTACTTAGTTTGGTTGCTTTTCAACCAACCTAGTTACTTCCACATTAAATGGCAACCAACTTTCAACTTAGTTTCATTCTCTCCTAACTTATCACTTTATAAGCTCTCTTACTTATCTATTCATTCCAATAGCTTATCACCTTACAAGTATGATATCTTATCATGTGATAATGGCCTTAGCCTATCTCTACAATAATCACAAGGCCTTATCACTCTAAAAGTTTCCTAATTTATCATGCTTGCTTATCACTATGATAAGCAAGTGTGCTTATCAATTAAATCATTTCTAAACTTATCACATAACTACATAGCTTATCATTGAATATTCAAATGGTAATTCTATTAATAATATAGAACACATTATAATATTACATGTCACATATAAAAGATATACAATATTTAATCCATGTATTCAAAAGAATTTCATTATTTAATCTATTAATAATTTCGGCTTATACAAGGAAATTATTAAATCATAATTCAAATTATATGGTCCATGAATCATATTAGGTAAATGAAAAATATCAATTTGTAAAAGAGGAACTTACTTGCAAATTTCGGCTCTTAATATAATATAATTTATACTTGCATAAAATGGCATTAAAATTATTTAAAGAGATTTTATGAAATAAAATCCCATTTTAATCGAAATACCATAACATAAAAATTAGGCCATACATTGGCCAAAACATAGCCCCATTAAGAAATAAAAGCTATTACATTGGAAAAATAAAATAATACATAAGCAATTACGTAGGAGAAAATCGGGGTCTCACACTTAGTGCCCGGGAAGCTAAGGTGCATTTGCTATTGGACAATAGTGAAGGAAGCCCAAGGAAGTCAATTGCCTTGGGGGTGGACGTAGGCAAGTGTTGGCCGAACCACCTAAAAATACGGTGGGTGTTATCTCTCTAACTCTATCTCTCTTATTGTTTGTCTCATATCCATAATGTTTGTGCTTTAAGCTTTATCATTCATTGCTTATAATTGCTTAGCCTTAAACACATTCAGACTTTCAGTTTTATTTGTTAAAATGGAGTATCTTTTAGATCTGTGTTTTTGTCAAAAAGGGGTAAAGTTATTGTAAACCTAATTCACCCCCTCTTGGGTTGTCATTTAGACTCACACTTTTGAAGAGTGGATATGAAAATGGAAAGCTCCATCTCTTTATTCACACAAAGACAAGGATATGGAAGTGTGTTTTGTATGAATGATATGAGGAATATGAAATATGAAGGTTTGGAATATTTCTCAAGTGATCTAAATGATATGTGGTCATTGTATATTGATTTTAGACGTTGTGGATGTGTATTTATAGGCCACATATGAAAACTAGCCGTTTATAGCCGTTGTGAGTCGTCTGTTAAAACGAGTCGGTCGACCGTTACATGAACCAGCCGACCGCTTCAAGTTACCGTTACCCCAACGGTCATATTGTCAGAAGCTCAACGACTCTATTTTAAAATCAACCAGTCGACCGCTTCAACTTATGCACTGAACTGAGATCAAATATGAATACCTTATGGAAGTGATCACTGATGGTGAGAATGATATTCAGGACAATAAATTATATTATCTTTATACCTAAGGGGTTTATGCAGTTTTGTTTATTGTGTACTAGTGCTTTGATCGAGTCATTTGGTGATAATCTTTTTAGATGAAACATTTCAGACAACGTTGGATCTTGTGCATGATAAATGAGTTTGTAAAAATACTCATTAAGGAATCCAACAACCTCTTGTTGATGTAGTATATTCATTATATCTATATAGTGTTGGACCCGAAAATGAATTATTAGATACTACAACGAAAATCTATCTCTTTGATCTCACACAATAGCAAAAAAGTGAAAGTGTAGGCTTATGTGTGGATGAGATGAGAAAACAAAGACTTGAATTTTTGATATCTCTCAAGCTTAACAAATGATCAATGGTTGTTCAAGTGTATTTTTTGAGATATAGAGTGGTCATTATATAGGCCTCTCATTAAACTAACCATTTCTAGCCGTTTGGATTCAACTTGTCAAAATTCTCATTGTACAAGTCGACCGATATTTGTAGTGGTCGACCGTTACATGGTGTTTGTCATCCCAATGGTCATAAATGCAGGCGCGTTGACATTTTTAATTTTTGACCCAGTTAACTGCTATATGAAGCTGTCGATTTTAAAGTGCGATTTTGATCAATTTAAGAACCACTCTTAAAACCAACTCCCCAAGTAGGGTTGTTCAAACTCGGTAGCAATGCCGGTTTTGGCAATAACTGCCACCACCACCGGATGTGCTGATTTTTAAATATTGGCCACTACTAATACCACTGTTAAGTGAGGTAACCGGCCTTTGGCGGTGATGGTTTTAGCAGTAGCGGTTCTCAGTTACCGACATTTATATTGGGCTATTTTTTAAGCCTTTTACCCACTTGGCCCCCTTATTTCTTCTCCTTTTTTTGTCCATTGAACCCATATCAATAGAATCTAAACTAATGAAATCCAAAGTAAAAAAAATAGAAAATATCTTAAAAGATAAGATGAGAATCTAAAGTCCAAACCAATGACGGTGATTGTGTAATGCCATTTGTAAACAAAAATCACTTAAAAATTTTAATCACTCAAAAAGTTTCAATCAATGAACTATTCGCGAGGTACGGAAAGAAGGAAGATAGAAGATCAACATTTGTCATACCCCGAGCTTTTAACATAATATGCATTTTTCTATGAAAACAAGTTTGGGTTAAGTATTGAATTTGGGGGTAGTTAGTGACTAAGTGAGATTAATTTGTACTTGATGTATTAGTATTAAAACCTTGATTAAAACCTAATTATGTGAGATTTGGAGTTGCAAGCAACTGAGTTTTTATTCTAGATGCTGAGGAGTACATATTGGATCAATTTAAAATTTTAAGCTAGTAGGACGTTTTTGTCTCGAAAATCGAACCATATAATTTTTAGGGTTAAATGCATGCCATGCCCCTGTGGTATGCGGTAATAGCAAATATGCCCCTGAGATAAACAAAGTTCTTTTCATACCCCTGAGGTAAACATTCAGGAGCAAATATGCCCTTTCATACCCTTGAGGTAAACATAACGGAAGGGCATATTTGCTCCTGAATGTTTACCTCAGGGGTATGAAAAGGACTTTGTTTACTTCAGGGGCATATTTGCTATTACCGCATACCATAGGGGCATGACATGCATTTAACCCTAATTTTTAATATGTTGGGGGATCATCCACGAGTTTTTGGTCCAAATTTGGAGACTTTTTATTTTTCGGAAGCAAGGAGGACATTTTTTGATCATTGTTGGAATATTGAGGAAATTTAGCGAAACTTAGTCATTAAATTATGGATAGAGATGAATTAGGGATAGAGATGAATTGTGGATAGAGTTGAAATTGTGGATAGAGATGACTTGTGGATAGACTTGAAATTGTGGATAGAGATGACACATAGGAAGCACAACAAATCAAGGCTAGAAAACATGACAAAAAAGGCTAAAAGCACGACAAATCAAGGCTAAAAGCACGACAAATCAAGGCTAGAAAACATGACAAAAAAGGCTAAAAACTAGAGAGCATGAAGTGTTGAACCGTAGGAGTTTCGATGATGACTCGCCATGGCTACCTAGTAGAATTTTGGCCACAGCCTTGCCATGAAGATACTGTAGGTTGCTAGGTGTCAAGAGGAGAGGAATATAGCCTAGTGACTCGCCAAAGCTAGCCTAGCTAGGTTGGACATGTGTCAGAATGCAACCGGCCGTGTTTTCCTATAAATAGGAGTGAATTTCGACCTTTGAAGAGTACACCATTCAATCTGAATTTTTGTGAGTTAAATCTTGAGAGCAAGAATGAAGTGAAGTGGGAGAAAGAGGAGGAAAAATTCTAGTGAAGATCTGGCTTTATTAGAAGTAAAATTTAGTTGGTTATCTTTCATTTCGATTCATATTTTTAAGAATTGAGTCTTTTCATTTACTTTCTTCTTCTGTTTTGAGATTTCTTTGATGAATGGATTTCTTCAATGTCTTTTTCATGTTATCTGCTGTCTGTCTAACCACTAGCTTTACGGAGTCATTTGGACTCACCATTGTTTGTTAAATTCTTTTAACATATGTTCAGAATGTATTTGGGAGAATTTACTTAGGCTTTGACTCACGAGGTCTTGATACTAAGCTGGTAGTTGGGTCTGGGCCATTGAGAACCTAGACATCATCGTTGAGAGCGTCCTGATTATATTTTCTAGCGATGATGAAGAGGAAGAATAGAAGAGAATAAGATAAAGACTTGTGTAGATTGTACTTAATGTAGTAGTTATGCTACCATATTTTGTAGACGTACATTGAAGGTGGAATTGATACTCTTTTGTGATACAAAGGTTGAAATAAAAGGTCTTGATGATGTTTATTTCTTAGAATCCTATTTCTTTAAATGATCCTCCCACTGGCCGTAACATCAGTTTAATAGCGGCGTCCATTACTATAAGACAACGCTTCCGGGCTATTACAACATTAGACAAATACAAGAGCCATGGATACAGCCGAAGTTTTTATAAGGAAGCATCCTCTTTTTTAGATAAGATTATTTATCTTCCTTTATGGTGGTGACAAAATTTTTTATATTCATATTGTATATTTATATGTCAGAATCACTACGAGATCCTGTTATAGTTTCAAATTCAAATTCTGTTGGGTAGATATGAAGGAATTATAAACCACGTTTATCATTTACAATTTTGTTATTCTACATCAATTTCAAATTTTGAATTTTGTTATCAAATTCTGAAGAAGACAAAACATCAAGGCCAAATTCATAACAGCAGTCCAACAACGTAGATAAAAAGTCGCGCAACAACGTAGATTGAAAATCGCCCAGTAGGTCTAATCCATATTAAAAACAATAATTTAAAAGCTGATATTATCGGTACCCACCTAGCTAGTCGTGGGGACACCGAGAACTGGTAAAACCCCGAGTCTTTGCAATTCTTGGGCACCGGTACCGGTATCGACATAGCCGAGAACCAGGTTTCGGTACCTGTGGCAGTACCGGTCCGGTTCCCCTGAACAATCCTATCCCCGAGGATATAAATATGATTTCATAGTTTATAAGGGTATGAATTGAAAACACTTGAGACATATTTAAATTACCAAACTTGAGATAAAAAGGTTTATGCTCCGTTTGAAAAATATGCAGTGTGTGATTCAAATCCTTACTAGAAAAGAAACCCTAGAGTTACAAAATTTACCCTAGGGTCTTGAGTCTTCACTTCTGAGTTGCTTCCAATGATTTGATCATTCCTTGTGTGTTCCATGCTCATTTGGATCTTGTTGAATAACCAGTTCAATAACTTTTATTGTTATCATCAAAATATGGATTATGACTAAAAGCCAACAAGGGATTTAATCACTGATATTATTCCAGTCCTAGTGGCTCATGTGAAATATAACCTGGTGGAATGATAGACATGCAAATAGTTGTTAGCCAAAAGGATTTCACAAATCAATCTCATATTTTCAGGGGTTAGTTGTCATATGTTGATTTAGATGATCACAATTTTAGAGGCAAAAAATTTGAAATAAAATAATACAGGAGAAATAATGAAAAATAGTTTTTCATCTTGTCATATGGCCTCGATCTGAAATCCCTAACGGTCTCACACCATATCACAGCTAGGGTTTTCTGAGAACGACTATAAGATAGTTTTAGTAAATAGTTGGCCATCAAAAACATTGAAAAGAGAGAATTCCTAGACTACTATGAGGAGTGGATTAAAAGTAGGCAGAATATTTGGACTCCTTAAGTCGTGAGATCAAAAAGTTCCAAAAGAATTCGCAAAGTCTATTCGACAAATCAGTGTTTATATTCTTCCACAGTAACTTTCAGTGGTATCAGAGCAAAGGTTGGTCGAATCTCATTCTCTTGATATCAATTCAATATTTTATTAAAGAACATTCCTGGTAACCGAATATGATTTTTCTGAAATTTGTTTTTTAAATATTGTTTTATCCTTCGCGGTTTTATGAAACAGCATGGAGAGAATTTTTTTTAACCTTCATTTTACGAATTGGATGAGAGTCGATCGTTGTATGATTTTGAACCAAATTTATGTTGTTCGTTTCAAAAGATTTTGATTATTCTTGGGAAATTGATTTTTCAAAATATCGGAGGAGATCAAATCCATCGATGGCAGAGAGGTAGGACTTGCCGCAACACCGTAATCATGACACCTATAGTTGGAGCTTCAATTGGCATGACCGGCGTAGTCCCTGGCCAAGGTTGGTAGTGGGGCAGCTAGAAAGTGGAGCCTCAATGTTGGAGGCCATGGGCAACACCCAAACACCCATGCAACCAATTGGGGTGCACGAGTTTGGCCATGCCTCACCATGGCCAGCTACGGTGCACCCTGGTCGGGGGTTGGTAATTCTTTGGCCTACCTGCAGATTATCGGACAAGGCCAGTCGTGGTGTTTGGCGGCCCCAAAGGTTCCAAGCAGGCACCAAGGGATGAGATCCCAGTGTTGTGTGCTTGGGCCAAGGAGGAAGGGCAACTCCAGAGGATCACAAGTTTTTGAGTTGACCATCGAGAGCTCAAAAAAACCTGTGACGACTGTGAGCATGGAAGGGAAGGAGGCAAAATATTTTTGCTGTTAAGATGTGAAATCGAAAGACTGGTGTGAGATCACAAGACCTGAAGATTATTGAAGATTGAAGGATCAATCGTAGACAAGATCAAGATTGTTTGTCAAGATCAAGAAAGTTTAATATTTCGCTGGCAAACTTTCAAGCTATTGGTGAGATTTGCTTTTACGAGACTCCTCTGAAGCTTGGGGTAAGGTTTTGTAATAGTTCGGACCATTACGACCTCAAGCGTTGTCTTATAGTAATGGACACAACTAATAAAGCCAAGTTTACGGCCTATGGAGGATCGACAAAACAACAAGATACTAGGCAAAACACAAGTAGATCTTTTTATAAATACCGAAGTATTACAAAAGAGAACCAACTTTCTATAATGTACATACTAAAGTACAAAACAAAAAGACTACAGTGGAAAAACTAAGAAAATAGAAGATCTCTAATCCTCGTCATTAGTATCATCCAGGTCTGAGATGTTGACATAGTTATCTGAGTGCGGAGTAATCCACCTATGGTCTCGCCCTTCTATCAGAACATCTAGGTCAAGTATGACATAGACATGAAAACTCAACTCCAGAGTGATAAAGCCATTGTGAATGGCCTTGGTGAATTCACCTAAATAAACCTCAGACATTTGCTAAAGAAAATATTTGACAAAAAACGGTGAGTCCATATGACTCATTAAACCTAGGGGTTAATACAACAGAATAGCAGATACAAGAACAATATATTGAAGAAATCCTTTTAAAAATAAAATCTCAATATGGATTTATCACTCTGGAGAAGGGTTTAAATAGTATAAACACACAAATCTATCTTTTTCCATTGCTAGAGAAGGTTTTAAATAGTAGAGCTATGAAACCCCTCGAGCATGAGTAAATGAAAAACACAACTTCAAAAATATTAATTGATTCTTATTCAAAATTTTAGCACCATGGTTGCTCCGATGATAGATGTTCTAAAGAAGAAGGATTTTCAGTGGACCAATGAGGTTGAAAGTAGTTTCCAAAAGTTGAAGTTCAAACTTGTTGAAGCACCAATTCTAATAATACCAGATTTTTCTAAGTCATTCCAAGTAGAGTGTGATGTGTCAAATGTCGGCACATGAGTTGATCTTTTGCAAGGAGGAAAATCTGTTGGTTATTTCAGTGAGAAACTTAGTGATCCAAAGCTGAAATGTTCAACCTATGATAAGGAGTTATATGCAATTGTTCAAGCTTTACAGCATTGGGAAAATTATCTCATTGGTGTGGAGTTTGTTCTCTTTTCAGATCATGAAGCTTTGAGATTCTTGAAGAGACAGAAGAAGCTTAATTCTCGTCATGCTAGCTAGTTTCATACCTAGAGAAGTTCACTTTTGTTCTACAACACAAAGCTAGATCATCAAACAAAGTTGCTGATGCCTTGATTCGACGACATAGCTTGTTGACAACTCTCTCTTATGAAGTCAATGGTTTTGATCTCTTACCAGGAAATTATGTTTCAGATCCATTCTTTTTAAAAGTATTGCAGTATTTGAATGATGAGAGGAGGAGAGATTATTTGTTGGTCAATGACTATCTATTAAAAGGCAATCAACTTTGTTTGCCAAAGGGATCTTTGAGATTATTTATCATTAAAGAATTGTACGTTGGAGGACTTGGTGAACATTTTAGAAGGGAGAAAACTAAAGCTCTTGTGAAGTTGCAGTACCTTTGGCCTACATCGAAGCGTGATGTTGATCGATTAGTGCAAAACTGCCTGGTGTGTCAAAAGGCCAACCGAGGGGTTCTAAATGCTCGTTATAATCAACCCTTACCAATCCCTAATGCTCCTTGGGAAGACTTATCAATGGATTTTGTTTTTGGTTTGCCTAGAACATAGTCCAGTTTTGATTGCATATTTGTGGTGGTGGATTGTTTCTCGAACATGGCTCACTTTATAGCATGTAAGAATTCTACTGATGCATCTCGTATATCGGCTTTATTTGTTAAAGAAGTTGTTCTTCTACATGGTGTTCCAAAGTCCATTACTTCGGATCATCATGTGAAGTTTGATAGTCATTTTTGAAGGAAACTATGAAAATTTTTGGTGATTCATTTGCAATTCTCTAGTGCTTACCATCCTCAAACTAATGAAAAAACTAAAGTAGTGAATAAATCTCTTGGAAATTTGCTGAGAAGTTTAATTGGAGAGTATAAAAAGAAGTGGGACTTTGTCATTCCACATGCAAAATTTGCTTACAATAGCTCAGCCAATCGATCAACGAAGAAGCCTCCCCTACCATTGTCAAATCAAGCAAGAGTAAGTATGAAAGATGAAGAGTTTGTTGAGCACATAAAGGAGGTTCATGAACAAATTCGACAACAACTGCAACATTCTACCTAAATGTATAAGTCAAAGGCTGATGTTCATCGAAGGAAGCTGGAGTTCAAGGAAGGAGATCTAGTTATGGTTTATCTAAGAAATGAGAGATTTTTTGTCAGTAGTTATAACAAGCTGAAACAGAGCAAGTTTGACCCTTGTCGTGATCTAAAGTGGGTGGGTCCGAGTGCTTATTGCATTGAATTACCTGCTAAATTTTCAATAAGTCCTACATTCAACCTATGTGGTCTTTATACTTAACAAGGAGATGAGAGGTAGATTGTTATGGAACCAAAATATTTTCGAGTGCCGACTCTCTAACTCTCCACGATAGTCCATTGATGTTCTAGATGTGTGTGGCACTTACACACAATACTTGATCCATTAGCCAGGGAAACCAAATTTTGAAGATGAATGGATTTCAAGTGAAGAGCTCAAGATGTTGGATCATTTGCTTTGGAAGAACTAAACTCAAACTCCCAGGCAAGTTTCAAGAAGTGGACAATGACACAGGAGCGAAATTTGCATTACGTAAGGTATGGAAAAATTGAATTTTGGAACAATTTACGCAACATTAGGAGGAATGCGATGTAACATTGCAAATTTCTATGTCTCTATTTTCAAAGCACTTGACCTCGTGCCATTTGAAGTTTCCTAGAGAAAGTTATGACGTTTTTATTTCGGGATGTCCAAACTAGCAATCGACTACGAATTTCAAAGTGCATTTAAATTCTTTTGTGTTGGAATTGTCTAGTCATTATTATCTCATTTTTATGGCTTGACCATGATGTAATGAACTCTATATATGAATGAAGATCCAAAATAAAGAGGATGAACTTTTGATTCAAAATTATAATTCTTGCAATTGTCTCTTGCTTTGGAGTTGAGTCGCATCCTCCTTCCAATCATGCGAGTGGCTTGATCGTGTCGAGTGGCTTCTGCTACGTTTCAAACATATGTTTTACTTCTGCGATAGCTTTTTGCCTCGGAGTGATTATATATATAGATATTTTGTGACCTTTGAAATGAGTCGTTTAGGCCCATTATTATGTTAACGACCCGTAGTTTTTAACTATTTGATAAATTGACATAATTTCTATTTCCAGTTCGAATAAAGGATTTTAATATTAGGTTATTTGATCTAAATGCGATTTCTAGCTGCTTTTTTGTTTAATAGAGTAGGCAAAAGTTCTTCTGAACTTTTTAATTTTGATTATTAAATGCAAATATAAAACGTGGCATAATTGGCTATTCCCGGATGCATCAGTATTGCATTCTATGTAAGGTTCGTATCAAAGTCCTCCTTATATAGCATATTCTATCCTAGTCAAGCTGTATAAGCCTCCATCTGGTCAAATTCCTAATAAGGAAAAAATTATACTCAAAAGTTAAAAATATGTCCAATACGAACCATGAAATTCAGGCTTAAAATGAGAAAACGGCAAAAGAAGCGTGTTTGATTGACTTTTGAGCTTAAGAGTTGCTTGAAAGTACACATGTTCATCTAGAACAGGCTCTGCGCAACTCCCGTGCTTGTCCCGTTCACAACAACTAAGGTTAATGTGTTGAAATCACTACAACAAATTTGATCTTTAGCGGCGAACTTATTAGTGGCAAAACCCATTTCGTCGCTAAAAATACATCTTCAGCGAAAAAATTAGGCATTCTTCGCTAAAGAGTAATCCATCTTGTTTGAACAAGTCAAATGTCGTTCAAACATGTATTAGTGACGAAAATTGCTAAATCGTTTGTAAATAAGCCTTTAGTGAGAAAATATTTTCGTCGCTAAAATAATCTTGTTCAAACAAGCAAAATCTAGTTCGAAGACATCATTGCTTAATGGTGCGAATGACCATATCTCGTTTGAACACGTATTAATGAAGAAAACTTCTAAATCACCACTAAATAAATCTTTAGCTACAAAAATATTTCCATCACCCAAATCATCTCGTTCCAACAAGCAACATGTGGTTTGAACAAGTGAGGGGGAAAATTCATTTAACGCTAAATACCCTTTCTTCTCCCCGCCACTCCCTCCAACCTTTTGAAAAATCTCGTCTCGAGCCCCTCCGATCGCAACCCTCTCCGTCGACAGCCCGTCCCCTCTTAATCATGAAACGTTTTTGTATTTTCTCTGTACGTAGATTGCAGTACCTTATTTAAAATACAAATAAAACATAAGTATATTGATGCACTTTAAAATAGCAATTTAAAATTAGATAAAAATAATTGTTCAGAAAATCAAATTGGTCAATCAAAAAGTAACGTTTCTTAAAACATACATGTTTGAACGAATCACTCTAGTTCGAACAGAAGTATGCTATATAACGAATAAAAGTAGACAAACAGCGACGAAATTTCTTTATTCGAACAGATTTTCTGGTTCAAACATATGTTGGTTTGAACAGATATACTCAACAACGAATTTGAATTTTCGTCGCAGATGAGCATCAGTGAAGCTACAAAAAAGTTGTAGTGTAATACTGGTTATTTGTCAAACATGACAATTGAAAACAATTTTATAGTCCAAATTAATTAAGTTTACCTAGGAGACAATGAGGGTACACAAGATCCAACATACTTTAAATCTTGGAACCTAATCAGACAGTCCAGATCTTGATTTAACGCTTAATCACCCATGACGTGCTGAACGAGCATTTCTAGCATATTATGTAGTTGGTATGTTGTAAGTCCAGATAGCTAAGACCTTATGTAATAAAGCAGTTTATATATCTTTTATTAGGTTGGGTCGTCTGCTATATTTGGTTAGTGGGTAAACATGTGTGGGAGAAATCATTGACATACAGTAAATATTATATTTGATAGGCTCTAGTAGCAGTAAGTAGCTGCAATCATATATGTTTTCTGGACATTTATATAATGTATAAAGTTAAAACCTTTCAAACATATTTTTTACTTTTGCGATAGCTTTTTGCCTCAGAGTGCTTATATATATAGATATTTTGTACACTTTGAAATGGGTCGTGTGGGGCCAGTATTCTGTTAACCACCCATAGTTTTTAACTATTTGATAAATTCACATAATTTCTATATCCATTTCAATAAATAATTTAAATATTAAGTTATTTTAACTAAATGGGATTTCTAGCTGCTTTGATGGAGATTGTCAATTGTCTTTGAGGCTTAGAGTTCCTGCAAAAATATCTCTCTTCGACATTCAAATAGATACCACCGTTAATTATCGTCACCCTAAAGTAGATTAATGGGAAACGTGAAAAATAAAAAAAAACTAAAAGAGGAGTTCGAAGAGGGGAAATGTATAATATTTATTGGAAGAGAAAATAGTGTCCCCTTTACATAAAGGAGCCACGATGTTTTATCTCATGGTACTTTTCACAATGTTGAAATAAAATACATCCATGCAAAGATGGCAAAATTTATTGGGTAAAACTTGGTAGGTAAAATAACGTCTAGCAAACATTTTATCGCTCACAACATTTCATTTATTTTAGGACTCAAACGATATAATGTTATAATGTTATTATAACACAAGAAGTGGGTGACGGAACCAGAGAGCAAAGTCTAGTAGTCGTCTCTGTCGTATCCAGCATCATCATCATTATCCAAATTGTCCTCAGCTTTGTCCTCCGCGTCAGCGTCAGCATCACCATCATCCAAATTGTCCTCAGCTTTGTCCTCGGCGTCAGCATCATCATCACCATCATCCAAATTGTCCTCATCTTTGTCCTCCACATCAGCGTCAACATCATCATCATCATCCAAATTGTCCATAACTTTGTCAGTCACGTCAGCATCACCATCACAATCACGATCATCCAAATTGTCCTCAGCTTTGTCCTCCGCGTCAGGGTCAACATCATCATCATCCAAATTGTCCGTAACTTTGTCAGCCGCGTCAGCATCATCATCACCATCATCCAAATTGTCCTCATCTTTGTCCGCTGCATCAGCATTATCCAAAATGTCCTCAACTCTGTCCGTCGCGTCGTCCGCTGTCTTGTCCTTCACGTATTCAAACTCCACATTAATTTCCAGTTCACCCAGCACCCCTGCCACCGCCCCCATGGCCAATTCCATCCCCATCCCAAAGTTGCTCTTCTTTTTCGCCTCCACTTGTCTGTACTCCCCGCCATACGGTGCCTGCCCAGAACTTGGCTGACTGTAAGGAGCTGACGCTGGTGCACTGTAAGGTGCTTGTGCTGGTGCGTTGTACCCACCGTAGGGGGGGTAACTAGCCGGTGGGGGAGCTGAATAGTTAGGATCTTGTGGTTGTGCGACATATGGCTTGCCGTAGGGCGGCGGAGCAGAGTAGTTTAGGGACTTGGAACAAAATCGTGGTGGGACCTCGTGAGATGGAGCATAGTAGGGGTCGGGCGCACGGTAGCGTTGGTGTCTGATCTCCACCTTAACATCAACCTTGCCGTGGGGTCTACCGGAGGGTCTTTTGAGTTGTAGGCTTCGTTTGGCGTGCTCGTCGAAACCCACATCTTTGAGGACCTCTGTAAGCTTGAGCCTCGTAGAGCTCGGCTTAGACACGTCTTCCTCGCGGCCAGCGTGGAAGATGTCGATGTAGAGAGTGGAGTACTCCTCGATGGAGCCCGGGATGGGGATGACAAGAGTCTCGTCCCAGTGGGGGCAGGTGTCGCCCTGGTCGTCGACCCGGGTGGAGGACTTCTTGTTGGGGTCCACCCAGACGACGGCGTAGGGCCTGAGGGGGCCGTGGCGCCAGTTCACGTTCTTGAGGTCCCTGGCTGATGAGACCTTGACCTCTACTTCGAAGCGAGAAGCCATTTTGGATTCTGATACTGGTTGAGTCGTATTGCTGCGTCTCTACGTGAGCACCGAAATTTATAGGTCTCAAAGAGAAAGTGGAGTTTCCGTTTGCCCTTGCTTTATGCGTTTATTACAATATCAACCGAAATTGTCACTTTGTCCTTCCGATTCTTTTCCTTTACCAACTCTTTTGGTTACATGTGGATGCCGTCGTTTTGAATTTAATTTGAAAAGTAACCAGATTCTACCACCTCCACCTACTTCCACACGTGAATATTTGAATTTTATATGTGCAAAATCCCAACGATTCCTAGGGACAGATCCACTGAAAGGAGAAGCCCGTGCAGCACGTCTAGCTTATGATTTAACTGAAATTTTTGTAGGGCAGCACGTAGAGCTAGAAGGTGACTCTCAAACTATCATCCAACAAATTATTGACTTGATCCACTTAAAGGTGAAGTCCATGCAGCACGCCTGGCTTGTGATTTAACTGAAATTTTTGTGGGGCAGCACGTAGAGCTAGAAGGTGACTTGTACGATCATCCAACAAATTATTGACTTGGAAGGTTCCTTTCCATGGCTGATTGAGGGTGAAATTACTACTATTAGCCGTTTGTTGCACCTTAACCCACTGTGAAAGTTTGTTTGGAGTCTACAGAGTGAAAATTGGCTTGCACATAACTTAGCTAGATGGAGTTCAATATCGAGTTTTGTGGAGCTTATTCATTGCTCTGATGTGCCTGTGGCTGCACTATCTTGTAAAAACTATTAGAATAGATAATGATAACCCTTTGTTTACGTAGGAAAAAAAGAAGAATATTTGAATTGTATATTACAGGATGATTTTTTTTTCCTAAGCACATGTGGCGGTGCAGACCTCGTTAAGCGCGATTAGATTACTTTAATAGAAAATTGCGTATTTCGATTCGTTGACGAAGGTTATGTTTGTGTTGAAAATTTTTTTGTATTGGGTTTAGTGTTGATATTGAGTTTAGTAAAAAAATGAAGAGGTAATTTTTTATATTTTTTTTATGGAAGAGAGAGATTATATTATAGTATTTTATTGTGAGTTGATGAAATATTTTGTAAAATTTTTGGTGCAAGCGCACCCTAAGTAAAGACCCTGTGTCTTCGTCAACGTGGGGAAATGCTCGTCCGAGGAAGGGAGGATGTAGAATGGAGGCTCATATGACACTAAAAAAAAAGACCCGTCACTTCGTCAACGTGGGGGGAAATGCTTATTCGAGGAACGGAGGATGTAGAATGGAGGCACATATGACATAAGAATGAATCGTACGTTGTTTCGCTTAGAAAAAAGAATTGTAAAAATTATTAGAATGGATAATGATAACCCTCTGTTTAGGTAGGAAAAAAGAAGAATATTTGAATTTTATATTACAGGATGATTTTTTTTTTCTAAGCACGTGTGGCGGTGCAGACTTCGTTAAGCGCGATTAGATTACTTTAATAGAAAATTTCGTGACTCGATGCGTTGACGAAGTAAAGACCCCGTGTCTTCGTCAACGTGGGGGGAAATGCTCATCCGAGGAAGGCAGGATGTAGAATGGAGGCTCATATGACACTAAAAAAAAAGACCCCGTCACTTCGTCAACGTGGGGGGAAATGCTTATTCGAGGAACACAGGATGTAGAATGGAGGTACATATGACATAAGAATGAATCGTACGTTGTTTTGCTTAGAAAAAAAATTAATTTGATACCGTAAGGTGCTTAATGGAGGCAAATTATTTAATTAATTTGGATCTGTTTCACCGTAAAAAATATAAAAAATTACCTCTCCATCAAATCATTATTTAGTATTGCAGTAGCTAGGATAACTGCATTGAGTAATGTAATTGGTCAATTTATCCCAGTTAACAATTCTGTTGCCATTGCAACGTCTGTGGTATACATGATGTTGGACCAAAATCCTCTAAAAGGCTTATAGTACTTTATTGCGTGAATTTACAAAATCCCAACCATTGTTCTAATGCTTTCTCTGTCATATCAGAGATGATAAATGACAAATATAAAAATTTATTTCCTTACTATTGTTTATATCTAAGAACGTTTCTAAAGTAACGAATGTTGAATTTGAAAATAATGCTTGGGATTTAAAGAAATCTATCCGTCAGAACTATGAATTAATGTTCATCCGTTGAAACATGAATCTGTTTTTGCTTTACGTAAATGTTCTTCCAAATACCAAAGGATTAATGCTATGGAAGCCCAGCTGCGGATGACTTTAGAAAATGCCTACACAAAGCAAGCAAAGAAACAATTATTCATTTATCTAGTTGGACATTAGACAAAAGCAAATATGAGAGAAAACCTCACCTATTGAGCTAGCTTTTGAGGTTGAGAAGGCCCAAGATCACCTAACACTGGTATCAGAGCCCAGGTTTACCAACAAGTCTTAGACCCAATAGTCCATGGGAGAAACGAGTTGTCTGCATCCAACCCAGGGTCCGATGTGTGAGGGGGAGATTGTTGGGGTTATCCCACATCGGTTGTGGAAGAAGTTGGTGGTCAGTTTATAAGTGTGAGAGAAAACCTCACCTCTTGAGCTAGTTTTTGGGTTTGAGAAGGCTTAAGACCACCTAATAAGGGGAACCTCTCTGCCAGAGTTCTGATGGGACGGGGGAATAGCAGGGGGAGACAAAAGAGATGATGATTTGGAGCCTCCAATTTCTGTAGTTCCTGCGACTAAAGATACTGTTTTCGTCGTTGAAAAGCTCCAGTATCTTTAGTTCCTGCGACTAAAGATACTGAACCGCCGTCGCTGATGCTCATCTGAGACGAAAATTTAAATTTGTCGCTGAATATCTCTGTTCGAACGAGAATATCTGTTCGAACCAAACTCTGTTTGAACGAAGAAACTCGTCATCGTTTGTCTACTTTTGTTTGTCATATAGCTTACTTCTGTTTGAACAAAAATAATTCGTTCGAACATGAATGTTTTATGAAACGTTACTTTAAAGTGCATCAACATACTTATGTTTTAGTTGTATTTTAAATAAGGTACTGCAATTTAAAGAGAAAATGCAAAACATTTCATGATTAATAAAATAAAATGAAATATATTGAAGAGATATTATTCAAAATACAAGGAAACTATTGTTCAATTTGAACTATAAACAAATTTAATGAATACAAAAAGAGAAATAGGTATATGAAGCTTTGCTGGCCATTACTTCATCAGCTCTATTAACTTCTTTTCATCCTTTGTTTTCTTTATCATCTTCATAATTTTTTTGCAAAAGACCAAAATATTCTCATAATCAAAACATTGTTTCCGAAATAATTTATAACTATAATAAAATCAAACTAACAAACACAAAATCAGAGAATAAATAAATATGATAAAATTAATAAACACAATGTTGTTTCGCTTAGAAAAAAAATTAATTTATTACCGCAAGGTGCTTAATGGAGGCAAATTATTTAACTAACTTGGAACGAGTATATGCACTTACCAAAAATGTGAATCCCTAGATGACCATAGATCGGGGAGAAGAAACCATCCACAAAACGAATGAAACCCCGAGTGACGTAGAATGTAATTGCAATTGATAGAAGAATGACACAACAAAAGATACATGAATTTTCACGGAAGATATCTCAAAGAGCTTGAACTAACTATTTCATACTTCATTGTTTATACGGGTCAGTGGGATAAACTAAGCAGAGTAGCTATGCAAACATTGATGTAGTTAAGCAACAATGGATATGTTACAGCAAAAAATTCTAAACATGTCTTTGGTCATCTCTGGAGAAAAAAGCATCCAAGACTTTATACGTTGGCCTCAAAAAAACTGAGACCCTCTAAACAAAATACATGGAGCTAATTATCAAAAGTGTGCCTTGATTTATTCTGCAGTGTGTTTCTAAATATGCACCAGTGTTCTTGTCGTACAAGTCTTAATGAATCTGTAGGAGGTTCAAGTGGCTTTTATTTAGTCATTAGTATTGCAGTAGCTAGGATAACTGCATTGAGTAATGTAATTGATCAATTTATCCCAGTTATCAATCTGATGCCATTGCAACGTCTGTGGTATACATGATGTTGGACCAAAATCCTCTAAAAGTCTTATAGTACTTTATTGCGTGAATTTACAAAATCCCAACCATTGTTCTAATGCTTCTCTGTCATATCAGAGATGATAAATGTCAAATATAAAAATTTATTACCTTACTATTGTTTATATCTAAGAACGTTTCTAAAGTAACGAATGTTGAATTTGAAAATAATGCTTGGGATTTAAAGAAATCTATCCGTCAGAACTATGAATTCTGGCGGATGTTCATCCTTTGAAACATGAATCTGTTTTTGCTTTACGTAAATGTTCATCCAAATACCAATTAAGGAGCAAATAGGATTAATGCTATGGAAGCCCAGCTGCGGATGACTTTAGAAAATGCCTACACAAAGCAAGCAAAGAAACAATTATTTATTTATCTAGTTGGACATTAGACAAGAGCAAATGTAAATTCAGAAGGAAGGGGGAAAAGAAAATAAAGCTCTTATAAAAACAAGCAAGTTCTTTAATGTCAGCAATATATTCATAAAAAAATATCACTATATTGTTTCTCTTCCATCATTAGATCCATATTCGATACCAAAATGACACTAAAAAATTGAAATCGAAGAGTGTCTATTAATTTTTATAGCAAAAGAATTGTTATATTCTCGAAGAGAAACGAAGCTACTGAGAAAAGATAAGAATGGAAGGGAACCTCTCTGCCGGACTTCTGATGGGACGAGGCAACAGCAGGGGAAGACGAAGGGGACGATGATTTGGAGCCTCCATTTTCTGTAGTTCCTGCGATGGGGATCAAGAGCTCTTGATCTCTCTCCCTCTCTCTTGGGGAGCGGGATTCGGTCCCGACTATACGGGTCCGGATATGTCTGGACCCACGGTCGGGATTGAATCCCAAGTGATGGCCAACTTATTTGCAGTTGCGACGTCAAGTCCGAAATCTGCACCATCGCAAACATTGATAGGAAACATTGTGTTGGAATACAACTCATTGTGATAGGAAGATCACGTTGCACGCTGACTCGACTCCCTTGGACCAAAATAACCAAATAAAAAATTTCCAAATCGATCTCGCTGTTAAACCCCACTTCACGAAGCTGAGAAAATCTTGATCAGCGGAACCTCATTTTACCTAAAGATCAGTAACCAACCCCCACCCAGAGTCAACCACAAAATCAAGAACAACAAAAATTAAGATAACGTAAATCCTCCAACAACCACAATATCAAGAAGCAACAAAAATGAAGAGAAGCCAGTTACCAACCCCCACCCAAAGTCAAGCACAAAATTGAGAAGCAACAAAAATAAAGAGAACGTAAATCCTCCAACAACCACAAAATCAAGAAAAAACCAAAATGAGAGGGAAATAATTTACTCTCTATATGTGATGTTGAGAAATTGGTGTGTTCTAACGAAGTTTGTGCTCTTGTGGTAATGGAAGAAAATGAAGAAGTGAATGAACCACCTCTTATTATGCAATCTCTTCTTGAGGAATTCCTTGATGCCATCCCCGAAGAAATTCCATATGGTCTCCCTCCAATGAGAGACATTCAACATTGCATTGATCTTGTACCGGGTTCCATCATTCCAAACAAAGCAGCCTATAGGATGAGTCCTAAGGAGAATGAAGAATTGCAAAGGCAAGTTGGGGAGATTTTGGCTACAGGCTTGGTGAAAGAAAACACGAGTCCTTGTACTGTCTCAGCACTTCTTGTACCAAAGAAGGATGAAACATGGCGAATGTGTGTTGATAGTAGAGCGGTGAACAAGATTACCATCATATATCGCTTTCCTATTCCTCGCCTTAATGATCTTCTTGACCAACTTCACAATGCTTCTATCTTTTCGAAGATAGATCTTCGAAGTGGTTATCATCAATTTTCGAATGAGGCCGGGAGATGAATGGAAGACCACTTTCAAAACTCGAAATGGTATTTATGAGTGGATGATTATGTCTTTTGGGCTTTCTAATGCTCCTAGCACCTTCATGCGCCTTATGAATAATGTCTTTAAATCTTTTATTAGGCATTTTATTGTTGTTTACTTTGATGATATCTTGGTGTACAACAAGCATAAGGAACAACACTTGGAACATCTTTGGCAAGTGTTCACAACTCTACGGAAACAAAAGTTGTTTGTCAATTTGAAGAAATGTCATTTCTTTACGCAGAGTCTTATTTTTTAGTCTATGTGGTGTCTAACGAAGGAATAAAGGTGGATCCTAGCAAGATAGAAGCAATCACAACTTGGCCTATACCAAGGACGATTCATGATATTCGAAGCTTTCATGGTCTTGCTTCATTTAATTGAAGATTCATCAAATGATTCAGGTATATCATTGCACCCATCACCGAGTGCTTGAAGGGAAGTACTTTCAAGTGGATCAATGAAGCCGAGAAAAGTTTTGAAGTTACCAAGAGAAAGATGATGGAAGCTCTAATCCTTTCCTTGCCAAATTTTGACATTTTGTTCGAAGTTGATTGTGACACTTCTAACATTGGCATTGGTGCAATACTTATCCAAGAATGAAAGCCTATTGCCTTCTTTAGTGAGAAGTTGAGTGAGTCTCGCAAAAAATATTCGACTTATGACAAAGAATTCTATGCTATTGTTCGAGCCTTATATCATTGGAGCCATTATCTACTTCATAAGGAGTTCATCTTATTCTCAAATCATGAAGCCTTGAAGTATTTAAATAGCCAACAAAAACTCAATTTCCGACATGTCAAATGAAGTGAGTTTTTACAATCATTTTCCTTTGTTCTCAAGCATAAGGCGGGAGTTCAAAATCATGTGGCTGATGCTTTGAGTCGTCGACATTCCTTGCTTTCTACTATGCAAGTTAATATTTTGGGCTTTGAAGTGGTGAAAGAGCTTTACAAGGAGGATCCCTACTTTGCCAAGGTATGGAAAGAATGTTCTAAGGGTCATTCTCACTCCTTTTTATTACAAAATGGTTATCTTTTCAAAGGCAATCAATTGTGAATTCCACAATGCTCTTTGAGGAATGCCATTACCATTGAAGGTCATGGTGGTGGACTTGCTGGTCACTTTGGTAGAGATAAGACTCTTTCTCTTATCAAAGAAAATTTCTATTGGCCACAAATGGAGCGAGATGTTATGAGACATGTGGAGCGTTGTAGAGTTTGTCACATTGCCAAGCGTCATGGCCAAAATACCAGGTTATTCACTCCACTTCCAATTCCTAATTCACCTTGGGAAGATATAATGAAAGTCTAAATGACAACCCAAGAGGAGGGAGAATTGGGTTTTACAAAAACTTGTCACTTTTTCGCTAAATAAGCAAATCTGAAAACTACCCCTCTTTAACAAATAATAATGTTGATCTAAAAGTGTCTAATGCTATGCCAAATATAAGCAATGAATGATAAAACATAAATCTCCACAAATATGAATAAGTACTAAAATGTAAGAGAGATAGAGTTAGAGAGATGACACCGTAGTTTTTAGGTGGTTCGGCCAAACACGTGCCTACGTCCACCCCCAAGACAATTGACTTCCTTGAGATTTCTCCACTATTCTCCAAATAGCGAATACACCTTAGCTTCCCGGGTGCTAAGGAACCTTTACAAAGCGTTTTGCGAGCTCACGCTTCAACTCTCACAAATCCTCACAACCTAGAGGATTTCTTCTACTCTCACAAGTAGGACCAAGTGTTTTCCGAGCTTACACTTTAACTCTCTTACAAATCCTCACAACCTAGAGGATTTCTTCTACTCTCACAAGTAGGACCAAGTGTTTTCCCAACACTCAAAGGTTTTACAAATAATGGCTACAAAAAAGGCTCTCTAAGCCGAATGAGCAAATGAAGATCTCAATACATGAGGAATGGCTCTCTAAGCCGAATATGCCAATGAAAAGCTCAAATCGTATGGAATGGCTCTGTAAGCCAAATTAGCAAGTATGAAGCTCAATAAAGGTAAGAAGATAAGATTCTTGAAGGAAACCTAATGTTTGGCTGGTGTGAGCACAAGCTTCCTTGCTAGGTGTGGTTTTCCCTCTTCTTCAAATGACTTTTCTCTCTAGAAGTTAGGGCAAAGTGAGTTTGCAAGTGGGTTGTCCCTTCTTCAAGAAATCTCTCTCTCTCTTTGGAGGCTTGATCTTCGATGATGAGAAAGAGAGGAGGATTTGACAATGAGAGATTCGTTCGTGAATGATTCAGCAAGTGAAATCTTTGGATTTTGGACTTTCTCTCTCTAGATGTGCAATATTGGTCGAGCTCTCTCTTATCTCTCTCCATCTTCTTCTTTTTATAGCTTCTAGGTCTTCAACGGTCATAAAGGGTCTTCTTGTAATGTTAGAGTGCCGTTGGAGGTCATTTGAGGCAATTTGGAGACTTTTTGAATGATCTGGCGTCGTTCCAGGAAATCTGAAATTTCGCACAATGTGTCGACACATAGGTTGTATGTGCTGACACATTAAACTAGATTTGAAAATAGAGTCTCGGGTGTTAGTTCAATGTGTCGACACCATGGTCCAATGTGTCGACACTTCCAACACTTAGCCAAAAATCACTTTGAATCCCAGAAAATGTAAACTCTCGGGTAGTAGTTCAATGGGTCGACACTATGCTCCAATGTGTCGACACTTCCAACACTTAGTCAAAAAAATCACTTTGAATTCAAAAAAATGTAAACTTTCGGGTTGTAGTTCAATGTGTCGACACTATGGTCCAATGTGTCGACACTTACAACACTTAGTCAAAAAATCACTTTGAGTTCCGGAAAATGTAAACTTTCGGGTGTAAGTGCAATGTGTCGACACCATCACTCAATGTGTCGACACCTTCAAGACTTAGTCGAAAATCAACTTAAATGGTTTGAAATGTAGAGTCTTGGGTGTTAGTTTAATGTGTCGACACCATAGCACAATGTGTCGACACTTATAGGTGCTGGAGAGTTTTTCAACAACTTTAAAGTGTCCTATTCATTCCAAACTTCTTTTAACACCTAGATTATGAAAAATTGATCTTATCAACTAGTGTAATGGTGTTCAAATGCACGTTAAAAATATTTTAAGGAATTAACCTCAATCCTTTCGAAATACAACTTGGAAATTGTGGATTGACAATGTAAAATCTAAAAGTCTTCAAAGTACTTAGAATTTTTGTTATCATCAAAATCAATTATGGATTGTTTGCAAAACAACCTTGGGCTAACATATAAGTATGGATTTTGTTGTGGTTTTGCCAAAGACTCAAAGGAACAAAGATTCAATTTTGGTGGTTATTGATCGCTATTCAAAGATGATGCATTTTATTCCTTGTAGCAAGGCTCTTGATGCTTCTCATGTGGCGGATCTCTATTTTCGAGAAGTTGACAAGCTTCATGGAATTCCAAAGACTATAACATCGGATCGAGATACGAAGTTCGCGAGTCATTTTTGGCGTACTCTTTGGAGGAAGCTTGGAACTAATCTGCAATTTAGTACAACTTGTCATCCTCAAACCGATGGACAAACATAAGTTGTCAATTGAAGCTTGAGAAATTTATTGAGGATCTTTATTGGTAAGAATATTCGTCAATGGGATTTAATTCTTGCACAAGTCCAGTTTGCTTATAATCGTTCCTCTAGTCAAACTACGGGTTGTAGTCCATTTGAGATTGTCTATGGTCAGAATCCTATTAGTCCTTTGAACTTGGCTCCACTTCCTACTACTCATCAATTTAGTGGTGATGACGAAGAAAGAGTGAAGAACATTAAGAAGTTGCACGAACAAGTTCGAGACCGGATTCTCAAGCTATTTTTTTAAATGCGGTCCCGACCGGACCGGACCGCATTTATTAATATAATTAAAAAATGTTTTTTTATATTTTTAAAACAAATTACAAACTTAAAAAGTTTAATTTTGATCTAAACTAAAACTATGCATTTTTACATGCCCTCCCCCCTTTTAAATTAACCTTAAAAAAAATTTAAAAAATGAAAAGAAATTAAATTTTGGAAGGATATATGAAGGGTTTCTGTTTGAGATATGGCTTGTTGGAAAGCTATACGAGTCTAGTTTTGCAACGCATCAAGCGATGTACAATTTGGAGTTTTCTAGATGAAGTTATGGTTAAATTACTCCAAGGAGGTCAGACTGGCAACTCAATATGAGGTGTTGCGAATTTTGGATGAATTTGCTATTTTTAGATTGTTCTTTTGGATTTTCAAAGTGTCTTTTATGCTTTCCAAGTCTCAATAAATATTTTGGAAGATGTATTTCTCATTTACTCATGCTTGGAGGGTTGTTCCAAGCTTTGCTATTTATACCCCTCTCTTATTGTGGAGAGGGATATACAAATATTTGAGAATTTATACGACTTAAGCCTTAGGCTATTTTGAAGAAGGATTTTTTTTACAAACTCTTATCCTTTGGTGGATTCCGATAGATGGCGAGTTCTTGCTCTATATCCCTTGTTGGAATACATTAGGTGGTGATTTCTGTAATCCTTTGTGTTCTACTTGGGTGGTGAGCTTATCTATCCGAGTGTGTGAGTTATCGTGTGTTTCTGAGTGCTTTCCTGATGTCCCAAAAACATCCTGAGATACCAATACATTAATTCGAAGTCTCATTATCTATCCGAGGTCATTCTCTATCCCGGGTTATTACTTTCCGAGGTCCCCAATACTATTTTTGAGGTTCCCATTACTATTTCAGAGGTGTCAATTTCTCTCATTACAACCATTTCGAGGTGTTCACGAGGTGTCCCGCGATTTCCCTGTTAACCCCGGTATCACAATGCCTCATATATTACTTGAAAGAGAAGCCATAAGCATATATATAAACATTCCCAGATTAAGTACTACTATAGGTTCCTCGGAGGATGCATTTGGGAGTATATGCAACCTTGGACGCTTTGTTTTTTGTATCACTTCCCGGTGACAATTCTCCGCTTAATTATATAGGTTTAATTTTAGGATAAATACACATTCACCTATCAACTTTAGGCTATTTGGACATTGCATCCTAAACTACCATTGTTGACACATAGCACCCTCTTACTAAAGGTTTTAAACATTTTGAACCACAAACTATCAATTTTTACACATTTTACCCTCCAAGTACTGTTGTTAAGTCACATTTTCCCTTTTGGTGGATGATGCACCTGATCTTTGCCTAGAAAATTGACCGTCGACGTCACCCTGTTGGAAATATGACCTCAAAATCTGTTATTTAGAATAATTTTGAGATAATTATTTCTTTTCACATGTATTTATTAATTTATGGGTTTTAGGTTGTGACATAACATGTTACACGGATATTGTTTGAGTGAGGCAATAAGAGCTGTTAGGGAGAAAGACTATAAAGAGTTCGCGGTCAAGTAAGCAGAGAGAGAGGGCATCTTACGATAGCAACAGCAGTGCCAAGAGATACTTCATTTTATTCATTTCGTTAGTTTTCGGACATTATTTTTAATATCAATTTTTTTAGTTATTGAAATTTATGTCTTCTAATTTAGGATAAGCTACTCGATTATATATCCAATATAAACAATTGTAGTTATTTTTTTAAAAAAACATAAAAAATAAAATCTCGATCCTAACATCGTACAATGGGTTAACCGCCCATGAATACTACCATTTGATTGAGATCGCACGGATCCAATCTTTGCGTTCCAACTATTTAAAATGATAATGAACCATCTCTCTTAAAATGTTCAAGCCGGAACAAACTCTGGGGAACGGTAAACAACGAGATTGACAACAAATGTTCGAATGGGAAGAGCAGTATGGAACATTAAATTGTAGATTGTTTAATTTCCATTTGGACGAAACATAACAGAAAACTCCCACCCATCCGAACAGTAATATGTTTGTTTGAACGGATGTTTTTGGGATTGACTTCATTTTCGTTGCAAGAAAATAATGATTGATACCTTTTTATATGGTTTGGAACCTTTTTTTTGGACGGAAGAAAATATTTTCAATCGAGTCTTTGTTTTCAAGGAAAACTATGTTTCGTGAGATGTTAAATCGTCAAATTAGATGTTTGATCGTCTCACTTAATGCCGGATAAATTGAATTGACGTCCAAACTTTTGAAAAATGCTGCGCCTCTATCATACAGTTTGTTTTTTTAAAAATCAATAAGTAGAACTACCTATATAGTAAAAACATTATAGAGAAGAAGCGAGGTCAACAGAAGTATTTGTGCATCAACCTTATGGTTTCCGATCGTTCCAACGAACGCGAGCAAATATGGTAGATTTTTTATATTTGTAATTTAAATACTTTATTGAGTATTAATTGTCTTATATTATCGTATGCAGAAAAAAACTAGAAATCGACAATATCAATCTGGCAACACAATATACAAAAAATTACACTAATTCACAGAGTCCGCAACATTTTAAAAAATATAAACCATAATAATAGTACCATAAGCTATAAACTGAGGTTTAAACTTAATAATTAATTTCGAAGTAAAAAATAGTCAAATATCCAGATATTAAGAGTTTTGGAACTAAAATTCGGTTTATACGTCGTTCTGGTACATAAAGACAACCTTCTAGAATCAAAGCTATGTTCCATTGTAGACTCAGATGAAAAGTCCCTATAAATGGTGGCCGCTGCAATACTTGGAATCGTCCCCATCTTTATAATGACTTCCTGCTCATCTAGTCTTCGAGTTTTCTAAAACCCTTATAACATATTGTAGATATGAGAGGCTGTGCCCGAAACGACCCCCATTGAATTTAATGGACCACCTATTCAAGAGGTTAGAAATCCTGGTTTGCCGCAGTGGACACAGTTTTATTTTGACTTTTTATCTGGCTCGCTCTTGTCCTCCTTCTTTGCATTGGAGCTAGGCTGAGACCTCCTTTTTTCTTAAATTTCTTTCCCTTGGGTTTAATTACAGTGGCAAAGTTGACTTTGACTTGTCCATTATCATTAGGGAACCTTTCTACTTTTAATAAGTTCTTCAGCGGCCAGTAACTTATTGAGCAGCTCTGACAAAGTCACTTTCTACTTTGCATACTTCGATTGAGAAACGAAAAAAACCATCTTTGCTACGTTTGATTTGCAAACCAAGAAAGTAATGAAGTTATCCAACCATACTCTTCTCGAACCCATTTTTCATGGATTCTGCAAATTCTAAGGCGAGCAATTCCATAGGAGAGCCCAACAATATATCATCAACATAGATTTTGTGCAATGATGATGTTATTAACAATTTTCTTAATAAACCGTCTATGATAAGCACCTCCTCTTGTGAATATGCAGTCAGCCTATCGTACTAGGCTCTAGGAGCTTGTTTTAGTCCATAAAGTGCTTTCTTCAATTTAAAGACATGCTTAGGAAACTTTGGGTCGATGAAACCTTTGGGTTGTTCTACAAAAACTTCTTCTTGTAAATACCATTTAGAAACACACTCTTTACATCTATTTGGCATAGTTTAAACTCCATGGAGCAAGATATAGCTAATAGAGTTTTAATGGAATCTAATCTAGGTACCGGTGCAAATGTTTCATCGAAATCAATGCCTTCAACTTGTGTATAGCCTAGAGCTACAAGTTGAGCCTTGTTTCTAACCACACCACCATTTTCAACTGATTTGTTTTTGTAAATCAATTTTATACCAATGATATTAGAATCAGTAGATCTTGGAATTAGAAGGTAATAATCCTTTCTAATAAACTAGTTCAGCTCTTCGTGCATGACATTATTCCAGAATTCATCTTTTAAAGCTTCATCAATATTCTTCAGTTCATTTAAAGAAACATAACTTGAGTAAGAAATCTGGTTTATAACTCTACGTGTTAGTATCATACCTTCTTTGATCTTACCGATGACATTTTGTTCGTGATGATTCTTCTTCACTGTTAGCCCAAGGTTGTATTACAAACAATCCATAAATGATTTTGATGATAACAAAAGATTCTAAGTTTTAAAGACTTTAGATTTTATATTGTCAATCCATATTTTCCAAGTTATTTCTACAAAAGGATTGAGTTTATCTCACCAAACATCTTCTCAATACACTTGAAGACCTTTACACAAGTTGATAGAAAAATTATTCAATATTATTTTTGTCTCCAGGTCTTTTAGGTGTCGACACATACAGGACATGTGTCGACACATTGCACTCACACCCGAGACATGTTTTTCAGACCAAAACATGCGTCGACACATTGACCTTATGGTGTTGACACATTGCACTAACTCTCGAGTGCTCATTTTTAGTTCAAATTTCACGTGTCAGCATATCCCATTTCATTTGTCAGCACATTCCACATTTTTGAAGATTTTCCGGAAAGACGTCAGATGCATCAAATCTCTCCTTAATTCATAGGTAACTTTCCAACGGCTACTTTCACCTACACCCGACCACCGTTGAAGGCAAATTGCTTTAAATACAAGACCAGGAGCTGAAGAATGCTAGAGCTCTCACCTGAACACACGAATTTGCAATAACTTCCTGACCTAACTTCTTGAGAACGTGAGAAAGCTTTGAAGAAGAGAGAAGCTCCGCACCTACAGAGAAGGTCTGCTATTTCGCTGCCATATTTCAAGCCTTCTATAGTAAATCTTATCTTCTTCCTACCCTTTGTGCCTCATACTTGTATATTCGGCTTTAAGAGCCAAAACGTGAGTTTTCATTTTGTACCCATTCAAGTTAAACCTTGTGAGTGTTGGGTAAACACTGAGTCCTACCCTTGTGAGTAGAAGAAATCCCTAGGTTTTGGGATTTGAGAAGAATAGTTGAAGCGTAAGCTCGAAAAACGCTTTGTGAAGGTTCCTTAGCACCCGGGAAGCTAAGTTGTACTAGCTATTTGATAGATAGTGGAGAAAGCCCAAAGAAGTCAATTGCCTTGGGGGTGGATGTAGGCAAGAGTTTGGCCGAACCACCTAAAATTTACGGTGTCATCTCTCCAACCCCTATCTCTTTTGTTTTATTCTTATTCACATGTTCATTGCTCTTGAGATTTATTGTGCTTTGTGTTTTAAGTCTGGTTGGAAAAGGTTAATTTTTATTAAAACCCAATTCACCCCCCTCTTGGGTTGCTGCATAGACTTTCAATTGGTATCGAAGCTGAGGTTTCACTCTTTTAATGGCAACCCTAATTAGTGCGTCCTTAGCCGAAGGTCAATCCACAAATAGACCACCTCTCTTCAATGTAACTTGTTATAACGATTGGAAAGCAAGAATTAGAATCTATATTCAAGCTGTAGATTATAATTTACGGAGAATAATCTGTAATGGCCCTAGATTTCCTAGAAACAAGGAAGGTATATTGAAGGATGAAAAAGAATTTGATGCTGATGATTTAAAACTCATGTCTTTAAACTCAAAAGCTATGAATGTATTATATTGTGCTCTAGATTCAAATTAATTTAATCATATTTCCGGTTGTGAGACCGCAAAAAAAATTTGGAATAAACTCCAAGTGACTCATAAAGGTACAAATCAAGTGAAGGAAACTAAAATCAGTATGCTTGTTCATAGTTATGAGTTTTTTAAGATGAAATCCGATAAATCCATCTCATCTATGTTCATTTGCTTCACTAATATTGTAAATGGTCTTAAATCTCTCGGTAAAGAATATACTAATGATGAAATGGTGAGAAAAATTATTAGGTGCTTACCAAAAACTTGGGAACCCAAGGTCACTGCAATTCAAGAAGCTAAAGATTTGACAAAACTCTATTTGGATGAGCTCCTGGGTTCTCTCATGACACATGAGATGAACCGAGTAAAGGGAGATGAGGAAGAAGGTAAAGGAAATAGAGGAATTGCTTTGAAAGCCTCATGCTCAAGTGGTGATGAGTATTTCAAAAATGATGAAGAAATGACATTATTGTGTCAACACATTAGCCTGCATTTCTTATACCCCTTAAAAAGGCTCTCGGGTACATGCGCTATGTGCCGACACATTGATCCAATTTATCGACACATCTTTCGGGCACTGTGTTTTTAAAATTGGGTGCACGCGTGTTCTATCAAATCTCTTTAGGGCTAGGGTCAACACATTTCCCCCTTTCCTTTTCGCAGACCTCTCTCTCTCACCCAAGCCGTTCTGATTTCTCTCTTCCCTACAAAATCCTCTCACCTTCCGGCCACCTCTTAAAATCCTACCGCCAACGTCTCTCCTGCCTCTGCTGAGATGTCCTCCAGTCGCCCCAAGCGCTCCAATCCTTAAACGCCATCATCGGCTAGTTCTTGAGCGCGAAAGAAAGGGAAAAATGTTGAGGAAGTTATGCCCTCTACCGAAACCTATATCTACAGGTCAGGTCTCTGTAAGAATAGGTTTCTACAAGATTTTAGGGGTAGAAAAGTTATTGCTGGGAGATGGGCTGATTTCAAGTGGGGTTTAGTGACAGTGGATTTGATTTTAAGGATATGTTTGAGTATCAAGGATGGAGAGTTTTTGTTAACTTGAAGGTAGATTGTTGTGTATATCTTGTGAAATTGTATATGTAACCTTCAACACTCTACATCTGAATCTGTCACTAGTTATGTAAATGAGAAAATTTTGGATTTATCTGCAACATCCTTAAATTCATTGATTACTGCTCCCACTGGTGGAAAGAAATTTTATGATGCTTATACTTGGATGAGAATGTCTGAGTTAGAACCTCTAAATATTCTTAGGGTTGTGTTGGATAATCCAAACCTAAACAAAGTGTTTAAACCCACCGCAAGTGACTTAACAATCCATCGACGTATATTACATCACATGGTGTGCCATGTTATTTTACCAAGGACTGGTAAATTTGAGTACTTTACCTTTTTGGAGTTATTTATCATGTACTGTTTAATCACCCGTACCCGAATGAATCTTGGCAATTTGATGATAAATCACATGAAGACTTCCTCTGAAAAGAAAAGGCAATGACTGCCTTATGGGATGTTTTTCACTCACCTATTTCATGCCCTTGAGATTGAATTATCTATGGAAGTTAGGGAGAAACCCAAAGATCAAGAGTATAACCAGAAAACTCTTAAATTGATGGGTTTTATGCAAAATGCGGATGAGGAATGGGTGAAGAAAGGTGTGGTGACACCTCAGAAGATTGGTGACAAGGGTTCTAGGTCTGAAGAAGATAATGATGATGAGGAAGCCACTGAAACCGCTACTAGGACTCTTATAGAAGAGCATACCCCTATTTCTGTCTCTCCTCTACCTTTTGGATATACCTCCCGGAAGGCTGCTGCTGGTAGGTCTCATCAGCCTCGATTAAACTCACTTGAGGTCTCTCCATGGATAAGATTAAGAAAGAGCAGAAGAAATTGGGAACGAATATGGAGGATTTGGCCAGTTGTATGAAGACCGGGTTTGAAGACATCAATACGATGCTTGTTGACCACACTGAACATCTTGAGATTTTCTCTAAGGATATGAAGAATCTTAAGCATCAAGTTTCCAATAGCATCAAAGTGGCTAGCAATGTGATTCAAAAATAAGTGGATGAGTTTGCCTCGAATAAACATCGTTTGGCATTAAACTTGCTCTAAGAGACATTTCATCGAACACTTAGTACCTAAACTTTAGCTAGTCATAACCCATTCATGCCCATACTCAATCCAACTAATAAAAATAAACTCAAACACTAATCTAATATTAAGGAAGTGAAATGGAACGTAACAAAACATTTAATCAGCCAACCAAGTCAAAACTCAAATCTGGAGTATAAATGGAACAAGGCATTCGGTCCACATATGTTCTGCAACTGAAATGGAAGTGCAATATAAATGGAAGATTCGGTCTACACAACAGCAAGAGAAAATGCAATGAAAAGAGACTCCAAACTAAAAGAACCGAAAGCAACTAAGTACTCCAAAAGCTCAAAAGAAACTAAGCCAAAAGCAACAAGCTTTTGGTCTCTACTGTAGCAGCAAGAGAAGAAAAAGCAACAAGAGAAAAACAATGAGGAAAAGTCTTGGAGCTTTTGGAAACTCAACAGCCACCCAAAAGCAACCCACAAACCAGCCAAAATGTAACTTTCGAACTCCTCCCTTTCGGCACCAAAATTTTCTCTTTCAAACCTGCTTTTGGGGGGGCTTTGGTCGTGACTCAGCACCAGTCCTAGGGCCTCTTTTCGTTTTCCAAAAATGCCCTCAAATATGGCGTCAGACGTGTCGCGCTCGACTGGCGCTCAACGTCGGCCCGAGCGTCCTTTGAAAAAATTCACACAGATCTGTAACGTGCGACCACCGCTCGACGTGCCGCTCGAGCGCCCATGATGAAGTTCACACAGAGGCTTAACGTGCGATCAGCGCGCGACGTCACGCTCGAGCGGCCAGCAGAATTCACACAGAGACTTCACGCGCGATCTGCGCGTGACAGCGCGCTCGAGCGGCTCCGGATTTTCTCTTCACACTCGACAGTCGCGCGACGACCGCTCGACCGACCCCTTTGATGCCAGCCTCCCTCTCACTTCCATGAGCTCACTTCATCTCCATTGTTCATGTGCAAAACATAAAAACATAAGTTAATATGGGAAATATTCCAATCATATTTATGAAAATGTAGACATGAAAATATGGTGAGAGAGGAGAACGCAAATAATTTAAAATTACTCAATTACACTTGCTTTTGTCAAAATTAACAATTCGCCCCTTACTAATATCCAAAAGCATAATTTTCTCATTTCCTAGTAGAAATGGTGTAATTGTGGAACTTTCTCAAGTGATAAATTAGCAAAATTGTGATACAATCAGAGGCACGGTGAGAGAGAGAGAGAGAGGGTGCGGGATGAGTTTATGAGAAGTGAGAGATTGATTTTTGGATTTTGGGAGTGAAGTAACCTAGGTGTCGACTCATATGCCTTGAAAGATTTTAATGTGAGCAAATGAAGCATCGTGTGAAAACTGTCAATTCCAAAACATGTGTCGACACATAGTGAGGCAAGTATCTACACATTGCACATGCACAGAACTGTGGTGTCAACACATATGTTAAATGTGTCGACACTGCTAAATAGCCTCTCAGGTGTTGACCAACGTGTCGACACATGGTTGAATAGTTTTGACACATACATCTTCTAGAAAAATACTATAGCAAGTCTAGAAGTGTCCACACATGACATGCAAATGTATAAAATGATATGTTTTCATGGAGAAAATTTATGATAACAACCAATATACGCATGCACAACACATTTTAACATCAAAATTTTTCCAAACAATATATGAATGATACAATCATGAATTCTCCGGAACAAAAATCATTCGGAGGCGAAAATTTTTCCAAACAATATATTTGATTTCTTGATGAATGAAGCAAAAATGATCATCATTGAGAGGTTTCGTGAAGATCATGTTGTAGATCAATGCTTTCAAACTCAAGAACAATGTCACTCTTTTGAGCATGATCACGAATAAAATGATGTTTAATCTCGATATGTTTAGTCCTTGACTGTTGAATGTGATTTTTTAAAAGATTTATGGCACTTTTGTTATCACACTTAATTGGGATGAGTGAATATTTAAGATTAAAATCATCCAATAGTTGTTTCTTCCACAATATTTGTGCAATACAATATAGTCAGTCTCTGTGGTTGATAAAGTCATAGAATTTGTTTCTTACAATACCATGACATTAGAGATGGGCCAAGAAATTGACACGCACCACTAGTCCTTTTCTATCAATTTTGCAACCGGCATAATCAGCATCTGAGTATCCTTGTAAGTTAAATTCAACACTCTTAGGGTAAAACAAACAAAGATTTTGTCTGCCAACAAGATAAAAAAAATATTCTCTCGACTGCAAGGAGGTGAGACTCCTTATTGCAAGACTGAATTCGAGCACACATGAACACACTGAACATAATATTTGGTCTACTTGTTGTAAGGTAAAGTGAGGAACCAATTATACCTCGATACTTCGTTTGGTCAACATCCTTACCTATCTCATCGTTTTCCATTTTGGTTGATTGACTCAAGAGCATACCCATCGGTTTTGAATTGTTCATTCCAAATTGTTTGAGTAGATTTCTTGTGTATTTTGCTTGGTTTATGAAGTTGCCCTCATTACTTTGTTGAATCTGAAATCTGAAAAAGTAATTCAAATCTCCCACAAAGTAATTACTAGAACCAAATATGATATCATGAAAGTAAATTTGAACAATAAGTAAATCATTACTTTGTTTGATCTGAAGTCCAAGAAAGTAATTCAACTCTCCCACGAGGCTCATCTCGAATTCACCATCCATGACTTTAGAAAATTCTTCACAGTGATATCATCAATCTAAGTTTGAACAATAAGCAAATCATTTTTCTTGTCCTTAGTGAAGAAAGTGATATTAATCATACCTTGTGAAAATCCATTGTCAATAAGGAAAGAACTGAAACTTCCATACCACGCTCACGTTGCTTGCTTTGAGCCATAAAGTTCTTTTGTGAGCTCAACACATGATGTGGTAGTTTCTCATCTGCAAATACAGGAGGTTGTTTTACATAAACTTCATTAGAAAGAAAACCACCGAGAAAATCACATTTCACATCCATTTCAAATAATTTAAAATCTTCAAAACATGAAAAGGCAAGTAACATGCGAATAGATTTTAATCTAGCAACAACTGCAAAGGTTTCATCAAAATTAATGCACATATTGCCTTGTTCCTTACCACAACCCCATATTCATCCATTTTGTTTCGATAAACCAATTTTGTTCCAACAACTAGATGATCCTCAAGTCTAGGAACTATATGTCATACTTGGTTTTTTCTCAAACTGTTTTAACTCATCCTCCATAGAATGGATAAAACATTCATCATCTTTAGCCTCATAAATATTCTTAGGCTCAATTTGAGACAGTAAAAGAAAATTTTTAGCATGGTTTAACGAAGAGTGAGTACTTACACATTTCTTTACATTACCAATCACCTAATCAATAGGATTCTTGATGAACTTCCAAGAACCCAATGTTCCTTGACTTCGGTTGTCTTCAAGCATTCCTACAAAAAAGGATCAAGTCTTGAGTTTTGTTACCCAATTCTTTTCAGGTCCTTTGGTGTTACCTAACCCTATCCTCAAGGATATAAATATGATTTCAGGGTTTACAAGGGTATGATTTGAAAACACTCGAGACATGTTTAAATTACCAAAGTTGAGATAAAAACGTTTTTTGCTCGGTTTAAAAAATATGACGTGGGTGATTCAAATCCTTACTAGAAATAAGACCCTAGAGTTACAAAATTTACCCTAGGGTCTTGAGTCTTCACTTCTGAGTTGTTTCCAATTATTTGATTTTTCCTTGTGCATTTCACGCTCATTTGGATCTTGTTGAATATCCAATTCAATAACTTTTATTGTTATGATCAAAATATGGATTATGAGTAAAAGTCAACAAGGGATTTAGTCAGAGATATTATTCCGGTCCTAGTGGCTCATGTGGAATACAACATGGTGGAGGGATAGATAAGCAAATAGTTGTTAGCCAAAAAGATTTCACAAATCAATCTCATATTTTCAGGGGTTAATTGTCATATGTTGATGTATATGATCAATATTTTAGAAGCCAAAAATTTGAAATAAAATAATACAATAGAAATAATGAAAAATACTTTTTCATGTGGTCGTATGACCTCGATTTGAAATCCCTAACGATCCCACACTATATGACAGCTAGGGTTTTCTGAGAAAGACTATAAGATAGTTTCAGTAAATAGTTGGCCATCAAAAACATTGAAAAGAGAGAATTCCTAGATGACTATGAGGAGTGGAATAAAAAGATTCAGAATATTTGGTCTGCTTAAGTGGCGAGATCAAAAAGTTCTAGAAAATTCGCAAAGTCTGTTCGGCAAATCAGTGTTTATATTCTTCCGCACTAACTTTCAGTGGTATTAGAGCAAAGGTTGGTCGAATCTCATTCTCTTGATATCAATTCAATATTTTATTAAAGAACATTGTTGGTATCCGAATATGATTTGTTTGAAAAATGTTTTTCAAATATTGTTTCATCCTTTGAGGTTTTATGAAATTGCATGAAAATAATTTTTTTTAACCTTCTTTTTACGAATTGGATGAGATTCTATCGTTGTATTATTTTGAACAAAATTTATGTTGTTCGTTTCAAGAGATTTTGATTATTCTTGGGACATTAATTTTTCAAAAATCATATTTCAAAGTATCGGAGGAGATCAAATCCATCGATGGCAGTGAGGTGGGACTTGCTGCAACACCATAATCATGACATCTATAGCTGGAGCTTCACATGGCATGACCGGCGCTGTTTCTGGCCAAGGTAGGCAGTGGCGCAGCTCGGAAGTGGAGCCTCAATGTTGGAGGCCATGGGCAACACCTAAACACACTTGGAACCAAGTGGGGTGCACGAGCTTGGCCATGCCTCACCATGGCCAATTATGGCGCACCCTGATCTGGGGTTTGTAGTTCTCTGGCCTGCCTGCAGATTGTCAGACACAACTAGTAGTGGTGTTTGCAGATTGTCAGGCACCAACGAATGAGATCCCCATGTCGCATGCTTGGGCCAAAGAGGTAGGGCAACTCCAAATGAAGTATTGTAAGTTTTTTGGTTGACCATCAGAATCTCAAAAAAACTTGTGACGACTGTTAGCATGGAAGGGATGGATGCATAATATTTTGGTTGCTAAGATGTGAAATCGAAACACTCAAGGTCTGAGATCACAAGACCTGAAGATTATTGAAGATTGAAGGATCAATCGAAGACAAGATAAAGATAGTTTGTCAAGATCAATCGTTGTCTTATAGTAATGGACAAAACTATTAAAGCTGAGGTTACGACCTATAGAGGATCGACAAAGCAATGAGATACTAGGCAAAATACAAGTAGATCCTTTTATAAATACTGAAGTATCACAAAAGAGAACCAACTTTCTATAATGTACATACTAAAGTACAAACCGGAAAGACTACAGTGGGAAAAACTAAGAAAATTGAAGATCTCTAATCCTCATCATCAGTATAATTTAGGTATGAGATGTTGACAAAGTTATATGAGTGTGGAGTAATCCACCTATAGCCTCTCCCTTCTATCAGAACATCTAGGTCAAGTTTGACATAGACACGAAAACTCAACCCTAGAGTGAACACGCACCGTATCTTTTCGACATTACTCCCAAAGTAGAATACGGTATCCTTATAGAGGATCTTTCTGTGTATGGCACAGCAGCCAGGATGCCACAACAAGTAGACACATCCTCTTGCGCATAGTATTGTCACGTCTTCACAGTACACATTAAGTATGCATGTCTCATGTCAACGCCCATGCATATCATTCATGATATGCAACACCTTAATCATACTTGAACATCAAAATATTCCTTTCCAATTGGGAAACACTTGGGAACACACTTTAACTCACATACTAGGATATATAAGCTCACCACCTGAGTAGAAGGGACACAGAAATCACCACCCAATGTAATCCAACACTGGATACAGAGCAAGAACTCACCACCTATCGGAATCTACTGATGGATAAGAGTTTGGAGAAGAAATCCTACTTCAAAGAAGATTAAGGCTCAAGTTGTATAGACACACAAATATATCTTTTTTGATTGCTAGAGAACGGTTTAAATAGTAGAGCTTTGAATAGACCCCCCAAGCATGAGTAAATGAAAAAGACAACTTCAAAAATATTAATTGAGTCTTATTCGAAATTTCAGCACCATGGTTGCTCCGACGACAGATGTTCTAAAGAAGAAGGATTTTCAGTGGACCAATGAGGTTGGAAGTAGTTTCCAAATGTTGAAGTCCAAACTTGTTGAAGCACCAATTCCAATAATACCAGATTTTTCTAAGTCATTCCAAGTAGAGTGTGATGTGTCAAATGTCGGCACATGAGTTGTTATTTTGCAAGGAGGAAATTATGTTGCTTATTTTTCAGTGAGAAACTTAGTGATTATGTGAGACCCCGACTTTATTTCTGTCATTTTGTAGTTTATGACTCCTAAGAAATGTTGTTTATGACTCCTTAAGTGTGTATTACTCAAATTATTGAAAAAGACATGCATGGGTAAAATAATCTAAAATTATGTCTAGGTGGAATTTTTCCCCTAGCATTTTTATGCATCTTTAGCTATGATTTAAATGTTATATTGTTTGCAATGTTTAATAGCATTAAATTTTAGTACTTGGGATTAATTAAATTAATCATTTTAATTGTTGGAATATATCTCTAAGTTTGCAATATTTGGAAGAAATTGAATTAGGGACTTTGATTCTTGAAAAAAAAATGTATGAAGGACATGTTAGGGTTAGTTTATGAAGTAGCAAAAATAAGATAAAATAAAATAAAAGAGAAGTGAGGGAGAAGGGGGGGGGGAGCTCACGTGAAGAAGGGAAACGAAGGGGGGAAGGGCAGCTTTGTCTTTTCCTTCCCCCAAGCCTTTTCATGCCTAACACACCCCCCCTTCCGCACATCTCATTCCCTTGCCCTAACCCGCACATTTCACTTGCCCTAAAACACCCAACCGAGAAGAAGAAAGGAGAAGGAAGAAGAAGAAGAAGAAAAAGAGAGGAAGAATACGACGGAGAAAGAGAAGAAAAACAAAGGTAAAGTCCGGCCCTTGCTATGAGAAATCTTTGTTGGCCGAATATACCCATTACCTCATTTCTCTCACATTTTTCTTGGATGATAGCTTGTTGTGTGTTAGGTTGTTTTCTCCTTGTGTATATGTTGTTTATATGTTGCTTTCTTTAAGAATAGTATAGATCTTACAAGAAACTTGAGAGAGTTGAAGGGAGGAGAAGAAGTTTCGGTAATGGTGCTGCTCTTTTGTGAAAAATCTCATGAGAAACCGTGGATCTATTGGTTTGTTGTTGGGTTCTGTTGATTCTTTCTTTTCTTCGGTTTGCATGCTGAAATGATGAAGATCTTGGAGTCTAGGAAGACATGTACGGTTAGATCTTGGGTTATGGTTTCATGGGCAACATTGATGCACCCTAAGTGTATGATAGAAAGCCTAAAAGAGGACTGAAATCTGTTTGTGCATGTATGGACGAATCTATTGGTTTGATGTATTAGGTTGTATGCATGTTAGTCTGTCACGCCCCGAACGCCATCCCGCAGGGACCGTGACAGCCGCGAGCAATCCCCAAGAAAGCTCCAGCGTTCGTACATTCATACTTACAGCGGAAAAATACAGAATCGCGAGAGAAGCGAGCCAACTCATATCATGATTAAGGTTCTCAATAAACTTGCATCTTAATACATACATAACATGTTTTAACATTAACAAGTGACAGATCTCATCGATCAAGTCACAACAACAAAACATAGAATAATATTTCTTCTAAGTCAAGTAGTCCTCCTGACTTCCTTCTCCTGAGGCATCTGGAATGACACAATTTTAAAAACGTGAGTCAAAAAGACTCAGTAAGGGAAAAAACATAACTTTAAAACATGCTCTTGACTTGAACTTGCTTAATCATGAGAAATCATAATTCATGATGCACATGCATTTCATGAGTATGCATATGCACTTGCTTGTAGGCAAAAACTTGTTTTTAAAATTGGCCCCTGGCCCTTGAAAACATTTCCTTCATAACTTGTGGGCTAATTACGCTCCAATTAACCCCTGGAGTCCGGGTTGTGCGTTCCCATTGGAACCGTCTCCCTTACCCTTGGAGACTTTTCATTTGGTCGAGCTAGCCCGTAGTTGCCCCAGGCCTGATGGCTAGACACGACCCTTGGAGGCCCACACCTTCTCTGTCACGCCCCGAACGACATCCCGCAGGGACCGTGACAGCCGCGATCTATCCCCCGGATAGCTCCAGCGGTCTTACTTACATTCTTACGTGCTTTCGGCGGAAACGTATTAGGATCGCGAGGGATTCAAGCTAATTCATACATAATCAGGGTTCTCATTAAGTTTGCATACAAAATACATATAACATATTAAACCCAACTAGCGACGATCAAGCCACTATCATCAAAATTATGAACATAATTCTTGTGCTTCTATGTCAGGTAGTCCTCCTGACTCTCTTCACCTGAGGCATCTGGAATGACAAAATTTTAAAAACGTGAGTCAAAAAGACTCAGTAAGGGAAGGACATAAATTTAAAATATTTTTTTACTTGTACATGCATAATCATGAAAAAGAAACTTAATTCCTGATGCACATGCATGTCATGGATATGCATATGCTCTTACTTGAATTCGGCCCCAGGCCCTTGAAAATATTTCTTTCATACTTGCTTATAAAATTGGCCCTTGAAATTTACTTATTCATATCCATTACTGTGGGCTTGCTCCATTTAACCCCTGAAGTCAGGGTTGTACGTTCCCTTTAGAACCGTCTCCGATTTCCCTTGGAGACCTTACATACGGTCAAGCGAGCACACCTTCTCGCATTCGTCCTTCAGTGGCTAGACATGACCCTTGGAGGCCCACACCTTCTCAATGTCCTTCAGTGTCGTTTGCACAGCCTCTTGGATTCACCCACCCTTCTCGCATTCTTCCTTCGGTATGGGAGTCCATCTTGATGGTACGGTACCGACCAGTGCCCCTTGACTTAACTTATCGTTTCATAAAACTTTCCATAGTCTTTTCCATAAAATCATTGCATAACATTCTCTTTAGAAAAATTCATGCAATGCACATGTCATGTCATGCTTGATCAAAATCTCATGCTTGTTCATTAAACGATGCAGTGTGTCATTCCAGTTTTGAAAAAGAACCACTTACTGTCCACTTACAGTTTCCACTTACTATTCCACTTACACTTGGTCTTCCTTGGTAGTGTATAAAGACACGTAGATCGCCTACAAGCGATTCAAATATTTCTTAGACTTAAGAAATAGTACGTAATCATATAAATTAAACATTTGCATTTTTGAAATCGGTTATCAACCAAAGATATATATATCACTGAAATTCTTTTAATCATTTAAAATATTTTATTTACTCTTTTCTTTAACTAATATTCAAAACTTAGGTTATTTAATCATTAATATTTTTATTTCAATATAATATATATATATATTTATACATGTCTTGATTAGGGTTCAATCGACACTAATGGATTTAGGATTAAACCTAAGTCTCTCATTATTTCATGTGCTCTACTAAAACCTTACATTAAACCAATAATAACTTTAATCACGATTATATCTTGACTTAAACCTTAACCTTAATTAATTCGAGATACTAACCCTAACTAGGGTTTCGTATATTTTTATTACATGTTCATGGTTCCTCAATTATCAATCCAATTAGCCTAATCCCCTATTTCAAATATCCAACACAACAATTATAACCTATTCATCATAATTTACAATTAGGGTTCCTTCACCTTAAACATTTGGCCAACACTAAATTTTATGCATCCTTTAATCGCAACTTCAACTCCAATGGTGATCCCATCCTCCATTCAACAATTTCACAACCTAGGATCTAAGAATCCAAACACCAACACAATATATCATGCATTATACCATTCGGCCAGCACATGTTTTTCGTCCAAATAATTATGTTTTCTTTTGTTTCCTTCAATTTGCATGCATAATTTACATAACATAATTATCTACCATGCATTAGACCTAAGCATACACATACACAAAATTATACATGAAGACCTAAGCATATCTTATTCGGCCATACTTCAAAATGTCACATTTTCATGCTAAAAATTATAACATGCATATCCTTTGCATTTATGACCTATTTGCATGCATTAACTTCATATCTTCATCAAATGCTCCCATCAACATTAGATCTACACTTTAGTAATTTCAACAACAATAGACCTAATGAAATATCCAACTTAAATTCGGCCAAACATAACATAAGTCTAGATCTAAACTTATCTAACATACAATCCTTGCATTTTTCCAACATTCAAACTTAGATCTCATATTTATATGGCCGGATCTAGCATTATACTTTAGGGTTGATTACATAACCTCAAGATTTAGCAAAACTCAAGATCCTATTATACAACATTCGGCCATCACTATATTCAACCAACAACATCACATTTTTGGCCTTACCTTGGTGATTATCCCAAGCTTGAGTACCTAGCACAATAAAAATACCCTAGGTTAGTACTTATGAAAAACTTTAGGCAAGATCAATAAATAGAATCAAGCCTACCTCTACCTTCACCAAACTTTTACCCAAACTCCTCCTTCTTCCAAGTTTCGGTTCACCCTCCTTAGAATATATCCAAGCTTGATTTGAGGTGCTAATGTGGGTTCTATGGTGAGGGAATAAAAATTTGGTAAGCTTGAATTATTATTTCTAATGGAAATGATCTAACTTCTTCAAGAGAAATGAGGCTAATGAGTAGGGTTTTCAAGGAAGAAAATGGGGTTGCACAAGGAGAGATTTGGTCATCACAATGAGAGATCTAAACTTGAGCTTTTGGAGTGTGACTTAAAAGGCAAGAGGAATGTGATTTAGAATGCAAGAGGAAAAGAGCAAACTTGGATCTTAGATGGATGGTTCGGCCAAGTGAAGAAAATGGGAAGGTTGAGAGCAAGTGAAGTGTTCGGCCAAGGGAGGGAGAAATAGAGTGAAGTGAAATGCTAAGTGTGAAGTGTGAGACAATTGAATCTCCCAAGGAGAGTTAATGCTATGACAAATGACAAGGGCAAAGTGAAAATGACATGAGAGAAGTTTGAAGGAGGAAAAGGGGGATGAATGGGGTTTGGCCGACCAATGCTCTCCTTCTCTCCTCTTTTCACTTCAACTTTTTCTCACATCAATCCTTGTCCCCTAAAGCTTATGACCTTGGCATTGATTTCTCTCTCTCCTCACTTGATCCATACGTGAAGCTCATCCACCTCCCTTGCTTTTTCTCTTTTTCTCTTCCAATTGTGTTGTCTTGTCAATTAAGTGCTCTTACACTACTTACACCCTCACATTGCAATTAACTTTTGGCTTTTCTCTTTCACCTCATGCCCATCACGTAAAAGGCCCTCTCTTTAACTCTCCTTTGCTTTGTTTGGTTGCCTTCCAACCAACTTAGTTACTCTCATATTTGAAATGCAACTAACTTTCAACTTGGTTACTATTTTACCTAACTTATCTCCTATAAGCTCTCTAGCTTATCTAGTTCATTCTCTTAGCTTATCATCTCATAAGCATGATCCCTTATCTTATGATAGTGGCCCTAGCCTATCTCTACAATAGCCACATTAACTTATTGTATGAAAAGTTTCCCTAACTTATCATTATGCTTGCTTATCACTATGATAAGCAAGTGTGCTTATCATTTTAAATCTCTCTTAACTTATTATGTGTCTAATAACTTATCATCTATTATTCTAATGATAATTCAACTTATTAATTTAGGTCAAATAATAATAATATAGGCCACCTATTAATGATACACAAAAATATTCAACACTTAAAAGAAATTCATGATTTTATTCCTATTTAATTATTTTCGGCCTATATATAAAAATCTTTAATCATAATCTAAATTTTGTGGATTATGAAATATTTTAGGCAAATGAAATATAAATTCATAAGAGAGAAACTCACCTTGCAAATTTCGGCTCCTAGGAAAAATATAATTTAGGTTTTGCATAAAATGACAAGAAATTATTTAGGACATTTCATGAAATAAAATCTCATTTTAATTGATGTACCATAACATAAAACTTAGGCCATACATTGGCCAAAAATATGGCCCCATAATAAAATTAAAGCTAATACATTGGAAACTAAAAGATAATACATAAGAAATAACATAGGAAATAATCGGGGTCTCACATTCTCATTGTCCTTCAGTGTGGTTTGCACAACCTCTTAGGATTCACTCAACCTTCTCGTATTCGTCTTTCGCTTTGGGAGTCCATCATGATGGTACGGTACCAACCAGAGCCCTTAACTTGACTTATCTTTCCATAAACTTTCCATACGACAATGCATAAAAATTCACTTTAGAAAAATCATGCATTGCTCATGCCATGCCATGCTTGCTCGAAATATCATGCTTGTTCATGAATCAATGCAGCGTGTCATTCCAGTTTTCATAAAAGTGTAAGTTTCTACTTACAATTTCCACTTACCTCGGTCTCCTTGATTATGAATAAAGGTACAAAGATCGCCTACAAGCGATTCAAACACCTCTTAGTTACTAGGAATTAAGTACATAATCATACAAGATAAATATTTGTATATTACTCGGTTTTTTCCAAAAATATATTTCTGAAAAATATTATATCATTCTCAAGGGTTTACATAAAAACTCTTATTAACCATTCTTACTTAGGATTCTAATTAGCAAGCTAATTGCTCTATAATTAAACCCTAATCTTTCTTTTATTTCATACATTAAACTAGGTCTTTAAGTTCATCAATTACTAACCCTAATCATAATTAAACCTTGGCTTTGATATTTGAATCTCCATGCAACCCGAGACATTATTCTTTGATAGGTTTTACATTTTTCTCCTCATATGATCAAGGTTCTCAAATCCTTAGCTTTGATATTCATATCATTAAAATTACATTTCACTTTGCCCTAAATAGGATTTGGCCAACATTAAATCATTCTAATTGAACCCTTAATCCATGCTTAACATTACAAGGCCTTGATAATCATTTTAACCCGAGCCCTTTAAGCCTTATTATCTTTGTTTTTCTCTTACATGTATGGTGTGTTTTATCATCGAACTTAAGCTTTAATCCTCTAATCCATTTGGCCATAACCCTAATTTCATTTATCCATCACAAGCAAATATAATTTCATTGTAATAAGCTTGCCATTAGGGTTTTTCTTTTACTAGGTCATTCGGCCATGCTCAATTTCAAGTGTTCCTTGTCTAAAATTTCTTCTCCAATGGTGATTTCATCCTCCATTTTCAGATTCACAACCTAGGATCCACAAATCACAAAACAACTTCAAGATCTAGCAATACATCATATTCGGCCAACACCCATATTTATAGAATAATTAGGTTTTCTTTGGTTCTTTTGATTTGCATGCAAACTTCTACATTTCAAGACTAACTTATATGCATATGTTTACTAAAATTACATATATCATGGTCATTCATCAAATCTATACTTGAAGATCAAAGGCATACAAGGTTTAGCCAACACCAACTCACAACCTTTCATGCCAAAACTTGCAACATGCATTTCCTTTTGCATTTTCTAACATTCAAGTTCAAATCTCATGCTTATATGGCCAGATCTAACATCACAACACAACTTAGGGTTGGTTTTCTAAGCTCAAGATCTAGCAAAAATCAAAGCACAAACTCAAGATCCAACCAAGGGAAGCATTCGGCCCACAACAATTTTTAGCACCAACGACCATATTTGGCCTTACCTTGATGATTGGACACAAGCCTTGCTAAAAGAAGAGCACCTAGCATAATAACATATCTTAGGTCAGAGATTATAAAGAACTCAAGCCAAAACATCATGTGAAAATCAAGTCTACCTCTACCTTCCACTAGTCACACGATTTTCACCAAGATCCTTCCTTAACCCCAACTTTCGGTTCCACCTTTAGGAATGGTTCCAAGGGCTGAGATTTGTGTCTTCAAGGTGCTAAGATAAAGGTTTATGGTGGGGAAAAGATAAGTGTTTTGGTTACAAGAGGAAGGAAGCAAGACTTAAGCCCAAAGAGAGGAGTTTCGGTCAAGAGAGAAAAAGAGAAAGAGAGTTGAATGAGAGTGTGCTATTCGGCCAAGGCAAGTGAGCATTTGAAATGTGAAGGAGTGGGGAGAGGGGGGGGGGGTAATTCGTAGAAGGCCATTTTGAATCTCACTTCAATTATGACAAGGACAAGAGAGTTGAAAGTGACAAGGACAAGAGAGTTGAAAGTGACAAGAGGAAAAAGGGGTGAAATGGGGTGGGGCAAGGCCGATCAATGCAAGGTCACTATCACTCCTTTTCTCTCACGTTCTCTCACCTCATCTCTTTGTCCCCTCAAGCCTTGCCCTCCCACGTGAACTCCTTGCCATTTCACTTTATTTTCTCTCTTCTTTGGCTTAGCTTTCACGTGAACATCCATTTTATAGCTTTTCTCTTCCTTTGTCTTGTCTTATCCATTAAATGATTATCTTATCTCTTCTTAACTCTTCACATGGACCACAACTTTAAGAATTTTGCACCCTCCTTGCTCTTTACGTGAATGACTTTGTCTCTTGGTTTGATTCTTGTTTAGTTCACTTATGTTGTTCGGTTCCAACTCAACTAACTTAGTTACTCTTGTCACACACATATGCATTCTAACTTATCTCCTATAAGCACTTTAGCTTATCTAGTTCAATCCCATAACTTATCAACTTATAAGCATGACAACCTATCTCAAAATAATTGCTCTAGCCTATCTCTAAGATAGCCACAACAACCTATTATCTTAAAAGCTCTCTAGCTTATCACTATGATAAGCAAGTGTGCTTATCAATTAAATTCTCTTCAAGCTTATCATATATTTAATAGCTTATCATATAATATCTCTAATGATAATTCAAAACTAATAATTAAGGCCACATAATGATGAACAATGCTACCTATTAAAGACACACAAAAATATTTAAATACTTACATGAATTTCATGATTTTCTACTTAATTATTTTCAGCCATAATATATAAATCTCTCTTCATAATTTAATTTCATGGATTATGGAATATACTAAGCAAATGAAAATATAAATCCATAAAAGAAACTTACCTAGCAAATTTCAGATCTTAGGGAAAATAAAATTTAAACTTGCACTAAACTTCCACAGTGAAAAAGAAAATTATTTACAGAAAAATTCTTGAAATAAAATTTCATAATAGTTAATGTACCTTAAACATAAAGCTTAGGTCATACATTGGCCAAAAATATGGCCCCATAATTTAAATTAAAAGCTAATACATAGGAAATAACAAAAGAGATAAACGGGGTCTCACATAGTCTTGTTGAGAACCACCAAGCCCTAAGTGTTTGATACATGGTCAGGTCTGAAAGATGTTTAAGAGAACCAATGATGTACCCTACGTGTTTGATAAAAAGCCTAAAAGAGGGCTGAAATCTATTTGAGCATGCATGGCTGGATGTGTAGTGGTTGTAGTATTGGGTGTTGTTCTTTCATATCTAAATGCGTTGAGGTTCAAAGGAGCTTTGGAAATGAGTGTTGTTGGTTGGAAAACCCATAGCATTCATAAGCATGGCCTGCTATGTTGAAGATCATTGAGAATTATAGAGAAGGCTTGTTAGACTAGTTGCTGAAAACTAGGTGCTGAAATATACCTCTGCAGATTTCAAGGCTCGAATTAGGAGTCTATTCTGATGTAATTGTGCTTATCCCTTAATTTTACGAGGATCCTAGATGGTAGGCCTAGGATCCTCGTAATTGTGCTTAAGCCATACCTTGGATGATTCCGATAACTATTGAGTGAGTTATGCGTTGTTCAAGGCCCGGACGCCAAGCTGCCAGCAGCCTTGCACGTCCGAAATGTTAGCTCATTTCGAATACCTTTTGAGTGACCATTTTAAATCCAAATTTTACGAGTTTGGTCTTGAACTTTAAGTTTATGAACGAAGAACATTTTAAGGTAAATTTCGTGTCATTTAGAGGTGTAATGAATGAGGTGTGGTATTTTGAAAATGGAAGGCTGAGCTGGAAACAACAACAGCGTTGTTGTAGGATTTTCGTCTAATATGAAGTGTTTGTGAAAATGTATAGAAAAGTATGCTGTTGTGAATTTTACCTCAAATCTTGATCTATGAAAGATGAATAGTTCAAAATAAATTTCATGTAATTTGGAGCCATGATTTTGAAGTTGGAGACGTTGGGGCTGCCCGCTTAGACGTCCTCAGCAGCTTGTATTTTCGGGTAAATGTTTTGAGTGGCAAATGAGCTCCAAATTACTTAGAATTTTGATATGTCATGAAAATTGCTATAAGGATCAGTTGGAATCCAAATTCGTATGGCTTTGGCATCCTTAGGATAATATTTGCATTATAGGATCACCATTGAGAAGTCAAACAATATGGGTGATTTTGTGTGATGAGTTGCGTGTAATTGAGTGATTATTCCTTACACTAGTGAACCCCTAAATGACATAAGTATGACTCAATTGTAGGCAAGGTGCTGCCATACGCTCAAGTGGACGAAGGTAAGTGAAAACTTACGCTTTTCCAAAAAATTGGAATGATACACAGCATGACATTATCAAGCATGAACTCTAATTTTATCAAGCATGACATGACATGAGCATTTGCATGAAAGCATGAAATAAGTCATTATGAAAATGGAAGTATGTGAGTTTTTATGACAAATTAAGTAAGGAGCTGTGGTCGGTACCATACCACGTTAAGAAGGTACATCCATACTGAAGGACATTTACTTGAAGGATGGATGTTACCTAGGACGCCCATACTGAAGGACTCACTTCAAATTTTCATCTCAGCACCTATTCAACACTTTTCTCAGCCCTTGAAGCCATCATAGTGGGAGGAACCGAAAGCTGAAGGGCAGTGAAGTTTTTGGTGAAAGCCGAGTGCTTTGGTTGGAGGTAGAGGTAGATTTTGATTTGCATGTGCTATTTTAGTTGTTTTCCTCCATAGTTTCTGACCTTATATACTTTTATGCTAGGTGCTCTCTTCTCTAATCAAGCTTGTGTCCAACACCAAGGTAATGCCGAATATGGTTGAAGGTGAAATTGATGTTGGCCGAACCTTGCATGTCCTGTTTCTCTTTGATTTGGCCAAATATATCTTGCTGTCATTTTGTATATAATTGTTAGATCTAATAGGTTGGGTCTGCTGTAGTTAATTTTGTGATGTGGTTGATGGAGGAAGGGATTATTTGAAGGTGGAATGTATTCTTGCTTGAGAACCTCATGCATGTTTGACTTTAGTGTAGATCTGGACATTTCTTGATGATTCGCACCTCCTAGGTTGTGAGTTTGGTTGTTGGAGGTTGACATTATATGTTTGGATGGCATGCACATAAGTTGTTGGTGGCCGAATGGCTTAGAAGCGAAATCTAGGTTGATGGCCGAATGATTGGGGTTAAAGAACCATAGGTTTGATGCTATGTTTTGGGTTAATTTTGCATGCAATTGGAAATCACTAAATAGATCAAAATTGAAGGTTCATTACTGGCATTATGAGTGTTAAGTTAAAATGGAAAGAAAACCCTAGGTAAAAACCCGATTAGTAAGTAAGAAATTGATTGCAAGTACATTTGTACCTAAGGCCGAATATATGAATGTGCAAAGGAAGTTTTAAGGTGTGATGTAACTTAAATATCATATGCTTAGAAGGGTGCCTCGGGTTTGGATAGTAGATGGAGTTAATAATCATGGATTAGCCATATTAAATGTTGTATAAGATGAGTTAGTTAATTAACTAAGTTTGGATTTGATGCATGAGATATAGAATATGTCAAGCTTGGATTTTGTCACCATATAGCTTGCTGTTTTGGGGACTTGATTAAAATATGAATATAATCGATTTCGAGCCATGTAATTAAGTTAATTAGGGTTTTGGTCAGCAACCTATCTAAATGATTAGTGTGTAGTGTCATAGATCAGCATATCTATAGAGGGCAAGAGGTTAAGTTAGTGGTATTAGATGGAGTTAGACCTTCGAGTTGCTGTTTGAACTTAGGATTCTATGTTGATATGATAATTACTTTTCTCAAGTGTTTTATGAAAGTTTGTAAAGTGAACCTTTGAAACTAAAATAGTATTTTCAGAAATGTACTTTTGGGAAAACTGAACTAATTTCAACTATATTTTTCTTCGTGTGTTTATGTGATTAATTCCTAAGTATCTAAGTGTGATAATTGAATCGCTTGTGGGCGAAGCGCCGTATTATAATCAAGAGAACCAAGGTAAGTGGAAGTAAGTGGATTGTAAGTGAGTAAGTAAACTTACATTTTTCAAAACTGGAATGATACGCTGCATAGTGTCATGAACAATCATGACATTAAGCAAGCGTGACATGACATGTGCATTGCATGATTTTCTAAAAATGATTTTTTATGCAATGACATATGGAAAGTTTTATGATAAGACAAGTCAAGTTAAGGGCTCTGGTCGGTACCGTACCATCAAGATGGACTCCCATACCGAAGGACGAATGCGAGAAGGTTGGGTGAATCCTAAGAGGCTGTGCAACCACACTGAAGGACAATGAAAAGGTGTGGGCCTCCAAGGGTCGTGTCTAGCCATCAGGCTTGGGGCCACTTCAAGGGCTAGCTCGGCCAAATGAAATGTTCCCAAGGGTAAGGGAGACGGTTCCGATGGGAACGCACAACCCGGACTCCAAGGGTTAAATGGAGCGTAAGTAGCCCACAACTTATGAATGAACTATTTTAAAGGGCCATGAGCCAAATTCAAGTGCATGAACAAGTTTTACGATCAAGGGCACGTGCATAATCATGGAACATGCATGTGCATCATGAATTATGATTTCTCATGATAATCAAGTCCAAATTTTAAGATCATGCTTTAAAGTTATGTTTATCCCATATTGAGTCTTTTTTACTCACGTTTTTAAAACTGTTTCATTTCAGATGCCTCAGGTGAAGGAAGTCAGGAGGACTATCTGACCTAGAAGAAAGATGTTTATGTGTTTTGTTTTTGTGACCTGATCGATGTGATCTGTCACCTTTTTATGTGTTATTCATGTATTGTGTAATTTTAAGATACTTTGCTAAATGAGGACTTTTATGAAGTTATGTTGTTATGTATTTGGCCCGTTTCTCTCTCGATCCTATGATCTTTCTGCTGTATGTTTAAGGAAGCACGCTAGAGCTAACCTCTGGGGTTGCTCGCAGCTGTCACGGTCCCCTGCGGGACTGCGTTCGGGGCGTGACAGTTAAGTTGGTATCAGAGGATTAGAGAGTAGAGCCAAGAGACATAGGGAATGATTAGAACCCTAAAACCTAAGATATAAGCTATAAGTTAAGTGTCACATATGTTAGACTTCTAAGTTGAGGTTTTTTCTAAGCTAAATCATGACCTTGAAGTGCAGGATGGCACCTAGAGGACCACAGAGAAACCGGGGACCCGAGGATCCGGGTGTTACCACCGATGAAGTATTAAGGCACATGGCTCAGCTCATTGCCGAGCAGGTGCAACAAGGTGCCAATGTAGAAGGGGCGCAAGATCTCCCTGAGGGGTGTACATTTGATCAGTTTAATCGCCAACACCCACCAACGTACAATTGTAAAGGAGATGCGATCTTGGCTGGTTGAGATAAAAGAGTTACTCAAAGTCTTAGGGTGTACGGATGCCCAGAAGCTGAGCTTTGCTACTTTTAAGCTTCAGGGAGATGCCAAAAGGTGGTGGCAGTCTGTGAAAGTATTATTAAGTCAGGAGTTGGGGGAACATCCCATAACCTGGGAAAGGTTTCAGCAGGAATTCTTAGACCTTTACTTCCCAAGGACAACTCGGGAAGCAAAAGCAAGGGAGTTTGCTACCCTAACTCAAGGTACTATGACGATGGAGCAGTATGCAGGCCGATTTATGGAGTTAGTGCGGTTTGCCCCGTACTTGGTGCCAGATGAAGAAAGGAAGGCTAGGAAGTTCGAGGAGGGACTTCACCCACGGGTCTACGAGAGAGTTTCTAGCCATAATTTGAAGACCCTAGCCGATGTGATAGAAAGGGCAGTGATTGTGGAGCGAGGATTACAAAGAATAACGGGTTAGCATGAGCAGCAGAAAAGGAAGGTTCCTCCCAATTCAACAATACCGCCGATGCCCTGGAAGAGAAATAAGCCAGATTCATCTCAGAGACAGCATCAGAGACAGAACCAGAGGCCGAACCAAAGGCCCAGTGGAACTCAGACTTCCGGAGGGAACCAATTTCCTCTGTCTAACAAGTACAACAGGAGACACCAGGGGGAATGCAGACAAGGTGTATGTTATCAATGTGGGAAGCCTGGTCACATTGCCAGAGATTGCAGAAATGTCGGCAGCTCAAACCAAGCATCTTGACCCCCACAACAGAACAATGCAAGGAGGCAAGGAGGCCCAACACAAGCAAGGTTGTACGCTCTTACTCTGGAGGATGCGGAGAATCAAAACAGAGTGGTGGCAGGTAAGTTGCCTTTGCCCCAGGGGGAAGCCCTAGTTCTATTTGATTCGGGGGCCACACATTCATTCATTGCATCAACATATTGCAAAGCACATGCCATACTCAGTGAGCCGATAGATTTTAATGTTCTTGTGTCAACGCCCGCTGGGGGAATAGTCGTGTCACGCCCCGAACGCTAGCTAAACGAGGCTAATGACAGCCGCGAGCATTCCCGGCATGGGACGCTCCAGCGTACTTACTACTATACTTGCAGCGGAAAAGACGTTGATGCTTCAATGTTAAAAAGAAGCCTTATAATGCTAGCGTATAACGTGCATAAGAACATACCTTCCATTGATAACTCAAGGTTGTTAAACATATTCTCAAAATATCAACCAGTTTAAAACATTAACTAACTAAGCCAAATGAAACCCATGACCACCACATCACGGTGGCTCATGCCGGCTTTTACAAAAATTAGCTAAATCTTTCCTAACGTTAGCAAACAAGAGAGACATTTCATCAACCCTTCTCCTAGGGTTCAAGGTCCTCTTCTTAAGATTCCACCCCTATAACATCATCTGGAATGATACAATTTAAAACTGTGAGTCGAAAGACTCAGTAAGGAATTATAGCTAAAACATGGGTTGAAATTGTAAGCATGCACTTGAACTTGTAATCATAGTCATGTAAACATAATGCGCTGCATGCCTGATTATGAAACGTGATGCATGTATAATGCACATGCATTTACTCTTGCTTTTGTAAAAATCGATTCACATCTTATCTTGTGGGCCACTTGCCCTCTTTTACCCCTGACATCAGGGTTGTGCGTTCCCGTAGGAACAGTCCCTTATTTCCCTTAGGGACCTTACATATGGTCGAGCTAGCTCACCTTCTCTCATTCGTCCTTCAGTGGCTAGACACGACCCTTGAGGTTCACACCTTCTTGCAAGCATCCTTCAGTGTGATTGCACTTACCTCATGGACTACCCATCCTTCTTGCAAGCATCCTTCGGTATGGGTGTCCTAGGTGACATCCATCCTTCACGTAAACGTCCTTCGGAATGGATGCACCTTCTTGACTTGGTACGGTACCGACCGACTTGGGTTCGTTAATTAACTTGTCATAAAACTTGTCATAAAGTAGCATAAAAATGGTACTTTCATTTGCATAAAATGTCTCATTTCTCATGAGGAGATGTAGAACTAGAATCCACACACCATGAATTAAATGGACCATCCATTAAATTCAATTCAATTACAAGCATATTAGACACACCTTCAGAAGGTTTGCCCTTTTTAAGAGAAGCTAAGTAAACTCGGCAATTTCTCTTCCAGTGACCGGGCTTGCCGCAATGGAAACAATTTCCTTTGCCTTTGTTCTTGTCACCTCCTTTGTTTCCTTGTCCACCTTGAACATTCTTTGCTGCCTGAAACCCCTTATTATTTTTCTTGAATTTCTTAAACTTGGGTTTCAGATTCATAGAGGCATTAGATTTCTCTGTGACCATCACAGTAAGTTTGTCCTTCTTGATGAGATCTTGAGCTGACTGCAACATATTGAGCAGCTCTGACAATGTCACACTCATCTTGTTCATATTGTAATTAAGGACAAACTGATTGAAAGAATCAGGCAGAGATGAAAGTATGGCATCAACTTTTGTGTCACTATCCATCTCAGCTCCCAAAAAATCCAGTTCGTTGATGAAAGAAATCATCTTCAAGACATGATCCCGAACTGGGCTCCCTTCCACCATTTTGGTGGACATCAGATTCTTTATAGCAGTCTGCCTAGCAGATCTGCTTTGCTCTCCGAACATTTCTTGGAGATGCAACATAGTGCCTGCAGCAGTAGCTATGCCCTCACAATCTTTCTGCAAAACATTTGAGATTGAAGCCATAATATAACACTTCGCCATATTATCATCATCATGCCACTTGTTAAAGACTTTCTTTTCTTCCTCAGTGGCATTGTCCAGGGCAAGCTCAGGTGTCTCAGAGGTTAGAACATAACCGATCTTATCGGCTGAGAGAACAATCATAAGATTTCTCTTCCAATCAACATAATTCGGTCCTGTCAACCGATTGTCATCCAGAATCCTAGCCAAAGGATTAAAAGTCATTTTGAATCTGCAAAATTATTCACATATATAATTCCATTAGATTCAGGTTTTTGAATAACTAATGGTACCACCCATCCGAACAATAAACAGATATATCACATATATCACAATAATGAAAATATAACATTTATATTTATAATATTCTAAACGGGTATCGAGAACCTCTACCTTACATGCAACAACAAATCCATTTTGGTACTCATTGTACACATCTTGTAAAGGCGAATAGCTACTATTCATCAAAATTTACATCATATGCAAAATATTTTAAAAATATTTGTGATTCTCGATTTACTTTTGGTCTACCTAAATAAACACGTCTTGTACTATTTTAGCACTAGCGTTTATTTGGTTTGTGCATTCCATTATCTAAGTGTGTTCCAAATACTTGTGAGTTATGTCACTATTTTAGAAGACACTTATCTTCCCAAGAGATAAACAAGAAAATTTTACAAAATTAAAATCGGTTTTATCCATTTTGGCTTCAACCAATTTTAATAAAGTAAAACTCCTATTTATTGATAATAGAGACCATAGGAAAAATTACTATAATTAATCCTATTTAGCACCAAAAATTGGAAAACAAATTTCCAAATTTTTTTTTTTTAATTCGGTCAAACCGGGTCAACCCGGTCAACGGTCAACGGGTCAAACCGATTTGACCCATTGACCACCGGTCCGGGTCTAACCCGGCCGGTAATGGGTAACGGTTCGGGTCATACCCGGACCGAATCCTATCATGGTCCGGGTCTAACCCGGACCTGGGCTGGGCTACGGGCCCGGGTCCAACCCGTGGCCCTAGCCCCGCATGGGCTGGCCCGTGAAGGCCCAGCCCGTGCGGTGCAGCCCACTTTTACCTTTTTTTTTTTATATATATAAATTCAACCCAGCCCAACTTTTGGGCTGGGCTACTGAACCGGGTAGGGCAAACAATGCCCTACCCGTTTGGCCCAAGCGGGCGACCCGGGGATCTCATCCCTGGGCGCCGCTCGTGGCCTTCGGGAGAGAAGGCAGCAGGCAGCGGCCAACTGGCCGTTGCCCCGTCCGGCACCCCACGTCCGGCCATGGATCTGGCCGGACGTTGGACGCCCAGGCCTTCGGCGGCCACTGTGCTGCCGTCCGGCGCACTGGTGGCCGTCGGTGGCCACCGATCCTCACACCCGTGTCTCACACGGTTGTGTGAGGATCTGTCCGCGGCTCCATGGCCGCCGGATCTCTTCCGTCTCCGGTCAGAAGCGACTCCGGTCCTACCGGACGCATCTCCGGCCAGTGGGGCGGCAGCTGCCATCATTATGGCCGCCGGCCACCCTTTCGAAGATTTTTTTTTTTTTTTCGAAAATACAACAAATAACATGTTATGCATTCACTGTTGAATTAAATCAATACGGAAAAAAATTCTGCATATCACATACGCATATACAGAAAAATAAATTTTTTCTCTTTCACGTAGATAGTAAACCGAAAAAAAACTTGGGTTTTTGATTCTCAATCAAAATACAGCAAAGTTCATATAACCCAACCATTGCAATCATGTGAACCTATCGCTCCGATACCACTGATAGTTTATATATGCGGAATTAAACTATAAACAAACAACATGTTTTCAACAAAACATCATCCAGGATTTATGATTACAATTTCGGATTCGATTTCATACCTGACACGGGAATTTAGGAATCTACAAACCTTAAGCCGCTTTACGATCCAATCCAAAGCTCCAGCAATTCAGAATAGCAACTCAGATGTGTTGCCTCCTAAGGGATTTATGTCACTCTTTCGTTATTGGAATTTCCCTAATAGGTTCTGATGGCCAACCCCTTGAATATAACAATTATATTTATAGGCCTTGGAAAAACCCTAGAAAGAGCTTGAGACATAGGATCCTTAGGGATCTCAAATTCCAGCCGTAGGATAACACTGAAGAACTCTTCTTCTAATACAATTAGGGCTTCTACTAATTACAATCAAGTCCATCAACATATTGTAATTGACCCCTGGAATTTAAGATTATTGCAAATATGCCCCTTTTACATACAATTAATTCCTTCCACCATAATATATTCCATATGAGATATTAGGACCGAATTAATCAATTTGGTTATCGAGGGCACATAATTCTAACAGGTTCGTGTCCAAGTCCTCCTTGTATAGCGTTCTTTACGCTAGTTAGGCTGTGGAAACCCCCGTCAGGTTGAATTCCTATTAAGGAAGAAATTACCCCTCAATGGTTAAAAGCATGTTGAATATGAACCATTAATTTAGGCTTAATGAGGTGATAACGGAAAAAGGAAGTTACCAGCACTTTCGAGGAATTGGAGTGTGCTTGCTTGGCTTTTGAGGTTAAGAGCTGCTTGGAAGTACGCATGTTCATCTAGAACAGACTCTGAGCAAGTCCCGTGCTTGTCCCATTCATGAGTCCAAAAGCTCGTGTCGTCACTACTCGGGCATGATAGTGATGGCCAACTTACTTGCAGTTGCGACGTCAAGTCCGAAATCTGCACCATGCAAACATTGATAGGAAATATTGTGTTGGAATACTACTCATTTGTCAGACATGACAGCTGAGAACAATTTCACGAGCCAAAGTAGGTTTGCGTAGGTACCAGCGACAGATCAAAAGCATTGTTAGGATCACAGTTAGTTAGAGGGATATGATCCATCGTCATAATTGGGCCAGAGGCCGTGGATGCCAAAATCTGTTGCTGGTTTTCCTGTTGTTGGATAGCAGCAACCTTGCGTTGTATCACAATATGAGCCTGGCCACTAATTAAAGGAGCGAACAAAAATTTGAGAAGCATGCTTACAATATTCAAGAGGGCAAATCTTTAATATTATAACTAAGCTCTTTAATGAAAGTATCATCATGTACCTGTTGTACAAAGTAAAAGAAATCATATCCTTGCGATGCGCAAGAAATCGCCAGACATTGTACTATTAGAAGCTTCACAAGGAAAGAATAGTTGGATTTCATCTCTTCCTGTCTGTTTTCTTCTTTATCTAATTTGAAACTTTTTGGTTTGGTGGTAGTTTGGTGCTTGGGATGTTTAGTATTTATAAGAATTTATGAGAAAGAGTGGAGCGTATTTGATGTGGAATAGATATATATATATATATATCTGTTGTACTCATTAGCGTGTGAATTTCTTGCTTAGAGGCACGGTCGGGATTGGCCTGGTGAAGAATAATATGGAAATTTGATGGATAGAAAAAACGGATCATCTCAATTAAATTTTGAATTTAATTATGATATTAATATATAATATCAAGATTCATGCACCGTGCCATATTAAGTTTCCTCAGTTTTTCTCTATTTTAGATTTATTTTTTTACTCATCTATTCATATTTATATATATCTATATGCATATATGTATTTTGCACGTCCGTCGGCACGCTGCGCATCGATTTTCTGGTGAAATTCGTGATGCCTCAGTGGCCTTATTCTTGATTATATATTGATTAGCTAGCTAGTACTTGGGGATTAAGATGATATCTAATTTCACCTATTGCGAGTACAGGAACAAATATAAGTAGGTTTTCTCAAAAATAGTTTAATTGCCTAACACCACCTCTCGCGGACATGTACGATATATCTTTTATTTTTCTTTTGGCAAAGCTGCCTGCTCCAATATAAAACCGATATATATATATTCTATTTTACTGATATGATATAGATTATTCTTATGAAGAAAGACATGCAATACAATTATTTAATATTTTGAGTAGTTTTAATAGATTTAGGAACTATATAGAAGCAAATGGGTCACATTGAATACGAGTCAATGGATCCATAAGCATATATATAGACCGCTTAAGAACAATGCCTCATATATTACTTGAAAGTGAAGCCATAAGCATATATAAACATTCCCAGATTAAGTACAACTTTAGGTTCCTCGGAGGATGCATTTGGGAGCATATGCAACCTAGGACGCTTTGTTTTATGTATGATTACCCTGTCACAGTTCTCCGCTTAATTATATAGGTATAATTTTGGGATAAATACACATTAACCTATCAACTTTAAGCTATTTGGGCATTGCATTCTAAACTACCATTGTTGACACATAGCACCCTCCTACTAAAGGTTTTAAACATTTTGAACCTCAAACTACAATCTTTCACACATTTCACCCTCCAAGTACCATTGTTAAGTCACATTTTTCCCTTTTGGTGGATGATGCACCTGATCTTTGCCTAGAAAATTGACCGTCGGTGTCACCCTGTTGGAAATATGCCCTCAAAATCCATTATTTAGAATAATTTTGAGATAATTATTTCTTTTCACATGTATTTATTAATTTATGGATTTTAGGTTGTGACATAACATGTTACACGAATATTGTTTGAGTGAGGAGATGCGAGCTGTTACGAAGAAAGACTATAAAGAGTTCGCGGCCCAGCAAGCAGAGAGAGAGGGCATCATACGATTGCAGCAGCAGTGCCAAGAGCTACTTCATTTTATTTGTTTCGTTACTTTTCAGATATTATTTTTCATATCAATTTTTTTAGTTATTGAAATTTATGTACTCTAATTCAGGATAAGCTACTCGATTATATGTCCAATATAAACAACTGTAGTTATTTGTTTTTTTTTAAAAAATAAAAAATAAAATCTGGATTCTAACATTGTACAATGGGTTAGACGCCCATGAATATTACCGTTTGATTGAGATCGCACGGATCCAATCTTCGCGTTCCAACTCTATAGAATGATAATGAACCATCTCTCTTAAAATGTTCGAGCTGGAACAAACTCTGGGGAACGGTAAACAACGAGATTGTAAGAAGAACAGTATCGAACAATAAATTGTAGATTGTTTAATTTCCATTTGGACGAAACATAACAAAAAACTCCCACCCATCCGAACAGTAATATGTTTGTTTGAACGGATGTTTCCTGCTAGAACATTCTGACTTGATATGGTTCCTTGTTAGAACATTCGGACTTGATATGTCCCGACTTTTTGCAAAGAAAACAAATAGTCTCATTCTTTTTGCTGCTATCCCTCTTGAAGTTTGTCTTTCTTGGATATCACTTGTCTCCTTGTTTATTACGAAAGAACTTCTTGAACTTATTCGTAAACAAGGTCATTTCTTCATCATCTTCTGATGATTCATCATTGCTAGAGTATGATGCTTTTAAGGTTATTCATCTCTTGCCTTTTCCTTCATCCTCATCTCCCTTAACTTGGTTCATCTCGTGAGTCATGAGAGATCCCAGGAGATCATCGAGAGATAACTTAGTTAAATCTTTGACTTCTTGGATAGCTATGAATTTTGGTTCCCAAGCTCTAGGAAGACACCTAAGAATCTTTCTTACCATTTTCCCGATAGTGTATTCTTTGCCAAGAGACTTCCATCCATTTATAATATTCATAAAGAGAGTAAACATGGAGGAAATGGATTCATCAGATTTCATCATAAACAATTCATAGCTATAAACAACCATTCTAATTTTGTTTTCCTTGACTTGATTAGTACCTTCATGAGTAACTAATAATTTATCCCTTATTTTTTTAGCCGTATCACAACAATAAACACGGTTAAATTCATTTACATCAAGGGCACAATATAAGATATTCATAACTTTAGAATTTAAAGACATGAGTTTGAGATCAGCATCATCCCAATCATTTTCTACATCTTTAGGAAATCTAGGACCACGAGAGATAACTCTCCAAAGTTCATAATCCACAACTTGTATATAAATTCTCATCCTCCTTTTACAGTAGTTGTAACAAGTTCCATTAAACAAATGAGGTCTATTAGTGGATTGACTTTCAGAAAACAAAGAGCTAACAAGGGTTGAGATTACTAAGGGTATTAAATCTCAGCTCCAATACCAATTGTGAGTCTAAGTGACAACCTGAGAGGAGCGGTGAATTGAGTTTTAATAAAATGTGAAACTTTTTCGATAAAAACTCAGATCTCAAAATGTTCCAATTTTAATAAATTGCAGCACAATAAAATAAGGACAATAAAGGAGAGATAACATCGATATTTTTAGGTGGTTCGACCACGACTTACCTACATCCACTCCCAAGGCTATTATCGTCCTTGGGCTTTCTCTACTATCTTCCAATAGTAATCGAACCTTAGCTTTCGAGTGCTATGTAACTGTTACAAGCGTTTTGCAGAGGTCACGCTCCAACTCTTACAACAAATCTCACACTCGGTAAGATTTCTTCTTTCCTCACGGGTAGGCCCAAGTGTATCCCACACTTTAACAATTTTCAAGGTTTGATGAAAGAAGTAATAATCAATAGCTCTAAAAGCTTGATATGCAAATACAAGGCATAATAAAGAGCAAGAAAACAAAGATCAGAGATTGAATGTTGAAAGTCCAAGAGCAACCCAAGAGGGGGGGTGAATTGGGTTCCAAAACTTTTTATACGTTTGCAAAGAGATTTAAGCACAAACAAAAGGTAAGGCAAAAGGTTAATGAACAACAATATATGCAAAATTAAGGAGATAACGAGATAGAGAGATGACACCGGGTTTTTAGGTGGTTCGGCCAATCTTTGCCTACATCCACCCCCAAGGCTATAGACTTCCTTGGGCTTCCCTTACTATAATCGAATAGCAAGTACACCTTAGCTTCCGGGATGCTAAGGAACCGTTACAAAGCGTTTTTAAAGCTCACGCTTAAACTTTCACAAATCCTCACAACCTAGAGGATTTCTTCTACTCTCACAAGTAGGACCCAGTGTTTACCCAACACTCTCAAGTTTTAAATGAAGTAGGTACAAGGGAAAACTCAAGTATTGGCTCTTAAAAGCCGAATTTACAAGTGAGTGGCACACGGGTAGGAGAGAGAATGGTTTTACAATATAGAAGACTTGAAAAATATGATGGTGAAAGAGCAGGCCTTCTCAAAGGATGCGGAACTTCACTCTTCTCTGAGTTTTCTCTCTTTTCCCAAAAGTTAGGTCAAGGAGTAATTGCCAATGTCTTGCAAGTAGGTGAGAGAGAGAGATTTCTTCAACTACTGGTCTTGAATTTAAACGAAATCTTCTTCAACGGTCGATGGGGTAGGTGAGATGGCCGTTGGAAAGTTGCCCGTGAAATGAGGAGCAAATAAATACGTCTGATTGCTTTCCGGAAAATCTTCAACTTCGTGAGATGTGCTGACACATCAAATAGCATGTGCTGACGCCTAGAAAATGAGCAAAAAGTGAGTAATCGAGAGTTAGTGCAATGTGTCGACACCATGTCACATATGTGTCGACACCATGTTTTCACCATTCGGGAGATAGTACAATGTGTCGACACCATGATTTCCAGTCTCGGGAGTAAGTGCAATATGTCGACACATGTCCTGTATGTGTCGACACCTAAGCATCCTGGAAGAAAAAAAGATTTTTTAAGCTTCAAAACCATTTAAAAACCTTTTTACAGATTTCCACAAAGGAGAAAAGTTTGTTTCAACAAGTGTAAAGATGCTTAAGTGATCTTAAGGAAGTTTCAGTTAGAGAACAATAATCCATTTGAGATAAAAGCTTGGAAATGATGGATTTGACAAAGTAAAATCACAAAGTCTTCAATCATAGAGAATTTTGTTATCATCAAAATCATTTAAAAATTGTTTGCAAAACAACCTCGGGCTAACAAATGCTATAGTAATGGCAAGTGGTAGCAGTAGCTTTCTAGGGATTCATGACCTTTTCTTTACTTGAAAAGACAAAATTACCCTCGTTTGAATCATTTCTAGCCTTCTACAATGCTTCTAGCAATTCGTAGAGCCAACAAAATAATATGATTAATTACAATTGCTCCCTTCAAACTATCACTCGATTCTCAAATAGCCCCACAAACATTAACTCATTGCAACTTGTCTCCGCAAATTATACTTCTCGTTACGATTTCATCCCCCAATATGGTGAAGTTGTTATATCGAACGATTTTTGTTCCACGTAAACGACAGATGACCTTCGCCTTACTTGAAAAGACAAATTTGACCAGCTCGATTCTAAATGAGTCATCTTTTTTGTTTTTAATAAAAAAAAAAAATCAGCTAACTACATTTTTTTTTTTTGCTCTACTAATTGCTAGAAGCACTGTAGAAGACTATGAAGGATTCGAACGAGGGTAAAATTATCTGCTCACGTAAGGAGAATGTCACGTGTCTGTTACGTGAGATAGAAACCGTTCAATATGACAAGTTCAGTCGGTTGAAGGATGAAATTGCAATGAGAAGTATAGTTTATAGGGTTGAGTTGCAACGAGTTAAAATTTGTGGGAGTATTTGAGAATCGTGTCGTAATTTGAGGGGGAAAATTGTAATTAACCCAAATATTATGCAGTTAGCTGATTTTATTTTATTAAAAAAAGATAACTCAGTTAGAATCAAGCTGGTCAAATTTGTCTTTTCAAGTAAGCAGAAGGTCACGTATTGTTCACGTGAGACGAAAACCGTTCGATATAATAACTTTAGTAGGTTGGGGGATGAAATCGCAACGAGAAGTATAGTTTGTCGAGGTGAGTTGTAATGAGTTAAAGTTTGTGGGAGTATTTGAGAATCGAGTGATAGTTTGAGGGAAAAAACTGTAATTGATCTTTAATTCTTTTTTAATACTTGGGGCAAAATGGGCAAATCAAAGGAAACTGTGAACCACGTGAGTAAAATGTGTCAAAATTGAAAGAACGTGGTGCAAAGTGTCAAACCCCTCAAATCACATAAGTGCAAAGTGTAATTAACCCTGCAAAGTGTGATTTTTTATGTTTTTGGAATAATTATGATTAAATTTAAGAATTCAAGGATAAGAGGTAGAAACAATAACTTTATTTTTTAAGGATAGATTTCAGAGGAGGTTAAAAGCTAGTAAAAAAATAGTTATAATTGCTTTGAGTAAATTAAAATTAATCAAGAAAAAAAAAAGATCTTCCCTTGGAGGCGTAAGCAAGCTTTTAGGGCATGTTTGAGCCCCAATTAATTGGGCTCAAAATTTTAGGTTTACTACTAAAAAATTCACCACATAATTTTTATTATTATAATATTTATTAAAAATCTTCTATCTCTTCACTTTTTCACCAACTCTCATAACATTTCTTTACTTTATAATATTTTCCAAACTCCAATACCCAAAATTTTCACCCTCAGACATACCCTTTATATGGTTTGCGAGCCGACATAACAAGCGAATCGATCAAATCAAACAAGCGAGGCAAGCCCTGCGAGCGAAGCAATAAACACTAGAAGTGCAACAATCTCTATCTAGTTGAATCAGACATTGTTAAATAGCAATAAAAGAAAGTCACAATTTTAGTTGACCTATATGGAGCTAAGATTAATTGTCCCCTTTGGTCCTTTCACGAGTTTCGAAATAACGAAGAAATTAATAGTTTTATGATACAAAAATATTAGTTAGACTAAAGCAAGATTAATTAGATTAATTTTTTGGGAGAAGTTTGGGTGAGAAATAAAGTTGGCCCTAGGAAACCCAGAAGGGTCCACAACCTAAAGTGGGAAAATTGGACTAAAAGTGGGCAGACTAGGCTAGTTGGGCCCAAAAATATTTTTTGTAGTTCCATCTTGCTAAGATACAAAGACTTCCTGCCTTAGAACTTCTATAAATAGAAGTGATCTCTTAAAGTTATAACCATCCTAAAGAAAACAATGTTTTTTTCAAGTGTAGGTTTCAGGTTTCAGACATTACTTTGAGACCTCAGAAAAGGCAACTGCTTTTAGTCCAAAGTTTTCTGAGAAGAACTCGCTTGTCAGGAGATTGTGGGGAAGTTCTCGACATTTTCAATAAGTTTTATTTGATTAGAAACATGTTTAGGATATCTTCAATTTAGTTTTAATATGTTAAGCATTTTTAAAAGTAGTAGATCTGTAATTTAGTTTTAATATGTTAATCATGTTTAAAAGTAGTATATCTTTAATTTTTTTTACCTTGTTATTTTCTGAGTAGATTAGATATAGATTTTCTACAATATGTGCCCTAATCAGAATGCTGATCATGAACAGTGGCGGAGCCAAGGGGTGGGTGGCAAGGGGGGGGCGCTTGCCACCCCTTCGTTCTCTATTTTTTTTTTTATATATGTATTTGTTAACAGGGGGCCAGGCCTACCCCTTTGACCCAACCCAGCCCGCCCCCCCTTTCACGGTGGCAACCTGAACCTTCTCACGAACTTGCCGACGACCCTCTCAACCCTGTGTCACTTCTCGTTCTTGTCCTCCTTCTCTCTGATACTCTCCCCGCTTATCTGTATGATCCTACCGTCCTCAATCTCGACCCTCACCTCTTCCTTCCCCAGCCCTGGAAGATCAACCTTGATAACGTGAGCTTCCGAGGTTTCTTTCCAGTCAATACGAGGGTTGACAATAGCAGAGGCTTCGCGGCCAGCGGAGGGAGCACCAGCGCCAGAGCTCGAGATCATGGGGCAGCCTTCAAAGGGGTCCCAGATGTCCAGAGAGAAGGGATCGAAGATGTTGCTTCGTCGGCCACCGAAAAGGCTGAGCGCCATGTTCTTGGTCACCTGAAAAGCCTAAAGGCTTGATGTTGATGGGCTTTGGTGATTGTTACGAGAGGCTTTGAGGTTCCTACTGCACTTTCTGTAATACTTTGAGAAGTTTCACTATTTTTTTAAAAAAAATATACAGTGGGCTGTTGGGGGTTAAACGTGTCTCGTTGATATGCTGCTAAATCAATATTTATTGATTTGTTGCCGAATATGTTGTTAAATCAATATTTATTGATTTGTTGCCTAATGAAAGTCTATGTTGATTTTATTTCTTTTGCATGAAAATTCGACTTATCTTTCTCAATTGAAGTTAGGACCACGCTGACACTGATACTCTTGTTGATTTGTTTAATTTTTTATATTTCAGATTATAGTGCTATTTGCTCAAAATTTCAGAAGACACTGTGTAATTGTTTTTTCAAGTTAATTTTGATCATGCTAAGTTACTTCGTCTTGATGAGCTTTATTCAGAAGATTTCCCAGTAGCTGATCGTATGATGCTTAGACACCAACTTTAAACCTACATTGATAATGTGAGAAATACTGATGTTTTTTTCTAGACTTCATGATATTAGAGGTCTTGCTATGAAGATGGTTGAGATAAGAAAACATACTCTATATTCATTAGTTTATCTCCTTATTGAGTTGGTATTGATCTTACCAGTTGCGATTATAACAAGAAAACATATTCTATATGCAGAACCGTATGATCCAATTGTCACCTCGAAGTCTCAACAAATAGTACGATTCTTGTATTTTACCATTTTAATGTTTTTAGTCCTTAATTTTTTTATATTTTAACTCTAAGACATTTTTGTATTAAGTAGAAAAAAAATTGAAATGACATTTCGCCTTAGGAGTTTGCCCCCCTCCACTTAAGTCCTGGTTCCGCCACTGATCATGAAGTAAGACAATGTATTCTCATGTTCTATCGGGGCACATCGCTGCTGTTTAGATGAGGCTTATTTTGAGAATGTTGGCAGTGTACACGTACGGACCCTCACTTATTATGGTAAATGCTAAGCTCGTATTTAAGAATTCCTTGTTGTACTCGATCCCACTCTGATTTCGATTCCACTTATTCTGGCTTACTGATTACGAAGGTATTGGCCCCAATCAGAATTTTCGTTTCAGATTGGCAAAACCAAAGGAAGAGTCCGTCAAATCAAAACATTGGCTAATGTTCGCTTTCAAGTTTTTGCTAGGATTCAAATTCATTCACAAACTATTCCCAAATATTTTAAGAATTCAAACACAAACATCAATACATTTAACACAATCTCCAACAACTTTTTACTTTTTTATTTAATGCAAATTTTCTTTGTCTATACTTTTTCACATAATTCTAATACTTTTTATTAAATAATTACATCAAATTATTTATCTCTACACTTTACACAAACACAAACATCTATAAAATACTATTTAACAAAAATATTTACAATTTTTTTAAAATCCTACATTTTTTCACAAAACGAACACCACCCAAATCTGATATGCCATCCAAACATAGGTGTATCAGTTTTTTTGGAATTTTTAAAATTTTCTCAGCTGAAACTGTACTTTTCGTGAATACAAACTTTTACTTTTTCAGTTTTCAATATCCCCGTCAACCAATTCTATTAATATTTTTGCACAAACTTCAACAAAACTCAATATCAACCCATCATATTTACACATTTTACGTACTCCAAAAAAAACTCAATCTCTTATATTAATTTTCAACCAACTTTTCACAATTCCATAAAAATCAAATTCCAAAAACTCTCCTAAAAAATTTGAATATGAAAATCTTTGACATACTAAAGAAGAACTTAATTTTTTTATTGCTCTTATTCGTTTTAGAACAAGACACCAAATAATTATTTTTCATTATAATATTAATTCAAACCTTCTCTTTTAACCTTTTCACCAACTCTTATAAACTATCTTCACTTTTTCACCAATTCCTATACCCTAGATTGTAACACTCAAAACACCAAAGTCTATAAGTTTTTATATTGACTATGTTTTCCTGTACTTCCCAAATACCTAAAAACAAGTAAGACGTTCTAAAAAAAAATAACCTTCCGTGCAGACGAATAGAGGATTCGTTCACCAGCCGGCAGATACGCAGATACACATTGTCATAACAGCTTTATTGCCAATTGTAGGACACATCAATAGACCAAAATATAGCTTTGGCAATCTCCAGTCGTGAATATAACAAATTACATTTGTGGATGCAAAAAGAATAAAGTTATAATTATATAAACAAGCTTTCCTTCCGTTTTGAGACCTAAAAAATCTCATATACATGCTCTGAAGGACCTTACCCAAAAAAATTTAACACTAAATAAGAGGTAAACATCCGAACCATACACATACCAGCTGCTTCCTTAAGGCCCCCATGCTTTCCTCCTTCATATCAGCTCCCGTGTACAAACGCTTAAAAGCTTCTCCAGGAAACAAAAATCGATAAAAGGTTTCATTAGAGAACTCCCTTATTAACCCTTTTTGTCTTGTCTCTGTTTACTAATTAAGAGAGGGGAATGAATGGCCTGACAAATCGAGATGGATGAACAAATGTGATATCAACGTGAACTAGTCAAGTGCAGCTTTATTTTTTCGACCTGATGTCGGCCTAGGCAAGCCATCAAATATTGGCTTAGCAATAGCAGCAGCTGAAAGGGCCTGTAAATCCGGTTTCAAACTCCACCTTGTAGTAGTCCACATGGATGAAGAACTACTGTTATCCTGCTCCTGCAAACTTGATGTGCTTGATGACTTCCGTACGCCAGAAAAGCCATCAGACACAACGGACTCCCCCAGACCAAGTGGTAGTGGGATCAACCCACCTGTTTCAGCATCACTAGAAGTACGACTTGCTGCTTTTGGTCTCAAGGCTAAGCCCTTTCCTGTCATTGCAAAAAACCCACCACTGTTGCTGTTATCCTCCAACAACATTTCTGGTGTGTGAGAAGTGAAATCAGCTTCAGACTTCTGAAGCCTTCTGACCAAATTCTCACTTGATTTATCAGAGGTATTGTCCAGAGCTGTGTGAAGCTGGTCAGCCAGTTCACCATTCTCATCCAATAGAGCATTAACTAAGATTTTAGATTTCCTGTGATGGCTCAGAGGTGGGTTGGAAAGTAGCGATGTGCTAGGAAAAGGCCCATCTTCTAGATAATGAGAGGCTCCATTTCTGTAGACTGTCATTTCAAATCCTTCAGGTCTAGTTTTGATCTCTCTCTGTTTGAGTCCATAATAACCTTGTAAAGAGCTCATGGCTGGGGATACCCTCTGCTGGGGAGACTGAACTCTGAGGGACTGGAATGATTCCAACAAATCGCTGTGCCTACGCTGGGATGGTGTGTGGTCAGAACTACTCTGTCTGCAAAAGTGTCAGCAAGATAAGCACCCAAAGGGTCACATGTGAAAAGTACTAGCTATTTCTGGCTGAAATATGAAGAAGAATGAAATATTATGAAAAAGATCCACAAGTAATGTCCATGGACTCTTTAACTAGCAATTATGATACAAAACATTACTTTTAGATAGAAATAAATGCTAAATATGATATCAATTTTACAATTCAAAGGATTCTGTTTGAAGCATTCACATAAAGAACAAGAGACTTTATGCACAAGGCTGTTACCTCCAAAAGTGGAGCATATGGAATTAAAGCAGGAGAGAAACTGTAGTGGACTGTGTTGCCGAATGTAATCAGGATCTTTAGGAAGTTGACATGATTAGGTTTCTCAACAAGTTCTAAAAACATTCATGTAATGGAGTTTGATTTAACAGTTATTTGAAATGGCAAGGGATAGCCCTATTCTATTTATTTTACATGATCATATCTCTTTCAACTTGAGGAATTTATTTGAATGAAGAGACAAGAGCAGTCATGCCTTTTTCTAATCCCGGATAAGCAGCTAAGAGCCTTTCAATAGCGCAGTGGATCTAGCTAACATTTCAGACTCTACTTAGTGAGTTACCTACCCTCGCAGGTGGACCTATGCAAGCCCACTTAGGGTGCCAATCAATCACACTCTGAACTTTTCAAACAACTGGAATTTCTGTTACTTAATCTATGAATTCAGATTACAAATATTCGGATTCATGAGTAAAACTAAAAAATACTCTAAAGATTCCTGAACCAAGTAAAAACCCTAGGAAACAACAGTTAACCCCTCAAATTGTTAGGTGGGAGAAGGTTTGTTCTCCCATGAGCAATGGAGGGCTGGGTATTAGGAGACTTCATTTGTTCAACAGAGCTTTATTGGGTAAGTGGTTGTGGCGTTTTGCCTTGGAGCGGGGTAGTTTGTGGCGGGCTGTTATTAAGGCTAAGTATGGTAGTGCTTCGGGAGTTTGACACACCAATGAGATCCATGGTTCCTATGGTGTGAGCCTGTGGAAGCACATTAGCAATGGATGAACCTTCTTTTGTGGAAACATTCTTTTCTCGGTGGGTTGCGTTCTTAGAATGCGGTTTTGGCATGATCTTTGGTGTGGAGAAAGGCCTTTGAAGGTGGCATTCCCTCTGTTGTTCTCTCTTGCTAGGCACAAGGATGTGTTGGTTGCGGACTGTTTGGAGGGCGATTCCTGTCACGGGGTGTGGAATATTCAGTTTACTAGAACCACTGATGATTGGGAGATTGAAGCCTTTTCTGCTTTCTATTCTCTGTTGTACTCTATGGTCCTTAGGAGACGGGAAGACGATAAAATGTTATGGCAGGGTGCTAAGAATGGGGTCTTTTCGGTTAAGTCGTTGTATGGGATCATTGTTGAGGGTTTTGGCGAGGTTTTCCCATGGAGACAGATTTGGAAGACCGCTGTCCCACCTCGAGTTTCGTTCTTTGTGTGGGAAGCGGATCATGGGCAGGTCTTAACCTTTGACAATTTAAGAAAGAGGGGGTTATGCTTGATTAATTGGTGCTTTCATTGCAAGAATGATGGGGAGACTATGGATCATGTGCTTATTCATTGCTTGGTAGCGAGAAAGTTGTGGGTGCATGTCCTTAGTATTGTCAACTACCCTTGGGTGATGACTATAAGGGTGGGAGGGGTACTGAAGTGTTAGATGAGGAAGTTCAACAATTCTTTGGCGTTGGCTGTGTGGAATATGATCCCATTGTGCATTTGGTGAAGCTTATGGATGGAAATGAATGAAAGATGCTTTGAAGATTTGGGGTTGTCCTTAGAACGTTTGAAAGGAAAAATGTTGCAAACCTTATTTTTGTGGGTTAATGGGGTGATGGGTTCCCCTTTTGTAGATTTCAGTGATTTTATTAGTTTCCTAGCTTGCTTGTTGTAGTAGGTTCAGTACAGCCTTTGTACTGCTCCGTTTTCATTTTTCTTTTTTTTTGATAAGCAAGAAATTTATTGATATGTGAAAACAGTACAAGGGGCTATACCGACATCACACATCTAAACACGCAATAAAGCTAAGGAAATCCTGAAAATCAACAAAAGGGCACCCTAACAGAGCATCAGCCCAACAAAACAAATTAAACATAAAAATGCCTTTTAACACCGGTAAAGGCAAGGAACCATCCTCAAAACAACGGTTATTACGCTCCCTCCATAGGCACCACCAAACACATGCCGATATCATCCTCCAAATAGCCTTGGAAAATGGATTGGAGAACCTCCTCTCCCAACTCCAAAGCACATCCACCACCTTTTCCGGCATGACCCAAGGAAAATTCACAATAGAGAGAACATGAGTCCAAAGCCCCCGCGCCACCGGACAGTGAAGAAGCAAGTGGTTTACAGATTCCCCTTCGCTACGGCAGAGATAGCACCATTTAGGGCTGAACAAAACCGGACCGCAGACCGGACCGGACCGGAAAACCGGACCGAATTTGCGGTCCGGTCCGGTTTTAATTTTTTTAATGCGGTCCGGTCCGGACCGGATTGAAGGACCGCATTTATGCGGTCCGGTCCGGGTCACAAAATTTTGAAATGCAGTCTGGACCGGACCGGACTGCATTTCATAAATTTTTTTAATTTTTTTTTATTTTTATCTCTGCATTGCGCAGTGCACGCACACTGCGCAATGTGTGCACTGCGCAGTGTGCGACTGTGCGTGCACTGCGCAGTGCACTCTGCGCAGTGCACTGCGCAGTCAAATCAATATTTTTAAATTTTTTTTTTTTAAAAAAATTAAATACGGCAGTCACCAGATTTCGAGATTTTTTATTTTTTTTTTAAAAAAAAATTAATCCGGTCTGGACCACTTAAAAAAGTGGTCCAGACCGGACCGCATTTCATAAAACCGGACCGGACCACTTATAAGTGGTCCGGTCCGGTCCTTTAATATGAAGAAACCGGAAATGCGGTCCGGACCGGATTGCGGTCCGAAAACCGGACCGCATTTCCGGTTTTCAGCCCTAGCACCAGTCCGCAATGTACACTCCACGACGACGCAGATTATCAGTAGTGAGAATCCTCTCGTGCATAGCCTCCCAAACAAAGAATGAAACCCTCATGGGGCACTTCGACCTCCACACCCCTTTCCATGGAAAGGCCAATCCATTCCCACCCATAAGGAGAGAATACATAGACTTCACCGAAAAAACCCCATTCGTAGACCCCATCCAAGCCAACTTATCATCAACACCTCTACGAATCACCGTCCCATACACACGGGTGAAAAAGGCAGAAAAGTCCGCTAACTCCCAATCATTAGCCGGTCTAAGAAAAGGAACATCCCACACGGCATGCCCGTCATTCCCCACCATACAATCCGCCACCGAAGCCTCTTTACATGTAGACAAAGAATACACACCCGGGAAAGCAAGAGACAAAGGGCTATCGCCGCACCAGCAATCATGCCAAAAACTAACCCCTCCTCCACGTCCCACCACGAAGCTAATATGCTTACTGAAGTCATCCCACCCCTTCGAAATAAATCTCCAAAGACTAACACCATAAGGCCCCCTACTCTAAGAAGGAAAGCTTTATTTTTCTATCAATAAAGCTTTCCTTACTTATAAAAAAAAAACCCCTCAAATTGATTCTCTATTTGCCATGTAGCTACCAGACCACCAATTTTGATAGTCAACACCCCTAAAATATGACGTTTTTAGCAATCTGCCCCCCTCCTTTAAGATTTTGCCATATATCCCATCTTATTCAATTTAATGGCCACATCTTACTCGAAAAGTCAAATTGAAAAACAGTGGTAGTTTAGGGAGTCAATAAATACTAAATTAGTAGGTCCAATATTGCACAGGGTATGAGTTTGAAGGAGTTAAGTGTAATTATTTCAAATGCCTACTAAAATGAAAAAGAAAAAGAGACCCAAATGGCTACAACCACTTCCAGCAAATCTAGAAATCACCAGATCAACTGAACTTAGTTAAAACTGCAGCAACTGATACTCATGTGAAAACACCTAAACATAAAAGATTCATAGCATTCCAACGAGGCCCCATTTGGAATAAATTCACACTTTATAAACATTTTCAGATTTCTCTCTCCCCATGGCAAATTTATGTTCTTCAAGCATCTTGCTGGCTGACCAGGAATGACGTAGAATAACAAATTAGCCCACCAGTAAGTCGAAAAGTACAAGCAAAATGCTTTCTAGATGCCTATTGTGAACTGCCAAAAAGAAGAAAACATCCTGTTTGTCTCACACGTTTCTACCAGGCCTTGTTGGCCTGTTCCTTTGCCAGCAATAATGTCATTTCAGCATTGAATTACATGAACTGCTCTATTTACCAGTTTTGGGAGGCACGATTATAACTTAATAGACCTTATATTAGAAACGCCCCCTATCTTATATTTACCACTTTTCCTAAACATTCCTCTCATATTGTAAACTTCTAAGAGAGTGGGAGAGGGAGAGATTCTCCATGACAACCAATATTTTTACCCAAATATCTCTCAGAAGGAGGCTGATAACTTCTACCTTTACAAACTAAGGAAATAAAGCAAAGTTCAACTATGCAACAAATAAAAAGAAAAGAAAAAAAAAAACAGTCAGGGTATGCATTAACTGACATATGTTTATCATAAAACCTATAAAGTAACCAAATGGTGCATAATCTTTTAGCACGTCAAGGAGGAGAAGTTCAGATTAGGTTCATGAGCAATTGCATGACAATATTAAAGAAAAGTTCAGAATGGAACACCGAGCGTAATGTAAATACCCTGGACTGATGGAACCATTTGATAGACAAGGAGATGGAGGATGCCTTCCAGGTAGTGGAATCTGGAGAGACTTGAGAGCAAACATTTGCAGATCTGTAACCAAACCGTTCATCTTTTTAATGTCGGAGACCTATAGTAACACAAAAAAGAAAAGGCAGCAGAAGATTGGAGTAAATAAAAACCAAAATCATGAGTAACAAATTGGAAACAGGAGTAAACAGAACATTCACAACATACCAAAAAAATCTAACATCAATGCCCAAGTTTTAGAAAGAAAATAACATGCTTAGAAGTCAAAAATAGTGTCCAGCTCAAAACAGCAATTGACTATATTGGTGCTAGCAAAGTGTTAAAAACTAATCACACCTGTCCCAATAATTTGCCCCATTTTCCGGGTCAGCAAATAGATGCAGCCATGATCCATAATCATACTATGCTTCATTGTTCCAGGCATCAGATTGCAAGCTATACATGCACCTAAAGAAGAGATGCAGCTTAACAAAGCAGCCAGCTGACCTATATTTCGTTAGTTTACTTTTTTACTTTCTTTTTCACCGAATTGCATGAATATTTAAATAATCATATGCTACGTGCCCAATTCAGAAAATATTCAAAGAAAACAAGAGAGGAAGCTCTCCAGAAGGTTACCATCCTAAACTATATTGATCCTCGATCCAAGTAGGAATAGCTCATATTTAAACATAGAGTAGGAGGCACGGAAAATGCCTAAGGCTCGTAATGCCGTGAGTCAACACCAAAGTTAGCCAAATAATAATCATCGTTGATCATACAGCTAACCGTCCACAAAAATCGAAACAAAGAAATATTAGTGGATATCGAACAACTATACCTCGACCCCATACTTGATGGCAATGCCGGCGAGAGTGTCGAGCTTGGAGACGGGGTGTTCAATGTAACCAACGGAACAACTGGCCGAGAGCGCCGATGGAGGCGACGAGATCCGCAATGACTCTCTATCTCTACTTCTTCCGTTATCATACACCTTACAGCTGTTGTAATTGCCATTCCGCCTCTCCCTTTCCATCTGTATCAAGATCTCAATGCTAAATCAATCTCCCAAGCACTCCTCCTAACCTCTGCCCTATATCATCGCACAATGTTTTCCCGCATTAAACTTTATTGCGATTGATACCGCAATTGGATCAGAAAATTGGCTAATGTAACCTGAAAAAAACTAGATCGGAGAGTCTCTATCTCCATCGACATGAAGTTGCTACCATTTTTTTCGGGACAATGAACGAAAGAAAGGAAATAGGTGCGTGCTTTCTCTCTCACTGAAGGGGACCTTCAATTAAGGGTACTAAAATATAAAAATACTCTTTTGCTAGAATGATAAATAAAAAATATTGTAAATACAATATTGACTGACTAGACAGCGACGTACTGTTTAGTGTTTGACATTTTTTTTTGGGGGGCTACTGTTTAGTGTTTGACCTGCGCAGTGGCACTTAACGCGTTACTGTGGAAAAGCAGCCGCTTAAGGAGAATCTTCGACTCTTAACGCAAATTTTAAATAAACCATCCATGTTTGTTTGTGTTTAAAAAAATTTTGTTGTAATAATTAACTAAATTATTTTAGATATATTAATTAATAATTAACTAATAACTCCCTCTCCCGAGTAGGGGTGTAATTCCGGTCCGGCGGTTACAGGAACCGGAGCCGGATTTTTCCGCCGGTTCGGTGGAAAAATCCGGTTCCACCTCTTTTTTTATTTTTTAAACCAATTATCTAAACGACGTCGTTCTGTTTTAAACAGAATGACGTCGTTTAGGATTTAATTTTTTTAAAAAAAAAATAACATAACAGTTTTGCTAAAATCTCATGAAAAACTCCAGCCTAATCTCAGGGGGAGCTTTTCATTTTAAAATCAACGGTTTATTATTAAAAGGGTTTGTCATCATCAAAAAGGGGGAGATTGTTAGCCCAAGGTTGTTTTATAAACAATCCTCTTTGATTTTGATGATAACAAAGTTTTACAACGAGTTTTTAAACCTTTAGATTCTACTTTTGAAAATCCGTTTTAAGAAAATGATATCAAGAGTTTTCTAGTTATACATCGGCCTTAGATATAATCGAACACTCTACATAAGCTTACTTGTTAAACTTTACATTGTAGGTGTTTTGGGATTGCTTGTTGGTGCCAGGAGAAACACTTTTCAGCCTAAGTGTTGAAGGTGTCGACACATATCATCATGGTGTCGACACATCAGTCATACACCAGAATGCATGTTCCAAGCCGAAGTGAAGGTGTCGACACATAGTGAAGAGGTGTCGAAACATTGGTCATTCAACAGAAAGCAAGTTCCCAGGCCAAGATGAAGGTGTCGACACATAGACCAAGAAGTGTCGACACATTGCGCTGTCAACAGAATGAAGATTTCCAGGCAAAGCTGGTAGTGTCGACACATGGGAGAATGGTGTCGACACATTGCACATACACCCGAATGGATGGTTTCAAGACAAATTTGAAGGGTCAACATATTGAAGGGAAGTGTCGACACATTGGACATAAGTGTCGACACATTGGTCATACACCAGAAGGTGAGTTTCAAGGCAAATCTTCAAGGTGTCGACACATGCTTCGATTTCTCAGATCTAGGAGTTACGACAGTCACTTAAAAACGTCTCCAAAGGACTCAAATGACCTCCAACGGCTCCAAATCTTTACCAGAAGACCCCTGATGTCTAAGAGGGTATAAATAGAAGAAATCTCTGACAAGGTTAAAAAAACCTCCTACAGATCTCTCACGCGAAATACACTTGCCCTAATTTCTTGAGAGACCAAGCTCAAAAAGAACAGAGAAGTGCTTCCAATCTAGAAAGCTCGTGATTCATCTTGCAACTCCAGAAGCTTTCTCAGAAGATCGTTCTTCTAGCAAAACTCAGGTTCTTTCATTTGTAGATTTGGCTTAGAGAGCCCTTTAGTTTCTTGAGCTACCCACTTGTACATCCGGCTTAGAGAGCCTTTAATCACTGTACCCTAATCTTGTAAACCTTCCTAGTGTTGTGTGAACACTGTATCCTACTTGTGAGAAGTAGAAGAAATCCCTTGGGTTTGGGATTTGGGAAACGAGTTGAAGCGTAAGCTCGGAAAACGCTTTGTAACGGTTCCTTAGCACCCCGGAAGCTAAGGTGTATTCATTTGGAGAATAGTGGAGGAAGCCCAAGGAAGTCAATAGCCTTGGGGGTGGACGTAGGCAAGAGATTGGCCGAACCACCTAAAAATACTGGTGTCATCTCTCTAACCCTCCTCTTTTACTTCTGCAGATATTACTTGATTGTTCTTGTTTATTCATTGTTGTTGTTATCTTTGTTTGCATAGATCTAGTCTCTAGCTTTCCTAGACATAGATCAGAACATTTCTGGGTTTGTTTGAAAAGGTTTCAAAAGTTTTTGAAAACCCAATTCACCCCCCCTCTTGGGTTGTTATTTAGACTCACAACTGTGCGTTAACAGATTGTACCGTCTTCTATTTATCTCCTTCCCTTTCCCAGCATCACCTCTCCCTTAGGTTACCCCAATATTTCCTTTCCTTTTTTCTTTGTCCTCTTCTTTAGCCTACTTCAACATTGTACTCTTTTTACCTGAGTATGGAGGACGAAATCTCTCGTCTTATAACACAAACGCAGGCCCTCTTCTGGGCTGATCTCTCTTGGAAACTGAAGACCCACCTAGAACAAGCTATTGAAGTGGCTAGTTTAGTTCTTGTCAGCAAACTGATTGCCCAGAAACCACAAAGGGGTGATCACTGTTCTCATGCAAAAAGTCTGGAATTTTGTTGAAGGTCTAACAATAGAAGGGCTAAAAGACAACAGGTTTTTATTCCACTTTGCTTCTCGAGATGATCATGATTACATCTTACAAAATCCCCCTCGAATTTCAGAGGGTATCTATTGATTTTAAAGGAATGGGCTCTTGATGTTGGCATTGAAGAAATTGATATGTCCAAAACTCAATATTGAGTTCAACTCCATGGATTGCCTCTTTCCATTGCTTCCCTAGAAAATATTATAATGATTGGTGAACATATGGGTAGGCTGATTGAAATTGAGCCAATTCCTTTTAGAATAGCATGCAAGAAATTTGTTCGAATTAGAGTAGAATTGGAGGAGGATCAAACTCTAAAAACTAGGTTCTTAATTCCACGAAGGTACAAAGAATGACCTCAAATTTCCTTTAAGAATTTATCAGATTTTTGTTATCACTGTGGTCTATTAGGAGCTGATCCTAGAGATACTAGATTCTCTCCTAGCACTCTCTCTGATTCTACTAATCCTATATTGCCAATAATTCGGTTTCTTATGTTAATCGTGTGGGGTTCCCATTTTTCTTGAACTAATAGTTTGAATCCCCTTTATTAAAACCTCTCAAGAATCCACTTCAAATCTTGTTTAGCACACCACCAGAAAATTTATTAGATCTCACAACTTTAGAATGACCAATTGTCTAGAAAAAGATATCTTAGTCTTTTTCTGAACCCTAGAAGTGATATGAAGTGGAATCACTAGGGACCTCAGATCTCGGCCGTAGGATCACATAAAAAACTCATTTTCATTATTTCCCTTATATTTTTATTTTCCGATTTTTTGCTTCTACTAATTGTGAAGATGTCCATTAACATATCACAATTTACCCCCGAGAAGATGAGATTGGTTTGTGAACTTCCACTATTCTCCTTGTATAATATACAAGGTTCATCCATATTTTGCGAGAAACCAAACTCATGTTCCAACAACATGATGTCTGTTTAAGTCCATAAATTGACTTATTCAGTTTGCACACTTTTTGTGAGACCCCGACTTTATTTCTATCTTTTTAAAAGAAATATGACTCCTTAAGTTGTGCTTTAATTATTTAGAAAGGCATGTATAGGGGTATTAATCTAAAGTTATGTCTAGGTGAAATTTTTCCTTAACGTTTTTATGAGTTTTAAGCTAGGATCTGACTGTTATATTATTTTGCCATTGTTAAATTGAGCAATTGAGATTTATTAGCTTGAATTGTTTTATTGATGGAATATGTCCCTAAGTTACAATATTTGGAACTTTTTAATTAGGGGCTTTAGCCTTGGAAATATATGAGTCTTTGGAACAAATGAGGAGAAATAATAGAGTTAGTTTGGTGAGTGGGTGACATAAAAGAAAAATAAGTTTTCTTAAGGGGCAGAAAAGGAAAAGAGGGGAGAAATGGAGGAGAAGGGGGAAGGGCAGTTTTGCCTTTTCCCTTCCCCCAAGCCTTTTTGCCTTTCACGCATAAAACACCCCCCCAATTCCCGCACAACTCATGTCCCATTTGACCTAGCACCCACCCGCACAAGAGAAGAGAAGAAGAAACAAGAAGGAGAAGAAGAAAGAAGAAGAAGAAGAAGGGAAGAAGAAGAAGAAAAGAAAGAGAGAGAGAAGGAGGTGAGTGGTTTTGGCCGGCCAAGCCATACCCATTTTCACACATTTTCTCTTTTCTTTTGATAGTTGTTGGTTGTGAAGCTTGTTGGGTTTTTGGTTTTCTCCTTGTATATATGTTGTGTTCTTGGGTTCTTTGAAGAAAATGTAGATCTAGTAAGCTTTAAAGAGTAGTATGGGTTGTGTATGAAACCATGGAGAATGTGGCCAGATTTGGTAAATAGCACCCAAGAAAGATCAAGTATGAACTCTAGGTGTTTGATAAAAAGACCAAGAGAGGAGGGAGACAGGAAATAACTTGAATTTATGAGATGGATTCATGTTTTAGCTGAGAGATTTAGCTGGAATGTGAGAAAGTTGAAGTCTTGAGAATGAGGGTGTGAAAGGAGAGTATTTTGAGACAAATTTCGTGGATTTTGGAGGTGTATGACATAAGTTGTGCTCTGAATATTGACTGTCGCCTGAGGTACGCTCGACAACCGCTCGAGCTAAAAGTTCGAGATTTTCTCACAGAGACGTTTTGCCTGAGGTACGCCCGACGGCGCTCGAGCGAAACTGGGCAAATTTTTATGCAGAGAGTTTTCGCCCGAGGTTCGCCCTACAGGCGCTTGAGCGAAAGTCTCTTACAGAGACTTTTCGCCCGACCAGCGCTCGAGCGGTTTCCTTCGAATTTCAAGAATTTTCTCCTATATATCTAGTTCCCTATTGACCTATTAGGAAACCCTACTAGGTTTTTCACTAAGAAAATACCTAGTGTTGTAAGATCACCAAATAGAAGTCAAGAAAATGAGTGATATGTATGATGATCAAGAATATGAATGATTTTATATGATGAAGTGCGAGTAATTGATTGACTATTCGCTCGCTAGTAAACCATCGAATAACACTAGTATGACTTGATTGTAGGTAAAGTGACGCTCAACGCTCAAGCAAACGAAGGTAAGTGGAGCTTACGTCTGTAAGTGGAAACTTACGCTTTTTGAAAAACTAGAATGATGCACAGCATGAATACTCATGATTTATTACAACATGACATAAGCATTTGCATGAAAAATAAAGTTTTGTGCAAATGAAAGTATGAGAAGAATTTAAGATTTCTCATCATCAAGCATGACATGAGCACACCATGAGCATTTGCATTCATTTTTCAGATGAGAAAGAAAGAGAAATTTTATGCAAATGAAAGTATCATTTTATGCTACTTTATGACAAGTTAAGTTAATAAGCTAAAGTCGGTCGGTACCGTACCAAGTCAAGAAGGTGCATCCATACTGAAGGACGTTTACGTGAAGGGTGGATGTCACCTAGGGCACCCATACCGAAGGATGCTTGCAAGAAGGATGGGTAGCTCTTGAGGTATGTGCAACTACACTGAAGGATGCTTGCAAGAAGGTGTGGACCTCTCAGGGTCGTGTCTAGTCACTGAAGGACGAATGCGAGAAGGTGTGCTAGCTCAACCATATGTAAGGTCCCCAAGGGAAATAGGGGACAGTTCCAACGGGAACGCACAACCCTGATGTCAGGGGTAAATGGAGAACAAGTAGCCCACAAGATAAGAATTGGAATGATTTTCCAAAAACAAGAGCTTTACAAGTACAAGTGTTGTTTTCAAGAGCAAGTGCATGTGCATATGCAATCATGAGGCATACACGTGCATCAAAATTCATGATCATGCATGAATTACATTATGTTTACATGCTTATTATTTCAAGTTCAAGTTCATGCTTATTTCAAGTTCAAGTGCATGTTTATGATTTCAAGTTCAAGTGCATGCTTATGATTTCAAGTTCATGATTATGAGTTCAAGTACTAGTTCATGGTTTCAAACTCACGATTTCAAGTTCATGTTTCCAAACCATGATTTCAAGTCCATGTTTTAACTATAACTCCTTACTGAGTCTTTCGACTCACGAAATTTTTTAAACCGTATCATTCCAGATGTTCCAGGCGACAGGAGTGCGGAGGATTACTTGACGTAGTAAGGTTAGATGTCAAGTATCCTAGTCGTTGTAAACCGAAGCAGCGGTTGGAGAGTTCATATGAAGCACTAAGAGCGCTTGATATCATATTGAGGCAGCCATGCGATGTAATTAAGACGCTTACCCTATTACGAGGAAGTCGTCTTGTGTAAGTTGAAGTTTATGGTAAATATCTTTGGCCGTCTCTCTCAGTTGTATGTGTATATTTTCCGCTACAAGAATAAGAGAAAACGCTTGAACATTCATTGAGTGGATGTTCGCGGCTGTCATTAACCCCCTTCGGGCTAGCGTTCGGGGCGTGACACTTTTGCCTCATTATCTGAAGATTGGAAACCTTCAGGTTGTTCCATATAAATCTCCTTGTAGTTGTACACATTCAGAAATGTGATTTTAATATCCATCTGCCATATTTTATAATCATAATAAGCTACAATAGACAACAGAATTCAGATAGACTTTATCATAGTCACTGGTAAAAAAGTTTTATCATAGTCAATACTATGTTTTTGAGTAAATCCCTTTGCTACCAGTCTGGCTTGAAAGGTCTCTACCTCTCCAGTGGGTCTTTTTTTTTTCTTTTGAACACTCATTTACAACATATAGGCTTGATGCATTTTGGTTAATCAACAAGTGTCCAAGCCTCATTGGAGTACATCTCTGTTTCCATTGCCACTTTCTAGCGTGCTGCATCCTTGTCATATATAGCCTCCTGGTAATAGTATGGATCACCATTCAACCCCTGCAATTCCATTTGATAAATCTCATTTAGTAATGATAATCTCACTGGAGGTCTAATTACAATTGTACTACGTCAAGGGTTCTGAGTTCTGAACTCTTCAGACTCATTAGTAGGTTTTGTAACATTCCTTTCATTGATCTCATTTGTCTAAGATATTGGCTCAGCAGACTGTTCTCCAAGAACAATATTGCTTCTACCTGTACTAAGGCAATACTCTTCTTCAAGAAAAGTTCGTTCCTATTGATAATTACCTTTTATCACATGAATCATAATAATGATGCCCAGTGGTCATTTTTGGATAATCTACATATAAACACTTTAAAGTCCTTGATTCTAGTTTTCCCATATTAAACACTTTAACCTGAGCTGGACATCCCCATACTCTCAAATGATTAAGACTAGGTCTCTCACCAGTCCATAATTCATAAGGAGTTTTTGGAACTGACTTAGTGGGTATCATGTTTAAGATATAAACAGTTGCCTCCAAGTCGTAACCCCAAAAATATATAGGTAATTTAGACATGCTCATCATCGATCGAACCATATCCAATAAAGTCATATTTCTTCTTTCTGCAACATCATTGTGCTGTGTTGTAGCAAGAGGAGTCATCTAAGATATGATGCCTCTATCTCGTAGATATGTTTGAAACTCACTAGAGATGTATTCACCTCATCTATCATACCAGAGTATCTTGATACTCCTTTCCAATTGGTTTTTCACTTCCATCTGAAATTGTTTGAACTTTTGAAAGGTTTCAGATTTTTGTTTCATCAGGTACAGATAGACATACCTGAAATAATCATTTGTAAAAGTAATGAAGTAGGAAAAACCTTCTTCGACTATGTGGTTAAAAGGACCACATACATCAATGTACCAACTCTAATAAACCAGTAGCTCTAATCTCTTTTCCCTTAAAAGGGTTTTTAGTCATTTTACCTTGAAAGCAAGGTTCACATATACGGTAGGGTTCAACCTTCAAAAGGTCTAATGACCCATCCCACTACACCATTTTTGTCCTTGAAAGACGAATCTATTCGACTCTAAAAGTATGCTTTTCGTCTCTAATTATCATTAGGGACGGAAAAGTGGGCGTCTCCCAATCTTCTCTAGTGTGCCTATTGTTGTCGACTATAATTGGTGTCGGCTATTGTTCATCTCTAAATTATGTTGTAATATGTTCGAATTTTTAAAAACATGAGCCACACATATGGGGACGATAATTTGCGCTGGCTATTGTTCATCTCTAAATTACGTTGTAATATGTTCGAATTTTTAAAAACACGAGCCACACATATGGGTACAATAATTTGTGTCAGCTATTGCTCGTCTCTAAATTACGTTGTACTATGTTCGAATTTTGAAGAACACGAGTCTCACATTTAGGGACGATTAGAGGTTCGTCGGCTATTGTTCGTCTATAAATTTCATTCTATTGTGTTCGAATTAATAAGAATTCGAGGCATACTGTTATGAACTGGATATGTTCGAAGGGGATCATTTGTTTTGTAATGAACATGTTCAAAACAAATTCGAACGGTATAAAACATATATTAGACATAATAAATTGTCTATTAATTTCTTAACTCATAAAATAAACAATTGTATACAATATTATTCCTGTTGCTATCAATACAAGATATAATAAAATGTTCATTAATTCAAGTAAGACATGATTGTCTATTAATTTCTTAACTCATAAAATAAACAATTGTATACAGTATTGTTCCTATGGCTATCAATACAAGATATAATAAACTGTTCATTAATTCAAGTAAGACATGATAATTTAATACTTGACTATCATGTTGAAGCTGGATTAATATTAAAATGAGCCATTATGCTCTGTATGCTTCGGAACTATGCACGCATCGTCTCTTGCTCAAGCCACATTTGTTTGCGCTCTACTTCGAACTCTAAGTGTTGTTGCTTGAGACGGTTTTCTAGATCAGCTTGTTTTGAACAAACTTCTTCAATGTTTTGCTGCCTGTTTCATAAGTCCTTGATTTCCTTCCTCGCATTCTCCGATTGACGTCTCATATGTGAAACTCCACCTGTGGAATTTGCTGAATCCGGTTTTACGCAATGCCCCAAGACCTCTAGAATATCCTGGTCTCTTCCCAAGCACTTAGGAGAATATCTCAACTTCGGCGGTGACAGTGTTTGCAATGCAACAATGTCGTCCTAGTGTTTGAAAAACAAAGTTTTATAATTATATATGTCGCAATAAGGAAACTTAAAACAAATACTAATATTTAGTGAAGTCTCACAAAGTGCTCCTTAGGTTCTGGGCACACCTATTCCCCTTTAGAAGTCTTGTGTGACGCTTCATACAAAGTCGAGGGCATGAAGTTTTCTTGACCTCATCTTGCTGCACAATATCCAAGTATAAGTGCAAATTAACTAACACATCAGACCGTAAAGTCGTATACTAATTTTGTAAATATTCTTATCAATTTTTTGTGAAGACGAAGTAACGACCTTGAGCCAGTAGTGTGATGTACTTTCAATTTTTTTTCGATTTATTGTATTGATAAGACATCGTTCTTGCATAAAAGTTTGAACCATAACAGAAGAGACATACGTTAAAGCTTTGATTATATCTAACACCTTTGCATAAGCTAAAATGTCCACATTTTGGTTGTAGGTGTTTAAAGATGGATTAGAATGGAAAGGAAACCTTCAAAGAGTAGACAAATAGGTCAAGTGGTTCCGGTGTCGACACAAAGGAAGAGAGGTGTCGACCCATGCCAAATACACCCGAGTGTTGTTTTGATGGTGTCGACACTCGGGGAGAAACTGTCAACACTTTACACATACACCCGAGAGAATAATTACAGTGAAGGCTGATGGTGTCAATCCTTTCTAACTTGGTGTCGACACATGCTACAATTTTGTAGAAAATACTGCAATGCTGCCAGCTTATCGATTTCATTTAAAAAATCAGGGGCACCTTTACGACAAGGTCAATAAAGCCTATTGGGAACCACAAGTCTAGGAGATTGTAAATATAAAAAAGATGAAGAGAGAAAAAAAACATGCATCATCATTTATGTATATAACTCTTTAAAGGACAATTCACCCCCTCTTTAATTGTCACCTTGACTCACGATATCAATATTTGAACTCAGGACTAAGCAGTCTAAGTATTTCACCTTGAACTTAGGAGTCGAAAACAAATCACAGTTCCCGCCAATTTTCTTCTGACATGTTCGAAGAATAAGGGTACAACAATGCTTTCTCCATTTATGTATATAACTCTTTAAAGGACAATTCACCCCTCTTTAATTGTCACCTTGACTCACGATATCAATATTTGAACTTAGGACTAAGCAGTCTAAGTATTTCACCTTGAACTTAGGAGTCGAAAACAAATCACAGTTCCCGCCAATTTTCTTCTGACATGTTCGGAGAATAAGGGTTCAACAATGCTTTCTCGATGGTATTATACTTCTTATAATGTGCATGTATCCTACCCTTATGACTTCGATGAGCTAATCTACTCATTAGCTCATCGACGGTTCTTTGGTCCTACACCCGACTTATATTAAGATCAAAGCCCTCCTGCACTTAGACCACCACAATCATAGATTTTTTAATATCAATTTACATATTGCAGAATGTAAGTATATGTAATGCATATGAAAATTACCAACAGGCGCCTTGTAATATGGGTCTTTGACATCCTGTAGTACTCTTGACCAATGTTCTATAGCAAATGGAGCGTGCGACCTCACAAGTACTCTCACCTTTGTTGCAATCCACACTGCCTCTTATGAATCTCCTCCAGTATGACCGTCGGAAATGTTAACTGAAAGGGTAAAAATAACCCAAGAGGGGGGGTGAATTGAGTTTTTAAAAACTTTTGTCCTTTTTCATATAAAAGCCAATATGCTAAGAATCCTTTCTAAAGAGCAGGAGAAAGATCTATATAACCAAAAAATATAATGAAGAGTAAAAGTAAAGATAAACAAGTACAACAAATAAATATCAGCAGTAAATGGAGATAAGGATAGAGAGATGACACCGTGACTTTTAGGTGGTTCGACCAACACTTGCCTACGTCCACCCCCAAGTCTATTGACTTCCTTGGGCTTCCTTCACTATTCTCCAAATAGTAATTACACTTTAGCTTCTCGGGTGCTAAGGAACCTTTACAAAGTGTTTTCGAGCTCACACTTTAACTCACTCTCACAAATCCTCACAACCTATAGGATTTCTTCTACTCAGGAAGTAGGACAAGTGTTTTTCACAAACACTCACGTGTTTTTCAAGAATGGGTACAAAGAGCATCTTAGTAAAAGGCTCTTTAAGCTGAATAAACAAGTATGAGGTACTGAGGTGTGCAAAGAGACAAGATTCACAAAAAGAGCTACATAATTTGGAGGTGAAAGTACGAGCTTTTTGTTTGGTGAAGCTTCTTCCTTGTTGAAAGCTTTTTTTCTCTCTCTAGAATTTAGGGCAAGAGTTAATAGCGCAGCACACACACACCACTTCTCTCTCTTCATCTTCTTCTATTTAAAGCTTCTAGGGCACCATGAGTCTTCTTGTGTAGTTTAAAAGTCGTTGGAGGACATTTGAGACAATTGGAGGAAGTTGAAATGAGTTGACGTCGTTTCCGGATTTTCTGCAAAATAGCACGATGTGTCGACACATTGATTGTATGTGTTGACACATTAAACTTGATCTGGAAATAGGCTCTCGGATGTTAGTTCAATGTGTCGACACTATGGTTCCAATGTGTCGGCACTTCCAACACTTAGCCAAAAAATCATTTCAATTGGCCTGAAAAGCAAACTCTCGGGTGTTAGTTCAATGTGTCGACACCATGGTCCAATGTGTCGACACTTCCAACACTTAGACAAAAAATCATTTGAATGCTAGAAATAGGCTCTCGGATGTTAGTTCAATGTGTTGACACTATGTTCCAATGTGTCGGCACTTCCAACACTTAGCCAAAAAATATTTCAAATGGCCTGAAAAGCAAACTCTCGGTGTTAGTTCAATGTGTCGACACTATGGTACAATGTGTCGGCACTTCCAACACTTAGCCAAAAAATCATTTCAAATGGCTTGAAAAGCAAACTCTCGAGTGTTAGTTCAATGTGTCGACATCATGGTCCAAGGTGTCAACACTTCCAACACTTAGACAAAAAATCATTTGAATGCCAGAAATGTAAACTCTCGGGTGTTAGTTCAATGTGTCGACACTTCCAACACTTGGACAAAAAACCATTTGAATGCCAGAAATGTAAACTCTTAGGTGTTAGTTCAATGTGTCGACACTTCCAACACTTAGTCATAAAAATTGTTTTGAAGGCCAGAAAATCACAACGCTCGGGTAGTAGTTCAATGTGTCGACACCATGGTCCAATTTGTCGACACTTCCAACACTTAGTCATAAAAATTGTTTTGAAGGCCAGAAAATCACAACGCTCGGGTAGTAGTTCAATGTGTTGACACTTCCAACACTTAGTCATAAAAATTTGTTCTTTAACAACAACTACTCCAATTTAATAATTCTCAAAAACACTTGCAATATAAAAGATGATCAATTAACAAGAGTAATGATGATCACGTATGCTTAGAGAGATTTTAGAATAAAGAACCCTTGATAGATGAAAAATGTAATGATCTTGGGATGAAATTTCAATGTAAAATCTAATAGACTTGAACAAGATTGAAAACTTTGTTACCATCAAAATCAAGAAGGATTGTTTGCAAAACAACCTTAGGCTAACATTAACTTTGATTTTTCCCTTTGCACGAACCTTTTCTAAATTAACATATCAGGACACACCACAGTGTCAAGAAACTTCTAGTGTAGCTAGATGAAAAAGATCAACGTATTTGGCTATCTATTTCACTAGTCAAAAGAGATGAAGTCAACATTTACATTTTTTTACTTGTAAATCAAGATACTCATATTGTCCACCAATCACTACATCCTCAGTTTCGGGTGAACCGTCGTTAGTTGGGAATGGCGGTAGCATGCTCGATGGAGTACGATGTGCCGATCCAGCAAACCAAAGTTGCGTTCCCCCGCAGGCATAATTAGTCCCTGCATAGATCAACCAAAAAAGCTAGCATAAGTATTTATCAAAAAGCAAACCATACAAAAATCTAAAGCCTTGGATATTCGCGACAAATCACATGTATGTTAAAACTATTCACCAATCATTTAGAATCGTTATCAGTGACCCACTGCTCTTTTTCATCAATGTTGTCTTCATCAGACCCTTTTTCATCGATCTAGTCATCGTCGCTTATAAATCAGCATCACTATTTGGACTTTTGCATGATTCTTCTGCGAGCGAAACATCAACCTCTTCGGGTTGTATATCTTCCCTTTTTAGAGGAACCAAGTCATGATCATTCAGATCAATGAATGAAGTGAAATTGGGCTCACTCTATTGTAATGGCTCAGCATTCGCCCTTTCCCCATCGTAACTCTCTGCATCATCGTTTTCAGGGATGTCAACATTCATGCGAGATATCTTTTGCACGACACACCTATTACCGCCTAATTTGGGATCGTTGAGATAAAATACTTGGTTTGCTTGACAAGCTAGAGTGAATGGATCTTCTTCATACAACGTTCTGTTTGTATTGACGCTTGTATAGTGTTCATCTACCTGTATGCCAATTCTATTGTTTCCGGTTTCTCACCAAGTAATTTGAAGACATAAGTCACATTCTCACCCAAGTATTTCAAACCAATTACATCATTTATGACTTCGTAGAAGTAGAAGTCGTGTAGCTTGTTGTTTTGGTCCCCTGAACAACCACCCCATTGTTTTGAGTTCTATGAGACTTTTCAAGACCAACTATGTTGTATTGAACTCCCTTACCATGCACTTTGAATATCGAGAACCATGCATAGACGAACCCACTTGCCAAGGCATATAATCCGTGTGACACACTCAAGGGATTTTCAAGGTTGTACCCCCTCTTCAAATCACATAGGAAATTGTTCTTCGTGCTTATGCTTAACATCAACAGATCTCTCCATACGGACCAAGTTCAAATGCTCATTACACCAGGAACAAATTCATATTGTGATTAGTATCCATATGTAGTTTAATGGATAAACAAGCATGCATAGTTTATACCAATATTATTGCTTGCACTCACTAAATAAAAGTCTCCACTTCACTGCAATTGTTCAAGACATACAACACCACGCTTTTGGTACTCATGCGCATCGAGATCATATCTTTTCACTGCTCCCAAGGGCCGAACACCTTGGCTGAAGAATGAGAGACTACGACTTTGCTTGTCTGTTAAGACATCTGCATTTCTGTCTACTCAATTGAATCTTGTCTCCACGTTGTTAAGGTACATGGAACAGGAGGTCAACCATTCATTCTCAGTATACGCCTCTGCTATCGACTCCTCTGCAGGTGATTGATTCTGTACAAAGTATCTGTACATGCCTAGAGACCACTCCATTGGGTTCATCCATCGGTATTGAACGGGATCGGCAAGCATCATTTTCCCATGACAAATGGACAACCAAGTGGACCATTACATCAAAAAATGATGGTGGAAAAATCTTTTCAAGTTTACACAATATCAATCCCACATCTTTGTCCATACGTATTAAGTCATCCATCTTCAACGTACGAGCACAAAGATCCTAAAAAAAAGCTAAGCTCTATCAAAGCTATCAGAACAGCATTCCTTACGACTCCCCTAATGCCTACGGGGAGCACTCATTGCAAGAGTACGTGACAGTCGTGACTATTCAAGCCGACAATGTTATGGTCTGCCACATTCACCGCACGAGATATACTCAATGCATAATTATCATAAAATTTAATTGTCTTCAACCATTCACATATTGATCCTCGCTCTTCTTTTGAAAGAGTGTAGCACGCTTGAGGCATCATATACATTCCACCATTCTCTCGCAAAGTGCAACACACTTTTAACACCCATCAATTGAAGATCCTTTCGTCCATTGACATAGTCTTTTGTTTTTCTGGGATGATTCATCAACGTTCCCAAAATCAAATCACATGCATTTTTTCTACATGCATTACATCTAGGTTGTGACGCAACTTCAGAGATGCCCTATAAGGCAACTGAAATAATTTACTCTTCTTTGTCCAGTTCAACTCTCTTGGCTCACGCTTCTGCTTTCTAAGCTGTGATCCTTTTTCCAAATTCTTTATGTAATACTTCTCTATGCTGTAGTAGAATGTCCTCCCCGGTAAGTTCCTTTTGTGCCATTCGATGCTCTTGTCTGTCGTCGAACATGGCCTTATTTCTTCACCAACTATGACAACTATCCAAAAACCTTATTTGGCCCATATAGCATAGCTTTCGACTATGCTTCAACCATTCAGAGACAGTCTCTCCATTGCAAGATGGACAAGCTAATTTCCCTTTAGTGTTCCACCCAGACGAGTTACCATAAACTGAAAAATCATCAATGGTCCACATCACTGTGGCAAGCATTGTAAAGTTTACTAACATTGACGCATTAAATGTTTGAATCTCATCCTCCCGGAGTTGCTTCAACTAATCAATCAACAGTTGCATAAACACATCAATGTCATTTCCAGGTCATGCCATCTCATATTCAATGTAGTCTTACTAGACATGAATAACCTTTGAAGCCTTGGGATAGAGAAAAAAGTCGAAACACCTTTTCAGGAATCTTATACAGACTATTTGAATGATTCTTCCACCTTGAATCACCACATACTGGACATTCATCCCTATGATTGTTTACATTGTAGAAAAAAAACACAATCATTCTTGCAAGCATGCATATTAACATAGTCAACCCTCGACCTTGTTTTAGTTGTAACTATTCGAAAGTCTCTTTGTATTATCTAACACCTTTGAATAATCTAAGATGTCAAAATATTTCATTGTAAGTGCTTGAGTAAGAATTAGAATGAAAATTACACCCTCCAATAGAAGCAAAATATCTCTAGCATTGGAAGAGTCGACACATAGTGATATATGTGTCGAAACATTTCAAATACAGTACCCGAGAGGAATTTTAAAGTGTTGACACATGTTATGATAGTGTCGAGACATAACACGTACACCCGAGTTGACCATGTGAAAGTTTAGGACATGAAAAAATTTGGACAAAATTCATAGCAAATCAACAACCATGATTTAAAATAACTCAATAATCTTTAGTTTATTCATGATATTCATCTATTCTACGACAAATCAAAATAACAATAATCTTTCATTAATTAATCAACAATCAACAATCAATACCATACTAATGAGAAAATATCATGATATGAAAGCTTTACCCATCAGTCATTAAATATCACCATCATGTAGCAAAGAACTGACAATGATGTAGGACTTACACTATGACAGCCTAGCACACACGATGAAAAACATGTGTACTAATTCCAACACAAAAAAAACATGCGTTCTATGTCCAACGACATCAGGTGCGCCCAAATTTTCCTTACCAAATCCAATCATATTCTATGATTTTCATACTAGATAACAACCCAACAATGTAAACTTCATTACCTCAAAGTGGATTGAAAAGTGCAATCGATTAAAAGACCCATGTAGGATTGGTGTGATCTCTCTCTCTCTCTTCGATATGTACTGCCTGCGATGGCAGGAGCTCTCTCTCTCTAACTAGTCAAGCAGATGAATCACCCTTGCCTATTCGGTCTCGATTGTGGTCGGCAGTGACCAGGAGGTGACTTGCTGCTGCGTTAGTGTCCGTCGTCTGGAAGCTTCTCTCAAACCTTTAGGCTATATTTGATTCGTTCTTGAAACGTTTTCAAAAAAAATTCAAAACCATTTTTTCATCAATTTCAATACATTTTTACCAATCCTAATAACTTTTTACACTTTTCAACAACTTTTAACAATCTTTTTACAAATTCCAATAACTTTTAACAAACTTTTCACCAATCCCAAGATAATCTACACTACCTCCAAATAAACAAACACAAAAAATATTTTCAAAACAAAACCAAACATAGCCTTTCCTTCTGCAAACTTTTTTCTTTAAATCTTTACCATAGAATAGATCGACCCAGTTCCCGTTCTTTTCCGGTGCACTCGCTTTATATCTCCGACACACAAGGAAGGACGCGGTGGGAAGGAAGTAGCCCTAGCCTCTGTCCGGCCGATCATTCCGCTGGCATCTTGCATTCACGCCCCCGTTTGACTGCCGCTCGGGGATGTAGTTGTAGATACGTTAGTCTTAGTGGGTCGTTGGCTCCACCTGTTATCTCCTTCTACGACATGCTGTTGTCGTCGCCATATTCCATATGTCACTTAGTCATCTCTGCCTCGCTGCGGGTCAGCACCTTCCTTTTTTATGTTTACCATCTCATAATCATTAAGTATAGTGTTTGAAGATGTTCAAATGTGAAATTTTTCCTTCCCGCCACGTGAGCGCCAAATTCATACGCATACAAATTTTTTGACATTCAAGGTTATTCAAACATGAGAAGGATAGAAACTTTGATCACATGATAGGTCAAGTGGGGCATTATTTAATTTCTTTCTTTGCTCATCTTTCACATAAACCTCTTCGTCTTCTCAAAAACACTCACATTTCTCTCTTCTCACTCAAATATCCACAATCCATAGTTGAATCGTAAGAGTAATGCTCTAAAAATCATTTATCTGAATAATAGTTATTTAGATGTCTCATGTTTATATTTATTTATTGGGTAATATGATGTGACATAAGACGTTACATCGATATTTTTGAGTGATATTGTAAAAAATTCATGCCAATGATTAATGAATCAAAGGTAGGAAGTATGACTCTTTGGTTCCTTTTCACTTGATGTTTTGTTCTATATCGAGGTACATATTGATGTATGATAGGTCTACACTCGTTGTGTCCCTATTTAATAAGATGATGGACTTCATCATTGAGGTAGTGACCTTAAGCAAATGAGTGGATGCAATGTAGGAGTACATTAACTGAATGAGATCAAATATGAATACCTTATGGAAATGATCACTGATGTTGACAAGGTATTCATCATAATTGGTTTATTGTACTTACACCTGAGAGGTTTATATGGATCTATTTGTTGTGTACTTGTGCTTTGACCGAGTCAATTAGTTATGATCATTCTAGGTCAAATATTTCATATAATGCTGGGTCTTGTACATGATAAGTGAGTTTGTATAAATGTTCAAAAGAATATAAGAGGGTTACATATATATATTAATATATATATATATATATATTCATTTGTGAAATTATTTTGGAAATAATTGATAGTCCAATGAGTTACAGATCGTGAATTGAGAATGATTTGAGTTAGGGACTTAATCAGTGATATGATTTTGGTCTTATTGACTCATGTGGTATATAGTATGGTGGAATGATAAATAAACGAATAATTGTTAGCAAAAGAGATTTCACAAATCAAACTCAAATACTTAGGGTTAAATTGTGATATGTTAATGGACATGATCACAATTAGTAGAAGCCCAAAATTCATAATAAAAGAATATAAGAGGGTTAGTAGAAAAAGAGTTTTTTCATGTGATCCTATGACCGATATCCAAGGTTCCTAACGATCTAACGCTATATCACAGCTAGGGTTCAGAAAAAGACTATAAGATTGTTTTTTCTAGACGGTTGGCCATTATGACTTTGAGAAACCCTGTGACTGCTGTGAGGCAGGGAGATGAAGGAGTCAGGACATTTGAGCTGCTCTATCATGAGATCAACAAGACTTGAAGATTATCGAAGATTAAAGATTCAATCTCAAACAAAGTTCAAGATCATATGTCACATCAAGTAGGTATAATTTTTCGCAGGCAAACTTTCAGGCCGAATAACCAAGTTTTGTAGATAACCCTCAAATCCCTCTCCTTTCCCTTACAAAGATGTCTACTAGGGGTACTATGAGAGCCAGACGCCAAACGCCCAGTTCTGCCAGTTTTAGGGCACTAAAAAAGGGGAAAAAGTTGCAGAATAGTCTGAAGGACAAGAACTACAGGTTTACAAGTCAGGTCTCTGTCAAAATAAATATGTAAATGATTATCGTAATAGAAAGGTCATTGAGGGTAGATGGATTAACTTCCCCTAGTTCAATCAAAATGGGTTCGATTTCAAAGAAATGTTTGATTACCAAGGCTGGTTTGTATTTATGACTATGAAGGTTGATACTTTTCCATACTTGGTCTGACTAGGATATGAAGGTTTAAAATATTTCTCAAGTAATCTAAACGATATGTGGTCGTTGTGTATTGATTTTAGACGTTATGGATGTGTATTTATAGGCCACATATGAAAACTAGTCATTGGGAGTCGTCTGTTAAAACGAGTTTGTCGACCGCTACATGAACCGGTTGACCGCTTCAAGTTACCGTTACTCCAATGGTCATATTGTCAGAAACTCAACTGCTCTATTTTAAAACTAACTGGTCAACTGGTATACCAAGCGGTCGAAGACCGGTCGGCCGCATCACCAATCGGTCAACCGCTTCAACTTAAGCACATAGTCCGGCTCTTTTAAAATATTATTTTTGAACACTTTAAACACCCAATTTTAAAGCTTTACTTCTCATAAGTATATGAAAGATTTGAAAGTTTGATTGCGGTGTTTTGAAACCTTTAAAAACATTTTAATATTTCAAACAAAACTTAAAACGATTTATACACGTTTTGAAAAATATGCAAGTGTGATTCATATTCCTTGTCTAAAGTGAAACAAAGAGTTACAAGGATATACCCTAAGGTCTTGAATCTTCACTTTTGAGCTCCTTGCATCTTCTTGTTCTTCTTTCTTCAAGACTTTAGCTTTTTCATCAAATCGTCTTTGTCTTTGAAGATGCCCATTTTATAAACTTAATTCATTTTTTGAAATCATCAAAATATCGATTGTGCACAAAAGCCAACATAGTGACAATCACTAATATTGTAATCCTATCCAGATTAGCATGACCAAGTCTCAGATGTCACATATAAGTGTGATTCACATTTTTCTTCCTTTTAGAGTTGTCACACTGGTATCAATGTCTTTCTTAATATTATTCACATAGTCTACCATAAAATCCAAAATATATAAACCATCAAGTAATGGTACCAGAAGCTACAAAATGAGTTTTAAATTTGATAACAAGTTTAGAACCGAACAACAGTGAACATCTTGATAAGCAAAGTTTATTTCTTTGTAAACTCAAGTGAAAAATACCAATGGGTGTTGCTACAACATTTGCAGCCGCTCTCATTCTTAACAAAATTTCCCCTTTATCCAACATCAGGGTTTCTTTAAACACTTGCAACGTATTGCAAATATGAGAAGTAGCGCTTGAATCGACACACCAAGAATTTAATGGCCAATCCATCAAATTTGGTTCTATGATAAGCATATCTTCATAAGGAATCATATATCGATAAACAAAATTTTTGGCCTAGTCCTAAAATATCATATGAAGGATAAAGATTTGACATATTGAATCAGCAAAAAACAAAGAAAGAACAATCACATGTTTTTATATTCCACTAGCATCGGGTTTTTGAATAACTAATGGTACCTCCCACTACAACATTGCAATCAAGAAAAATCTAGAATATAACCATTATATTTTGTGTCATTTGTGGTTATCAAAAACTTTTATCTTATATGCACATGATCCTATTTTAGTAACAATGGGCACATCTTGTAAAAGCGAATAATAATTCTCCATTACCTATTCATCTCATGTCAGATACTAATAGCATGTTGTTATTCGTAATTCTTGATATTCCTCTTGGCCACCAAACAAACACAATATTCACTATTTTAGCGTATGTGTTTATTTGGTTATGGGCAACCATTGTCTAAATGAGATGTAATTTTGAGATGGGTCAGTACTGTTATTTTAGTCAATACTCCTAGTCCTCATACAATTCATTTATCTTCCAGATAAATAAACGAGACAAATTATAAAATTAAGAAATTAGAATCCCTTATTTAGTTTCATCCAACCCCCAATAAAATAGGATTCTCATTTACCAACAATGGGGTGGACATGGGATTAGTTTCCTCTAAAAAATCTCATTTAACCCTTGAATATTTATTTCTTTTTTAGTCAAGGTCAAAGTCAACGGTCAATGGGTCAGCCTCTTCGGTTTGGGTCCAATTCGATCAGAACCCAAGACACAATTGACCCAGGCCCGTGCGGTAACCCAAGTCCCCTTGCCCTTTTACTTTTTATTTTTTCTTTTGAAGTGGCCCAATAGTTTTGGCCATTTGTGCTTGGGCTGGGTAGGGCAACTATGCCCTGTGAGGCGCCGGCCAACCTCTGGTGGCTTCTGCACAGCCATTAGGCATGCCACCAAAGAAGGCTTCACAAGGTGTCGTGGTGTTCGCAGCTCACCATGGTTGTGGATGCCAGCCCTCTTCCAGCAAGTGTGTCATGCTGGTGGCTCCGGCGTGGCTCCATCCAAACCCTCCAGTGACCCATCACTAAACCCATGTACAACGAAATTTTGCACATTCAGGATTGAAGACAAAACCGTAGAGGCTTAAATAAAGAAACAATTCTAATATTAAATCCAATATAAATGAAAATTGTTTTCGTTTACTCCTATGCAACAATTGTCTAGATCTTGAACACAATTTAGGAGTATGAGGGTTCAACTAACCTTGCTCTAATACCACTGAAAGTTTGTCTGCAGAATAATTCTTACAGATTTTGTTCGATCTTCAAGGAAATCTTGTCTCTAAACCGCCTTCGAATTCTTCAGATCTTGTTTAGCTGACCACCTGAAATTTGTTAGATGTCACAACATTAACAGCCTATTTGTTCTGCCTCCTTCCTTTACATGCCTCATAGCTGCCACAGGATTTCTTATATTCCTAATGTCCAACTATCTAGAAAAAGCTATCTTATGATCTTTTTCTAAATCCTAGCTGTGATATGACGTGGGATCGTTAGAGACCTGAGATCTCGGCCGTAGGATCACATGGAAAAACTTTTTTCCATTATTTCTCTTATATTCTGAATTGTGGGCTTCTACTAATTGTGATCATGTCCATTAACATATCACAATTTACCCTTGAGTAAATGAGATCGATTTGTGAAATCCTTTTGCTAACAATTATTGACTTATTTATCCTTCCACCATACTATATTTCACATGAGTCATTAAGATCAGAATAATATCACCGATTAAATCTCTAGCTCATATAATTTTTAATTCTAATCTGTAACCTATTGAACTTCCAAATTCTTTCAAAAACAATTTATTAATTACACTGGCCAGTAATTTTCCAGAGTTCAACCCTATAAAAATTTAATGAATATACTGTCTGGTTAAGAGACTGATGGATTTCTTGTTAAGCATTTATACAAAACTATTTATTATATAGAAGACCCAATTTTGTCTAGAATATCTGACCTATAAAGATCATCACCAAATGACACGGTCATAGCACAAGTATACAACAAAAACTTATTTACAAACCTCTCAGGTCTAAGGATACTATAAGTCAACTATGCTAAATATCATTCTCACTATCAGTGATCACTTCTAGAAGATATTTATGTTTGATCTCGTTCAGTGCATATACTCTTACAGTGCACTCACTCGTCTGCTTAAGGTCACTAGCTCGATGACAATCCATCATCCTATTTAATTGAGGCATGCATGTAGACCTATTTACATAAACATGTACCTTGGTGTGGAACAAATGTCAAGTAAACAATGATCTAAAAAGTCATACTCTCACCCTTGATTCATTAATCATTGACATGACTTTTCTATAATGTCACTTAACAATAAAACTGTGTGACATCTTATGTCACATCATAACACCCGTAAATAAATAAACACGCGTGATAAAACAAAAGAAGTAATTATATCATAATCATTCTTCAATTAACTAGTTTTTAGGGCATATATCTTACTTTTTTTATGGAGACAAAAGTCTCTAACTCTATGTATATGCATACTATAAACAATCTAGGTTACTACTTTATGGTTTCAGTCCCACCAATAGGCAAAAAAGGTGGATTTTTGTGTCCTTGGAGAGAAGGTGCCCCTCTTGATGTAATTTCTTCTTCTAGTAATATAATTAATCTACCTCTTTACCCTCTAGACCCTATAATATCTTTTATTTGGTTTCTTGTTTATGGTCCACCCTACGCTGTAGCAAAACCCTTCCTTTGGGAAAGTTTGCTTCAAATGGGTGATAAGTATCAGGGTCCTTGGTTATTGATGGATGATTTTAATTATGTTACTCATCAAAATGAAAAAAAGAGAATGAGAAAAGGAAATTCATGGACTCCCTCATCCACCAATTTGGATTTGAGCAGAGTTATGGATCGCCTGGAATTAATTGGTATTGGATATTTTAGAAAAGGATAAATGCAAAATCAGTCCCTGTGCTATACGCAAAAATCGTTTTAGTCCCTGTGATATGAAAAGCATCGATTTAGTCCATGTGATTCTATTTTTGTTTGTTATTGGTCCTCCATCAGGGACTGATTTTATCACTCTCTGAAATCACAGGGACAAAATCGATGATTTTCATATCACAGGGACTAAATCAATTTTTGCGTATAGCACAGGGACCAATTTTGCATTTAGAAATAAATTCATATGGAACAATAGAAGGAGTGGATTTGTAAACATTCTAGAACGTCTTGATCGCGGACTATTAAATATATTGTGGATCCAATCTTTACCCTAATACCACAGTCATTCATCTCTAAATGTCTTCCACATATCATTGTTCTATTATACAGCTCAATCTTGTAAGATATATGCCCTAAAAATCATTTATCTAGATAATTGTATATTTAGATACCACATTTTTATATTTCTTTTATTAGGTAATATGTTGTGACATAAGATGTTACACGATTATTATGGAGTGACATAGGAAAATCATGTCAATGATGAATGAATCAAAGGCGGAGTATGACTTTTCAGTTCTTTGTCCACTTGATATTTGTTCTAGACCAAGGTACATATATATGTATAATCGGTCTATACTCAATGAGTCACTATTAAATAGGATTATGTACTCAGTCATTGAGGTGGTGACCTTAAGCAAACAAGTGAGTGAATTGTAAAAGTACATGCACTGAACGGGATCAAATATGAATACCTTATGGAAGTGATTATTAATGTTGAGAAGGTATTCAACACAATTTATTTATGATATTCTTAGACCCAAGAGGTTTATGCTGGTTTGTTTATTGTGTATTTATACTTTGACCTAGTCATTTGGAGAAGATCCTTTTAGGACAAATATTCCAGACAATGTCGGGTCTTGTGCAGGATGAATGAGTTTATATTGGAATCCACCAGTCTATTTGAGATAGTATATTCAAGTATATCTGTATAGGGTTAGACTCGAGAAAAAGAAATCTTTGGCCAGAGGAATTTTAGGAAAATGTTTTTCGAAATCAATATATTATATATATTTATTTGTGAAATTGTTTTGGAAATAATTTGAGAGTCCAACGAGTTACAGATTATAAAATTAAGAATTACATGAACTAAGGATTTTATTAATGATAATATCCCGGTTCTATTAGCTCATATGGAATATAGTATGGTGGAAAGAGAAATAAACGAATATAATTATTAGAAAATGTGATTTTACAAATCAATCTCAAATTCTTGAGGGTGAATTGTAATATGTTGATGGATATGATTAAGATTAGTAAAAGCCTGAAATTCGGAATGAAAGAATAAAAGAGAGTTATTGGAAAAAGATTTTTTCCATGTGATCCTACGACCGAGGTCTAAGATCCTTGACTATCCCACGCACTATCATAACTAGAGTTTCATTTGAAAGGATATCTATGAGATAGTCTACCTAAATCGTAAGTTTAGAGTTGGCCATCAGAACTCATAAAACCTTACAACGACTGTGAGGGTGGAAATGGAGGCAGAACATTTGGGCTGCTATTGTGGAATTCTCAAGATTGTAAGATCGACATGAACCTGAAGATTATTGAAGAATTCTCGAAAATCAATAAAGAGAATTCGTAAGTTAATTTTCTGCAAATCAAACTTTCAAATCTCCCCCATCCTTCATATTTGAGAAATTTTGGACTAGTCACCCTATGAGTTATTATGTTATTGTAGAGGCATGGAATACAACCACATATATTTCTTTCGGAATTTCTTTCCAATAGAAAATCATTGCCACTCAGAGAGTACTTAAGATTCGAATATAATTAATTTTGGCTACATCAAGGACATAATTCAAAAACTCTTGAAAGAGATTGACATGATTCAGGCCAACATCCCCACGAGACAAAATATTTGCTATGAGAATCACCTAAGAGGCTTACTAGATGAACAATATCAAAGGGAACAAATACTGTGGAGACAAAAATCCAGAGAATCATGGCTAACACAAAAAGAATGGAATGTAAAATTCTTCTACACGTCGGGATCAAATGAAAGGACCTCTGATCAAGATGAAATTTGAGACTTGTTTTAAAACTTCTACAGCTCTCTTTTCCTTTCAACATATCGTAATATCCCGGATGACCTATAGAACCTCATTCCTCCCATTCTATTTGAGGAAGACCACATCCCATTCTATCTGAGGAAGAAGTGGTCTCTCTTACCATTCAACCTTCAGAAATGCACATATGGTTGACTTTTAAATCCCTTGGAGCCACAAAAGCACCTAGCCTAGATGGTCTTACCCCCTGTTCTTCAAACTATTGGGATATTATCAAAGACTTGATTCAACCTATCCAAACCTTCTTCTCTATAGGTGAAATGCCAATGGAACTCAATCAAATTTACATTGTGCTCTTCACAAAGATAGATTCAACAAGTCAGGTCTCAAACTACAGGCCAATCAGCCTCTGCAATAGAATCTATAAAATCATCTCCAAAATTATTGCTTCACGAATCAAGCTATATTTGCAACAAATAATTTCTACTTACCAATCCCCCTTTATCAAAGGTAGACTGATACAAGAAAACTCAATTGTTGCATACGAATCATTGCACTCCATCAAAAAAAGTAAGGCAAAAGACAAGTAATGGTTTACAAAGTGGACATGGAAAAAGCTTTGAACAAAATAGAATGTAATCTAATTCTACTTGCTCTACTACATTAAGTACAATCCACACAGGTCTTTATCTTATTCTCTTCTACTCTTCCTCTTCATCATCGCTAGAAAGTATAATCAGGAGGCTCTCAACGATGATGTCTAGGTTCTCAGTGACTCAAACCAAACTACCAACTTAGTATCAAGACCTCATGCGTCAAAGTCTAAGTAAATTCTCCCAGGTACATTCTGAATATCCGCTAAAAGAATTTAGCAAACAACGGTGAGTCTAAATGACTCAGTAAAGCTAATGGGTAGACAGACGGTGCATCAAAGTCTAAGTAAATTCTCCCAGGTACATTTTGAACATCTGCTAAAAGAATTTAACAAACAACGGTGAGTCGAAATGACTCAGAAAAGCTAGTGGTTAGACAGACAGGAAATAACATGAAAAAGACATTGAAGAAACTCGTTCATCAAAGAAATCTCAAAACATACGAAGAAAGTAAATGAAAAGACTCAATTCTTAAAATATGATCTTTTCCAATTTTCAATCACCACTAGTCTCACTCCAGAGTGACGGGTTACAAGTAACCTCCATATTTTTGCAGAAGTACTCCCAGATCACAATACGACGAAGAGGCCAGAATGTCACAACAAATGAACACATTATCTTGTGCACAATACTGTCACGTCTTCACAGTATACGTTAAGTATGCATGTCTCAAAGAAAATGTTGTGAAGGAAAAAACAACAGTTTGATTTCTAGGTTAAAAACTGGCTTAACCACCACGTAGAAAAATCTCAATTTGACATAATCAAACTCCCTTATAATTTGTAATCCGAATGTATGGGCTTCTACAAATTGTGATCATGTCCATTAACATATCACAATTGACCCCTAAGATAATGAGCTTGTTTTTGTGAAATCTCTTTCAATTATATGTTTATTCCCTTCCACCAAACCATATATATTCCACATGAGCTAATAGGACCGGAATAATATCACTGATTAAGTCCTTAAATCTTATAATTCTTAGTTCTCAGTTTGTGCCTAGTTGGACTCCCAACAGTTTTCAAAATCATTTTCGCAAATATTTACGTAATATAATATAAGTAAAACTCGTGAAAATATTTTTCACAAAATCTCGATGCGCAGCGTTTTTATAAGAGTCCAACAATATACAGAAATAATAAATATAATGCCTCATCAAGAGACTAGTGGATCCATATTGAGCAATTATACAAATTCACTTACTATGCACAAGGTCCAACCTTATCTGGAATATTTGATCTGCGAAAGATCATCACCAAATGACTCAATCAAAGCACAAGCACACAAAAAGTAAACCTGCATAACTCTTTCAGATCTAAGGACAACATACGCTAATTGTACGGAATATCATTCTCTACATCAGTGATCGTTTCCAGAATGTATGCATATTTGATCTGGCATGTACTCTTACATTGAACTCACTTGTCTGCTTAAGGTCACCACCTCAATGACGGAGTCCATCATTCTATCTTATAGAGGCACAACGAGTATAGACCTATTTGTACATGATCATGTATCTCGTTCTAGAACAAAGTAAGTCAAAAAGAATGCGAAAAATCATACTCTCCGCCTCCGATTCATTAATTATTGGCTTGAATTTTCTACAATGTTGCTCCACAATATGACATATAATGTCATAGTATGTACCCAAAATAATATACAAGTGAGTAAACAATAACAATCATTATCTCATAATGAATATTGCAAGAAAACTAAAGACCCTGAAAATAATTAAAATCATCTTGTAACTATGTGATGTTGGTCCTTTTGCAGATCATCTGGAATGGAATACAAGGTGAGCTTGGGGTTGTGGTCAACTGCTCTTACAAGTATTTTCTTATCTTGTTGTCTACTGGTGACACCTCTGCATCATCAACTCGTAAGCTATTATTCAATAGGCTATGTGATGTTTGCACCTTTTGCAGGCTTGTAATTTCGCCGGACCAAACTGGATTTGGGGTAATTGACTCACATTCTACAAGCTCAATTTAATTCTCTCATTTTGGATTGAGTGTGAACAGGTAAGAGATTGGCCTTGCTGCCTCAAGGCTTAAGGTCACTGTCAGGCTTCAGACTGTTAGGTTGGGTGGTTGATGATGCGATCAATGGTTTCACCTTTCAAGTCTCGGTGAATGAGTCTTTTACAAATCCCCCAAAAAATGTCTCATTTGTTCAGTTTTGATTTAGCATTCTTATTTTTTTCGTTCATTTGCACAACTGTTTTCCTTCATGGGAAACTGCAATAGAAAGTAGTTATTAACTGGTTTAAATGATCTCTGAATTACTGCTCTTGCAATTGTTGGGGAAATGCATGCCCTTCTTTTTGCACCGTAGTATTAGTCTAGTAGGGTAATTGACTCGCATTCTAGAAGCTCAATCTTTATTATCCCAATTTGCCTTCAAAAGCGCGACTTGGCAATTACGTTGTGGGCTAAATAGCACCTCCAGGCTCCAACGCCCATAAAACTAGGGTGGTTGATGATGCAACAGGATCAAGTCTTATGGAAATTGAGTTATTTGAAAATGCCAAAAAAGAGAAGAGAGAAATGTGATTGATAAAATTTAATAAGCTTGAGTTCTTTCTTTTATGTTGCCTGCCACTTGGTGGGCATCATTTGTTTATATTTCCAATGTTTACAGATATGTGGACAAATGGCTACAAGGTACATCAATCTGATGAAGGTACACGAGTTGCTCAATCTTCTGTCTTCATTATTCTTTAATTGGGCATCCACATTTCTGTTGCTTCAATTTGCAACAATAATTATTTCCTTCCCTTAGAAAAAAGAAGAGCTTTCAAGTGCACGAGAGGTATGCAACATAATTATGTGAAAATATTATATGTTTTGCGCCATCGTAATTACTTGTTGTCCATTATAGATCATTAGTCTAGTCACAAAACTAAGTAGATTCCTTGGACTTATATCAAGTTATTGTAGTTACAAGTTTACGCATTTTAGCTACTTTGTGGTCCACCAGCGTCAAGGAATGCGGCACAAACGTTTTCTATAACTCCATATGTTGAGATTTTTTGGTATTACCTTTCGTCTGCATTTCTCATTGTCATATTCTTTATTGCTTTCCAGTGACGTTAACTAATCCCTTTCTCATTTTAGTACATTTAGGACTGATTGAGAATTCAAGAGGACGTTGATGTGTCGAAGGAGGAAGATTTTAATTGATCATTGTTTATTGTGTTATATTTGAATATTTTAGTTGGTCCTTGCTTATTATTGTTATTTTATATTAGAAATTTATAACTGTTTAGATTACTTGTAGAGATTCTTGTGTTTGTTGTAAAATAATATTAATCATTGATGAAGTATATTTTATTTTATTATCCTTGTTCTTTGAGTTTTTACATCCAATGAATTATGATTATTAAAATAAATTTGTATTTCCGATTAAAAAAGCATGTATAGGAAAATATAGGAAAAAATTAGTGGTGTTTTAAAAATACTAGCACATACTAAAAAAACGTTGGCACAGACATTTAGCGACGGTCGCGACCACCGCTAAAAGTCTGTACCAGCGTTTTCACAAAACGCTGCAAAAAAGAACAATTGTGTTCGGGTCTATAGCGGCGGTCGCAGCGTTTTCACGAAACGCTGCAAAAAGACAAAATTGTGTTTTGGTCTATAGCGCCGGTCGCGAGGTCTTCACCAGTGGTCGCGCAAACCGCCGCTATAGATCTACTGCGACGGACCTATAGCAGCGGTTTTTTGACCTTTAGCAGCGGTTTTTCAACCGCTGCTAAAGGTCATTTTTTTTTGTAGTGGAGGGGGAAGGCTTTGTCAATCCTTACTTTTCCTCTTAAGAGCCATACCAACTACACGTCGAAGGGATGGGGGAGTAGCATCATAGTTTATATATTTTATTACTTCTATGATTGGTGTTAAGAGTTCTAGAAATAATATTATCAAATTGTAACAAAAAAATATTGGATGAAGTGGAATAAACAACAGATATACATGGTAGGGGCTTGTTCTTTTCGAATGAAAGCAATCAGTATGGATGTAGAAAATAAAACAAAGGACAAAATCTACAGATTTATCTAATAAGACAAAAAAAATGGCGAATGGTGGATTTTGAAGTTGCTAGAGAAAATCATGTAAGTAAATGATTTCATATTCTAAAAGTTTTACGCTTAATTTTATAATTGTAGGAGAAGATGTGAGTCTAGAGTCAGGTGCGCCAAGCAACGTCGAGGTTTTCAGCTAGGTCCTTAGGACCAAATATGTCTATGTCAGGCGTTTGGGTCGTTCTGTAAGGCCTATCACCTCATCCTCTTCTACATCCGTACAAAGGAAGATCTCACTTACTTGTGAGTTACAGGCGGCTGGAGTGACAATAGAAAAGATGAGGTCCAGGCAGAGGGACTATGATGAGCTAAGAAACAAATAATCTGAAATGGAGGGGAGACTCCAACAACATGAGCAACAACAAGAAGCGCAAAGGCAAATGCAAGAGCAACTTCAAAGAATTTTGGGACAAGTTTTATGAAGGGATTCATAGGTAGGGCTTTTATGCTAGTTACGAGGTTTCCACTTTGGGTTTTAAGCAACGAAAGTGATTTTGCCACTTATAAGTTCACCGCTAAAAGCTAAAATTGTCTACGGCTCTGTTTGTTTTGTCAAATTTTACTTTATGTAAAGTATTTTCCATACTTTTGATTGTTCAGAGAGCCTCATAAAATACGATCAACCGAAACTTAAATCAATCAACCATAAAACACAACTCCACTTTCCCGAAAACGGTTTACTTTCTAAAACTAGTAAATTTTCTTTCATGACCTACCTTTCCCAGTCTTAGGGGTGGGAAAAACTTGTCGACTCAACCTTTTGACCCGACACAAATCGAATGGGTCGAGTTTGGGTCTGACGGCAAATGGACGGAGGGACTTATTTTTTCTTAGAAATCGACCTAAGGGGTCTATTTGTTAAAAACGTTACTTGAGGAGCTTAATTGCAACAATGTGTTACCTCATGGGCCCCTGGTGCAATTAAGCCAAGAATTTAAGATTTTTTAATAGAATTGTGAATATATATGCAGATTAGAGTTTTATTAGGTTTGTATATGTGAGTAAATAACAACCCAAGAGGGTGAATTGGATTTATAAAAAAACTTACCCTTTTTTTCTACGAAAACAGAGATCTGAAAAATGTCTCTTTAACAAATAAAGATGTAGATCTTAATATGTTTAATGCTAAGCAAAATATAAGCAATAATTGATAAAGCATAAATCTCAACAAATATGAATATGTACTGAAAAGTAAGAGAGATGGAGTTAGAGAGAACACCACAACGTTAGGTGGTTCGGCCAACACTTGCCCACATCCCCCGCCAAGGCTATTGACTTCCTTGGGCTTCCTCTACTATCTATAAAATAACAAGTACACCTTAGCTTCCGGGGTGCTAAGGAACCTTTACAAAGCGTCTTTCGAGCTCGCGCTTCAACTCTCTTCACAAATATCAAAACTTAAGGGATTTCCTATACCCAGACGAGTAGGACCCAGTGTTTACCCAACACTCAAGAGGTTTAAAATGAATGAGTAAATGAATATCAAGGAATAGCTCTCAAAGCCAAATATACAAGTGTAAAGTGCAAAAGAAAGCAAGAAGACAAAAATCTCAATAGAAAGTTAAAGTGTGGCAGGAAAATAGCAAGCTTTCTTGGTAGGTGCGGTCTTCTCTCTTCTTCAAAGTTCTTTCTCTCTCAAAGTTAGGTCGAAGATTATTGCAAGTGTTCGTGAGGGAGAGTGTTGTCTCTTTCTTCTTGACTTTGTATTTAAATCTTCTTTGACTGCAACGGTCATCAAAGCTAGCGAAAAGGACTGTTGGAAAGGTGCCCACGATTTAAGGAAGTGATTTGAAGGTTTTGACAACTTTTCAAAATTTCATTAAACTCATGGCATGTGTTGACACATCAAAAAATGAACCGGAGTTGAGCTCTCGGGAGTCAGTACAGTGTGTCGACACCATAAAGTCAATTTGTCGACACTTGTCTTGATCTGGAAATGATGTCTCGGGTGTAAGTGCAATGTGTCGACACTTTGTTTTCTATGTGTCGACACCATGTTTTCATCTCTCGGGAGTAAGTGAAATGTGTCGACACCATCACGCAATATGTCGACACCTATAAGTGCTGGGAAGAATTTTTGCAACTATAAAGCTTCCAAACCATTCCAACACATATTTAAACACATACAAAGGAAAAAATTGATAGTATTAACTTGTGTAGTGGTGTTTCAAATCTACTTATACACATTTAGAGAGAAAAAACTTCAATCCTTTGAAATACATCATAAAAATTGTGGATTGAAAAGATAAAATTTAAAGTCTTCAAAACTTAGAAACTTTGTTATCATCAAAATCAAATATGATTTGTTTTACAAAAACAACATTGGGCTAACAATATAAAAATTGATGAAAAGTTTAAAGATATTTAATTTTTATTGGAGTTTGTAAAAATAGATGATTTTTTGTAATTTTTTAATAAAAATATTAGAATTTAGTGAAAAAGTATAGAGAAAAAATTTGTTAAGAATTTTTTAAAAAAAAATAGATATTAGAGTTTGTGTAGGATTTTTTAAAAAAATTTTGTGTTCATTATGTGAATTTTGTTGCATTCTGAATACTTTTACAAACCAACAAGATTCCACCGTGAAGAGCCAATCAATATATATATGAGGAAGACCCTAACTACTGGGAGTTGTGATCAGAATACCTGTACATGAGCTACACATACTTGTTGACTTTATGCTGCCAGAAAAAGTGCTGGAAGAGGCGACATCATTTGTAACGATGAGTCAATAACTTTATTGCCGTGGACACCTTCGTACTGACCAGTGAGAAGTCTTGTCAGTCATAGTTTATATCTCCCAATTATTAGAAAGGTATGTATATATATGGGAAGATGATCTAGCTACAGAATTCCGCAGAGAATAGGAATAATTAACAAAAGTTAATCATAGTATGATTGAAATAACTGATTCAAAGCACAATATATATCTATATACATATGGGATGAGAAACATATATGGCATCGAAAGTCAGATTATCTAGACTGGAAAGTCAGAGACCTACTATTTGCTAGACAAATTAATTCCTCTTTTCGAACTCCATATCTCCACAGCTACTGCTATAGAGACTGTATCTTCTACCAGGAACATCCTTGACGAGAAAGGATGATCTTCGAGAAAAATCGAGGATGATCTTGCCAATTATAAAGGTAGCTGTATTGGAAAAGAGATGAAATGCTCATCGCAAAATCTATGATAAGACTATTTTCTATTCTCTTGAACATTGGTCGGGCCAGCTTGAGGAATTTTCTGAGTTGAGGCTGTTCTGCTCTATTTATGTCAAGTCCAAGTTAATAAAATATGTTTTTCTATCCACTCTTCTAATGGTTTTATTAATATGTACAGAATTTTGTTTAAAATTTTTCTATCATAGAATTTTTTTTAAACTTCAATAACAATATTACCCATATTAATTCGTTAATCCGCCCACCCAAGAGGTATCCTTGGGGTTCACCACTAATCTCAAGTACAACGAGACATGATTAAAAGTTTAAAAGAAGATACTTGGGATAACTTGTGTAAGACTTTAATATGCATCCTTGTTTTACTACTACTTGTGGTTGGTCTTGTCATCAACAGAAACAAGCAACAATGAACCATTTTTATCAAATAGACATGCCACCTTAAGAGTTAAATAGCAAAGCAGACGGCAGACTTTTGAAGGTAGACGATTATAAGTTGAGTGGAAAAACTTATTTACTATCGAAGTATTGACATCATGTGACTGTAAAACTTTACCCTATGATCCTGATCATTATATGCCAAATCTCGTAACTAACACGTGCTTTTCTGATCAATATAATTACCGTAGAAGAACCATCCTACTTTGTTCCATGGGGAGCAAATGCCTCGAGCGTTAGATGCTCAAGAACGACTCTACGGAAATGCACGCAAAAGCTAAACTACAAGTTCCAGATATACCAGATATCGTTCACAGCAAAGATGAGAAAGGTTCTTGAGAATCGCCGACAATTGACCTCATTCGTGGCCTCTCATTATACTTGTTTGGACTCGACAAACAAAAAATGTCACTGGGACCAATCCTGGTTAATCAAGAACTTAGTGATTCTCTGAATTCAGTATCAGATCTCAAGGGAGTTTGCCAGGAATTGACAAACCGCATTAACTGAGCATATCTAAGCGAAAAGGATACACCGAAAATGGAAACAGGTATTCTCTGAAAAAGAGAGCATTAGACGAAGTCTCTTACATGAAATCCAACCCTATGCAAAAAACAAAAAGAGAGGCAAGCCTGAAACCCTACACCCTACCCTTTTTTTTATCAAGACCTTGCTCTTATCCCCATGTCCCAATGTATAGACCACCAATACTAAAGGAGTAAGTCATGCCCTTGTTAAGCAACCAATCAATCTTGTCTACCTAAATGAGTAAATGGGGGCTTCGTTTTCGTTTTTCTTTTCTATCCGTACATCATTGACGCCCACAAAATATTTTTCAGTTCCTTATTTTTCTAAAACAAAAACATTCAAGATATGAACTCCCACGTCATATCCAGAAAAATCACAGACATGGAACTCCAACATGCATGGTAAAACAAAAGAACATTTAAGCCTATAGTTTGTCTGGCAAAATTTCAATCAACTGGACTTTTTAAATGTTGTTATAGGGTAAGTGTTACGAAAAGTGTAGAGCCAAAATGGAAAGACATCTGCAGTAATAAAGGTAATTTCTTCAAGGAAACACCAAAATATATCTCTACAAGAAACAGTATTGAGAAGAAAGAAATGCATGGGAGAGTTACAGAAAGAACAAATAAAAAATATACTACAAAATGGAAATCCATCCTAACCAAAAGCACCCATTATTCTGAAGCATGTAAGAGAACCATCCTTACACAAGTAGAAAAAGTCTTGCTTATTTTTTTGACAAGAGAATCTTTATTAATGAAAAAGAAAGTTGACAGTACAAGAGAATATACTGAAAATACTAGAGCATACAAGCTAAAAAACTCAGAAAATCATAAAAACCTCAAAAGGAAGACCTAAGACCGAATTAGCCGACATAAAAAGAGAATTAAACATAGAACCCCCCAAACAATCCAAGGACATGGCTTTATCCTCAAAACATCGCTCATTCATTTCCCTCCACAAACTCCACCAAATGCAAGCCGGGATCATCTTCCAAATGGTAGAAGCAATATGATTCTCAAGCTTCCTCCTCCAACAATACAAGACATCCACCACCGTCCTAGGCATAACCCAATCATAGTTGAGAATACTCAACACATGCGCCAACAATCCTCTCGCCATCTGGCAATGAATAAGGATATGATCAGATATTTCTCCGTCACTCTACATAAATAGCACCACTCCGTCAAGCGCACTCTCCTCCTCCTCAAGTTGTCAATGGTCAGAATTTTCCTATGAGTGGCTTCCCAAACAAAGAAAGCAACTCTAGGGGCAGCCAAATTACTCCAACATTGACGCCATGGAAAAATCACACTGGAACCCTCCAGAAGCAAAGAATACATCGACTTAACAGAGAAGACTCCACCCTTGGACCCCATCCAAAGCATTTTATCCACTCTCCCACTTCTCCTAGTCTTCGCGTAAAGTAAGGAATAAAACGCCGAAAATACCTCTGTATCCCAATCATTGAACAATCTCTCGAAATGAACATCCCACACAACTCCGGATCCCAACTCCATACAATCAGCCACCCAAGCATCCTTGCAACGAGCTAGAGAGAATAACTGAGGAAACTCCAACCTCAAAGGTATTTCCCCACACCACTTGTCATACCAAAACCGGATTCTGGAGCCATTTCCAACCACAAACTTAATATTCTCTCTAAAAAATTGCCACCCTTTGCTAATGTGCTTCCACAAGCTCACCCCATAAGATCCCTGCACCTCCAAAGTGCACCAACCACTCTCCTCACACCCATACTTTTCAGAAATAACTGTCTTCCATAAGCTATCTCTCTCAGAAGAGAATCTCCAAAGAATTTTCCAAGAAGAGCACTATTGAATAAAAGAAGTCTCCCAAGTCCCAGCCCTCTAGCTCTAACAGGGGAACAAACTCTAGTCCATCTAACAAGGTGAAATCTGTGCTCATCACCCCCACTTACCCACAAGAAATCCCTTTGCAGGTTCTCCAACCTATTAGTCACAGACAATGGAATAGGAAATAGCGACAAAAAGTATATAGGAAGGCTAGAAAGAGTAGATCGGATCAACGTTAACCTTCCCCCTTTAGAAAGATAAATGTGCTTCCAACCCGCCAACCTTCTTTCAAATCTCTCGACAATACCATCCCAGATATGCACACATTTAAACTTAGCACCAAGAGGAAGGCCCAAGTATGTCATCGGTAGCGCCGATACCCTACAACCCAAAATCGCCGCCATCACCTGAACATCAATAACTCTTCCAATAGGAATAACCTCATATTTGCCAAGGTTAATCCTAAGACCTGATACCGCCTCAAAGCACAAAAGTAAGCATCTTAGGTTTCACACTTTATTCTCCTCAGCCCCACAAAAGATTAAAGTATCATCGGCAAAGAGCAAATAGGAAATGCACACCCCATTACTACCACCTCGCCCCACCTCAAACCCCTTAATAGCATCTCTCCCAACCACTGCTTCATCATCCTACTAAATGCTTTCATGACAATCACGAACAAAAGGGGTGAAAGAGGATCACCCTGACGCAAACCTCAAGAACTCCCAAAAAGGCCATGAGGAGAACAATTGACCATAATAGAGAATTTAACGGTAGAAATACAAAACGCAATCCACGTACACCACTTCTCACGAAACTCACATCTCCTCAACAAATACAACAGAAAATCCCAATTCACATGGTCGTAAGCCTTTTGAATATCAAGTTTGCACATCGATCCCGGCATATTCTAACGTAATCTCGAATCAATGCACTCATTTGCTATCAAAACGAAATCCTTAATCTGTCTACCCCTCACAAAAGCATTTTGGGAAGGCGATATGATTTTCTCAAGAACCATCTTCAACCTATTCGCTAATACCTTGGCAAGAATCTTATAAACCCCTCCAACCAAACTGATAGGAAGGAAATCTCTCAAGTCCACAGCTCCAGCTTTCTTAGGAATGAGAACAATGAAAGTAGAATTCATGCACTTAACAAATTTACCCCTCTAGGCAAATTCATTGAACATAGCCAGAACATCCCCATTAACCACCTCTCAGCAAGACAGAAAAAATGCTAAAGTGAACCCGTCAGGTCCCGGAGCCTTGTCACCGTTGAGGCTACGGACCACCCCTGTGGCCTCGTCCTCCTCAAATGGTCTCTCAAGCCAGCACGCCTCCTCCACAGAAATGGAATGAAATTCCATGCCATCCAGTGTCGGCCTCCAGGAAAAGGGCTCTTTATACAAAGAGCTACAGAACTAGACAATACTCTCTAAAATAAGCGACGGGTTCTCCACAGTTTCCACCTCCACTTCCAAACTAGCAATCAAGTTAGCCCTCCTATTCGAATTGGCCATACGATGGAAGAAATTAGTACATCTATCCCCTTCCTCAAGCCAAAAGGTCCTCGACTTCTGTCTCCAACTAATCTCCTCTAACTCAATCAAATGATCCAATTCTCCCAAAACCTCCATCTTCCTCACTTTCCCCTTATCATGAAGAAGCTCTTCCTCATCCAACGAATCTATTGAATCCAACTCCCTTAACAAAGATGACTTCTTGAGACTTAGATCCCCGAACACAGCATGGTTCCACACCATCAACTTATTCTTCAAGGCTTTCAACTTAGAGTCTAGCACAAAGCTAGGACAACCCAAGAACTCGAAAGACTCCCACTACTCCTTAACACTATCCACCAAGTCATTCTCCTTGACCCACATGTTCTCAAAATGAAAGGGCCTCTTCCCACTTCTAATCCTGTCATCCACCAAAATAATGGGAAAGTTGTCTGAATATAGACGAGTCAATCTTTTCTGAGAAACCTCCGAAAATAAGGACTCCCAACCAGGGCACAACAGAAAGCAATCAATCCTAGACCAAGACTGTGATGCCCGATTGTTAGACCAAGTGAAAGCACCCCCCAACAAAGGGATATCCAATAACCCCATCTCAGAAATAAAATCAAAGAACTCTTCCATAGCTAAACTCATCCCTCCTCCCCCCAAACGCTCACTAGGGAAGCGAGTAACATTAAAATCTCCTCCAATGCACTAAGGAAAGTCCCACAAAGCCCGAATCCCTGCCAACTCATCCAACAACATGCACCTGCTACTATCAGCACTAGGACAATATACACTTGAAAACATCCATTATACCCCATCATCAAGGTTCTTAACGACCACTAAAACAGAGAAAAAAACGGTGCAAGAATCCAACAACTCAATCACCCTCGTATCCCATAATAATAAAATACCCCCTGAGGCACCATCTGCCTCCAAACTGCACCAACTAACATGAGGATCACCCCATAACCTTCTAATAACCGCACCAGACATAACAGGCATCTTGGTTTCCTGAAGACAAACCAAGTCCGGTTTTCATCCCCCTAACAAATTCTCCACTCCTCTACACTTAGCCCTATCATTGAGCCCCATAACATTCCAACTAATAATCTTTGACATCATCTAATCACCATCAAGGCCATCCCTTCACTTCCTCTCCTAGAAGAAACGAACTTCCCATCATAATTAATAGAAGACTCTACACCCTTCAACTCTCTTTTTAACTTTCCTCCCTTCTGGTAAGGGGACTTAAGACTATACTGCTCTCTCTCTCTTTCCAAAGCAGCAAATAAACTAGCAAATCTGCCTCATAACCTTCACAAGACACACCCACCATATGCCTGAAAGATGACATCATATCTAACACCCACCCCAAAGCCCCTCCATCTTTTCATTTTCCTTTCCTCCCTCCTATCCACTCTTCTAATGGTTTTATTAATATGTACATAATTTTGTTTAAAATTTTTCTATCATAGAATTTTTTTTTTAACTTCAATAACAATATTACCCATATTAATTCGTTAATCCGCCCACCCAAGAGGTATCCTTGGGGTTCACCACTAATCTCAAGTACAACGAGACATGATTAAAAGTTTAAAAGAAGATACTTGGGATAACTTGTGTAAGACTTTAATATGCATCCTTGTTTTACTACTACTTGTGGTTGGTCTTGTCATCAACAGAAACAAGCAACAATGAACCATTTTTATCAAATAGACATGCCACCTTAAGAGTTAAATAGCAAAGCAGACGGCAGACTTTTGAAGGTAGACGATTATAAGTTGAGTGGAAAAACTTATTTACTATCGAAGTATTGACATCATGTGACTGTAAAACTTTACCCTATGATCCTGATCATTATATGCCAAATCTCGTAACTAACACGTGCTTTTCTGATCAATATAATTACAGTAGAAGAACCATCCTACTTTGTTCCATGGGGAGCAAATGCCTCGAGCGTTAGATGCTCAAGAACGACTCTACGGAAATGCATGCAAAAGCTAAACTACAAGTTCCAGATATACCAGATATCGTTCACAGCAAAGATGAGAAAGGTTCTTGAGAATCGCCGACAATTGACCTCATTCGTGGCCTCTCATTATACTTGTTTGGACTCGACAAACAAAAAATGTCACTGGGACCAATCCTGGTTAATCAAGAACTTAGTGATTCTCTGAATTCAGTATCAGATCTCAAGGGAGTTTGCCAGGAATTGACAAACCGCATTAACTGAGCATATCTAAGCGAAAAGGATACACCGAAAATGGAAACAGGTATTCCCTGAAAAAGAGAGCATTAGACGAAGTCACTTACATGAAATCCAACCATTTGCAAAAAACAAAAAGAGAGGCAAGCCTGAAACCCTACACCCTAGCCTTTTTTTTATCAAGACCTTGCTCTTATCCCAATGTCCCAATGTATAGACCACCAATACTAAAGGAGTAAGTCATGCCCTTGTTAAGCAACCAATCAATCTTGTCTACCTAAATGAGTAAATGGGGGCTTCGTTTTCGTTTTTCTTTTCTATCCGTACATCATTGACGCCCACAAAATATTTTTCAGTTCCTTATTTTTCTAAAACAAAAACATTCAAGATATGAACTCCCACGTCATATCCAGAAAAATCACAGACTAACCATGGAACTCCAACATGCATGGTAAAACAAAAGAACATTTAAGCCTATAGTTTGTCTGGCAAAATTTCAATCAACTGGACTTTTTAAATGTTGTTATAGGGTAAGTGTTACGAAAAGTGTAGAGCCAAAATGGAAAGACATCTGCAGTAATAAAGTTAATTTCTTCAAGGAAACACCAAAATATATCTCTACAAGAAACAGTATTGAGAAGAAAGAAATGCATGGGAGAGTTACAGAAAGAAAAAATAAAAAATATACTACAAAATGGAAATCCATCCTAACCAAAAGCACCCATTATTCTGAAGCATGTAAGAGTTTAGCATCTACCACTGAGACCAACACCCCCCTTATGCCCTGTTAACACTCGTTATGCCCTTTATACACTCAGCATCTTCCTTTTTGGCTCACAGGCATCCCTAGAGAGGACTCCCCAACAGTCACGGTAGGTGCCGAACTGCTAGGGCCACCTACCGGCAGTGTCGAACCCTCCCCACAGACACAATCTAACGCCAGGGACTTACTAGGAGCAAGAGAAGGCTTCAAAACCCCTCCAACAGGGTCATCGGCAAGATTTGTTGCCAATTTGACCAACTCTGGTGGCTCCAGCACCTCCGGTAGCCCACCCGACCCAATCGAGCCCAAGTGCAAGGCTGCCGGAAAGGATTCCGACGCCGGAGTGGATTGCGGCGCCTGAGTGACAGCGAGGCCATCACCACCAGCCTCAGACATCGCTGGCGACTACCTACCGCCGACGACTGGTGTTGGGTGCCTCCCGCCTCGCCACCGAGCCTAACGCCAAGAGAAGAGGGTGTCAGTGGGTCAGCACCGCCAACTAGCCCGGACCTTCTAAAATCTGGGTCTTCCTCTTGTGCTAAAAGGGAGAAGGTTCTGTCCACCAGCGTTGGTACATAACTCTTGTTCTAGTTTTTAATAGTTGTGGTCACCTCATTTTGGTTGTACAAACTTTGGTAGTACCCATGTGTGAGGGCTTTGTCCGTGTTTTCTGGGAGCTTTCTCCCTACCTTTATACTTTTATTTTAATAAAATCGCTATATTACCAAAAAAAACAGTTGTTCGAGACTGCTGTGGAAGCTAGGTGCTCTGGAAAGTTTCTCTTTGGAGGTAGTTTGTCCTTTTAAGAGTAGACGGCCTTTATCCTCGCGGGAGTTTAGCTGGGTGTTCAACTTGAAGGCTCTGTCATTTTTAGCTAGGTCAAGGACTGACGTAATCATTGCCTATATGACCAACAACAATTTACCTGATCAAAATAATATGGCTGGCCTGAGGCATATGAAAAGCAACATGTTCTAACTTAGTAACTTAGCATTCTCCTCCTAAAATCAGATGTCAAAATTTACCTCAACATTTTGCAGTTGTTACTTCTGCCACGAAGCATGAAACCTTATTAGTTGGTGGATGAACAGACTGAAAATCCCAAAAATGGTGAGAATTTCGATTGTAATGTTTTGCGATAACCTGTAACAATAGGTCATGTAGATTCCATGTTATTCAACTTCAGAAATAGATAATAGATAAAAGATAGCATATCACACTGCATCGTTATGTTTATGTTATCCATGTTGCTTTTCATATGCCTCAGGCCAGCCATATTATTTTGATCAGGTAAATTATTGTTGGTCATATAGGCAATGGTTACGTCACTCCTTGACCTAGCTAAAAATGACAGAGCCTTCAAGTTGAACACCCAGCTAAACTCCCGCTAGGATAAAGGTCATCTACTCTTAAAAGGACAAACTACCTCCAAAGAGAAACTTTCCAGAGCACCTAGCTTCCACAGCTGTCTCGAACAACTGTTTTTTTTAGTAATAGAGTGAGTTTATTAAAATAAAAATAAAAAGTATAAGGGTAGGGAGAAAGGTCCCAGAACACACGGACAAAGCCCTCACACATGGGTACTACCCAAGTTTTTACAACTAAAAGGAGGTGACCACAATTATTAAAAACCAGAACAAGAGTGATGTACCAACACTGGTGGACAGAACCTTCTCCCTTTCAGCACAAGAAGGAAAACGGATGTTTGTCTCATATGGTATTTTAAGGCAAAATGCGAACGACAAAGATGTGAAACAGAGAAGCCCAGAAAACAATGTTGTATCTAAAATAAGCCTCGAGACAAATTGTTAAGGAACATGAGGGTAGGGGAGAAGGGAGCGCAGCTAAATACCAACCAAGAAACAGAAACCTACATGACATCTCTCAATCAAACACCTATGAATACTAGTAAACTTCAGCACAAGCATAACTCTAACCTTCTATTTAACTCATATATTTCCTAATTTTAACTCCCTCGAGTTCCTCATTGAAAATATAAGCATAGCTATGAAATGTCAGACCAAAACATAATGGAAGTAACAGACCCAAAGGCAGTTCTAAGAATTTACCATAGCAGTATAGGCGAAAAGGAATACAAGCTAGAAGAACCAATGTGACGGCTTCAAACTACTCCATAATTTCTTAAACCACAATTTCCATCCACCTCAGGATCCAGGTGATTACAATCATACTAGATGCAATCTTGTAGTCCCTGGTTAAATTGTTCTAAATTTCACTTGGCCAAGAAAAAAAAACAGGTAAATGCATCTTTTACTCTTGAACTATGGAGATTCTGGCACATTGCATCCTAAACTTTCAATTTTGAGACATTTCAGTCTTTAACTTTTGACATCATATACATTGCACCCTTTTTCAAATTTCTCGTCAATCAGACGCAAAATGGCGCATGTGACTTTCTGGCCTGTGATTTTACGTTTATACCCCCAATGAGAACCCTCCTAAAAGATCCAATAGACAGACGAGTTGGGGATATAAATATAAAATTGCAAGCAAAAAAATCACGTGCCGGTCAGGTCTGCCATTTTCTATCTGAGTTTTAAGGGAAATTTGACAAAAGGGTGCAATGTGAACAATGTCAAATGTTCAGGGGTGAAATGACTCAAAATTCAAAATTTGGGGTGCAATGTTCGGGACCCCTAAAGTCCATGGGTAAAAAGTGTATTTATCCCAAGAAAAAAATCTATTATAGTCCAAGGTGGCATTGAGTAAAAGGTATCCTGGAGTGTAGCCCCAAAGTGGAGACGTGCATAGCTATAACTTAGTAATGATAACATATTCCAAATAGTCTTTATTCATAGTTACCCACGGATATACTTAATTTCCAAAGAAAATGTCATAATGTTTTCCATTAAAAAAGCAACAACATAGCAAATAGTTTAGCTTAATCGGTTAGATTTATCATTTACGGTTAAAAATCAATATATATTATACAACGGTTGAAAATGATTTGTTTAACAAAATACCATTGCAAAATAATATCCAAGCATGGAAGCAATACCAAGATCACACGCATGCAATGCAATAGGATCATAAAGGACACTCACACCTACTGTTGAATACTGAAAAACTAAACATAATGGAGCTTCACCAAAAAGCATGTGCTTGATGAGCTTCAATATATGCATTGAGATCAAGAGGCACTTTTGCAAGCAACTCCAAGAATGCCTAGGCCTGCTTCTAAAGACACTTTATAATAACTAAAATTTGCAAACCATCTTGCACCCAGACATAGGTAGCCCATATCACTCACCAAAGAGGGAATTAGTGTTTTCTTTTACCCCTAAGCTTCCTAGACAATGCTTATGCCCCATTTAAGGTTAATTTTCTTTTGCTTGCTTCCAATTTTCCTAGGTCCTACCCAATACATAACACTGGAAAAAAAAACTATGTAGGACAGATCTGGTAACCTGCTTACGAATGTTTGTGGGGTAGCTATGGTCTGGAAAGTTCGTGGTTCAAGGGCTTGGGATTTAGGCTAATGTGTATATAATGTGTAATACCCCGTCCCAAAAAAGGTGTAAGTGAGTAATTCGAATTTTAAATGAAGAGATAGGGCTTAATCCTATGTTTGATTTTTTTTTTTTATGAATAAGCCAATCTCATTAGAAATAGGAAAAACAGTACAAAAAACTATACCGTCATCACTACTCCAAACAAGCAAGAAAACTAAGGAAATCAACAAAATCTAGACAAGGGCAACCAAGCATCGAGGTCACCCAACAAAAAAGTAAAGACAACAAAACGCCCTTTAATCTATCCAAAGACAGAGAACAATCCTCAAAACATCGAGAATTACGCTCCCGCCAAAGGCACAACCAGATACAATGGGGTATCAATCTCCAAATAGCCTTAGCGAAAGGGTTCTTAAGCCTCCTCTTCCAACACCACAGTACATCTTCCACTGTCTCTGGCATAACCCATTAAAGATTTAGAATACAGAGCACATGAGACCACAACCCACTCGCATAAGGACAATGCAACAGGACATGATTAATAGATTCCCCAGCACCACGACATAAGAAACACCAATCTGCCAAGATAAAACCCCTTCTCCGAAGATTATCGATAGTTAAACTTCCCATGAGAAGCCTCCCACACAAAGAAGGAAACTCTCATAGGACACTAGGACCTCCAAACCCCTTTCCAAGGGAGAGAGACCAGACCCACCTCTAATCAGGCCATACATCGACTTCACAGAAAACATCCCATCCTTAGTGCCCATCCACACCATCCCATCCTCCTCCCCTCTGCTAACAACAACCCCATACAACAAAGCAAAGAAAGAACCAAAAACCTCCATCTCCCAATCATTAGCCGCTCTAGAAAAAGGTACACTCCACACCACACGAGCACCATCATCCACCAAACAATCCGCCACCATAGTCTCCTTGAAACGAGATAAAGAGAAAACCAAAGGAAAAGAAAGGCTCAAATGCTTATCACCACACCAAAGATATGCCAAAAGCTGATACTAACACTATTCTCCACCTTAAACCGAATATGTTTGCTAAAAAAGTGCTCCACCCTTTACTAATGTACCTCCATAGACTAACCCCATAAGAGTCACGGGTAGAACACATACACCAACCTCCCATCGAACAAGCATATTTTTCAGCAATCATCGTTCTCCACAACTTATCCCGTTCCAACGCAAACCTCCATAACCATTTCCTAAGTAACGCCATATTAAACATTCTGATATTGCGAAGGCCCAGCCCCCCATCCTGCAACGGAGAACACACCTTATTCCACTTCACAAGATGGAACTTGTGAACACAATCATCACTACCCCAGAGGAAATCCCGCTGAATCTTCTCCATCCTATTCCCCACCCCCGCCGGAATAGCGAATAAGGAAAGAAAGTATGTAGGTAAGCTCGAAAGAGTAGACTTGATAGGAGTTAGCCTACCACCATTAGAGAGGTACATCCGCTTCCATCCCGCCAACCGACGCTCCATCCTTTCGATTATCCCATCCCAAATATGAGTGTTTTTGAAAGAAGCACCCAAGGGGAGACCAAGGTACATAATAGGCAATAAGGAGATGCCGCACCCAAGAATACCCACCAACTCCCGCACATACTCCACCCTACCAATAGGGATGACCTCAAACTTGGAGAGATTAATCTTTAAGCCCGAGACCGCCTCAAAACATAAGAGAAGACATCTAAGATTCCGAAATTGATCCACATCTGCCCCACACAACACTAAGGTATCATCCGCAAAAAGAAGATGCGAAATAGACACCCCTGCATCCGACCCCCCACCAGCCTTAAAACCTTGTAACCCCCTCATGCAACACCAGCTCCCCCATCATGCGACTAAAAGCCTTCATCACAATAACAAACAACATAAGGGAAAGAGGATCCCCTTGGCGCAAACCACGAGAACTACTGAAAAAACCTTTAGGAGACCCATTGACAATCACCGAGAACTTAACAGTCGAAATACAAAAGGAAATCCAACGACACCATCTTTCCCCAAAACCACATCTCTTGAGAAGGTACAAAAGGAAATTCCAGTTCACATGGTCACAAGTCTTTTGTACATCCAGCTTGCAAAGCATACCAGGTTCACTCGTCCTCATTCTAGAATCAATACATTCATTAGCCACAAGCACGGAATCTAGAATTCGTATTTTTTAATTTAAAAGTACTGATATGGAGATGTGATCTACATTTAAATTTAAAGGTTTGAATAGAGATTTAATCTTGGGTTTGAATTTAAAGGTTAAAATATGGATAAAGATTATTCTTATATTTGAGTTTGAAAGATATGGATAAAGATTATTCTTATATTTGAGTTTGAAAGATATGGATAAAGATCTTATATTTGAATTTAAAGTGATGGATAGAGTTATGTTTGAATTTTAAATGTTGAAGAGATTGAGGTTAATAAAAAGTCGCAGAGAATGTGTATTGGAGACCAAAATTTGGATTGACGTGGTGCTATAAAGTTCCGAGAGATTGTTCGGCAATTATTGGAGAAGCTTTAAGGATTGGTTAAGTGTTCCAGGTAAGTGGTTCTTCAATGGAATTTTGAACGTGCACCGTATTTTATCTGGTTTTGATGTATTATTTGAATAACTGAACAAATTTTAGGTAAAATGAGATTGTCGAGATTTTGTGAAACACAATTGAAATATTTATAACTTGTTTTGGTGAGCATACTATGAAAATTGTCCTTGCGCTTGTGATATATCTTTGTGGTCTTTGTGGCAAATTTATCTTTGTGGTCTGTGGGGCCAATTTGATACCCCTCGTGGTATTTGGAGGTCTATGTGGCCTGATATTTGGAGGTCTTTGTGGCCTGAAGGTCTGTGTGGCCTGGTATTTGGAGATCTGTGTGACTATTGGTGATTTTCCTATATTGCGCGACCTTGGATATTTTTGTTATAAACTTGTATTTTTGGATTTTGTATGACTCACGTTTTGTTTTGGATTTCTTATTGTGATAAAATTGTCTTTTCCCCAACCCTCATTGACTTACTACTACTGAGCTAGTCGTAACTCACCACTTATTCTCATATTTTTCAGAGTTGGCAGAATTAGAGAAGTTCGAGGAAATTCAGATATATTTGTGTTTCGAATGCGTGTTTTGCAAGAGTACTTTTGGAGATTAATGTTGGGGAATTCAATATTGTATTATTTTGGGAGATCTTCATCGATATTGGAAATATCGAATATGCTAATGCAAATTTTAGGGCTCGAATTGATATTTTTTGGTCTTTTACGGTTTATGAATATTTTGCTGAGGTCGTACAAAATTAGTTTTAAAATATTGGAGCTTAGATAAATGATTATTCATGGTGAAAAAGCCTTATTTTATACGAAAATCTATCCGTATAGAGTTTGGGCCCAGTGCGTTACATAATGCATATGTTGACTACGAGTCAAAAAGGACTGGAAGTAAAAACTAGAGGGACTGTCTCCTAAAGAAAGTCGCTTGAGTGTACATACATTGTGGTTAAATGTTAGGGCAGAATGATTTTTAAGTAGGAGAAAAATACACCTTTTGCCGACCGACAATTGAGGTACTAACACATTGCACGCCGCACGATTGATTTGGTGACATTTCGCCCATTAACTACCATTTTTTACGCTTTGCACCCTCCACTATTAATTTGGACAAAAATTGATATTTGCGTTCTATGAAATGGCAAATTACAAGGGTAAAATTGTCATTTCACTGAACCATAATTCAATTTTCATCCCAATTAACGACGGGGTGCAAAATGTAAATGATTGGTAGTTGAGGGGCAGAATCTAATGAAATCAATAGTTCGGGTACAAAATGTATAGATTTGGGATCAAAAAAATGCAAGAAAGAGCAATCTCATATGCCTATGATGCGGGCCATGCGGCCAAGATCAATAATTCCTATATTTGTCCAAATGCCCAAAGCAGCATGAAAATAAAAGAATATCCGAATATAATCCAAAACTAAATAGTACTAACCTAATAAACTAGGATGAACATAATTTGTGGACAGATTGACTTCTTTGGCTTCATGGAAGCCCATACCTTCCGTTCATAGTCTTGAAAGGCGAACAAAAAAAAATACTTCTACCCAGCCATGCGATTTGGGCACAACAAATGACCTGGTATAACATTTTGTTCTCAGGTATTACCTCACACTCAAGTAATGCAATCTCTATTTTTGAAGGTTCAAGCTGCAACAATCTTAACTAGAAAAGTATTTGGGTGAGTTGCTGATATTTAGACGATCTATCAACCACGTATGCAGTCTGGTTTTTAAGGCAAATGAGTATCCAAATAAGATATTAACCCAGTTTTCTAGTAATAGAATCTTAATGCAATCAGTATATCAATTTCATTCGGTCCTGTAAACTGCCCCGTAGCTAGGGAAGTAGTTTGCCATAATTACATGCTCACAAGATCAAGGAATTAGAATCAAGTGACAGGATGACAAGCTGTGAGTACCAATTGCCTATCAAACACAAAATAGTAACATACTATTATGCACACCATCCCAGGTCTAAGTTCACTAACAGGAAAACAAAATACCATACCCTGCACACTATCAAGATCTTACAAATCTAAAGATCTCAAAATTTAAGATCGTTCTCTTTTCCTCGCTCCTTATCCTAAAGGGGCATAAGCACTTCACTTGCTCGGTCTGATATACCTTTTCGACAAAGTATGCATTCCTTTATAAAAAAAATATTTATGGTTGCCTTACTCACGTATCAAAACCTAATCTCTTGATATGTCAAGTCAATGGGATAAGCACCCTTTCAGACTACAGTAAGTAAATTGCACCAAGGTAATTTCTTTCGTTGGCACAAGCATCCACTTTAATCTAAGATGAAATACTTGGCCTAACAAAGTATGCATTTGAATACGTGAATGCAAACAGAGAGTGGTCAGGCATTGGCTAGATAAAATTTCTGGATACAGGACAAATTAATTAAAAGCATATGGTAGCTTAGATTAAGACTAATCCTGTGCTGAGCTAGAAAAGAGAGATAATTATCGTTCAATGGTGCTTACCATACAGTGGAACAAAAAGGAAAAAGAGAAGTATATCGACAGGGATTTGTAAAATAAGGGGGGAAACAAAAGCTGATTATGCAAATATACTAAAACCGCACCTGTTTAGGCTATTTCAAGCCAAGACTCAGCATCGAAAAAACACCAACAGCAGTAGGTTTTAACAACACAATAAGTCAATAGTACAAGACCAAAGGGTGCAATATATTAGTAACCCCAGTTGTGAAGTATGCAAGCCATGAAGTGTTCCTTACCTTCTAGATTATCGAGCCTCTTCAACTGAAAGCCTTTATTGATAATGATATTCATCATGCTGGATTAGCAGCGATGCCATAAGGTGAAGATGTGGAATTGTGATGGAGGCAGTGCTGCTAGGAATGATATTGACATGTTCAAAATGGAATTCGAGAACGTTAAATCCCGCATTCCAAAAGATACCAGTGTCCTCACAACAACATGCTTTGAGATGTGCCATCAATTGTTGACTCCTATTTCTCCTAGACATCAACAATGAAAGTCTCGCTCCATTTCCTCCTAAACTAACAGCCACGTCACTGGGCCTTCAAATATGAAGGAAGATAACAAGTTAAGCAGGACTGGTCAGGGAGACCAAACGTGATTCTTCTTCCTAACCTGATGGTCGAAAACGGTGGCAGGGATTTCAGAATATACAGAAACAACACCTTTCTCAATATACATCTGCAATACCACACCTTCTATGCATAAAAGATTGGACATGCTATCCAACAAACTACATGAATAAATTGCTTGAAGAGAAACTAGAGCAAAGGCAAACCTACCACAGGGTGGAAGGGGTTACAGGAACCAATGGGATGGAACACGTTTCAGGTGGAAGAAGGTTGCAGCTCATCAACAGTTAGAAATATATTGTTTAGAGTATAGGCCAGCTTCAAGTTAGGCCAGGTGTGTAACCTTTGCCAATGTTACACCATGATTACATATGTGTTTCTGTGCTTTGTGTTTTCATGTTACACTTGATACAACTTTCTGCTAATATTGCCCATCAATAATTTTTTAGTGGATTGATATGTTGACAATCTCATCCCTGGATTACGCATGCTCCTCAATTAACGTACACACTGGATTTCATATCAATCAACTGCCATTAAGAAATTGCCCGGAAAAGTAGAGAAATTTCATTAACATATTAGTCCTCTATTTCTTGTTCGTTTCGATATATAAGCGACTAAAATTTGAACAATTATAGATGATATAGTATCTAAGCGCAGATCATCTTGATGCTTTGCAAGTATGGAGGTTGTAGGGAGACGAAATCCAGTGATGGCATTATCAAACATCCATGCAATAAAGAGTTATTGAGGGATGCATTACTGATAAGTTTTACACCAGATGAAACTTAAACCCAACACACAGAAAAAAGCAGATACACATGTATATATATATATGGAGAGGGAGAGAGAGAGAGAGAGATAAAGGACAATCACAGAGGAGACAAGGGAAGAAGACAAGAGTTGTCCAATGATGTTACATAACTATGTAACATGGACAAATAGATAGATGCAAAAGGGAATTTTAATTCCTGAAATGTCAAATTTGTTGTAGCCATCGATTGCTATGTACAAAATACTCAAATAATTACAGAAGTTAAGAAACAGATGCACTAACCAAGTCAGAAACATGGGCCTACACTTGGAAGCAAATGTTCTCGGGATACATTTGTCAGGAAAAATTACAATATACAGAGTCCCGCCAAGAGCCTCCACTAGTTTTTAACAATGCTTTCACGTGCTAGAAGGATTTTGTTCTGAAATTGAATCATACTCTGAGGAAGTATGTAATTAACCCTTGCTACTTCTGCTGCCACCCAAAGCAGGGAAGACAAACTGATCACCTAAGAAAGAAAGAGAGGAAGAGACAGGACACAACTTAAATTAGTTCCTCCACGGCCACCCGTTCAAAGACCAAACAACGATAACAAGGAAAGCTTTATCTAATCATCTAATCATCTAACCATCCAGTACATGAATGAACTCACTGAATTTAAATCAAGTACAGGAATTTAAAAATAATCAGTCCTAAATGATTGCTTAACAATTGAAATATAAAATCACGAGATCAGTTAACAACTTCAAATTCCAGTAAACTTAGACAGATGACTAATGTTTGTTTAAAAAATGATTACCAGGATACAAGAGTAATGAAGATCTTATCAAAAAGCAGCAAATGCAGTATACTGTCACACTTCGTACATGTAACCTTCAACTTTATTCGGAGAACGATAAGCCATTTTGGCACAACTGAAACAGCTGCAACGTGCTGAAAACTTACTGATGTTCTTAACCAAGCTATCAACCCGGCCTCCAACAGTTAATGGCAGAAACATCCAGTCAACCCGGCCTCCAACAGTTAATGGCAGAAACATCCGGTCTACATGGAAACATCTGGGAAACACCATGACCTGGATAAAAAATGATGTCAGAAAATAATGGTGTCTAGGAAGCACAGACAGACAGGATTCAGGTAGTTATGTTCATCCATATGTCCTACCTAACACAAACAACAAAATGAGTAGTTCTTGATTCATTTAATGATACTACATTGAGTATCCTTGTGCAACAGCTTATTAAACCAACAAAATAGCAAGAAAGAAGGTCCAAATCAAAACTCAAACTTGACACAGCTTTCACATTCAATCTTCTGTGGAGCCTACCAATATTCATAACACCAGATTATGCTCCACCTTTTGTTCCCCCTAATCTCTTCGTCTATTTTTTTTTTTGAAAGGAGGGGAGGGAATCCCTCTTACATTTCTAGGATTCTCAATGAATATCACAACCAGGCCAACACTTTTGGGCCACAATCAATATACGTTGTAGATGAATTCCAATGGCTCACACATACGAACATCTATCAAGCATGAGTGTAAGGCATGTCAATACATATACCGTGTATCTGTGCATAGGATACGGTTGATTGAAAGAGAACATGGCAGATTTTTCAGAAAGGGACGGCTACCTGATATTGGAGCTCCAGCTGGAAGATTATTAGCAGCTGGACGCTGAAAACCAACATTATTGGCCGGTGGCCTCTCAAGGTGTGGGTGAAAGTAACCTGCCATGTTGCCAAGCTTTAAAAACATTGTAGAATACTTTGTGTAAGCACTTCAAATTATACAGATCACCATCCAAGTTACCATTAGATTACGGCAGGCAGGAGCTTGATAATCTAAATACGAAAATAAGTAGCAAAAGAGCAAAGGGAGAAGTTGCAGGAATTTCCTTTCGTGATACAGAGCAAATGCTAATATAAGGTTTATTTATAAACTATATGCCCATAAGCAAACGCAAACAAATAAATGCGTGCATTATGCACTCGGGTATTTGTAAATCCATGTGCAAGTATGGACCTATGATAACCCTTTCACAGTTTTCTTCCACCAACGTCTTGGATGTTTCAAGACTTCAGACACAGCTAAAACCTGCTCACCAAAATGTAGCATTATTTGTGGGGGACCATATGTTTGAAGAGAGAAACATGCACACAAGCAAATGCGCATATCATCAGTAGCATTAAAAGACAAGCAATTGCATGACTTCAACTTTTTTGCAACAAGCAACTTTGACTAATCCTTCTGAATTCAAAGCATAAATATAAATAGCGCTTCCTTTAGTTCGTAACAAATCGTATTAACGTAGGCCTAGTAATCACCAATGTTTGCTTGATACACCTTGACAAGAATGTCAAGGGCTTAAAGAGACGAGGGGGGAAGAGGGAAGAAGATTATTAAATCTCAAATCTCACATGGAGTGGAAGGAAAAAGGAATGACCTTGAGGTCTATAAAGGATAAGTCCCATATTATAACCTTTTTACGTGGAATTGAGATTTATAGTTATTTCAAAGGAATAAAAAAACCAATGTTACTAGTTCTTTTAAAGTCAAAGCGCAGATGTGGTTAGTGCTTTCCTAAGTCGTTATAGAAATAGAATCATTATTACCATGTATTGATTTTCATTGATTCATACGATGTTCCCTTTCTCTTGTTTGGTTGTCGCAAAAGAATACATCTTCAAATTAGGCCACATTTGTCAAATGAAAATTTTGGAGAATTTTGGTATTGGTGTGAAAATTTTAGGTAGTTTGTGAAAAAGTAGTGAAAATTTTAAATTATGTTTGGTTTGTGTTGGAAAAATTTGAGATTTTATGGGAGTGATTGAAAAAGTGCATAGAGAATGATTGGGAGTGTTATTTAATATTTATTGTAAGAACATGTCTTATTAATATAAAAATTAAATTAAAATATTAAAATTTTTAATTTAACATTATAAAAAGGGAGGAGATCTCTCAACCAAGGGGGCATGAAGTGCACCGGTCGCGATGGCCCCCCTATGGGTAGCACAGCCATCTGCACAGAGGCTGGGCAGACCATGAGCCAGATCATGGTGGCTCAACCTCGGGGGGAATCGCAGCCACCTTGTGGGCTGCCCGAGGTTCTTCATGAGGACACCTGTGCAGCCTACGAGAGGAGCCTAGAAGGCTGCAGCAGCCACCCCAGAAGAGGACGCACAGCCTCGGGAGGCATGTCGCGGTGGCTCCGCTCGTGGGGGATCTCGGGCCAACTTGTGTGCCGCCCAAGGCACTAGAAAGGGGCCTCGCAAGGCGCTGCAGCCAACACTCGAGGCCACGCCATGCCACTAGGCAGATTGCGGTGGCTCGCAGAAACCACGTGAGGCTGGGAGTCCTCTCCCCTTTTGCTTTTTTTCTTTTTTTCAATGGGCCTGGCTTGTCTGGGTTTGAAAACCGAGCACGAAAATTTTGTACTCGTTTGTGTTTGGCCAGTGAGAATTTTTGAAAAATCTTATTTGCCAAACACCTCCTTAGTAATCATATCTCACAATATTCATATATGATTTTCATCTACAACACATACTTAAAGAAAACTTCATTACCACAATTTCTACCCAATATAACTCCAAATTCAAAGTACTTAATGCCAATTTATCATCAAATATCAATAATCTTCAATTCTGTAACCCAGAAAATCAGCATATTCTAGAGGTTCAGCTCAGCAATCTACACCAACAGCCACAGGTTCTATTGCCAAATTATGTTTATCTATACACCCTAAACTATGGGCAGTTTTCTAACTCGTAGAATATTTAACACTACCACCAGGTATAAGATACATGTGCATGCATAAACAATGAGTACCTTCCTGGCCAAAGGTTGGTCCCAAACGACTTCTCTCTCCATTCATCCACCCACCATGCAGATGTTCTGTTTTAAATTCCCCAGAGGGCATCCTCCATTGTTCATCAGTAGCAAATCGCCTCTGGCCATCCGGAACGGAAGGTAGGGAATATGGATGGTGATATGGATGCTGAGGATGTTGCTGAATCGCTGGCTTTGTATAAGAGAAATGACTGGATGTGCTCTGGGGAGGGGTCGGGTGTAAAGGTCTTTGCGTGAAGGAGGTATCACCTTGTTGAAATTGTTGGTTGGGTTGAGATAGTTGGGGGTTTAAATACATATCATTTTTTCCATACTCTAATTGTCTTGATGAATTAAATCCAAGTGGTTCTCGAGAACTGGAAACCCCTGAAACAAAAGATGATGACTGCTGTGGAAAAATTTCACTCTTCTGTGCATTATCAATATGAGCTCCATGACCAGCCATCTGGACAAGCTGGTTGCCCTGTAAATAGAAACAGAATGGGTTGCATTAGAGAAAACAAAAGAACGAATAGAAAGTAAAGAACACAACCAGAAGTCTCACACTAGCAGCACTGCAATATTCTAGAGGTACAGGTGGCTGATATGTCAACTGTGGTGAAGACTGTACTGCCGATTGAGGCGGTAAAAATGGTTGGGAGATTAATGAAGGCTGCGTTGGTATAGAAGCTTGAGGGAGCAACAATGGTGGAATGGCAGAATGAGATGGAGAACGCGGTGGCTGTGATGGAGGAGGCGCTGGGTGTGATGGGGGAGGTGGAGGAGGTGGTGAGGGAGATAATGGAGGTGGTGGTAGTGGTGGTGGTGGCGAAGGAGGCAAGGGTGGTGGTGGTGGAGGAGAATCAAGCGGCAATGGTGGAGAACCCTCCGGTAGTGGGGGCAGATCAGTGGAATTGTTGGGACCAGATTCCAAGGTCCTAACTGAGCTCTGCAGTTGTAAGTCAAATTCAGAAGACCCATTAATGAACGAGGGTCTTTCATCCTTCAGGTGTCCTGAAACATCTTCCATTTCGAGCTCACCATCCACATCCTCCAAGATGCAATGGCGCCTGTCGCTTGGGGGAACTGTAGGTGTTTCTGACTCTACTAATAAATGCGTTGTATCCACTGCTGGTGCATCACCAGATTCCTTGAGAGAACTGCTTGGAAAATCTTCTTCCTCATCTTCAAATACATGGGAGGACAACAAACCGGGCAGCTGAAAGGTAGCATTACTGATGAAACAAAAAGGAGAAACAAGACAGTATCAGACAGAACCATGATTCATGAATGGCAGCACATATAAAGGTTAATACAAAGTAAAATAAAAACTTCTTAAAGAATAAAACCAAAAAAACTGGTTCAAAATATCAGCAACTTCAACTCCTAAAAAATGAACAGAAAAAGATGTAAGTCGAAAAATCTTCAAATATTTATCTGAATCTTTCCTCAAGTTAAACTGGAGTTGTAGGCTCGTCTTTAAGGGGATGTTCGGTTTATAAAAACTAGAAAGATTTTTAGGATTTTGATAGAATTGTGAATATTTATGTAGATTGGAGTTTTATAGGTTTTTGTGTAGAGAGAGATGATTTTATTTAATTTTTTGATAAAAAAGCATTGGAGGTTGGTGAAAAAGTATGGAAAGAGAAGATCTGTTAGAATTTTTTTTTGAAAATATATTGGAGTTTGTGTGAAAAGTTGTAAAGAGTGCATAATTTTTTTAGATTTTAGATGTTTGTTTTGTAAATTTTGTTGCATTCATGGTATCCTAAAATACTTCTACAAACCGAACATCCTCTAATTCTATTTGATTCACCACAAGATCATTCTGTCCACAGTGCTACTATCAGATATTATAGACAAATAAACATTATATGACTTGAAATCAAAAGAATTAAGGTTAGATGGGGAAGAGAAAACAAATCTTTTATGTCGAATATTTGGCATCTGAATTACTAATTGATTAAAATCTAAAGAAGCCAGAGTTTCAAAGTCATGGAATATGAAATTAACAGCCACGATGTAAAAATCAATAACCACCTTTCATTTTTTCTCCTATACATAGAAACAACCCTATTAAATAATTCATCGTCATTTTTCTTTATTTGAGAGGTTGGAATGTAATATGTTTTGAGAACAAATCTTGATATCCATGGCTATAGGGAGTCTAGCAGAAGTAGAAGACTGAGAGAAAATGGCGAGAAGAAATATATTTCACACCTCCCATATTCATCAACAAGCATGCCTTCCATTTCTCTTAATGGATCATCCACTGCTCGCTCTGCTCGTGATGGACGTCTCAACGAAAGACCAGTGACCGTATCATCGTTTGAAACCCCAATGTCATCCATGTAAGGCCGAAGAACAGATTCAGCAAAAATTTTCCTCTCAAGCCACAAACGCAAAACCTGGTAGAGAAGATAGCTTCATTAAGCTCAAAAACAACATGAAGCCTCTCTTACATTTACATCAAGGTAAATTTACCTTGAGACACTGACGACGATTTTCTCGAGCACTAGCTCCGGGTGGAGCAGCAGAACCGAGAAGACGTGGCAATGCTGCTTGAACAGCAGGAACGTATGAAGCTCCAGCAATGCCTGAAGTATTCACTATTCCAATTAAAAGATCTCATTTCGAAAATAATAATTCAAGCACTCACAATTGAGAGCGAGAGAGAGGAACATATCATTGAGAAGAGGATCTTTCAGAAGAGTATACACCTTTCTGACTATGTGAGCATTGGGTGATGGAATCTACAAGAAAGAACAGGTCGACTTTACGATGAAAACTAGGCTCAGTTTCCAACTTTCGTATGAGAAGTTCCACAACCTGCATAAAATATCAAAATAGGAATTTCAACTCATATCCAAAGACACGGTATCACTTTAAGTCAAGGTGGTTATGACCTGTCCTGTTTTTTGATAAACAACCTAACGACCGACACATGAACCTACAAAACACCTTTACATCAAGACTCTCAAAATCACGTCATCAAGAGAACTAACTCTAATATATAAAGCATTCCTTAGTTTCTATTGCTTCAGCATACCATTCGTTGATGAAGGTGGTGTTTAAGTGTTAAAATTTTGGGGTATGGGAGTTGGTGAAAAAGTGAAGAGAGAGAGAAGATTTGAATGAATATTATAATGAAAAAGAATAATTTGACGGGGAGAGATTATTTAGTAGTTTTTTTAATTAGTGCCAAAATCTTGGCTCTCAAACACCACCAAAATAAGACGAGAACGGACAGCATGGGCAACTGTGAACCTCAATCATTTTAGAATCATCCTTAACGCTGTCATATTGATAGCTAATAACTTGGTAGAGAAAAAGTAGATTTCACATAAGGGAGCATCAACAAAGAGTAGTTGAAGAAACATAGCAAGATATTTATACTGAAAGGAACCATAAGCTTTATCAATAGCTACAACCTCAACTAGAAGGCACCTTCCACAAAACTCTTCTCAATCTACCAATTTATGTATAATACAATAAAAAATACATTTTAGCTATAAATTAAAGGATACTGACGGAACGAAGGCAAGTAGACCAGACTACATACCTTAGTGGTAACAGTAACAATATTACAATAGGCAGCTTTTACAAGCTCAATTTGCAGTATATATGGCTCACAAAAACCAAAAGAGAGCCTTTTCATCTTCTTCTCTCTTTTTGGCTATATGAGATTTAAATGTAAGACATCAACCAACCCCATCCAAATAATTACGCCTGAACCAAAGACCAATTGTCAAAAGGCTAAGAAGACCTTCAAATATCTGAAACAACGGATGCATCATCCAGTTGAACATACATATTCGAGACTCTAAAACCACAAGTGCAATATATTTTTGGATGACAGATTTTGAAGCAGTAAGACAATCATTGACTCAGTAGCCAAATGTGAACGAGCAAAAAACAATCCAGATGCTGCCACAATCTTTTTTCCCAAGGCTTCCAACCTGTCATCACCAGGCCATAAAACAACACAGCCCTGCTTCCAGGAGCTATATCATTCTCCCTATGAGGCTCGACAAACTTCAAATTCAAAGACATTCCGAGAAAAATGGCGCAACTGGTGGAGCATGAAGAATCTGGAAATGTGGCTCATTTATCTCCTCTTTTGCTAAAACAAGGAGAAAACAAGATCCGAGAAAAGTGGCACAACTGGTGGAGCATGAAGAACATGGAAATGAGGCTCATATATCTCCTCTTTTGCTAAAACATGGAGAAAACAAGATTCCAAAAGAATTGAATCTAAGGAGGCTAGAAGCCACGATAAAGGATGAAACGTGAAAAGTCGAGGCTGCGGGGAAAAAAAGAAAGGAAAAGAAGAAGGGGGGGAGGTAGGGAGGAACGGGGGGGAACTAGCCCCCAGAAAGTTGAGCAGAAAATAGCAATTCCTCTGTAACCATATCACTCTCAGGAAAAGAGTAGGAAACTGGGAACCAAAAAACCTATTCTTGTAGCCCAGCCCACAGGATTAAGAATAGCATACAAGGGATAGAGGAGAAGTTTCCTCAAAAAGAAAACAGAACTGGACAACATAGACAAGATTTTGCTCCGAGGACGTTATAAACTGGAGAAGGAAATGTCAAATCCAGTTCCAACCAATTTTTTTTCTTTAGGAAGTACATAAAAAGGACAAAACAGTTTGCCGAAATTTAGAGAAACAATAGATCAAAATAGCCCAGAAGCCACTTTTTGTGCAAAAAAATTAGAAAAACGAAAAAAAGTAAGCATATTATACAACCTACCTCATTAGCAATTCCATATTTTGCACAATCAATAGCAAGACGGGTTGCACGTCCAATACTTTCTTTAGTCCTCGACAAGGTCTCTATCATTCCTTCAAAAGCATCACGAGCCACAGCTGCTTCAGTACCACCACTCAGAGAGCCTCCAGCAGTCCTGTGCCCTGAACTGACTCTTCTCTCCTCAACTTCTTCAATATCAAGTTGATTTCGCGATGCAGAGGGGTGACCATGATTTGAGGGAGAAGCCAAAATTATGCGATGACTAAATCCTTGCATATCTGCCTCAATCATGCTAGAACCAGTCAGAAGTGACTCCAATGCAGGTGGACTGGGACTCCCTCCTTGGACATCCGTGGCAGATACAAAAGAAGAATGAAAAATGCCAAGAGTGAAACCCTGAGAGTGAGCTTGTCTCCTTTTTGCTTGTGCTGCAGCAATAAGATGCTTCATGGAAATAACAGATTCTGGAGTCTTAGAATCAACAAAAGAGCAATTTTTATCTTCTCGACCAGCATCCACTCTGTAATTAGGCCAAAAACAGAACAGCTGAATCATGAAGATAACAAAAACAGCAAAACGAGAAGGATAACTAGTCAAAGTGATCACACCTTTCACTGAGCATAGAATTATAAGCTACTGAACTCTCGGTCAAAACAGTAGAATCATCAATCCTTGACTTAGGAATGGTTTTAGACCTTTCTCCCGAAGAAGGCAAATTTCTTTGAATTGTCACTTGATTCTGAGAAGAGTTCATGCTATTAGAAACAACACCTGAACCCTTAGCTGGCACAGAGGTAACCTTCTTCTGAGTACCAGTACCAGAAACTTTAATCAAAGTTTTGGCCACTTTATGCTGTTCTGACACTAGTTTGGTAGCAGGACCTGGCTGAGGAGACTTTCTAGGGGAAATCAACACTGATTTTGTCTCCTTTGTTGACCAATGCTCCTTGGATGAGGACTGCTCCAAGTTCATTTTCCCTGGACTATGCCAAACATGAGTAGCTGTTTCCTTTTCAGGCCTCTTCTCATCAGTATGATGTTCAATTGGTGACAGACACTCATTATGTAATTCTGGGAAAGATTCCTTTAGATGGCCATCCTCGCACCCAATGGACACTCCAACCTGCTGAGCATCATTAGAACAATCATTATGTGCATCACCAATCTTGGTAGCATCTGAACCATATGAAGATCCTCTAACATTTCTGGCAGATCCACCATGAACTGGAGTTTTGGGCTCCTCCTCGTCATCATCGAAAAGGCAAACAGCTCTCCGTTTTTTTTGAAGTAGGCTTCCTGGAACCCTGTCATTACTTGAACATGACACATCATTCTTGACTGAAATAGATTTTCTTTCTGTTTTGTCATCAGTAGGAACAGTGTCAGAGTCAGATACGACCTCCATTGCTCGACGTTGACGCTTTGTTACAGGCAGTGCAGTCTCATCACCAGAAATATTGGATCCAAAAGTACCAGTTGGGGCTTTAGAAGCCAAACTACTTTCTGCTTTCGCGCTTGATTTTGATCCTTTACACTCTGATTTTTTCAAGGCCTTCTTGTCAACTAGATGAGGACTAGGAGAGGCGCTCTTTATTCTTCTCGAATTTGGTCCATTGGTGGCAAAATCACCCATATCTCCAAGCTTCGACTTTTTGGCAGGTTTTAAAACATCATTTGCTCCAGAATCAGGCTTTCCATGTCCATGCTGGGCCCTCTTTTCCCTGCCAGAAGGTTTTTTCTCAGCCTGCTTACCAGGATCAACACCAGAGTCCTCCGTATTATCAGCAACCTTAAAACGTTTTTTCATTCTTAGCAGATCTTTTGATTTTTTTCCAGCATCAACACCAGAACCAGCTTTAAGTGGGTTAGGAGAATATTCGAGCATGCTGCTACCTGAGTCAATTTGGCCCTTGATTCCATCCTTCAATTGCTCAAGAGATTGAGGGGGATCAACAGAACGACCAGCACTCCTGTCCTTCAATGATGTTACAGCAGAGGTACTGGTTTTGCATACTTCAACAGAAGCCTCACATCCCTTCTTTGTAGCACCTATCTTCTTTGACTTGTGACCATTTGTTAATACCTTCTGTCCCTTACCACGTTGCTTAATGCAAAAACCATCGTCTCCAACATTTTTACCAACAGTTGCTTCTTTCATTTGATAGGAAGAATCATTTGTCAGTGATATATCCTCCTTCGGTTTTGCACCATCAGATACGCTGTCATTATCCTCAGGAGACATACACTGGGACAAGAGATCATTTGCAGGAGAGGAGACACTAGGCTTTACATCTTGACTTTCAGTTACACCTCGTCTCGGGGAACAGCTCTCCAACTTCGAGCCAGAATCCCTGAGAGCCTCGTCCAATGTTTTTCCACTGTATGTTGTCTTACCAGTCTCAACCTTTAGGTCAACATCAACACCACAATCCTTTGCCCCGTTAAAAGAGAGAGCATGATACCCAGCAGCTGATCTATCCGTATCATCTCCATGACCACTTGATTTCTTCTTTTGTAACTCATCAAATGCCCCACAGATTTCCTTCACTGCTTGAGCAAAGCACTTTACTGTTTTACCCTGACACCGAGCAGACAATTTACTCTTAACATCATTAGTGAATGCCTGAATATCCGCAGGGGCAACAAAACCTCTGTAAACAGGGGAAATAATCGTAAGTAGCTGCAGTAACAATAGTAGTCAATGTATCCTATGCATAATAAGAAACCAGCATTGCAAAGAGAAATGGATCATAGAACCATCCCATACGATAGTTAAAATATAAATTTATCCAGTTCCACAACAAAAAGAGTATAACACAGATTTCTGACCACTAGAACATAACCTGAAAATTCATCTAGAACATGTCAAAACTATTGTATAGATATCCCACAATAACTAGAATGCCAAGATATTCGGTCAAAATGATAATCATGGAGCAAGGGTTAGGAGGAAAAACTTGACAACTATGAAAAGACACTTGCGATAGCATTTATAGAGGTTAAGAGGGATTAATGTAAGTAACCAACACGCATTACAATTTGGAGTGTTCAGATAACTCAACAGCTCCCTATCTAGAAGGCCATCTCAGATAGCAGACACTTACATGACAATGTCAGGAGGACATTGCTTAGGCAATAGCCAAATGCACTACAATAGCAAATTTAGCAGTTCCTAGGTGGTAGTTCCCAAAATAAATTAAATTAAAACCAAAACCTTCAAATTAAATAAGGGCTTCTTTATAGAGTACTTTAATATGCGATAAAACACTGACTTAGGAGTGATTTATAAGATAAATAAAAAAATATTACACCTGACCAACAATATCAATCCTTAATAACTTCAACCAACCATTGGGTGCTTCCCATCTCACGAAAAATAACATTCAACCAAATTTTATCACACTTTCCTCTTTAAGAAACTGCGATACAAAATTAAATTACAATACCCAACGGCCCTTCTACCTTTTCACACCAAAAATTGAATTAAAAAGATAACAGAAAAGTCCAATTATCAAGGTGATCAAGTAAATTAACAAATAGACTTCAAGGTACAGTCGCAAACTCTTCATTTCAAGAGCAACAAAAGCTTTTTCTTTTTGTAGAAAATGAAACTTAATCAGAAAACAAATTCTCAAGTATGATCCATTTTAGGGCTGCACACAACCCGACCACGGACCGGAAAACCGGACCGGATTTGCGGTCCGGTCCAGTCTTCTTTTTTATTAATTGTTGTCCGGACCGGACCGCATTAATTAATATAAATAAAAAAAATATATTTTTTTATAATTTTTAATACAAATTATAAACTTAAAACGTTTCATTTTAATCTAAACTAAAACTCTACATTTTTACATGCACTTCCCCCTTTGAAATTAACCTAAAAAATTTTAAAAAAATTAAAACCGGTCCGGTCCTCTATTTTAAGAGGACCGGATATCCGGTCCGAAAACCGGACCGGAAATCCGGTTGTTCAGCTCTAATCCATTTCCATAAACAAGATGGTAGAAAACCATTGATGAATCAATTTTGGTTGTTCTTTGTCCTTTTTTTTTCTTTTTTCTTTTTTCTTTTTTCTTTTGTCTTCTCCTCCGAACCTCTTTTTTTCCCTTTTACCAACTCCTGTCAGCAATAGGGGTCTCTGGACATAGAGTTAACTGGATGAGCACATATTAATCCTATCAGTAAAGCATTTTCAAGTTCAAATCTAATGCCAATGGGACATAGGCCATCCAAGGATGCTACCAGTTCTCAGCAACATACATCATACAATGTCAGCAATTACATTCATACAGAAACAAGAAAGTAATGCTAGATTTAATCACACTGATATAGTTCCAGCAAAGTCTCCACAGCTGACCTACGTTCCTTCCCCCACCCCCACCACCACCACCAACCCCCCCTCCCCCCCCAACACTTTTTTTTTTCTTTCTCCTCTTCTAGCCCACCACCACCTGCTGAATAAGGGTGAGTAAATCATCCGGATATTTCCGGAATTTCCGGTTCCGGTTCCGGAATTCCGATACCGGTTCCGGCCTATTCCGGAACCGGAACCGGAACACATTTAATGGAAATTTCGGAACCGGAAATTCCGGCGGAAATACCGGAATTTTCCGGTTCCGGTAAATTTTTTAAAAAAATTAATTTAAGGGCTCAAACGGCACCGTTTGAGCCCTTTAAAACCGTGACCTGGGTCAAAACGACCCAGGTCACTTACAACTTCACAGTGAAGTCTTCGACTCTCTGAGCCCTCGACTCCCTCCGGCCCTCCCGTCCCATGGCTTCTCACGACTCCCTGTCCCTGAGCCCTCGACTCCCTCCGACTCCGGCCACCGTCCGTCCCATCCTCCCTCCCAAGATCTGATCTCTCAGCTCTCTCCTTGGACCTGACTCTCCCGAAAGCTCTCTCTCTCTCTCTTTTTCTCACGGGTTGCTGCCGTCCACCTGTTGGATTTTGGACCTTTTGTGGCCGGATTTCTCACCAGCTCTCGGTCTCTCAGCTAAGGGTTTGTTAATTTCTCATCCATCAATTGCATTGAGTATTTAAATCACATAGTTAGGGTTTGTTAATTACTTAATTTGGTTTTAGGGTTTGTTAATTTCTCAACTATTCACTGTTTTGCTCTGATTTCCAGTTATCCCTTTATTGCTCTCTCTCCAAACTCTGTCGATGGGTGTATTTAGTTTAATCAATGATGTTTGTTACTGGTTATTGCATGTAGTGCAAATTCTTGGAATTGAAATTCATCTACGTTTTATTTTAATCAATTCGTTTATGTTTTAGTTTAATCAATGATGCTGGGTTTGAATAATGTTGGGTTTGAATAATATGAGTTACTTTATATAGATTGTTAATTGTTTGCTGATTGTTTGATTGCTCATGAGAATAATTTGTGAAGTTTGTGAAGAGAATAATTGTTTGATTGCTCATGAGCATTTTAACGATACAGGCCAAGATGATGGTGTCGACAGATTGGACAAAGGTGTCGACACATTGTACACTCACCAGAAAGCAAGCTTCCAGGCCAAATTAATGGTGTCGACACATAGACCAAAGGTGTCGACACCATCAGCTTGGCCTGGAAACCTGCTTTCTGTTGATAGTGCAATGTGTCGACACCTTTGGTCTATGTGTCGACACCATTAATTTGGCCTGGAAGCTTCCTTTCTGGTGAGTGTACAATGTGTCGACACCTTTGTCCAATGTGTCGACACCATCATCTTGGCCTGGGACATGCCTTCTGGTGTGTGACTAATGTGTCGACACCATGGTCTTATGTGTCGACACTATCGACACTTAGACTGAAAATTTTACATTTATTTTTACATTTAGATAGATTGAGTCATTTTACATTTATTTTTTGTTATTCAAATGAATTGAAAATCAAATATTTTTAATGTCAGATGGATGAGATTAGTATTACACATACTACAAATGTAGGGTCTTGCCCTAGTGGTGGTGGTCCAATACCTGATGAGTCAGTTAGTAGTCCTCCATCCGGTGGTGATGAGGATATTACCAATCAGTCAGAAGAACAACCATGTAAAAAGAGAAAGAATACTCGCAAGAGTTTTGTGTGGGATCACTTCACTAAAATTTTGCCAGTTGTCAAACCTGAACACCCTGAAGCCAAATGTCATCATTGTAAGGCCAAGGTTGGGTGCCACCCTGAACGCCATGGGACTTCGGGTATGAGGGCTCATTTGACACGGTGTTTGCCATATAAGAAGCAACAAGGCCAATTAGACAAGACTCAATCTAGGTTGACATTGGATGCTTCGAAAGCAACAGGGAGTGATAAGGGTGTTTTGAAGTTGGATAGTTATAGTGAAAAGGAGGTGAGGAGGTGGATTGCTGAATATTTGATAATGGATGAGATGCCTTTTAGGACTGTGCAGAGGTTAGGGTTTAGAAAATTGGTGGAGAGACTTGAGCCCCGCTTTAAGATGCCCAGTAGATTTAAGATCATGAAGGATTGTATGGAATTGTATATAGAAGAAAGGACTAAGCTGAAAGAGGCGATTGTCATAGAAAGTCCTAGAGTTTGTTTTACCACTGATACGTGGACTTCAGTTCAAAATGTGAACTATATGTGCGTGACAGCCCACTTTATTGATAGAAGGTGGTGTTTACAGAAGAGGATTATTTACTTTCGCCGTATAATTGATCATAAGGGGACTAGTATTGGGAAAGAGATAGATGGATGTATGAATATTTGGGGGATTGACAAAATTCTCACAATCAAGGTTGATAATGCAACCAACAATGATGTTGCAATTGAGCAAGTGAAAAGAAAACAATTAGGAGGTGGGTCAAATGTTGTGTGTAAGCATGATTTCATTCATATGCGATGTGCTGCGCATATTTTGAATCTTATAGTTCAGGAGGGTTTGAAGGAGTTGGATGATTCCGTTGCAAAGATACGGAATATTGTGAAATTTGTGAAATCTAGTCCTCAAAGGCTTGCTGGGTTCAAGAAGGCCGCTGCAAATAGATTGTTGTCTGATAGCAATTTCTTGCAAATGGACGTACCAACTCGATGGAACTCCACTTATATAATGTTAGAAAGGGCTGAAAAATTTCGGGAGGTTTTTGAGGATATGTTGGATGGAGATGGGAACTTAGTGATGTATTTGAATGAAGATAGTCATGGGAGGAAGGGATTGGGGTCACCGGTATTTGAGGATTGGGAGCACATTAAACTGTTTGTGAAGTTTTTGAAAGTGTTCTATGAGGTCACCCTACGCATATCAAGATCTTCATATGTAACTTCAAATGCATTTTTTGAGGAGTTAGCAAGAATTGAGTTTCATTTGGAGACCTTTGTTAATTGTTCTGATATCTCACTTCGTGACATGGCTAAAAAGATGCAAAGTAAGTATGATAAGTATTGGGGGGATTTGAGGAAGGTGAATAGACTTTTATTTGTAGCTGCGGTATTAGATCATCGCTTTAAACTCATCACTTTAGAGTATTGGGCTATCAACAATTTTAGGAAGGATAAGGGCATGGATTTCACTGCTATGGTGCGAGGTACTCTAGAAAATATGTTTGAGGAGTATAGTGGAGGTTTCATAGCCCAATCAGAGCAGCCAAGTGGAAGTCACAGTTCTGCAAATATGGATGAATTGATGAATATTGATCAGCATTTATGGGGAGGTCTTCCTACTTATCGACAGCAACAAAACTTGCTAGATAGTAAGTCTGAGGTGGAGAGATACTTGATTTAAGATGTGGAACCAAGGGTGGCGCATTTTGATATTTTGTTGTGGTGGAAGGTGAATTCTCAGAAGTTTCAAGTTCTTTCTCGCATTGCAAAGGATGTGTTAGCTATCCCAATTACTACCGTGCCATCTAAGTCCGCTTTTAGCACTTCCGGCAGAGTGTTGGATGCTTTTCGCTCTTCTTTGGCGCCTGGTACCGTGGAGGGCCTCATATGTGCACAAAATTGGTTGCATGCTACTCCTATACTTGATGAAGATGATGCCGACATTGATGGTGGAGATGATCCATTGAGTTACAAACTAGATATGGGTATACTTTTTATTTTGTTAAATTTTTTGCTTTGTTAATTGATTATTTGGTTCTTTTAGTATTTCTCTTATAATTGTTTTGTTTTTCTTTTGTAGAGATGGAGAACTTGAGGATATCAGTTGGACAAGCACAATGATCTATTTAGTATTTTAGTGGCTGGTATCCTATTTCAATTAACTCTAGCTTCGTTTAGACATGATTGTATTTATATATTTTGGAAAAAATAATTAAAGAGACATTTGTTCAGGAAAAAAAACAACCAAATTTTGGCTTTGGGCTTTTAAAAAAAGTTGGGCCTATGTCGAAAATGGGCCTTCAGGCCCAGATATGGAACCGGAATTTCCGGTTCCGGTTCCGGAAAATTCCGGTTCCATCCGGTTCCGTACTCACCCTTACTGCTGAATCAACAAATTCAGATAATATTATGGCGAACAAATTACTAGTTCTGTAGTGCCAATTTCCTAACAAGTTGCCTCAGCATTGGCTTCAAGAGGCATGGTTTTCAATTAAAGTATATTGGTTGTCATCAAAGTCTCCATTAAACAAGGATCCACAAAGTGCCAACACACTAGACACAGATGGATTTTCGACCCATATAAATGGTGGAGGATTTTAAACCTAGAGCTGAAGTCTAGGGCCACCTTTTTTCCTCAGAATGAAGTTCTAATTTGTCATTGCCACCAGCTCAAATGCGGAAAAGAAAGATCTTAAAACAATGACTATGCACAAAGACGTGTATCCACTAGGTAGTACGATTTTTCTACTTAAACTGTTCACCATAATCAAGTACACAACCAAATAACAGAAAACAAATCTTTTTTTCCGAAAAACCTATTGGATGTTCAATTTTAGCCCAAAGAAAAGTTGTCCTTTCCAGTTTGTTTGCCAGGAAGCAATGACGGATGAAAAAATTGACATCAATATCATTTAAACCATTTGAAATAGTAATGATGTATTCTAAGGACAAAAAAAAAGGCAGAACACACAAAGATTGAGAACAAGAAGTACATAAAAGAAATTACACTACAAGCAAAATCGGATATTGAGCTGGCTTGCCCTAAGCAAAGTGACTAACCACATTTAAAAAAATAAAAAAACCATATCGAAGAATGTACCAAAAAGAATACCATAATGCTTAAGAATTCGAGAAAAACATCTGTTTTAAAACCACCACTATGAGCAGATACAGATACGAACATAGAAACAATAGGAAAATGCGATGTCCTCTTCTGATGCTTTATGTTTTGAATCAACCAAGGAAACTATCGGTTGAAATTGAATTTGCTTTTGAGTTAAGAGGAACAGAGGACGATGCAACCAGGAAATAACTCTCAGAGAAACACAAGATCCGATTAATTCAAAAATATGTTCTAGTTTTGATGTGAGACCTAAGGGGAACCCTACAGCTACCTCAAGTCTTAGTTTAAAGGATTTTGGGTCAAACTGTTCAATTTTCACTAAGGTTAAAGTAGGGACAATATGGTTTTTCCTAATTTGCAGCAATAAGTTGTACTGGAGGCCCACAAGTCTTTTTTTTTAATGTTCTAATAGACCACTTTTTTTATTCTTTCTCTTAACTTTATCTTTTATTTAGGAATCATAGTTTTTGACAGAAAAGGAACAGGAATTGTCTACAACAAGGGCTAACAAATAAGAAAATCCAAAGCTTCTTATAAGCTTTGAGGGTATGATCGCTCTCTGCTTCTTTTGTGTAATCGCCTTGGGCTTATCTTTTGCTTTCATTCCAAATGGCCATCAAGTTCCTTCAAGAGTCAATCTTTTTTCCAGCCTAACCATCTTAACGAAGAAGCCTTCAAGAACTAATCAAAAACTCATCCAGTATTAAATTCCTACAAATCTAATATCAAATTAGTACCAGAGCCAATTACTCTTCCCAAGAATTACAAGGGCATGTGACAAACAACCGCTGTGAATTTGACGTGCATTGGACACTGTATACAGTCCTCTTTTTCTTAGGCACTTACATATATGGCTTCTAGTTTATTGTCTCCATGTGGCAACCAAGATTAGGGCAAGATCTTACTCAATCCATGTCTGATCAAAAGAAATTACAATTCCCTCATACTACTCCGCCTAGAGCTTTGGGCATTGTCCAAAGACATGAAAACTCTTGGTAGATTATTTTAGCATGGCAGCATTTATGTTTTCTGAATCAATCACATGCTGGAACCATAGACTTTATGGAGTTGCCAATAGGCTGAAGTATGTTTTCCATGATCCTAGGACTGAACCAAACAAGAACGCATCCTAAATGATACCATTAAAAAACCCCATAATTTATTACAGTTAACACTATTATCAGACACACCAAGTCTTGCAAGGACTATACATTTCCACGAGTTTTACAAACAGCTAAATGATCGATGCCTTACACGAGCTTCAAAATCCAATTTCCATTATAGAAGTACAGTTTCTCCTTACTATGAAAACTAAGCAAATCAAAGCTGTACAATAGACGAAACATGAATGCTAGATATGGACCCGCACAAGCTATAACATACCTATTGAGCAACATGCTAAAGGTTCAGATATATGCATACTGGGGTTTCCATTCTATAATAACCCCAGGCAAACAATATATGAACCATCAATTTCATGTGCCAACAGCCACCTAACTACTGCCAATGACTTGAATAGTGTTTCCACAACAATTTGTCAAGTCGACTTTCAGATTACCAGACACTTCAACAAATAAGCAGATCACCATTCAGGATATTCGAAAGGTTTAAGATACTCACATTTCTTGCGTTCCAAAGAATTCAACAAAGTGCTTCTTAGGATCAGGTGACTGCTTCCAGTTTTCAGGCCTGCTAATCTGAAAACACAATCAATAAAATCTACCTCAAATACCAGGCAAACCACAACATATCCAAAGAATATGTCCCATCTTCACAATTATATAAGCACCTCCAGATAAGAATCTATATGCCTACCTACAACACCAAGCTTACGTCAATTTGTCGATCATAACAAAGAGCAAAAACAGCAACAGCTTCTGTTTGTAAAGAAAAGGGCACAATAACCATGGTTACAGAACCCCGATCACACAAGTTGGCAACAATCAAACGCATCACGCAGACATACAACGGAAAGCGCAAACACTTTTATTATCTCAATTCATCCAGTAAGGTGATAAATAAGAGCAAAGAGCAAGTTTATCATCTTATTACTCGTTTAGAGAAAACGAAAGAAACTAAAAGCACAAACATTCATACAACCAGTACCAAGAAGAAATTAGAATTCTGATAAATGGAAAGCGCAGAAGAAAGAAAACAAAGACCTTGGCAGGCCAGGCGGGGAAGCCCTTGACCTTGGCGAGGACAAGATCACCCAGACTTAACTGACTCTTGTCCTTAGCCTTGTTCGCCGTTCCGCGTTTACGCGCCGGAGCCATGGCGCTCGCAGGAGCCGCAAAAACCCTAAATTGAAGACTTCCTCCTTACGATCGAATCGGCTTTAGAAGGTTTTCCGCACGAAAAAACCCTAGACAAATCCTTAACACGAAGACCAAGGATTCGTCGTTGCCGGACGTGCCGCCGGAGGAGAGTGGCACCGGCGCTGGAGGTGGTAGGGCATCAGAGGAATCCTAGAATTTTGGAATCGCAGGGATAAAGACAGAGAGAGAGACTGGAATCGCAGAGAGAGATAGAGAGATTGCGGTTGGAGAGAGGTAGGAAGACAGAGAATAGAATTTTGTGACAGGGTGATGGGTTGGGGTTGGGGTTGGGATTGGGGTTGGGGTTGGGGTTTCGGAGATTTCCTTGAGGAATTAAGGTATTCCTGGCATATGATTATGAGCCTTTTGAGACTTCGACGCGAGCCACACTATCTTCTGTGTTCGGAGACGGAGTTTCGGTCGGCGTTATTGTGAAGAATGCTTTGTACGCCTTGCGTTGTTTTGAGTAGATTTGGGGTCTCAGATTTAGATTTGGGGCTGGGTTTCAGTTTTGGGTCTCAAAATCCATGAAGCCATGACACAGCCCCTTTTAGCATCCATAATGGTAATGTTCGACAACATCAAACATTCTCGCTCTAATTTTAAGAATTTTTTCTACAATAAAATTTTTAGAGTTTGATTTTTTTATGGGAGTTTATAAAAAGTTGAAGAAAAAATTTAAAAATATTTAATCCTAAAATGATTTTTATTGGAGTTTAATAAAAAGCTAAAAAGAGAGAAGATTTGATGAAAATTTTTAATGAAAAAGTAATGGAGATTAGATGTATATACTTTAATGAAGTATGAAAATTTTGAGATTTTGATGCTTGGTTTGGAATAATTTTCAGCTTTTAAAATTTTTCTAACCAAATATCAAGTTAATAATTTATTCTCTACACTTTTTCACAAATTTCAATAAAACTTGATCTTCAATCAAATATAAAACACTCCATTAATTGAATTTAACTCTACATTTTGACAACTCAATAAAATTTTTATTGGTTATACACACAGCTCACCCTCAAATTATGATTTCAAACACTTAATTTTTCGTAAATGTTGACGGAAATTGATTTTTACTCGCACAAAATAACAAATGTATACCTATTTATGAGGGTAAAATCACAATTTTAGAGGCTAAAAAATCAATTTCCATCGAAGTTGACGAAAAAATTTTGACTGAGTGCAAAATTTTTGAAATTAATAGTTGATGGATGCAATATGACAAAAATAACATTTTGTGGTGCAAAGTGTCATGATTCACATAGTTTGAGAGTGTAAGAGTATTTATCTGAAATAAATTTCATCAGCTTATTTTATTATACTTTTTTAAAAACTTCAATAAAACTCAATCTTCTAGCAAACAGCTTTAAATTTTTCAACCAACTTTTTTCAAATTCCAATAAAAGTCGAACTCAAAAAAATATTTTCTTATATAAAAATGTAAAATATTTGATATGTCAAAACGTCACCTTCAATTCTTAAGAAAAACAAGAAGAAAGTGGTAATTTTGTAAATACAAATAAAACAGATGATATTTTTGTAAATTAGGTAAAAACAAAATTGAAATAAAAAGGGGAATGTGGTGGTTAGAAAGCTCACTAGGGAAGAAAAGACTCATGTAAGAACGTGTTTCTCCCTCACCTTAGTTGATTATGGTGGCTTTTAAAAAAATATTTCTAACTTTTTTGGTTGGATTAAATACAATTTTTCATCGGTCAATTCACAATTTGCATCCTAAATTATAACTACCGATTACTTGCTGCTATATTGCACCTTAAATTTTGGTAAAAGTGTTAATGACTATCATTTATGCGTGAAAAGTATATTTAACCCTTTTCAATATTAAAATATTTACTTTGCACAATAAATTATGTAATTTGGATATGATCATGTTTAATTTTATAGGGACTAGGCGATTAAGTTCATATGGAATTATTTTATGTGTGTTTGTTGAGTTGAGATCCGAAATGATTAAGTAATGCTTCAAAGATCTTAACTAAGATCGGGTATGGTATATGATAATTTAAACATATGTATACAAGATAGATTGAGATATAATAACTGAAAAAAATAATAATGACAATATATGAAGTAATAAAAGTTATATACAAAATTTTGTCTGCTTATGTGAGTGGTTATTAACAATTGTTTATGGTGAAATTAAAAAATAACAACATTGCTAGTAGTTTGATGACATTACTTTTTAGTTGGGCATATACTCTTCCTATTTAATTATCTTTAATTGTAAGATTTATTTGATTAATTTTATATTTGTTGCTAATTATTTGTTTTTTGAGTAATTAAGTACCTTTATTAATAATTAATGTTATTTTCTAATTATATGCTTTTGTTACTAATTATTGGTCTCTATTATTGTTTTTATGTCTTCGTTACTAACTAATCTAATAAGGATTAATTTCACCTTATCTCAAATGGAATTTGATAGAACCATATCTTGTTAAAGAAAAGGAGAGTTGAATTTCTTGAGTGAGCCGGCCTTTGGACTTAATGTCAAGACTTAAGTTGATTATTTTACTTGTGGGCCTTTAGAGCAATTAGGTTGTCAAGATTCGTGTTCGTACTTACCTCTTGGCTCACTTATAGGAATAGTATACACATAAGGCGAGGATTACAGCACGCAACTACACTTGGTGATTAAAGACTATTTTGTCCTAAGGACTTGAGGTATGGAGCACACACTGAAAATATAGGGTAAATGTCAAGATTTTGAAATCTTATCAAAGCTTTAATACTAATTCTTACAAAGCCGAGTTGTTTACAAATAATTTAGTTTTTTTAGTAAAAGATGGGAATGGAAGTAATTTTTAAATAATCCGAAATTTTATAAGTTAAGTATATCATGGTGGCCAAAATGTCCTTCTCGAGAACTACAACAAAAAGGTTAGTTACAAAAACGTGAGCACACTATAGCTCACTGAGTCTATATAACCATGATAATTACAAAATAAAAATTGTTTAGAAGTACATAATTAAGAAAAAGGAAAAACCTAACTAACTACTCCTCATAACTATCAGTTGCGAGATCCACCACGCCGACTCCCGACGTTACCTAACTAGGTTACACCGGCGAGGCCTGTGGTGAGGGATAAGGAACTATTGGCTCTGCCGGAGCATTCACCAGTCCAAAATCCTTAGGTACATGCATGGGAGGATCCTTGAGGTATTAGTGGGGAGTGTGTTCCACCGATATCTCGATGGAGTCTGAGACCCAAGCTCGGATGTGCAAGACCACAACATGAGGATCCAGGTCAAGGATTTGTTATCCTTTGAATAACTTCAATTCCTATTAATAACTTAAGCATAATCAAACAACAAAAATGACGGAGTGAGTAAGGACTCGATAAAATCGGGAGGGGACATGACACTAAAGTAACACATGATACGTGTGACAATAAAAGTAATATAGGATAAACATGCAATGCGGTGATAAATTCATACTTCATTAATTTCATAAAATAAAGACTATCGATGCACATGCAATGCAATAATGTCGTGCACCCATTTCTCATCCATTCTTTTGGGGCTTAGATGTTTCCGGTGCCTTCTCTATTCACTCCCAAAGTCGGGTTGTGCGTCTTGGTCCACTCATTGATTCATGAAATAAATACAATCTTTGATGCTTAACCATTCTTGCATAAATAAGGAAACATTCAACCATGATCCATCATGTACTCATAAATTTGTGATTCCATTCATAATGCAGAACCAAAGAATGTATTTATTCATAACATTCCAAAAGGATTAATGATTCCAATTAATTGTTCTGTTCTTTTTCTTTTGTCGGCTTATTAGACATTCTTAAATTTTTGTATTTCCTTTGTGACTTTCTTTTTTTATTATTTTTCAATTAAACTTAGTAAAATTATCACAAGTACACTATTTCGTTATATTATTCCTTTTATGATTTTATTGGGTTTCAAATGACTTAGAAAGCAATCAATTAACTTAATTACTTCTTAATATTTTATTTTCTTACAGTTATTATTACTTAAGCCTAATGGCCCCAAAAGAACACAATGGGTCAGTGTACTATTATATTTTTATTAGGAAAATTTTTGAGGTTCTTTAGGAAATTGGGCCCACATTGGACCTTAATGGACCAGGTGATTTGGGCCCTTGCAGATATGGGTTTGGACTTAAATATTTACAACTTCATCCTTTTTTATGCTTAACTCAGCCATAAGCCCAGTTTCCTTGTTCATACCCTTATACCTTAGGATTACCTAAAATTTCAGATCTGCTCCTAAAGGTTATCAAGGGTGTGTTTTTGTCATTTTCTCTCATTTTTTCATATGAAATTTTCAGGGTATGACCAAGTGTTCTAATTTTATGTCCGGGAAGTTTCAAGCATAAATGAATTTTTTTACATAAAATCATGCTTAGTGTGTTTCGGGTACTGAGGGATTTGTAAAAATTTGCATGCATGTTAATATCTTGTTTTTAAATGCACATATTATTCATTATTCAGCTGATTTCACAATGAAATGACCAGATCATCAACCAAAAACCAACAGTAACCATCAAGCCTCTTTTGGCCTCCATTTTTCCATTCCATAAGACAATTTTATGCATGTGTTTCATAATCTCTTTATGTCATTTCAAGGCCATCGAGCTCATTTTGAGCTCCCTTTAGGGCACTACTATGGCCCCCTTACCTTATGGCCGAACTACCCTCTAGCCTAGAAACATGAGGATCTAGGTTATAACTTGAAAACAAGAAGATGAAAGAAAAGTAACAGGAAAAAGCTTGGAGGGTGCCTTTTCCTCTTGGCCGAACCTCCCTCTGGCCTTACCTATTTTTTCCTTATTTTTTTATTTCCTCCTCCTCCTCTCTTTCTTTCTTTTCTATTTCTGTCTTTTGTCTTCTCCCTCTCTCTCTCTATGCGCACGACCAAGGCAAACTACTGTCCCTTTGGTTGCAAAAAGACTTTGGTTGTATTTGTGTTGTAATATTTTTGGTATGGGAATATGTGTTGATATTGAGTTTAGTGAAAAGGTGAAGAGAGAGGTAATTTTTTTATAGTTTTTGTAATTTTTTATATTTTTTTATGGGAGAGAGAGATTATATTGAAGTATTTTATTAAGAGAGAGATAAAATTTTGGGGAAGATTAGCTTTGCAAACGCAGCCTTTAATTCCTTCTCTCTCCTCGTGATTGTGGCCTAGGTAATAGGGGTAGCTATAAATGTAAAGTTGGTCATCATTTAACACCGATTTCACGAGCAAATGCAAGGCTCCTAATTGGGTAGTAATGTTTCGGTTACGGCAAAAGGGGAGACACTTGGCATAAAGCTTCTTTTTGTCTCTAACCTATGCTATAATTATACTTAATTCGGGGTGGGGCTCAATAATTAAGGTGGCCGGCCATGCTTTTTTATTAATGGGCTTGGTTTTTTGAGCTACCCAAGGCCATTCTAAGGTCATGTAGTTCAAACCGAGCCCATCTCTTGCTCCTCCTAGCGCCCACGACACAAGCCCACTATTTGAGTCCAAGAGCATTAAATATGCTCCAAAAATTAAGCTTATTTAAAGAAAATATTGATCACTAAAAAATACTACACAAGAAGGAATTATGTTAAAAAAAATATATTAGTTGTTTCGAAACAACTAGCTTAGCTAAGTGCAATAAAATTAATAAAGTTTCACTTATGACAAATGATCAAAGAAACAAAGGGGAAATATAATGCACTTAGCTAATTTTGACACTTTAAGATGAGTGATGTAATTCGTTTTAGACATGAGGCATAAACTGAAATTGCAAACCTAATTTTGACAATTTATCACTTTTACTTATAGTCATAATTTAATACTACAATCATTTAACCCTAAGATGTTGAGTTTAATCCAAATTGAACTAAGGTTGCTTGGGTTAGTGTTTAAGGGTCCATTTGTTTGCTTGTAGAATAAATTTTATAATTTGTTTTACTTGTTTTCAAGTACGTGGCAAACACTTGAAAATGAAATCAAAGTAAAAAGTTTTTAAATCAACTGTAAAAGTTGTATTAGTTTTCAAAATACAAACTAAGCTCAAAATATTCGTAAACCAAATTTTTTTTGGGGGAACATCATAGCACATCCCATATCTATGGGCAAAAATTAATAAGCTCACCTCAAGTTTCAAAATATTTTATTTCACCTCATATGCTTTAAAAACAATCAATCATCGCTTTTTGTTTGAGTTGGTTGTTAAACCACATATAAAAATGATCAGAATGCCCTCCAATACTAAATTACTAAAAATATTTAAAAAATCAATAAAAAAAATAAAATTGATATATAAATAAAAAGTAATATTTTTTAAAATAAAATATTGAAAATCAATTCATTAATCTTATATTTTTAATTTATTTGTTAAATTTCATTTTTATTTTTAAATTTTATCTTGGATGAAATTTCGGTCAATTCACATCACTTTCTATATTACTTAACGGTCAAATCAAACAGAAGTCAAAATCAAACTTCACAAACGTAGAAAGTCAAAGTTGAAAAAAACGTCGACTATTGATCCTATATGAGTCTTTGATTGAAGATTTTGTTTTTGAATTTGAAGGGTGCATATGATTGTTTAATATTGTCCACAATAAACTTTTGATGGGTAAGCTTTTATTTCTTGTGGAGCCTAATAATTTAATCCCTAACATGTATTAAGTTTTTTTAATACAAATACATAAATCATTAAACATATAAAACAAATTCACTCCAACAGACCAATAACCCCTAAGCCTCACTTGTTACAGCCAAACTGATCGAGCATTTCTCAAGCATTCTTTCTTCGTCCATGGCCGCCACAAGCTTCTTCTCCCACTCCCCTCCCAAAAACTCTAAAATTCACTCTCAACCAAAGCCCATTTTTCCAAATCCCCATTTATGCTTCAAACCCACCACAAAATCTCTCCCTCAAAGCCGTCCTCGCCCAAGAACCCACCAAAACCTAACCCAGACCACCCCATTCCAGCGCAACTTAGAAGCCATGGCCATGGGTCTGCAGCTTCACAACCCAACCAGATCTTCCACCCTTCTCTCTCTACTCTCTCTCTCCTTCTCTAATATATAAGAAACCTCTGCGGGTATTGAAGCATCGTTGGGGAGACAATTTACCGAGAGATGCGACATCGCACTAAAATGATGTAAAATGCACATCTCAGCTGCAATGTTAAAATTCCCAAAATGTCCATGAGAAGACAGAAAGTTAGTAAAGGTCAAATAAAATGTCAGAACTTCAGGACTTTGCATATGAGGTCCTGCGAAAAGCTATCGCATGGCAGTTGTTTCAGAAAAACATATTTTTTTTAAAAAAATACTCGAACCGGAAATTCCGGCATTTCCGCCGGAATTTCCGGTTCCGATTTTGGTTCCGGAAATCCTTAAATATTGTATCCGGTTCCGGTACCGGAATAAGCCGGAACCGGTGCCGGAATCCCGGTACCGGAACCGGTGCCAGAATTTCCGGTAAATACCGGAATAAATGCTCACCCTTACATCATTTTGCGCCCCTAAAAAGGTCCACGTGACACGATTTTGACCTTCAGATTTTATTTCAGGGTGCAATTTGATTAATTATGGAATTTAGAAGGCTCAATGCATGTGTCAAGATTAGTAGTTTAGACCTCTATTTGAAATTGCATTGGTAATTAGAGGCCTCAAGGTGACTTTTCCTTCTTTTTTGATGGAAGCAATTATACTAACTTGAAAGTACGCATGAAAATATTTTTATAAATGAGATGTTTGATTGCCAACCTCGAAATTTTGGGACTGATTAAAAAGACTACAAAATAATATCTCTCTTCCCATTAAATAATTATTTTTCATTATAATATTCATTCAAATTTTCGTTATCTTCTCTTTTTAATCAACTGTCATAAACTATCTTCACTTTTTGTGAGACCCCGACCTTATTTCTATCAATGTAAAAGAATTATGACTCCCTAAGTATGTATTGCTCTAATTATTATTACTCTAATTATTGAGCAAGACATGTATAGGGATATTAATCTAAAATCATGTCTAGGTGGAATTTATCCCCTAGCATTTTTATGCGTCTTAAGCTATGATTTAAATGTTATATTGTTTACAATTGTTAAATTTGAGTAATTAAGATTAATTAGGCCAATTATTTTAATTGTTGGAAGAATTTAATTAGGGGCTTTAATCTTGGAAAATATGTGAGTCCTTTAATAATGAGGAGGCATGTTAGAGTTAGTTTTGTGGAGTGGCAGAAAAAGAAAATAAAAGAAAAGTGAAGGAGAAGGAGGGAAAGAAGGGGGGAAGGGCAGTTTTGCCTTTCTTTCCCCCAAGTCTCACGCACAAGACCCCCCTCTCTACCGTTTTTTTTTTTTAAAAAAAGAAAACACCATTTGCCCTAGCCCACCCACAGAAGAGAAGAAAGAAGAAGAAAGAAGAAAGAAGAAGAAGAAGGAGGAGAAGAAGAAAAGAAAGGTAGTGTGGGATGTGAAAAATCTGGGTTGGCCGGATTACCCATTACCCATTTCTCCCATTTTCTTTTGTTTCTTTGATGGGTGTTGTTTCTTTGATGTTTTCTCCTTGTGTTCATGTGTGTTTCTTTGAAGATAGTGTAGATCTTGCAAGTTTAAAGGATAGTATAGATTGTATATGAAACCATGGAAAATGTGGCCAGATTTGAAAAATCATACTCAAGAGAACCATTTATGAACCCTAAGTGTTTGATAAAAAGCTTAAAAGAGGGTTGAAATCTGTTGGTGTATGCATGACTGGATTTATTGGTTTGATGTATTAGGTTGTATCCATGTTAGTCTTGTTGAGAACCACCAAGCCCTCAGTGTTTGATACATGGTCTGATCTGAAAGACGTTCAAGAGAACCATTTATGCACCCTAGGTGTTTGATAAAAGACCAAGGGAAGAGGGATAAATGCAATAGCTTAGTTTAAGGATGTAGTCATGGTCTTGTTGTAAACTTTGAATTGGAGTTGTAAAAGTAGGAAGAATGTGAGAGAATGGCTGCTTTTATGAGATATTAAATTAGCCTTGAATGTTGGTTGTGATTGTTGGAGTTGTGGTTGTAATGTTGTTGATTGGTGGAGGAAGGGGTAAAGCCATGGTTGGGCTAAGATGTGAGACCCCGATTATTTCTTATGCTATTCCTTATGTATTAGCTTTTAATTTCCGATGTATTATCTTTAATTTTATTATGGAGCCATATTTTTCGCCAATGTATGACCTAAGCTTTATTTTAAGGTACATCAATTAATATGGAATTTTATTTCCTGAAATTTTCCCCAAATAATTTTCTTGTAATTTTGGATGTTTTGTGCAAAGTTTAAATTATATTTTCCTAAGAGCCGAAACTTGCAAGATAAGTTTCTCTCATGAATTTATATTTTCCATTTGCCTAGTATACTTCATAACCCATAAAAATTAAATTATGATTAAAGATTTTTATATATAGGCCGAAAATAATTAAATGGAAAATCATGAATTTCCTTTAGAGTATTGAATATTTTTGTGTGTCATTAATAGGTGGCACATAATATTATCATGTGGCCTAAATTAATAGTTGAATTATCATTAGAATATTAGGTGATAAGCTACTAGACATATGATAAGTTTAAGAGAGTTTTAAGTGATAAGCACACTTGCTTATCATAGTGATAAGCTAGGAAACTTTTCATTCAATAAGTTGATGTGGCTATCGTAGAGATAGGCTAGAGCCATTATCTTAGATAAGTTGTTATGCTTATGAGGTGATAAGCTATGTAATGGAACTAGATAAGCTAGAGAGCTTATAGGAGATAAGTTGAGTGATAAAGTAACTAAGTTGAAAGTTAGTTGTGATAGTAACTAAGTTAGTTGCATTTCAACCAAACAACATAAATGAGGAATTAGGACAAGGCTTTTTACGTAGGAATGAAGAGCTAAAGTGATGGACCATGTGAGTTGTAAAGAAGTGAAAAGCCATAAAGTGTGTAGGCCATGTGAAGTTGTGAGATGTGAAAAGAGAGCATTTATGAGACAAGACAATTCAATGGAAGAGAAAAAGCAAAAAAGAGATCAAGCCATGGGTGAAGTTTACGTAGAGCTTAAGTGAGAAAGGAGAGAATTTAATGCAAAGGCATGGCTTGAGGGGACAAGAGTTGATGTGAGAAAAAGTGAAAAGAAAAAAAAATAAAAAGAGAAGAGAAAAGGCATGCCTTGGTCGGCCAAACTCACCTAAGTTCACCCCCACCCTTCCTTCTTTTTCTCTTGTCACTTCCACCATCTCTTGTCATTTTTCATTGCAATAAATTATCTTGGGAGACTCAATTGCTTCCCACAAACTCACTTCACACTTAGCATTTCAAAAAATTTCACTCCTCATTTGCTTCACTTGGCCGAATATCACTCCTTCCTTCAACTCTCTCTCTTTTTCTCTCTTGACCGAATCTCCCCTTTGAGCTTAAGCTTTGTTCTTTTCCTCTTGCAACCAAATCACTCCTCTAAAGTTCTAAGTTTGGTTCTCTTCCTTAGGTGACCAAATCCCTCTTTGTGCAACTCATTTCTTCTCTTGGAAATTTCTACCCACCTAGCCATTTTCCCTTGTTGAAATCTAGCTCACTTTCCTAGAACTAAACCATTCAAGTTTCAAGCATTTCTTTGTTCTTATTTTCCCCACCATAAAAACCTCCATCTTAGCACCTTGTGATCAAACTTGGGACCATTGCAAAGAGGGGTGAACCGAAAGTTGGAAAGGAAGGATCTTGGTGAAAACTTGGAAATTTGGTGAAGGTAGAGGTAGGCTTGATTTCGTATAAAGTTTGGCTTAAGTTCTTCATAAAGTTCTAACCTAGGGTATTTTATTGTGCTAGGTACTCAAGGCTTGTGATAATCATCAAGGTAAGACCAAAAATGTGATGTTGTTGGTTGAATATAGTGATGGTCGAATGTTGTAGGATCTTGAGTTAATATCTTGAGTTTTGCTAAATCTTGAGGTCATGTAATCAACCCTAAAGTATAATGCTAGATCCGACCATATAATTATGAGATCTAAGTTTGAATGTTGGAAAAATGCAAGGATTGTATGTTAGATAAGTTTAGATCTAGACTTATGTTATGTTTGGCCGAATGTAAGTTGGATATTTCCTTAGGTCTATTGTTGTTGAAGTTCCTAAAGTGTAGATCTAATGTTGATGGGAGAATTTGATGAAGATATGAAGTTAATGCATGCAAATAGGTCATAAATGCAAATGATATGCATGTTATAATTTTTAGCATGAAAATGTGACATTTTGAAGTATGGCCGAATATGATAAGCTTAGGTCTTCATGTATGATTTTGTATATGTGTAGGTTTGTTGGTTGGCCACAAAATGTGTAAGTTTGATAACCCTATGCATGGTATTAAGCATGAAATATAGAAGATGCATGCAAATCAAAAGATTCAAAAGAAAACCTAATTGTTTTGTAACTAATAGGTGTTGGCCGATTATGATGTGTTGCTAAGATCTTGAGTTTGTTTTGTGATTGGTAGATTCTATGTTGTGAATCTGAGAAATGGAGGATGAGATGTCACGCCCCGAACGCTAGCCCGAAGGGGGTTAATGACAGCCGCGAACATCCACTCAATGAATGTTCTAGCGTTTTCTCTTAATCATGCAGCGGGTTTTTTTTTATACATATACATAAACACCTACAACTGAGAGAGATGGGCCAAAGAGATTTACAAAAACTTCAACTTACACAATTGACTACAACGACAATAGTGAAAGCATCCAAATTACATGTCATGTCTGCATGGCTGAAGTACAAGTCCTAAGGGATTCCAACAAAATCTTTATATGGACCTACTCATAACATATATGTAATACATCTTGAATCCTTATACACATAACATAGACATTCACAGGATGCCTGATAAGCGTTCTTAGTACTTCCTATGAACTCTTCAACTTCTGTTTCTGATAACCACGACTAAGATACTAGACATCAAAAACCTTGAACTCTACTAGTCCGAACAACCCATGACCACCACACAACGGAGGCTCATGTCGACTCTTCAAAATTTCATCTAACCTTTTATGAAACAACAAAGAGAGATGAGGACGTTCCCATCGGTCCCTCTTCTAGATTTTCCCACCTGAATTGTTATCTGGAATGATACAATTGAAAACATCTGTGAGTCGAAAGACTCAGTAAGGAATTATAATTAAAACATGAGCTTGAAATCATGATTTGCAAATATGAACTTGAAATCGTGAGTTTGAAACCATGAACTTATTCTTTGAACTCATAATCTTGAACTTGAAATCATACACTTGTTTTTAAACTTGAAATCATCATGAACTCGATATCATAATGAACTTAAAATTATAAGCATGCACTTGACTTAAAATCATAAGCATGCGCTTAAACTTGAAATAATTACAAACTTGAACATAATGTAATTCAAGTACAACTTGAAATATCATGAGCTTTAACTTGAAATAATCATAAACTTGAACTTTAAATATCATGTATACGTATGTAATTCATGCATGATCATGAATAGTGATGCACGTGTATGCCTCATGATTGCATATGCACATGCACTTGCTCTTGAAAACATCTCTTATACTTATAAAACTCTTTCTTTTGGAAAATCTTTTCCATTCTTATCCTATGGGCTACTTGAGCTCCATTTACCCCTGGCATCAGGGTTGTGCGTTCCCCTTGGAACTGTCCCCCTTTTCCCTTGGGGACCTTACATATGGTCGAGCTAGCACACCTTCTCAATGTCCTTTAGTGGCTAGATACGACTCTTGGAGGTTCACACCTTCTTGCAAGCATCCTTCAGTGTGATTGCACATACCTCCCGGACTACCCATCCTTCTTGCAAGCATCCTTCGGTATGGGTGTCCTAGGTGACATCCATCCTTCACGTAAACGTCCTTCGGTATGGATGCACCTTCTTGACTTGGTACGGTACCGACCGACTTGGGTTCGTTAATTAACTTGTCATAAACTTGCCATAAAGTAGCATAAAAATGGTACTTTCATTTGCATAAAATTTCGCCTTCTTTCTTATGAGACAAATAAATGCAAATGCAATTGCTCATGACGTGCTCATGTCATGCTTGGTAATCAACTTATCATAAAATGCTTCTAATGCTCTTGACAGTTCGTGCTTAATGACAAATATCTCATAAACCTTTCATGTTTTCATTTGCACAAAAACTTCTTTCATGCTTTCATACAAATACGTATACGATGTCATGCTTGTTGAGAAATAACTTGTCATGCGTGGTTATAAACATGTTATGTTTATTCATAAAAACATGCTGTGTATCATTCCAGTTTTGTAAAGCGTAAGTTGCTACTTACTATTTTCACTTACAAACGTAAGCTCCTCTTACCTTCGCTTACTTGAGTGTTGAACGTCACGTTACCTACAATTGGATCATACCTTTGTTATTCATAGGTTACTAGACGTATAGAGTAATCAATACATTACAATCATCCAAGGTATGACTTAAAATCTTTCCATGTCCTAGGCCTTCAATCTAGGATCCACTCAATATCAAGAGATAACTACAATGCATCAAAACACACTCCCAATTCTATCATTGGAATCTGTAGAGGTTAATTCCAGCAACAACAATGATCTTCTTAACCTTCCAAACCTCCAACAACCAAAACCTAATCTCTTCATGTCACAACCAACATCCAAGACTAATTTAACATTTCATAACAACAACCATTCTCTCACATTCTTCCTACTTTTACAACTCCAACTCAAAGTTTATAACAAAACTATGATTCCATCTTCATCAAGCTATACTATTGCATTTGCCCATTTCTTTTGGGCTTTTATCAAACAAGTAGGGTGTATCATTTGTTCTCTTGAACATCTTTCAGATCTAGCCATATATCAAACACTTAGGGCTTGGTGGTTCTCAACAAGACTCATATGCATTACATCAACCAATAGATTCGGCCATACATGCTCAACTTAGGTTTCAATCCCCTCTTAGGCCTTTTATCAAACACCTAAAGCACATAACCAATTTCTCTTGAACCCTCATTTCAGATCTAGCCATTTTGTTCCCATGTTCTCATGTAAAAATCTATGTTACACTTAAACACTTACAAGATCTACCTTGAACATGCATAGATCCACACTAAACATCCATGAATCACAAGGAGAAAAACTACTTAGACAACCCACCATCAAACCACAACCAACCAACAAGAGAAAACAAGAACACCGCCAAACCACAACCAACCAACAAGAGAAAACAATAAGGAAATAGAGAGAGAGAGAGTAGGATGATTTTCGGCCAGCAAGGATTTGTACCTTGCTTCTCTCCTCTTCCTCCTTCTTTTCTTCTCCTTTCTCCTTCTTCTCCTTCTTCCTTCTTCGGGTGGGTGATTTAGGGCAAGAGAAAACGAAAAGGCTGAAGAGAGGGGAAAAATGAAGTGTTCGGCAAAGGGGGAGAGAGTAATAGGCGTGAAAATGGTTGGGGAAAAGACAAGGTTGCCCTCCCCCTTCTTCATGAATTCCAACTCACGTATTTTCAATCCGTAAAATTTCGGAATGTAGTTATATGTGTCGACACTATCACTCAAGGTGTCGACACTTACACACATTTAGTAAGATGTGTCGACACCATCACTCACGGTGTCGACACTTCCAACACTTAGCCAAAGTGGGAAAAATGTAAACTCTCGGGTTTCAGTTAGATGTGTCGACACCATCACTCAAGGTGTCGACACTTCCATCACTTGGTCAAAATTCACGGGAGTTCTGGAAAAATGCACACTTTCGGGTTTTAGTTGGATGTGTCGACACCATCACTCAAGGTGTCGACACTTCCAACACTTAGTCAAAAATCACTCTAGTTCCGGAAAAAATATAAACATTCGGGTATCGGTCTAATGTGTCGACACTATGACCCAAGGTGTCGACACTTACAACACTTAGTCAAAATTCACTTTGGGCTCCAGAAAAAGGTAAACTTTCGGGTGTTACTCTAATGTGTCGACACTTACCTCAAAAATCACAAATTTAATCATACATACACTTGCAATAATACGTACTTAAGAGGTCATAAGCAATAACTTGACAGACCTAAAATCGGGGTCTCACATGAGATCACCATTGGAGATGAAATTGTGACCAAAGAATACATGAACTTGATGTTGGCCGAATGACCTAATGAAAGGGAACCCTAATTGCAAGCTTATAATAGATGGAAATATAATTACATGTGATGGATGCATAAAATTAGGGTTAAGACTAAATAAGTTAGAAGATTTAAGCTCAATCATAAAATACGTCATATTAGTAAGAGAAAAACATAGATAATAAGTTTAAAGATTCGGATTAAAAGAATTAGCAAAGTTTTGTGGTATTAAGTATTGCTTGAGGATTTAACTAGGTTGGCCGAAACTTAGGGTGAACAAAATAGCCTATATTTCGGGTTGCACCAAGGTTTAATGATAAGCCAAAGATTAAGTATAATTAGGGTTAAGTAATTGTTGAACTTGAGGACCTAGTTAATTGTATGCAATAAAAGAAAGATTTGGATTTGATTAAAGTGTAATTAGTTTGCTAATTAGAATCCTAAGTAAGAATGGATAAGAAGCTACAATGAAGGTAAGTAATTAGATAACCTAAGCTTTGATCAATAGTTGAAAGTAAAAGATTAAATAAGGAATTAGGTAATTAAAGGCCTATATTAATGTGAAATCAATGTATAATGTAATCTATGATATTGAAGTAATATATAGTTGTTGTTTAGAACCATTTCAATGGACGAGAGTTCAAGATTAAGAAGTGAGCAAGAGGTTCAATTGAACTAAGAGAAATTCAGCAACTATATTATGTCGTTAAGATTAAGTTAAGTGCTTAATTATCACTATTCGTTCCTTAGTGGATTTCAAGATAGGTTTCCTCGAATAGTTCATAGAACCGAGCGTGTTGATATGATTTCATGTAAACTTAGTGTATTGAGAATCGAACTTATTCTTTGTAGGCAAAGAGCCAAGTGAGATCTAAGGAGATTAGCGAGGAGTACTGTAAGTGAATCTTACCCGATTTGAAAAAATGGAATGATACACTGCATGTCTTATTGTGCATGGCAAGATGTTTTTAACACAAGTGACATGTTTTGTGCATAAAGAATGTTTCAAGTACGCATGATGTTTCGAACATGTCATAGCATGATTATTTGCATGAACGCATGAGAGAGACGTTTTGATGCAAATGAAATTACGATGTTTTCAAGAGTGGCATGACATGTTCATTGCATAGAAACATGAAAAGTCGTTTTATGCAAATGAGAAAGAATTTATGTTATGATTTAGCCCGGGGGCTTTGGGTCAGATCCGTACCAAGTTAAGTGAGGTTCATCATCCATACCGAGGAACGTTGATCGAGAAGGATGGATGAATGGAACCTAGGACGCCCATACCGAGGGACGTTGATCGAGAAGGTTGGGTAAGTCCTTGAGGCATGTGCAACCACACCGAGGAACGTTGCTCGAGAAGGTGTGGCGCCTCCAAGGGTCATGTCTAGCCACTGAAGGACGAATGCGAGAAGGTGTGCTAGCTTGACCATATGTAAGGTCTCTAAGGGAAATCGGGGACGGTTCCAAAGGGAACGCACAACCCTGACTTCAGGGGTTAAATGGAGCGAGTAAGCCCACAAGTATGAATAAGTGATTTTCAAGGGCCAAGGGCAAATTTCAAGTACAAGTTATGAAAAAAATATTTTTAAGGGCCTGAGGCCAATTTCGAGATTTGAAATGCATTTGAAAAGGCCAAGAGTGGCAAGAGATTTTAGTGCATGGCATGTGCATCACGGAGCATGCATACGCATCATGGTTTTTATGCACTATCTCATGACTCACAGTTATGCATTTCTTTTCTTAACTCTACAGTGTGTTGAAGCAAGTAAGTTTTTAAAGTCATGTTTATCAAAGCTCATGTTTCAAATTGTTGTTCCTTACTGAGTCTTTCGACTCATAGTTTTTAAATCGTATCATTCCAGATCCACAAGATAACTGGGGAGCAGAGGAGTATCTCACGTAGAAATCTTGGAAGTTTGGGAATTGGAGCCGGAGTTGGTGAACTCCGAGGTAGCACTAGTGAGTGCTGGTTTTGATTGAGTGGCAGTATGTTGCCCTAGTACGTTTTGTATAAGTTTGCAAACAAGATGCAATGTAAAGACCTTTCTGAATTATAATTCGTATACCGAGGGGTTATGTTCATCGAGCTTGTATCTCAGCCAACATGTGGATCCTGAGTGAGCCATCCTATGTGTATTTTTTTTAAAAAAAAAAGTTTTCGCTGTAAGAGTTAGTGTAAGCGCTGGAGTGTTCTCGGGGAATGCTCGCGGCTGTCACGGTCCCTGCGGGATGGCGTTCGGGGCGTGACATAAGAAGTGGTGTCTTTGTTAAAAATCATGGAAATAATGTTATATGTAGGTTAATGTCATTGATGTGGTCAAAAGAATCGGGTTAGAAATCATATTTAAGTTGATGGAATAAAGAGATTTTAGTGCCCTGTCTTTAGGCATCATCGCGCTCGACCAGCGTGCGTCAGGCGCTCGAGCGGCCTTACGGAAATATGATGGACAATGTCTTGTCATTTGACCAACGCTCGACAGGTGCTCGAGCGGCCTTGGGGAATTCCACACAGAGAGTTAGCGCTCGACTGCCTCTCGAGCGAGGGTTGATGGAAGTTAGACACTGAGTTGGCGCTCGACCGGTGCTCGACAGGCGCTCGAGCGGGACCTGTTAAAATTCCATATATGATGAATTTGGAGTTCCAATTGAAGACTTGTGAACCCTAGCATTGAGGATAGTTGAATAAGCTTAGTTATGAAGCTATTGAGGTTGAGTTGGCGAGAAATTCATGAATAGGCTTGAAATCATGATGTTTGGGGGAGAGCAAGTGTACCTTATTGATTGAGTATTTCTTATGACCTCCTTAGCAGCCGTATAAGAGTTTGATACTTGTGTTTGATTGTCTTTCCTCATTCGTTTTACAAAAGCTAGTTAAGTAACATTTTGCGAACGAAATTATGTTTCATTGATATGTACTTTTGGAAAATCAAATAATTACAAGTATTTCTTGAATGTTATTAAATTCTTAAGCATCTAAGTGAGATATTTGAATCGCTTGTAGGCGAACTCTATACCAATACTCAAAGGAGACTAAGGTAAGTGGGTGTAAGTGAAAACTTACACTTTTTTATGAAAACTGGAATGGTACACAACATGGTTTTACATGAACAAACATGTCATCACAAGCAAGCATGAACTCTCTTTTTTATCAAGCATGACATGACATGAGCATTTGCATGAAAGCATGAAAGAAATCTTTATGCAAATGGAAGTATGAGATTTTTTATGACAAGTTAAGTAAGGAGCTCTGGTCGGTACCGTACCAAGTTAAGAAGGTACATGCATACTGAAGGACGTTTACGTGAAAGATGGATGTTACCTAGGACGCCCATACTGAAGGACATTTACGTGAAGGTTGGGTAAGTCCTTGAGGTCTGTGCAACCACACTGAAGGACGTTTACGTGAAGGTGTGGACCTCCAAGGGTCGTGTCTAGCCACTGAAGGATGAATGCGAGAAGGTGTGCTAGCTCGACCAAATGTAAGGTCCCCAAGGGAAATAGGGGACAGTTCCAACGGGAATGTACAACCCTGACTTCAGGGGTAACTGGAGAGTATGTGGCCCACAAGTTAAGAAAAAAATACTTTTCAAGGACCACGTGTCATTTTAAGTACAAGAGCATGTTTTTCAAGATCATGAATGTTACAAGTGCAAGCTTACATTTTCAAGAGCAAGTGCATGTGCATATGCACACATGAAGCATACATGCACATCAAGAAGTCATGATCATGCATGAAGAACATTATGTTTAAAAGTGCATGATTTCAAGTTATGTTCCTAGTGCATGATTACAAGTTCATGATTTTAAGTTATCTTTTCAAGCTATGGTACTAGTGCATGATTACAAGATTATGAATTCAAGTTCATGTTTACAAGTTCAAGTTTTTAAGTTTACAAGTTCTTTTCCTTACTGTGTCGTTGACTCACAGTTTTCAAAATGTATCATTCCATGTTTGCCAGGTGACAGGAGTCCTGAGGATTTCCTGATTGAGTAAGTAGTAGATTGTAATGTTTTTGGTCATAGGGCATTGAGAATGTACATAAAACCCTAAGAGTGCTTGATATCATACTGAGGCAGCAGGATGCTAAACAATATTGTAAGGTATATAAGGATTCAGGGTGTAATGTGAAGATGTTATGAGTAAGTCTATTTGAAGAGGTTTTGTTGGAATCCCTTAGATCTTGTACCTCAGCCATGCAGCCATGCTTTGTAATTAGGATGCTTACACTATTACCGTTGTAGTCGATTGTGTAAGTTGAAGTTTAAGTAAATCTCTTTGGCCTGTCTCTCTCAGTTGTTTGTAAAAAAAAAAAGAAATTTCCGCTGCAAGATTAAGAGAAAACGCTGGAACATTCATTGAGTGGATGTTCGCGGCTGTCATTAACCCCTTCGGGCTAGCGTTTGGGGCGTGACACTTTTTCACCAACCCTCATACCCCAAAATTTTAACAATCAAACACCTAATCTCTTATGTACGTGTCTTGGGTTCCTGTGTAAAGGGTTGATCGATACCCCTACATATCATGTCACGCCCCGAACGCAGGCCCGCAGGGGACCGTGATAGCCGCGAGCAACCGTAGAGGTTAGCTCCTGCGTGTGTGAGACCCCGACCTTATTTCTATCATTATAAAAGAATTATGACTCCCTAAGTATGTATTACTCTAATTATTATTATTACTCTAATTATTGAGAAAGGCATGTATAGAGAGATTAATCTAAAATCATGCCTAGGTGGAATTTTTCCCCTAGCATTTTTTTATGCGTCTTAAGCTATGATTGAAATGTTATATTGTTTGCAATTGTTAAATTTGAGTAATTGAGATTAATTAGGCCAATTATTTTAATTGTTGGAAGATTTTAATTAGGGGCTTTAACCTTGGAAAATATGTGAGTCCTTTAATAATGAGGAGGCATGTTAGAGTTAGTTTTGTGGAGTGGCAGAAAAAGGAAATAGAAGAAAAGTGAAGGAGAAGGAGGGAAAGAAGGGGGGGAAGAGCAGTTTTGTCTTTTCCTTCTCCCAAGACTCACGCACAAGACCCCCCTCTCTACCGCATTTTAAAAAAAAAACACCATTTGCCCTAGCCCACCCGCAGAAGAGAAGAAAGAAGATGGAGAAGAAAGAAGAAAAAGAAGAGAGAAGAAGAAGAAGGAGGAGAAGAAGAAAAGAAAGGGGAAGACCCATTCTAAGATCGAGAGGATCGAGGTAAGTGAAAACTTACACTTTTATGAAAACTGGAATGATACACAACATGGTTTTACATGAACAAGCATGTCATCAGAAGCAAGCATGAACTCTCTTTTTATCAAGCATGACATGACATGAGCATTTGCATGAAAGCATGAAAGAAATCTTTATGCAAATGGAACTATGAAAGTTTTTATGACAAGTTAAGTAAGGAGCTCTGGTCGATACCGTACCAAGTTAAGATGGTACATTCATACTGAATGACGTTTACGTGAAGGATGAATATTACCTAGGACGCCCATACTGAAGGACGTTTACGTGAAGGTGGGGTAAGTCCTTGAGGTCTGTGCAACCACACTGAAGGACGTTTACGTGAAGGTGTACCTCCAAGGGTCGTGTCTAGCCACTGAAGGACGAATGTGAGAAGGTGTGCTAGCTCGACCAAATGTAAGGTCCCCAAGGGAAATAGGGGACAGTTCCAACGGGACCGCACAACCCTGATTTCACGGGTAAATGGAGAGTATGTAGCCCACAAGTTAAGAAGAAAATACTTTCCAAGGAGCACGTGTCATTTTAAGTACAAGAGCATGTTTTTCAAGATCATGAATGTTACAAGTGCAAGCTTACATTTTCAAGAGCAAGTGCATGTGCATATGCACACATGAAGCATACATGCACACATGAAGCATACATGCACATCAAGAAGTCACGATCATGCATGAAGCACATTATGTTTACAAGTTCATGATTTTAAGTTATGTTTTCAAGCTATGGTACAGTGCATGATTACAAGATTATGAATTCAAGTTCATGTTTACAAGTTTACAAGTTCAAGTTTATAAGTTTACAAGTTCTTTTCCTTCCTGAGTCGTTGACTCACAGTTTGCAAAATGTATCATTCCAAGTTTGCCAGGTGATAGGAGTCCTGAGGATTTCCTGACTGAGTAAGTAGTAGATTGTAATGTTTTTGGTCATAGGTTATTGGGAATGTACATAAAGCCCTAAGAGTGCTTTATACTGAGGCAGCAGGATGCTAAACAATATTGTAAGGTATATAAGGATTCAGGGTGTAATGTGAAGATGTTACGAGTAAGTCAATATGAAGAGGTTTTGTTGGAATCCACAGATCTTGTACCTCAGCCATGCAGCCATTATGGTTGTAGTCGATTGTGTAAGTTGAAGTTTAAGTAAATCTCTTTGACCCGTCTCTCTCAGTTGTTTATAAAAAAAAAAAAATTTCCGCTGCAAGATTAAGAGAAAACGCTGGAACATTCATTGAGTGGATGTTCGCGGTTGTCATTAACCCCCTTCGGGCTAGCGTTTGGGGCGTGACAGTGTGCTTCCTTAAACATACAGCGGAAAGAACATAGGATCGAGAGAGAGAGAGAGACGGGCTAAATTCATAACAACATAACTTAAAAGTTCTCAATTTAGTATAGTATCTTAGATTACACAACACATGAATAACACATAAATAAGTGACAGATCACATCGATTATGTCACAACCAAAACACATAGCGTCTTCCTTCTAAGTCAGATAATCCTCCTAACTTCCTTCGCCTGAAGCATCTGGAATGATACAGTTTTAAAAACGTGAGTCAAAAAGACTCAGTAAGGGAAAAAAATCATAACTTGAAAACATGATCTTGAAACTTGAACTTGAATATTATGATAATTCGTAATTCATGATGCACATGCATGTCTCATGGTTATGCATATGCTTTTGATCGTAAAACATGTTCTTGTTCTTGAAATTGGCTCATGGTGTGAGACCCCGTTTATTTCTTTTGTCATTTTCTATGTATTAGCTTTAATTTAAATTATGGGGGCCATATTTTTGGCCAATATATGACCTAAGCTTTATGTTAAGGTACATTAATAATATGAGATTTTATTTCATAAATTTTTTCCTTAAATAATTTTCTTTTCATTAAGGAAGTTTTGTGCAAGTTTAATTTTATTTCCCTAAGAAATAAAATTAAGGACAATCACGTGCATAATGCCCAAGCTGGCCACAACTAAAGTAAGTGATCCCCGCTACTCAGCACTCATTACCGGGGTGAAATTTGTGACAACGGGGGAAAGGCTGACCTTGATTTCCCCTAGGTTCCATATTGCTTCCTTTTCCCTTCCACTACCCACTGTTGGCTTGGAACTTCTTTACTTGTGGTTGATTCTGCGAGCCACCACCTTGTTGAAGAGGGAGTTTCTTCTGTTGCTCATAAAAGGCGACATTCCTTAAGACACTTCATTCCACAATTGTTGCACGCTCCAGCAGCTCAGCCCAATTCTCCAAGTTATGGCTGTAGATGCGGTCAAAGATCCAAGGGTGTAACCCTTCATCAAACTTTCTTTCCTTCTTCTCCTCATCAGGTATAGGGTGAGGCGCGAATAGCGACAATTCCATGAACTTGGCAACATACTCTTCCACTGACATGGACCCGTGTACCAAATTCGCAAATTCCCTAGCCTTCGTATCACGAATAAAATGTGGAAAGTATTGGCGCCCCTTGCAATTCTTGCTCTAGGAGTGCTCTTCTTGAGATCCACAACCTTTTGGCTTCTCCCGACAACTTATATGCCACATACATTACTTTATGCTCATCTGTGCACCCCAAAATGCTAAATAGTTAACCAATATCCAGTATCCAATTCTCGGCTGCCACAAGGTCAGGCTTCCCTTGGAAATAGTTCAGGCGTTTTCTATTAAATTGATCAAATGTGCATCCTTTCGTTCTCACTTCAACCCTAATGTTAGCTTGGTTCATCTGCTGAGCCATAAACTCAGCAAGATTTTGAAGCATCTCCTCGGCGTTAAAGCCAGGGTTGGGTGGGTTATGTTCCCAATTCGGGCTTCGATTTCCATCGTTGGCTACCATGAAGGTCCAGGGGGACACAATACTACTATTAAATAAGCAAGAGAATTTGCGAGTAAAATGATCCTAACTTGCCCTCTGATACCAACTGTCACGCCCCGTGCTATTATTAACCTCTAACTCTCTTTATAGCCGAGTAAAATGAGTTGGGATACTCCCTCTCCTCTATTAAAATCCTTGGTAAAATGGTAGAGTTAAATATTAGAGTTAAAACTATGTCTAGGGTTAAATGATTATGACAAGTTTACAAGGTGAAGCAATTTCACCTATTGGTTTTGGGGGGCAAAATTGGCAGATTTTGCCAAGTGTCATAAAGGCTCCTTAATCCTCATTAATTAGCCCTCATTTAGGTGAAAAGCTCACTTATTTGGCCGACCATAGCAAATTAGCCTAAGTAACAATTATTCACGTAGCCTAGAAAATATTTAGAACATTTAAACTTAGGATATCAAACCATGTATTAAAAGAAAGGACTTTTTATACTTGGGAAAAAAACAAATAATCAACATAATTTTATTGGGCAATAAAAGAAAATTTTCAGCAACATATATATAATCCTACTCATAAGAAATTAAATTCATGATTTTTCACGAAATTTCAGACACATAAAAGTGGCATTAAAAACATCTACTTAACTTAGAATATTTAAATACTAACATAAGTCATAAGAAGTTTAACAGAACAAGTTTAGAAAAGGATTAAACGGTAGTGGTATTACATCCAGCCTATCGTTCCCCGATGTTTCTCAATACTTGCAATAATTTGGCATCCTGCTTTGAAGTAAGATGAGAAGAAATGACCACATGAAATGTGCCCTCAGTTGGGCCTAGAAAAATGTACTTGAAGTCCTTAGGTAGTGGCTTTGTCACGCCCCGAACGGCATCCCGCAGGGACCGTGACAGCCGCGAGCAATCCCCCGGATAGCTCCAGCGTTCTTACATACATGCTTACAGCGGAATAAAGCAGAATCTCGAGAGAATGAGCCAACTCTCATCATAATAAGGTTCTCGACAATCTTTCACCTTAATACATATATAACATGTTTGATACTTAACCAATGACTGATCTCATCGATCGAGTCACATTGACAGAACATGAACATAATCTTTTTCCCTCTGAGTCAGGTGGTCCTCCTGACTTTCTTCACCTGAGGCATCTGGAATGACACAATTTTAAAAACGTGAGTCAAAAAGACTCAGTAAGGGAAAACATAAGCTTAAAACATGCTCTTGACTTGTACTTGCATAATCATGAAAGAGAATAAACTTGATTCGTGATGCACATGCATGCTCATGGATATGCATATGCTCTTGCTTGAAGTTGGCCCCAGGCCCTTGAAAATATCTCTTTCGTGCTTGCTCGTGAAATCGTCCCTTGGCCCTTGAAAACCACTTATTCATACTTGTGCCACTCTTGGCCTTTTCATAATCATTTCATATCTCTTACTTATGGGCTCGCTCCATTTAACCCCTGAAGTCAGGGTTGAAAACATGCTCTTGACTTGTACTTGCATAATCATGAAAGAGAATAAACTTGATTCCTGATGCACATGCATGCTCATGGATATGCATATGCTCTTGCTTGAAGTTGGCCCCAGGCCCTTGAAAATATCTCTTTCGTGCTTGCTCGTGAAATCGGCCCTTGGCCCTTGAAAACCACTTATTCATACTTGTGCCACTCTTGGCCTTTTCATAATCATTTCATATCTTTTACTTATGGGCTCGCTCCATTTAACCCCTGAAGTCAGGGTTGTGCGTTCCCTTTGGAATCGTCCCCGAATTCCCTTGGAGACCTTACATACGGTCAGCTAGCGCACCTTCTCGCATTCGTCCTTTAGTGGCTAGACTTGACCCTTGGAGGCGCCACACCTTCTCGAGCAACGTTCCTCGGTGTGGTTTGCACAACCTCGTGGATTCACCCATCCTTCTCGCATTCGTCCTTCGGTATGGGAGTCCATCTTGATGGTACGGTACCGACCAGTGCCCCTTAACTTAACTTATCGTTTCATAAAAATTTTCATAGTCTTTCCATAAAATCATTGCATAAACATTCTTCTTGAAAAATTCATGCAATGCACATGTCATGTCATGCTCGATTAAAATCTCATGCTTGCTCATGAAACTATGCAGTGTGTCATTCCAGTTTTTTGAAAAAGGAACACTTACTGTCCACTTACAGTATCCACTTACAGTACTCCTCGCACTTATTGCACTTACACCAATCCACCCAAACTTAAGTTCGGTCTTCGCCTACAAGCGATACTGAAATGTTCAGTCATCCACATTCAACAAAACATACAAACGTATCATATACAGCTTTAGTTTCAGAATTCATATTTTAAATCATATGATTATATTATGTGGCCTTCCTTGTAAACAGCGTTAACTTTCATAAATCCAGGTGAAAACAGCAAGGATCATATATATCAAACAATTCCAATTATGTGAACTTCTAGGATATTTCAATTCGATCCTTTAACATCTTCTTTCATAGCCTTGATATCCAATATCAAATCTGTAACTTATTCAATCCTTATCGGAATGATCTGAAATTCGGTTTGAATTCTTTTATCTTTATTGCCCTTTGCTCTAACCTTGTGTTGGAAGGCAAACTATGCCGTCAAGGTCAACTTAAACCGAGCCTAATGATCTGCCAAGGTTGCATGCAACAATATACCCGAGCAAGTTGCTGTCTTTATTTTATTCGCCTCCGACTTGGATACAACCTTAGTACATTTATTCTATCTCGAAAGCATCAATGAATTCAATTCCTTTGCACCATAATCTTACACGGTTACAAGTAACAACACCACATTTCCACACTATGGCATATTTGCCCAAGCATGCACAAAACGTATTTTCAAACTATGGTCCATACTTTGACCTCCTCTTAGGCTTTCTCTCTTAAATACCTCTGGTGCATTATTGACATCCTAGGTCAAGATCCATCCATATATGCTTCTTAGATTCCAAAATCGATATTAATCCATCAAGGGACGACTAACAGGACCTTAACAACATCCAATGGTTTTCGACTTCCTTCATGTATAAACTTGTAAGGTTTATAAACTATAGAGCAATGGTGCCTTTCTTATCATCATATCCCAACTCTCCTAGCCCTTAATTCATCATGTAAACCCAATGGCATAAGGGCGGCAACCAACATTTCATATTAAGAATTCTACATCCAATCAGCAACCTATATCATGTTTAATTTCTATTCTCCTTGTTCCACACTTTTAATCTTCTCTTTATATGATCAAGGCTTCTTTAATCTTAAAATTCAATCTCATTCACTCATCGTATGTTTCGGCCAACCCTTGATCGATCTAATTAAATCATTAATCCCCACTTAACACCGCAGGGCCTTGTTAATCCTTCTCGGCTCTCACTTGGCTTGTGGCCTCCAAAGAATAGGTTTCCTTCTCTATACTATGAGTGTCCGAGAAAACATATCGACACGCTTCGGTTCTATAACCATTTAGGAAACCTATCGTGGAATTCACGAATAGAGATAATTAGGCGCTTAGCTTAATCTAACGGTATAATATAGTTGCCGGATTTTTCTTAATCCAATTTGAACTTCCTGTTCATCACTTGCATCACTTGACTTCGTACTTTCCATTCATCGGAATATTTCTGAATGACAACTATATATATTTTCTTTTGATATATATATATATATATAAATATAATATATATATCAATATAATTCTTTTAATCATTAAATATTTTATTTAATATTTTCTTTAACTAATATTCAAAACTTAAGTTATTTAATTATTTAATATTTTTATTGCAATATAATATCTATGCACATATACTCCTAGGTATCTCGATTAGGGTTTAATCAACACTAACGAATTTAGGATTATCTTTAAATCTCCCATTATTACATGTGCTCCATAAAAGCTTACATTAACTATTAATAACTTTAATCACAATTAAATCTTGACTTGGACCTTAAACCTCAATTAATCCGAAATACTAACCCTAACTAGGGTTTCGAATATTTTCATTACATGCTCATGGTTCCTCAATATTTTTCCAATTAGCCAAAACCCCAATTTCATGTATCCAACCATAACAATTATTGTCACGCCCAGAACGCTAGCCCGAAGGGGGTTAATGACAGCCGCGAACATCCACTCAATGAATGTTCTAGCGTTTTCTCTTAATCATGCAGCGGATTTTTTTTTATTACATATACATAAACACCTACAACTGAGAGAGATGGGCCAAAGAGATTTACATAAACTTCAACTTACACAATTGACTACAACGGCAATAGTGAAAGCATCCAAATTACATGCCATGCCTGCATGGCTGAAGTACAAGTCATAAGGGATTCCAACAAAACCTTAATATGGACCAACTCATAACATATATGTAATACATCTTGAATCCTTATACACATAACATAGACATTCACAGGATGCCTGATAAGAGTTCTTAGTACTTCCTATGAACTCTTCAACTTCTGTTTCTGATAACCACGACTAAGATACTAGACATCAAAAACCTTGAACTCTACTAGTCCGAATAACCCATGACCACCACACAACGGAGGCTCATGACGACTCTTCAAAATTTCATCTAACCTTTAATGAAACAACAAAGAGAGACGAGGACGTTCCCATCGGTCCCTCTTCTAGATTTTCCCACCTGAATTGTTATCTGAAATGATACAATTTAAAACATCTGTGAGTCGAAAGACTCAGTAAGGAATTATAATTAAAACATGAGCTTTGAAATCATGGTTTGGAAATATGAACTTGAAATCGTGAGTTTGAAACCATGAACTTATTCTTTGAACTCATAATCTTGAACTTGAAATCATACACTTGCTTTTAAACTTGAAATCATCATGAACTCGATATCATAATGAACTTAAAATCATAAGCATGCACTTGACTTAAAATCATAAGCATGCGCTTAAACTTGAAATAATTACAAACTTGAACATAATGTAATTCAAGTACAACTTGAAATATCATGAGCTTTAACTTGAAATAATCACAAACTTGAACTTTAAATATCATGTATACGTATGTAATTCATGCATGATCATGAATCGTGATGCACGTGTATGCCTCATGATTGCATATGCACATGCACTTGCTCTTGAAAACATCTCTTATACTTATAAAGCTCTTTCTTTTGGAAAATCTTTTCCATTCTTATCCTATGGGCTACTTGAGCTCCATTTACCTCTAGCATCAGGGTTGTGCGTTCCCGTTGGAACTGTCCCCTATTTCCCTTGGGGACCTTACATATGGTCGAGCTAGCACACCTTCTCAATGTCCTTCAGTGGCTAGACACGACTCTTGGAGGTTCACACCTTCTTGCAAGCATCCTTCAGTGTGATTGCACATACCTCCTGGACTACCCATCCTTCTTGCAAGCATCCTTCGGTATGGGTGTCCTAGGTGACATCCATCCTTCACGTAAACGTCCTTCGGTATGGATGCACCTTCTTGACTTGGTACGGTACCGACCTACTTGGGTTCATTAACTTACTTGAAACTTAACGTAAAGTAGCATAAAAATGGTACTTTCATTTGCATAAAATTTCTCCTTCTTTCTTACGAGAAAAATAAATGCAATTGCAATTGCTCATGACGTGCTCATGTCATGCTTGATGATGAGTAATCAACTTATCATAAAATGCTTCTCTTTCTCTTTCCTTCTAGAAAATCATGCAAATGCTCTTGACGGGTCATGCTTGATGACAAATATCTCATAAAACTTCCTTGATCTCATAAAACTTTCATGTTTTCATTTACATAAAAACTTCTTTCATGCTTTCATACAAATACGTATACGATGTCATGCTTGTTGAGAAATAACTTGTCATACTTGGTTATGCTTGTTCATAAAAACATGCTGTGTATCATTCCAGTTTTGTAAAGCGTAAGTTGCTACTTACTATTTTCACTTACAAACGTAAGCTCCTCTTACCTTCGCTTGCTTGAGTGTTGAACGTCACGTTACCTACAATTGGATCATACCTTTGTTATTCATAGGTTTACTAAACGTATAGAGAGATCAATACATTACAATCATCCAAGGTATGACTTAAATCTTTCCAAGTCCTAGGCCTTCAATCTAGGATCCACTCAATATCAAGAGATAACTACAATGCATCTAAACACACTCTCTATTCCAGCTCTGAAATCTGCTTATGTAATTACCAGCCATCACAACAATCTTTTCAACGTTCTAACTTCCAACAACCCAAAACTCTAATCTCTTCATGACACAACCAACATTTAAGGCTAACTTAACATCTCATAACAGCAACCATTATTTGACATTCCTTCCACTTTTACAACTCCAACTCAAAGTTTATAACAAAACTATGATTCCATCTTCATCAAGCTATACTAGTGCATTTGCCCATTTCTTTTGGGCTTTTATCAAACAAGTAGGGTGTATCATTTGTTCTCTTGAACATCTTTCAGATCTAACCATATATCAAACACTTAGGGCTTGGTGGTTCTCAACAAGACTCATATGCATTACATCAACCAATAGATTCGGCCATACATGCTCAAAATAGATCTCAGCCCTCTTTTTGGCTTTTCATCAAACACCTAGGGTGCAGCAAGCAATTTCTCTCTCTCTCTTGAACATATTTCTTATTTTCAGATCTGATCATAACTCTCCATGGTTCCACATACAACCCCTACTACTCTTTAAAGCTCACTATTCTTTAAAGCTTACTAGATCTACATTTTCTTCAAATAACACATATGAACACAACACATACAAGGAGAAAACCAAACAAACTTCACAACCAACAACCATTAAAGGAAAGAAGAGAAAATGAGAGAAATGAATGATGGCTTGGTCGGCCAAGAAGGGCTGAAATCCCTTACCTTCTTCTCTCTCTTTCTTTCTCTTCTTCCTTTTCCTTCTTCTTTTCTTTCTCCTTCTTCTTCTTCTTCTTTTCGGGTGAGCTAGGGCAAAAATGATTTGTGGGAAAGGGGGGGGGGGGTTGCCTTATACGTAAAGGGCTTGGGGAAAAGACAAGGCTGCCCTCCCTTATTTCCCCCTTTTTCACATGAATTTCACCTCACGTATTTTCAATCCGTAAAATTTCGGAATGTAGTCTAATGTGTCGACACTATCACCCAAGGTGTCGACACTTACAACACATTTAGTAAGATGTGTCGACACCATCACTCAAGGTGTCGACACTTCCAACACTTAGCCAAAGTGGGAAAAATGTAAACTCTCGGGTTTCAGTTAGATGTGTCGACACCATCACTCAAGGTGTCGACACTTCCATCACTTGGTCAAAATTCACGGGAGTTCTGGAAAAAGGCGAACTCTCGGGTATCGGTCTAATGTGTCGACACTATGACCCAAGGTGTCGACACTTACAACACTTAGTAAAAATTCACTTTGGGCTCCAGAAAAAGGTAAACTTTCGGGTGTTAGTTTAATGTGTCAACACTATGCTCCAATGTGTCGACACTTACCTCAAAATCACAAATTCGATCATACATACACTTGCAATAATACGTACTTAAGAGGTCATAAACAATAACTTGACAGACCTAAAATCGGGGTCTCACAATTATAACCTATTTATCATAATTTATACTTAGGGTTCTTTTACTTTAACCATTCGGCCAACACTAGTTTTATGCATCTTTTAATCACAACTTCAACTCCAATGGTGATCCCATCCCCCATTCAACAATTTCACAACCTAGGATCTATAAATCAAAACACCAACACAATATATCATGCTCATAACATTCGGCCAACACATGTTTTCATCCAAATGATTAGATTTTCTTTTGTTTCCTTCAATTTGCATGCATCTAATACCTTACATAATTATCTACCATGCATTAGGTCATAAATCTTGCACAAATCATGGCCAATGTCCAGATCTAAACATGTACAAAATTATACATGAAGACCTAAGCATATAATATTCGGCCATACCTCAAAATGTCACATTTTTCATGCTAAAAATTATAACATGCATATCCTTTGCATTTATGACCTTACTAGCATGTATTAACTTCATATCTTCATCAAATACTCCCATCAACATATATCTACACTTTAGAAACTTCAACAACAATAGATCTAAGGAAATATCCAACTTACATTCGGCCAAACATAACATAAGTCTAGATCTAAACTTATCTAGCATACATTGTTCTCCTTTTGTATTTATGACCTATTTGCATGCATAACTCCATAGATCCGAACCTCTATCACATGTACATTGTTTTTTACATCATCAAGAACATATTTAAACACTTAGATCTAATATTAGAGAGTCCAACAACACAAGATCTAAGCATATAATTCGGCCAACATAATACTAAGCCAACAACATCACATTTGGTCTTACCTTGTTGACTATCCCAAGCTTGAATACCTAGAAAAATAAAAATGCCCTAGGTTAGAACTTATGAGAAACTTTAATCAAGAACACTCAATAGAATCAAGCCTACCTCTACCTTCACCAAACTTTTACCAAATCTCTTCCTTCTTCCAACTTTCGGTTCACCCTCCTTAGAGTAGTTCCAAGCTTGATTTGAGGTGCTAAGGTGGGTTTTATGGTGGGGGAAAAATATGGTAAGCTTGAATGATTTAGTTCTAAGGAGATGAACTAAACTTCTTCAAGAGAAAGGTGGCTAATGGGTAGGGTTTTCAAAAGAAGAAAATGGTGTTGCACAAGGAGAGATTTCGGTCACCACAAAGAGAGATCTAACTTGAGCTTTTGGAGTGTGATTTAGAATGTAAAAAGGAAAAGAGCAAGACTTGAGCTTAGATGGGTGGTTCGGTCAAGAGAGGAAAATGAGAGGGTTGAGAGCAATTGCAATATTCGGCCAAGTGAGGGAGAAATTGAAAGTGAAGTGAAATGCTAAGTGTGAATTGAGGCAATTGAATCTCCCAAGGAGAGTTATGGCTATGACACATGACAAGGACAAGGTTGAATGACAAGAGAGAAAGTTTGAAGAAAATGGGGGATGGATGTGGTGAGATGGTCGGCCAAGCATGGCTTCCTCTTCTCTCTTTTCTTTTCACTTTTTCCTCACATCAATTCTTGTTCCCTAAAGCTATGTCCTTGCATTAAATCTCCTCTCCTCTCTCACTTTGATCTTTACGTAAACTCCACCCCATGGCTTGATCTCCTTTTATTTTTTTCTCTCTTTTCTCTTCCAATGTGTTGTCTTGTCAATTAATGCTCTCTTTTCACATCTCACAACTTCACATGGCCTACTCTCCTTTCTCACTTTTCATTCCTACGTAAAACACCCCATAGCTTGATCTCCCTTTGCTTTTTCTCTTCTTTTCTCTTCCCATGTGTTGTCTTGTCAATTAATGGTTCTCTTACACATCTTACAACTTCACATGGGCAATTAGCTTTTTGCTTTTCAATTCACTTCATGCTCTTTACGTAAAAGTCATCTTCCATTTTGTTGTTTGGTTGAATTCCAACCAACTTAGTTACTCTCACATTTGAAATGCAACTTACCTTCAACTTAGTTACTATTCTAACTAACTTATCTCCTACAAGCTCTCTAGCTTATCTTATCGTCTAATAAGCATGATCTCTTATCTTAAGATAATGGCTCTAACCTATCTCTATAATAGCCACAATGACTTATCATCTAAAAGGTTTCCTAACTTATCATCATGCTTGCTTATCACTATGATAAGCAAGTGTGCTTATCATTTTAATCTCTCTTAAACCTTATCACATGCTTAATAACTTATCATTTAATATTCTAATGACAATTCAACTTAGTAATCTAGGCCACATAGTAATAATATATGCCACATATTAATGACAAAATATTCAATAAATTCTCAAAAGAAATTCATGATTTTATCCATTAATTATTTTCGGCCTATATAAAGAAATCTTTAATCATAATTTAATTCATGGATCATGAAGTATACTAGGCAAATGGAAAATATAAATAAATAAGAGAGAAACTCACCTAGCAAGTTTCAGCTCCTAGGAAAATATAATTTAAACTTTGCACAAAACTTCCCAAAATGACAAGAAAATTATTTAGCAAAATTTCATGAAATAAAATCCCATATTGATTGATGTACCTTGACATAAAGCTTAGGCCATACATTGGCCAAAAATATGGCTCCATAATAAAATAAAAGCTAATATATAAGAAATAGCATAAGAAATAATCGGGGTCTCACAGGCTTCAACTCTAGTGTAGGGACTTCTTCTTCTGATGACTTCATGACTTTCGGTAAGTCAAGGGCTTTAAAGACTAGCTTACGACAACTACTTGTGTAGCATCTGATAATTGAAGTGAACCATATGTCTCTGTCAATGCTCCTGACGAAGGAACTGTCTCATCAAAAGCCTCAGATTGCTCGAGAGAGTCATCCTCAAATGCACACTCAGAATCAAGTACCAATAACATCTCTGAAATATCGAAGTCTTCTATCATATCAACTGCATGTGCTTTTGAGTCATCACAACCACTCAGCATCTTGTAGTCATTGAGCACGTTCATCTCCAATGTCATATTCCCGAATGTGAGCTTCAATACTCCACTTCGATAATTTATCAATGCATTGGAGTTAGCAGGGAACAAACGTCCAAGAATGACAGGTGCCTAGTAAATAGTGGAGACTCCCTGCGACATATCCATAACTACAAAGTCCACTGGATACTAAAATTTGTCCACATGAACCAATACATCTTCAATAAAACCCCGTGGTACCTTGACCGATCTAAGTCTTTTAGGTGCTGGTAAGGACTCTCAGAATTCATCCCGTGGAATTGGAGTATCACTGACATCATCTCATGCTTAATCGTAAAATTAGGTGCATCATTAGGTAAAACAATGAATGATGATGTAGTGGTCTGTGTGGGTTGCAAAAAATCTTTAAGAGTGCATGGTGCAGGTGCAGGTGCAACCATAGCTTCTTTAAAATTATCTTCCACAAAACAATTGTATAAATCAATTTCAGTATCCTCACTTATTAAGGAGATAGAAGAACTATCCGACTCTGTGTTGTGAATATCTATAATAGTACTATGTGTAATTCTGTATAATCTATTTGAAACATCTCTGACCCAAGGCATTAGACATCAGTCCAAATAGAAGAGCCTCACCAGTACAGTAGAAAACAAATAAAGGTGCAACACAGATAAAGTAACTCAAAGGTATGAGAGTTTTTATTTATTTATTCACGATATAAGGAGAATTAAAATAAAGGAAAATCACAAGTTTGACACTAAGTCTAATAATTCTCCGTCAACGACGCCAAAAACTTGACTCACTCTAAAATGAGCAGCACAAAGGCTATCCCAATTATAAGAGTTATGTCGTGCAATAATTGGTCAGGCCATATAATCTCCTCAGGAAAAAAGACTAATTTCAAACTCGCTTAAAAACAAAGAGAATATAAAAGCGTTTACTGAATACAGTTTAAATTATTTTTGGATTTTCGGAGTTCGTAACGAAACTAAAACAACACAAAACTTAACTACGAATATAACATGCATTAAAGTAAATGACGAAAAATAAATAAAAATAAATAAATAAAGGAAAGTAAATGACAGAAAATAAATGACGGAAAGCAAATGATAATAATTAAAAGACAATAAGTAATTGACAAGAAAAAAATAGAGAGCACAAGATTCTTGAATTAAATAATAAGGATAAATGCAAAATTGGTCCATGTGCTTTACGCGAAAATCGAATTGGTCCTTGTGATATGAAAAGCATAAATTTAGTCCCCATGCTCTCTACTGCGTTTACCGTTAGTCCCTCCAACTCATTCCATTAGCTTATTAGATGGAAAGGACTCCAAGCCCTCGCGCCATTTTATCTCTCCAGGTTAGCTCAAGTCCCCTTGAGTACTCAAGTCCACTTAAGTGAACCCTAACCACAAGCATAGCAGACATTTCGTTCTTCCTCACAAGATCTACCTCAAATTCTCTCATTTCCTTCTTCGCAAAACCTTTCGCAAGATCTACCTCATTATTTTCTCTAAACCTCTAACTCTCTTTATAGCCGAGTAAAATGAGTTGGGATACTCCCTCTCCTCTATTAAAATCCTTGGTAAAATGGTAGAGTTAAATATTAGAGTTAAAACTATGTCTAGGGTTAAATGATTATGACAAGTTTACAAGGTGAAGCAATTTCACCTATTGGTTTTGGGGGGCAAAATTGGCAGATTTTGCCAAGTGTCATAAAGGCTCCTTAATCCTCATTAATTAGCCCTCATTTAGGTGAAAAGCTCACTTATTTGGCCGACCATAGCAAATTAGCCTAAGTAACAATTATTCACGTAGCCTAGAAAATATTTAGAACATTTAAACTTAGGATATCAAATCATGTATTAAAAGAAAGGACTTTTTATACTTGGGAAAAAAACAAATAATCAACATAATTTTATTGGGCAATAAAAGAAAATTTTCAGCAACATATATATAATCCTACTCATAAGAAATTAAATTCATGATTTTTCACGAAATTTCAGACACATAAAAGTGGCATTAAAAACATCTACTTAACTTAGAATATTTAAATACTAACATAAGTCATAAGAAGTTTAACAGAACAAGTTTAGAAAAGGATTAAACGGTAGTGGTATTACATCCAGCCTATCGTTCCCCGATGTTTCTCAATACTTGCAATAATTTGGCATCCTGCTTTGAAGTAAGATGAGAAGAAATGACCACATGAAATGTGCCCTCAGTTGGGCCTAGAAAAATGTACTTGAAGTCCTTAGGTAGTGGCTTTGTCACGCCCCGAACGGCATCCCGCAGGGACCGTGACAGCCGCGAGCAATCCCCCGGATAGCTCCAGCGTTCTTACATACATGCTTACAGCGGAATAAAGCAGAATCTCGAGAGAATGAGCCAACTCTCATCATAATAAGGTTCTCGACAATCTTTCACCTTAATACATATATAACATGTTTGATACTTAACCAATGACTGATCTCATCGATCGAGTCACATTGACAGAACATGAACATAATCTTTTTCCCTCTGAGTCAGGTGGTCCTCCTGACTTTCTTCACCTGAGGCATCTGGAATGACACAATTTTAAAAACGTGAGTCAAAAAGACTCAGTAAGGGAAAACATAAGCTTAAAACATGCTCTTGACTTGTACTTGCATAATCATGAAAGAGAATAAACTTGATTCGTGATGCACATGCATGCTCATGGATATGCATATGCTCTTGCTTGAAGTTGGCCCCAGGCCCTTGAAAATATCTCTTTCGTGCTTGCTCGTGAAATCGTCCCTTGGCCCTTGAAAACCACTTATTCATACTTGTGCCACTCTTGGCCTTTTCATAATCATTTCATATCTCTTACTTATGGGCTCGCTCCATTTAACCCCTGAAGTCAGGGTTGAAAACATGCTCTTGACTTGTACTTGCATAATCATGAAAGAGAATAAACTTGATTCCTGATGCACATGCATGCTCATGGATATGCATATGCTCTTGCTTGAAGTTGGCCCCAGGCCCTTGAAAATATCTCTTTCGTGCTTGCTCGTGAAATCGGCCCTTGGCCCTTGAAAACCACTTATTCATACTTGTGCCACTCTTGGCCTTTTCATAATCATTTCATATCTTTTACTTATGGGCTCGCTCCATTTAACCCCTGAAGTCAGGGTTGTGCGTTCCCTTTGGAATCGTCCCCGAATTCCCTTGGAGACCTTACATACGGTCAGCTAGCGCACCTTCTCGCATTCGTCCTTTAGTGGCTAGACTTGACCCTTGGAGGCGCCACACCTTCTCGAGCAACGTTCCTCGGTGTGGTTTGCACAACCTCGTGGATTCACCCATCCTTCTCGCATTCGTCCTTCGGTATGGGAGTCCATCTTGATGGTACGGTACCGACCAGTGCCCCTTAACTTAACTTATCGTTTCATAAAAATTTTCATAGTCTTTCCATAAAATCATTGCATAAACATTCTTCTTGAAAAATTCATGCAATGCACATGTCATGTCATGCTCGATTAAAATCTCATGCTTGCTCATGAAACTATGCAGTGTGTCATTCCAGTTTTTTGAAAAAGGAACACTTACTGTCCACTTACAGTATCCACTTACAGTACTCCTCGCACTTATTGCACTTACACCAATCCACCCAAACTTAAGTTCGGTCTTCGCCTACAAGCGATACTGAAATGTTCAGTCATCCACATTCAACAAAACATACAAACGTATCATATACAGCTTTAGTTTCAGAATTCATATTTTAAATCATATGATTATATTATGTGGCCTTCCTTGTAAACAGCGTTAACTTTCATAAATCCAGGTGAAAACAGCAAGGATCATATATATCAAACAATTCCAATTATGTGAACTTCTAGGATATTTCAATTCGATCCTTTAACATCTTCTTTCATAGCCTTGATATCCAATATCAAATCTGTAACTTATTCAATCCTTATCGGAATGATCTGAAATTCGGTTTGAATTCTTTTATCTTTATTGCCCTTTGCTCTAACCTTGTGTTGGAAGGCAAACTATGCCGTCAAGGTCAACTTAAACCGAGCCTAATGATCTGCCAAGGTTGCATGCAACAATATACCCGAGCAAGTTGCTGTCTTTATTTTATTCGCCTCCGACTTGGATACAACCTTAGTACATTTATTCTATCTCGAAAGCATCAATGAATTCAATTCCTTTGCACCATAATCTTACACGGTTACAAGTAACAACACCACATTTCCACACTATGGCATATTTGCCCAAGCATGCACAAAACGTATTTTCAAACTATGGTCCATACTTTGACCTCCTCTTAGGCTTTCTCTCTTAAATACCTCTGGTGCATTATTGACATCCTAGGTCAAGATCCATCCATATATGCTTCTTAGATTCCAAAATCGATATTAATCCATCAAGGGACGACTAACAGGACCTTAACAACATCCAATGGTTTTCGACTTCCTTCATGTATAAACTTGTAAGGTTTATAAACTATAGAGCAATGGTGCCTTTCTTATCATCATATCCCAACTCTCCTAGCCCTTAATTCATCATGTAAACCCAATGGCATAAGGGCGGCAACCAACATTTCATATTAAGAATTCTACATCCAATCAGCAACCTATATCATGTTTAATTTCTATTCTCCTTGTTCCACACTTTTAATCTTCTCTTTATATGATCAAGGCTTCTTTAATCTTAAAATTCAATCTCATTCACTCATCGTATGTTTCGGCCAACCCTTGATCGATCTAATTAAATCATTAATCCCCACTTAACACCGCAGGGCCTTGTTAATCCTTCTCGGCTCTCACTTGGCTTGTGGCCTCGAAAGAATAGGTTTCCTTCTCTATACTATGAGTGTCCGAGAAAACATATCGACACGCTTCGGTTCTATAACGATTTAGGAAACCTATCGTGGAATTCACGAATAGAGATAATTAGGCGCTTAGCTTAATCTAACGGTATAATATAGTTGCCGGATTTTTCTTAATCCAATTTGAACTTCCTGTTCATCACTTGCATCACTTGACTTCGTACTTTCCATTCATCGGAATATTTCTGAATGGCAACTATATATATTTTCTTTTGATATATATATATATATATAAATATAATATATATATCAATATAATTCTTTTAATCATTAAATATTTTATTTAATATTTTCTTTAACTAATATTCAAAACTTAAGTTATTTAATTATTTAATATTTTTATTGCAATATAATATCTATGCACATATACTCCTAGGTATCTCGATTAGGGTTTAATCAACACTAACGAATTTAGGATTATCTTTAAATCTCCCATTATTACATGTGCTCCATAAAAGCTTACATTAACTATTAATAACTTTAATCACAATTAAATCTTGACTTGGACCTTAAACCTCAATTAATCCGAAATACTAACCCTAACTAGGGTTTCGAATATTTTCATTACATGCTCATGGTTCCTCAATATTTTTCCAATTAGCCAAAACCCCAATTTCATGTATCCAACCATAACAATTATTGTCACGCCCAGAACGCTAGCCCGAAGGGGGTTAATGACAGCCGCGAACATCCACTCAATGAATGTTCTAGCGTTTTCTCTTAATCATGCAGCGGATTTTTTTTTATTACATATACATAAACACCTACAACTGAGAGAGATGGGCCAAAGAGATTTACATAAACTTCAACTTACACAATTGACTACAACGGCAATAGTGAAAGCATCCAAATTACATGCCATGCCTGCATGGCTGAAGTACAAGTCATAAGGGATTCCAACAAAACCTTAATATGGACCAACTCATAACATATATGTAATACATCTTGAATCCTTATACACATAACATAGACATTCACAGGATGCCTGATAAGAGTTCTTAGTACTTCCTATGAACTCTTCAACTTCTGTTTCTGATAACCACGACTAAGATACTAGACATCAAAAACCTTGAACTCTACTAGTCCGAATAACCCATGACCACCACACAACGGAGGCTCATGACGACTCTTCAAAATTTCATCTAACCTTTAATGAAACAACAAAGAGAGACGAGGACGTTCCCATCGGTCCCTCTTCTAGATTTTCCCACCTGAATTGTTATCTGAAATGATACAATTTAAAACATCTGTGAGTCGAAAGACTCAGTAAGGAATTATAATTAAAACATGAGCTTTGAAATCATGGTTTGGAAATATGAACTTGAAATCGTGAGTTTGAAACCATGAACTTATTCTTTGAACTCATAATCTTGAACTTGAAATCATACACTTGCTTTTAAACTTGAAATCATCATGAACTCGATATCATAATGAACTTAAAATCATAAGCATGCACTTGACTTAAAATCATAAGCATGCGCTTAAACTTGAAATAATTACAAACTTGAACATAATGTAATTCAAGTACAACTTGAAATATCATGAGCTTTAACTTGAAATAATCACAAACTTGAACTTTAAATATCATGTATACGTATGTAATTCATGCATGATCATGAATCGTGATGCACGTGTATGCCTCATGATTGCATATGCACATGCACTTGCTCTTGAAAACATCTCTTATACTTATAAAGCTCTTTCTTTTGGAAAATCTTTTCCATTCTTATCCTATGGGCTACTTGAGCTCCATTTACCTCTGGCATCAGGGTTGTGCGTTCCCGTTGGAACTGTCCCCTATTTCCCTTGGGGACCTTACATATGGTCGAGCTAGCACACCTTCTCAATGTCCTTCAGTGGCTAGACACGACTCTTGGAGGTTCACACCTTCTTGCAAGCATCCTTCAGTGTGATTGCACATACCTCCTGGACTACCCATCCTTCTTGCAAGCATCCTTCGGTATGGGTGTCCTAGGTGACATCCATCCTTCACGTAAACGTCCTTCGGTATGGATGCACCTTCTTGACTTGGTACGGTACCGACCTACTTGGGTTCATTAACTTACTTGAAACTTAACGTAAAGTAGCATAAAAATGGTACTTTCATTTGCATAAAATTTCTCCTTCTTTCTTACGAGAAAAATAAATGCAATTGCAATTGCTCATGACGTGCTCATGTCATGCTTGATGATGAGTAATCAACTTATCATAAAATGCTTCTCTTTCTCTTTCCTTCTAGAAAATCATGCAAATGCTCTTGACGGGTCATGCTTGATGACAAATATCTCATAAAACTTCCTTGATCTCATAAAACTTTCATGTTTTCATTTACATAAAAACTTCTTTCATGCTTTCATACAAATACGTATACGATGTCATGCTTGTTGAGAAATAACTTGTCATACTTGGTTATGCTTGTTCATAAAAACATGCTGTGTATCATTCCAGTTTTGTAAAGCGTAAGTTGCTACTTACTATTTTCACTTACAAACGTAAGCTCCTCTTACCTTCGCTTGCTTGAGTGTTGAACGTCACGTTACCTACAATTGGATCATACCTTTGTTATTCATAGGTTTACTAAACGTATAGAGAGATCAATACATTACAATCATCCAAGGTATGACTTAAATCTTTCCAAGTCCTAGGCCTTCAATCTAGGATCCACTCAATATCAAGAGATAACTACAATGCATCTAAACACACTCTCTATTCCAGCTCTGAAATCTGCTTATGTAATTACCAGCCATCACAACAATCTTTTCAACGTTCTAACTTCCAACAACCCAAAACTCTAATCTCTTCATGACACAACCAACATTTAAGGCTAACTTAACATCTCATAACAGCAACCATTATTTGACATTCCTTCCACTTTTACAACTCCAACTCAAAGTTTATAACAAAACTATGATTCCATCTTCATCAAGCTATACTAGTGCATTTGCCCATTTCTTTTGGGCTTTTATCAAACAAGTAGGGTGTATCATTTGTTCTCTTGAACATCTTTCAGATCTAACCATATATCAAACACTTAGGGCTTGGTGGTTCTCAACAAGACTCATATGCATTACATCAACCAATAGATTCGGCCATACATGCTCAAAATAGATCTCAGCCCTCTTTTTGGCTTTTCATCAAACACCTAGGGTGCAGCAAGCAATTTCTCTCTCTCTCTTGAACATATTTCTTATTTTCAGATCTGATCATAACTCTCCATGGTTCCACATACAACCCCTACTACTCTTTAAAGCTCACTATTCTTTAAAGCTTACTAGATCTACATTTTCTTCAAATAACACATATGAACACAACACATACAAGGAGAAAACCAAACAAACTTCACAACCAACAACCATTAAAGGAAAGAAGAGAAAATGAGAGAAATGAATGATGGCTTGGTCGGCCAAGAAGGGCTGAAATCCCTTACCTTCTTCTCTCTCTTTCTTTCTCTTCTTCCTTTTCCTTCTTCTTTTCTTTCTCCTTCTTCTTCTTCTTCTTTTCGGGTGAGCTAGGGCAAAAATGATTTGTGGGAAAGGGGGGGGGGTTGCCTTATACGTAAAGGGCTTGGGGAAAAGACAAGGCTGCCCTCCCTTATTTCCCCCTTTTTCACATGAATTTCACCTCACGTATTTTCAATCCGTAAAATTTCGGAATGTAGTCTAATGTGTCGACACTATCACCCAAGGTGTCGACACTTACAACACATTTAGTAAGATGTGTCGACACCATCACTCAAGGTGTCGACACTTCCAACACTTAGCCAAAGTGGGAAAAATGTAAACTCTCGGGTTTCAGTTAGATGTGTCGACACCATCACTCAAGGTGTCGACACTTCCATCACTTGGTCAAAATTCACGGGAGTTCTGGAAAAAGGCGAACTCTCGGGTATCGGTCTAATGTGTCGACACTATGACCCAAGGTGTCGACACTTACAACACTTAGTAAAAATTCACTTTGGGCTCCAGAAAAAGGTAAACTTTCGGGTGTTAGTTTAATGTGTCAACACTATGCTCCAATGTGTCGACACTTACCTCAAAATCACAAATTCGATCATACATACACTTGCAATAATACGTACTTAAGAGGTCATAAACAATAACTTGACAGACCTAAAATCGGGGTCTCACAATTATAACCTATTTATCATAATTTATACTTAGGGTTCTTTTACTTTAACCATTCGGCCAACACTAGTTTTATGCATCTTTTAATCACAACTTCAACTCCAATGGTGATCCCATCCCCCATTCAACAATTTCACAACCTAGGATCTATAAATCAAAACACCAACACAATATATCATGCTCATAACATTCGGCCAACACATGTTTTCATCCAAATGATTAGATTTTCTTTTGTTTCCTTCAATTTGCATGCATCTAATACCTTACATAATTATCTACCATGCATTAGGTCATAAATCTTGCACAAATCATGGCCAATGTCCAGATCTAAACATGTACAAAATTATACATGAAGACCTAAGCATATAATATTCGGCCATACCTCAAAATGTCACATTTTTCATGCTAAAAATTATAACATGCATATCCTTTGCATTTATGACCTTACTAGCATGTATTAACTTCATATCTTCATCAAATACTCCCATCAACATATATCTACACTTTAGAAACTTCAACAACAATAGATCTAAGGAAATATCCAACTTACATTCGGCCAAACATAACATAAGTCTAGATCTAAACTTATCTAGCATACATTGTTCTCCTTTTGTATTTATGACCTATTTGCATGCATAACTCCATAGATCCGAACCTCTATCACATGTACATTGTTTTTTACATCATCAAGAACATATTTAAACACTTAGATCTAATATTAGAGAGTCCAACAACACAAGATCTAAGCATATAATTCGGCCAACATAATACTAAGCCAACAACATCACATTTGGTCTTACCTTGTTGACTATCCCAAGCTTGAATACCTAGAAAAATAAAAATGCCCTAGGTTAGAACTTATGAGAAACTTTAATCAAGAACACTCAATAGAATCAAGCCTACCTCTACCTTCACCAAACTTTTACCAAATCTCTTCCTTCTTCCAACTTTCGGTTCACCCTCCTTAGAGTAGTTCCAAGCTTGATTTGAGGTGCTAAGGTGGGTTTTATGGTGGGGGAAAAATATGGTAAGCTTGAATGATTTAGTTCTAAGGAGATGAACTAAACTTCTTCAAGAGAAAGGTGGCTAATGGGTAGGGTTTTCAAAAGAAGAAAATGGTGTTGCACAAGGAGAGATTTCGGTCACCACAAAGAGAGATCTAACTTGAGCTTTTGGAGTGTGATTTAGAATGTAAAAAGGAAAAGAGCAAGACTTGAGCTTAGATGGGTGGTTCGGTCAAGAGAGGAAAATGAGAGGGTTGAGAGCAATTGCAATATTCGGCCAAGTGAGGGAGAAATTGAAAGTGAAGTGAAATGCTAAGTGTGAATTGAGGCAATTGAATCTCCCAAGGAGAGTTATGGCTATGACACATGACAAGGACAAGGTTGAATGACAAGAGAGAAAGTTTGAAGAAAATGGGGGATGGATGTGGTGAGATGGTCGGCCAAGCATGGCTTCCTCTTCTCTCTTTTCTTTTCACTTTTTCCTCACATCAATTCTTGTTCCCTAAAGCTATGTCCTTGCATTAAATCTCCTCTCCTCTCTCACTTTGATCTTTACGTAAACTCCACCCCATGGCTTGATCTCCTTTTATTTTTTTCTCTCTTTTCTCTTCCAATGTGTTGTCTTGTCAATTAATGCTCTCTTTTCACATCTCACAACTTCACATGGCCTACTCTCCTTTCTCACTTTTCATTCCTACGTAAAACACCCCATAGCTTGATCTCCCTTTGCTTTTTCTCTTCTTTTCTCTTCCCATGTGTTGTCTTGTCAATTAATGGTTCTCTTACACATCTTACAACTTCACATGGGCAATTAGCTTTTTGCTTTTCAATTCACTTCATGCTCTTTACGTAAAAGTCATCTTCCATTTTGTTGTTTGGTTGAATTCCAACCAACTTAGTTACTCTCACATTTGAAATGCAACTTACCTTCAACTTAGTTACTATTCTAACTAACTTATCTCCTACAAGCTCTCTAGCTTATCTTATCGTCTAATAAGCATGATCTCTTATCTTAAGATAATGGCTCTAACCTATCTCTATAATAGCCACAATGACTTATCATCTAAAAGGTTTCCTAACTTATCATCATGCTTGCTTATCACTATGATAAGCAAGTGTGCTTATCATTTTAATCTCTCTTAAACCTTATCACATGCTTAATAACTTATCATTTAATATTCTAATGACAATTCAACTTAGTAATCTAGGCCACATAGTAATAATATATGCCACATATTAATGACAAAATATTCAATAAATTCTCAAAAGAAATTCATGATTTTATCCATTAATTATTTTCGGCCTATATAAAGAAATCTTTAATCATAATTTAATTCATGGATCATGAAGTATACTAGGCAAATGGAAAATATAAATAAATAAGAGAGAAACTCACCTAGCAAGTTTCAGCTCCTAGGAAAATATAATTTAAACTTTGCACAAAACTTCCCAAAATGACAAGAAAATTATTTAGCAAAATTTCATGAAATAAAATCCCATATTGATTGATGTACCTTGACATAAAGCTTAGGCCATACATTGGCCAAAAATATGGCTCCATAATAAAATAAAAGCTAATATATAAGAAATAGCATAAGAAATAATCGGGGTCTCACAGGCTTCAACTCTAGTGTAGGGACTTCTTCTTCTGATGACTTCATGACTTTCGGTAAGTCAAGGGCTTTAAAGACTAGCTTACGACAACTACTTGTGTAGCATCTGATAATTGAAGTGAACCATATGTCTCTGTCAATGCTCCTGACGAAGGAACTGTCTCATCAAAAGCCTCAGATTGCTCGAGAGAGTCATCCTCAAATGCACACTCAGAATCAAGTACCAATAACATCTCTGAAATATCGAAGTCTTCTATCATATCAACTGCATGTGCTTTTGAGTCATCACAACCACTCAGCATCTTGTAGTCATTGAGCACGTTCATCTCCAATGTCATATTCCCGAATGTGAGCTTCAATACTCCACTTCGATAATTTATCAATGCATTGGAGTTAGCAGGGAACAAACGTCCAAGAATGACAGGTGCCTAGTAAATAGTGGAGACTCCCTGCGACATATCCATAACTACAAAGTCCACTGGATACTAAAATTTGTCCACATGAACCAATACATCTTCAATAAAACCCCGTGGTACCTTGACCGATCTAAGTCTTTTAGGTGCTGGTAAGGACTCTCAGAATTCATCCCGTGGAATTGGAGTATCACTGACATCATCTCATGCTTAATCGTAAAATTAGGTGCATCATTAGGTAAAACAATGAATGATGATGTAGTGGTCTGTGTGGGTTGCAAAAAATCTTTAAGAGTGCATGGTGCAGGTGCAGGTGCAACCATAGCTTCTTTAAAATTATCTTCCACAAAACAATTGTATAAATCAATTTCAGTATCCTCACTTATTAAGGAGATAGAAGAACTATCCGACTCTGTGTTGTGAATATCTATAATAGTACTATGTGTAATTCTGTATAATCTATTTGAAACATCTCTGACCCAAGGCATTAGACATCAGTCCAAATAGAAGAGCCTCACCAGTACAGTAGAAAACAAATAAAGGTGCAACACAGATAAAGTAACTCAAAGGTATGAGAGTTTTTATTTATTTATTCACGATATAAGGAGAATTAAAATAAAGGAAAATCACAAGTTTGACACTAAGTCTAATAATTCTCCGTCAACGACGCCAAAAACTTGACTCACTCTAAAATGAGCAGCACAAAGGCTATCCCAATTATAAGAGTTATGTCGTGCAATAATTGGTCAGGCCATATAATCTCCTCAGGAAAAAAGACTAATTTCAAACTCGCTTAAAAACAAAGAGAATATAAAAGCGTTTACTGAATACAGTTTAAATTATTTTTGGATTTTCGGAGTTCGTAACGAAACTAAAACAACACAAAACTTAACTACGAATATAACATGCATTAAAGTAAATGACGAAAAATAAATAAAAATAAATAAATAAAGGAAAGTAAATGACAGAAAATAAATGACGGAAAGCAAATGATAATAATTAAAAGACAATAAGTAATTGACAAGAAAAAAATAGAGAGCACAAGATTCTTGAATTAAATAATAAGGATAAATGCAAAATTGGTCCATGTGCTTTACGCGAAAATCGAATTGGTCCTTGTGATATGAAAAGCATAAATTTAGTCCCCATGCTCTCTACTGCGTTTACCGTTAGTCCCTCCAACTCATTCCATTAGCTTATTAGATGGAAAGGACTCCAAGCCCTCGCGCCATTTTATCTCTCCAGGTTAGCTCAAGTCCCCTTGAGTACTCAAGTCCACTTAAGTGAACCCTAACCACAAGCATAGCAGACATTTCGTTCTTCCTCACAAGATCTACCTCAAATTCTCTCATTTCCTTCTTCGCAAAACCTTTCGCAAGATCTACCTCATTATTTTCTCTAAACCTCTAACTCTCTTTATAGCCGAGTAAAATGAGTTGGGATACTCCCTCTCCTCTATTAAAATCCTTGGTAAAATGGTAGAGTTAAATATTAGAGTTAAAACTATGTCTAGGGTTAAATGATTATGACAAGTTTACAAGGTGAAGCAATTTCACCTATTGGTTTTGGGGGGCAAAATTGGCAGATTTTGCCAAGTGTCATAAAGGCTCCTTAATCCTCATTAATTAGCCCTCATTTAGGTGAAAAGCTCACTTATTTGGCCGACCATAGCAAATTAGCCTAAGTAACAATTATTCACGTAGCCTAGAAAATATTTAGAACATTTAAACTTAGGATATCAAATCATGTATTAAAAGAAAGGACTTTTTATACTTGGGAAAAAAACAAATAATCAACATAATTTTATTGGGCAATAAAAGAAAATTTTCAGCAACATATATATAATCCTACTCATAAGAAATTAAATTCATGATTTTTCACGAAATTTCAGACACATAAAAGTGGCATTAAAAACATCTACTTAACTTAGAATATTTAAATACTAACATAAGTCATAAGAAGTTTAACAGAACAAGTTTAGAAAAGGATTAAACGGTAGTGGTATTACATCCAGCCTATCGTTCCCCGATGTTTCTCAATACTTGCAATAATTTGGCATCCTGCTTTGAAGTAAGATGAGAAGAAATGACCACATGAAATGTGCCCTCAGTTGGGCCTAGAAAAATGTACTTGAAGTCCTTAGGTAGTGGCTTTGTCACGCCCCGAACGGCATCCCGCAGGGACCGTGACAGCCGCGAGCAATCCCCCGGATAGCTCCAGCGTTCTTACATACATGCTTACAGCGGAATAAAGCAGAATCTCGAGAGAATGAGCCAACTCTCATCATAATAAGGTTCTCGACAATCTTTCACCTTAATACATATATAACATGTTTGATACTTAACCAATGACTGATCTCATCGATCGAGTCACATTGACAGAACATGAACATAATCTTTTTCCCTCTGAGTCAGGTGGTCCTCCTGACTTTCTTCACCTGAGGCATCTGGAATGACACAATTTTAAAAACGTGAGTCAAAAAGACTCAGTAAGGGAAAACATAAGCTTAAAACATGCTCTTGACTTGTACTTGCATAATCATGAAAGAGAATAAACTTGATTCGTGATGCACATGCATGCTCATGGATATGCATATGCTCTTGCTTGAAGTTGGCCCCAGGCCCTTGAAAATATCTCTTTCGTGCTTGCTCGTGAAATCGTCCCTTGGCCCTTGAAAACCACTTATTCATACTTGTGCCACTCTTGGCCTTTTCATAATCATTTCATATCTCTTACTTATGGGCTCGCTCCATTTAACCCCTGAAGTCAGGGTTGAAAACATGCTCTTGACTTGTACTTGCATAATCATGAAAGAGAATAAACTTGATTCCTGATGCACATGCATGCTCATGGATATGCATATGCTCTTGCTTGAAGTTGGCCCCAGGCCCTTGAAAATATCTCTTTCGTGCTTGCTCGTGAAATCGGCCCTTGGCCCTTGAAAACCACTTATTCATACTTGTGCCACTCTTGGCCTTTTCATAATCATTTCATATCTTTTACTTATGGGCTCGCTCCATTTAACCCCTGAAGTCAGGGTTGTGCGTTCCCTTTGGAATCGTCCCCGAATTCCCTTGGAGACCTTACATACGGTCAGCTAGCGCACCTTCTCGCATTCGTCCTTTAGTGGCTAGACTTGACCCTTGGAGGCGCCACACCTTCTCGAGCAACGTTCCTCGGTGTGGTTTGCACAACCTCGTGGATTCACCCATCCTTCTCGCATTCGTCCTTCGGTATGGGAGTCCATCTTGATGGTACGGTACCGACCAGTGCCCCTTAACTTAACTTATCGTTTCATAAAAATTTTCATAGTCTTTCCATAAAATCATTGCATAAACATTCTTCTTGAAAAATTCATGCAATGCACATGTCATGTCATGCTCGATTAAAATCTCATGCTTGCTCATGAAACTATGCAGTGTGTCATTCCAGTTTTTTGAAAAAGGAACACTTACTGTCCACTTACAGTATCCACTTACAGTACTCCTCGCACTTATTGCACTTACACCAATCCACCCAAACTTAAGTTCGGTCTTCGCCTACAAGCGATACTGAAATGTTCAGTCATCCACATTCAACAAAACATACAAACGTATCATATACAGCTTTAGTTTCAGAATTCATATTTTAAATCATATGATTATATTATGTGGCCTTCCTTGTAAACAGCGTTAACTTTCATAAATCCAGGTGAAAACAGCAAGGATCATATATATCAAACAATTCCAATTATGTGAACTTCTAGGATATTTCAATTCGATCCTTTAACATCTTCTTTCATAGCCTTGATATCCAATATCAAATCTGTAACTTATTCAATCCTTATCGGAATGATCTGAAATTCGGTTTGAATTCTTTTATCTTTATTGCCCTTTGCTCTAACCTTGTGTTGGAAGGCAAACTATGCCGTCAAGGTCAACTTAAACCGAGCCTAATGATCTGCCAAGGTTGCATGCAACAATATACCCGAGCAAGTTGCTGTCTTTATTTTATTCGCCTCCGACTTGGATACAACCTTAGTACATTTATTCTATCTCGAAAGCATCAATGAATTCAATTCCTTTGCACCATAATCTTACACGGTTACAAGTAACAACACCACATTTCCACACTATGGCATATTTGCCCAAGCATGCACAAAACGTATTTTCAAACTATGGTCCATACTTTGACCTCCTCTTAGGCTTTCTCTCTTAAATACCTCTGGTGCATTATTGACATCCTAGGTCAAGATCCATCCATATATGCTTCTTAGATTCCAAAATCGATATTAATCCATCAAGGGACGACTAACAGGACCTTAACAACATCCAATGGTTTTCGACTTCCTTCATGTATAAACTTGTAAGGTTTATAAACTATAGAGCAATGGTGCCTTTCTTATCATCATATCCCAACTCTCCTAGCCCTTAATTCATCATGTAAACCCAATGGCATAAGGGCGGCAACCAACATTTCATATTAAGAATTCTACATCCAATCAGCAACCTATATCATGTTTAATTTCTATTCTCCTTGTTCCACACTTTTAATCTTCTCTTTATATGATCAAGGCTTCTTTAATCTTAAAATTCAATCTCATTCACTCATCGTATGTTTCGGCCAACCCTTGATCGATCTAATTAAATCATTAATCCCCACTTAACACCGCAGGGCCTTGTTAATCCTTCTCGGCTCTCACTTGGCTTGTGGCCTCCAAAGAATAGGTTTCCTTCTCTATACTATGAGTGTCCGAGAAAACATATCGACACGCTTCGGTTCTATAACCATTTAGGAAACCTATCGTGGAATTCACGAATAGAGATAATTAGGCGCTTAGCTTAATCTAACGGTATAATATAGTTGCCGGATTTTTCTTAATCCAATTTGAACTTCCTGTTCATCACTTGCATCACTTGACTTCGTACTTTCCATTCATCGGAATATTTCTGAATGGCAACTATATATATTTTCTTTTGATATATATATATATATATAAATATAATATATATATCAATATAATTCTTTTAATCATTAAATATTTTATTTAATATTTTCTTTAACTAATATTCAAAACTTAAGTTATTTAATTATTTAATATTTTTATTGCAATATAATATCTATGCACATATACTCCTAGGTATCTCGATTAGGGTTTAATCAACACTAACGAATTTAGGATTATCTTTAAATCTCCCATTATTACATGTGCTCCATAAAAGCTTACATTAACTATTAATAACTTTAATCACAATTAAATCTTGACTTGGACCTTAAACCTCAATTAATCCGAAATACTAACCCTAACTAGGGTTTCGAATATTTTCATTACATGCTCATGGTTCCTCAATATTTTTCCAATTAGCCAAAACCCCAATTTCATGTATCCAACCATAACAATTATTGTCACGCCCAGAACGCTAGCCCGAAGGGGGTTAATGACAGCCGCGAACATCCACTCAATGAATGTTCTAGCGTTTTCTCTTAATCATGCAGCGGATTTTTTTTTATTACATATACATAAACACCTACAACTGAGAGAGATGGGCCAAAGAGATTTACATAAACTTCAACTTACACAATTGACTACAACGGCAATAGTGAAAGCATCCAAATTACATGCTATGCCTGCATGGCTGAAGTACAAGTCATAAGGGATTCCAACAAAACCTTAATATGGACCAACTCATAACATATATGTAATACATCTTGAATCCTTATACACATAACATAGACATTCACAGGATGCCTGATAAGAGTTCTTAGTACTTCCTATGAACTCTTCAACTTCTGTTTCTGATAACCACGACTAAGATACTAGACATCAAAAACCTTGAACTCTACTAGTCCGAATAACCCATGACCACCACACAACGGAGGCTCATGACGACTCTTCAAAATTTCATCTAACCTTTAATGAAACAACAAAGAGAGACGAGGACGTTCCCATCGGTCCCTCTTCTAGATTTTCCCACCTGAATTGTTATCTGAAATGATACAATTTAAAACATCTGTGAGTCGAAAGACTCAGTAAGGAATTATAATTAAAACATGAGCTTTGAAATCATGGTTTGGAAATATGAACTTGAAATCGTGAGTTTGAAACCATGAACTTATTCTTTGAACTCATAATCTTGAACTTGAAATCATACACTTGCTTTTAAACTTGAAATCATCATGAACTCGATATCATAATGAACTTAAAATCATAAGCATGCACTTGACTTAAAATCATAAGCATGCGCTTAAACTTGAAATAATTACAAACTTGAACATAATGTAATTCAAGTACAACTTGAAATATCATGAGCTTTAACTTGAAATAATCACAAACTTGAACTTTAAATATCATGTATACGTATGTAATTCATGCATGATCATGAATCGTGATGCACGTGTATGCCTCATGATTGCATATGCACATGCACTTGCTCTTGAAAACATCTCTTATACTTATAAAGCTCTTTCTTTTGGAAAATCTTTTCCATTCTTATCCTATGGGCTACTTGAGCTCCATTTACCTCTGGCATCAGGGTTGTGCGTTCCCGTTGGAACTGTCCCCTATTTCCCTTGGGGACCTTACATATGGTCGAGCTAGCACACCTTCTCAATGTCCTTCAGTGGCTAGACACGACTCTTGGAGGTTCACACCTTCTTGCAAGCATCCTTCAGTGTGATTGCACATACCTCCTGGACTACCCATCCTTCTTGCAAGCATCCTTCGGTATGGGTGTCCTAGGTGACATCCATCCTTCACGTAAACGTCCTTCGGTATGGATGCACCTTCTTGACTTGGTACGGTACCGACCTACTTGGGTTCATTAACTTACTTGAAACTTAACGTAAAGTAGCATAAAAATGGTACTTTCATTTGCATAAAATTTCTCCTTCTTTCTTACGAGAAAAATAAATGCAATTGCAATTGCTCATGACGTGCTCATGTCATGCTTGATGATGAGTAATCAACTTATCATAAAATGCTTCTCTTTCTCTTTCCTTCTAGAAAATCATGCAAATGCTCTTGACGGGTCATGCTTGATGACAAATATCTCATAAAACTTCCTTGATCTCATAAAACTTTCATGTTTTCATTTACATAAAAACTTCTTTCATGCTTTCATACAAATACGTATACGATGTCATGCTTGTTGAGAAATAACTTGTCATACTTGGTTATGCTTGTTCATAAAAACATGCTGTGTATCATTCCAGTTTTGTAAAGCGTAAGTTGCTACTTACTATTTTCACTTACAAACGTAAGCTCCTCTTACCTTCGCTTGCTTGAGTGTTGAACGTCACGTTACCTACAATTGGATCATACCTTTGTTATTCATAGGTTTACTAAACGTATAGAGAGATCAATACATTACAATCATCCAAGGTATGACTTAAATCTTTCCAAGTCCTAGGCCTTCAATCTAGGATCCACTCAATATCAAGAGATAACTACAATGCATCTAAACACACTCTCTATTCCAGCTCTGAAATCTGCTTATGTAATTACCAGCCATCACAACAATCTTTTCAACGTTCTAACTTCCAACAACCCAAAACTCTAATCTCTTCATGACACAACCAACATTTAAGGCTAACTTAACATCTCATAACAGCAACCATTATTTGACATTCCTTCCACTTTTACAACTCCAACTCAAAGTTTATAACAAAACTATGATTCCATCTTCATCAAGCTATACTAGTGCATTTGCCCATTTCTTTTGGGCTTTTATCAAACAAGTAGGGTGTATCATTTGTTCTCTTGAACATCTTTCAGATCTAACCATATATCAAACACTTAGGGCTTGGTGGTTCTCAACAAGACTCATATGCATTACATCAACCAATAGATTCGGCCATACATGCTCAAAATAGATCTCAGCCCTCTTTTTGGCTTTTCATCAAACACCTAGGGTGCAGCAAGCAATTTCTCTCTCTCTCTTGAACATATTTCTTATTTTCAGATCTGATCATAACTCTCCATGGTTCCACATACAACCCCTACTACTCTTTAAAGCTCACTATTCTTTAAAGCTTACTAGATCTACATTTTCTTCAAATAACACATATGAACACAACACATACAAGGAGAAAACCAAACAAACTTCACAACCAACAACCATTAAAGGAAAGAAGAGAAAATGAGAGAAATGAATGATGGCTTGGTCGGCCAAGAAGGGCTGAAATCCCTTACCTTCTTCTCTCTCTTTCTTTCTCTTCTTCCTTTTCCTTCTTCTTTTCTTTCTCCTTCTTCTTCTTCTTCTTTTCGGGTGAGCTAGGGCAAAAATGATTTGTGGGAAAGGGGGGGGGGTTGCCTTATACGTAAAGGGCTTGGGGAAAAGACAAGGCTGCCCTCCCTTATTTCCCCTTTTTTCACATGAATTTCACCTCACGTATTTTCAATCCGTAAAATTTCGGAATGTAGTCTAATGTGTCGACACTATCACCCAAGGTGTCGACACTTACAACACATTTAGTAAGATGTGTCGACACCATCACTCAAGGTGTCGACACTTCCAACACTTAGCCAAAGTGGGAAAAATGTAAACTCTCGGGTTTCAGTTAGATGTGTCGACACCATCACTCAAGGTGTCGACACTTCCATCACTTGGTCAAAATTCACGGGAGTTCTGGAAAAAGGCGAACTCTCGGGTATCGGTCTAATGTGTCGACACTATGACCCAAGGTGTCGACACTTACAACACTTAGTAAAAATTCACTTTGGGCTCCAGAAAAAGGTAAACTTTCGGGTGTTAGTTTAATGTGTCAACACTATGCTCCAATGTGTCGACACTTACCTCAAAATCACAAATTCGATCATACATACACTTGCAATAATACGTACTTAAGAGGTCATAAACAATAACTTGACAGACCTAAAATCGGGGTCTCACAATTATAACCTATTTATCATAATTTATACTTAGGGTTCTTTTACTTTAACCATTCGGCCAACACTAGTTTTATGCATCTTTTAATCACAACTTCAACTCCAATGGTGATCCCATCCCCCATTCAACAATTTCACAACCTAGGATCTATAAATCAAAACACCAACACAATATATCATGCTCATAACATTCGGCCAACACATGTTTTCATCCAAATGATTAGATTTTCTTTTGTTTCCTTCAATTTGCATGCATCTAATACCTTACATAATTATCTACCATGCATTAGGTCATAAATCTTGCACAAATCATGGCCAATGTCCAGATCTAAACATGTACAAAATTATACATGAAGACCTAAGCATATAATATTCGGCCATACCTCAAAATGTCACATTTTTCATGCTAAAAATTATAACATGCATATCCTTTGCATTTATGACCTTACTAGCATGTATTAACTTCATATCTTCATCAAATACTCCCATCAACATATATCTACACTTTAGAAACTTCAACAACAATAGATCTAAGGAAATATCCAACTTACATTCGGCCAAACATAACATAAGTCTAGATCTAAACTTATCTAGCATACATTGTTCTCCTTTTGTATTTATGACCTATTTGCATGCATAACTCCATAGATCCGAACCTCTATCACATGTACATTGTTTTTTACATCATCAAGAACATATTTAAACACTTAGATCTAATATTAGAGAGTCCAACAACACAAGATCTAAGCATATAATTCGGCCAACATAATACTAAGCCAACAACATCACATTTGGTCTTACCTTGTTGACTATCCCAAGCTTGAATACCTAGAAAAATAAAAATGCCCTAGGTTAGAACTTATGAGAAACTTTAATCAAGAACACTCAATAGAATCAAGCCTACCTCTACCTTCACCAAACTTTTACCAAATCTCTTCCTTCTTCCAACTTTCGGTTCACCCTCCTTAGAGTAGTTCCAAGCTTGATTTGAGGTGCTAAGGTGGGTTTTATGGTGGGGGAAAAATATGGTAAGCTTGAATGATTTAGTTCTAAGGAGATGAACTAAACTTCTTCAAGAGAAAGGTGGCTAATGGGTAGGGTTTTCAAAAGAAGAAAATGGTGTTGCACAAGGAGAGATTTCGGTCACCACAAAGAGAGATCTAACTTGAGCTTTTGGAGTGTGATTTAGAATGTAAAAAGGAAAAGAGCAAGACTTGAGCTTAGATGGGTGGTTCGGTCAAGAGAGGAAAATGAGAGGGTTGAGAGCAATTGCAATATTCGGCCAAGTGAGGGAGAAATTGAAAGTGAAGTGAAATGCTAAGTGTGAATTGAGGCAATTGAATCTCCCAAGGAGAGTTATGGCTATGACACATGACAAGGACAAGGTTGAATGACAAGAGAGAAAGTTTGAAGAAAATGGGGGATGGATGTGGTGAGATGGTCGGCCAAGCATGGCTTCCTCTTCTCTCTTTTCTTTTCACTTTTTCCTCACATCAATTCTTGTTCCCTAAAGCTATGTCCTTGCATTAAATCTCCTCTCCTCTCTCACTTTGATCTTTACGTAAACTCCACCCCATGGCTTGATCTCCTTTTATTTTTTTCTCTCTTTTCTCTTCCAATGTGTTGTCTTGTCAATTAATGCTCTCTTTTCACATCTCACAACTTCACATGGCCTACTCTCCTTTCTCACTTTTCATTCCTACGTAAAACACCCCATAGCTTGATCTCCCTTTGCTTTTTCTCTTCTTTTCTCTTCCCATGTGTTGTCTTGTCAATTAATGGTTCTCTTACACATCTTACAACTTCACATGGGCAATTAGCTTTTTGCTTTTCAATTCACTTCATGCTCTTTACGTAAAAGTCATCTTCCATTTTGTTGTTTGGTTGAATTCCAACCAACTTAGTTACTCTCACATTTGAAATGCAACTTACCTTCAACTTAGTTACTATTCTAACTAACTTATCTCCTACAAGCTCTCTAGCTTATCTTATCGTCTAATAAGCATGATCTCTTATCTTAAGATAATGGCTCTAACCTATCTCTATAATAGCCACAATGACTTATCATCTAAAAGGTTTCCTAACTTATCATCATGCTTGCTTATCACTATGATAAGCAAGTGTGCTTATCATTTTAATCTCTCTTAAACCTTATCACATGCTTAATAACTTATCATTTAATATTCTAATGACAATTCAACTTAGTAATCTAGGCCACATAGTAATAATATATGCCACATATTAATGACAAAATATTCAATAAATTCTCAAAAGAAATTCATGATTTTATCCATTAATTATTTTCGGCCTATATAAAGAAATCTTTAATCATAATTTAATTCATGGATCATGAAGTATACTAGGCAAATGGAAAATATAAATAAATAAGAGAGAAACTCACCTAGCAAGTTTCAGCTCCTAGGAAAATATAATTTAAACTTTGCACAAAACTTCCCAAAATGACAAGAAAATTATTTAGCAAAATTTCATGAAATAAAATCCCATATTGATTGATGTACCTTGACATAAAGCTTAGGCCATACATTGGCCAAAAATATGGCTCCATAATAAAATAAAAGCTAATATATAAGAAATAGCATAAGAAATAATCGGGGTCTCACAGGCTTCAACTCTAGTGTAGGGACTTCTTCTTCTGATGACTTCATGACTTTCGGTAAGTCAAGGGCTTTAAAGACTAGCTTACGACAACTACTTGTGTAGCATCTGATAATTGAAGTGAACCATATGTCTCTGTCAATGCTCCTGACGAAGGAACTGTCTCATCAAAAGCCTCAGATTGCTCGAGAGAGTCATCCTCAAATGCACACTCAGAATCAAGTACCAATAACATCTCTGAAATATCGAAGTCTTCTATCATATCAACTGCATGTGCTTTTGAGTCATCACAACCACTCAGCATCTTGTAGTCATTGAGCACGTTCATCTCCAATGTCATATTCCCGAATGTGAGCTTCAATACTCCACTTCGATAATTTATCAATGCATTGGAGTTAGCAGGGAACAAACGTCCAAGAATGACAGGTGCCTAGTAAATAGTGGAGACTCCCTGCGACATATCCATAACTACAAAGTCCACTGGATACTAAAATTTGTCCACATGAACCAATACATCTTCAATAAAACCCCGTGGTACCTTGACCGATCTAAGTCTTTTAGGTGCTGGTAAGGACTCTCAGAATTCATCCCGTGGAATTGGAGTATCACTGACATCATCTCATGCTTAATCGTAAAATTAGGTGCATCATTAGGTAAAACAATGAATGATGATGTAGTGGTCTGTGTGGGTTGCAAAAAATCTTTAAGAGTGCATGGTGCAGGTGCAGGTGCAACCATAGCTTCTTTAAAATTATCTTCCACAAAACAATTGTATAAATCAATTTCAGTATCCTCACTTATTAAGGAGATAGAAGAACTATCCGACTCTGTGTTGTGAATATCTATAATAGTACTATGTGTAATTCTGTATAATCTATTTGAAACATCTCTGACCCAAGGCATTAGACATCAGTCCAAATAGAAGAGCCTCACCAGTACAGTAGAAAACAAATAAAGGTGCAACACAGATAAAGTAACTCAAAGGTATGAGAGTTTTTATTTATTTATTCACGATATAAGGAGAATTAAAATAAAGGAAAATCACAAGTTTGACACTAAGTCTAATAATTCTCCGTCAACGACGCCAAAAACTTGACTCACTCTAAAATGAGCAGCACAAAGGCTATCCCAATTATAAGAGTTATGTCGTGCAATAATTGGTCAGGCCATATAATCTCCTCAGGAAAAAAGACTAATTTCAAACTCGCTTAAAAACAAAGAGAATATAAAAGCGTTTACTGAATACAGTTTAAATTATTTTTGGATTTTCGGAGTTCGTAACGAAACTAAAACAACACAAAACTTAACTACGAATATAACATGCATTAAAGTAAATGACGAAAAATAAATAAAAATAAATAAATAAAGGAAAGTAAATGACAGAAAATAAATGACGGAAAGCAAATGATAATAATTAAAAGACAATAAGTAATTGACAAGAAAAAAATAGAGAGCACAAGATTCTTGAATTAAATAATAAGGATAAATGCAAAATTGGTCCATGTGCTTTACGCGAAAATCGAATTGGTCCTTGTGATATGAAAAGCATAAATTTAGTCCCCATGCTCTCTACTGCGTTTACCGTTAGTCCCTCCAACTCATTCCATTAGCTTATTAGATGGAAAGGACTCCAAGCCCTCGCGCCATTTTATCTCTCCAGGTTAGCTCAAGTCCCCTTGAGTACTCAAGTCCACTTAAGTGAACCCTAACCACAAGCATAGCAGACATTTCGTTCTTCCTCACAAGATCTACCTCAAATTCTCTCATTTCCTTCTTCGCAAAACCTTTCGCAAGATCTACCTCATTATTTTCTCTAAACCTCTAACTCTCTTTATAGCCGAGTAAAATGAGTTGGGATACTCCCTCTCCTCTATTAAAATCCTTGGTAAAATGGTAGAGTTAAATATTAGAGTTAAAACTATGTCTAGGGTTAAATGATTATGACAAGTTTACAAGGTGAAGCAATTTCACCTATTGGTTTTGGGGGGCAAAATTGGCAGATTTTGCCAAGTGTCATAAAGGCTCCTTAATCCTCATTAATTAGCCCTCATTTAGGTGAAAAGCTCACTTATTTGGCCGACCATAGCAAATTAGCCTAAGTAACAATTATTCACGTAGCCTAGAAAATATTTAGAACATTTAAACTTAGGATATCAAATCATGTATTAAAAGAAAGGACTTTTTATACTTGGGAAAAAAACAAATAATCAACATAATTTTATTGGGCAATAAAAGAAAATTTTCAGCAACATATATATAATCCTACTCATAAGAAATTAAATTCATGATTTTTCACGAAATTTCAGACACATAAAAGTGGCATTAAAAACATCTACTTAACTTAGAATATTTAAATACTAACATAAGTCATAAGAAGTTTAACAGAACAAGTTTAGAAAAGGATTAAACGGTAGTGGTATTACATCCAGCCTATCGTTCCCCGATGTTTCTCAATACTTGCAATAATTTGGCATCCTGCTTTGAAGTAAGATGAGAAGAAATGACCACATGAAATGTGCCCTCAGTTGGGCCTAGAAAAATGTACTTGAAGTCCTTAGGTAGTGGCTTTGTCACGCCCCGAACGGCATCCCGCAGGGACCGTGACAGCCGCGAGCAATCCCCCGGATAGCTCCAGCGTTCTTACATACATGCTTACAGCGGAATAAAGCAGAATCTCGAGAGAATGAGCCAACTCTCATCATAATAAGGTTCTCGACAATCTTTCACCTTAATACATATATAACATGTTTGATACTTAACCAATGACTGATCTCATCGATCGAGTCACATTGACAGAACATGAACATAATCTTTTTCCCTCTGAGTCAGGTGGTCCTCCTGACTTTCTTCACCTGAGGCATCTGGAATGACACAATTTTAAAAACGTGAGTCAAAAAGACTCAGTAAGGGAAAACATAAGCTTAAAACATGCTCTTGACTTGTACTTGCATAATCATGAAAGAGAATAAACTTGATTCGTGATGCACATGCATGCTCATGGATATGCATATGCTCTTGCTTGAAGTTGGCCCCAGGCCCTTGAAAATATCTCTTTCGTGCTTGCTCGTGAAATCGTCCCTTGGCCCTTGAAAACCACTTATTCATACTTGTGCCACTCTTGGCCTTTTCATAATCATTTCATATCTCTTACTTATGGGCTCGCTCCATTTAACCCCTGAAGTCAGGGTTGAAAACATGCTCTTGACTTGTACTTGCATAATCATGAAAGAGAATAAACTTGATTCCTGATGCACATGCATGCTCATGGATATGCATATGCTCTTGCTTGAAGTTGGCCCCAGGCCCTTGAAAATATCTCTTTCGTGCTTGCTCGTGAAATCGGCCCTTGGCCCTTGAAAACCACTTATTCATACTTGTGCCACTCTTGGCCTTTTCATAATCATTTCATATCTTTTACTTATGGGCTCGCTCCATTTAACCCCTGAAGTCAGGGTTGTGCGTTCCCTTTGGAATCGTCCCCGAATTCCCTTGGAGACCTTACATACGGTCAGCTAGCGCACCTTCTCGCATTCGTCCTTTAGTGGCTAGACTTGACCCTTGGAGGCGCCACACCTTCTCGAGCAACGTTCCTCGGTGTGGTTTGCACAACCTCGTGGATTCACCCATCCTTCTCGCATTCGTCCTTCGGTATGGGAGTCCATCTTGATGGTACGGTACCGACCAGTGCCCCTTAACTTAACTTATCGTTTCATAAAAATTTTCATAGTCTTTCCATAAAATCATTGCATAAACATTCTTCTTGAAAAATTCATGCAATGCACATGTCATGTCATGCTCGATTAAAATCTCATGCTTGCTCATGAAACTATGCAGTGTGTCATTCCAGTTTTTTGAAAAAGGAACACTTACTGTCCACTTACAGTATCCACTTACAGTACTCCTCGCACTTATTGCACTTACACCAATCCACCCAAACTTAAGTTCGGTCTTCGCCTACAAGCGATACTGAAATGTTCAGTCATCCACATTCAACAAAACATACAAACGTATCATATACAGCTTTAGTTTCAGAATTCATATTTTAAATCATATGATTATATTATGTGGCCTTCCTTGTAAACAGCGTTAACTTTCATAAATCCAGGTGAAAACAGCAAGGATCATATATATCAAACAATTCCAATTATGTGAACTTCTAGGATATTTCAATTCGATCCTTTAACATCTTCTTTCATAGCCTTGATATCCAATATCAAATCTGTAACTTATTCAATCCTTATCGGAATGATCTGAAATTCGGTTTGAATTCTTTTATCTTTATTGCCCTTTGCTCTAACCTTGTGTTGGAAGGCAAACTATGCCGTCAAGGTCAACTTAAACCGAGCCTAATGATCTGCCAAGGTTGCATGCAACAATATACCCGAGCAAGTTGCTGTCTTTATTTTATTCGCCTCCGACTTGGATACAACCTTAGTACATTTATTCTATCTCGAAAGCATCAATGAATTCAATTCCTTTGCACCATAATCTTACACGGTTACAAGTAACAACACCACATTTCCACACTATGGCATATTTGCCCAAGCATGCACAAAACGTATTTTCAAACTATGGTCCATACTTTGACCTCCTCTTAGGCTTTCTCTCTTAAATACCTCTGGTGCATTATTGACATCCTAGGTCAAGATCCATCCATATATGCTTCTTAGATTCCAAAATCGATATTAATCCATCAAGGGACGACTAACAGGACCTTAACAACATCCAATGGTTTTCGACTTCCTTCATGTATAAACTTGTAAGGTTTATAAACTATAGAGCAATGGTGCCTTTCTTATCATCATATCCCAACTCTCCTAGCCCTTAATTCATCATGTAAACCCAATGGCATAAGGGCGGCAACCAACATTTCATATTAAGAATTCTACATCCAATCAGCAACCTATATCATGTTTAATTTCTATTCTCCTTGTTCCACACTTTTAATCTTCTCTTTATATGATCAAGGCTTCTTTAATCTTAAAATTCAATCTCATTCACTCATCGTATGTTTCGGCCAACCCTTGATCGATCTAATTAAATCATTAATCCCCACTTAACACCGCAGGGCCTTGTTAATCCTTCTCGGCTCTCACTTGGCTTGTGGCCTCCAAAGAATAGGTTTCCTTCTCTATACTATGAGTGTCCGAGAAAACATATCGACACGCTTCGGTTCTATAACCATTTAGGAAACCTATCGTGGAATTCACGAATAGAGATAATTAGGCGCTTAGCTTAATCTAACGGTATAATATAGTTGCCGGATTTTTCTTAATCCAATTTGAACTTCCTGTTCATCACTTGCATCACTTGACTTCGTACTTTCCATTCATCGGAATATTTCTGAATGGCAACTATATATATTTTCTTTTGATATATATATATATATATAAATATAATATATATATCAATATAATTCTTTTAATCATTAAATATTTTATTTAATATTTTCTTTAACTAATATTCAAAACTTAAGTTATTTAATTATTTAATATTTTTATTGCAATATAATATCTATGCACATATACTCCTAGGTATCTCGATTAGGGTTTAATCAACACTAACGAATTTAGGATTATCTTTAAATCTCCCATTATTACATGTGCTCCATAAAAGCTTACATTAACTATTAATAACTTTAATCACAATTAAATCTTGACTTGGACCTTAAACCTCAATTAATCCGAAATACTAACCCTAACTAGGGTTTCGAATATTTTCATTACATGCTCATGGTTCCTCAATATTTTTCCAATTAGCCAAAACCCCAATTTCATGTATCCAACCATAACAATTATTGTCACGCCCAGAACGCTAGCCCGAAGGGGGTTAATGACAGCCGCGAACATCCACTCAATGAATGTTCTAGCGTTTTCTCTTAATCATGCAGCGGATTTTTTTTTATTACATATACATAAACACCTACAACTGAGAGAGATGGGCCAAAGAGATTTACATAAACTTCAACTTACACAATTGACTACAACGGCAATAGTGAAAGCATCCAAATTACATGCTATGCCTGCATGGCTGAAGTACAAGTCATAAGGGATTCCAACAAAACCTTAATATGGACCAACTCATAACATATATGTAATACATCTTGAATCCTTATACACATAACATAGACATTCACAGGATGCCTGATAAGAGTTCTTAGTACTTCCTATGAACTCTTCAACTTCTGTTTCTGATAACCACGACTAAGATACTAGACATCAAAAACCTTGAACTCTACTAGTCCGAATAACCCATGACCACCACACAACGGAGGCTCATGACGACTCTTCAAAATTTCATCTAACCTTTAATGAAACAACAAAGAGAGACGAGGACGTTCCCATCGGTCCCTCTTCTAGATTTTCCCACCTGAATTGTTATCTGAAATGATACAATTTAAAACATCTGTGAGTCGAAAGACTCAGTAAGGAATTATAATTAAAACATGAGCTTTGAAATCATGGTTTGGAAATATGAACTTGAAATCGTGAGTTTGAAACCATGAACTTATTCTTTGAACTCATAATCTTGAACTTGAAATCATACACTTGCTTTTAAACTTGAAATCATCATGAACTCGATATCATAATGAACTTAAAATCATAAGCATGCACTTGACTTAAAATCATAAGCATGCGCTTAAACTTGAAATAATTACAAACTTGAACATAATGTAATTCAAGTACAACTTGAAATATCATGAGCTTTAACTTGAAATAATCACAAACTTGAACTTTAAATATCATGTATACGTATGTAATTCATGCATGATCATGAATCGTGATGCACGTGTATGCCTCATGATTGCATATGCACATGCACTTGCTCTTGAAAACATCTCTTATACTTATAAAGCTCTTTCTTTTGGAAAATCTTTTCCATTCTTATCCTATGGGCTACTTGAGCTCCATTTACCTCTAGCATCAGGGTTGTGCGTTCCCGTTGGAACTGTCCCCTATTTCCCTTGGGGACCTTACATATGGTCGAGCTAGCACACCTTCTCAATGTCCTTCAGTGGCTAGACACGACTCTTGGAGGTTCACACCTTCTTGCAAGCATCCTTCAGTGTGATTGCACATACCTCCTGGACTACCCATCCTTCTTGCAAGCATCCTTCGGTATGGGTGTCCTAGGTGACATCCATCCTTCACGTAAACGTCCTTCGGTATGGATGCACCTTCTTGACTTGGTACGGTACCGACCTACTTGGGTTCATTAACTTACTTGAAACTTAACGTAAAGTAGCATAAAAATGGTACTTTCATTTGCATAAAATTTCTCCTTCTTTCTTACGAGAAAAATAAATGCAATTGCAATTGCTCATGACGTGCTCATGTCATGCTTGATGATGAGTAATCAACTTATCATAAAATGCTTCTCTTTCTCTTTCCTTCTAGAAAATCATGCAAATGCTCTTGACGGGTCATGCTTGATGACAAATATCTCATAAAACTTCCTTGATCTCATAAAACTTTCATGTTTTCATTTACATAAAAACTTCTTTCATGCTTTCATACAAATACGTATACGATGTCATGCTTGTTGAGAAATAACTTGTCATACTTGGTTATGCTTGTTCATAAAAACATGCTGTGTATCATTCCAGTTTTGTAAAGCGTAAGTTGCTACTTACTATTTTCACTTACAAACGTAAGCTCCTCTTACCTTCGCTTGCTTGAGTGTTGAACGTCACGTTACCTACAATTGGATCATACCTTTGTTATTCATAGGTTTACTAAACGTATAGAGAGATCAATACATTACAATCATCCAAGGTATGACTTAAATCTTTCCAAGTCCTAGGCCTTCAATCTAGGATCCACTCAATATCAAGAGATAACTACAATGCATCTAAACACACTCTCTATTCCAGCTCTGAAATCTGCTTATGTAATTACCAGCCATCACAACAATCTTTTCAACGTTCTAACTTCCAACAACCCAAAACTCTAATCTCTTCATGACACAACCAACATTTAAGGCTAACTTAACATCTCATAACAGCAACCATTATTTGACATTCCTTCCACTTTTACAACTCCAACTCAAAGTTTATAACAAAACTATGATTCCATCTTCATCAAGCTATACTAGTGCATTTGCCCATTTCTTTTGGGCTTTTATCAAACAAGTAGGGTGTATCATTTGTTCTCTTGAACATCTTTCAGATCTAACCATATATCAAACACTTAGGGCTTGGTGGTTCTCAACAAGACTCATATGCATTACATCAACCAATAGATTCGGCCATACATGCTCAAAATAGATCTCAGCCTTCTTTTTGGCTTTTCATCAAACACCTAGGGTGCAGCAAGCAATTTCTCTCTCTCTCTTGAACATATTTCTTATTTTCAGATCTGATCATAACTCTCCATGGTTCCACATACAACCCCTACTACTCTTTAAAGCTCACTATTCTTTAAAGCTTACTAGATCTACATTTTCTTCAAATAACACATATGAACACAACACATACAAGGAGAAAACCAAACAAACTTCACAACCAACAACCATTAAAGGAAAGAAGAGAAAATGAGAGAAATGAATGATGGCTTGGTCGGCCAAGAAGGGCTGAAATCCCTTACCTTCTTCTCTCTCTTTCTTTCTCTTCTTCCTTTTCCTTCTTCTTTTCTTTCTCCTTCTTCTTCTTCTTCTTTTCGGGTGAGCTAGGGCAAAAATGATTTGTGGGAAAGGGGGGGGGGTTGCCTTATACGTAAAGGGCTTGGGGAAAAGACAAGGCTGCCCTCCCTTATTTCCCCTTTTTTCACATGAATTTCACCTCACGTATTTTCAATCCGTAAAATTTCGGAATGTAGTCTAATGTGTCGACACTATCACCCAAGGTGTCGACACTTACAACACATTTAGTAAGATGTGTCGACACCATCACTCAAGGTGTCGACACTTCCAACACTTAGCCAAAGTGGGAAAAATGTAAACTCTCGGGTTTCAGTTAGATGTGTCGACACCATCACTCAAGGTGTCGACACTTCCATCACTTGGTCAAAATTCACGGGAGTTCTGGAAAAAGGCGAACTCTCGGGTATCGGTCTAATGTGTCGACACTATGACCCAAGGTGTCGACACTTACAACACTTAGTAAAAATTCACTTTGGGCTCCAGAAAAAGGTAAACTTTCGGGTGTTAGTTTAATGTGTCAACACTATGCTCCAATGTGTCGACACTTACCTCAAAATCACAAATTCGATCATACATACACTTGCAATAATACGTACTTAAGAGGTCATAAACAATAACTTGACAGACCTAAAATCGGGGTCTCACAATTATAACCTATTTATCATAATTTATACTTAGGGTTCTTTTACTTTAACCATTCGGCCAACACTAGTTTTATGCATCTTTTAATCACAACTTCAACTCCAATGGTGATCCCATCCCCCATTCAACAATTTCACAACCTAGGATCTATAAATCAAAACACCAACACAATATATCATGCTCATAACATTCGGCCAACACATGTTTTCATCCAAATGATTAGATTTTCTTTTGTTTCCTTCAATTTGCATGCATCTAATACCTTACATAATTATCTACCATGCATTAGGTCATAAATCTTGCACAAATCATGGCCAATGTCCAGATCTAAACATGTACAAAATTATACATGAAGACCTAAGCATATAATATTCGGCCATACCTCAAAATGTCACATTTTTCATGCTAAAAATTATAACATGCATATCCTTTGCATTTATGACCTTACTAGCATGTATTAACTTCATATCTTCATCAAATACTCCCATCAACATATATCTACACTTTAGAAACTTCAACAACAATAGATCTAAGGAAATATCCAACTTACATTCGGCCAAACATAACATAAGTCTAGATCTAAACTTATCTAGCATACATTGTTCTCCTTTTGTATTTATGACCTATTTGCATGCATAACTCCATAGATCCGAACCTCTATCACATGTACATTGTTTTTTACATCATCAAGAACATATTTAAACACTTAGATCTAATATTAGAGAGTCCAACAACACAAGATCTAAGCATATAATTCGGCCAACATAATACTAAGCCAACAACATCACATTTGGTCTTACCTTGTTGACTATCCCAAGCTTGAATACCTAGAAAAATAAAAATGCCCTAGGTTAGAACTTATGAGAAACTTTAATCAAGAACACTCAATAGAATCAAGCCTACCTCTACCTTCACCAAACTTTTACCAAATCTCTTCCTTCTTCCAACTTTCGGTTCACCCTCCTTAGAGTAGTTCCAAGCTTGATTTGAGGTGCTAAGGTGGGTTTTATGGTGGGGGAAAAATATGGTAAGCTTGAATGATTTAGTTCTAAGGAGATGAACTAAACTTCTTCAAGAGAAAGGTGGCTAATGGGTAGGGTTTTCAAAAGAAGAAAATGGTGTTGCACAAGGAGAGATTTCGGTCACCACAAAGAGAGATCTAACTTGAGCTTTTGGAGTGTGATTTAGAATGTAAAAAGGAAAAGAGCAAGACTTGAGCTTAGATGGGTGGTTCGGTCAAGAGAGGAAAATGAGAGGGTTGAGAGCAATTGCAATATTCGGCCAAGTGAGGGAGAAATTGAAAGTGAAGTGAAATGCTAAGTGTGAATTGAGGCAATTGAATCTCCCAAGGAGAGTTATGGCTATGACACATGACAAGGACAAGGTTGAATGACAAGAGAGAAAGTTTGAAGAAAATGGGGGATGGATGTGGTGAGATGGTCGGCCAAGCATGGCTTCCTCTTCTCTCTTTTCTTTTCACTTTTTCCTCACATCAATTCTTGTTCCCTAAAGCTATGTCCTTGCATTAAATCTCCTCTCCTCTCTCACTTTGATCTTTACGTAAACTCCACCCCATGGCTTGATCTCCTTTTATTTTTTTCTCTCTTTTCTCTTCCAATGTGTTGTCTTGTCAATTAATGCTCTCTTTTCACATCTCACAACTTCACATGGCCTACTCTCCTTTCTCACTTTTCATTCCTACGTAAAACACCCCATAGCTTGATCTCCCTTTGCTTTTTCTCTTCTTTTCTCTTCCCATGTGTTGTCTTGTCAATTAATGGTTCTCTTACACATCTTACAACTTCACATGGGCAATTAGCTTTTTGCTTTTCAATTCACTTCATGCTCTTTACGTAAAAGTCATCTTCCATTTTGTTGTTTGGTTGAATTCCAACCAACTTAGTTACTCTCACATTTGAAATGCAACTTACCTTCAACTTAGTTACTATTCTAACTAACTTATCTCCTACAAGCTCTCTAGCTTATCTTATCGTCTAATAAGCATGATCTCTTATCTTAAGATAATGGCTCTAACCTATCTCTATAATAGCCACAATGACTTATCATCTAAAAGGTTTCCTAACTTATCATCATGCTTGCTTATCACTATGATAAGCAAGTGTGCTTATCATTTTAATCTCTCTTAAACCTTATCACATGCTTAATAACTTATCATTTAATATTCTAATGACAATTCAACTTAGTAATCTAGGCCACATAGTAATAATATATGCCACATATTAATGACAAAATATTCAATAAATTCTCAAAAGAAATTCATGATTTTATCCATTAATTATTTTCGGCCTATATAAAGAAATCTTTAATCATAATTTAATTCATGGATCATGAAGTATACTAGGCAAATGGAAAATATAAATAAATAAGAGAGAAACTCACCTAGCAAGTTTCAGCTCCTAGGAAAATATAATTTAAACTTTGCACAAAACTTCCCAAAATGACAAGAAAATTATTTAGCAAAATTTCATGAAATAAAATCCCATATTGATTGATGTACCTTGACATAAAGCTTAGGCCATACATTGGCCAAAAATATGGCTCCATAATAAAATAAAAGCTAATATATAAGAAATAGCATAAGAAATAATCGGGGTCTCACAGGCTTCAACTCTAGTGTAGGGACTTCTTCTTCTGATGACTTCATGACTTTCGGTAAGTCAAGGGCTTTAAAGACTAGCTTACGACAACTACTTGTGTAGCATCTGATAATTGAAGTGAACCATATGTCTCTGTCAATGCTCCTGACGAAGGAACTGTCTCATCAAAAGCCTCAGATTGCTCGAGAGAGTCATCCTCAAATGCACACTCAGAATCAAGTACCAATAACATCTCTGAAATATCGAAGTCTTCTATCATATCAACTGCATGTGCTTTTGAGTCATCACAACCACTCAGCATCTTGTAGTCATTGAGCACGTTCATCTCCAATGTCATATTCCCGAATGTGAGCTTCAATACTCCACTTCGATAATTTATCAATGCATTGGAGTTAGCAGGGAACAAACGTCCAAGAATGACAGGTGCCTAGTAAATAGTGGAGACTCCCTGCGACATATCCATAACTACAAAGTCCACTGGATACTAAAATTTGTCCACATGAACCAATACATCTTCAATAAAACCCCGTGGTACCTTGACCGATCTAAGTCTTTTAGGTGCTGGTAAGGACTCTCAGAATTCATCCCGTGGAATTGGAGTATCACTGACATCATCTCATGCTTAATCGTAAAATTAGGTGCATCATTAGGTAAAACAATGAATGATGATGTAGTGGTCTGTGTGGGTTGCAAAAAATCTTTAAGAGTGCATGGTGCAGGTGCAGGTGCAACCATAGCTTCTTTAAAATTATCTTCCACAAAACAATTGTATAAATCAATTTCAGTATCCTCACTTATTAAGGAGATAGAAGAACTATCCGACTCTGTGTTGTGAATATCTATAATAGTACTATGTGTAATTCTGTATAATCTATTTGAAACATCTCTGACCCAAGGCATTAGACATCAGTCCAAATAGAAGAGCCTCACCAGTACAGTAGAAAACAAATAAAGGTGCAACACAGATAAAGTAACTCAAAGGTATGAGAGTTTTTATTTATTTATTCACGATATAAGGAGAATTAAAATAAAGGAAAATCACAAGTTTGACACTAAGTCTAATAATTCTCCGTCAACGACGCCAAAAACTTGACTCACTCTAAAATGAGCAGCACAAAGGCTATCCCAATTATAAGAGTTATGTCGTGCAATAATTGGTCAGGCCATATAATCTCCTCAGGAAAAAAGACTAATTTCAAACTCGCTTAAAAACAAAGAGAATATAAAAGCGTTTACTGAATACAGTTTAAATTATTTTTGGATTTTCGGAGTTCGTAACGAAACTAAAACAACACAAAACTTAACTACGAATATAACATGCATTAAAGTAAATGACGAAAAATAAATAAAAATAAATAAATAAAGGAAAGTAAATGACAGAAAATAAATGACGGAAAGCAAATGATAATAATTAAAAGACAATAAGTAATTGACAAGAAAAAAATAGAGAGCACAAGATTCTTGAATTAAATAATAAGGATAAATGCAAAATTGGTCCATGTGCTTTACGCGAAAATCGAATTGGTCCTTGTGATATGAAAAGCATAAATTTAGTCCCCATGCTCTCTACTGCGTTTACCGTTAGTCCCTCCAACTCATTCCATTAGCTTATTAGATGGAAAGGACTCCAAGCCCTCGCGCCATTTTATCTCTCCAGGTTAGCTCAAGTCCCCTTGAGTACTCAAGTCCACTTAAGTGAACCCTAACCACAAGCATAGCAGACATTTCGTTCTTCCTCACAAGATCTACCTCAAATTCTCTCATTTCCTTCTTCGCAAAACCTTTCGCAAGATCTACCTCATTATTTTCTCTAAACGTTTGCCCTAACCTTAATTTCATTTTCTCTAAACGTTTGCCCTAACCTTAATTTGTTCACACTCTAGTAGTCACTCTTCTCCTCCACAAGACCTACCTCATTATTTCTCACATTTCCTTTTTGAACTTCCTCCTGTTTCAACTTATGCCATGTCGTGAAGCTGCACTGCCTTTGTGAAAAATCTTGTGCTACTCATAGACCAAAGGTGTGCATTTAAACTTTGTTTCTCATCTTGAATCTCCATGCAAAAATGGACTCAACTAGGTCTGCCTCGTTTGATTTGGGTGGGGAGGCCAATTTCTACAACTTTGGCATTCAAGCATCTATGAGGACTTCTTGGACGGAGAAAAATCCTGGAAGGTGCTTCTTCGGATGTCCAAGATACGATACAAATTCAGTAAGTGTATGTGTTTGGTAAAATGTCAAACTGAAACTATCTGATCCATTATCATTTTTCATTGTGATGATTGTTATACAGATGCCACCAGCGTGTGCGTATTTTTCTTGGAGTTTTTTCCTGGTTTAATGGGAAGAATCAAGATGCTGGAGGCTGAAGTCCAGAAGCAAAGATAGAAGGAAAAAAGACCAAAGATTGGTCTGGATGTTTCATGGGTGTTGGGATTGGATGCAATTCACGTGGCACTGTGGTTTTCGATTGAGTGTGGGTATATGCTATGTCTCATGAACCACGTGTTTGGGTATTTTGCGTCTGTAAATCGAGTATGCTATGTCTCAAATGGCATGTTTTTGACTATTTTGTGTTTGTGTAATGGTTAGTTTTATATGTTGGTTTAATGTGAGGTTCAAGTTGGTTGACTTATGGTTAGCTAAATGAATGTGTTCTCTTTCTAGCAGCATTTGTACAGTAAACCGATAAAATGGTCCCCATCTTCTGGTAGCATTGTCTCTTAAAAAGCATGGACGTTCCTCAAAAAGCGTATAAAGAACTTCCTGAATGGCAGACCGTACAAAACCATGCAACATACAAACAAAAGCATGGGAAGAAGTTCATGAAATGCATATCATTTTTCCATTGTCTTGGCCATAAAAGGCCATGAATATAACATAATATTTGAACCCTTATTGGGTTATACCAGAGCATACATAAGTGTTTCCAAATAAAGGGTTCACGGTGTAAGTTACAATAACCAACTAAATAGTACATCACTTTCCCAAAAAAAAAACAACCAATAGGTCCAATCTAAACTGAGGTAGCTGCTTCCACAATCTTGCATTGTGCTTCAAAAAACAGAACCAAAAAATTGCAGCCAAGGCAACATCCAACAGCTTCCAACTACTTTCAAAGTGACTACCATATATCTGCAAAACAAACAACAGATTTCAAAAATTAAACACCATTACTGTGCGCAATGACTAAACAGAACTCAACTAAGTAGAATAATACATCCTACCCAAGTCCATCTAAGAAGCCAACAAAATGATTCAAACTGATTCAAAATACTTCAAAAAAAATCCATCCCAAAATTGCAAAATAGAAACCGAATGCACCTCTTAATGAAACTGCTATATATGTAACTTTCATCAAATTAATTACCATCATAAAACATAACCATGTAAATTCAATTATACTCAATCATGGATTTTGTGTAGGCCTTTTTGGAGGCATGTTCTTCCTGCTGCTGCTTGATGTGTGCTGTGCAGGAGAAGGTTCAGCTATCCCCATGGATGGTTGTGCAGACATTGCATGTGGCCTCTCCACTGATGGTTGAGCAGAAGCGCGTGGTGTCTCCAAAGGAGGCTAAGAAGGACGTGCTGCCTGAGACTCCAGTGAAGTTCCACCATTCTACAATCACACAAAATATGAGATCAAACTTTAGTGTAAAATACATGCTTCAATAACAATTAACCTTTTATCCTGTCACACTTTCAGGAGCCCTTCTCCTTGCAATTCAAGGTCTGTCAGGTGCTCTTCTCACTTGTGGTGCCAATATGATATCATCATCTTCTTTCGGCCACTCGTGATGTCTAGCCATTGAAAGGATTGGTAGGCAATAAGCTTCTTTGAAAGTGTCTATGTGATACCACCTAACCATACATAGGACCAAGTTATAGGGTCAATTTTGCAAAAAAAAAATACACAAGACAAAGCTCCTTTACAAATTCAAGAATTTACCTATGTATGAAGTCCTCGGTGTTCTTTTTGTCAATGTACATCGCAACAATGGCGTGTAAACATGGGATGTCATTCAATTGCCATCGTCCACAAGAGTACATCAACTGATTCATATCAACAACCCTCCATGCCTCAAAGTAGTGACCAACCTCAAATTGTCCAACAAACTTCCAGTGACATGTATAATTTCTTGCAACATCCTTATGCCTTTCAATCTTCTTTAGAATTTTTGGACAAATAATAGCAGTGGCAATGGTTGCTCCATCCTTCTTCGCTTCAAAACGATTCATTAGTTGTCTTCTTATCATCTCCAGCATTGTCAGAAGCGACTTGTCCCTTGCATCCTAGATCCAAGAGTTGAAACTCTCAGCCAAGTTATTCAGTAGCATATCAGACTTGTTGACAGTCCTAAATGCATGCCTGGACCAAGTTGTAGGGCCAGTTTTGTCCAAGTAGTCGAATGCCTTGGGGTTCAGCTTCTTTATCTCATTCATGTGCCTCTCAAATTGAGTCTTGTTTGGTGTCCTGGAGCAACCCATAGCTCATCTTTATACGCTTCCCCTTATAGCCCGCACTCTTGAAGTTTGTGTGTAAATGTCGCACACAATGCCTATGCTCTGATTCAGGTGTTAGGATCTCAAATGCATCCAAGAAGCCTTGTGAACAGAGAAGAAAAAAATAGTAACAATAGTACATATCATAGAAAAGTAATCAACAATTTTAAAGGAAAGTGTTACCTTTTGTTGGTCGGACATAAAGGTACATCCCTTATAATCGAATGGTCCAACATCGTTATTCAGATTGTCCAAGAACCACAACCACAAATCCTTGCACTCAGCCTCGACCATGACATAGGCAATTGGGAACAACTCATCGTTCTCATCCAAACCAACTGCTGTGAGACCCCGATTTTCTCCTACGTTATTTCTTATGTATTATCTTTTATTTTCCAATGTATTAGCTTTTATTTCATCATGGGGCCATGTTTTTGGCCAATGTATGGCCTAATCCTTATGTTATGGTACTTCGATTAAAATGAGATTTTATTTCACGAAATTTCTTGAATAATTTTCTTGTCATTTTATGCAAAGTTTAAATTATATTTTTCTTTAGGAGCTGAAATTTTGCAAGTAAGTTTCTCTCTCATGGATTTATATTTTTTTTTACTTAATATGTTTCATGGACTATAGAATTTAAATTATGATTTAAGATTTCTTTATATAGGCCGAAAATGGTTAATGGATTAAATCATGAAATTCTTTTGAAGGCATTGATTGAATATTTTTATATCATGTATTATTACCATGTGGCCTAGATTAGTAATAGAATTTTCATTAAAATATTCAATGATAAGTTATGTATTAGAGTGATAAATTCTAAGAGAGATTTAAATGATAAGCACACTTGCTTATCATAGTGATAAGCAAGCATGATGATAGGTTAGGAAACTTTTAGGGTGATAAGTCCTTGTGATTATTGTAGAGACAGGCTAGGGCCATTATCATAGGATAAGATATCATGCTTATGAGATGATAAGCTATTGGAATAGATTAGATAAGCAAGAGAGCTTATGAGTGATAAGTTAGGTGAGAGAGAGTAACTAATTTGAAAGTTGGTTGCAATTTAAATGTGGAAGTAACTAGGTTGGTTGGAAAGCAACCAAACAAAGCAAATGGGATGGCTTTTACGTGAATGGGCTAGTGGTGAAATTGAAAAGCCAAAAGTGAGGCCATGTGATGTGTAAGAGGTGTAAGAGGTGTAAGAAGTGTAAGATGCATGCAAATGTGATAAGACAACACATGGAAGGAAAAGAGAAGAGAAAAAGCAAGGGAGAGGGAGGCTTTTCGTTGGAATTCATGAGAGGAGAGAGAGAGACTAATTCAACACAAGCCATGCTTTTGGAGACAAGTGATGTGAGATAAAAAGGTGAAAAGAAATAAAAGAAGAGAGAGAGATTAGGACCCTTGCTTGGTCGGCCAAAACCCCCCATGCATCCCCTCTTCCTCTTTCAAATTTCTCTCTTGTCAACTCAACCTCTCAAGCTTTGTGTCATAGCATTTACTCTCCTTGGGAGAATCATTCTCTCACACCTCTCATTTGCAATGCCTTGGCCAAATCACTCATGCATTTCATTCTCCAAATTTCTCTTCACTTGGCCGAAAGTTGCACTTCTCTCAAACTCTCTCCCATTTTCTTGCCTTGGCCGAACCACCCCCTAGGATTCAAGGTTTGCTCATTTTCCTCTTGCACTCTAAACCACATTCTTCTTGCTTTTTAAATCCCATTCTAAGAGCCAAGTGTAAACCTCTTTTGTAGTTGCCAAATCTCTCTTGGTACAATCTCATCTCTTCCTTGAAAACCCTAACTATTTGCCTCATTTCTCTTCAAGCTTACCACATTCTCTTACCCACCATAAGAACCCACATTAGCTCCACAAGTCAAGCTTGGATATTTTCTAAGGAGGGTGAACCGAAACTTTGAAGAAAGAGGAGTTTAGGAAAAGTTGGTGAAGGTTGAGGTAAGCTTGGTTCTATTGATGATCTTACCTTAAGTTTCACAAATACTAACCTAAGGCATTTTATTTTCTAGGTACTCAAGCTTGGGATAGTCAACAAGGTAAGACCAAATGTGATGTTGTTGGTTTAGCATGAGTGGCCGAATGGTTTATGTATAGATCTTGAAGTTTTAGGTTGTGATATGCCTTGATGTTGTTGGATCTTGAATGCTTAAGAACGCTAGGTTGTTTAAATGCTAGATCTAACCATGAAAACCTTAGATCTAAGGTTGAATGTGAAGAAAAATGCAAATGGAGAACAATGCATGTTAAAGGAAGTTAGATCTAGGTTTTGATGTGTTGGTTTGAGTCAAGTTGATTATTTTACTTAGATCTATGGATGTTAGTGTGTATAAAGTGTTGATGGGAATATTTGATGAAGATATAAAGTCGATACATGCTAGTTAGGTCACAAATGCAAAGGATATGCATGTTATAAAATTGTTGATTTATAGATATTAGGTTGTGAAATTGTTGAATGGAGGATGGGATCACCATTGGAGTTAAAGTTGTGACTAAGGGTGCATAAAATGGTAATGGCCGAATGTTATAATAAAATGAAACCCTAAGTACAATTTATGATTTATGGATTATCATTGTTGTGATGGATAAGGAAATTAGGGTTTAGGCTAGTTGGAATAAATATTGAAGAACTGTGATCTCGTAATGAAAATATTATTTGGAACCCTAGTTAGGGTTAGTACTCGGGATTAATTGAGGTTTAAAGTCCAAGTTAAGATTTAATCGTGATTAATTTATTAATAGTTTAATATAAGGTTTTAATGGAGTACATGTTATAATAAGAGACTTAGGTTTAATTCTAAATCTGTGGGTATTAATTAAACCCTAATCGAGGCATGTACATGGATAAATATATTTTTATTGCAATAAAATATAAATGATTTAGTAAACTAAGTTTTGAATAATAGTTAAGGAAAGAATAAATAAAATATTTTAAATGAATTTCAGTGATATATATATATATATATCTTTGGTTGATGACCGATTTCAAAAATGCAAATATTTAATGATTGCATACTATTCTTAAAGTCTAAAGAAATATTTAAATCGCTTGTAGGCGATCCACGTGTCTTTACACACGACCAAAGAAGACCAACTGTAAGTGGAATAGTAAGTGGACAGTAAGTGTTCTTTTTCAAACTGGAATGACACACTGCATCGTTTCATGAACAAGCATGAATTTTAATCCAGCATGACATGACATGTGCATTGCATGAATTTTTCAAGAAGAAAGTTTATGCAATGATTTTTATGGAAAGACTATGGGAAGTTTTATGAAACGATAAGTTAAGTTAAGGGGCATTGGTCGGTACCGTACCATCAAGATGGACTCCCTTACCGAAGGACAAATGTGAGAAGGATGGGTGAATCCACGAGGCTGTGCAAACCACACTGAAGGACATTGACAAGGTGTGGTGCCTCCAAGGGTCATGTCTAGCCACTGAAGGACAAATGAGAGAAGGTGCGCTAGCTGACCGCATGTAAGGTCTCCAAGGGAATTCGGGGACGGTTCCAAAGGGAACGCACAACCCTGACTTCAGGGGTTAAATGGAGCGAGCCCACCAATAAAAGATATGAAATAATTATGAAAAGGCCAAGAGAGGCACAAATATTAATAAGTGGTTTCAAGGGCCAAGGGCCAGTTTTACAAGCAAGTACGAAAGAAAGATTTTCAAGGGCCTGGGGCCGAAACTAAGCAAGAGCATATGCATAATTCATGACATGCATGTGCATCACTTACCAAGTATTTTTCTTTCATGATTAAGCGGGCATAGGTCAAGAGCATGTTTTAAGTTTATGTCTTTCCCTTACTGAGTCTTTTTGACTCACGTTTTTTTTAAAATTGTGTCATTCCAGATGTCTTAGGTGAAGAGAGTCAGGAGGACTACCTGACCTAGAAGCCCAAGAATTATGTTTCATACTTTTGATGATAGTGGCTTGATCGTCACTAGTTGGCTTTTTATATGTTATTTATGTCTTGTATGAAACCTTAATGAGAACCCTGATTATGTAAGTTTAGCTCGAATCCCTCGCTATCCTGTACGTTTCCGCCGTAATCAAGTAATTATATAAGTAAGAACGCTGGAGCCATCCAGGGGATAGCTCGCGGCTGTCACGGTCCCTGCGGGATGCCGTTCGGGGCGTGACAACTGCTGCCAGTAACTAACCACCATGCCCCACCTTTAAATGGCACTCATCTACTGCTATAATTGGCCTACATCCTACCAGAAATCCCTTCTTAGATGCATCCAGGCAAATATACATGCGTAGAAAACAGTCACCATCCTTCTAAATTTTTACTGTACTTCCCGGTAGGGACAAAACAAGGATTTGTCCGTAGCGGGCCAAATATAATTTTTGCTTGAAATTAAAAAATATTAAAGGCGTATGTAATAAATAAAATATTCAAATTTTTATTATAATCAAAATAAGCAACAATCCTACAAGTAAAAGTCACATGTTCCATCTTATTTCGAAGTCTTGTCTTGACAATTTTCATCGCCGAAAAAGCTCGTTCAGTAGTTGCAGTTGAATTTGGAAGAGTTAAAACTAGTCGAATCAATCTTTCAACCAAATAATAAACTTTTGACTTCCCAGTTTTTACCAATGCTTGACACAAATCCGAAAATGGTAGACAAGTTTTGTAACTCTGGATTATGATGCACCTCGTACTCAAAGTGTTGCAACTAAAATATCAAAAGAGTTCTTTTGCTGCTTATTAAAATCTCCAGGATAAAATTTCTCTACAAGACTGAATATCTTGTCAATATCGAATGATAGATAATCATTTCTAGGATCCAAAGAAGCACTAAGAGTAAGAAGCTCCATTGCCTTCTCATTAAACCTATTATTTAACTCTTGCAATTGAGAATATATAGTGGCAATAAATATGTCTATTCGATAATGATGCTCCATTGTGACTTGTTCTTGTTGATGACGCTTACTACGACTTGCAGTAAAACGAGCATTCATATCTGGAATTTCAATAGCATGTTGTTTACAAAACAATGATACCTTCTCAAGTAATGCATCCTAACCGTTATCTCCCAACTTCTGAATAAGTACTTTTGTGCTTGATACAAGATTCATAGCATTTAAAATGTCTTGAGATTTTTGTTGCAAAAATTGACAAAGAATATCAGTGATCCCCATAATTTCCTTAATCAAGTGCAAGATGAATACAAACTCAAAGGATGTTAATGCAACATAAGCTGCAGAAGCATCTCCACATTGAGCATAAGATGTCCCTTCATCAACAATGGTTTGTAAAACTGAACAAGATGGACCAAATAATCTTATTACACTACAAACTAAGTGAAAATGAGATCCTCATCTACTATCTCCAGCTTGTTGTAATGTTCCAATTTGATTAAGTCTTGTACTAGTATGAAGTTCATCCATAGCAATCAAATTTGTAATTTCAATTGCCAGAGCAGCCTGTAACACATCATTACAATTGCAAGAAGCTTCAACACTATTAACAATGAAGCTTAACTTTGAGAAAAATTGATGAACAACAATAACTTCTCTCGATGCTGCAATCAGAGCTAATTGGAGCCTATGTGACAAGCAGTGTACATAATATGCATATGGACAATCTTGAAGAAATAAAGCCTGTAAATCATTCCACTCACCTCGCATATTACTTGCGCCATCATATCTGTCACGTCCCGTACTCATACTTACCCCCTAGGCTCACCTATAGTAATGGTATGCACACAAGCGGAGATTATGGCACGTATGTCACAATGAGTCTTAGTAGATTTACCATGAAACTTAGCGGAAAACGTAGAATAAAATAAAATTGTAATGGGAAGTTGGAAAAGACTTAAGGTAAAAACTCTATGTTTTACATCAAGGTCAGAGAGATAATAAAATCCGAATAAGTCAAAAGCGTCGGATTATAAGCTTTTGAGTAGAAATAAGAACCCTGAGATAAAAGACGAGGAAAGAGTCACAAAGGTGATTGAAAACCTGACATAATGCAGGAAACTTTAATAGTTCAAGCTACATCCTCCCGTGACTACCAAAAAAATGCTACAAGATTCAGAAACTTCAGGATACACATGAACACCTCTGGAGAAAACATTCTAACAAGCCTAAGAATGGAATTAAACCTCCTCGTCCGATGTAAGATCGATAAGCTCAGACCCCGGAATGACACTACTATTTCCCATCGGCGGGGAAGGAACGTAATCGAGCCTTAACCACTCAGGCGGTACTTCTGGTAAACCAAAATCCTCAAATCGGGGTAACGAGGATGATGGGGATAGTGGGAGTACATGGAATGGTAGGGATACAGGGGATGGGGGTACATGGGATGGGGGTTAGGCCTTCCTGAAGAACCAGTGGGTCTCATGCTCCACTGACACTCCAAGAGAATCCGAGACCCATGTCCGGATCTTGAGCACCAGAACATAGGGTTGGAAATTGTGAGACCCCGACTTTATTTCTATCGTTGTAAAACTTATGACCCTTAAGTTTGTCCAATAATTATTGAGAAAGACATATATGGTTGAATTAATCTAAAACCATGACTAGGTGGGATTTTTCCCTAGCATTTTTATGCATCCTTAATTATAATTGAAATGTTATATTGTTGTAGTTCTAATAGTATTAAATTTGAGTATGTGGGATTGATTAAGCTAATCATTTTATTGTTCGAGTATATCCCTAAGTTCGAAATATTTGGAAGAATTTAATTAGGGGCTCGATTTTTGAAAAATGTATGATTTCTTGAAATAAAGTTGGGAAGGCATGTTAGGGTTAGTTTATGTAGTGGCAGAAAATAAAATAAAAGAAAAGTGAGGGAGAAAAAAAGGGAACTCAAGTGAAGAAGGGAAAGAAGGGGGAGGGCAGCTTTGTCGTTTCCTTCCCCAAGCCATTTCACGCCACTTTTCCCCCCCTCTACCGCATTTTTCATTTCATTTTCCCTAACACCCTCACACACCGACGAAAGAAGAAGAAGAAGAAGAAGAAGAAGAAGAAGAAGAAGAAGAAGAAGAAGAAGAAGAAGAAGAAGAAAAGGAGAGGAGGAAGAAGAAAGATAAAGAGAAGAAAAGAAAGGTAGAGTTCGGCCCTTTGTTGTAAAGATTTTTCTGTTGGGCGAATGAGGTGGATGTTGTGATTTCTTTTGAACTCTTTCATGATATAAGATCTTAAGGTCGTGTTTGCTGTGATTTTCTGGTGAATGAGGAACTTGGAGGCCATGGTTTGGCTAGATTAGAGTATGGGTTATTGTCCTTGAAGATTTTAGCATGAATGTGGGTGATGTTGAAGTTGGGAGAAAACACTTGCTGTTGGTTATTGTATTAGGTTGTTTTCTCCTTATCTACATGTTTTCTTAAAGAAGTAGTGTAGATCTTGTATGAAACCATGAGGAGATATAGCTAGATCTGGGAAATGGTTCAAGAGAACCATTTATGCACCCTAGGTGTTTGATAAAAAGACCAAGAGAAGAGGGATAAATGCAATAGCTTAGTTTGAGGATGGAATCATGGTTTTGTTGTAAACTTTGAATTGAAGTTGTAAAAGTAGGAAGAATGTGAGAGAATGGTTGTTGTTATGAGATGTTAAATTAGCCTTGGATGTTGGTTGTGACATGAAGAGATTGGGGTTTTGGTTGTTGGGGGTTTGGAAGGTTGAGAAGATCATTGTTGTTGCTGTAATCAACCTCTGCAGATTTCAAGGCTCGAACTAGGAGTGTATTCTGATGCAATTGAGCTTATCCCATGATCTTGAGAGGATCCTAGATTGTAGGCCTAGGAAATATGAAGATTTTAAGTCATACCTTGGGTGATTCCGATAAGTATTGGGGGAGTTATGCTTTGTTCAAGGTCTAAATGTCAAGCTGCCACCAGCCTTGCACGTCCAGAATATTGCTTATTTCGGATACCTTTTGGGTGATCAGTTAAAGTCCAAATTTTACGAGTCTAGTCTTGAATTTTAAGTTTATGAAAGAAGAGAATTTTAAGGTGAAATTCATGTGATTTTGAGGTGTAATGCATAAGTTATGGTGTTTTGAAAATAGGAAGCCGAGCTGGAGGCAGCAACAGTGTTGCCCTAGGATTTTTCACCCGATATGAAGTGTTGTTGAAAATGCATGGTAATTTCGATGTATGTGATTTTTATCTTCAATCTTGAACTATGAAAGGAAAATAGTTTAAAAGAAATTTCATGCTAGTTGGAGCCGAATAGGCTACTGCCCTTGGTCATTGGTTATACTTTTGTTAAGTTTTCTATAGGTAACATCGCGCTCGACCAGCGTGCGACAGGCGCTCGAGCGGCCTTAAGGAAATGTGATGGACAGTGTCTTGCCGTTTGACCAACGCTCGAGTGGCCTTTGGAATTTTCACATAATGAGTTGGCGCTCGACCAGTGCTCGACAGGCGCTCGAGCGGGCCTTGTTAAAATTTCATATATGTTGAATTTGGAGTTCCAATTGAAGATGTGTGAGACCCTATCATTGAGGCTAGTTGACCAAACCTAGTTAAGAAGATTATTGAGGATAAGAGGGTGGGAATTCGATAGTTGTTAACCCAGACACGGTAAAATGAAAAGTATTGAATAAGAGATATTAATCTAGATTGATTGTAGGTTGCTGATTTGGCTTGAAATACTTAGCATGAGATGCTGTTGCTTAATTTCATGAATAGGCTTTGAAATCAATGATGTCGATGGGAAGAGTCAGTGTACTTAGTTGTTATGAAGTGAATTGCATAGTGGTCCCATTAGCAACCTTATTGGAGATGTTTGGTGCCTGTCTTCAATTGTTTTATGAAAGCCATGTAAAAAAATCTTTTGTAAATGAAATTATATTTTCAAAGATGCGTACTTTTGGAAAACCGAAATGTTAATAAGTATTTCTTCTCGTGTGTTCTATTTGAATGTTTATCCTTAAGCGTTAAGTAACGAAAGTAACTCGCTTGTAGGGGAAGACCCATTCTAAGATCGAGAGGATCGAAGTAAGTGAAAACTTACTATTTAAGAAAACTGGAATGATACATAGCATGTTTTTATGATCAAACATAACATGTTATTTTTATCAAGCATAACAAGTTGTTTATAACTAAGCATGACAAGATATTTCTCATCAAGCATGACATAACATACGCATATGCATGAAAGCATGAAAGAAGTTTTTGTGCAAATGAAAGCATGAAAGTTTTACGAGATATTTGTTATCAAGCATGACACGTCATAAGCATTTGCATGATTTTCTTGAAAGAAAAAGAAAGATTTGTGCAAATGAAAGCAAGAAAGTTTTATGATAAGTTAAGTTAAGGGGCTATGGTCATTACCGTACCATCAAGAAGGACACCCACACCGAAGGACGAATGCAAGAAGGATGGGTGAATCCTATAGGTAAGTGCAACCACACCGAAGGACGAATGCAAGAAGGTGTGGACCTCCAAGGGTCATGTCTAGCCGCTGAAGGACGAATGTGAGAAGGTGGGCTAGCTCGACCAGATGCAATGTCTCCAAGGGAAATAGGGGACAGTTCTGATGGGAACGCACAACCCTGACTTTAGGAGTTAAATGGAGCGCAAGTAGCCCACAAGAAAAGAATTGGATGTTTTCCAAGATCAAAATCTTTACAAGTGCAAGTACAAGTTTTTAAGAGCAAGTGTATGTGCATATGCACACATGAGCATACATGCACATCAAGAAGTCATGATCATGCATGAAACATTTTATGTTTACAAGTGCATAATTTCAAGTTATGCTCCTAGTGCATGATTACAAGATTATTTTACAAGTTCAAGTTTATAAGTTCAAGTTCATGTTTATAAGATCATGTTTACAAGTTCTTATTCTTACTGAGTCGTTTGACTCACAGTTTTCAAAATGTATCATTCCAGATTTGCCAAGTGACAGGAGTCCTGAGGATTTCTTGACTTAGTAAGAATTAGATTGTAATGTGGTTGGTCATAGGCCATCCGGAATGCACTCGGGTCAGGAGTTGGAGAATGCACAAGAAGCCCTGAGAGTGCTTGATATCATACGGAGGCAGCAGATTGCTAAATAATAATGTAAGGTATATAAGGATTCGAGATGTAATATAAAGATGTTATGAGTAGGTCAATATAAAGAGGTTTTGATGGAATCCCCTAGGTCATGTACCTCAGCCATGCAGTCATACTATGTAATTAAGATGCTTACACTGTTACGGGAAGTCATTTTGTGTAAGTAGACGTTTATGTAAATCTCCTTGGCCGTCTCTCTCAGTTGTATGTATAAAAAAAAATTTCCACTGCAAGATTAAGAGAAAATGCTGGAACATTCATTGAGTGGATGTTCGCAGCTGTCAATAACCCCTTCGGGCTAGCGTTTGGGGCGTGACAGAAATCATAGGTCAACTCTTCCTCGAATAGCTTCATTCTTCAATACCCAAGTCGCCAAATATTGTAAAAAAAATATAAGAGAAAAGGTTGAGTCCTATTGACTCAGTAAGGTGGGGGTGAGGAAAGCATGATCAAACAAATACAATGCATATAATTCACTTAAGCATGATGTAGAACTAACTTTTAGGATAATAAGTATGAACGTAGATAATTTAAAATATGAAATGCATCACACCATCATTGGTTCCTGAAGAGCTCCCGATATAAGCTCTGTTCACCCCTAGAGTCGAGTTGTGCGTCCCCTCCTCTTCTATGAGACTTTTCCGTGCTTCCAGCACCAGAACCCTTAACATAACATTACGCCTTGGCGTTCATAAAGTACATATGTAACAATGCACATATGTAACAATGCACCTATGTAACAATGCACATTAATTTGATATGAATTTGAAAGAAGCATAAACAGCATAACATTGACAATTGAAACAACCATGATAATAACTAGAGGATTTCGGACCATTAAACTCCAATGAAGACCTATTGGGCCTCCTTAGACCATACTGGACCTACTCCCAAAGTATTAGTGGACAAAGTGTTCTTTTAGGTGTATTGGGCCTAAAATCCATTTAGGCTCCTACACGACCTTTTTGATTTTAGCCCGTATTCCAACTCGGATTAAGCTTAAATTTGGGCTCCCCCATAAATGTTTCGTGATTTATCGAACCATGTAATCATTTTCTCATTTTGGACCCTTTTACCGAAACGAATTAGGCAAAATGTCGAATCTGCTCTCAGAGACCTTCAGAGGCATTTTCAACCTTTGCCTTCATCATTTTGGGCTGAAATTTTTACAGACGTCCTAATATTAGATAAGGATGCTATCTGGGAAGTTTCATGCAAAAATACAATCTATAGCTTAGGGTCAATTTGGACAACGTCTATATTGACTAAAAACCCTAGCTAAGTGTTCATGCATTTGATCAATCATCGCATTTAGAACTTTAGGCTAATGACACATCTAATACAACAATACATATGAACTTACAGAGAACATAACATAAGGATTCTTCAAGAAACTTAAAGGCAAACAATGATCATTTCGCAACATCATCATAGAATATGCACAAGGCATCATCATCGTGCTTTCATCTTTCATAACTTCATTCTTGAGCTCAAGGCTCCTTTCTTTGGCCCCATTTGGTCTCTTCTTGATCAGGGATACTTTCATGCCTCTTGGCCATCATCATACTTATTATTACATCATCATTTCTTATCACATATGCATAGCATTGTATCATAAAATGATGGAGTGCAACATGGAACATACCTTATATCATTTTCATTGACCAACCCGTGGTATATAATGCTTATCTTCCACTGTCATAGCTCACAGAGTATATCAAGAACTCTTTTGAATAATCAAACAGACTCAACAAGCAATCTTATACACATGTTATAAGAAATATTCATCAAGCTTTAATATGCAAGGTGTCAAGATTAGGTTTTTCTTCATGGCATCTATGAACCTTTCATTTTGCAAAACCTTGAAACCAACATCACCCTCACATGTTCATCATTGAATCACAGCTCTATGTACATAAATAAGTATGATCAGTCAACACAAGAGAACATGTTATCCATCCTCAACAAAATACAAGAACCTAAACCCTTACCTTGGTGATCTCGGGTAGCTCTTGATGTTCTCCTATTAACACAAGATCTATTAGTTAATGATACTGATCTAAGGCTAAGAAGAGGTGGGAATCATGATGAGGAAGTAGAGAAGAGGAGGTGCAAGGGAGTGTTCAAGGCCTTGGCCGAACCCCTTTGCCAACTTACCTTGGCATGGAAGTTTTCACCTTCCTTCTCTTCTTCTTCTCCTCTTTCTTTCCTTCTTCTTCTTTCTTTCTCTCATTCTTTTCCATCTTGGTCGAATGCTCTCAACACTCACTCATCACTTTCAAGCTCAAAAGGCCGGTTGTTGGTGTGAGGAATGCATGGCAAGGGGTGGCTTGGGCGGCATGGGGGTTGGAGGAGCCAAATGGCACACTCCCCCTTCTCTAGGTGTGATCAAGGATACTTACACAAGCTAAATTCACTTCAAAATCATATCAATTGTGATTGCAAGCAAGCATGACCGGTTGGTCTAATTTTGCATCTCACTATTCATGCAACAAAGGCCAAAAACATGGGACAAGGGAAAAGGACAAAGGGAACAAGACATCAAAGTAGACTTACGTTAGCAAAATAATTAGCTAAGTTTCAAAGTTAATCAATGCATATGTTAGAAAAAGGAAATAGGTAATTAGTCAAGTAATTAACCGAGATTAGTGATAAAGTAATCAAGATTGACACTAGGTAAAGATTTTAGATGTAAACAAGAGAATGAAAAGGGAAAGAGATTAAGCATACCGAATCCATTAGTGCAATTAGAACCGAATCAATCATGTGTCAAGAAATCAAACCTAGTATTTAGAAGATGTTAAATATGAGCTAATGAAGTATACTTTGGAAAAGTATCATGTGTTTAAATCAAGCAATAGAAATACTAAGATTGTAATAAGAGAATGGAAGAATTTGAATGCATATATACCGATAATATAGAGACGATCACAATCATAATCATAAATAGGCTAAATACGAGAAATCAAGGAAATTAATGAATTTATAGAAATTGGGAAATTTAGGGAAGGGGTGTCACAATATCCATGGCCTCGAATATTCTGAACGTTGAGGTTGTGATAAGATAGAAAACTAGATATCTACTTCTTGAGAGTTGAGGCAGTAGTATCCTTTACATGCATGATTTCCATAAAGCGCTCCCTTATAAATCATTCTTTGTAAATAAATCTCAAAACAATAGCCATTTGCTCTTGTTTGGACTTGTCTCGAGCTTCATCAACAAGGATACAAAACTTCGCATCTCCAATTTTTTCACGAATTGCATTTCTTTCTAAATTGTTGATGATATATACTTAGCATTTTGCGGAGCATTTTCCAAGACAACTTCACCAACATCTTCATTATACGAGGCCAAATGTTTTATCATCTCAATAAAATCACCTCGATTTTTGGAGGTCATTGAAATGTTAGCCATCGAAAAGAATCTATCGAAGCCTTAAGCTGAAGTTGATTGTTCAAGACTTGTTGTGCAGTTTGTCAGTGCATAACTTTATCAATATGATTCGACTGATTCATCAAGTCTTTACATTCTTTTACATAAACATTATGCAGTGAAAAAAAATCTCTTCCCACATGAGCCAAAAAAGCACAATCTCTTCCACTATTAACCTTCTTCCAATTTCGAAAACCTTCTACCATAAATGCACTTGAACCAGGACTTCCAGGAGATTTATTATTGAAGAGATCGCATGGAAGACAATAGGCATCATCTTTTGCTGGAGAATACTCAAACCAATCAGGGAATAACTCAAACCATTCTGAGTGAAATCTACAAGAATGATTAGTCTTTCCAGAAAATGGATATTTTTCCATAAGATATTGATATGAAACAGCTTGATGTATACCCTCCTTATTTCATCACGTTGTTTGATTGGATAATCCCATATTTGGAAGCGTAAACCAGGTTGACGTTCTAAAGTAGATAAATCAACTTCTTCATATCGAGCTCTAGGTGTATCACTTTCTCCAGGTCGAGCTCTAGATGTAATGTTTTCTTCAGGTTCAATTTCAACTCTTGGTACTTTAGGAGAACTTTGAGCAATTTCTACTTCTTCAGTTTGTGAAATATCAATTTCTTTTCTCTTGAAAAAGAAATCAATATTTTTCTGCCTACCCCATATATACAACCTAAATTGGCAACATAAAAGTAAGGAATATGGCACATAAATTATTGACAAAGGCACAAAGCAATTTTAATATCTAGCCAAATTAACAAAGGCAAAAATCAAAACAAACAATTTTTTTCTTTATTTATCACAAATAAACACAGAGCAGTAATATTTTAATTAGACAATAATAATTAAATGTAATAACGTTGAGAATTCTAACCTTGAAGAGGAATTTGCGATTTTTTGTATACGGGACAAACTAGTAGGAGAGAGAGAGAGAAATAGTGAGAGAGGCGATGAAAATATGGGGAGATAAGGAGAGAAAACCTAGGAGAGGAAGAAGGGATCATGAGAGAGAAGAAAACAAAATGAGAGGAGTTGAAGCATAGAAAATAGGGGGAGAGAAAAAAATTCAAAAAGAAGAATCGAATGCATCAATAGAATTTGAAAAATTCAAATTTTTTGTAAAGGCTATTGATAGCCGCAATGTTTCTGCAAGAAATTAACCTTCCTTTTCAATTGCTGAATTTCAACGTATTTTGCTTTAGCAAGATGCGTTATTCCAAAAAAAAAAATTTGGGACCCACTACTCTATTTTTTTCTCACGCTTCATGCTTCTAATTACTTCCTCTCACTTTCTTTTCTCCAAAAATTTTGGAGGGGCCATTACAAAGACTATTTTAATTTTTTTTTGAAATCTACTTGTATATTAGTAAAAAAATTGAAAATTTGGGGGGGGGGGAGCCATGGCCCCCACTAGCCTCCCTTTAGCTTCGTGTCTGCTTCCCGGGTTCCACTTCCAAATTACACGTCCATAATCCTTACAATGCTTGTAGTGCTCATCATGGTTGCCATTGATAATCTTCAAGCCATCCTCTTAACCTTGTAACAATTTTATTTACTTACCCCAATATTGAACTCCCGTTGAATCAAGTCTTGAAATGCACTAAGTGAAAGTGTCGGGGTATCCCTTATGTTAGGTAGATAGTACCGTGCAATCCAATCAACGCCTGCCTTTTTGTTGATATAGTGGTTCCCGCAACTGTCTTGTAAACATTGTTTTGATTTGAATGGCGTTTCTATCATTCGTCCAAGATGCATGAATTTTCCAGCTACATGCAGCCCCCTTGCATTCAGCCCGTACTTTGACCTTGTCGTTCTTTTTGAACTTATAATCAAAGTTGTTCTGTAAAGCATACAACTCCAGCACAGCTTTAAATTCCGTGTTGTTCCTAAATAATAGGCCACTTTTGAACTGAATCTTGTGCTTCATGTCAACTATTGGGGCAAACTCAGAATACCTTCACTTCTTTGGACCATCTTCATCCTCGTTGCTTCTACATGCACTAAGGAAGGTGTTACTTTCTGCCTCCACCGAACCAATATCACTTCCAGTGTCAACCTCGTCATCACCAACACATGATCCAAACCAATTAGCCCCCTTCATTGACTCCATGGCTTCATTTTCAATACCAGCAGAATACAAGTCATCTTCATCTTCATCAATCATTTCAAAATCAGACAATAGCACCTCTTCCTCCATCTGATTCCTACCACTTCTACTTCCACCTCTCAGTTTTTGTGTTCTCATCTCCCTCACCACATTTCTATCTATTGCATCCTCACCACCCTCACCAGTATCTCTTGCATCCTCGCCATTATCTCTTTCACCCTCACCATTATCTCCACTCCCAATCTGATCATTGTTCTAACTTTCATTCACATAGCCATTGGAAGGCTCAACCCTGCCACTACTCACTCCATGCTCACCCAAGTACCATCTTCAGCACCTTCATCTTCCAAGTCAACCTCTGCAGGACATTGACTTTGAATATAGTCAATGACATATGGCTCATCTCCAAACATTGGCACATCAACAGTGCTCTCAACGTAAATGTCTATTACTGAAGCACCTTCGCTTTCAATCCTTCAGAGCAAATCAGTGACATCACCGTCAGTTATCAAAGGGCTAAACTTATGCCCGTGACTCTCACGGCCCAGCCTATACCAATGTGCAACAGCTCCAAAATACTGAAGTCATTCAAGTATGCATTGAAGTCGACAATGGTTAGGTAGTCAGGATCCATGGTCCCAACGTCCACCTTCTCCCCACCAATATATTCTAGTGGTTCACCCCCAAATGACCTACCATGGTGGATGGCCACGTTGAGTTTTATACATGCATGAGCAAGAATAGTTAAGTAGAAGCACTACGTGTGACTATATGAAACCGAGGGACTAAACTAATTTATATGCTATTGTACAGGGACTATATCAAACAAGGCATTCAATTGTTGTTAACGTGCATATATCAAAGTATATGGACTAAAATAAAGTACAAAGACTACAACTGTGTGAATAAGTTACTCATCCCTCCCTTTTAAATTCAATTAGTTGGAATCCGATGTGGATCTGGGGCCACTAGCCCGACAAACTTTTCATTCAGTTAATAAAGAATGCATTCGGACTCTAAATAATGTTGGGACCACTTCAATGCTACTACCATGTGGGTTTAATTCCTATAATAATCACAAAAGACAAACAAAATCACAACAAACAACCACAAATGACTTGACCTAGGACTACACAAAACCAAATCAAACAAACAAAACCATGTCACATAAAAAAAACGTAGACCTAGGACTACACGAACTCAAACTTTAGCAAAATGAGACAAAATAACTAATACTGCTGCAAGCTGAAGTGTTAGTGACCAAATAACGTACCTCGAATAGATTTCTTCTCCCAGTAATGGTCACCATATTTGGAAATCGATTTAGGGGATAGGGTTTGTGGGTACCCGAGAGGAAGTCGAATTAGGGATGAGGGAAAACTGACAGGTTTAACGTTATGTTATGGAGACCCCTTCTAGGTTATGCCTATGTGGACTTTGGGGTAACACGGGAAATTTCTATTTCATGTGTCAATGACTTGAGCTAACCTAGAGAGATTACATGGCGTTGAGTGCTGATGCGGAGTCCTTTCCGTCAAATAAGCTAAATTTATGCTTTTCATATCATCGGGACCAATTCAATTTTCACGTAAAGCACATGGACCAGTTTTGTATTTATCCTTAAATAATATCGGCTTATTACAACCCACGATCAAGTTAAAAGCAAAGAAAAACAAGAACATAATCGAAATTGAAATTGAAATAGAAATTACATAAAATTAAAGAACGAGAAACTTTAATCTAAATTCAAGGAATTTCAATACAAGACATTGAAATAATAAAGCATAAAAGAAAATAATCTAAAAATTGAAAATAATGTCTGAAAAATAAAACTTGATGTTGGAAACTATGAAAAAATAGAAGAAAAAAGAAAGTGATATTCGGCCAAAGAGAAGTAGGTAGAGAGGAAAGAGAAAGTGAGAATTGGCTAAGGTAGAAAAATAGGAGAAGAGAGAGAAGAGAGAAAAGGAAAAAGAAAACTTGAGAAGGGGAGAGAGAGAAGAGAGAAGCGGCAAAAATAAAACAGAGAAAAGGTAGAATTTTTGCAAAGAGAAAAATAAATGGAAGAAAGAGAAAAAATGAGAGAGAAAATAGTGAGGGGAGGTGCGGCAAAGAGAAAAAAGGGAGAGAGAAAGTGAAAGTGAAAGATGAAACTAGGTTATAAAAAAGAGAGGAAAAAATGAGAGAGGTAAAAAGTATGGCTAGAAAATAAAGAGAGAAAATGGGGAAGAGTCCGCCAAGGAGAGAAGAAAACAAGAGAGAAATAAATTAGGAAAAAAGTGGCTAGGTTAGAAAAAGTGAAGAGAAAGAGAATAAGATGTAGGATTTGCTAGGTTAAAAGAAAAGGAGAGTAAAAAGAGAGATGAATGACTGAGATTTAAGTCTCTTATTTCTTCAATGAATTATAGCATTGCCATTAATGAGGCTCTCTTGCATTGTCATGTGTCCTAGTAAACTGTCCCTTGTCCCCTGCTAGTCTAGAAAGTAATTAATTTTATCACTCTGAACAAAAATACTTAATTAGCTCATGTCATCATATGGTGAAGTTAAATTTATAAAATAATTACAATGCCAAAAATCATAATTCAAATGATAATAATAAAAAAATGATTTTAGAATTTATCTAGATACAATATGACTTAAGTACATCAAGCAAAAGGTGTTGGAAAAATTGTATGTGTAATAAATTAAATCTAAAGTCATAGAAATTCAACAATTAAATGCACAACTTAGATTTATGCCTCTTAACCATGCTTCCATCTAAAACCAATATTTAAAACATGAAACTATTAATATTATATTAGTTTTAGATGTACTATTCATGTAATATTCTAGCTTGATCAACAATACCTTGAGAAATGCTTATTACTTGTGCTTCAAATTGGAAGATTTAGGAAAGCTCATCAAAGGTAGTATCTCTACTCTTAAAACTAAATTATTGAAGTCTTGAGTTTTGAAAGAATGATACGAAGTTTGAGAAGGTTGGAGGGTGATTATAGAAGTGTTGTACTTGTTCTATATTTTTGGAAACCTTCAATTACAAAGGTAACTCTTGCAAAAAAAAATTAAATCTCAATGCTCTGTATACTAAATACTTAAGAAAAACTTCTGCTTGTTCTCAAAGGGTGTCTTTTCTTTTAGCAAATGAATTTTCTCATTATTAGTTTGTCATCATCAAAAAGGGGAAGATTGTTAGCTCAACGTTGTTCTTTGAACAATCCTTCTTGATTGTGAAGATAAAAAAAACTCTTTTAATCGCTTTGAAGGTTTTTAGAACTTAATTTTGTCAATTTTAATTCTCTACTAATGATTCCAAAAGGATTGAAAATCTCTCTATCTAAAAGTTTATCAATATTCTATAACACTGTTGCATAAGCTAAAATATCTGTAGTTTTTATTGTAGGTGTTTGAAGATGATTTGGAGTGAAATTTACGCTTTCAAGTTGCTAAAAAACCTCTCAAGCAATGATGGTGTCGACACATGCCACTAACACGTGAGAGCTGCTATGATGGTGTCGACACATGCCACTGGTACTCAAAAGCAGTTCTGATGGAGTCGACATATGCCACAAATACCCGAGAGCATAATTCCAAACAAGGTTGATAGTGTTGACACATGCTGCGATTTTGCAGATTTCAGAACGTTACCAACTCATCTTTTTGTTTTTAAAAAGAATAAGGCACCTCTCCGACGATACAATAATGCTTCTTGGGGATAACACAAGTCTATCCCAAGAAAGCGACTGGTGCCACCTGCAAAGACTAAAGCTTTCATTCTCTGACTTTCTCTTCTTACTCATTATTGCGCTTTGTAATTGCACATCTGGCTTAAAGAGCCATTATTTATTACTTCATTTATCTATCCATTGTAAAACACTTGAGTGTGGGGTTATACTTGGGCTTACCTATGAGGGTAGAAGAAATCTCACTTTGAATTGTTAGGATTTATTGTGAGAGTTGAAGCGTGACTTCAGAAAACGCTTGTAATGACACCAGAAAGCTAAGGTGTGATTATTATTGGTTTATAATGAAGAAAGCCCATGGAAAGAAATAGCTTTTAAAAACACTAGCGTTATCTCTTTATCCCTTACTCTCTTTTTATTGGTTCTATATTTGCAATTGTGTTGTGCTAAACTATCCTTGAATATTTTATCTTGACTTATATTTTAAAAAGCTTTAAATTTTATTAGAACTTAATTCAGCCCTTCTTGGGTTGTCACCTAGACTCATAAAGACATATAGGAGAGTAATGGAAGGACCATGTTTTGAAAAGATGGTAAACTGGGGGACTAAAATTTTGAACATTAAAATTGTAGGACTAAAAATGAAATGGGTATAAAACCTAGTGAAGAAAAATCAAAATTCAAAAAGGAATATAGAAGTGAAAATACTTCTAAATAAACCATGATACATATATATAGTGAATTCAAAAAATGTAAGAGTTTGTTGGATGTGTGTCAATAAAACTAAAGATCAAAGTTAAATTCTAAAAACATACAAAAGCTAAATGATATCTGTTTGTTAATATTTCAATAGGTAAAATATTGAGTGTCTAATCCAAAAAGAAAGATTATTATTGACAATTATATGATTTATTATTGTTTTTGTGTTCTTTCATTACTAGAGAGATGATCACTTTCTAAGACAATAAACATGTTCAAGTCTATATATATATATAATTAAAATAATTACTTTTTTATAATGTCCATCTTTGGTTAGACAAATTCGTGACTCTACAACAGGTGTAGATACAGACAACTTGTAATCTAATGGTTCCTACCCTATATACTCATTGCTCTACGGTATGCTGGCAATAAATAAATGTATGGCCCTTGAATCAAATAATACCGATGCTTCTCCTTGGGGTAAGGGAGTGCTTGTCAGTTACCAACATACATATTATTTTCACACAGCATGATAGTTATCTAATTTCTTATTTTATTGAGTCATATTGACTTCTTTTTTTGATTCAAAATTGTCAGGCTGCGAACAAAATTCACAAAATGATCATATGGGCCGTTACCAGGCACTAGGTAGCAGATCATTGGTTCAGCATGAGCAGAGAGACATGCAAACAGACAGACATGCAGCACTAGCCTCTGTTGTCTCCTTTGCCTTCCAAGTCTGTTGTCTCCTTCGCCTTCCAAGTCTAAATATAGCAATTATAGTGAGGACATTTAGAGAGATATCTCAGATAATCTATCCCACCCTTTTCCATTGAAGGATGTGATCCTTCTCCACCATTCCGCCACATTATTTTGGGAAATTTTACCAAACCACAAACGACAGCATTGACAGGCATATAACCATGTCTAAAGCAACAAAATTCTCAGTTGGTTCTACATATTTCATAAAAAAACACAGGATCAAATTTTAATAGCTATCTTTACAAGCACCCGAAAGCAACTTTTCCAAGATTTGTTCTCGTGTCTATAAAAATGCTGCCTCATTCTTATACAAATCAACTAAAAGATATATATATATATATATATAGAGAGAGAGAGAGAGAGAGGCAGAGAAGATTGAAGAAGCTAATTCTTTTAGTTGATTTGTATAAGAATGAGGTAGCATTTTTATAGACACGAGAACAAATCTTGGAAAAGTTGCTTTATATATATATGCACCACCCTCCCTCTAACAAAGACAAATAAGAATAGAGAGCCAAAAGGTACCCCTTTCCTTTGTCACCAGAGAAGAGAGGGATCGAAGACAAACAGAGAAATGTTTTGGAGACATAATTAAGCAAAAAACAAAAACCCTAGATTCTCTGCCAACTACTTAGTACAATCCATAAACTCCATCTATTAAACAAACTCCATCCACCAAGTACTCTCTTTCAATATAAAAGGGTCATACACCCAGTACTGATCCAGTATATAGTGGAAGGCTGCTTTAAAGATTCGAACCTGTGCTCCTTGTGCTTAGCAGCCCAACATAAATCCATTTTTTATTCTAGGCAAAAGGATGGAAGGGAGCGACCTACGTGACCAACTACCCCTCGAGCGTGGCAATAGAGGTTTCACCCACTACAGAATGTTTGGATTGAACTATAACTGCCAAACCAGGGGAGGATGAACCATCGCCATAGCCCCACGAGAATGACAAACCTTGGGGGTAGAGAAGTTCGATCCAATGATCTCCTTACCCCTGGGACGGTCAAACTTTCCCCAAAACCTTGGGCCACCACTCTAGCGTCCAAGACAAATACATTTGCACCTAGGAGATAAAGACAACCCCAAGACCTAGAATGGGAAAATGCACTTTGGTGACTTATTCCCCAGGCACAACCATGGAAACTCCTGCCTAATGGGCTCTTTCAAATCATCATCCACAAATTATTCTACACAACCAGCTACATTCAAAGACCCACCCCCCAAAAAAAAAGAAAAAAAGAAAGAAAGAGAAGAACCCCATAAAACAAAAGAAACAGCAATAGACACATAATGAGCTGAAAGGTCTAAATCAAATGGCATATTGCCCATCATAAGGACTAAACTTACGAAAGAACAGCAAAAATGTAGGGAACTTATGTATCTTTAATGACGCCACTTGCGGGTTATTGTGATTTGTAAAGGTTCCCAAAGCAATTCCAAGTTGAAGAAACGTCAAATACTTATTCCTGATGATCATGAAACAGTTCTCACAACTAACTAATATACACAGTTCCAAAACTGAAATGACATCAACTGGCTTATGCATCATATTACTATTAGAGCATTGCTTACAGAAGTCAAAACTCAAAGAACATTCTGAAGTTGAAGCAACTACCTGTCCATACACACCTGTGAATGCTAATCAAATACAATTTCGTTATATGTGGGCATTACAATGTTGGGCAGCAGGTGCCGGCTACCAGCAGTGGATATCGGTTCACAACACAACCCACATGCCAGTGCACATGTATGAGCAACACAAGCACATATCAAATCTCCGAATTAAGGTTTGCATGAAGGCCAATTTACAAGCTGAAGAATGATGAATCCATAAGAAAATTAAATCCTCCAATCCACACGCTCGACACTTTCTTCAAGTAATGTTTTGAGAGAGAAATGATGGAAAGAAAGAAACAGAACGGTTTTGGGGGGGCGGGTGGGGGGGGGGATATTAAAAGACATCAGTGCAGTGCGTTCATGATCATACTCAACTGGGAAAAGTCATTACCGGGAATACAAACAACATTACATTGATATGAAATCAAGTGCAGTGCGTTCATGATCATACTAACTGGGAAAATGTACATTAGCTAAACTGTGGTAATACCAACAAGATTACAATGATTGCCTATACAACAAGCTGCCCCTATCTTCATTACCGAGGCACATACACCTCACTCATTAGCATATAAAGCCAGAAGAAATGGATAATGTAAGTTGAAAAAAAATGAAGAAACAACCAAGTCCAAATAAATGCTTGATTTTCGCTTTCATATTTGTGCACCTATAATCTCAAAAGTTCCAATGACTTCCATGTATGTATATATCAAACACAAAATCAACCAACAAACTCCAATGCAACAACTCCATAGTTAATCAAAACCTTTGAATTTCAGTGAGAAAGATGCTGTTTCTTTAAATGGAAACCAAGTAAATAACTGTCCTAATTTAGTCAGTCATAGCTAGTAACCGGCATAACCAAGAGAAAAATATCATTGAGTCCAGAAATGATATGTAATCACTATCCCGCGATTCTAAAATAGCTAACAAGAATTATTAAAACAACAACATTCCTTGTCACTTCTTACTCTCTAGTCCTAGCTTGAACCTTTGTCATTCCCCTCATTATCAACAGCATCAGTCACCAGAGTCGCCGGTCTTTGATCAATAACTTCATCAATAATCCCAAACTCCTTGGCTTCATCCGGTGTCATAAAATAATCCCTATCCATGTTCTTCTCAACCATGTCTATCGGCTGCCCTGTATGCTTTGAATACAATACATTCAACGAATCCCAAACCCGAACAATCTGCTTTGTGTGAATTGTTATATCCTTTGCCTGCCCACTGTACCCTCCAGAAGGCTGATGAATCATAATCGTCGCATTCGGGAGTGACCGTCTCTCTCCTTTGGACCCTGCCGATAAAAGAAGAGATGCCATCGATGCAGCTTGGCCCAAACAAATTGTATTAATTGGGGACCGGATGTACTGCATAGTATCATAAATTGCAAGACCTGTATAATTCAATCCAAAACATTAAGAAAGAAAAAAGAAAACTAATAGCACATAGAGGAAAAAAAAAAGACTTAGCTTTGGTCTCTTATATGACGTCCTCTTGATCAACTTAAAAGGACACCATAGATTCAGATATGATACAAACTTGAGACACATAACTTCATATATCTCTCCCTCTCTCTCGTTTTCATTTTTTATAGCTAAATACAACTCCAACACCGGTCTATCATAGTCAGCGAGCCAGTGAAACTACTCCCGTAGATGAAGTTCAACTTTCAATTAAAATCTCATTTCTGAAAATGAGATCAAAATCTGGACTTTTTAGGTTTAAAAACCGAAATCAGGTAGAATATTTACAAACAAAATCAGGTGATACTCTGATTAGTGCAGTCCAACTTAATTAAACTATCTGCACACAGTATAATCGAAAAGGCTACCCATTAAACAACAGAGTCGTATCTCTTACGTACCACGAGATAAAAGAGAATGGAAATTGCGAAAGGAGTTACCTGCAGTGACGGCGCCGCCGGGGGAGTTAAGGTACATGTGGATGGGTTTGGAGGGGTTCTCGGACTCAAGGAAGAGAAGCTGGGCAACGACGACATGGGCGGTGTCGTCGGAGATGGGCCCGTTGATGCACACGATTCGCTCCTTAAGGAGGCGGGAGAAGATGTCGTAGGCACGCTCGCCCCGCGACGAGTGCTCTATCACCATAGGGATCAGGCCATACCTGCGCAATGCCCGGTGGGTCCACGCTGTGGATACCCTGTTCGCAAGGAGTCTGGCGTTCGAAATTAGGCTCCTCATGGTACTGGAACTGGCTCCGTAGAGACGAGGAGCAGATACTTGACCTTCAAAGAAATTAAATAGAGAGAGAGAGAGAGAGAGGCGTTTTCAACCAGCAATAGCCTGCCTCGGTTACAACGTGGTGCTCACTGCCCAGTGCTAACAACCTTTATTTTTTTCAAAAAGTTAATATGTTTGAAGAGGGAAAGGTTGCCTTTACAAATTCTAATGAAACATTTAAAAAATATTGTTAAAATTTAGGAAATTATAATTTTCTTGGATTTGATAAAAAAATTATTATATTAAATTTTATAGAAGTGGATAGAAAAGTGAAAAGAAAATAAATAAAATTTTATGAGAATTATTAAAAAATATGAAGAAATAGATGATATAAATAATTTTTTTATATTTATTGTAATAAAAAAATTTGATGTGAAAAAATAGATTATTTTAAAATTATTATATTTAATAAAAAATTTGAGTCAGTGTTTATAAGATAAAATTTTAGAATATTGAAAGTTTTTGGTATCAATTGTATTTTGGAAATCTCCCAAACAACTCCAAGAGCAGAAATGAGTATCTTTTTGGTCCTTGTATATTTTGGCAAATAAATATTTCACCGGTTCAATTCGCCACTCCCCCCATTCCCGGCCGAGGTTATCATATAAAGGGCATGTTTGAGCCCCAATTAATTGGGCTCAAAATTTTAGGTTTACTACTAAAAAATTCACCACATAATTTTTTATTATTATAATATTTATTAAAAATATTCTCTCTCTTCACTTTTTCACCAACTCCCATAACATTTATTTACTTTATAATATTTTCCAAACCCCAATATCCAAAATTTTCACCCTCAAACATACCCAAAATCTTTCTAAAAAAATAAAAGCATTTGTTCTTTTATGAAACGAGGGGATGCTAGTTTCTACAACCCTCCCGAGGGTTGTGCACCGTTTTTTCCTCGAGGTGAAGGGTCGAAATTCGAATCCGACTCAATCGGAGGTCGATTTTTAGCTCCAACTTCGACAGTGAGGCTATCTGAGCCGATCCGTCAGGTTGGATTGGATTGGAATAGTAGATCAGAGTCAGATTTGAGCAATTAGGTCTATTTTTAACGCCTTGTTCTGTTTGGGCTTCAATAATTTAAACTAGTTTTTGGGCCAGTCTAATTTTAAAAGCTTTTCTGCCATATTTTGTTTGGACTAGAATATTTAAAACTGTTTTCTGAGCTTTTTCCTTTCGCCGGTTCAATTTTAGTTTTAGAGTTACATTTTCTGAAATCTACTAGGGTTGGGGGTGTTAGGCTACAAATAGGGGTGTAAGTCGGAAATGTCGGAAGCAAAATTTGGAATTCTGACATCCGGTCCACTAACTAGCAGATATCCAAAATAAAATTCGATTTTACTATTGACTATTGTCGGACTTAGTGGTATCGGAATCGGACATGGGTGTCACGCCCCAAACGCTAGCACGATGAGGCAAATGACAGCCGCGAACATTCCTAACAATGAACGCTCCAACACATATACTAAAAATTTGAAGCGATTTTTTTTAAACTATCCTGCCTATTACTAAATTCAGAAAATAAGAATTTTTTTAGTTCATGAAAATACTATTCAGAGATTTATCTTCTTACCCACAGCTGACATGCGGACTCTCAATGTTCTACTGAATATAATAACATATAACTATGTAAAACAACACACATAGGAAGACATTCAGAATCTCATTCTCAGACAATAACATAAGGCCACAAAGTATAACTACATCATGGTCCAAAAATATAAGTTGTTTAGGAGACTTAAGTCTCGTCAGCTGAATAGACCATGACCACCACACATTGGAGGTTCATGTCAGTCTGTTCAAAAATAACTCAGAATATACATGAATTGCAAGTTAGGGGAGGACACCCTTGTCAACCACCCACCTCGGGTTCTAGATCCTCCTAATGAATTCCTCACCTGAAACATCGTCTGGAATGATACAATTTAAATTCTGTGAGTCGAATGACGTAGTAAGGGTTATGCATGACATGATCATGGATGACAGGTAAAAATATGTCAAAATGAATGCATGTTCATGTATGCAACTCTTGCACTTGAAATTTAACTTAAAGAATCTCTTCATCATTAGTTGGGCTCCTTCTATCGCTCCATTTACCCTAGAAGTCAGGGTTGTGCGTTCCCTTCGGAATCATTCCCCTTTCCCTTGGGAACATGTCATTTGGTCGAGCTAGCCCTTAATGTGGCCCCAGGCTAGATGGCTAGACACGACCCTTAGAGGTCCACACCTTCTCGAATTCGTCCTTCAGTGTGGTTGCACATACCTCAAGGACCACCCATCCTTCTCGCATTCGTCCTTCGGAGTGGGTGCCCTTAGGAGTCATCCATCCTTCTCGCATTCGTCCTTCGGAGTGGATGCACCTATCATACTTAGGTACAGTACCGACCATCCTATTTAGCCCCATAACATATCTTGACATAGCATAAAATCTTACTTTATTTTGCATAAAATTTCCCTTACTTTCCTTTTAGAAAATCAATGCAATGCTCATGACGTGCTCATGCCATGTTTGATGACAAATATCATGATGTGTATCATTACAGTTTTCAGAAAACATAATTTTCCACTTACCTTCGTCCACTTGAGCTTATGGTGGCACCTTGCCTACAGATGAGTCATACTAATGTCATTTAGAGGTTTATTAGATGCAGGGAATAATCATTCAATTAAATTCAGCACATCATACAAAATCACCCTTGTTTCTTAACTTCCCAATGGTGATCCTACAACGTAAAGTTCTATCTTAAGGTTGCTGATGCCATAAGACTTAGATGCCAAACTGATCCTTACACTAACTTTTATAACATATTAAAATTCTAGGTAATTTGGACCTTGTTTGCCACTCAAAAGATTTCCCCGAAAATGCAAGCTGCTAAGGACGTCCAAGCGGACAGCCCCGACGTCTCCAGCTTAAAATTCATAACTTTATAAAACATGGCTCCAAATTACATGAAATTTTTTTTAAACTACTCTGCTTTCATAGTTCAAACTTGAAGATAAAAATCACAATGATTGGAACTACTATGCATTTTCAAAAACACTTCATATCAGATGAAAATCCTAGAGCAATACTGCTGCTCCCTCCAGCTCGACCTTCCTCTTTCAAAACACCACAACTTATTCATTACACTTCTAAATCACACGAAATATACCTTAAAATGTTATTCTTTCACAAACTTAAAATTCCAGACTAGACTCATAAAATTTGGACTTAAACTGATCACTTAAAAGGTACTTGAAATGAGCAAGAGTTCTGGACGTATAAGGCTTCTGGCAGCTTGACGTCTGGACTTTGAAAAATGCATAAATAACTCAATACTTATCAGAATCACCCAAAGTATGGCTTAAAATCTTAGTATTTCATAGGCCTATAACATAAAATTCTCTAGAGATCAAATAATAAGAAAAATCGCATCAAAGGTTACTTATAATTCAAACTTTGTAATCTGTAGAAACTAACTTCAGCAACTAGTTTAATAAGTCTTGATGAGTGCATGAATAGAAATAATTGGAATTAATGTGCTCTCCAGATAGCCTATTATTGGACTAAAATGCTAAAATATGAATAGAAATAATTGGAATTAATGTGTATTCTTGAATTGAGTTTCATTTACTTTGGGACACTCCTAAGCATATTATTTATGTTTAATTTCAGAGTTTACAAAAGAGCAAGTCAAAGCCCAATCAAATTCAAAAGGGAGACTCTCATGGGGTTGAGAGCAACTTGGATGAAGAGAAATAAAAAAAGGAAAAAGGATCACAAAAGGAAACTACAAGAAGTCCAAATCCGAAATTTGCCAGGAGACAGTCTGGACATATTTTCGTATTTTGGTCGTAACTTTCATCTCACATATCGGATGGACACGATTCTTGGTTCGTTGGGAAGCTATTGTATGGGGCTACAATTCACTTGAGATGGAATGTCTTTAATTCGTACGTTTACGGTGTCAAAAGTGGGCCAAAATCCAAGCCCTAGAACCAGAAGATATTATTTAGCTTTTCTTTTTATTATTCCCTTTTTAGGGTTTTGTTTTGTGACATATATAAGCTAAACTTTTTATTGTAAACCTGGCGGCAGACTTGAGACTAGAGGTTTTTCTTTGGAATTTGTTTTCCTTTCATCTTATTATGGAGAACTAAATTCTCAAGTGGGGCTAGGGATGAACTTTGACACTAAATGGTATTTTCAATTCATTCTTAATTTATGTATTTGATTTTCAATTAGTAAAATTCTTTTGTTTTATCATTCTCAATTCATTGTTGTTATTTTCTTCTCCGAATAATCATATAATTTATTCTGTTTATGGATTCAGTCATGCTTTTTCTATTGAATGGATTAGTTCTTTGATTATGTTTGGATCAATTATTTATCTATATTGATTTACTTCTTTGCTGCAATATCACTCCCTGAGTATATTGTCGTCGTTGGGTTCTCTCAAGAGGGATAATAATTTACGTATTCTAAAAGTGGTGCATGATTTTTCAAAGGATACATTTGGTTTAATTTTGTTTTATAAATCTATACCTTCCGATTGAGAATTTTGGGAATTGAGTTCCCAGTTGAGTTATTCACTGAATTAAGAATAATTAAAATACCGGAGTTGTGCAAGGGATTCCCGACGCTCTACTGTTCGTCAAATTTGAGTACTTTTTCCGTTAATCACTCTACTTCACTTTAATTTGCTTTTAAAATTGGTCTTCGTTCTCCATTGATCATTTAATATTTTTCTTTAGTTTTTTTATCCTTTTGTTATTCTCTTAATTTGTCTCTCTGTGGAATCGACACCCCAAAGCTGTGCTACAACTACCGCATTATTCTTTGGGCGTAATCAAGTCTTCTTTATAATTTTCAATGATCTCCAACATTGTAGGCTAAACTTCTCAATGCTACGGGTTCTCCAACAACAACAATAGCTTATAATGGATTAGGTCTAACCTCTATAGATGCAACAACAACAACAAGGATGTTTCATTTTCAATCAATTACATTCATTAACAGCAACAACTATGGTCTCTTCAAGCATCATAACCAATATTCAAGAATCTCTTTAAACCCCTAAGGAGGTGCTGAAATAACAGGGACATCCATGAAGGTATAGGAGCAAATCTGCCCTCCACTCTCTTCAGCTCTTTTGCACTTCAACCCTTTCAAATATCAAATGACAACACCCTATGTCACAACTACTACATATCCGGCCATGCATGAGCAAAACAGATTTCAGATCTAGCCAACACCTCATAACATAAAATAATCTCATGAAAATTTTCTACTTTAATGGTTTCAAATCAAAATTTACAGCAGTACTATGATTCTCTCTTCACCAGGCCAATGCCAATGCATTATCTTTTCTCTTAGGCTTTCCATCAAACACCTATGCTACATCAATGTGCATTACCTTTGGGTTCTTCTCCTCCATTCACAACTCTAGATCAGTTTGCATATCTACCATTCATTCACAACTCACGAGTACTCAAATTTTAACAGGCAAGCAAGTAACAAATATTTCTACACAAAGCTTACGGTTTCTATAATTTCAGATTTGGATATCCAATTTCCCTTACCTCCAGATTCGCTTGGTAATTGATTTTAATGGAAATTGACACCTAAAACAAGTCACCACGTTAGAGAAGGGAGGTGAAAACAGATAAGGGAAAATGGTGCAAGAAGAAGGGCTCATGGGAGGAATTTTCCCCCATGGCCAAAGAGCTTCTAGACCTACCTTTCTCCATCTCTTCTTTTCTTCTTCTTCTTCTTCTTATTTCCGGCCTTCTTCTCCCTCTCTTCTTCTTCTGTTGTTTCGGTGCTTTCCTCCCCTTGTGTGTGTGCGTGAAGGTGAGACTATGTGTGGTGTGAACATCAGCCGAATGAGGAAGAAAATGGGGAGTTATACGTGAAATAGATGGGTGGGGAAAAGTCCATCTTGCCCCCATAAAATTGTGAATATCGCCTCCCCCCATTGGATCCCAAATAATGAAATCTAACACTATGGAAACTCACAACAATATAGCATTTTAATTATAACTAAAGATGCACAAAAAGGTGCTAGAGGAAAATTTCACCGTAGATATAAATTTTAAATCAATTCAACCATACATTTCTTTCCCCAAATATTCATAATAGTGCAGACCTTAAAGAGTCAAGAAGTAAGATTTTAAATGTTTAAATTGACATCGAAGAAAACCTAAACTAAGTGATGCTACTAGTCTCTAAGTTGGGGTCTCACATCCTCCCCTCCTTATAAAATTTTGACCTCAGAATTTAGTTTCTTACTGCCAGAAATTTTGCCCTGATCGTGGGGGCCTAGGACCATATGGGTGCGGGCGAGCGCTTGAGCTAGCCTCACTACTGACCTCGCCATGGTAGACATGGTCTGGGGAGTTACTTCTTGTCCAAGAGTGGGACATGGACTTGTACTCCGACCTATGACACTAGGGTCATGAATCATTTACCCGAAGGCTCATGATACCTAGGTGTAAAGTCAACTTCCTGCGATGGAATGTGGGTCTCAGAAATGTCATTGAGGATACTCGGTCCCCTACCATATACTCTTCTAGCGCCCTCACAGGGATCATATTCCTATGATGGACTCTTCTCAGTGTACTCATCCCCTACCAACTTAAGCGAAGGGTCCTCCTCTGGATCCTTTTCTGGGTCCTCTTCTAGATCCTCTTCGGAGCTCACTCTTAGCCCCCCCAACTAGGCCATGTTCTCTATTCAGTTGCTTAATGACTCCAACTGGAGTCGTATCTGCCTGTGAATCTGAGTAATCAGAGGAGTCGGTCCAATACATGCCTCGACCTAGGCTACGGGGTGCCTCCGTTTGGAGGGACCGTGCTGGTCCTTCTTTTGAGGGAGTGGGGGCTCCTGAGTCTCCACCATAACCTCCTGCTATTGCGGTTGCTGAGTCGGCAACCAGGCAACTGAATCCTCACTATCCGAAGGCGGCATCATCGAGTTGCGAGACCTGGGATTTACTCGGAATGGACTGCGATACTCTTGTGCGGTCATTCTTCTACGCGGGGGAGAGGGTGAGGAAGTCATAGACTGAGAGCGCGGGGGTTGGCGACTCGATGACATCTGCTAACATGGTAAAGATAGTTAGTTTCAATATCATAATTTAATCATGCACATTTATATATGTTATACGCAGCCATAGGATTCATTTCAAGCATCTAGTCATATAGCATAGAGGTGCAATCAAGGAAGAAAAAGCAAGAGATTACGCATTAAGTTATATAAAAGTTCTATCATAGAACAAAATTGATAGAGTAAAAATCCTTCTTAATTATGTTCTTCCTGCAATTGCGGGTATTTTGAGTACATTTTGCTCTCTAATTCTCACGATGCCTCCTCTACTCCGTGGTTTCTCCACAAAATCTTTACGAGTGGTATGTTCTTTGTCCTTAACTGTTGCTCCTTTCCGTCTAAAACCCTTACCGGTTCTTCTACATATGTAAGGTTCTCCTGAATCTACAATGGCTCATATTCTAAGACATGGGTAGGGTCAGGTACATACTTCCTCAGGAGCGATATGTGAAGTACGTCGTGGACTCCCTCTAAGTAGGGGGCAGGGCCAACTGGTACGCCACAGTTCCAATTCGGTCTAAGATCTCAAAGGGTCCTATGAACCTGGGTTGGAGTTTACCCTTTTTCCCAAACCGTGCTATGCCCGTTTTTGGTGAAATCTTCAAAAATACCTTACTCCCACCTTCAAATTTAAGCTCTCTCCTTCGGTTATCCGCTTAACTCTTCTTCCGGCTTTGGGCTATCCCGAGTCTATCCTTTATTATTTGAATCTTCTCTCTTGTCTCCAAGACTATTTCTGGACCTAACAGTCTTCTTTCTCCTACCTTGTCCCAATACAGTGGTGATCTACACTTCCGCCCGTACAACGCTTCGTATGGTGCCATACCAATACTTGCTTGGAAGCTATTATTGTATGAAAACTCTGCTAAAGGCAAGTACAGAGCCCAACTTCCTTTAAAATCCATAACGCAGGCCATGAGCATATCCTCCAGAATCTGTATAGTCCGTTCTGACTGCCCGTCCGTCTGTGGGTGAAAGACGATACTGAAATTCAGCCGAGCACCCAACGATTCCTGTAGTCGTTTCAAGAATCTTGAAGTGAATCCGGATCCCTTTCTGAAACTATACTCTTGGGGACTCCATGGAGCAGACGGACGGGCAGTGTGCCGACTATATGGGGTATACCTCACCTTAATGGGTAAGAAGTGTGCCGACTTGGTTAATCGGTCCACAATCACCCATATAGCATCATAGCCTACATTAGTTAGAGGCAGCCCTACTACAAAATCCATGGCTACCCCTTCCCACTTCCATTCAGGGATCTCTAGAGGCCTTAATGTTCCTACCGGCTTCTGCTGCTCTGCCTTCACCTTCTGACAGGTCAAACATCGAGCAACATACTCGGCTATCTCCCGCTTCATATTAGGCCATCAAAATGCCTCCTTAATATCTCGATACATCTTTGTGCCTCCTGGGTGAATAGTATAAGGCATAGTGTGAGGCTCTGCTAAGATCAAGGCCTTGATTTCCTCTATACTTGACACACAAACTCTATCTCGGTATCGTAACAAACCAACTTTATCCCCAAAGTCAGGGTCTTCTTTTTTCCCAATCCTCTCTCTAATCCCTCCTATCACCTTATCATTCTTCTAGGCCTCGCGAATTCGCTCAACCAGCGTGGGTTGCAATGAGAGCCCTGCTATTGAGACAAACTGATCGGCAATGATAAGCACAATCTCGACCCTTTCCAAGTCTTTCATGATCTCCTCAGGCACCATTTCCATTGAACTTGTCTCTGCCAACTTCTTGCTTAGTGCATCAGCCACCACATTGGCTTTTCCTAAGTGGTAGCTAATTGTGCAGTCATAATCCTTAATCAGCTCCAATCATCGTCGTTGTCTCATGTTCAGTTCTTTCTGGGTGTTAAAATACTTGAGGCTCTTATGATCTGTGAATAGCTCGCATTTCACCCCATACAAGTAATGTCTCCATATTTTCAGTGCATATACTACTGTAGCTAGCTCTAGGTCAAGAGTGGGGTAATTCAGCTCATGAAGCCTCAACTGCCTAGATGCATAAGCTATGACCCTTTTGTCTTGCATCAAAACATAGCCTAAACCTTGCTCCAAGGCGTCACTGCAGATTTCATACTCTCCATGCTCCGAAGGTAGTGCTAACACTGGGCAGTAATTAAGTTGGCCTTTAACTCTTGGAAACTCCGCTTCCGCTCATCTGTCCATTTGAACTTGACATTTTTCTTTGTTATAGAAGTCAAAGGCATGGCTAACTTTGAGAATCCCGTTAGTCCGAGAAAACTTCTCACTTCCTTTACGTTTGTAGGCCTCAGCCACTTGGATACAACATCTACCTTCCCAGGATCAACAACAATTCCTTCACCGGACACCACATACCCCAAAATCTGACTTGCTCCAACCAGAACTCGCACTTAGAGAATTTGGCAAACAACTTATTCTTCCTAAGAATCTGTAGAACAATCCTTAGATGTTTCTCATGCTCCTCCTTATTTCGTGAGTAAATCAATATGCCATCGATAAAGACAACTACAAACTTGTCTAAGAACTCTTGAAACACCCTATTCATCAAATCCATGAATGCGGCCGGAGCATTAGTTAGCCCAAACGGCATCACCAAAAATTCATAGTGACCATATCCTGTTCGAAATGCCGTCTTAGGTATATCTCCCTCCTTCACCTCTAGTTGGTGATATCCCGATCTCAAGTCGATCTGCGAAAATGCCTGTGCTCCTTGTAATTGATCAAAAAGTTCATCAACGCGAGGCAATGGGTATCTATTTTTTATAGTCACCTTATTCAACTCCCTATAATCGATGCACATCCTAAGGCTTTCACCTTTCTTCTTAACGAACAAAATCGGTGCTCCCCAAGGTTATACACTCGGCCGTATAAACCTTGCTCCAATAAATCCTCTAGTTGGATCTTTAGTTCCTTTAGCTCTACTGGTGCCATCCTATACGGTGCTTTGGAAAGTGGAGCTGTCCCTGGTTCTAACTCAATACCAAACTCCACTTCTCTATATGGGGGTAAACCAGGTAATTCTTTAGGGAATACGTCGAGAAATTCGTTTACTACTGGGGTTTGCTCTACTGTAGCAACTTCCCTCTGTGTATCATTCGCCCAAACAAAAAATCCCTCATGTCCTCCTTGCAACAATTTCTTGGCCTGCAGGGCTGAAATAATTGCTGGCCTCTGTTCCATCTTCCTCATACCTGTAAAACAATAGTCTGGTCTCCCCTCCTTTTGGAACATGACCTTCTTCTCATAACACTTTATACTAGCACCATGCGCTACCAACCAATCCATACCTAAAATAATGTTGAATCCCCTCATCTCCATTACTATCATGTTAGCTAACATTATTTTTCCCTAGAATTCTATCGGACAGTTCTTATCTATTTGATCACAATTGATTCTTCCCCCAGTGGGTGTTGACACCGCTACATCATACTCTAGCGGTTCATGTCTTATATCAATTGCCCTACAGTATGCTGATGCAATGAATGAACGTGTGGCCCCCGAATCAAATAAAATGAGGGCTTCCCCCTGAGGCAAAGGCAACTTACCTGCCACCACTCTTGTTCGGTTAACCGCATCCTCCGGGGTAAGAATGTACAGTCCTGCTTGAGTTGGACCACCTTGCCTTCTTGAATTATTTTGCTGTGCAGGTCGGGGTGCTTGGTTCGAGTTACCTTTTACCCTGTAGTCACCTGCGACGTTGCCGGCATGGGAGGAGCCTTCCTCTTTTGTTGGTAGTAATATGTCGTTGTCCTCTGCAACACTCTTTCCACAATTATTGCTCGTTCTATCACTTCTGCCAAACTCTTCAAATTGTGGCTATAAACCCTATCGTAGATTCGGGGGTGGAATCCCACCTCAAACTTCCTAGCTTTCCTCTACTCATTTGGCACTAAATACGGAGCAAACCTTACCAATTCCATAAATCGACCAGAATACTGTTCAACGGTCATAGCCCCCTGAGTCAAGGTGGCAAACTCTCTCTCTTTTGCCTCCCGAGTTGTCCTTGAAAAATAGCGATCCAAAAATTCTTGTTGAAACCTCTCCCAAGTTATGGGTTGTTGCCCCAACTCTTGGCTCACTCGTAGTTTCTTAGACAATCACCACCTCTTGGCATCTCCCTGCAGCTTAAAAGTAGCAAAGCTCACTTTCTGGGTGGCTGTATACCCCAAGACTTCAAGACTTCAAGCAACTCCTTTATCAATACGAGCCAGTTCTCTACCAAAACAACGTCTCCCTTGCCATTGTATACTGGCAGGTGTTGGTGGTTAAACTGGTCAAAGGTGCATCCTTCAGGACGACCTCTTGGCCCATCCACATTAGCTCCTTGTTGCACCTGCTCAGCAACAAGCTGAGCCATGTGTCTTAAAACATCATTAGTAGTGACACCCGGTTCTTCGGGACCCTGATTCATGTTTCGATTCCTGGCTGGTCCTCTAGGTGGCATCTTGCACTACAACGTCATCACTCCGTATGTATTCTAACGATTGATTTAGGTACACGAACTCCAAGGGACGAGTAGCGAGTCCCGAACTCCCTAAACTCTCTTCTCCCTCTGATACCACTAAACTGTCACGACCCAAACGCTAGCCCGATGAGGCAAATGACAGCCATGATCATTCCCAACAATGAATACTCCAGTTGAAGAGGAATTTTTTTAAAACTATCCTGCCTATTAGTAAATTCAGAAAATAAGAATTTCTTTATTTCATGAAAATACTATTCAGAGATTTGTCTTCTTACCCACTGCTGACATGCAGACTCTCAATATTCTACTGAATATAAGAACATATAACTATGTCAAACAACACACATAAGAAGACATTCAAAATCTCATTCTCAGACAATAACTTAAGGCCACAAACTATAATTACATAATGGTCCAAAAATATAAGTTTTTTAGGAGACTTAAGTCTCGTAGGCTGAACAGACTATGACCACCACACATTAGAGGTTCATGTCAGTCCTTTCAAAAATAACTCAGAATATACATGAATTGCAAGTTAGGGGAGGGCACCCTTGTCAACCCCCCACCTCAGGTTCTAGATCCTCCTCATGAATTTACTCACCTGAAACATCGTCTGGAATGATACAATTTAAATTCTATGAGTCGAATGACGTAGTAAGGGTTATGCATGACATGATCATGGATGATAAGTAAAAATATGTCATAATGAATGCATGTTCATGTATGCAACTCTTGCACTTGAAATTTAACTTAAATAATCTCTTCATCGTTATTTGGTCTCCTTCTATCGTTCCATTTACCCCTTAAGTCAGAGCTGTGCATTCCCTTCGGAACCATTCCCCTTTCCATTGGGAACATGTCATTTGGTTGTGCGAGCCCTTGATGTGGCCCCAGGCCTGATGGCTAGACATGACCCTTAGAGGTCCACACCTTCTCGCACTCGTCCTTCAGTGTGGTTGCACATACCTCTATCATCAAATGATACAAGTCTTGGATAAGAATCTACAACGCACTAGAATGCCCTTGTTGACGATCCTTTACTCCGACAGCATCTAGGGTTTCTCGAACAATGTCACCCGTGATTTTTTTTTTCCATTTAGATTTACTTTTTTTTTTATTTAATATTAATATGATTTTTTTAATATCCAGTATCACTATCAATTTCTTATTTCGAAGTGAAATCCCTATTAAAAAAGAAAAATTATGGTCGGGAAGGTTATAGTAGCAAAAGCCATTGGAGTTCCTTCTCGCATTCGTCGTTCGGAGTTGGTGCCCTTATGAGCATCCATCCTTCTCGCATTCGTCCTTCGGAGTGAATGCACCTATCATACTTAGGTACGGTACCGACCATCCTATTTAGCCCCATAACTTATCTTGACATAGCATAAAATCGTACTTTCTTTTGGATAAAATTTCCCTTACTTTATTTTTAGAAAATCAATGCAATGCTCATGACGTGTTCATGTCATGCTTGATGACTAATATCATGATGTGTATCATTCTAGTTTTTGGAAAACATAATTTTCCACTTACCTTCATCGACTTGAGCTTATGGTGGCACCTTGCCTACAAATGAGTCATACTAATGTCATTTAGAGGTTTACTAGATGCAGGGAATAATCATTCAATTAAATTCAGCACATCATACAAAATCACCCATATTTCTTAACTTCCCAATGGTGATCCTAGAATGTAAAGTTCTATATTAAGGTTGCTGAAGCCATAAGACTTGGATGCCAAACTGATCCTTACACTAACTGTTATAAAATATTAAATTTTTAGGTAATTTGGAGCTTGTTTGCCACTCGAAAGATTTACCCAAAAATGCAAGCTACTGAGGACGTCCAAGCGGACAACCCTGACGTCTCCAGCTTCAAAATTCATAACTTTAAAAACATGGCTCTAAATTACGTGAAATTTCCTTTAAATTTCTCTACTTTAATATTTTTAATTTGACCATAAAAATCACAATGATCGAAACTACAATGCATTTTCAAAAACATTTCATATCAGATGATAATCCTAAAGCAACACTGTTACTGCCTCCGGCTCGGCCTTCCTCTTTAAAAACACCACAACTTATTCATTACTCTTCTAAATCACACAAAATATACTTTAAAATGTTCTTCTTTCACAATTAAAATTTAAGACCAGACTTATAAATTTTGGACTTAAACTGATCACTTAAAAGGTACTTGAAATGAGCAAGAGTTCTGGACGTACAAGCCACCTGACAGCTTGACGTCTGGACCTTGAAAAATGCATAACTCACTCAATACTTATCGGAATCACCAAAAGTATGGCTTACAATCTTCGTATTTCATAGGCCTATAACATAAAATTCCCTAAAGATCAAAGAATATGAACAATCACATCAAAGGTTACTCTTAATTCAAACTTTGTAATATGCAGAAACTAACTTCAGCAATTAGTTTAACAAGTCTTCTTTATAATTCTCAATGATCTCCGACATTATAGGCTAAGCTTATCAATGCTACGAGTTCTCCAACAACAACAATAGCTCATAATGGATTAGGTCTAAACTCTATAGATGCAACAACAACAACTAAGACGTTTCCTTTTCAACCAATTACATTCATTAACTGTAGCAACTATGATCTCTTCAAGCATAATAACCAACATTCAAGAACCTCTTTAAACCCCTAAGGAGGTGCTGAAATAATAGGGACATCCATGAAAGTATAGGAGATAATTTACCCTCCACTCTCTTCATCTCATTTGCACTTCAACCCTTTCAAATATCAAATGACAATACCCTATGCCATAACTACTACATATCCAGTCATGCATGAGAAAAACAGATTTCAGATCTAGCCAACACCTTAGAATAGAAACTAATCTCATGAAAGTTTTTACTTTAATGGTTTCAAATCAAAATTTACAGTAGTACTATGATTCTCTCTTCATCAGGCCAATGCCAATGCATTACCTTTTCTCTTAGGCTTTCCATTAAACACCTATGCTACATCAATGTTCCTCTTGAACCTTTACTCAAATCCGACCATGCATTCCCTTTGGGTTCTTAAAGGTTCAACACTTGAGGCTTGGTTTTTTAATTAAAACTAACATGCATGCAACCTAGAGAGGTGAATCTAACACATATAGTCAAAAGAAAAAAGACATTATGTGTAAGGTTCGGTCAGCCATAACCGATCATCAACAAGCTCCCATTTGTGACGCAACATAACTTCTTCTCCTCCATTCACAACTCTAGATCAGTTTGCATGTCTACCATTCATTCTCAACACATCAGTACTCTAATTTAACATGCAAGCAAGTAACAAAAATTTCTACACAAAGCTTACGGTTTTTATAATTTTAGATTAGGATATCCAATTTCCCTTCCCTCTAGATTCGCTTTGTAATTGATTTTGATGGAAATAGACACCTAAAATAGTCACCACGTTAGAGAAGGGAGGTGAAAACAGATAAGGGAAATGGTGGAAGAAGAAGGGCTCATGGGAGAAATTTCCCCCATGGCCGAAGGGCTTCTAGACCTACCTTTCTCCCCTCTTTTTCTTTTCTTCTCCTTCTTCATCTTCTTCTTTCTGGCCTTCTTCTCCCTCTCTCCTTCTTCTGTTGTTTCGGTGCTTTCCTCCCCTTGTGTGTGTGCGTGAAGGTGAGACTATGTGTCGTGTGAGCAGCAGCCGAATGAGGAAGAAAGTGGGGAGTTATAGGTGAAATAGAACGGTGAGGGAAAAAGTCCATCTTGCCCCTTTAACATTGTGAATATTGCCTCCCCCCATTGGGTGAAACATGGAGCTGATTTTCCTTTTTTTTTGTTTCACTTGCCACTTCATACACATTTGACTCCCTTTCACTTTTGTTTCTAGCAAACATACACTTCCGAAAATCAAGGCCCTAGAAAAATTGATCCCAAATAATGAAATCTAACACTATGGAAACTCACAACAATATAGCATTTTCATTATAACTAAAGTTTGGTACAAACCCACTCGGTGGGCTTTTGAGTCCTCATTAGTCATCTTCTATACCATTTCAGTGAAATTGTCATTTAAAACCTCAAATTGTTCTCTTGGATTAAATGATTATTTTAGTTCTATCCATATATTCAGTTTTTGATTGGCAATGGGGGAGATTTCTCAATGTCGATATGCTTATATTCTCTTTGATCATGTGATGGATAATGCATACACATACCTTAACCATTTTTTATCAAATCTTTGGTGATGCATCCATCCAAGTTTATATCCTTTGCCTTTTTGATATGACAAAGGGGAGAAATGTGTTGATAATAGTTTTGATGACTATATATTTTCTTTTTGAATTGAATTATGAATATTGGCTACTAATGGTTTGTCTCATGTTTCAAATGATTGTCCAATTACAAAAGATAGGGGGAGTCATCCCAAAACTATCAATTTATTGTCATCATAAAAAAAAGGAAGATTGTTGGTTTTTGTTCGCAGTCGATATTTTGATGCTTTCAATAAATAGATTGAGTTTACAAAATGGACATCTTCAAAGACAAAAATATTTCTATCAAAGAGGCAAAGACAAAAAGATTGAATATGTAAGAAGCTCAAAAGTGAAGATTCATGACCATAGGGTATAATCTTGTAACTCTTAGTTTCACTTTTGACATGGATTTGAATCATACACTTGCATATCTTTCAAAACGTGCATTAATAGTTTTACCTCTTGTTTGAAATATCAAAATGTTTTTAATGATTTCAAATCACTCCAATTAAACTCTCAAACCTTTTATATACTTATGTGAGAAGTTAGTGTTTAAAATTGAGTATTTTGAGTTGGTCTAAATCGTAGTTTTAAATGAACCAGATCATGTACGTTGTGGAGGTCGACCGGCTAGTGAAACCGTCGACTGGCCTAAGACCGCTTGGTGTAGCGGTTGACTGGTCTATCTTTTAAAAATAGATCCATTGAGTTTCTGACATTATGACTGTTGGGCTAATGGTAACCTGCAACGGTCGACCGATTTATGTAGCGGTCGACTGGCTCGTCTTGAATTTTGACAGATCGCCCATAACGACCATAAACATCTAGTTTTCTAATCTGGCCTATATGAAGACCTTCCTCTTGTCTAAAAAAAGAAAGAGCGACCACATATCATTTCTCATATCATTCACATAAATTAGATTTTCACATCCTTGTCATTGTGTGAATTAAAAGAGATAGAGCTTTACATTTTCTTATCTACTCTTTGAGAGAGTTTATTTTTTGTATCTTCCTATTCAAGAAAAGTGATTCTTTTAGTGAGGTTGTACACTAAAGAAGAAACTTAGAGAGGGTATATCTCAAGCTTGGTTAGGTTGGGAGTGGTGCGCCCCTAAAATCCACATTGGTTTTGAGTGTTGACCCCAAAAAAACACTTGTAAGGTTCTCTAGCACCCGAAAGCTAGTGGGAAAACCTTAAGGTAAGAGGTAAATGAGCTAGAAGGGTGGATGTACGCGGGTTTGCAGAACCACCTAAAAATCTCGTGTTTGCTTCTTTAACTCTACTCTTTACATTCAACACTTATTTACCTATCGCATCAATACTTATTTAAATACTTGTGCTAAATTATCCTTTACTTTGCAAATACGATTTTGGGGGTTAAAAGCGAAAAAGTTTGGAAACTTATTTCACCACCCTCTTGGGTTGCCTTAGTCCTAGGATTTACACCAAAGTGCGCCATTTGGCAAGATGACATGGAAAGCTTGCCAGCTTGAGTGTCCTTTGCACTTGAGCCCTTGGAGCCAAAGCCATCTGCACGCATGAGTAGTAAGCCATGTACGCACGCACTCGCAAGGCCATGGCAGTCTCGCAAGCGCACTTGTTTCAGCAATGAACGCGTAGGGCCTCAAGGCTAGGAGAACACGACATGCGGCACAAGTCATGTGAGCCTAGTAGCTGCCCAGCAAAGAGCGTATCATTAGCCTTACGTATGTAGCTGCTATATATGATAGGGACCCCATCCTAGACTCCTCACCAATGCCTATCCCCCTAACAAGTAAGGACTTGTGAGTACTCGAGTTTAGCTCTCGCCTATGCTTGATACCCCTTGGCCAACCCAATGAAGTACTCAAAAGGGAAATATATCCCAGGTATCTGATAAAAAAGAAAAAAAGATATTTTTGGTATTTTGAATTTATCGAACGGATAAATTAAAATAAATATGGATGGTTGGGAAAATGGATGAAAAGATGGATAAGCAAGCCAAAGTTCAAATGGGTTGACACCACTAGCCGAACTTGGAACCCGATTGTGGAACAAAGTCGTCTTAACCCAACAATGAGCCTCTAACAAAGAATGAGAGATGTCAGTCCAAACCTCCTCTGCTAGCACAAGCTTTTAGGCCTAACCCTAGTCGTCGATTGTCTCTAACTTGACCGGCCTAACCCAGCGCAAGTCAGGTCTAACAAGTGTGAATAGTGGCAGGCCTAACCCCACGTACTATAGCACCCATGCTAAGTGTCAGGCTTAACCGCAAACACTGAAAGATAATGGCCAAAAGATCTCTTGGAGACTTCTATTCAATAATAATATGGATGCTTACAAATGGTGCCATCGAGGGATATATATAGTACCTCCATGGGCTTGGGCAACAAGGCCTTTCCTTGTAGAGGAAAGGCTTGTTGTACACTCAACAAATCTCCCCATGATGCTATTGAGGTTTAAAAGGAATGGTCTTGTAGAGATCATGCCTTTCTTCCTCAAGATAAACCCACCAAAGAATGATAAACCTACCAAAGAATGATAAATCAATCAAAGATTGATTGCCCTCAAAACAAGGGATGTGGCCGGCCATAAGCTTCCATATAGGGAGCAGGGGAATTGGAACCATGCCTAAAAGCCTCATAAATTCAATCAAGGAATAATCTTTCCAAAATAGGACAAAGATTATTGCCTTAATTGAATCAAGGCAACATGACAATATTTTGATATCAAAGTAACAAGGATAACTCCCCATATATGATTGGAATCGGCCTTATAGGGATCGGTGACCTTATATGGCATTTGATTGCCGCATGTGGTGGTTGCTGCCGCCGTGCTCCGTGGTTCCACCACCTTGTAGGGTGGTGACTCCAAAATGATCCCCTAGGTCTCTTGAGTCTTTTGAGACCAACCTCTTATATGCTCCTCCATGCGCCGCCATGTCCGGTGGTCGTGTGGTGGTGTCACCAATCAACTCCATTTGGTCACAGGATCCATCTTAAGTCAACTCCCCATGCATGCTTGGTTAAAACACATAGGGTGGTGCTATCAATGTGCTCCACTAAGCTTCCCGTTCACCTTTGGTTGCACTGCCACGACTGATGGTCTTGTGGTGGCACCTTCGTTTTGCTTCTCCAACCCTCTTTACTTTTCTGGCATCAAGTCTCCATAAGCCTTGTCTGGGCCATGCTGATGCTTGTATCTGTGGTTGGCTCTTTCTTGTCTTGGTAATTCCATGGGGCATGCCAATGTGTTGCTAATCGTGTCATGGCTAGGGCCATAGCATGTCATGGGCGTGTCTGATGTCTCAACAAACCTCGCCTCACCTAGGTCTTTAGCTGGGGTCCTGTCATTCCCCCTCACTTGAAGATTATATTTGTCCTCAATGATAAAACTTGGACACCTTGCAGCGATATCAATGTTCTTCCCAAGTAGCTTCCTCCCTTGGAATGCTGGTCCATTCGATCAATACCTGACAAACCTTTTTGGGTTGCAATAACATTCTTCCCTCTCCATCAAACGTGGGTAACTCCTCCACAATCTGGCTTGCATCACCTACCCGTTTCTTGAACAAAGAAATATGGAACACTGGGTGAAGTTTGGTAGTTGCTGGTAACTCCAAACGGCAAGCTTCTTCTCCAACATGAGCTAATACTTTGAAAGACCCATAGAACCTTTTTTTCAAGCTTGTTGCTCATCTTCTTTCTCAAGGTCTTCTGACAGTATGGTTGGATCTTAAGATAGACCCAATGTCCTGGCTCCAGTTCTTCAATCCCTCTTCCTTTGTCATGATACTTCTTCATACTAGCATGATCTTTCAACAAATCTCACTTGACCCTTCCCAAGATCTCATATTTGGTCACAAGCTCTTCTTCAACTTCTGCATTCCTAGCCGTCCCTTTCTCATAGGATGCCATAATAGGTGGCGTCCGTCCATAGAAATTTCAAATGCACTAAGATTTTCCCCTGAATGATAAGATGTATTATACCAATACTCAGCCCATGGTATATACTCTGACCATCTTGCCTGCTCATCATGACAATAACACCTCAAGTACTTCTCCAGCGTGCGATTGACCACTTCAGTTTGGCCATCTGTCTGTGGATGATAAGATGAACTAGTCTTCATCTTGCTTCCTTGTAATGCGAAGGCCTCCTTCCAAAATCCACTCAATAACACTCGATCTCTATCTGTCACAATGGTCTTTGGGAAACCATGTAACTTCACCGCATTTTCTACAAAAGTCCTGGCAATACTTTTAGTAGTAAGTGGATGTTTAAAATGGATAAAGTGGTTATACTTGCTTAGCTGATCCACTACCACTAAGATAACTTCATGGCCTTGACTTGTTGGCAAGCCCTCCACAATAGATAACATCACCCAAATAGCTTCAGGGATTGGTAATGGCTGCATCAATCCTGTCGGTGCCCTTGTCTCATGTATGGGCTTCTGACAAACATCACATTCTACTACCCACGCTTTAACTTCCTTCTTGAGTCCTTCCCAGAAGAAAGAAGTTCTTCAAGCGTATATATGTCACGCCCCAAACGCTAACCCGAAGGGCCAATGACAGTCGCGAGCAGTCTCGAAAGAATGCTCCAGCGGACTTAACTACGACTTAACAACGGAAAAATTTACTGAGAGAGACGGGCCAAGTGTATCTACATAAACTTCAACTTACACAAAACGACTTCAGTAATAAATGAGTAAGCATCTTAATTACAAACATAAACAAAACACTTCCTAAGTGACAGACCACATTGGTCAATAATCACCAACATCTCAAAAATACAAGGAGAGCCTTCCCTCTCAAGATAAGTGGTCTTCAGGACTTCTTTCACCTGACACATATGGAATGATACAATTTAAAACTTGTGAGTCAAAAGACTCAGTGAGGGAACATGAACTTGTAAACATGAGCTTGTAAACATGAACTTGTAAATCATGAATGATCGTGAATCTTGATGTGCATGTATGCTTCATGTTTGCATATGCACATGCACTTGCTCTTGAAAACATATACTTGAACTTGTAATGACACTTGATCTTTGAAAAGAATCTTTTCTTATCTTGTGGGCTAAATACGCTCCATTTAACCCCTGGAGTCAGGGTTGTGCGTTCCCATCGAAGCAGTCCCCTTTTTCCCTTGGAGACATAACATTTGGTCGAGCTAGCCCTTGAAATCAGGCCTGGTGGCTAGACACGATCCTTGGAGTCCACACCTTCTCCCAATCATCCTTCAGTGTGGTTGCACAGACATCAAGGACTTACCCAACCTTCACGTAAAATTCCTTCAGTATTGACGTCCTAGGTAACATCCACCCTTCACGTAAACGTCCTTCAGTATGGATGTACCTTCTTAACTTGGTGCGGTATCAACCAAAGCCCCCTTAACGTAACTTGTCATAAACATCTTTCATGCTCTCATTGCACAAAACTTCTTTTTCTTGAAAGAAATCATGCAAATGCTTATGATGTGTCATGCTTGATAATAAATAACATGTCATGCTTGATCATGAAAAATCATGCTGTGTATCATTATAGTTTTCATAAAAAGTAAGTTTTCACTTACATCCACTTACCTTGATCCTCCTGAGTCTCGAGTGGTGCTTCGCCTACAAGCGAGTTACATTCGTTACATAGACGCTTAGACAATAACAGTCAAATAGACATACAAAGTACTCATAGACGTTCCCGGTTTCCAAAATTCATATCTTTGAAAATATGACTTTACTTACATAAGATTTATTTTAAACTTTAGCTTTCATAAAATAATTTGAAAACAATAAGTATATACATCAAACAACTCCATCTAGGTTGTTGTTTTCACCTTCTTCATGTCTAACTCGTATTCAATTTATTACACTGATTCTTCCCATCAATAACATTGATTTCAAGACCTATCCATGAAGGTCAGCAATAACATTGCATATTAAGAATTCCATATCAAATCAGCAACTTATAACACGTCTAATTTCTATTCCCTTGTTCCACACTTTTCATCGTACTTTGCATGGACTAATGACCATCAAATTCCATCAATTAAACCTCAATAGATGTGTTATAGAGGTACTGCCGAGACCTATAGGATTTAACCTAAGTTTCATTGGTCTTTTATCTCTAAGTTTTCAAGCTCACATGAACACCAATGCCCACAGTTCTTCAAAATACAACCGATAAACATTAAATCCTCATTTCACTGATCAACCCGTGACCTTGTTGACCTTCTTTTTACTTTTAGGCTTGCTGACATGAACTAAATGAGTATTTCAGATTCACAATCCTCAACTTTCTTGCAAGATCCATATAATTCACTTAAAGAAAGCAACATGAAATCAACTCCCACTTAACCCGAGTGTGATTATCTCCATGTCCACCAAATGTAATCAATTTACTTAGGTGATTAGCTTGCTATTCAAACATACATTCTTAACAGCAAGCAATCTTAAGGAAACAACGTAAGACACATTCCATGACATAGGCCAGCAACACCATTCGGCTACTATTGTTCCTTTTCTTCCATTTTCATAACATTCTCTTGCATTAGCATTTTCCAATCACATTTGCTCCTAGATTTTGGCCACTAACCGAACCCTAACACCATCTAAACTTAACCTTTTGCACATCTATTTTCAAGGGTTACACAACAACATTCCTGTCACGCCCCGAACGGCATCCCGCAGGGACCGTGACAGTCGCGAGCTATCCCCCGGATAGCTTCAGCGTTCTTACTTACATTCTTACGTGCTTACGGCGGAAACGTATAGGATCGCGAGGGATTAGAGCTAAATCTAACATAATCAGGGTTCTCATTAAGTTTGCATACAAAACATATATATAACATATTAAAACCCCACTAGCGACGGATCTCATCGATCAAGCCACTATCATCAAAATCATGAACATAATTCTTGTGCTTCTAGGTCAGGTAGTCCTCCTGACTCTCTTCACCTGAGGCATCTGGAATGACACAATTTTAAAAACGTGAGTCAAAAAGACTCAGTAAGGGAAAAACATAAACTTGAAACATGCTCTTTACTTGTACTTGCATAATCATGAAAGAGAATAAACTTGATTCGTGATGCACATGCATGTCATGGATATGCATATGCTCTTGCTTGAATTCGGCCCTAGGCCCTTGAAAATATTTCTTTCGTACTTGCTTGTAAAATTGGTCCTTGGCCCTTAAAATCACTTATTCATATTTGTGGGCTTATTCGCTCCATTTGACCCATGAAGTCAGGGTTGTGCGTTCCCTTTGGAACCGTCCCCGATTTCCCTTGGAGACCTTACATTCGGTCAAGCTAGCGCACCTTCTCGCATTCTTCCTTCAGTGGCTAGACATGACCCTTGGAGGCCCACACCTTCTCAATGACCTTCAGTGTGGTTTGCACAGCCTCTTGGATTCACTCATCCTTCTCGCATTCGTCCTTCGGTATGGGAGTCCATCTTGATGGTACGGTACCGACCAGTGCCCCTTGACTTAACTTATCGTTTCATAAAACTTTCCATAATCTTTCCATAAAATCATTGCCTAAACATTCTCTTTAGAAAAATTCATGCAATGCACATGTCATGTCATGCTTGATCAAAATCTCATGCTTGTTCATGAAACGATGCAGTGTGTCATTCCCGTTTTGAAAAAGAACCACTTACGGTTTCCACTTACTATTCCACTTACACTTGGGTTGTGTTTGTGTTGTAAAATTTTAGTGTTGTTAAAATTTTAGGTATTAGGTTTAGTGAAAAAGTGAAGAGAGAGATAATTTTTTATATTTTTTGTAGTAAATAGTAATGATTTGATGGGAGAAAGAGAGATTATATTGTAATATTTAATTGTGTTAAAATTTTAGAGGGGGTAAAATTTTGGTACACAAACGCACCCTTGGTCTTCCTTGGTAGTGTATAAAGACACGTAGATCGCCTACAATCGATTCAAATATTTCTTAGACTTAAGAAATAGTACGTAATCATATAAATTAAACATTTGCATTTTTGAAATCGGTTATCAACCCAAAGAGATATATATATATATATATATATATATATCACTTTAATTCTTAATCATTTAAAATATTTTATTTACTATTTTCTTTAACTAATATTCAAAACTTAGGTTATTTAATCATTTAATATTTTATTGCAATATAATATATGTACATATACATGTCTCGATTAGGGTTTAATTAACACCAACGGATTTAGGATTAAACCTAAGTCTCCCATTATTTCATGTGCTCTACTAAAACCTTACATTAAACCATTAATAACTTTAATCACGATTATATCTTGACTTAGACCTTAACCTCAATTAATCCGAGATACTAACCCTAACTAGGGTTTCGAATATTTTCATTACATGTTCATGGTTCCTCAATATTATTCCAATTAGCCTAATCCCCAATTTCAAGTATCCAACACAACAATTATAACCTATTTATCATAATTTACAATTAGGGTTCCTTCACCTTAAACATTCGGCCAACACTAAATTTTTATGCATCCTTTAATCACAACTTCAACTCCAATGGTGATCCCATCCTCCATTCAACAATTTCACAACCTAGGATCTAAGAATCCAACACCAACACAATATATCATGCATTATACCATTCGGCCAGCACATGTATTCATCCAAATAATTAGGTTTTCTTTTGAATCTTTTGTTTTGCATGCATCCTTCATATTTTATAATTATCTATCATGCATTAGGTCACTAATCTTACTCATATCATGGCCAATAATCAGATCTATACTTGAACAACATAATACATGGAGATCTAAGCATACCATATTCGGCCATACTTCAAAATGTCACATTTCTTATGCTAAAAATTATAACATGCATATCCTTTGCATTTATGACCTATTTGCATGCATTAACTCCATAGATCAGAACCTCTTTCACATGTATATTTTTCTTTACATCATCATGACCATAGTTAAACACTTAGATCTAACATTAGAGAGACCAACAACACAAGATCTAAAAGGAAATAAGCATACAATTCGGCCATCACTATATTCAACCAACAACATCACATTCTTGGCCTTACCTTGATAATTATCCCAAGCTTGAGTACCTAGAACAATAAAATGCCCTAGGTTAGTACTTATGAAAAACTTTAGGCAAGATCATTAAATAGAATCAAGCCTACCTCTACCTTCACCAAACTTTTACCCAAACTCCTCCTTCTTCCAAGTTTCGGTTCACCCTCCTTAGAATATATCCAAGCTTGATTTGAGGTGCTAAGGTGGGTTCTATGGTGGGGGGGGGGAAAATATGGTAAGCTTGAATGATTAGTTCTAATGGAAATGAACTAACTCTTCAAGAGAAATAAGGCTAATGAGTAGAGTTTTCAAAGAAGAACATGGTCTTGCACAAGGAGAGATTTGGTCACCAGAAAGAGAGGTCTAGACTTGAGCTTTTGGAGTGTGATTTAGAATGCAAGAAGAAAAGAGCAAACTTTGAGCTTAGATGAGGGGTTTGGTCAAGAGGAGAAAAATAGAGAGAGAGTTGAGAGTGATGAGGTATTCGGCCAAGTGAGGGAGAAATTGGAGAGTGAAGTGAAATGGTGAGGTTCGGCCAATGCATTTGCAAGTGTGAAGTGTGAGAGAATGAGTCTCCCAAGGTGAATTATGGCTATGACACATGACTTGAGATGTTGAGATGACAAGAGAGAAGTTTGAAGGAGGAAAAAGGGGATGAATGGGGTTTGGCCGACCAAGCATGCTCTCCTTCTCTCCTCTTTTCATTTCACCTTTTTCTCATATCAATCCTTGTCTCCATAAAGTATGAACTTGCAATGATTCCTCTCTCCTTTCTCCCTCTTGATCCATACGTAATTCACTCTTTCTCCTTTGCTTTTTCTCTCTTTTTACTTCTATGTGTTGTCTTGTCACATGAATACACCTCTTACACTTCTTACAACCTCACATGGCATTTAATTTTTTTGGCTTTCCATTCACCTCATGCTCTTCACGTAAAAGGCCCTCTCTTGATTTCCATTTATGTTGTTTGGTTGAATTCCAACCAACTTAGTTACTCACACATTTGAAATGCAACTAACTTTCAACTTGGTTACTATTTCACCTAACTTATCTCCTATAAGCTCTGTAGCTTATCTAGTTCATTCTATTAGCTTATCATCTCATAAGCATGATATCTTATCTTATGATAATGGCTCTAGCCTATCTCTACAATAGCTACATCCACTTATTGCATGAAAAGTTTCCCTAACTTATCATTATGCTTGCTTATCACTATGATAAGCAAGTGTGCTTATCATTTTAAATCTCTCTTAACTTATTATGTGTCTAACAACTTATCATATATTATTCTAATGATAATTCAACTTATTAATTTAGTTCAAATAATAATAATATAGGCCACCTATTAATGATACACAAAAATATTCAACATTTAAAAGAAATTCATGATTTTATTCCATTTAATTATTTTCGGCCTATATATAAAAACCTTTAATCAGAATCTAAATTTTATGGATTATGAAATATATTAGGCAAATGAAAAATATAAATTCATAAGAGAGAAACTCACCTTGCAAATTTCGGCTCCTAGGAAAATATAATTTAGGCTTTGCATAAAATGACAAGAAATTATTTAGGACATTTCATGAAATAAAATCTCATTTTAATTGATGTATCATAACATAAAACTTAGGCCATACATTGGCAAAAAATATGGCCCCATAATAAAATTAAAGCTAATACATCGGAAACTAAAAGATAATACATAAGAAATAACATAAGAAATAATCGGGGTCTCACATTCTCCCCTCCTTATAAAAATTCCGACCTCAGAATTTCTTTACCACCAATAATTTTGTCCTGACTGCGAAGGTGCAGGACCATAGGGGTTGGGACGAACATTCGTGCTTGTCCCACTACTAATCTCCCCCTGATAAACGTGGTCTGGGGAATTACTCCCCATCCAAGACTGTGATCTAGTTCCTTGGTTTGGTTCGTCTATACTAGGGTCATGGATTATGTTCTCGGTTGGTCCATAATACCTAGGTCTAGAGTCTACTTCTTGTGAGGAAAGGTGGGTCTCAGATACAGCGTCCTGAGCCCTAACTCTTCTACGATGTCTTCTGTCGGAACATCGCCTAAGTGTACACTCATCTCTCGGGTTGCGACGTCTAGGTTTTTCCCGAGGTCGTTCTCTTGTCTCATTAGGTATCGGATGTTGTTCCATGGGTTCCTCTTCCGAATCCTCCCCTGGATCCTCTTCCGGATCCTCTTCTGGGTCCTCCTCTAGATCCTCCTCCGGATCCTCTTCAAAATCTTATGGTAAAACGGTTCTTAAGGGAATGACATTTATTGGCGACTCTGGCCAATAAATGCCTTCCAGATATCCAGAGCAATCTGGAGATAAGGGTTGACCCCACCTGGAAGGTCCAGGTTGGTCTAGTGTCGGGGGTGGCGGGGGCTGGTATGTCCCCGCCATACCTTGCTGCCAATAGGATACATGAGTTTGGTACGCTCTTCTCGGGTCTCCTCTATCGGTTTCATGTGATGCGTGAGTCGGAGCCTCATGGCTTCCCGACGGTCTTGTCGAACCTTGGGTTCTATGGTTAACCCTGAACAGGCTACGATACTCAGGTGCTGTCATCCTTCTCTGAGAAGGCGTGCCCGAATGCTGGGAACGTGGGGGTCGACTACTCGGTGGCATCTGATATCATAAGTAAACGATCAGTTTCAACTCTTCAACCCCAAATCCACAAATATATAATTATCAACAGCAGCAACATCAGAAGACAACCAATCATAATATAATTAATCACGGCAAACAGAGATGAATAAAGCAGACAATAACATTTTATTCGAAGCAAAATAGGGAACATGTTTCAGGCCTGTTCATCCCGCAGTTGAGGGTATTTCTCGTACATCTCGCTTTCTAGCTCCCACGATGCTTCCTCTACCCCATGGTTTCTCCATAAAACTTTTACAAGCGGTATGGCCTTCGTCCACAGCTGTTGCACCTTCCTATCGAGGATTCGCACCGGCTCCTCCGTATAGGTAAGGTTCTCTCTAATCTGCAAAGGCTCATATTCTAAAACATGGGTAGGGTCAGATACATACTTACGTAAGAGCGAGACATGGAAAACATCATGGACTCCCGCAATCGATGGCGGTAATGCCAATTCACGTGAAAGAAGTGAAGGAGTGAATGAACTTAGTCCAATTCACGTAAAAGAGGGGGAGTGCAACTTTGTGTGTATCGCCCACTCCTATTGGCTGCATGGGCGGCAGCTTTTGTCTCTTTTCTTTTTATTTCTTTTGCCTTTCTATGCCTTTTACGTGACTCTCTTTTCAGCCTACTATTACTCTTTCTTTTTGCTGTTCACGTGACTCTCTATTCAGCCTACTTAAGAACATGTCATTTGCCTAATAAAAAACAAAACCTAGGATAATTTAACAACAGAACTATAACTTATTATACAAATGAAAATACTTAGCCAACTTTCAGCAACCATAAAGTATAATAAAATGCACTTTAAATATCTTTAAACATTAAAATTCCATAAGTCATTGTAATATAATAAAAGACTTTATAATAGGCCAAGCAACAACCCCCAAAATTAAATTTAAAGAACAAATACGTAAGCATAAATAGCACAATGAAATTCGGGGACTCACAATATAGCTCCTCAACCATCCAGACTGACCCCCCTCCTTATTATAGTGGAAATGCTTAAGGATATCCTTCCAAAGGTTATGAATGCCAGGAACATAAACATATGTCTTATAAAAAATTAGGCCATCCCGAACCTTAAACCTTTCAACACCTCCCTGTTGATCTTCTAGTTTCTCAATGATCTCCTGAGATCTTGTCACGCCCCGAACGCTATACCGAGGGAAAGCTCCAGCGAACCAGATCTTACTTAACAACGGAAAAAAATCAGGAGAGAGACAGGCCACCAAACTCATAACAACTTAACTTCATAAAAGTCCTCAATTAAGCATAGTATCTTAGATTACACATTACATGAACAACACATAAACGCCTTATTTTTAAGACAGATAGCTTTCCTGACCTCCTTCATCTTCTCCAACCTAATGCTGGCTAATCCATGGTTATTTACTCCATCTTTCTTCCAACCCGTGGCACTCTTCTAAACATAAGATGCTTAGGTTTTACATTTCACCATAACTTCCTTTAAGCAACTACATCTATTCGGCCATTAGCATTTTACATATATACTTGCATCATAATTTCATTTGCTATTCTTATATTACCTAGGGTTTCTTTCCATCTTAACTTAACACTTACAACATCATTAATGAATCTCTAATCTTAGACTTTTAAGTGATCTCTAATTGCATGCAAGAATAAGCCAAACCTTAACATAAACCTGGGGTTTTCTAACTCTGTGAGTCTAAATAACAACCCAAGAAGGGGGGTGAATTGGGTTTAACAATAGCTTACCCCTTTTTCGATTAAAACTCAGATCTGAAAAACACTAGTTCTCTAGGAATAAAAATTCAGATCTTAATATACTAAATGATAAGCTAAATATAAGCAATGAATCTTGAATCTTAAAGCATCACAAATATGGATATGAAACTAATGATAAGCAAGATAGAGTTAGAGAGATAACACCGTATTTTTAGGTGGTTCGGCCAACACTTGCCTACTTCCACCCCCAAGACTATTGACTTCCTTGGACTTCCTCCACTATTCTCCAAATAGCGAATACACCTTAGCTTCCTGGGTGCTAAGTAACCTTTACAAAGTGTTTTACGAGCTTACACTTTAACTCACTCTCACAAATCCTCACAACCTAGAGGATTTCTTCTACTCTCACAAGTAGGACCAAATGTTTTCTCAAGACTCAAAGGTTTTACAAATAACGACTACAAGGAAGGCTCTCTAAGCTGGATGAGCAAATGAGGCACACAAATATGCAATTGTAAATCTCCCAACATGTGGAATGACTCTCTAAGCCAAATTATCAAATGGAAAGCTCAATAGCGTGCAAGAAGATTATATTCTAAAAGGAAATCTAGAGTATGGAAGATGTGACCACAAGCCTTTTTGGTAGATACAATTTTCCCTTTTCTTCAAAGCACTTTCTCTCTCTAGAAGCTAGGGCAAGGAGTGATTGCAAGTGTGTTGTCCCTTCTTCAAGAAATCTCTCAATCTTTGGAGGCTAGGTCGTCAATGATGAGCAATAAAAGAGTATTGAACAATGGGAGCTTTGATCTTGGAAGAATCAGCAAATGGAAACTTTAGATCTAGCTTTCTCTCTCTTTGGAAGGATAGATGTTGAATGATGATGCAACTCTCTCTTCTTCAAGAAATTTCTCTTCCTTTGAAGGCTGGGTTGTCAATGATGAGCAAGAGGAGAAGCTTTGACAAAGAGAGCTCCAGACTTGAAGAAATCAGCAAAGGGATTTTCTTTGGCTCTTGGCTTTTCTCTCTCTAGATGTTACTATTTTGATCGAGCTCCCCTTTCTCTCTCCATATTGTTCTTCTTATAGCCCTTAGGTCTTCAATGGTCATTAAGGTTCTTCTTGTAAACATAGAGAGCCGTTGGAGGGGTTTAGAAGACATTTGATCCATTTTAAAAGAGCTGGCGTCGTTTCCAGGATTTCTGCAATTTCGCACTATGTGTCGACACATGGTCTTCTATGTGTCTACACCATGTTATCATTTCTCGGAGACAGTGCAATGTGTCGACACATGCCTTCAATGTGTCGACACATTGAACACTTAGTCTGAAAAATGCTGTCAACAGTGAATTTTTGCATTTTGGAGTTGAACTCTCGGGTGTTAGTTTAATGTGTCGACACTTCCAACATTTAGACAAAAAATCAAGTTGAATGTCCTGAAATGAAAACTTTCCGGTGTTAGTGCAATGTGTCGACACCATCACTCAATGTGTCGACACTTATAAGTGCTGAAGAGTTTTTCAGCAACTTTAAAGTGTCCAATTCATTCCAAACTTCTTTTAACACCTACATTATGAAAAATTGATCTTATCAGCTTGTGTAAAGGTGTTCAAGTCCACTTAGAAATATTTTAGTGAGTGAAACCTCAATCCTTTTGAACGACAAGTTGGAAATTATGGATTGACAATGTAAAATCTAAAAGTCTTCAAAGTACTTAGAATTTTTGTATCATCAAAATCAATTATGGATTGTTTGCAAAACAACCTTGGGCTAACAAACTCCAACCATTCGGCCATCAACTTGAAGTGAATCTTGGATCCCTGTCTGACATTATACTCTTAGGTATTCCATGGAGTCTCACAATTTCTTGGAGGTAGACTTCAGCCAGCTTCTCTAGAGTATACTTCACTCTAATGGGCAAAAAGTGGCCTGACTTAGTCAATCGGTACACAATTACCCATATAGCATCATAGCCTGCTGTCGTTCGAGGTAGCCCAACAATAAAATCCATGGCTATTCCTTCCCACTTCCACTCTGGAATCTCTAGAGGCTTTAACGTCCCTGCCGGCCTTTGGTGTTCTGCCTTCACTTTTTGACAGGTCAGACATCGGACAACATACTCTGCAATCTTCCGCTTCATGTTCGGCCACCAATAGACCTTCTTGATGTCCCGATACATCTTTGTTCCTCCTGGGTGGATGGTATAGGGCATGGTATGCGCCTCTGCTAAGATCAAGTCTTTGATTCCCCCCACACTAGGGACACAGATTCTGCTTCGGTACTTCAACAACCCATCCTTATCTTCAAAGTCAGGATCATTTTTCTTCCCAATCTTTTCTCTAATCTCTGCCATCACATTATCGCTCTTCTGGGCTTCGCGAATTCGCTCCTCCAGCGATGGTTGTAATGAAAGCCCTGCGATTGAAACAAACTGATCTGTCATAATGAGCATGATCTCCGCCCTTTCCAGATCCTTCATGATCCCCTCCGAAACTGTCTCCATGGCACTCGATTCGGCCGACTTCCTACTTAGAGCATCAGCCACCACATTTGCTTTTCCCGGGTGGTAGCTAATGGTGTAGTCATAATCTTTAATCAACTCCAACCAGTGTCGTTGCCTCATGTTCAACTCCTTTTGAGTATTAAAGTACTTTTGAGGCTCTTATGGTCCGTGAATATCTCGCATCTAACTCCGTAGAGATAATGCCTCCATATCTTCAACTCATGTACGACTGCAGCTAACTCCAAGTCGTGAGTAGGGTAATTCACCTCATGAGGCCTCAATTGCCTAGATGCATAGGCTATGAGCTTCTTATCCTGCATCAGGACACATCCCAAGCCTTGCTTCGAGGCGTCAGTATAGATTTCATACTCCCCATGCTTTGAGGGTAAAGCTAATACCGGGGCAGTAACTAAGTTAGCTTTTAATGTCTGAAAGCTTCGTTCACACTCGTCTGTCCATTCAAACTTGACATTCTTCTTGGTTAACGAGGTCATGGGCATCGCTATCTTTGAAAACCCCTTGATAAACCTTCGGTAGTATCCTGCTAACCCCAGGAAACTTCTTATCTCCTTTACATTCGTAGGCCTTGGCCATTTGAACACCGCATCGACTTCGCCGGGATCCACAGCAATCTCTTCACCTGCAACTACATGCCCCAAAAATTGGACTTGTTCCAACCAGAATTCACATTTGGAGAATTTGGCATACAACTTCTTCTCCCTAAGGATCTGCAAAACAATCCTTAGATGCTTCTTATGTTCCCCTGGTTTCAAGAGTAAATCAAGATGTCATCTATGAACACCACCACAAACTTGTCCAGGAACTCCTTAAATACCCTGTTCATCAAGTCCATAAATGCGGCCGGGGCATTGGTTAACCCGAATGACATCACCAGGAATTCATAGTGACCATAGCGGGTCCGAAAGGCCATCTTAGGTATATCTCTTTCCTTCACTTTCAATTGATGGTAACCCGACCTCAAATCAATCTTCGAGAACACTTGTGCCCCTTGTAACTGGTCGAACAAATCATCAATATGAGGCAGTGGGTACCTATTCTTTATGGTCACCTTATTCAATTCCTTGTAGTCAATGCACATCCGGAGACTTCCGTCCTTCTTTACAAATAAAATCGGTGCTCCCTAAAGTGACACACTTGGCCGTATAAACCCCTTCTCCAGGAGGTCTTCTAGTTTAACTTTTAACACCTTCAGCTCAACTGGAGCCATTCGATACGGCACCTTGGAAAGTGAGACTGTCCCTGGTTCTCCCATTCCTCCTTCAGTAGCTATTCACGATCCTTGGAGGTCCACACCTTCTCGCATTCGTCCTTCAGTGTGGTTGCACTTACTTCTAGGGTTCATCCCATCCTTCTCGCATTCGTCCTTCGGTATGGGTGCCCTCCTTGATGGTACGGTACCGTCCAAAGCCCTTAACTTGACTTGACTTATCATAAAACTTCTCATATATCATTGCATAAAATTTCCTTTAGAAAATCATGCAATGCTCATGCCATGATATGCTTGCTTATGATGTCATGCTTGTTCATGTAAAACCATGCAGTGTATCATTCCAGTTTTGCTAAAATGTAACTCCACTTACCTTGGTCTCCTTTGAGTATTGGTATGAAGTTCGCCTACAAGCGATTCAAATATCTCACTTAGATGCTTAAGAATTTAATGACATAAACATTCAAAGAAATACTTAAAATTGTTTCGGTTTTACCAAGGATACATTGTGAGTCCTAGTTTCAGGATTAAGGCAACCCAAGAGGGGTGTGAGTTGGTTTTCTAAACTTTTCGGTTTAAACCCCCAAAGTTGTGTTTACAAGTCAATACTACTTTAGTACAAGTATATAAAATGCGGAACTGTAAATAAGTATGTGCTTAAAGTAAGGAGAAAGGAAAGAGAAACAAACACAATATTTTTAGGTGGTTCGGCAAACCCGCCTACATCCACCCATCAAGCTCCTTCACCGAGCTTTGAGGTTTTCCACTATCTTCCAATAGCTTACACACTAGCTTCCGGGTGCTAGTGAACCGTACAAGTGTTTTCTCCCGGGCTCAACACTTAAACCAACCCAAGTGGTTTTTTGGCTCACCACTCACAACCTCACCAAGCTTGAGATATACACTCTCAAAGCTTCTTCTTTAGTGAACAACCTCGCTAAAGGAAACATCTCTGTTGATAGGTAGATTGAGGAACAAGACTCTCTCAAAGAGTAGATATGAAAATGGAAAGTTCTATCTCTTGATTCACACAAAGATAAGGATGTGAAAGTGTAATTTATGTGAATGATATGAAAAATATGAAATAGGAAGGTTTAGAATATTTCTCAAGCTATACAAATGATATGTGGTCGTTGGTTCTTCATTTTAGACGTTTTGGATGTGTATTTATAGGCCACATATGAAAACTAGCCGTTTATAGCTGTTGGGGGTCGATTTGACAATTTTACCGTTGTACCGGTCAACCGCTTCATGTACCGGTCGACCGGTTCAAGTAGCCGTTGCCCAAGGGTCATAAATTTGAATGTTGTCAATGATCGACCGCTTCATGTAGAGGTCGACCGCTACAAAAAGTTCATCGACCGGTTCATTTAAAAACATGTTTTTGACCACTTTTAAACACCCAATTTTAAAGACTTAATTCTCTTAAGTATATGAAGGGTTTTGGAATATATTTGGGGTGTTTTGAAACCTTTAAAAACATTTTAATCTTTCAAACAAAAGGTAAAACGGTTTATGGACGTTTTGAAAGATATGCAAGTGCGTGATTCAAATCCTTGTCAAATGTAGAATAAAGAGTTACAAGGATTATACCCTAAGGTCTTGAAACTTCACTTTTAGCTCCTTGCATCTTTTTGTTCTTCTTTCTTCAAGGTTTGGCTCTTTTCGTCAAGTTATCTTTGTCTTTGAAGATGTCCAATTTGTAAACTCATCCACTTATTGCAATCATCAAAATCTCGATTGTGCACAAAAACCAACAATCTCCCCCTTTTTGATAATGACAATAAAGTGATAGTTTTGGGGATGACTATCTTTTGCAATTGGACAAACATTTAAAACTAGAAGACAAAGCATTAGTAGCCATTGGATTCATAAAGAGTAATACAATCAAAAACATAATCCAATTCAAAAGGAGAATATATAGTCATCAAAACTATTAGCACATTTCTCCTACTTTGTCACATAAAAAAGACAAAGGACAAATTTCTTCCCAAATATGCATTCTAAAAACAAAGAGAATCCAAGCATGTAGACATTTAAGAACTCTCCCCCTTTGTCAATCAAAAAGTGAATGCATGGATCTAATTCAAATGGTCATTTTTCATCCAAAAGATCAAGTTTGGGTTTTAAGTGACGATCTCTTTGGCATGGTATAGAGGATGTCTAACGGGGGACTCAAGAGTCCATCGCTATTACGATAGTAGCCCACCGAGTGGGTTTGTACCAACCTTTTAGCTACCAATGACACTTTAAAGGTCATTCTCAACCAAAAAGGTTTAAGCTCACAAAAACTTATCAAAGTTCATGACTTTTGTAAAAGTGTTAGCTTATAGAGATGTTTTATTTTGACAAATGCAAGAAATATGTCAAAAGGTGAAAATATTTGCATTTGTAAGATTTAACAACCAAGAAATCATCATAGAAGATAATTAACCAACAATTAAAAACATATTCTCAATCTAGGATTTAGATGTTACCAAAGGTTTTCCCTTTTAGCATATGTCCTCAAATGTCACAAGCCTAAGGTCTTGAAACTTCACTTTTAGCTCCTTGTATCTTCTTGTTCTTCTTTCTTCAAGGTTTGACTCTTTTCGTCAAGTTGTCTTTGTCTTTGAAGATGTCCAATTTGTAAACTCATCCATTTATTGTAATCGTCAAAATCTCGATTGTGCACAAAAGCCAACATACATATCTTGAAAATACTATTTTATTTTCAAATGATTACTTAATTAAACTTTCATAAAACTCTTGAAGAAAGCAATCAACATACAACATAACATAATAAGATCCTAACCTCAAACAGCAATTAATAAGGTGGTTAACTCAATTACTTTGCTCTAAACCTAACCAACCCTAATGTCCATCAAATTCACCAATTTAATCTACTACACTTGCTGATTTACTCCACTTCACATTAATCCCTTAAGTTAGGTTGCTGACCGAGGCCCTAATTAACATACTTACATGGCTTCCTTCCAATTATTTCCATATCTTATTCAAGACTCCAAACAGCAAGCTATTTAGTGCTTTAATCCAAGGTTGTCATCTTCTTTATTTTATGCATAAAGGTCATTCTTTGTTAACTAACTAACTCATCTTCTCCAACCTAATGCTGGCTAATCCATGGTTATTTACTACATCTTTCATCCAACTCGTGGCACTCTTCTAAAGATAAGATGCTTAGGTTTTACATTTCACCATAACTTCCTTTAAGCAACTACATCTATTCGGCCATTAGCATTTTACATATATACTTGCATCATAATTTCATTTGCTATTCTTATATTACCTAGAGTTTATTTCCATCTTAACTTAACACTTACAACATCATTAATGAATCTCTAATCTTGGTCTTTTAAGTGATCTGTAATTGCATGCAAGAATAAGCCAAACCTTAACATCAACCTGGGGTTTTCTAACTCCAACCATTCGGCCATCAACCTAGTTTTCAAGTCTAAGCCATTCGGCCAAGCATAACATTCAAAGGGCCAAAACTTAAGCTACCATATCTCATCTTCACACGTATTTCTCTTTCACATCTCAAAATCATTTTCACATGCATTTGTCCATTCACATCATAGCACTTCTCAACCACTAGATCTAACACATGTTCAAGGAAAAGCAAGAGAGATTCAGCCAAATCAAGGAGAAAATAGAACATGCAAGGTTCGGCCATGCAAAAATCCTTTTGCTAACCGAGGAATCCACCCCTACCTTGCTGTGCTGAACTCAAGAGCTGGGACCTAGCACAAAAATTTACAAGATTAGAACCTATGAAGGAAAAGAACAAGAATAGCACATGCAAAAACCAAAACCTTTACCTCTTCTCCTACTATGACTCTCGGCTAACACCAGGACCTCTACCTCTCTAAACTTTCGGTTCCACACACTTGGGTGGCTTCCAAGGCTGAGATGAGAGTATATAGGTGCTATGATGAAGCTTAAGGTGAGGGAAAAGAGATGAAACAGCTACTGGAATGGCTTGAAGAAAGACAAGGGAGGAGCTTGGAGATGAAGTGGTTCGGTCAAGAGAAAACTGAGCTGAAATGGGGAGGGGTTCGGCCACTAGGGGAGAGCTAAGCAAAGAGAGGTTATGTGAAATGAATGGTGGACTGAAATGAAGTGAAAGAATGGATATGTGGTGAGGGAGGACTTCACGTGCAAGGCAAGGGGACATCCTTGTTTCCTCCGTCCAAGGCTATTGGTTGCATGGGCGGCAGCCTATGTTACAATGCCACACCTTTATCTCATTTTGTCTTCTTCCTATCTATGCTTTCAAGGCCTTCACGTGAACTACCCATAAAGCTATTTCAATTCTCTCTTCATGCCTATGACGTAACTCCTCTTGCCATTCACTTAATCTTTTCTTTTCATTTCATCTATCACTTATCACATAGGCTGTGAGACCCCGATTTTAGGTCTGTCAAGTTATTGCTTATGACCTCTTAAGTACGTATTATTGCAAGTGTATGTATGATTAAATTTGTGATTTTTGAGGTAAGTGTCGACACATTGGAGCATAGTGTCGACACATTAGAGTAACACCCGAAAGTTTACCTTTTTCTGGAGCCCAAAGTGAATTTTGACTAAGTGTTGTAAGTGTCGACACCTTGGGTCATAGTGTCGACACATTAGACCGATACCGGAGAGTTCGCCTTTTTCCAGAACTCCCGTGGATTTTGACCAAGTGATGGAAGTGTCGACACCTTGAGTGATGGTGTCGACACATCTAACTGAAACCCGAGAGTTTACATTTTTCCCACTTTGGCTAAGTGTTGGAAGTGTCGACACCGTGAGTGATGGTGTCGACACATCTCACTAAATGTGTTGTAAGTGTCGACACCTTGAGTGATAGTGTCGACACATATAACTACATTCCGAAATTTTACGGATTGAAAATACGTGAGGTGAAATTCATGTGAAAAAGGGGGAAATAAGGGAGGGCAGCCTTGTCTTTTCCCCAAGCCCCTTTATGTATAAGCAGCCCACCCCCAAATCGAAAAGTCATTTTGCCCTAGCTCCCACCGAAGAAGAGAAGAGAAGAGAAGAGAAGAAAGAAAGAAGAAGAAGAAGGAGAAAAGAAGAAGAAGAAAGGAAGAAGAGAAAGAAAGAGAGAGAGAAGGAGGTGAGTGGTTATGGCCGGCCAAGCCATACCCATTTTCACCTATGTTCTCTTTTTCCTTTTAATGGTTGTTGTGATGGTTGTGTGTTGTTAGATTTCTCCTTGAGATTCATGTGTTTTCTTTGAAGAAAATGTAGATCTAGTGAGTTTTAGAAAGTTGTATGGATTGTGCACAAAGCCATGGAGAATGTGGTTAGATCTGGGAATTTATAAACCCAAGAGAAACCAACTTGCATACTAGGTGTTTGATAAAAGACCAAAGGGAGTGAAATAGATGCAATAACCTTTGTTCTAGTGATGAAATCATTGTTTTTGGTTGGAAGTTTTGAGTTGTATGTGTAAAGTTTACGTCTTGTATATGAGGTTATATGAGGAGGGCACTTGGGGCAAAATTTCGTGGGTGTTGGATGATTTTGTACGACGAAGTATGTGTATGACGAAGTATGAGATATTGAATGAGGAATAAGGACGATTTTGTATGATGAAGCGTGAGTAATTGATTGATTACTCTATACGTCTAGTAAACCTATGAATAACAATGGTATGATCCAATTGTAGGTAAAGGGGCATTCAACCCACAAGCAAGCGAAGTAAGAGGAGCTTACGTTTGTAAGTGAAAATCTTTACAAACTGGAATGATACACTGCATGAAGAATATTTATGAATAAGCATATCAAGTATGATATATCAAGCATGACATTACCAAGCACGACATGAATGCATCATGATCATTTGCATTCATTTTCCTCATGAGAAATGAGACATTTTATGCAAATGAAAGTACCATTTTTATGCTACTTATGACAAGTTTTATGACAAGTTAATTAACGAACCCAAGTCGGTCGGTACCGTACCAAGTCAAGAAGGTGCACCCATACTGAAGGACGTTTACGTGAAGGGTGGATGTCACCTAGGACACCCATACCGAAGGATGCTTGCAAGAAGGATGGGTAGTCTGGGAGGTATGTGCAATCACACTGAAGGATGCTTGCAAGAAGGTGTGAACCTCCAAGAGTCGTGTCTAGCCACTGAAGGACATTGAGAAGGTGTGCTAGTTCGACCATATGTAAGGTCCCCAAGGGAAATAGGGGACAGTTCCAACGGGAACGCACAACCCTGATGCCAGGGGTAAATGGAGCTCAAGTAGCCCATAGGATAAGAATGGAAAAGATTTTCCAAAAGAAAGAGCTTTATAAGTATAAGAGATGTTTTCAAGAGCAAGTGCATGTGCATATGCAATCATGAGGCATACACGTGCATCACGATTCATGATCATGCATGAATTACATATGTATACATGATAAGTTCAAGTTATGATTATTTCAAGTTAAAGCTCGTGATATTTCAAGTTGTACTTGAATTACATTATGTTCAAGTTTGTAATTATTTCAAGTTTAAGCGCATGCTTATGATTTTAAGTCAAGTGCATGCTTATGATTTTTAAGTTCATTATGATATCGAGTTCATGACGATTTCAAGTTTAAAAGCAAGTGTACGATTTCAAGTTCATATTTCCAAACCATGATTTCAAGTTCATGTTTTAATTATAATTCCTTACTGAGTCTTTCGACTTACAGATGTTTTAAATTGTATCATTCCAGATAACAATTCAGGTGGGAAAATCTAGAAGAGGGACCGATGGGAACGTCCTCATCCCTCTTTGTTGTTCATTAAAGGTTAGATGTAATTTTGAAGAGTCATCATGAGCCTCCGTCGTGTGGTGGTCATGGGTTATTCGGACTATTAGAGTTCAAGGTTTTTGATGTCTAGTATCTTAGTCGTGGTTATCAGAATCAGAAGTTGAAGAGTTCATAGGAAGTACTATCAGGCATCCTGTGAATGTCTATGTTATGTGTATAAGGATTCAAGATGTATTACTTATATGTTATGAGTAGGTCCATATAAAGGTTTTGTTGGAATCCCTTAGGACTTGTACTTCAGTCATGCAGACATGACATGTAATTTGGATGCTTTCACTATTGCCGTTGTAGTCAATTGTGTAAGTTGAAGTTTATGTAAATCTCTTTGGCCCATCTCTCTCAGTTGTAGGTGTTTTATGTATTTGTATAAAAAAAAAAATCCGCTGCATGATTAAGAGAAACGCTGGAACATTCATTGAGTGGATGTTCGCGGCTGTCATTAACCCCCTTCGGGCTAGCGTTCGGGGCGTGACAGAAAATGGTATCAGAGGAATTAGAGATTTGGGCCAGGAGACATAAGGTATAGATTAGAACCCTAAAGAGTTAACTATGTGTTAGGCATCAAGTACACTAGACTGGTGACATAGACTCATTATGAGCTCATAGTGAATAAAGACTTTGAAAGTGCAGAATGACACCTAGAGGACCAAAAGAGAATTGGGGACTCAGAGAATCGAATGTCACTACTGATGATGTTTTAGAACACATGGCTCGGCTTGTCACTGAACAGGTGCAACAAGGAACAAATGATTAAGGTTACCTAAGGATATGATTACGCAGACCCTGGAAGAAATTTTTATCGAAGTAAGTTTTGATTTTGGTAGACTTCCGAATGGAGTTTGCCGGAACACCTGATTTTAGTCAGAGGGTCAGATTTTGGCTGAGGAATAGTTATTGCTCTTTGACTTATTAAGGCTTAGGAATTCAAGACAATGAGTTGTTTTGAGGATAATGAATTTTGATATTAGACTTGGTCTGCATTTGAGATTATACGGACAGGGAATCGAAGAACTATTGGAGTTTTATACCGCCCAGATAAGGGATTTGTTGATCAATTGTAAAGAGCTTAAGTATGCACTAATGCTTATTTATGAACAGAGTATGATCTTTGAATTAGGAAAGAGATATATCTGAGAAGATATTTTACGCTAAGGATTGTTGTTATAAGTGCTTATTGATGCCATTAGAATTGACCATGGCATAAGAGACATTGAAATGATGATTAGGGTGCTTCGGGGCCATTTAGATTGATTAGTGATCTTCATGATGATACAGTGGCTCATTTGAAGAGTTAAGAGGGTTATAAAGAATGTTTGTCGATTGAATTGCAGAAATTAAGTTGAGGAAATTTGACTACCAATTTTTCTAAATGTGGAGGATTACCCGAATGCATGAGTAAATCCACTATAATGTAGTCTAATGTTGGTGATCAAATTATAAAGAATGCCTAATTGAAATTGAGGGGCATATAGCATTAGCTAATTTGATGGTAATGGAGATGGTGGTTTGAATGGAGATCGAGGTATCATCAGTCGAAGGTGAAGGAAGGAGGTATATCCAAGACGACCTTCAGACACGTTATGGTCACTATGGAATTCTTGGTGATGCCATTGGGCTGGCCAATACTCCGGCCTCATGTATGGATTTAATGAACAGGGTGTTCAAGGAGTTCTAAGATAAGTTGTGGTTGTCTTTATAGACGATATTTTGATTTAATCAAGAAATAAGCATGAACATGAGAAACATCTAAGGACTGTTCTACAGATTTTCACGGAGAAGAAGTTGTATGCTAAATTCTCTAAGTGTAAATTTTGGTTGGAGCAAGTCTGATTTTCGGGGCATGTAGTTTCAGGCAAGGGGATTGTCGTGGAACACGGTAAGGTGGATGATGAATTCTAATGGCCAAAGCCAATAAATGTGAAGGAAATAAGGAGTTTCCTGGGGTTAACAGGATACTACCGAAGGTTCATCGAGGGGTTTACAAAGATAGTTATACTATTGACATCGTTGATTAAGAAAAATGCCAAGTTTGAATAGACGTTTGAGTGCGAATAAAATCTTTTGGGATTTTAGACCGAATGGGTACCATGGGGTACCATGACGTACCAGTGGCCCTACCGATTTCTTAGAGTATGAGCCCTTGCACATTAAGAGAACCTTATATATGTAGAAAAACAGATAAGGTTTAGACAAAATGAGCAAGAGTTAAGGACGAAGAATTGAATTCCGAGGACGGAATTTCTGTAAGGAGGGGAGGATGTGAGACCCCGATTTTAGGTCTGTCAAGTTATTGCTTATGACCTCTTAAGTACGTATTATTGCAAGTGTATGTATGATTAAATTTGTGATTTTTGAGGTAAGTGTCGACACATTGGAGCATAGTGTCGACACATTAGAGTAACACCCGAAAGTTTACCTTTTTCTGGAGCCCAAAGTGAATTTTGACTAAGTGTTGTAAGTGTCGACACCTTGGGTCATAGTGTCGACACATTAGACCGATACCGGAGAGTTCGCCTTTTTCCAGAACTCCCGTGGATTTTGACCAAGTGATGGAAGTGTCGACACCTTGAGTGATGGTGTCGACACATCTAACTGAAACCCGAGAGTTTACATTTTTCCCACTTTGGCTAAGTGTTGGAAGTGTCGACACCGTGAGTGATGGTGTCGACACATCTTACTAAATGTGTTGTAAGTGTCGACACCTTGAGTGATAGTGTCGACACATATAACTACATTCCGAAATTTTACGGATTGAAAATACGTGAGGTGAAATTCATGTGAAAAAGGGGGAAATAAGGGAGGGCAGCCTTGTCTTTTCCCCAAGCCCCTTTATGTATAAGCAGCCCACCCCCAAATCGAAAAGTCATTTTGCCCTAGCTCCCACCGAAGAAGAGAAGAGAAGAGAAGAGAAGAAAGAAAGAAGAAGAAGAAGGAGAAAAGAAGAAGAAGAAAGGAAGAAGAGAAAGAAAGAGAGAGAGAAGGAGGTGAGTGGTTATGGCCGGCCAAGCCATACCCATTTTCACCTATGTTCTCTTTTTCCTTTGAATGGTTGTTGTGATGGTTGTGTGTTGTTAGATTTCTCCTTGAGATTCATGTGTTTTCTTTGAAGAAAATGTAGATCTAGTGAGTTTTAGAAAGTTGTATGGATTGTGCACAAAGCCATGGAGAATGTGGTTAGATCTGGGAATTTATAAACCCAAGAGAAACCAACTTGCATACTAGGTGTTTGATAAAAGACCAAAGGGAGTGAAATAGATGCAATAACCTTTGTTCTAGTGATGAAATCATTGTTTTTGGTTGGAAGTTTTGAGTTGTATGTGTAAAGTTTACGTCTTGTATATGAGGTTATATGAGGAGGGCACTTGGGGCAAAATTTCGTGGGTGTTGGATGATTTTGTACGACGAAGTATGTGTATGACGAAGTATGAGATATTGAATGAGGAATAAGGACGATTTTGTATGATGAAGCGTGAGTAATTGATTGATTACTCTATACGTCTAGTAAAGCTATGAATAACAATGGTATGATCCAATTGTAGGTAAAGGGGCATTCAACCCACAAGCAAGCGAAGTAAGAGGAGCTTACGTTTGTAAGTGAAAATCTTTACAAACTGGAATGATACACTGCATGAAGAATATTTATGAATAAGCATATGAAGTATGATATATCAAGCATGACATTACCAAGCACGACATGAATGCATCATGATCATTTGCATTCATTTTCCTCATGAGAAATGAGACATTTTATGCAAATGAAAGTACCATTTTTATGCTACTTATGACAAGTTTTATGACAAGTTAATTAACGAACCCAAGTCGGTCGGTACCGTACCAAGTCAAGAAGGTGCATCCATACTGAAGGACGTTTACATGAAGGGTGGATGTCACCTAGGACACCCATACCGAAGGATGCTTGCAAGAAGGATGGGTAGTCCGGGAGGTATGTGCAATCACACTGAAGGATGCTTGCAAGAAGGTGTGGACCTCCAAGAGTCGTGTCTAGCCACTGAAGGACATTGAGAAGGTGTGCTAGTTCGACCATATGTAAGGTCCCCAAGGGAAATAGGGGACAGTTCCAACGGGAACGCACAACCCTGATGCCAGGGGTAAATGGAGCTCAAGTAGCCCATAGGATAAGAATGGAAAAGATTTTCCAAAAGAAAGAGCTTTATAAGTATAAGAGATGTTTTCAAGAGCAAGTGCATGTGCATATGCAATCATGAGGCATACACGTGCATCACGATTCATGATCATGCATGAATTACATATGTATACATGATAAGTTCAAGTTATGATTATTTCAAGTTAAAGCTCGTGATATTTCAAGTTGTACTTGAATTACATTATGTTCAAGTTTGTAATTATTTCAAGTTTAAGCGCATGCTTATGATTTTAAGTCAAGTGCATGCTTATGATTTTTAAGTTCATTATGATATCGAGTTCATGACGATTTCAAGTTTAAAAGCAAGTGTACGATTTCAAGTTCATATTTCCAAACCATGATTTCAAGTTCATGTTTTAATTATAATTCCTTACTGAGTCTTTCGACTCACAGATGTTTTAAATTGTATCATTCCAGATAACAATTCAGGTGGGAAAATCTAGAAGAGGGACCGATGGGAACGTCCTCATCCCTCTTTGTTGTTCATTAAAGGTTAGATGTAATTTTGAAGAGTCATCATGAGCCTCCGTCGTGTGGTGGTCATGGGTTATTCGGACTATTAGAGTTCAAGGTTTTTGATGTCTAGTATCTTAGTCGTGGTTATCAGAATCAGAAGTTGAAGAGTTCATAGGAAGTACTATCAGGCATCCTGTGAATGTCTATGTTATGTGTATAAGGATTCAAGATGTATTACTTATATGTTATGAGTAGGTCCATATAAAGGTTTTGTTGGAATCCCTTAGGACTTGTACTTCAGTCATGCAGACATGACATGTAATTTGGATGCTTTCACTATTGCCGTTGTAGTCAATTGTGTAAGTTGAAGTTTATGTAAATCTCTTTGGCCCATCTCTCTCAGTTGTAGGTGTTTTATGTATTTGTATAAAAAAAAAAATCCGCTGCATGATTAAGAGAAACGCTGGAACATTCATTGAGTGGATGTTCGCGGCTGTCATTAACCCCCTTCGGGCTAGCGTTCGGGGCGTGACATAGGCACATGGACTTATATCTATAATAGGCACAATAGCTTATCTCCTTACAAGCATATCAACTTATCTCTATATTAAACACAATAGTTTATCTCCTTTATCAATACATTAGTTTATCACTATTATAAGCACACTAACTTATCTTTTAATTCTTTATCAAGCTATCCTATAAACCTACTAACTTATCACTTAATTTTTTCTAATGATGATTAAGCCTACCTAATGGCGATTAAGGTTACCTAATCAAGGACACAAAATAATCTATATACTCAACATAATTTCATAACTATAGATTATTATGCAATGATTTCTACTTAGAAAATTTCGGCAATAAGAATTAAAATTCTCTTCATATATTTAATTTCATAAATCATGGTAGTATAATAATAAGCAATGGAAAGATTAATTCATAAAAGAAATCTACTTATAAAAATTCGGCTCTTAGGAAAATAATAGAATTGCACCAATAAAATTTCACAATGATACTAAAACAAAATATCATAAGTATTAAAGTTAAGTCATACATTGGCCAAAAATAGGGCCCCTTGAGTTAAATCAAAACGAATACATAGGAAAGTAGCAGAAATGAAATATGGGGTCTCACAGATCTAGCATCCAATGTCACTACATCACGAAGCTTGTTCCATATCTTCCATTCGGCTTCACTGAGTGCATGACTCTCAGCGTGTTCTTCCTCTACGTACCATATTATAGGGACTTCTTCCTTTTTGGACCACATCTCCTTTTCTCTGGCTTGTGATTGTCTTCATTGTCTCCTTAGCCGTATGGGCTATCCATTTCTTCTTCTTACCATTGACAAGGAATTCCGTAGTCATGGTCTCAGTGTCTACCATAACTCTTCCATTGCTCCTCATCCAAGCATTGCCCAAGATTACTTCTGGTACTAACATGTCCAATACATGTAGGCCAACAACAATTTTCATGCCCTGGACCTACCTTCATGTAGACTCCTAGCACTATGGCATCACATCGTATTTGATTGCCACTAGTGATCTCCACCTTTTGAGAACCAACGTCCTCCTCCACCAATCTAAGACTAGTAACAACTTTCGAGTTAATAAAATTGTTGGAAGCCGACCATCAACAAGAAGTGATACCTCGATGTTGCCCAACTGAGTCTTCATTTGCATCAAAGAAGGTTGCTCTAGTCCATCCATGACATGGAAACTAAGCTTTTCTTCATTGCTCGCCATCTTCTTTTCCACATCTTCTTTGGTTTTGTGAAAGGACTCCGGCCTTGCGGCTTTGAAGTTCTCCTTTCTTCTTAGATATTTTCTCATTCGACCATCATCTCTATGGCCATCATATCTTCTACTTTGCCACCTCTTCTCATTGTGTCTTTGACTCATGCTTTGAAAACCACCACCATGTTGATGATCACACAACCCCCTCTACACAGCTCTTTCTCCTTGCTTCATTCGGCCTCCAAGCCTTGACGTAGGTGCTTGTGTTGTTGGTTGCTGCCTTGCTACTCCACCATATGAGGTTAAAGCTTGGAAGCTTCATCCTTCTCTTCTAGCATATGTGACGGGCTCAATATGGTTGTTGTGCCCGTGGTGATTTTGATCTCTTAGCCTTCTCTCCAAGGCTCGTAAGTCTTTTTGAAGATCTGCATAGGCTATCCTATTCTGTTTGGTGGCTCTCACAAGATTATCTATTCTCTGGCTAGTCTACGCCATATTTGTTGTGATGTCGTCCCATCTACCTTCAAGATGAAGTTTTGCTCTTTCCACGATCTCTACAACCTTCTATGGTAGTCGTTCATCTCCAAAGATCCCATGAACTCACCAATTTTATGCTTGGCCTTCATTGTTCAGTACCTTAAGTATTTATAGGCCTCAAAGACCTTGCAAATATTCAGCACCTCCTCAATGATTCCCAAATCAGCTCCTCAAATTAAGGTCTTCAAATAAGGACTCCTCAATCTCTACACAAGGTCTCCAAAATATTTCGAAAAATAAGTCAATCAATTAAAATCTTGAAACTTTTACTTCAATAAATCATGTAACATTCTAAGATTGAAATCAATCTTCAAGCTTTATGGAAATCTTTCCAAATAGGATTGGCCCTTCAAAATCACGCAAATCCCAATAGGGAAAGGATTTTTCAAACTTGGCCGCACCCCCTTATGTCTCCAATGCTTGCCGTAAAAAGCAATTATGGAAATAATTTTGTTTCTTTCCAAATGGTTTCCCTCCAAAAGTCCTCAAGGATAAATCTCTAAATAATCTTCAGTTAATCTCCAAGATTTTCTCCCATCACACTCCAATCAATTACCAAAGCTTTCCAAAGAAAACTCCCACTAAAAAGAAACTTAAAACAATTACCCATTTGGTAATATTCTAAAAATTGCTTGATAGTTCCAATCTCCAAATCACCAAGATAAGTGCCTCTCCAAGACAATACCAAATCTGGCCCCTATAGACCAAATATGGATCTCTTCTCATAATAAAATTCCGCCACTCCCAAGAAAACCTAGTCGAACTTCTCTTCACAAACTCACACACTCTTTCCACAAACCCAATGAAATCCTAAGAAACCAACCCAATGACTCAAGTTGATATCTTGAAACTTCCAAAGCCATCAATTCAATCTGAGTACTCCACTTTGAAACTCTCCTCAAGAGACAATTGAGCAAAAGCCTCTCAATGAAAGCACAAAAATTGATAGGGATCCCAACCTAGACTCCTCACCAATGCCTACCCCCCACACAAGTAACGACTTGTGAGTACTCGAGTTTAGCCCTCGCCTATGGTTAATACCCCTTGGCCGACCCAGTGAAGTAATCAAAAAGGAAATATATCCTAGGTATCTGATCAAAAAGAAAAGAAAAGATATTTTTGTTTATTGAATTATTAATTAAAAGAAATATTGATGTTTGGGAAAATGAATGAAAAGATGGATACGCAAGCCTAAGCTTGAATGGGCTGACACACTAGACAAACTTAGAACCAGATTGTGGAACAAAGTCGACTTAATCCAACGATGAACCCTCTAACAAAGAATGAGAGATGTCAGGCATAACCCCAAGCATCAAACCTATTCTGCTATCCCAAGCTTTCAAGCCTAACCCCAGTCGCCGATTGCCTCTAATTGGCCAGCCTAACCCAGTGCAAGTCAAGTCTAACAAGTTTGAATAATGGCAGGTCTAACTTCACACACAATAGCACCATGCTAGCCCAGGTGTCAGGCTTAACCCCGAATACTGAAAGATAATGACACAAAGGTCATAAGCTCTCTTCGAGACTTCTATTCAATAATAATCATGATGCTTACAAATGGTGCCATGGTGGGGTTTATATAGTACCTCCATGGGCTTGGGAGGCAAGACCTTTCCTTGTAGTGGAAAGGCTTGTTGCACATTCAACAAATTTCTCCATGATCCTATTGAGGTTTAAAAGGAAAGATCTTGTAGAGATCATACATTTTTCCTCAAGACTAGTCCACCGAAGAATGACAAATCAATCAAAGATTGATTGCCCTCAAAATAGGAGATGTGGTCGGCCATAAGCTTCCATATCTGGAGTAAGGGACTTGGTCACATGCCTAAAAGCCTCATAACTTCAATCTAGGAATAATCTTTCCAAAATATAGCAATAATGATAACTCCCCATAAATGATGGGATTCGGCCATATAGGGATGGGTAACCCTATATGGCATTTGATTGCCGCTTGTGGTGATTGTCTTTGTCATTCTCAGCCGCTTCAGCCGCCGATCCACCACATTGTATGTCACGCCCCGAACGTCTCGTTACCTACAATGAGTCATACTATTGTTATTCATAGGAAATTCATAGGTTTACTAAACGTATAGAGTAATCAATACATTACAATCATCCAAGGTATGACTTAAAATCTTTCCATGTCCTAGGCCTTCAATCTAGGATCCACTCAATATCAAGAGATAACTACAAATGCATCAAAACACACTCTCTATTCCAGCTCTGAAATCTGCTTATGTAATTACCAGAAATCACAATAATCTTTCTAGCCCTCCAATTTCCAACAACCAAAACCGAATCTCTACATGTCACAACCAACATCCAAGGCTAACTTAACATTTCCTAGTAGCAACCATCCTCTTACCTTCCTCCCATTTTTTACAACCTCAACTCAAAGTTTACAACCAACCGTGGTTCCATGTTCATCACGTTAACACCATTGCGTTTACCCATTTCTCTTGGGCTTTTAACCAAACACCTAGTGTATATTATTGGTCCTCTTGCCTATTTTTCTCCAGATCTGAACCTATCTCTAACACTTAGGGCTTTGTGGTTCTCAATATGACTAGCATACATACACAATCTAATGCATCAACCCCTAGATTCGGCCATACTTGCTCAACTTAGGTTTCAATCCTCTCTTAGGCCTTTTATCAAACACCTAGAGCACATAACCAATTTCTCTTGAACCCTCATTTCAGATCTAGCCATTTTTTTCACATGTTTTCATGTGAAAACTACACTACCCTTAAACATTTGCAAGATCTACACTATTTTCAAAACATCCATGAATCACAAGGAGAAAAACTACTTAGACAACCCACCATCAAGCCACAACCAACCCACAAGAGAAAACAAGAGAAAATAGAGAGAGAGAGAGTAGGGTTTCGGCCAGCAAGGATTTTACCTTGCTTCTCTCCTCTTCCTCCTTTTTTTTCTCCTTCGGTTGGGTGACTTAGGGCAAGAGAAACGAAAAGGCTGAAGAGAAAGGGGGAAAAAATGAAGTGTTCGGCAAAGGGGGAGAGAGTAATAGGCGTGAAAATGGTTGGGGAAAAGACAAGGTTGCCCTCCCCCTTCTTCATGAATTCCACCTCACGTATTTTCAATCCGGTAAAATTTCAGAATGTAGTTATATGTGTCGACACCATCACTCAAGGTGTCGACACTTACAACACGTTTAGTTAGATGTGTCGACACCATCACTCAAGGTGTCGACACTTCCAACACTTAGTCAAAGTGGGAAAAATGTAAACTCTCGGGGTTTAGTTAGATGTGTCGACACCATCACTCAAGGTGTCGACACTTCCAACACTTGGTCAAAATCACTCTAGTTTCGGAAAAATATATACATTCGGGTATCGGTCTAATGTGTCGACACTATGACCCAAGGTGTCGACACTTACAACACTTAGTCAAAATTCACTTTGGGCTCCAGAAAAAGGTAAACTTTCGGGTGTTAGTTTAATGTGTCGACACTATGCTCCAATGTGTCGACACTTACCTCAAAAATCACAAATTAAATCATACCTATATCCTGAGGAAAATCATAGCAAAATCTCTCTCCTTTACAACGACATAAGTAAATTCGGGATCTCACATTGTAGGGCGGTGACTCCAAAATAATCCCCTCGGTCTCCTGAGTCTTTTGAGACCAACCTCCTTTGTGCTCCTCCGTGCGCCGCCATTTCCTGTAGTCGTGTGGTGGTGTCACCAATCAACTTCATTTGGTCTCAATATCCATCCTGAGTCAACTCCCCATGCACACTTGGTTGCACCACAGTGGCTGGTGGCCATAGGGTGGTGCTATCAATGTGCTCTACTAAGCTCCGGGAACCTCCTTGCATTGGCTCCTCATACACTTTTTGTTGCGACACCACGATTGTTGGTCTTGTGGTGTGACCTTCGTTGTGCTTCTCCAATCCTCCTGACTTATATGACATCAACTCTCCATAAGCTTTGTCTGAGTCATGGTGATGCTTGTGTTCATGGTTGGCTCATCTTGTCTTGTCAATGCCTTGGGCATGCCAATGTGCAGCTAAGCGTGTCATGGCTTGGGCCATGGCATGCCATGGGCGTGTCTGATGTCTTGACAAGCCTCGTCTCGCCTAGGTCTTGAGATGGGGTCCTGTCAATATTACCAACCATGCATGCGCACTAACCCGTTGGGCAAGAAGAAGTGGCCAAGTTGAACTCAATCACAACAGGACCAAGCCGCCCACCAATCCAGCACAACCGGCTGACCTACCTCAGAGGACCACCAACTCAGAGATAGGCCACCAAGTTGCAACAAAAGAGTGGAGCGGTTACAACGAGAATCTTCGGATGACACATGGCGGCAAGAGAGAGGACTGTGTGGAAGAGGTGTCCTTTTTCCTTGGTACCTCACCTACTCAGAGAAGTCAAGCAAGCTCATCTATAGAGCTCCCTTCCATCCGAAGTTACTATGTGGTCGTGCCTCCTATCCACAAGGCATTTGAGTAGCTACCTTATTTCTTCCATACATTTTTTTACATATCATTTTCTTACCATTTGGTACCTTTGTGCCTTATAGATTTGATAACCAAGTTGTGGGTATTCTCTTGCCCTTTACTGTTGGAAACGGGATTCCATCACCGACAAATGTCAAAATTGAGGTCCGGTTCTAGTTCTTTGTTGCTCGAAGTCGAAGTTCCGCCGGTAACCAGACCAAATGAACAGGCCTAGCTACCAACGAAAAATACTTTTACTAGGAAAATAATATATACATATATACATATATATATATATATATGACAAATATTTTTTATAAAAAAAATAATGAAACACACACATATATATGTGATAAGACATAATAAATCTACTTAAGTATGCTAAAAATATCAATTGATCATATGCCAAAAAGTTTAAAAGCTCTACAACACTTAAAATTGAGAGCAAATTCTTCTAATGAAAACCAAAATAACAATAACCTTTTAATCCACTCTATAAGACTACAAGTCTACAACACACTACATATTACAAAATAATGTGTACTAACTTACATGAAACACGCTACAAAGTATACTACGCCTAGGAAAAACTAAAAATAACATGGAATGCTACATGATTGGCTAAAAACATGTATATAATAGGGTAGCAATTGAAAAGTGAGAAGAAGACCACCATCAACAGAACCTCAAAAAATAAATAGTTTACTAAATATAACAAGTTAACGTTTAACATGAAACTCTAAATTCACATCAACAGTCAACCAAAAAGCTGAAGCATTCCATTGGAGCAACCACTAGGACAAAAGACTAAGGTCTTGTTTGGAGAGGGATTCAATTCTGGGTTTAGGTTTAGTTTCAATTTTAGGTTCAAACATAAAACCTTCAACTGGACTCTAAAACCCTTCAACGCTAACTCAATGCCTTTTCAAAGTTGATGTGGGTCTGCCCTGCAGTCGGTTTAATGCCTACACAACACCTTTCCAGAAAGGTGCACGACCCCAAAGATCGCTCTTACTGGTAAAAACCCTAGATTGGAGGGAATGACCCGCCACGTTCTGTTCACCATGGGCCCATTCTCGACGGGCCTATCCTTCAATGCCCACAATCCGCCAAACAAGCTTCAACAGATATTCCTCCACTAATTTTGAAGTGGGTATGGCCCTCACTGAACAATTTTCATGTTATAATATATGAAATTCACAGGATGAAGTGCATTTGGTTCCAACACAATCGACACCCTTGTGCATTTTTGTAACCAAATCTAGTTAAGTTGAACTCAACAATGTCCTAACAACCTATGCGCTTCATCAATGTATAGTGCAACATTTGCCACAATAACTATCAAATATCTTAATGTAATTCTTCCAGTACTAGGTAGGCCAATTGTTGCTTGACTTGGTGTGACTGTATATTTTTTTAACTTCCTGCCCACTTTCTAAGGTGTATATCTCTGACATGACGTTTCTTATCCAAGATGAGACTATATACCTAGGTTGTGGATTGTTCATGTTGATGGTAATCTCCACAATAGTTGCCCACATTGATGGTAATCTCCACAATGAAAGGTGTTGCTATAGTCACAACTAAATATCACAAACAAAAAAAGGGTGAGAGTGAGACAACCAAACACTAACACATCTACTTATACTATTTAGATCCACTTCAAACCATTGTCATTCTTCATATGTTAATATAAAAAATTATGTCAATTTAAATTGCAATCTTGCATGCACACAACATTGTTAATAGTGCCATATTGCTTTAAACGACATAAACACGTTTAACGACTAATTTAAGATACTCTCCACTCCAAAGTAACCAAAATAATAGTGCACTTACAATTACCCATGCTCACGAAACACACAAATACAATGAGAGATCAAGTATAATGATTGTCTATATAGAAGCTAATATCCACACCTTGACCTTCACCCACTTGCATTCCACATCATATTGACCATTGAATCTCTCACGTGCCCTATTACCCTGGCTGCAGAAGGGAAGACATGCGACTCTATAAAGTTAAGCCTAAATTTGTCTTCTCCTTCGACTGTAATCTCATTAATGCTATATCACATGAACAACGCGTCTTTCGGCTGGTGCATTCATAAGAAATTATCAAGACAACAAGTCATTATAATAGAAGGTTGTCTCATGTTGATGTTTCTTCACATACCTTTTATAATAGGGAATCGTTTATTCCATACACCAAAACATCTCTCAATCAGATTCCTACGCGAGGAGTGATTGTAGTTAAACAATTCCTTCTTTCCCTGTGGGGCCCCTCCACTCTCGCCAAATCGTGACAAGTGATATCTATTCCCTTTGCAAAGTAGTAGGAACCCTTTCATTAAGGGAGTCCTGGATCCACCAATTAGAGGTAACCTATCCAAACAAACAACACAATGTGAGTCTAAATAACAACCCAAGAGGGGATGAATTGGGTTTAAATATAATATAAAACTATTTCAAATAAAACTCAGATCTAAAAAATGTTTCAAGCAATAGTAATCAAAGACCAATGAATAATAGCAATAAAGTAAGAAAGATAAGGAAGAAATATAACACCGCAATTTTTAGGTGGTTCGACAAAGACTTGCCTGCGTCCACCCCAAGATTCACTACAAAAAAAACAGGCAACAACAGCGGTCGGAAAATCGCTCCAAAAAAACGCCGCTAAGCTTTTACCGGCGGTTTTGTACCAGCGTTTTACGACCGCTGCCTTTTCTCTGTCGGCAAAGCCTTCAACAACGTTTTGCAGAAACGTTGGTGATTCCATACCTTGTAACAACGGTCGCTTAATGCCGTTTTTCAACCGCTGGTAATTCCCTAGCAGCGTTTAAAAAAGCGCTCTCGTTGCCCCGCTTTTAGAAGCGGTTTTAAAAACGCTAGTGTTTCTCTTGATTTTCAACAGCGGTTTTTTAGCGGCGTTGTCAAAAAGCGTTGCCATTTACCCGCTTGTAGCAGCGGTTTTTTAGCGGCGTTTTCAAAAAGCGTTGTCGTTTACCCGCTTGTAGCAGCGGTTTTAAAAACGCTGGCGTTCCTCCTTATTTTTAACAACGGTTTTTTAACGGCGTTATAAAAAAAACGTTGGCATTTCCTCGCTTTTAGCAGAGGTTTGAAAAACGCTGACGTTCCTCCTTATTTTCAACAACGGTTTTTTGCGACGTTTTAAAAAAGTGTTAGCGTTTCCCCGCTTTTAGCAGCGATTTTAAAAACGCAGGCGTTTATCTTTATTTTCAACAACGGTTTTTTAGCGACATTTCTAAAAAACGCTGGCGTTTCTCTTGATTTTCGACAACAGTTTTTAACGGTGTTTCTAAAAACGCTGGTATTTTCCCGCTTATAGCAGCGTTCTTGCTACCGTTGCTATAGGCCAAAAACGCTGGTATAAATTTTTTTTTGTGATGACATTTTTAAAACACCACTAATTTTTTCTTATATTTTCTTATATATGTTTTTTAATAGGTAATACAAATTTATTTTAATAACCATAATTCATTGGATATAAAAGCTTACAGAACAAGGATAATAAAACAAAATACAATTCATCATTGATTAATAATATTTTACAATAAACACAATAATCTCTACAAGTAATCTAAAAAGTAACAAGTTTCTAATATAAAATAACAATAAACAATGACCAATTAAAATATTTAAATACAACACAATAAGCAAGAACCAATTAAAATCTTCCTTCTTTCACGCATCCACATCCTCTTGAATTCCTGTAATTGAAAACAAATATTACATGTGAAATAAACAAAACATTAGGCTTGTTTCTGGACAATTAAGATCAAAGTCTATAGCTCGTAATTAGTAGTTCTCTAGAATCTAATGAAACCAAAATCTAGAAGTAGAAAAACATGAAATGCAAAATCAAGCAATAGGTTTCCAGAAAAGCAATAGCCAAGTACAAGTTTCAATTAGTCATAAGAATAGGTAGAAGAGTATTTATTCTACCAGACACATAACACAATATACCAAACAGATCATGCCTAGAAAAAGCGAGTTGCTTATGAGCAGGTGAGGTAATTTTAGAAAACATAGCCAAATGTTATATGCTTTCTCCTATTTGGTCCCTCATAGGAACAAAATTAACAAATAGTTTGGACCTTTGATGGTGCTCAGTTTCTAGTGTAATACCTACCAAAAAAAAATTAGTAATTCTGTTGGCAGAAGAAAATGCCAATGAACCATTGGAACAAGATATCGCAATTGATTTTTTTGTCCAGCAAGTAGTTATTAACAACACTAGGAGTATGTTAAAATAATGATGTCAACTGCCAAGTCCCTTCTAAGTCCAACTTTATACATCAATGTCTACAAGAAGAGAAAACTGTCACGCCCCGAACGCTAGCTAAACGAGGCTAATGACAGCCGCGAGCATTCCCGACATGGGACGCTCAAGCGTACTTACTACTATACTTGCAGCGGAAATGACATTTATGCTTCAATGTTAAAAAGAAGCCTTATGAAGCTAGCGTATATCGTACATAAGAACATACTTTCCATTGATAACTCAAGGTAGTTAAACATATTCTCAAAATATCAACCAGTTTAAAACATTAACTAACTAAGCCAAATGAAACCCATGACCACCACATCACGGTGGCTCATGCCGGCTTTTACAAAAATTTAGCTAAATCTTTTCTAACGTTAGCAAACAAGAGAGACATTTCATCAACCCTTCTCCTAGGGTTCAAGGTCCTCTTCTTAAGATTCCACCCCTGTAACATCATTTGGAATGATACAATTTAAAACTGTGAGTCGAAAGACTCAGTAAGGAATTATAGCTAAAAACATGGGTTTGAAATCGTAAGCATGCACTTGAACTTGAAATCATAGTCATGTAAACATAATGCGATGCATGCCTGATTATGAATCGTGATGCATGTATATGCCTCATGTCGCATATGCACATGCACTTGCTTTTGAAAACATCATTCGTACTTATAAAGCTCTTGCTTTGGAAAATCTTATGGGCTACTTGAGCTCCATTTACCCCTGGCATCAGGGTTGTGCGTTCCCGTTGGAACTGTCCCCCTTTTCCCTTGGGGACCTTACATACGGTCGAGCTAGCACACCTTCTCAATGTCCTTCAGTGGCTAGACACGACTCTTGGAGGCTCACACCTTCTTGCAAGCATCCTTCAGTGTGATTGCACATACCTCCCGGACTACCCATCCTTCTTGCAAGCATCCTTCGGTATGGGTGTCCTAGGTGACATCCACCCTTCTCGTAACGTCCTTCGGTATGGATGCACCTTCTTGACTTGGTACGGTACCGACCGACTTGGGTTCGTTAATTAACTTGTCATAAAGTAGCATAAAAATGGTACCTTCATTTGCATAAAAATGTCTCATTTTTCATGAGGAAAATGAATGCAAATGATCATGATGCGTTCATGTCGTGCTTGGTAGTGTCATGCTTGATATCATACTTGATATGCTTATTCATAAACATTCTTCATGCAGTGTATCATTCCAGTTTTGTAAAGGTTTTTCACTTACCTTCGCTTGCTTGAGTATCGAACGCCTCGTTACCTACAATGAGTCGTACTATTATTATTCATAGGAAATTCATAGGTTTACTAAACGTATAGAGTAATCAATACATTACAATCATCCAAGGTATGACTTAAAATCTTTCCATGTCCTAGGCCTTCAATCTAGGATCCACTCAATATCAAGAGATAACTACAAATGCATCAAAACACACTCTCTATTCCAGCTCTGAAATCTGCTTATGTAATTACCAGAAATCACAATAATCTTTCTAGCCCTCCAATTTCCAACAACCAAAACCGAATCTCTACAAGTCACAACCAACATCCAAGGCTAACTTAACACTTCCTAGTAGCAACCATCCTCTCACCTTCCTCCCATTTAAAACCTCAACTCAAGGTTTACAACCAACCGTGGTTCCATGTTCATCACGTTAACACCATTGCGTTTACCCATTTCTCTTGGGCTTTTAACCAAACACCTAGTGTATATTATTGGTCCTCTTGCCTATTTTTTTTCCAGATCTGAACCTATCTCTAACACTTAGGGCTTTGTGGTTCTCAATAACGCTAGCATACATACACAATCTAATGCATCAACCCCTAGATTCGGCCATACTTGCTCAACTTAGGTTTCAATCCCCTCTTAGGCCTTTTATCAAACACCTAGAGCACATAACCAATTTCTCTTGAACCCTCATTTCAGATCTAGCCATTTTGTTCCCATGTTCTCATGTAAATATCTATGCTACACTTAAACACTTACAAGATCTACCTTGAACATGCATAGATCCACACTAAACATCCATGAATCACAAGGAGAAAAACTACCTAGACAACCCACCATCAACCACAACCAATCAACAAGAGAAAACAAGAACACCGCCAAACCACAACCAATCAACAACCCACAACCAACCCACAAGAGAAAACAATAAGGAAATAGAGAGAGAGAGAGAGAGAGAGAGAGTAGGATGATTTTCGGCCAGCAAGGATTTGTACCTTGTTTCTCTCCTCTTCCTCCTTCTTTTCTTCTCCTTTCTCCTTTCTCCTTCTTCTGCTTCTTCCTTCTTCGGGTGGGTGATTTAGGGCAAGGGAAAACGAAAAGGCTGAAGAGAGAGGGGAAAAATGAAGTGTTCGGCAAAGGGGGAGAGAGTAATAGGCGTGAAAATGGTTGGGAAAAAGACAAGGTTGCCCTCCCCCTTCTTCATGAATTCCAACTCACGTATTTTCGATCCGGTAAAATTTCGGAATGCAGTTATATGTGTCGACACCATCACTCAAGGTGTCGACACTTACAACACATTTAGTAAGATGTGTCGACACCATCACTCAAGGTGTCGACACTTCTATCACTTGGTCAAAATTCACGGGAGTTCTGGAAAAAGGCGAACGCTCGGGTTTCAGTTGGATGTGTCGACACCATCACTCAAGGTGTCGACGCTTCCTACACTTAGTAAAAATCACTATAGTTCCGGAAAAAATATAAACATTCGGGTATCAGTCTAATGTGTCGACACTATCACTCAAGGTGTCGACACTTACAACACTTAGTCAAAATTCACTTTGGGCTCCAGAAAAGGTAAACTTTCGGGTGTTAGTCTAATGTGTCGACACTATGCTCCAATGTGTCGACACTTACCGACACTATGCTCTTGGGCACTCCATGTAATATGACAATCTCTTGAAGATAAATCTCCGCTAACTTCTCCGGGACATACTTCAACTTAATGGGTAAGAAGTGTGCCGACTTGGTTAGTCGGTCCACGATCACCCATATAGCATCGTAACCCGAAGTAGTTCGAGGCAACCCCACTACGAAATCCATGGCTATCCCTTCCCACTTCCATTCAGGGATCTCTAGAGGCTTTAGTGTTCCTGCTGGCCTCTGGTGCTCGGCTTTCACCTTCTGGCAAGTCAAACATCGAGCCACATACTCGGCTATCTCCCGCTTCATATTAGGCCACCAAAAGACCTTCTTAATATCTTGATACATCTTCGTGCCTCCTGGATGGATGGTATAAGACGTAGAATGAGCCTCTGCTAGAATCAAGTCTTTAATCTCCCTTGTACTTGGCACACAAACTCTGCCTCGATATCGTAATAACCCATCCTTATCTCCAAAGTCGGGGTCTTCCTTTTTCTCAATTCGCTCTCTAATCCCTTCAATCACCTTATCATTCTTCTGGGCCTCTCGAATCTGCTCCTCCATGGTAGGTTGCAACGAGAGCCCTGCAATTGAGACAAACTGATCGGCAATGATAAGCACAATCTCTGCCCTTTTTAAGTCTCTCCTGATTTCCTCGGGCACCACCTCCATTGAACTTGCCTCTACTGAACTTGTTTCTGCCGACTTCCTACTTAATGCGTCGGCCACCACATTGGCTTTTCCAGGGTGATAGCTTATTGTGCAATCATAATCTTTAATCAACTCGAACCATCGCCGCTGTCTCATGTTCAGCTCTTTCTGGGTGTTAAAATACTTAAGACTCTTATGATCGGTGAATATCTCACATTTAACCCCATACAAATAATGTCTCCATATTTTTAACGCATAGACTACTGCAGCTAACTCCAAGTCATGCGTGGGATAATTCATCTCGTGAGGCCTCAGTTGCCTAGAAGCATAAGCTATTACCCTTTTGTCTTGCATCAAAACACAACCTAAACCTTGCTTCGATGCGTCGCTATAGATTTCATACTCTCCATATTCCGAGGGTAGTGCTAATACTGGAGCAGTAACTAAATTGGCCTTTAACTCTTGGAAGCTCCACTCACACTCCTGAGTCCATTCAAATTTGACATTCTTCTTTGTTAGTGACGTCAAAGGCTTGACCATCTTTGAGAATCCCTTGATAAATCTCCAATAGTACCCTGCTAATCCCAGAAAACTTCTTACTTCCTTCACATTCGTAGGCCTCGGCCACTTGAATATAGCAGCTACCTTTCCGGGATCCACGGCAATCCCTTCTCCGGACACTACATGCCCCAAAAAGCGAACTTGTTCCAACCAAAACTCACATTTGGAAAACTTGGCAAACAACTTCTTCTCCCTAAGAATCTGTAGAACAATCCTTAAATGCTTCTCATGTTCCTCCTTATTTCGTGAGTAAATCAGTATGTCATCAATAAAGACAACCACAAACTTATCTAAGAATTCCCGAAACACCCTATTCATCAAATCCATAAATGCGGCTGGAGCATTGGTTAGCCCAAAAGTCATCACCATGAATTCGTAATGGCCATATCGCGTTCGAAATGCCGTCTTCGGTATATCTTCCCCCTTCACCTTCAACTGGTGATATCCCGATCTCAAATCAATCTTCGAGAATGCCTGTGCCCCTTGCAATTGATCAAATAGATCATCAATGCGAGGCAACGGGTATCTATTCTTGATAGTCACCTTATTCAACTCCCTGTAATCAATGCACATCCTGAGGCTTCCATCTTTCTTCTTCACGAACAAGATCGGAGCTCCCCAAGGTGACACACTCGGTCGAATGAACCCTTTATCCAATAGATCCTCCAGCTGAATCTTCAATTCCTTCAACTCTGCTGGTGCCATTCTATACGGTGCTTTAGAAATTGGAGTTGTCCCTGGTTCTAAATCGATGCCAAACTCCACTTCTCTATCAGGAGGTAATCCGGGTAATTCTTCCGGAAACACATCAGGAAATTCGTTCACTATAGGGGTTTGCTCTACCGTAGCAGTCTCCATCTGTATTTCATTTGCCCAAACTAAGAACCCCTCACTTCCTCCTTGCAACCATTTCTTGGCTTGCATGGCTGAAATGATCGCCGGTCTTCGTTCCACCTTTCTCATGCCTACAAAACAACAATCCGGTCTCCCCTCCTTTTGGAACACGACCTTCTTCTCGTAACATTTTATGCTAGCACCGTGTGTTGCCAACCAATCCATACCTCAAATGAGGTCGAACCCTCCCATTTCCATCACTATCAGGTTAGCCGGCATAATTTGCCCCTCAACTTCTATCGGGAAATTTTTCACTATTCGATCGCAATTGATCCTCCCACCAGTAGGTGTTGATACTACTACATGACATCCTAATGGTTCATGCTTTAAATCTCTTGCCTTACTATATGCCGATGCTATGAATGAATGTGTGGCCCCTGAATCAAATAATACAAGGGCTTCTCCCTATGGCAAGGGAAACTTACCCGTTACTACTCTGGTTTGGTCCTCCGCATCCCTCGGGGTCAGAGCATATAGTCTTGCTTGAGTTGGACCGCCTTGCCTCCTCGAATTGTCTTGCGGTGCGGGTTGGGATGCTTGGCTTGAATTACTTTTTGCCCTACAATCTCGGGCAATGTGACCTGGCTTCCCGCACTGGAAGCATACTCCCTGCCTACACTCTCCGGGATGCTTCTTGCCACACTTGTTGCATATTGGGAATTGCTTCCCTCCTGAAATTTGACTTCCTCCAGGTCTCTGGTTCTGGGCTCCACCAGGTCTCTGATTCTGGCCCCGTGATAAACCCTGCTTGCTTTTCTTCCAGGGTGCCTGCGACGTTTCCAGCTTGGGAGGAGCCTTCCTCTTTTGCTGGTCGTAATATGCTGCTGTCCTCTGCAGACCTCTTTCCACAATCACTGCCCGCCCTATGAATTCTGCCAACGTCTTCAAGTTCTGGGCCATAACTCTGTCAAAGATTCGGGGATGGAGTCCCTCTTCAAACTTCCTGGCTTTCCTCTCCTCATCTGGTACTAAATACGGAGCAAACCTCACCAACTCCATGAATCGACCAGAGTATTGATCAACAGTCATTGATCCCTGAGTTAAGTTGGCAAACTCTCTCGCTTTTGCTTCCCGCGTCGTCCTTGGAAAATAACGGTCCAGGAACTCTTGTTGAAACCTCTCCCAGATTATGGGTTGTTCTCCCAATTCTTGGCTCAGTAGGAGCTTCTTGGATAGCCACCACCTCTTGGCATCTCCCTGTAGCTTGAAGGTAGCAAAGCTCACTCTCTAGGAGTCTGTACACCCCATGACTTCAAGCAACTCTTTAATCTCTAGGAGCCAGTTTTCTGCTAGAACGGCATCTCCTTTACCGTTGTATACCGGCGGGTGTTGGCGGTTAAACTGGTCAAAGGTGCATCCTTCAGGGCGATCTCGAGCCCCTTGCACATTTGCCCCTTGCTGCACTTGTTCAGCGATGAGCTGAGCCATGTGCCTTAAAACATCATTGGTAGAGACACCTGATTCTTCGGGCTCCTCCTCCGTGTTTCTATTCCTGGGTTGTTTCCTAGGTGGCATCCTGCACTATATCGCCATCACTACATAAGTATCCTAACAACTAGTTGATGCATGAGATTTCTAGCATATAGCATACTCGAAATCCAAAAAGGCGAGTAGCAAATCTTAAGTTCACTAAACTCCTAAATTTCCTCTGATACCACTTTACTGTCACGCCCCGAACGCTAGCTAAACGAGGCTAATGACAGCCGCGAGCATTCCCGACATGGGACGCTCAAGCGTACTTACTACTATACTTGCAGCGGAAATGACATTTATGCTTCAATGTTAAAAAGAAGCCTTATGAAGCTAGCGTATATTGTACATAAGAACATACTTTCCATTGATAACTCAAGGTAGTTAAACATATTCTCAAAATATCAACGAGTTTAAAACATTAACTAAATAAGCCAAATGAAACCCATGACCACCACATCACGGTGGCTCATGCCGGCTTTTACAAAAATTTAGCTAAATCTTTTCTAACGTTAGCAAACAAGAGAGACATTTCATCAACCCTTCTCCTAGGGTTCAAGGTCCTCTTCTTAAGATTCCACCCCTGTAACATCATCTGGAATGATACAATTTAAAACTGTGAGTCGAAAGACTCAGTAAGGAATTATAGCTAAAAACATGGGTTTGAAATCGTAAGCATGCACTTGAACTTGAAATCATAGTCATGTAAACATAATGCGATGCATGCCTGATTATGAATCGTGATGCATGTATATGTTTCATGTCGCATATGCACATGCACTTGCTTTTGAAAACATCATTCGTACTTATAAAGCTCTTGCTTTGGAAAATCTTATGGGCTACTTGAGCTCCATTTACCCCTGGCATCAGGGTTGTGCGTTCCCGTTGGAACTGTCCCCCTTTTCCCTTGGGGACCTTACATACGATCGAGCTAGCACACCTTCTCAATGTCCTTCAGTGGCTAGACACGACTCTTGGAGGCTCACACCTTCTTGCAATCATCCTTCAGTGTGATTGCACATACCTCCCGGACTACCCATCCTTCTTGCAAGCATCCTTCGGTATGGGTGTCCTAGGTGACATCCACCCTTCTCGTAACGTCCTTCGGTATGGATGCACCTTCTTGACTTGGTACGGTACTGACCGACATGGGGTTCGTTAATTAACTTGTCATAAAGTAGCATAAAAATGGTACCTTCATTTGCATAAAAATGTCTCATTTCTCATGAGGAAAATGAATGCAAATGATCATGATGCGTTCATGTCGTGCTTGGTAGTGTCATGCTTGATATCATACTTGATATGCTTATTCATAAACATTCTTCATGCAGTGTATCATTCCAGTTTTGTAAAGGTTTTTCACTTACCTTCGCTTGCTTGAGTATCGAACGCCTCGTTACCTACAATGAGTCGTACTATTATTATTCATAGGAAATTCATAGGTTTACTAAACGTATAGAGTAATCAATACATTACAATCATCCAAGGTATGACTTAAAATCTTTCCATGTCCTAGGCCTTCAATCTAGGATCCACTCAATATCAAGAGATAACTACAAATGCATCAAAACACACTCTCTATTCCAGCTCTGAAATCTGCTTATGTAATTACCAGAAATCACAATAATCTTTCTAGCCCTCCAATTTCCAACAACCAAAACCGAATCTCTACAAGTCACAACCAACATCCAAGGCTAACTTAACACTTCCTAGTAGCAACCATCCTCTCACCTTCCTCCCATTTAAAACCTCAACTCAAGGTTTACAACCAACCGTGGTTCCATGTTCATCACGTTAACACCATTGCGTTTACCCATTTCTCTTGGGCTTTTAACCAAACACCTAGTGTATATTATTGGTCCTCTTGCCTATTTTTTTTCCAGATCTGAACCTATCTCTAACACTTAGGGCTTTGTGGTTCTCCATAACGCTAGCATACATACACAATCTAATGCATCAACCCCTAGATTCGGCCATACTTGCTCAACTTAGGTTTCAATCCCCTCTTAGGCCTTTTATCAAACACCTAGAGCACATAACCAATTTCTCTTGAACCCTCATTTCAGATCTAGCCATTTTGTTCCCATGTTCTCATGTAAATATCTATGCTACACTTAAACACTTACAAGATCTACCTTGAACATGCATAGATCCACACTAAACATCCATGAATCACAAGGAGAAAAACTACCTAGACAACCCACCATCAACCACAACCAATCAACAAGAGAAAACAAGAACACCGCCAAACCACAACCAATCAACAACCCACAACCAACCCACAAGAGAAAACAATAAGGAAATAGAGAGAGAGAGAGAGAGAGAGAGAGAGTAGGATGATTTTCGGCCAGCAAGGATTTGTACCTTGTTTCTCTCCTCTTCCTCCTTCTTTTCTTCTCCTTTCTCCTTCTCCTTCTTCTCCTTCTTCCTTCTTCGGGTGGGTGATTTAGGGCAAGGGAAAACGAAAAGGCTGAAGAGAGAGGGGAAAAATGAAGTGTTCGGCAAAGGGGGAGAGAGTAATAGGCGTGAAAATGGTTGGGGAAAAGACAAGGTTGCCCTCCCCCTTCTTCATGAATTCCAACTCACGTATTTTCGATCCAGTAAAATTTCGGAATGTAGTTATATGTGTCGACACCATCACTCAAGGTGTCGACACTTACAACACATTTAGTAAGATGTGTCGACACCATCACTCAAGGTGTCGACACTTCCATCACTTGGTCAAAATTCATGGGAGTTCTGGAAAAAGGTGAACTCTCGGGTTTCAGTTGGATGTGTCGACACCGTCACTCAAGGTGTCGACACTTCCTACACTTAGTAAAAATCACTCTAGTTCCGGAAAAAATATAAACATTCGGGTATCGGTCTAATGTGTTGACACTATCACTCAAGGTGTCGACACTTACAACACTTAGTCAAAATTCACTTTGGGCTCCAGAAAAGGTAAACTTTCGGGTGTTAGTATAATGTGTCGACACTATGCTCCAATGTGTCGACACTTACCTCAAAATCACCAATTAAAACATACCTACATCCTGAGGAAAAATCATAGCAAAATCTCTCTCCTTTACAACGACATAAGTAAATTCGGGATCTCACAAAAACAAACATAACCGCATATAAAATAACACTCCATTGTAATAAATTTGGAGACCTAAAAGTGCCTCTGCACAATTTTCACCTTCAAAGGGGGAAATAGTGGACTTTGAAGATGTATCATAACTAACACATGACTGGCTAAACGGATCCTAAATGAGAGGAGGATCAAAGAGAAGACAAAGACACTGACAGCTGCAAACATCTGCACATACTAAAGTGTAAAAGAATAAGAAGCACCTTTCATAGCCAAGACCTTCCAGTATAAGCGACATAAACTCCCAAATTTGATGGGTTCCATATTGGTAACAAAATATGCCTGCAAAAAATGAATCTCCATTCAGCAAAGAAAGCCAGAACATGTTATGATATCCTAGCTTGATATGTCATTTATTTGTGTGTTCTTTAGTTTATCTTTACTAGGAGACATGCCAACTGAACTTCGAAGCATGGATCTACAATTTGTAAAGCAATGCTACAAAACCTCGCCCTGACTGTAACTTTGCTTTCCCAAATCTTGCCCATATGACTCTTGGATTTGAAAGTTGGAGGAAGCTATAAAAGAATCAATCAACCTGCCCTGCAGCTTTTTCTGCAACCATCCCTTCTGATGCTAAAGCTCTCTCAACACAAATATGGGCATGTGCGATATTTTCGCCGAGCTCTACCCTTAGGTAGGCAAATGATCGACCTGAAAGGGAAAAGAATTTGTTACGACAGTATCTACCAATTAGCATTTAACCATGTTTCTTTCAAACTACAGATCAAGGATGTTGAATTATGTTTGCAGATAGATATGGAATTGTGTTTGCAGGATGTTCTCATGGATCCTATAACTATCTACAAAGCATTTAACCATTTTCCTTTTTCAATCTGTTCAACATTCAAGCTAATTAACATACGTCTCGAAAATGCAACTGATTATTCAGGGATACTAATAGCTTGAGTCCAAAAGTGAAGATCCATCACCATTCACCAATATAAAGAGAAATTACCTCAAATCCTATATCAACAATAAAAATTAGAATTGGGTCATTGATTTAGAGACCAAGTTGAGCCGATACGGCAGCTGCTAACCTGGCTTTTTAATAAAGTTGTTGGGTTGGACTTATAAGTTACCTTAGAATTTTAAGAAAGATTCAACCCGCTGGTTATAGAGAAACAACCCAAATTGAGTCTGACTTTATACTGGGGGAACTAAGTATTGGGTTCTTTGCCTAAAAAAATAAAGCATGAGGTTTTTCTAATTCCAGGACTTGAGGAGAAATACTTCTCCAAATTCGCCCCTACCATTAAGTCCATGATCACAAAACGACAAACATCATTTCATAAATCATTGAAATTCGTGCAAATATGAATTTTATGGATCACAAACCATTAAAAGACGCAAATGAAATAAGAGAAAGCTCCGGGCGGGGGGTACGAACCTGCTACAGGGATCTTGTAACAGTCCCACATTGGTTGGGGAATAAAAATAATGCCTTAATATAAGCTTGGAGGCACCTCCACTTGGCAAGCCGGTTTTCCAAGGTGTGAATCTCCAAGCTTATGTGGGTTTGTTACAAATGGTATCAGAGCCGGTTGTGGGCTCTTGTTCTACCCCGTCACAACGCCTACGGAGTGGCCGACCATGGATCCGGTGGTACGGACACGACCCTGGTCCAAGGAATAGAAGGCACGGCCATGGATCCAGTGGAACGGGCATGACCCCAGTCCGGTGAATAGAAGCCCCATGGTGCTCGACCAACGTGGGCGTTGGTCTTAAAGGGTGGTGGTATGTAACTGTCCCACATTGGTTGGGGAATAAAAATAATGCCTTAATATAAGCTTGGAGGCACCTCCACTTGGCAAGCCGGTTTTCCAAGGTGTGAATCTCCAAGCTTATGTGGGTTTGTTACAGATCTCCACGGCGAACTCGGTGTAGCAGAAAACAGATAGCATAGCGGAGATCCCGGAGACCATGTAGGATAAGACGAAGGCGAGACCCGCAACTTCTCGGGCCTAGAGACCGGTGAGGACGAAGATACCGGTGCCGATGACGGCGCCGATGCCTAACCACATGAGGTCCCACCAGGTGAGCGTCTTCTTCATCTCGTGCTCGCTTCGGGCCTTCACATCTACAAGCTCAGTGTGGTCCTTGGACCGAGTAAGGAGCTGGTTCTTCAGCCTCAGCGGAGTCTCCTTCATCGCCCTTGCGTAGTTTCCCCAGCTCTGAAAGGACTCCTCGGGGGTGGAAATCATTTTTAGTGCAAGAGCACCCCCTCCTCCTCATCCTGTCGTCGCCTGCCGCTCCTCCCATTCTTTCCTTACCTGCAAATTTAAAAAAAATAATAAACTCTTTGTCTGAGATCCAGAAATGAAAATTAACAAAGACATAAGATCCAAGAATCACGTTTAAATACCCTCTGTTTGGTTTCGGACGAAACAGATAGAAATTACAAAAGGAGTGGAGGCTCTATTGCACAAAGAGAAGAAATCTGTACTTCAAAGCTACACAAATCGGTCGCTGCTTAGAGGTGCTTATATACAAGAGAGTTTGGACAATCGTAGAAGATTACAAAAAGAGTGCAAAACAAGCCGAGTCCATTTGAATATTCCGTCATTTTTGTCAACTTCATCAAGGAAAGCAATTCATGATTTTACGATTATACCTGGTATCCAATGAATCTGATCTGATCTCTCTGTGCTGGAAGCCATTCGGCAGGAAGCACGACAGTGAGAAATTCGATTCCGTCAGTGAGGTCGGCAGCCAATACAGCACTGGAGGTATAGATGGCAAGGATGGATTGCTCTGGTTCCGCGACAGCTGAAAGTATGCGTCCGGGGATTTCTCCATGGCCGTGGTCCAGGCAAATCAGGTCCTCGAGGATCAGAGTCAGATCAAGTCTGGACCCTTCGGGACCTTCGTTGGCGTCTACGACGACCACGGTGGATACGATGTCGCTCGCTATTTTTGCTGCCATAGATGATGGTGAAGGACATAGATTGACGGCACCTGGAAGGGGGCGGAGGGAAAGGAGTTATGGAGTGAAAAAGAGATGAACCGTAAAGAAACCTAAATTTGTTCCAAAGTTTGAAAGATAAACTGTGAATTTAGAAAAAGAGAAACCGCGCCCCCGCCAAAAAGAAAAAATCAGAGGGAAATTTCATGGCGCGCGGTAAATGAAAATTAAACTCACCGCTTGTCTTTTTCTTTATATATTTTTGTTTGTTTTCTTTTTATATACTGTGACTACATTATACTATATATATATATATATAGTCATATATATCACATAACAACAAGTGATATAATATTTAAAATCTTTATAGCTTCTAACATCATATATTAAGTTATGTATTTTAATTGCATAAGCTAATAAATAAATATATTTTTTGCTTGAAATTAAATAATATGTAATTAATTACCATAGCTCTAAGGGGATATGATAATATGCAATACGAAGTGGCTCAACATTTAAAAACTATACAATAATGATTTCATTGGTATTAAATTAACCAAGTAATTTCTTTAGGTTGTGCTAATTAACCTAATGACTAAATCGTAGCCTCTAAGACCATATACATGTTATATACTTTAATTGCATAAGCTAATCTCACAACATCTTTTTATTTGAAATTAAATAATAGTCATAATTAAATAGTATTACATTACTAATTATTCAAAATATATATGTTCATTATAAGTATGATAAAACTACTTAAATTTAATCAATAAATATGCAACTATCATAACAACAAGAAAGATTATATCATAATAGTGGCAGATAGATGCTTTCTTGTGAAGCATGAAAACATGCACTTTATGGTAACTACAAGAAAAGCTAACATCTTCTAGGCTCTCTGCTTGCCACACTACTAATGGCTCCGTTTCTTGTTACCTTGTTGAAAGTCTAAATGACAACCCAAGAGGGGGGTGAATTGGGTTTTACAAAAACTTGTCACTTTTTCGCTAAATAAGCAAATATGAAAACTACCCCTCTTTAACAAATAATAATGTTGATCTAAAGTGTCTAATGATATGCCAAATATAAGCAATGAATGATAAAACATAAATCTTCACAAATATGAATAAGTACTAAAATGTAAGAGAGATAGAGTTAGAGAGATGACACCGTAGTTTTTAGGTGGTTCGGCCAAACACGTGCCTACGTCCATCCCCAAGGCAATTGACTTCCTTGGGCTTCCTCCACTATTCTCCAAATAGCGAATACACCTTAGCTTCCCGGGTGCTAAGGAACCTTTACAAAGCGTTTTGCGAGCTCACGCTTCAACTCTCACAAATCCTCACAACCTAGAGGATTTCTTCTACTCTCACAAGTAGGACTAAGTGTTTTCCGAGCTTACACTTTAACTCTCTTAAAAATCCTCACAACCTAGAGGATTTCTTCTACTCTCACAAGTAGGACCAAGTGTTTTCCTAACACTCAAAAGTTTTACAAATAATGGCTACAAAGAAGGTTCTCTAAGCCGAATGAGCAAATGAAGATCTTAATACATGAGGAATGACTCTCTAAGCCGAATATGCCAATGAAAAGCTCAAATCGTATGGAATGGCTCTCTAAGCCAAATTAGCAAGTATGAAGCTCAATAAAGGTAAGAAGATAAGATTCTTGAAGGAAACCTAACGTTTGGCAGGTGTGAGCACAAGCTTCCTTGCTAGGTGTGGTTTTCCCTCTTCTTCAAATGACTTCTCTCTCTAGAAGTTAGGGCAAAGTGAGTTTGCAAGTGGGTTGTCCCTTCTTCAAGAAATCTTTCTCTCTTTGGAGGCTTGATCTTCGATGATGAGCAAGAGAGGAGGGTTTGACAATGAGAGCTTCGTTCTTGAATGATTCAGCAAGTGAAATCTTTGGATTTTGGACTTTCTCTCTCTAGATGTGCAATATTGGTCGAGCTCTTCCTTCTCTCTCCATCTCCTTCTTCTTATAGCTTCTAGGTCTTCAACGGTCATTAAGGGTCTTCTTGAAATGATTGAGAGCCGTTGGAGGTCATTTGAGGCAATTTTAGAGCTTTTTGGTGATTTGGCATCGCGTCCAAGATTTCTGAAATTTCGTACAATGTGTCGACACATTGATTGTATGTGCTGACACATTGAACTTGGTCTTGAAATGTAAAGTCTCGGGTGTTAGTTCAATGTGTCGACACCATGGTCCAATGTGTCGACACCTTAAACACTTAGTCAAAAAATCACTTTGAATCCTAGAAAATGCAAACTCTCGGGTAGTAGTGCAATGTGTCGACACCATGGTCCAATGTGTCGACACTTCCAACACTTAGTCTGAAAAATTTGTTCTTTGTCAGCAACTACTCCAATTTTAACTTCAAAGCATCCAAACCATTCCAACACTTCTTTAAACACCTACAATATGAAAAATTGATCTTATCAACTTGTGTAATGGTGTTCAAGTGCACTTAGAAATATTTTAGAGAGATAACCTCAATCATTTTGAAATATAGCTTGGAAATTGTGGATTGACAATGTAAAATCTAAAGTCTTTAAAGCACTTAGAATTTTTGTTATCATCAAAATCAATTATGGATTGTTTGCAAAACAACCTTGGGCTAACAATCTCCCCCTTTTTTATGATGACAAAACCGTTTTAAAAATAACAATTTGCTAACAAATAGAAAAGCTCCCCCTGAGAACAAGCTGGAGTTTTTCATGACATTTTTTAGTGAAAAGGACTTTACGATTTTACAAAAAATTTGCAAGAATTTCCTTTGTAAATGGAGGTTTCCCAAAATTTAAAAACACAAAATGACACTTCTATAAGCTTCCTCCCAACTTCCCAAACTTCCAATTTCAATCAGAACATAAGACTTCATATTGATACCAATAGAAATTTAGGAATACTACCTGGAAAGCAAGTCTCAATTTTCCTCAATGAAGTGCAAAAAGATAAGCACTTCTCAAATCCTTATAGCTACCAATGAGATAATCAACAGATGTGAGCATAACCAAATAATCAATTGAATATAGATAAATATTAGATATATGCATATATAAGGCAATTCAAGTGATCAGTCAATCATCAAAATGAAATGTTCTCATTAAGAGTTGGGAAGTCAACATAATACTTATAAACTTCTCCCCACTTCTCCACATAATTCTTCTAATTTCTCCCCCTTTGGCATCATCAAAAATAGGATAAGGGGAGGGTAATAGCAGCTGACTATTTAGGTGGACTCTATGTAGTGGAGGTAAAATGTTTGGATTTTTGGATAGGAGGATACTCAATTTCAAACTTCTTCAGCCATTTCATCCAAGTCGTGGAGAACTAATATGTCCATTTCATTATATGAGGCTGGAGATTACTATCAGCTTCCATATGCATTTATGTTGCCTTTATAACATCCTCAGCTGATGATTTGACAAAAGCTAGAAGCTCAGTAGAGGTGGAAGTGAACTCATCAAAGTATGCTGAAACACATTTCTAATCATATGGAGGCTGTTTTGGACTAGATGCTTGAGACCCCTCATTTCCTTATCAAGAGTCCCAAAACACTTTATATGAACACCAAGCAACTTCTTAATATCTTGAAATCATGTCTTCATATTGGTGGCCATTTCTCCATATTCTTAGTCAATCGGTTCAGTTCCTTCTTGATTTCAGCAATGGAAGCATCTTCCTCATTATCACCTTTTTTCTTCAAAATTTGATCCTCCTTCACCTCATTTCTAAGGCGTCACCACACCTTTCTTCAACCATTCTTCATCATATACGTGTGATTCTTCATCATCACCACACTTATAATGATTTCTATACAACATTGCATGATTTGTTATATGTGTTTATCATATACGCCAATAAATTGAGTCACAATACATGTGAGTACACTTATATACTAATACATATCACATTGTAGTACAAAAAAAATTCAAGTACACTTATATAACATTGTTGTCACAATACATTATATATATTATACTATATATATATACATGATATGTGCTAATTAACCTAAGTACTTTATATGTATGCTAAAAAGACCGCTGCTAATGACTAAATTATAGCCTCTAATACCGTTTTTAAAAAGATCGCTGCTAAAAAGACCGCTGTTAAAAACTTCGTTGTCTTTTAACAGCGGTCATTGAAAAAAGCGCTGCTATAGGTGATTTTCAGTGTTGTCTTTTACCAGCGGTCACACAAATGCCGCTAAAAGTAACCTATAATCGGCGTTATTTCTGACCGCCGTTACAGAGACCGCTGCTAAAAGACAACGCAATTTTTAACAACGGTCTTTGTAACGGTGGTCACAAAAAAACGCCGCTGAAAATCACTAACAGCGGCGTTTTTTGTGACCACCGATACAAAGACCGTTTTTAAAAACTGTGTTGTCTTTTAGCAGCGGTCTCTATCACGACGATCACTAAAAACGCCGCTAAAAGTCATCTATAGCGGCACTTTTTATGAGCGCCATTAAAAAACCGTTGCTAAAAACTGCATTGTATTTTCATAGCGGTCTTTGCAACGACGGTCACAAAAAATGCCGCTATAAGTCACCTATAGCGGCGCTTTTTCTGAGTGCCGTTAAAAAACCGACGCTAAAAGTCACATATAGCGGCGCTTTTTGTGAGCGCCGTTAAAAAACCGTTGCTAAAAATTGCATTGTATTTTTATAGCAGCCTTTGCAACTACGGTCACAAAAAACGCCGCTATAAGTCACCTATAGCGGCGCTTTTTGTGAGCGCCGTTAAAAAACCGCCGCTAAAAACTGCGTTGTCTTTTTAATGGGCCCACTAAAAACACCGCTAAAAGTGACCTACAACGGCGGTTTTTGTGAGCACCGCTAAAATCTGCATTGTCTTTTAACAGCTGTTGTTTTAACGATGCTCACTAAAAACGCCGCTAAAAGTGACCAGCTGCGCTTTTTGAGAGCGCCATTAAAAACCGCCGCTAAAAACTGCATTGTCTTTTAGCAGCGGTCTTTTTAGCGGTGCTCACTAAAAACGCCTTGAAAAATTACCTATAACGGTTTTTTTGTGAGTGCCGTTAAAAAAACCGCTGTTAAAAGACAACGCAGCTTTTAGCGGTGGTTTTTTAATGGCGCTCACAAAACGCGTCGCTATAGGTCACTTTTAGCGGCGTTTTTAGTGAGCGCCGTTAAAACGACCGCTGTTAAAAGAAAAAAGTTGTCTTTTAGCGGCGTTTTTTTAGCGGGGCTCACAAAAATCGCCGTTATAGGTCACTTTTAGCAGCGTTTTTAGGGAGCGCCGTTAAAAAGACCGCTGCTAAAAGACAACGCAGTTTTTAGCGGCGCTCCCAAAAAGCGATGCTATAGTTCACTTTTAGTGGCGGTTTTTGTGGGCGCCGTTAAAAAGACCACTGTTAAAAGACAACGCAGTTTTTAGCAGCGGTTTTTTAACTGCGCTCGTAAAAAGCGCCGCTAAAAGTGACCTATAGCGGCATTTTTTGCGAGTGCCGTTAAAAAATTGCTGTTAAAACCACGTTTTTTTGTAGTGGTTGTTGCCTTCCTTGGGCTTCTTCACTATAATCGAATAGTAGTCACAACTTAGCTTTTAGGTGCTAAGTAACCGTTACAACCGTTTTTCAGAGCTAGTCTCCAACTCGTACAACAAATTAGATTTCTTCTATCCTCATGGGTCAGCCCAAGTGTATCACACACTTCAATATTTTTCAAAGGTTGTATGGAAGAAATAATAAACAATAGCTCTAAAAGCTTGATACGCAAATATAAGGTATTATGATGAGCTAGAAGACAAGATCAGAGAATGATTGCAGCAAAAATAACAAGTGACAATAGCAACTCTCTTGGAAAATGTGTAGGTTTATTCTTTTACTCTTGTCTCTCTCTTTTGGAGGCTAGGTCAAGATTGATGACACAAGAGATGCATTTTTTCTCTGCATAAGGTTGTCTTTATATGTCTTAGTCTTGGGTGGTCCCATGGGCCTTTTTAGAATGTTGGAGAGGTGCCCTAAGTACCATAATGTCTTGAAGTTCGCGTTGATGTCATCTTTAAAAATCTGGGTTCCTGAGACATGTGTTGACACATATACTCCTATCTGTCGACACCTTCTTCAAGCCTGAAAACAACTTTCAGGTGTCTGTGGCATGTGTCGATACTTCCTTCACCATGTGTTGACGTCATCAAGGTGGCAGTAGTGCAATGTCTTGACACTTTGTATTCCATGTGTCGACACCATCTTGGCTGGACGAGATTTTCAGCACTTTAGTGATGTGCAATCCTTTCCTTTTCAACACGAAAAACTCCTACAATGAAAACTACAATTAATTTAAGTGCAAGCCATTGTGTTTAATATAAGTTTTTGGCTCAAATTCATTAATGGAGAATAAATATAATTGAATACTCTTGTTTGAATTGAGGATTGATGACCACGTATTCTAAAATACTCTAAAGCTATTTTATCGTTTGTTATCATTAAAATTGAATTAGATTGCTCAAGGACCAATGACCTTGGGCTAACAATTCTCCCTTTTTGATGACGACAAACCACCTTTTTAAATATATTTGCAAAGAAAACAAAAAGCTCTCCCTGAGAACAAGCATGAGTTTTTCAAAATAATTTGTTGCAAAGAGCTTTAGATTCTTAGAAATTTTGCAAGACTTTCCTTTGTATTATGAGGTTTCCAAAAAATTTAAACCTGATAGAAAACACTTCAATAACATCCTCCAAATATCTCAAACTCCACAAAGTAATCTCAGATCACAAACACTTTAATATTCTTCAATAATCAGGAGTTTAGAGTTAGAAATACTACCTCGTTTTCAATGTTGAAGCTTTTACAAATTGGAGTTGATATAATATTGAATAATAATCTATTTGCATTCATAGTTAAGCATAACGATAGAAGATAAACAAGATAACATAATCCATAAACTAACAATGTACTCAAATATATCAAAACAAGCCCAATCAAGCACATGTGTCAGAAGCCATAATGCAAAGAACAAATGCAAAGTGTGAAATGTTTCTTTACAAGGCATGAGTACGACAAAATCTCATTATACTTTCTTCCCCCTTGACATTCTCAAAAAGAGAGGGAGGATAGGTAAGGGAATTAGAAGGTCACTCCTGAGGACAAAGGACCAGGGTCAATACGATAGCGGCGAAGGAAATCTGTTCCAAGACTGGCTGAACCACTTGACCTAACTAACCACGTTGGGACGTAGATATCTATCCTTATCAATGAAAATGTCGTAAGTCTAACTAATATCCTCCACAGTCCTGCGAATACTACCACCCAAGTCCTCTAAAGCCTTGGTCAATTCATTCATCATCTCAATGAAGGTTGCCCTCCACTTCCACATCACCTCTCTGCAGATCTTCATATCAGTGTTGTTGTCACGCCCCGAACGGCATCCCGCAGGGACCGTGACAGCCACGAGCTATCCCCCGGATGACTCCAGCGTTCTTACTTATTATTTTACTTGATTACGGCGGAAACGTACAGGATCGCGAGGGGTTCGAGCTAATTCTTACATAATCAGGGTTCTCATTAAGTTCATACAAAACATATATTTAACACATCAGAACCCAATTAGTGACACTCATGCCACTATCAACAAAATGTGAAACATAATAATCTTGGGCTTCTAGGTCAGGTAGTCCTCCTGACTCTCTTCACCTGATATATCTGGAATGACACAATTTTAAAAACGTGAGTCAAAAAGACTCAGTAAGGGAAAAACGTAAAACTTAAATCATGCTCTTGACTTATGCTTGCTTAATCATAAAAGAAAGAAAACTTGATAATTGATGCATATGCATGCTCATGAATTATGCATATGCTCTTGCTTAGTGTTTTCGGCCCCAGGCCCTTGAAAACCACTTTCTTTCATACTTGCTTGTAAAACTGGCCCTTGGCCCTTAAAAATTGCTTATTCGTACTTGTGCCCTTGTTGGCCTTATCATAATTATTTCATGTCTTTTACTTGTGGGCTCGCTCCATTTGACCCCTGAAGTCAGGGTTGTGCGTTCCCTTCGGAACCGTCCCCGAATTTCCTTGGAGACCTTAACATCTGGTCGAGCTAGCCCTTAAAGTGGCCCCAGGCCTGATGGCTAGACACGACCCTTGGAGGCACCACACCTTCTCACTGTCCTTCAGTGTGGCTTGCACAGCCTCTTGGATTCACCCATCCTTCTCATAAATGTCCTTCGGTATGGGAGTCCAACTTGATGGTACGGTACCGACCGGTGCCCTTAATCTTAACTTATCGTTTCATAAAACTTCTCATAGTTTTCCATAAAATCATTGCATAAACTTTCTTCTTGAAAAATTCATGCAATGCACATGTCATGTCATGCTTGCTTAAAATTCATGCTTGTTCATGAAATTCATATCATGTCATGCTTTCTTAAAATCCATACTTGTTCATGAAATGATGCAGTGTGTCATTCCAGTTTTGAAAAGAAATACTTACTGTACACTTACAGTATCCACTTACTCTTGGTCTTCTTGTTCGTGTATACAGACACGTGGATCGCCTACAAGCGATTCAAATATTCTTTTAGGCTTTAAGAATTATGAAATCATTTCTTTTTGAAAATCAGTCATCAATCGAAGATATATATATATATATATATATATATACATATTACTGAAATTCATTTAATTACAAAATAATTATTTTATTCTTTTCCTTAACAAATATTCAAAACTTAGCTTATTAAATCATTAATATTTTTATTGAAATAAAAATATATATATCCATGTACATGTCTCGATTAGGGTTAAATAATACTCATAGGTTTAGACTTAAACCTAAGTCTCTTTTTATTACACGTACTACATTAAACCCTATATCTAACAATTAATAAATTATTCATGATTAAATCTTAACTTAGACTTTAAACCTCAAATAAAACCCGAGTAAAACTTAACTAGGGTTCCAATAATATTTAATAAAAGATCATGGCTCTACAATATTATTCCAACTAGCCTAACCCAAATTTCTTATCCCACACAACAAATGAGAATCCATAAATCACGAATTGCACTTAGGGTTAACTTTTCTTGCAACTTTCGGCCACTACCATTTATGCACCAATTAATCACAACTTTTTCTCCAAGGGTGATCCCATCCTCCAATCAACAATTTCACAACCTAATATCTATAAATCAAAGCACCAACACCATACACCATACTCATGGCATTCGGCCAACACATGTTTTTACCCAAATGATTAGTTTTCTTTTATTTCCTTCAATATGCATGCTTCCAATACTTAACATAATCATCTACTATGCATTAAGGTCATAAATCTTGCACATGTTAAGGCCAATGTCCAGATCTACACATATTCAAAACTATACATGAAAATCCACATAGCTCATTTTCAGCCATACCCCAAAATGTTACCCTTTTCATGCTAAAAATCATATCATGCATATCCTTTGCATTTGTAACCAACTAGCATGCATACACTTAATCTTTCCATCAATTAATTTCATCAACATGAGATCCATTCATTATACACATTCACACCCGTGGATCTAAACAAAGAAATCAACTTTCATCAACCCAACACATCAAAGCTTAGATCTAACTTCCTTTAGCATACATTGTTATTCATTTGCCTTTTCCTTTACATACAACCTTAGATCTAGCATGAAATCATCCTAGGGTTCTTAGACATTAAGGATCCAACAACATCAAGACATTTTATGATCTAAGTTTCAAGATTCATACATAACCTATTCGGTCACTTATGCTATACCCAACAAAATCATTTTAGTCTTACCTTGTTGTTTGTCCAAGCTTGAGCACCTAGAAAATAAGGTATCTTTGGTTAGTACTTGTGAAGCTCAAGGCAAAATCATCAATGAAACTAAACTCACCTTCAACCTTTACCAACTCTTCCTATCCTTGTTTCCTTCAAAGATTCGGTCCACCCTCCTTAGAAATGACCAAGCTTGATTTAAAGGAAGTTCTTTGGTGGTTAAGAGAATATGGTAAGTTTGAAGAGAAATGGTGTCAAATGGCTAGGTTTTCAAGGAAGGATTTTTGTCTACAACAAGAGAGATTTACTTGGCTTTTGGAATGAGATTTGGTAAGCTAGAAGAAAGTGGTTTAGGTGCAAAATGAAATAGCACAAACCTTGAATGTGGAGTGTGTTGTTCGGCTAGGAGAAGCAAAATGGTAAGGGTTGAGAGAACTTGCAACATTCGGCCAAGAGAGGAGAGGTTTGAGAGTGAAATGCTTGAGTGTTTAGGTCAAGAGGAAATGCAAGAGGGTTGTGTGAGATTGAGTCTCCCAAAGCACTTGACATAAAGTTTGAGAGAGTGAGTTGACAAGAGAGAGAGAAATGGAAAAGCAAAATGGAAAATGGTGAAGGGGGGCCTTGGTCGACATTCTCCTAAGCTTCCCTCTCTCTTTCTTTTTTTTTCTTTCTTTTCACTTCTTTCTCACATCACTTCCTTGTCTCTTTGTAATTTCTCTTTCCTCCATGCATTCCATCGACATACACTCCCCTTTCTTACTTTTTCTCTTCTCTTTTTACTTCCATGAGTTGTCTCATCATCTTACACCACTTACACATCTCTTACACTTCACATGGCCTTGTTTCATGGCTTTTCAAAATCATCCCCTAGCCTTTCACGTAAATGGCTTGCATTTAACTTGGTTTGGTTGCTTTTCAACCAACCTAGTTACTTCCACATTAAATGGCAACCAACTTTCAACTTAGTTTCATTCTCACCTAACTTATCACTTCATAAGCTCTCTTGCTTATCTAATTCATTCCAATAGCTTATCACCTCATAAGCATGTTCTCCTATCATGTGATAATGACCCTAGCATATCTCTACAATAATCACAAGGCCTTATCACTCTAAAAGTTTCCTAACTTATCATGCTTGCTTATCACTATGATAAGCAAGTGTGCTTATCAATTAAATCATCTCTAACCTTATCACATAACTACATAGCTTATCATGTATATTCAAATGAAAATTCTATTAATAGTATAGACCACATGATAATAATACATGTCACATATAAAAGATATACAATATTTAATCCATGTATTCACAAAATATTCATCATTTAATCTATTATAATTTTCGGCTTATACAAGGAAATAATTAAATCATAATTCAAATTCTATGGTCCATGAATCATATTAAGCAAATGAAAAATATAAATTTGCAAGAGGGAAACTTACTTGAAATTTCGGCTCCTAATATGAATATAATTTATACTTGCATAAAATGGCATTAAAATTATTTAAAGAGATTTTATGAAATAAAATCTCATTTTAATCGAAATACCATAACATAAAGATTAGGCCATACATTGGCCAAAACATAGCCCCATAAGAAATAAAAGCTATTACATTGCAAAAATAAAAATAATACATAAGGAATTACGTAGGAGAAAATCGGGGTCTCACAGTTGTAGTTATGATGAATGATGCGTACCTCACGCTGAAGAATCTCAAAATCTATGTTGTGAGAAGTTAGAAGGGATTTGATCCCCTCAAAACCCGTCAACATATCCGTATGCATAGAATGCTTCTGATCCTTCAAATCCGTGATAGAGGCTTCCATATAGGCAAGCCTAGTCTCATAGGAACCAGAAGGAATGGAAGTAGATGCACGACTTGTAGCAGGAGTGTGTGGAGTACGATGAATGTCTGCATCTGGAACTCTACCATCTAATCCATCTTTTTCCATTACTTCCACTTCCTCTTGATCCTCTTCTTCAGCTTCCTTTTCTTCCTGAATTTCCTGAATTTCCTGAGGAGTAGTAACTCTTTTCTTCACCCACTCACCATCCTCATTCTGAATAAATCTTGTGAGTCTCGGTGTCTTCTGATTATATTCCTTTGAGGCTTTCGGTTTCTCCCTATCTTCCCCATTTGTACCAACTACAAACAACTGAAAGATTTGTGTAAAGAGCATCCCATAAGGAAATTCATGCTTTATCTTCTCAGAGGCTCTCAAGCCTTAGTTATACTTTTGGGTTGTGAGTGGTGAGCCCATAAGGCAATCCATGCACAATTTTCAAAGCATCCCTATATAAACTCTCAAGCCTTAGTTATACTTTTGGGGAGTTGGTTCTTGAAATTAGGATTTCAAAAAAGTCAAAAACAGACTTTTTAGTTATAGCGGATGATGTACAATGTTATAGTGGTCTATGAATGATCGACATATGCATGAAGAGGTCGACTGAGCGCATAAGATGAAAATTTGATAGCATTCAAATTTTATGACCGTTGGACAATGGTTAGTTGAAATGGCTGGAAACAACTATCTTATTCATATTTTCCCTATCATTCACACAAATTACATATTCACATCCTTGTTATTGTGTGAATCAAAAGAGATAGAACTTTCCATTTTCTTATCCACTTTTTAAGAGAGTTTAATTCTTGTATCTTCCTATTCAAAAGAGGCGAATCTTTTTGTGAGGTTGTTCACTAAAGAAAAAACTTAGAGAGTGTATATCTCAAGCTTGATTGAGTTGTGAGTGGTGAGCCCGAAAAATCATTTGGGTTGTGAGTGTTGAGCCTGGGAAAACACTTGTAAGGTTCTCTAGCAATTGAAAGCTAGAGTGTACACTATATGGAAGAAAGTGAGAAAACTTCAAGGCTTGAAAATAAGCTTGAGGGGTGGATGTCACAACTTATTTACTTGTTGCATCAATAATTGGTTAATAATTGTGCCAAATTGTCCTTTCTTTGCAAACACAATTTTGGGAGTTAAAATCGAAAAAGTTTGGAACCCAATTCATCCCCCTCTCTAGTTTTCTTAATCCTAGGAATTACAATTGCATTTCCTATGATGTTTGTGGTCCCATTAGTTTGTGCTTTTAAAGTATTGTGTTGTCTGGGTAGTGAGACCATATGAAGTCTGTTGAAATGGCTAAATCATAAAAAAAATGTCATGTCCCACCAGTTGGTTTTTTCTTTGGTTTGTCTTTTGTTGTCTTTTATTTCCCTTTTGTGTCACGCCCCGAACGCTAGCTAAACGAGGCTAATGACAGCTGCGAGCATTCCCGGCATGGGACGCTCCAGCGTACTTACTACTATACTTGCAGCGGAAAAGACGTTGATGCTTCATTGTTAAAAAGAAGCCTTATAATGCTAGCGTATAACGTGCATAAGAACATACCTTCCATTGATAACTCAAGGTTGTTAAACATATTCTCAAAATATCAACCAGTTTAAAACATTAACTAACTAAGCCAAATGAAACCCATGACCACCACATCACGGTGGCTCATGCCGGCTTTTACAAAAATTAGCTAAATCTTTCCTAACGTTAGCAAACAAGAGAGACATTTCATCAACCCTTCTCCTAGGGTTCAAGGTCCTCTTCTTAAGATTCCACCCCTGTAACATCATCTGGAATGATACAATTTAAAACTGTGAGTCGAAAGACTCAGTAAGGAATTATAGCTAAAACATGGGTTGAAATTGTAAGCATGCACTTGAACTTGTAATCATAGTCATGTAAACATAATGCGCTGCATGCCTGATTATGAAACGTGATGCATGTATAATGCACATGCATTTACTCTTGCTTTTGTAAAAATCAATTCACATCTTATCTTGTGGGCCACTTGCCCTCTTTTACCCCTGACATCAGGGTTGTGGGTTCCCGTAGGAACAGTCCCTTATTTCCCTTAGGAACCTTACATATGGTCGAGCTAGCTCACCTTCTCTCATTCGTCCTTCAGTGGCTAGACACGACCCTTGAGGTTCACACCTTCTTGCAAGCATCCTTCAGTGTGATTGCACTTACCTCATGGACTACCCATCCTTCTTGCAAGCATCCTTCGGTATGGGTGTCCTAGGTGACATCCATCCTTCACGTAAACGTCCTTCGGAATGGATGCACCTTCTTGACTTGGTACGGTACCGACCGACTTGGGTTCGTTAATTAACTTGTCATAAAGTAGCATAAAAATGGTACTTTCATTTGCATAAAATGTCTCATTTCTCATGAGGAAAATGAATGCAAATGATCATGATGCATTCATGTCGTGCTTGGTAATGTCATGCTTGATATGCTTATTCATGAATATTCTTCATGCAGTGTATCATTCCAGTTTGTAAAGATTTTTACTTACCTTAGGCTTGCTTGAGTATCGAGTGTCTCGTTACCTACAATGAACCGTACTATTGTCATTCATAGGTTCACTAAACGTATATAGTAATCAATACATTACTCACACGAATCTATTTTAATAGACCCTCACACTAATTTTTCATACCATAACATATTCGTCATACCTCCAATTCACATGCAAGTTATCTTAAAACGCTCTCTTTCTTAACTTGAAACAAATTCCAAGACCAACCCCGTAAAATTGGACTAAAATATCAAGAGATAACCACCAATGCAACAAAACACACTTTCTATTCCAGCCTTGAAATCTGCATATGTAACTCCAGAAATCACAACAATCTCCAACAACCAAAATCCGAATCTCTACATGTCACAACCAACATCCAAGGCTAACTTAACATCTCATAACAACAACTATACTCTCACCTTCCTCCCACTTACAACTTCAACTCGAAGTTTACAACCAAATCATGGTTCCATAATTATCAAGTTAACACCATTGCATGTACCCATTTCTCTTGGGCTGTTTACCAAACACCTAGTGTGCGTTATTGGTCCTCTTGCCTATTTTCCCAGATCTGAACATATCCCTAACACTTAGGGCTTTGTGGTTCTCAATATCACTAGCATACATACACAATCTAATGCATCAAACCCTAGATTCGGCCATACTTGCTCAACTTAGGTTTCAATCCCCTCTTAGGCCTTTTATCAAACACCTAGAGCACATAACCAATTTCTCTTGAACCCTCATTTCAGATCTAGTCATTTTTCCACATGTTCTCATGTAAAAATCTATGCTACACTTACAAGATCTACCTTGAACATACCTAGATCCACACTAAACATCCATGAATCACAAGGAGAACACTACTTAGACAAATTACCATCAAACCACAACCAACCAACAAAAGAAAACAAGAACATCACCAACCACAACTAACCAACAAGAGGAAACGAGAAGAGAATAGAGAGAGAGAGAGAGAGAGAGAGTAGCACGATTTTCGGCCAGCAAGGATTTACCTCGCTTCTCTCCTCTTCCTCCTTCTTTTCTTCTTCTTCTTCTTCTCCTTCTTCCTCTCCTTCTTCCTTCTTCTTCTTTCGGGTGGGTGACTTAGGGCAAGGGAAAATGAAAAGGCTGAAGAGAGAGGGGAAAAATGAAGTGTTCGGCAAAGGGGGAGAGAGTAATAGGCGTGAAAATGGTTGGGGAAAAGACAAGTTTGCCCTCCCCTACTTCATAAATTTCAACTCGCGTATTTCAAACAGGTAAAATTCCGGAATGTAGTTATATGTGTCGACACCATCACTCAAGGTGTCGACACTTACAACATATTTAGTAAGATGTGTCGACACCATCACTCAAGGTGTCGACACTTCCAACACTTAGCCATAGTGGGAAAAATGTAAACTCTCGGGTTTCAATTAGATGTGTCGACACCATCACTCAAGGTGTCGACACTTCCATCACTTGGTCAAAATCCACGGGAGTTCTGGAAAAAGGCGAACTCTCGGGTTTCAGTTGGATGTGTCGACACCATCACTCAAGGTGTCGACACTTCCAACACTTAGTAAAAATCACTCTAGTTCCGGAAAGATATAAACGCTCGGGTATCAGTCTAATGTGTCGACACTATGACTCAAAGTGTCGACACTTACAACACTTGGTCAAAATTCACTTTGGTCTCCAGGAAAAGGTAAACTTTCGGGTGTTAGTATAATGTGTCGACACTATGTTCCAATGTGTCGACACTTACCTCAAAAATCACCAATTAAAACATACCTACATCCTGAGGAAAATCATAGCAAAATCTCTCTCTCCTATACAATGACATAAGTAAATTCGGGATCTCACATCCTCCCCTCCTTATAAAATTCCGTCCTCGGAATTCGATCTTCCTTACCAGAGATTTGTCCTGATGGTGGAGGTCTAGGACGGGTGAATACTCGAACTGGCCCCACAACTAACGTTATCATAATACACACATATATGCCTTTATATATACTTCAACATAGCACTATAGCTCATATGTATAGTGAGACAACATAAAGGTATCAATGAAAAGAAAAACAGATCAGGCAAGTCATATCGAAATTCTAACATTATCCTTCTTAACTTTGTCCTTCCCGTAAGTGGGGATATTTCGAGTACATTTCACTTTCTAACTCCCATGAGGCCTCTTCTACTCGTGGTTTCTCCACAAGACCTTAACAAGAGGTATGGTTTTGGTCCTCAGTTGCTGCTCCTTCCTATCCAAAACCCTTATAGGTTCTTCCACATACGTAAGGTTTTCTCTAACCTGCAAAGGCTCATAATCTAATACATGGGTAGGGTCAGTTACATACTTCCTTAGGAGCGATACATGAAACACATTGTGAACTCCCTCTAAACAAGGGGGTAGGGCCAACCTGTACGCCATGGGCCCAACTCTATCTAGGATCTCAAAGGGTCCTATGAATCTGGGTTGGAGCTTCCCTTTTTTTCCAAATCTCGTTATCCCCTTCTTCGGAGAAATCTTCAGAAATACTTTGCTCCCAGCCTCAATTTCAAGTTCTCTTCTTCGATTATCAGCATAGCTCTTCTGCCTGCATTGGGCTGTCACAAGCCTATCTTTGATTACTTGGATCTTTTCCCGTGTCTCTGAAACTATTTCCGGCCCTAACATCCTTCTTTCGCCTACCTCATCCCAATACAAAGGTGATCTACACCTCCTCCCATACAAGGCTTCATAGGGTGCCATACCAATACTTGCTTGAAAATTGTATTTTACGCGAATTCCGCTAAAGGCAAGTATTGAGCCCATCCTCCTTTGAAATCCACAACGCAAGCCCTGAGCATATCCTCCAGAATTTGTATAGTCCTTTCCGACTGCCCATCTGTCTGTGGGTGGAAAGCGGTACTAAAATTCAACCGAGTTCCCAATGACTCCTGCAATCGTTTCCAGAATCTCGATGTAAATCTCGGATCTCTATCCGACACTATGCTCTTAGGCACTCCATGTAATCTGACAATCTCTTGAAGATAAATCTCCGCTAACTTCTCCGGGGCATACTTCACCTTAATGGGTAAGAAGTGTGCCGACTTGGTTAGTCGGTCCACGATCACCCATATAGCATCGTAACCCGAAGTAGTTCGAGGCAACCCCACTACGAAATCCATGGCTATCCCTTCCCACTTCCATTCAGGGATCTCTAGAGGCTTTAGTGTTCCTGCTGGCCTCTGGTGCTCGGCTTTCACCATCTGGCAAGTCAAACATCGAGCCACATACTCGGCTATCTCCCGCTTCATATTAGGCCACCAAAAGACCTTCTTAATATCTTGATACATCTTCGTGCCTCCTGGATGGATGGTATAAGGCGTAGAATGAGCCTCTGCTAGAATCAAGTCTTTAATCTCCCTTGTACTTGGCACACAAATTCTGCCTCGATATCGTAATAACTCATCCTTATCTCCAAAGTCGGGGTCTTCCTTTTTCTCAATTCGCTCTCTAATCCCTTCAATCACCTTATCATTCTTCTGGGCCTCTCGAATCTGCTCCTCCAGGGTAGGTTGCAATGAGAGCCCTGCAATGGAGACAAACTGATCGGCAATGATAAGCACAATCTCTGCCCTTTTTAAGTCTCTCCTGATTTCCTCGGGCACCACCTCCATTGAACTTGCCTCTACTGAACTTGTTTCTGCCGACTTCCTACTTAATGCGTCGGCCACCACATTGGCTTTTCCAGGGTGATAACTTATTGTGCAATCATAATCTTTAATCAACTCTAACCATCGCCGCTGTCTCATGTTCAGCTCTTTCTGGGTGTTAAAATACTTAAGACTCTTATGATCGGTGAATATCTCACATTTAACCCCATACAAATAATGTCTCCATATTTTTAACGCATAGACTACAACAGCTAACTCTAAGTCATGCGTGGGATAATTAATCTCGTGAGGCCTCAGTTGCCTAGAAGCATAAGCTATTACCCTTTTGTCTTGCATCAAAACACAACCTAAACCTTGCTTCGATGCGTCGCTATAGATTTCATACTCTCCATATTCCGAGGGTAGTGCTAATACTGGAGCAGTAACTAAATTGACCTTTAACTCTTGGAAGCTCCACTCACACTCATGAGTCCATTCAAATTTCACATTCTTCTTTGTTAGAGACGTCAAAGGCTTGGCCATCTTTGAGAATCCCTTGATAAACCTCCGATAGTACCCTGCTAATCCCAGAAAACTTCTTACTTCCTTCACATTCGTAGGCCTCGGCCACTTGAATATAGCAGCTACCTTTCCGGGATCCACGGCAATCCCTTCTCCGGACACTACATGCCCCAAAAAGCGAACTTGTTCCAACCAAAACTCACATTTGGAAAACTTGGCAAACAACTTCTTCTCCCTAAGAATCTGTAGAACAATCCTTAAATGCTTCTCATGTTCCTCCTTATTCCGTGAGTAAATCAGTATGTCATCAATAAAGACAACCACAAACTTATCTAAGAATTCCCGAAACACCCTATTCATCAAATCCATAAATGCGGCTGGAGCATTGGTTAGCCCAAAAGGCATCACCATAAATTCGTAATGGCCATATCGCGTTCGAAATGCCGTCTTCGGTATGTCCTCCCCCTTCACCTTCAACTGGTGATATCCCGATCTCAAATCAATCTTCGAGAATGCCTGTGCCCCTTGCAATTGATCAAATAGATCATCAATGCGAGGCAACGGGTATCTATTCTTGATAGTCACCTTATTCAACTCCCTGCAATCAATGCACATCCTGAGGCTTCCATCTTTCTTCTTCACGAACAAGATCGGAGCTCCCCAAGGTGACACACTCGGTCGAATGAACCCTTTATCCAATAGATCCTCCAGCTGAATCTTCAATTCCTTCAACTCTGCTGGTGCCATTCTATACGGTGCTTTAGAAATTGGAGTTGTCCCTGGTTCTAAATCGATGCCAAACTCCACTTCTCTATCAGGAGGTAATCCGGGTAATTCTTCCGGAAACACATCAGGGAAATTCGTTCATTATAGGGGTTTGCTCTACCGTAGCAGTCTCTCTCTGCATTTCATTTGCCCAAACTAAGAACCCCTCACTTCCTCCTTGCAACCATTTCTTGGCTTGCATGGCTGAAATGATCGCCGGTCTTCGTTCCACCTTTCTCATGCCTACAAAACAACAATCCGGTCTCCCCTCCTTTTGGAACACGACCTTCTTCTCGTAACATTTTATGCTAGCACCGTGTGTTGCCAACCAATCCATACCTAAAATGAGGTCGAACCCTCCCATTTCCATCACTATCAGGTTAGCCGGCATAATTTGCCCCTCAACTTCTATCGGGAAATTTTTCACTATTCGATCGCAATTGATCCTCCCACCAGTAGGTGTTGATACTACTACATGACATCCTAATGGCTCATGCTTTAAATCTCTTGCCTTACAATATGCCGATGCTATGAATGAATGTGTGGCCCCTGAATCAAATAATACAAGGGCTTCTCCCTGTGGCAAGGGCAACTTACCCGTTACTACTCTGGTTTGGTCCTCCGCATCCCTCGGGGTCAGAGCATATAGTCTTGCTTGAGTTGGACCGCCTTGCCTCCTCGAATTGTCTTGCGGTGCGGGTTGGGATGCTTGGCTTGAATTACTTTTTGCCCTACAATCTCGGGCAATGTGACCTGGCTTCCCGCACTGGAAGCATACTCCCTGCCTACACTCTCCGGGATGCTTCTTGCCACATTTGTTGCATATTGGGAATTGATTCCCTCCTGCAATCTGACTTCCTCCAGGTCTCTGGTTCTGGGCTCCACCAGGTCTCTGATTCTGGCCCCGTGATAAACCCTGCTTGCTTTTCTTCCAGGGTGCCTGTGACGTTTCCAGCTTGGGAGGAGCCTTCCTCTTTTGCTGGTCGTAAAATGCTGCTGTCCTCTGCAGACCTCTTTCCACAATCACTGCCCGTTCTATGACTTCTGCCAACGTCTTCAAGTTATGGGCCATAACTCTGTCAAAGATTCGGGGATGAAGTCCCTCTTCAAACTTCCTGGCTTTCCTCTCCTCATCTGGTACTAAATACGGAGCAAACCTCATCAACTCCATGAATCGACCAGAGTATTGATCAACAGTCATTGATCCCTGAGTTAAGTTGGCAAACTCTCTCGCTTTTGCTTCCCGCGTCGTCCTTGGAAAAGCATCTCCTCTACCGTTATATACCGGCGGGTGTTGGCGGTTACACTGGTCAAAGGTGCATCCTTCAGGGCGATCTCGAGCCCCTTGCACATTTGCCCCTTGCACATTTACCCCTTGCTGCACTTGTTCAGCAATGAGCTGAGCCATGTGCCTTAAAAGATCATTGGTAGAGACACCTGATTCTTCGGGCTCCTCCTCCGTGTTTCTATTCCTGGGTTGTTTCCTAGGTGGCATCCTGCACTATATCGTCATCACTACATAAGTATCCTAACAACTAGTTGATGCATGAGATTTCTAGCATATAGCATACTCGAAATCCAAAAAGGCGAGTAGCAAATCTTAAGTTCACTAAACTCCTAAATTCCTCTGATACCACTAAACTGTCACGCCCCGAACGCTAGCTAAACGAGGCTAATGACAGCCGCGAGCATTCCCGGCATGGGACGCTCCAGCGTACTTACTACTATACTTGCAGCGGAAAAGACGTTGATGCTTCAATGTTAAAAAGAAGCCTTATAATGCTAGCGTATAACGTGCATAAGAACATACCTTCCATTGATAACTCAAGGTTGTTAAACATATTCTCAAAATATCAACCAGTTTAAAACATTAACTAACTAAGCCAAATGAAACCCATGACCACCAAATCACGGTGGCTCATGCCGGCTTTTACAAAAATTAGCTAAATCTTTCCTAACGTTAGCAAACAAGAGAGACATTTCATCAACCCTTCTCCTAGGGTTCAAGGTCCTCTTCTTAAGATTCCACCCCTGTAACATCATCTGGAATGATACAATTTAAAACTGTGAGTCGAAAGACTCAGTAAGGAATTATAGCTAAAACATGGGTTGAAATTGTAAGCATGCACTTGAACTTGTAATCATAGTCATGTAAACATAATGCGCTGCATGCCTGATTATGAAACGTGATGCATGTATAATGCACATGCATTTACTCTTGCTTTTGTAAAAATCGATTCACATCTTATCTTGTGGGCCACTTGCCCTCTTTTACCCCTGACATCAGGGTTGTGCGTTCCCGTAGGAACAGTCCCTTATTTCCCTTAGGGACCTTACATATGGTCGAGCTAGCTCACCTTCTCTCATTCGTCCTTCAGTGGCTAGACACGACCCTTGAGGTTCACACCTTCTTGCAAGCATCCTTCAGTGTGATTGCACTTACCTCATGGACTACCCATCCTTCTTGCAAGCATCCTTCGGTATGGGTGTCCTAGGTGACATCCATCCTTCACGTAAACGTCCTTCGGAATGGATGCACCTTCTTGACTTGGTACGGTACCGACCGACTTGGGTTCGTTAATTAACTTGTCATAAAACTTGTCATAAAGTAGCATAAAAATGGTACTTTCATTTGCATAAAATGTCTCATTTCTCATGAGGAAAATGAATGCAAATGATCATGATGCATTCATGTCGTGCTTGGTAATGTCATGCTTGATATGCTTATTCCTGAATATTCTTCATGCAGTGTATCATTCCAGTTTGTAAAGATTTTTACTTACCTTATGCTTGCTTGAGTATCGAGTGTCTCGTTACCTACAATGAACCGTACTATTGTCATTCATAGGTTCACTAAACGTATATAGTAATCAATACATTACTCACACGAATCTATTTTAATAGACCCTCACACTAATTTTTCATACCATAACATATTCGTCATACCTCTAATTCACATGCAAGTTATCTTAAAACGCTCTCTTTCTTAACTTGAAACAAATTCCAAGACCAACCCCGTAAAATTGGACTAAAATATCAAGAGATAACCACCAATGCAACAAAACACACTTTCTATTCCAGCCTTGAAATCTGCATATGTAACTCCAGAAATCACAACAATCTCCAACAACCAAAATCCGAATCTCTACATGTCACAACCAACATCCAAGGCTAACTTAACATCTCATAACAACAACTATACTCTCACCTTCCTCCCACTTACAACTTCAACTCGAAGTTTACAACCAAATCATGGTTCCATAATTATCAAGTTAACACCATTGCATGTACCCATTTCTCTTGGGCTGTTTACCAAACACCTAGTGTGCGTTATTGGTCCTCTTGCCTATTTTCCCAGATCTGAACATATCCCTAACACTTAGGGCTTTGTGGTTCTCAATATCACTAGCATACATACACAATCTAATGCATCAAACCCTAGATTCGGCCATACTTGCTCAACTTAGGTTTCAATCCCCTCTTAGGCCTTTTATCAAACACCTAGAGCACATAACCAATTTCTCTTGAACCCTCATTTCAGATCTAGTCATTTTTCCACATGTTCTCATGTAAAAATCTATGCTACACTTACAAGATCTACCTTGAACATACCTAGATCCACACTAAACATCCATGAATCACATGGAGAACACTACTTAGACAAATTACCATCAAACCACAACCAACCAACAAAAGAAAACAAGAACATCACCAACCACAACTAACCAACAAGAGGAAACGAGAAGAGAATAGAGAGAGAGAGAGAGAGAGAGAGTAGCACGATTTTCGGCCAGCAAGGATTTACCTCGCTTCTCTCCTCTTCCTCCTTCTTTTCTTCTTCTTCTTCTTCTCCTTCTTCCTCTCCTTCTTCCTTCTTCTTCTTTCGGGTGGGTGACTTAGGGCAAGGGAAAATGAAAAGGCTGAAGAGAGAGGGGAAAAATGAAGTGTTCGGCAAAGGGGGAGAGAGTAATAGGCGTGAAAATGGTTGGGGAAAAGACAAGTTTGCCCTCCCCCTACTTCATAAATTTCAACTCGCGTATTTCAAACCGGTAAAATTCCGGAATGTAGTTATATGTGTCGACACCATCACTCAAGGTGTCGACACTTACAACATATTTAGTAAGATGTGTCGACACCATCACTCAAGGTGTCGACACTTCCAACACTTAGCCATAGTGGGAAAAATGTAAACTCTCGGGTTTCAATTAGATGTGTCGACACCATCACTCAAGGTGTCGACACTTCCATCACTTGGTCAAAATCCACGGGAGTTCTGGAAAAAGGCGAACTCTCGGGTTTCAGTTGGATGTGTCGACACCATCACTCAAGGTGTCGACACTTCCAACACTTAGTAAAAATCACTCTAGTTCCGGAAAGATATAAACGCTCGGGTATCAGTCTAATGTGTCGACACTATGACTCAAAGTGTCGACACTTACAACACTTGGTCAAAATTCACTTTGGTCTCCAGGAAAAGGTAAACTTTCGGGTGTTAGTATAATGTGTCGACACTATGTTCCAATGTGTCGACACTTACCTCAAAAATCACCAATTAAAACATACCTACATCCTGAGGAAAATCATAGCAAAATCTCTCTCTCCTATACAATGACATAAGTAAATTCGGGATCTCACATTTTGTGATTGTGATGAGCATAGAGAAACTGTGTCAACAAGCATATATGGTTATTTCTCATAAAGCACATACCACGGAGGCCTAAATTTAATTTGCTTCTAAGATTCTGGTTCATTGAAGGCTTTGATTCGAAGAAGCATAAGATTCTGGTTCATTGAAAGCTATAATCATGTTAGAAATGGAATTATTTTCTTACAAAAATCTTAACAACCAAAGTGCTCTCGTCCAACGTGAGATGAAGTTGTTCATATACTTGCATTTTAGGTACATAAGATGAAAGGGACAATGGGACCCACAGTGAACATACTTTAAATTTTGAATAGAATGTTAACATTCATTACTTTAAATTTTAATTGTTCAATTTAGTGTTCATGATTTTTTAGTATAAGATTATAAATTGTTTGTCTTACTCAATTTTTTTCTAATTGTTCTCTAATCACTGTGGCAGGTTTGTTGTGACATGTCGGAATCCATCCTGTTTAAGGTGTACTATGGGGGCAAATTCGATAGGTTTGATGAGTATGTTTATGTAAGGGGAAGGTTTCTCTTCATACCAATCCATACAACCCTAAATGTCTATCATTTATAGAGATAGAGAATGTTATCAAGGAGTATGGATACAAGTCTGGTGACTTATTATTCTACTAGGAGCCTGAGAAGAGTCTCTCCAATGGGTTAAGGATTATCTCAGGGGATCTCGATATCCTTGATATGGTGTCTGCACACGTTGGGCAGGATGTAGTACTCATTTATGTTGTTGGGTTTAAGGCTGCCCTTGCAGAGGACCCAGTTGACTAGGTCGATGACGAAACATAGAGACGTCGCCTTGGCATTGGTACAAAATGGCAGAGTAATTATATAAGTAGTGATGATGATCTGTACGACGACGACCATGATGAAGCAGTGCCTTCTAAAGACATTGGTGGGCCTACTGTAGACATAGGTGGGACTTCATCTCATGTTGGTGGACGTTTAGGTAGGACCTTCGATGACACTGATCATATTGATAGAGATGACCAGCACGTTACAACGGAGGTTGGAGATGACGCACCTCCTACACATCCAGAGACTAAAGATGAGGGTAAGATCTGCAAATATGAATGATTTCTTGCTATGACATTAGTCCATGGATTGACGAGAGTGACACTTATTAATGATTGTGCGGTTTGTCTTCCCTTTGATGTTGCAGGTTATCTCTCTGACCAAGTGATTATTGATACAGTTATATGTCCACAAGAAAGTGAAGATGAGGTTGCTCTGCGTTCACGCACTGACCTAAGGTTTGTGTCTCTAGTGAAGGGGATGAAGTTTGCCTCTGTAGCACTTTTACGATATGTTGTGGAAGATATTGCAGTACGTAATTGTGTTAACAAGAACTCCAAACAATAACCATCTCACGTTGGTAACATGTGCCTCAAATGAGTACACGCTCCTGTACCATATATGTGAGCAACAAAAATTCCACCAAAAAGACACCAACTAAAGACCAATGTAGACCTATCATTTAATTTCCATCTTTAAATTCCGCTTTTTACATTCTATCATTTAATTTCCGCTGTTTACTTTTTGCTCCTTACACTAGAGGAAAATCGATCATCGTCGACAGAGGTTTCCGTAGACACAAATGGAAAAATTTGTGGGAGTTGCTCTTCAGCCATGAGTTTTGGTCGTCAAATCTCGGTCGAGATTGTAGAGTTAGTCAACATTGGCCTGCCATAACCACATTTTTTCCACGTTGGGAATCGGTTGCTACGTCGATGGGAAATCACGTTGGAAGAACATCTGAGCATTCGTCGATGAAGGGTCCTGAGATTATTACATGCTGGTCACCATTTGTCACTCGCCGATAATTTAAACGAGGTCAAGAATGTCATTGCCTCTGCCAACGACTAATTGCGACGTCAAGGTTGCAGGCCATCACTGCTGACGCAGTATACCTCATCAAGGAGGACTAACCAAACGATGACGGGAAGGAAGAGTTTTTCTGACCTCTGTATGCCGTAGGCAATGGGCATGACGAATTTTCAGATCTCGTCAACATTTGTGTTTGATTTAGTTTTTCCCGTGCAGTAGGTTCTTTTATAACAACATGCATGGTGGCCTTTGCTTTTTTGCATTTCCATTTTTTATGTTTCCAGATAGTTGTTTACAATTGTTCTTTGTTTAATTTCTTCAATTTCACATTTCCTACATTTGTTTATTTCTTTCACCTGGCCATAAAAAATTAAATACCTTCTCCACAAGTAGAGATCTACAGAGTACAGAGAAGAAATTTATTTACTCAACAAATAGAGCACCTGATTTACAGAAGCACATATATTTACTTCCAACTTCATAGTTTGTTCTGATTTACAAAAACTAAAAATGTGAGGCTAGCTGCATTTCTAACTACAGTAACCACCTGATCCCATTGAACCCCTTGCGCAATCTGACCCTGTCAGGTCAAAACATTCATATTGCTCTACTTACAAAAAAAGACTTGTGTCCAACCCCTGTTCTTATGTTGGCTGCATCACATATAAATGTTGTCTTGATTCAGGGAGTTCATCTTAGATCATATATCCAAATCCGTAGTAGTATTTCCTGCAAATAATTTAAATACCAACATCAATTGAATTTATAATTAGCTATGAATTTGTGGGCATTGAAGTGAGGAAACAATGCATGCAATGTAAGATGGTGCTTTGTGAAATAAAGAGAACGGGAATTAGGCATGTTTTAGGTTGTTGTGTTGCAACTGAACCCTTGATGTTTGATTTTGGTTGCTGCCCTTTATGGATCTAGGTTTGCATGGTGAATTAAGGGTAGAAGGATTAGAATTGGATGACAGAAAATGCAATATTACCCTAGGGTTTATACATAAAGGAAGCCGAGAGTCATTGGATGTTGTTAAGTTATGTTAGTCTTTCCTTGGTAGATTAAATAGCAATTTTGGAATCTAAGAAGCAAGTATGGATGGAATTGTAATAGGGTGTCAATAATGCACCAAAGGTATATGATAGAAAGCCTATGAAAAAGGATAAGTATTGATCAAAGCTTGAAAATGTGATTCTGCATGCATGGCCGATTATGCCATGGGATTGTCATGTGATGTTGTCCATAATTATCACAAGGGATTCAGGTTCAAAGAGGCTGAATTTAGTGATGTTGCTGGAAAGAATAAGTGTACTGAGGTTGAATATGAATCGGATATTAATAGGTGAAAACAGCAACTTACTCGGGTGTAATGTTGCGTGCAATCATAAGTACTGGCAGATCACTAGGCTCGGTTCAAGTTAACCTTAATGACATAGTTTACCCTTCAACCTTAAGTTAGAACAGAGGTCTATGAAAGTAGAAGATTTCAAACTAAATTTCAGGTCATTTCGATGAGTAATGAATTAGTTATGAATTTTTAAAGGTCCCCACGTCAAGCTGCCAACAGCTTTGCACGTCTAGAATTATTTTGCTAATTTCAAGTATCTTAGAGAGATCAGTTTAAGTCCAAATTTTACGAATCTGATCTTAGATGTCGATTCAATGAAAGAAGAAGATTTAAAGATAAAATCCATGCAAGTAAGAGCATGCAAGTAAGAGATGTATGAAAGAAGTTAAGATACTTTAAAAATGGAAAACCGAGCTGGAGGCAGCATAATGTTATCCTAGGTATTTCACCTAAGATCAAATATTTTTGAAAAATGCAGAGGAAATTCTGATATGTATGATTATTGTTTTGAAACCGGAAACGTATATGAGAGAATTCATATACTTTACTTGAATGTTTATCTATTGACATTTAGTAAGCCCCTAAATGACATATATGACTCACTTGTAGCAAAGCTTCATCTTAAGCTCGAGAGGATCGAGGTAAGTGGAAGTAAGTGGAAACACATTTTTCTAAAAATTTGAATGATACACAGGATGATTACGCATTATCAAGCATGACATGACATAAGCATTTGCATGATTTTCTTGAAAGAAAAAGAAAGTTTTGTGAAAATGAAAGCATGAAAATATTTTTATGACAAGTTAAGTTAAGAGGCTGAAAAAGGTCGGTACCGTACCAGTAAGATAGGTGCATCCACTCCGAAGGATGAATGCGAGAAGGATGGATGACTCCTGTCACGCCCCAGACGTTAGTTCGATGAGGCTAATGACAGTCGCGAGCATTCCCAACAAGGAACACTCCAGCGTACTCACTACTCTCTTGCAGCGGAAATTTTTTTTTTTTAACTCTATCTCGATTAATACACGTACAAAACATTAGAACCTACTCATCAAACAATAACGTGAAGTAATAGCTATAATTACACCAGAGTCTCAAAAAAATAAGCCGTTTAACAGCTCTCAGCCTACCAGGCCGAATAGCCCATGACCACCACACGTCGGAGGCTCATGACGGCTCTTTCCAAAATTATATCTAAACCTATACTGAAATAACAAAAGGAAGAAAACATTCTTGGCAACCCTTCTCCTAGGGTTCAAGGTCTTCTTCTTAAGTTTCCTCACCTGAAATATTCTCTGGAATGATACAATTTAAAAAAAAACTGTGAGTCGAAAGACTCAGTAAGGGTTTATGTGCAATAAATAATGCATGTCTTGCATGCTCATAGATATCAATGTACATGAATGCCATATGAAATGCTTGCATATGTATGAGGCAATGTACTTGATCATAAAAGAATCATGCATTTGATCTTGAAAATACTTATTTCTTGATTTTGGCAACTTATCTCGCTCCGTTTACCCCTGAAGTCAGGGTTGTGCGTTCCCTTCGGAACTATTCCCTTTCCCTTGGGAATACGTCATTTGGTTGAACTAGCCCTCAAGGTGGCCCCAGGCCTAATGGCTAGACTCAACCCTTAGAGGTTCACACCTTCTTCCAAGCATCCTTCAGTGTGATTGCACATACCTCATGAGCTACCCATCCTTCTTGCAAGCACCCTTCGGTATGGGTGCCCTAGGTGACATTCACCCTTCACGTAAAGGTCCTTCAGTATGGATGCACCATCTTAACTGGTACGGTACCGACCAACTTCAGCCCCTTAACTTAACTTGTCATAACATACTTATTATACTTTCATTTGCACAAATTTTTCTTTTTATTTCAAGAAAATCATGCAAATGCTTATGCCATGTCATGCTTAATATTTATCATGCCTGATTATTGTCATGCTGTGTATCATTCCAGTTTTTATAAAAGTGTAAGTTTCTACTTACAATTTCCACTTACCTTGGTCTCCTTTGAGTATTGGTATGGAGTTCGCCTACAAGCGATTCAAATATCTCACTTAGATGCTTAAGAATTTAATAACATTCAAGAAATACTTGTAATTATTTGATTTTCCAAAAGTACATATCAATGAAACATAATTTCGTTCACAAAATGTTACTTAACTAGCTTTTGTAAAACGAAAGAGGAAAGACAATCAACCACACGTATCAAACATCTCTTATACAGTTTCTAAGGAGGTCATAAGAAATACTCAATCAACTAGGTACACTTGCTCTCCCCCAATCATCAATGATTTCAAGCCTATTCATAAATTTCCCGCCACCCCAACCTCAATAGCTTCATAACTAAGCTTATTCAACTATCCTCAATGCTAGGGTTCACAAGTCTTCAATTGGAACTCCAATTTCATCACATTTGGAATTTTTCACAAGTCCCGCTCGAGCGCCTGTCGAGCACCGGTCGAGCACCAACTTACTGTCCAACTTCCATCAACCCTCATTCGAGGGACAGTCGAGCGCCAACTTACTGTCCAACTCTCTGTGTGGAATTCCCCAAGGCCGCTCCAGCACCTGTCGAGCGTTGGTCAAACGACAAGACACTGTCACTCATATTTCCTTAAAGCCGCTCGAGCGCCTGACGCACGCTGTGTTAGGGTCCCCGGTCAAGGACTCCACAGCAATCACCAACTCCTCCACGCGATCCGCTCCAACACCATAATCGATCCTCCCGAACCGTTTCTAGTAACACACGAGCGTAGAATTTCGGATCAAAACACTCAACAAATGAATAATACCTCACTCTTATTACGAAGAACGTGGTCTTAGGATTATTAGTCCTTCAAACCACAAGAACACAAGAACAATCGTACAAGGGTTATTAGCCCAAGCACGCCCAACTTAAGAGGTTATTAGCCCCCAAGTCTACTAGCATAAACGTGCCTATGCCTGGCCACTCTCAGAAAGCTCACTAGCTCTCACTACTCACTCTATGACTGAATGACTTCTAATGCTCCTGAGGAGTACTTATATAGGCCTTCTCAGGAGCTTACAAAACCCTAATCAAATCAAATCAAATCAATCTAAATCAAATATTCAAGATTCTAAGGAAACAATTCCCAGAATCAGGGAGATTTGATGATACATTCCTAAAACATCAAAACTCAAAAGGAACATCTAATTCTAGAAGATAAGATTTATTCAATCACTACCATAATCAAGGGAAATCTCTGAAGATGCTGATCTTGCCGCCGTCCGCCGCCCTACACGGTGGCGCCGCCGCCATGCTCCTCCTTGGGTGGGATGCTCCTCCGACTCCCAAGGTCATTCTCGTCACTTTCCGTCCGGTCACCGCTAAGGGTGGTGCTGCTGTGGTTAGCCACTCTTGGCCCTCTGCTACTGCTTGGCTTGGCTGGGGGCCAGGGCCCTACTGTGGTGCTAAGTCATGGCAAGGCCATGTGGTGGCCATGAGCTTGCCATGGTATGTCTGCGGCTGCCTGACTTGCTTGCTGGGCGTGGGCATCGCTGGGCTGCCATGGCTTGTCAATGGTGCCGGTGTGCCTTGCTCGCGCGCGCACATGCTGATGCCATGGCTTGTCTGTGGTGCCTCGGCTGCGCGCGCTGTGGGGGTGTCAAAGGCGCCCATGGGTGTCATTGGCGCCGCATCTCGCGTGCTATCCTCCTCCTCGTGGCCGTTCTGTCCAAGGTCTTCACTGGGGACCCTTTCATTCCCCCTTCCATTAAGTGTACCCTTGTCCTCAAGGGTAAATTGTGGAAACCTTGAGGCTATCTCATCATAGTCCTCCCAAGTTGCTTCCTCTCTTGATCGCCCACTCTACTGCACCAACACTCTCCAAATCTTCCTCCTAAACCTTCCCTTTGGCACCATCTTGTACTCAAGGCCTATGGCAGGTTGTAAAAGCATTCTTCCCTCCTCATCAAAGGAAGGCAATTCCTCCACGATCAGACTAGGATCTCCAACCCGTCTCTTGAGGAGAGACACATGAAATACCGAGTGAAGTCTTGAGGTTGGTGGCAATTCCAACCGATATGCAACGATCCCGACACGGGCAGCCACTTTGAAAGGCCCATAGTATCTCTTCTCCAGCTTGTAGCTCACCTTTCTCTTCATTGTCTTTTGCCCATATGGTTGGAGCTTCAAGTATACGAAGTCCCCGGGCTCAAACTCTTCAAGTCTCCTTCTTCTGTCATACTGCTTCTTCATGCTAGTTTGGGCTTTCTTGAGCTCCCTCTTCACCTTGGCTAGGATCTCATCCCTAGTGAGTATGGCTTCCTCCACCTCTGCATTCTTGGCCGTACCCTTCTCATAAGTCACCAAGGTAGGAGGTTTCCTCCCATACACCACTTCAAATGGGCTAAGTGTGGTAGATGAGTGGTACGTGGTGTTGTACCAATATTCTGCCCAAGACATATACTCCATCCACCTTGCTTGCTCATCATGGCAATAACACCGCAAGTATTGTTCCAGCGTACGGTTGACCACCTCTGTTTGGCCATCGGTCTGCGGGTGATATGAAGAACTTGTCTTCATCTTGCTTCCTTGAAGTGAAAACACTTCCTTCCAAAAGGAGCTCATGAACACCCGATCCCGGTCCGTCACTATGGTTCTAGGGAAACCATGGAGCTTCACCACATTATCCACAAATGCCTTCGCCACACTCTTCATCGTAAATGGATGCTTAAGGGTATGAAGTGAGCATACTTACTTAAGCGATCCACCACCACCAAGATCACTTCAAACCCTTGACTTGTGGGCAAGCCCTCCACGAATTCCACGAACATGTCTTCCCATATAGCTTCCGGTATGGGCAAGGGTTGCAATAGGCCCGTGGGGGCTCTTGTGTCATGCTTGGCCTTTTGACACACGTCACATTCAGCCACCCACTTCTTGACAATTCTCTTTAGGCCCTCCCAATAGAAGAAGTGCTTGACCCTTATATAGGTCCTGAGCCATCCCGAATGACCACCTTCCCTACTATGGTGGAAATGAGTAAGGATCTCCTTCCTCAAGTTGGGCACGTGTGAGACCCCGTTTATTTCTTTTGTTATTTTCTATGTATTAGCTTTAATTTTAATTATGGGGCCATATTTTTTGCCAATGTATGACCTAAGTTTTATGTTTAAGGTACATTAACTAATATGAGATTTTATTTCATAAATTTTTCCTTAAATAATTTTCTTTTCATTATGGAAGTTTTGTGCAAGTTTAATTTTATTTCCCTAAGAGCCGAAACCCGCAAGGTAAGTTTCTCTTATGGATTTGTATTTTTCATTTGCTTAGTATATTTCATAATCCATGAAATTAAATTATGATTAAAGATTTATATATATTGGCCGAAAATAATTAAAAAGAAAAAAATCATGAATTTCCTTTAAGTATTTAAATATTTTTGTGTCTTTAATAGGTAGCATATATCATCATCATGTGGCCTTAATTAGTAGTTTTGAATTATCATTAGAAATATTAGATGATAAGTTACTAGGCATGTGATAAGTTTTAAGAGAGTTTAAATTGATAAGCGCACTTGCTTATCATAGTGATAAGCTAGCATAATGATAAGCTAGGGAACTTTTTATATAATAGGTTGCTGTGGCTATCGTAGAGATAGACTAGAACCATTATCTTGAGATAAGTTGTTATGCTTATAAGATGATAAGCTATGTAATTGAACTAGATAAGCTAGAAAGCTTATAGGAGATAAGTTAGATGACAAAAGCAACTAAGTTGAAAGTTAGGTGAGAAAGTAACTAAGTTAGTTGTATTTTAACCAAACAACATAAATGAGATTTGAAGACAAGGCCATTCACGTGAAGATACAAGGAGGAGTGAAAAGCCGTAAAGCTTTGTGGACCATGTGGAGAGTAAAGAAGAGAGAAGGTGAGCAATTAAGTGACAAGACAAGACAAAGGAAGAGAAAAGCTAGGAATGGTGATGTTCACGTAAAAGCCAAGCCAAAAAGGAGAGAAAGTGAAGTGGATAGCAAAGGGCTTCATGTGGGAGGCATGGCTTTAGGAGACAAGGGAGGAGGAGAGAGAAAATGAGGAGAAAAAGAAGTGAAAAGACCATGTATTGGTTGGCCAAACTCACCCAAGTTCACCCCCTTCCCCTCTTGTCATTTTCAACATCTCATTGTCATTTGTCATTGCAATAAATGACCTTGGGAGACTCAATTGCTTTCCATGAATCCATTCCACACTTAGCATTTCAACTTCACTCTTCATTTGCTTCCCTTGGCCGAATATCCCACTTCATTCAACTCTCTCTCTCTCTCTTTTCCTCTCTTGGCCGAATTTCCCTTTTGAGCTTAAGCCTTGTTCTTTTCTTCTTGCAACCAAATCACTTCTCTAAAGTTCTAAGTTTGTTTCTCTTCTTTAGGTGACCAAATCCCCCCTTTGTGCAACTCATTTCTCCTCTTGGAAATATCTATTCACCTAGCCATTTTCCCTTAATGAAAATCTTGCTCACTTCCTTAGAACTAAATCATTTCAAGTTTTCCTTGTTTTTCCCCACCATAAAACCTATCTTAGCACCTTATATCAGCCTTGGAACCATTCCAAAAGGGTGAACCGAAAGTTTGGGTTAAGGAAGGATCTTGGTGAAAATCGGGTGACTAGTGTAAGGTAGAGGTAGGCTTGATTTCACATAATGTTTTTGCTTAAGTTATTTATAAGTTCTGACCTAAGGTGTTTCACTATGCTAGGTACACTACTTTTGTCAAAGCTTGTGTTCAATCGTCAAGGTGAGGCCAAAAATATGGTTGTTAGTTCTAAGTATGATTGTTGGCCGAATGTTTCTTGGTTGGATCTTGAGTTGGTGTCTTGATTTTGTTAGATCTTGAGTTTAGAAGACCAACCCTAAGTATGATGTTAGATCTAGCTATATAAGCATGAGATCCGAACTTGAAAGTTAGAAAAATGTAAAGGAATGCATGTTGCAAGTTTTGGCATGAAAAGTTGTGTTGGTTGGTGTTGGCCGAATCTTGTATGTATTGGATCTTCAAATATAATTTTGTTAAGTGTCAATTTGATGAATGGTCATGATATGTGTAAAGTTTAGTAAACATATGCATATAGGCTAGTCTTGAAATGTAGTAGGTTGCATGCAAATCGAAAGAACTAGGGAAAACCTAATTATTCTATGAAAACGTTTGTTGGCCGAATATGATGTTGTGCTAGATCTTGAAGTTATTTTGTGAGTTGTAGATCCTAGGTTGTGAATCTGAAAATGGAGGATGGGATCACCATTGGAGAAGAAAATTTAGACAAGGAATGCTTAAAATAGATTATGGCCGAATGACCTAATAAGAGAAACCCTAATAGCAACCCTATAACAATAAGATTATATTTACTTGTGATGGATAAATGAAATTAGGGTTATGACCAAATGGATTAGAGGATTAAAGCTCAATCATAGAACACACTATATTAGTAAGAGAAAAACATGGATAATAGGCTTAAAGGTTCGGGTTAAAAGAATTAGCAAAACCTTGTGGTGTTAAGTATAGATTGAGGATTTAATTAGGTTGGCCGAAACTTATGGTGAACAAAATATAGCTTATATTTTCGGGTTGCATAGAGATTAAATGTCAAGCCAAAGATTAATTATGATTAGGGTTAGTAATTGATGAACTTAGAGACCTAGCGTAATGTATGAAAGATTAGGAGTTGATTATAGAGCAACTAGCTTGCTAATTAGAAACCTAAGTAAGAATAATTAATAAGAATTTCTATGAAAGCCTTTGAGAATAATATTATATTTTCAGAAACATATTTTTGGGAAATAACCGATTAAAATACAAATGTTTAACTTGTATGATTATGTACTTATTTCTTAGTACTAATGTCACGCCCCGAACGCTAGCTAAACGAGGCTAATGACAGTCGCGAGCATTCCCGGCATGGGATGCTCAAGCGTACTTACTACTATACTTGCAGCGGAAATGACATTGATGCTTCAATGTTAAAAAGAAGCCTTATGATGCTAGCGTATAACGTACATAAGAACATACTTTCCATCGATAATTCAAGGTAGTTAAACATATTCTCAAAATATCAACCAGTTTAAAACATTAACTTACTAAGCCAAATGAAACCCATGACCACCACATCACGGTGGCTCACGTCGGCTTTTACAAAAATTTAGCTAAATCTTCTCTAACGTTAGCAAACAAGAGAGACATTTCATCAACCCTTCCCCTAGGGTTCAAGGTCCTCTTCTTAAGATTCCACCCCTGTAACATCATCTGGAATGATACAATTTAAAACATCTGTGAGTCGAAAGACTCAGTAAGGAATTATAGCTAAAAACATGGGTTTGAAATCGTAAGCATGCACTTGAACTTGAAATCATAGTCATGTAAACATAATGCGATGCATGCCTGATTATGAATCGTGATGCATGTATATGCCTCATGTCGCATATGCACATGCACTTGCTTTTGAAAACATCATTCGTACTTATAAAGCTCTTGCTTTGGGAAATCTTATGGGCTACTTGAGCACCATTTACCCCTGGCATCAGGGTTGTGCGTTCCCGTTGGAACTGTCCCCCTTTTCCCTTGGGGACCTTACATATGGTCGAGCTAGCACACCTTCTCAATGTCCTTCAGTGGCTAGACACGACTCTTGGAGGCTCACACCTTCTTGCAAGCATCCTTCAGTGTGATTGCACATACCTCCCGGACTACCCATCCTTCTTGCAAGCATCCTTCGGTATGGGTGTCCTAGGTGACATCCATCCTTCACGTAAACGTCCTTCGGTATGGATGCACCTTCTTGACTTGGTACGGTACCGACCGACTTGGGTTCAATAACTAACTTGTCATAAAAACTTATCATAAGGTAGCATAAAAATGGTACTTTCATTTGCATAGGATCTCTCCTTTCTCATGAGGACAATGAATGCAAATGATCATGATGCATTCATGTCGTGCTAGGTAATGCCATGTTTGATATGATTATTCATAAACATTCTTCATGCAGTGTATCATTCCAGTTTTGTAAAGCGTAAGTTGCTACTTACTATTTTCACTTACCTTCGCTTGCTTGAGTTTCGAACGTCTCGTTACCTACAATGAATCGTACTATTGTTATTCATAGGTTTACTAAACGTATAGAGCAATCAATACATACAATCATCCAAGGTATGACTTAAAATCTTTCCATGTCCTAGGCCTACAATCTAGGATCCACTCAATATCAAGAGATAACTACAAATGCATCAAAACACACTCCCAATTCTATCCTTGGAATCTGCAGAGGTTAATTCCAGCAACAACAATGATCTTCTCAACCTTCCAAACCTCCAACAACCAAAACCTAGTCTCTTCATGTCACAACCAACATCCAAGACTAATTTAACATCTCATAACAACAACCATTCTCTCACATTCTTCCTACTTTTACAACTCTAATCCCAAGTTTACAACAAAACCATGATTTCATCTTCATCAAGTAAAACTATTGCATTTACCCATTTCTTTTGGGCTTTTTATCAAACACCTAGGGTGTAGCATTTGTTCTCTTGAAAATCTTTCAGATCTGACCATATATTAAACACTTAGGGCTTGGTGATTCTCAACAAGAAAATCATGCATACAACCTAATACATCAAACCAATAGATCCGGTCATTCCTGCACAAACAAGTCTCAATCCTCTTTTAGCCCTTTTTTCAAACACCTAGGGTGCAACAATGGTTCTCTTGAACCATTTTCCAGATCTGACCACACCTCTCCATGGTTCCATACAAGATCCACACTACTTCTTACAGAAAACATGTAGACAACATGTACGCAAGAAGAAAACAACCGAACACACAACAAGCTATCATCCAAGAAAAATGTGAGAGAAAAGAGGCAATAACAACTCACTATCAAGCCACAACCAACCCACAAGAGAAAACAAGAAGAAAATAGAGGGAGAGAGTAGGGTTTCGGCCAGCAAGGATTTTACCTTGCTTCTCTCCTCTTCCTCCTTCTTTTCTTCTTCTTTCTCCTTCTCTCCTTCTTTCTCCTTCTCTCCTTCTTTCTCCTTCTCTCCTTCTTCTTTCTCCTTCGGTTGGGTGACTTAGGGCAAGGGAAAAACGAAAGGCTGAAGAGAAAGAGGAAAATGAAGTGTTTGGCAAAGGGGGAGAGGGTAATAGGCGTGAAAATGGTTGGGGAAAAGACAAGGTTGCCCTCCCCCTTCTTCATGAATTCCAACTCACGTATTTTCAATCCGTAAAATTTCGGAATGTAATTATATGTGTCAACACGATCACTCAAGGTGTCGACACTTACAACACATTTAGTGAGATGTGTCGACACCATCACTCAAGGTGTCGACACTTCCAACACTTAGCCAAAGTGGGAAAAAATGTAAACTCTCGGGTTTCAGTTAGATGTGTCGACACCATCACTCAAGGTGTCGACACTTCCATCACTTGGTCAAAATTCACGGGAGTTCTGGAAAAAGGCGAACTCTCGGGTTTCAGTTGGATGTGTTGACACCATCACTCAAGGTGTCGACACTTCCAACACTTAGTAAAAAATCACTCTAGTTCCGGAAAAATATAAACATTCGGGTGTCAGTCTAATGTGTCGACACTATGACCCAAGGTGTCGACACTTACAACACTTAGTCAAAATTCACTTTGGGCTCCAGGAAAAGGTAAACTTTCGGGTATCAGTTTAATGTGTCGACACTATGCTCCAATGTGTCGACACTTACCTAAAAAATCACCAATTAAAACATACCTACATCCTGAGGAAAATCATAGCAAAATCTCTCTCTCCTTTACAACGACATAAGTAAATTCGGGATCTCACAACTAAGAAGTGTTTGAATCGCTTGTAGGCGATCTTCGTATATTTATAGATAATCAAGGAGACCGAGGTAAGTGGATTGTAAGTGTGTAAGTGAGCTTACATTTTTCAAAACTGGAATGACACACTGCATTGATTCATGATTTTTCGAGCAAGCATGATATTTCGAGCAAGCATGACATGGCATGAGCATTGCATGATTTTTCTAAAGAGAATTTTTATGCAATGTCGTATGGAAAGTTATGGAAAGATAAGTTAAATTAAGGGGCTCTGGTAGGTACTGTACCATCATGATGGACACCCATACCGAAGGACGAATGCGAAAAGGATGGGTGAATCCTAAGAGGCTGTGCAAACCACACTGAAGGACAATGAGAAGGTGTGGGCCTCCAAGGGTCGTGTCTAGCCATCAGGCCTGAGGCAACTACGGGCTAGCTCGACCAAATGAAAAGTCCCAAAGGGTAAGGGAGACGGTTCCGATGGGAACGCACAACCCGGACCCCAGGGCCTGGGGCCAATTTCAAGAACAAGTTTATGTCTTTACAAGCAAGAGCATATGCATACCCATGACATGCATGTGCATCATGAATTAATATTTTTCCATGACAAGCAAGTACAAGTCAAGAGCATGTTTTAAAGTTATGTATATCCCTTACTGAGTCTTTTTTACTCACATTTTAAAAATTGTGTCATTCCAGATGCCTCAGGTGAAGAAAGTCAGGAGGACTACCTGACTTAGAAGGAAAAGATTATGTTCATGTTTTGTTGTTGTGACTTGATCGATGAGATCCGTCACTTGTTAAGTCTTAAACATGTTATGTATGTATTAAGGTGAAAGATTATTCAGAACCTTATTATGTTGAGAGTTGGCTCGTTTCTCTCGTGATTCTGCTTTATTTCTGTTGTAAGAATGTATGTAAGAGCGCTGGAGCTATCCTGAGGATTGCTCGCGGCTGTCACGGTCCCATGCGGGATGCCGATCGGGGCGTGACAGCACGTCTGGCACATAGATGTAGAACTTACAGTAGATAAGCCCATCCCGCAACTTGAATCTGGTCACCTCATCACATGGGCTCTCAAGCTTCTCAACGATCTCTTGGGACCTTGCATCCAACTCCACATCCTCTCTAAGCTTGTCCCATATCCTCCACTCAGCTCCACTTAAGGCACTAAGTTCGGCCTCATCTTCATAAAGATTCCACATCATTGGACCTCCCTCTTTCCTTGATAAGGCATCAGCCACCTTATTCTCCTTGCCGGGTTGATACACGATGTCATATTCGAATCCCAACAGCTTCACAAGGAACTTCTGCTGCTCCGGCGTCACTATCTTTTGTTCTAGCAAGTGTTTCAACGCTTGCTGATCGGTTACGTTGGTGAACTTTCTCCCCAGGAGGTAAGGTCTCCATACCTTCACCGCATGCACCACCGCCAACATTTCCCATGCATAAGTGCTCCATGCCTTCTTCATTGGCCCTAAGGCCTTTGAGATATATGCAATGGGCCTCCTTTCTTGTGCTAATACTGCTCCAATTCCTTCTCCACTTGCATCAGTATAGACTTCAAATGGTTTCTTGAAGTCGGGCAGGGCCAAGACGGGTGTCTTGGTCATGGCTCTTTTCAAGTCATCAAAGGCCCTCCTCCCTTCTTCGGTCCATTCAAAGCCCTCCTTCAGCATCGACGTAAGTGGCTTGGCTATCAATCCATAGCCTTGCACGAACCGTCGATAATAACCCGTCAATCCAAGGACCCCTCGCAAGGCCGACACATCCTTGGGTAAAGGCCAATCCACCATTGCTTCCACCTTCCGTTGGTCCACCTTCACTCCTTGGCCTGAGATGATATGGCCAAGATACTCTAGTTGTTCTTGCATGAAGGCACATTTGGAAGCCTTTATGAAGAAGTGGTGCTCCTTCAAAATCACCAACACAAGTTCCAACTGCTCCAAATGTTCCTCCACACTCTTCGAATACACCAAGATGTCGTCGAAGAACACCACTACAAACTTCCTTAAGAACGGCTTGAATATGGCATTCATAGCCGCTTGGAAGGTCGACGGGGCATTACATAGCCCAAAAGCCATCACTAGGTACTCATAGTGGCCGGAGTGATTCCTAAATGCCGTTTTGTGGGCGTCTTCCTCCTTCATCCGGATTTGATGGTATCCGGCCCGCAAATCTAGCTTGGTGAACACATGAGCTCCATACAACTCATCAAGCATCTCTTCCACAGTAGGAATAGGGAATCTATCCCTCACCGTTGCTTCATTCAAGGCCCGATAGTCAGTGCAAAAGCGCCAACTTCCATCCTTCTTTCTCATAAGTAACACCGGCGATGAAAAGGGGCTCGTGCTTGGTCGAATCAAGCCACTAGCCAACATCTCCTCCACTTGTCTTTTAATCTCACCCTTCTGAAAGTGAGCATACCGATATGGTGGCACATTCACCGGTTTACGATCATCCTTCAACACTATGGGATGATCGAACTCCCTTCTTGAAGGCAACGAGGCAGGCACCTCCAATACTTCCTTGTGTCTTTCCAAAACCGCCCTCACACCTTGGGGCAGCTCCTCACTTCCATCACCATGCTTCTCTCCTTGCCCATCTTCTTCTTGGTCTTGGCCCATCACTATGGCAAAGCAATGAGCCCCACCTTTGCATAGCTTCTCGAACATGTGGGCCTCGCAAGGCCTTGGCTCTTTTGATGCTAGAGCTGTCCACGTCCTCTTCTGTCCTCCAAGCTTGAACTCCATAGTCATCTTCTCATAGTCCGTGACAACCTTGTCAATGTCTCTTAGCCAAGCATTGCCCAAGACCACATCCAATCCCACCAAGGAATGTACATGGAGATCAGTCATTATGCGGACACCTTGGACATTCATCTTCACGGTTCTCACCACCATCTCGCATCTTAGCTTCTCGCCATTTGCTACTTTGACTTCGAATGGCTCTACTTCTTCCCCATGCAACCCCACCTTAGAAAGAATGCGGGAGTTGATGAAGTTGTGGGTAGACCCACTATCCACCAACAAGGTTACTTCATGCTTCCCGACCCAAGCCATAAGTCGCATGGTTGAGAGCTTTTGCACTCTAGACATAGCATTAAGGCTCAGCTCGGCCTCCTCACTTTCCCCTTCACTAGAGGACTGCTCATGCCCGTGCTCCTCTTCACTAGACTCCCCCGCATGCTCCTCATCTTCATCGATCATGAACATCACCTTGGCGGCTTTCTTGCATTGATGGTCGCGGCTCCACTTCTCACCACACTTGAAACATAAGCCCTTCTTGATATACTCATCCAGCTCCTCACGTGTTAGCTTCTTGACTTCCTTCCCTTTGCTCCTGGAATCTCCCATAGCCGCCTCATTTCCCTTCCAAGACCCCGTGGAGTACAAGGGTTTAGGAGCCTTGTTAGCCACTTGGTCTTTGGTGTGTCTCTTCTCAAAGTGGTGGCTTTCTTCAAGAATCTCGGCCATCCTCATCGCCTCTTGTAGCCTTGTGGGTTGCTTCTACTTAAGCTCCTTGGCAATCCATGGCTTCAGCCCATCCACAAAGGTACCAACAAGCGCCTCCTCGGACCAACCCCTCACCAAGGTTTGGAGTTGACGGAACTCCTCCACGTAGGCATGCACCTTGCCTTCTTGCTTTAGCTTGGCTAGTTGGCCATGGTGGTTGATAATGGGCGAGGGCCCAAATTGCATCAACAGCTCTCTCTCAAATGCGGTCCACCCGAGCCTTCTTCCTTCCTTCTCGTACTGAGCCCGAATCCATCTCCACTATTTGTTCGCCTTTCCATCAAGGAAGAAACAAGCCTTGGCCACTCTTTCCTCCCTTGGGACTTCATAAACATGGAAATAATGGTCCGCCTTGTCTAGCCACTCATGAGGGTCACCACCATTGAACTTGGGGAAATCAATCTTTGGTCTCCTTGGTCCTCGGTTGTTAAACCGATTCCCTTCATCATCTTCATAGTCACCTCCACGGTATTGTGGCCTTCTTGGTCCTCGGTTGTTAAACCGATTTCCATCATCGATCTCATAGTCACCTCCGCGGTAATGGGGCCTTCGAGGTCCTCGGTGGTTAAACCGATTTCCTCCATCGTCATCATCATGGTAGTCGTGGCCTCTGTGCGGTCTCCCATGCCTTCTAGCATCTCCATGGACCCGGTCATAGGGCACCTCCTCCCTACACCGACTCCCCCCAACTTCTTCTTATGTCCTTGCATCGTCATCAGCATCACGGTTGGGCTCTTCCTCGCACAGCCACCTCTCCACTACCTCCCGCTCATTCTCCACTCTTCCACCGAATCTAAGTGCTGGTCGTTGCCTTGGTTCTCCTCTTGTAGACTCGGACATGTGAGTTCTTCTTCCATCAAAGGGCTGCTCTTCTTACATCAAAGGGCTGCTCCTCTTCCACGTTTGGGGGTGGTATGCGGTTGCCCCCATTTGGTTCTCCTCCAAGTCTTGCCAAGATTGCTTGCAAGTCTTGTCTCATTCCTTCCACCGCCTTCATATTCTCCTCTGTAGCATTGGTCACCGAAGTGATGGCCCCTTGCATGTCAGCATGGAAGTCTTAGTCTCCACCATCTTCTCCTTCATCCAACGAGATGCCAGCTCCAAAGCTTCAAAACGGTCTTTGTTGGATGGAAATGAACTCGATGCGGCCTCTATTGGAACACTTGGCTGCAACAAGTCCAACCATGGGTTCTCTCCTAAAGGAAGATCGAACCCCCTCCCGCGGAGAGCTTCTCACGAACACTTCCAACCTTGGGTTCTCTCCCAAAGGAAGATCGAACCCCTTACTTACCAAGAACTTATCAAGAACAAACACTTTCCGACCTTGGGTTCTCTCCAAATTGAAGATCGAACCCCTCCACAGATTATAATTTCAAAACAATACAAACAACTTTCTTCTACAAAAATCTTAGTAACAAGAATCAAAGTAAGGTTTGCTCGTGTTAACCTAGCTTGAAGTGAAGAAAATTTCAAGCAACTCCTCTCAATGAAAGCACCAATTTGTTAGGGTCCCCGGTCAAGGACTCCACAAGTCTACTAGCATAAACGTGCCTATGCCTGGCCACTCTCAGAAAGCTCTCTAGCTCTCACTACTCACTCTATGACTGAATGACTTCTAATGCTCCTGAGGAGTGCTTATATAGGCCTTCTCAGGAGCTTACAAAACCCTAATCAAATCAAATCAAATAAATCTAAATCAAATCTTCAAGATTCTAAGGAAACAATTCCCAGAATCAGAGAGATTTGATGATACATTCCTAAAACATCAAAACTCAAAAGGAAAGACAATCTTCTAGAAACATCTAATTCTAGAAGAAAAGATTTATTCAATCACTATCATAATCAAGGGCAATCTCTGAAGATGATGATCTTGCCGTCGTCCGCCGCCCTACACGGTGGCGCCGCCGCCATGCTCCTCCTTGGGTGGTGATGCTCCTCTGACTCCCAAGGTCATGCTCGTCACTTCCCGTCCGGTCACCGCTAAGGGTGGTGGTGCTCCGCCGCCGGCAGTGGCTGCTGTGGTTAGCCACTCTTGGCCCTCTACTACTGCTTGGCTTGGCTGGGGGCCAGGGCCCTACTGTGGTGCTAAGTCATGGCAACGCCATGTGGTGGCCATGAGCTTGCCATGGTATGTCTGCAGCTGGCTGACTTGCTTGTTGGGCGTGGGCATTGCTGGGTTGCCATGGCTTGTCAGTGGTGCCGGTGTGCCTTGCTCATGCGCGTGCATGTTGACGTCATGGCTTGTCTGTGGTGCCTCGGCTGCGCGCGTTGTGGGCGTGTCATGTGCTCCTGCCGCGCGCGCTGTGGGGGTGTCAAAGGCGCCCATGGGTGTCATTGGCGCCGCATCTCGCGTGCTATCCTCCTCGTGGCCGTTCAGTCCAAGGTCTTCACTGGGGACCCTTTCACGCTGGTCGAACGCGATTTACCTAAAGAAATGATACTAAAAATTTTCCTATTCCAACACCCTAATTATGATCCCTAGCTTGATTCTTCTAACCATAAACAATTCCATACACTCTAATACATGCCTAAACAAATCTCCAATTCAAAGTTACAACAAAACTATGATTCAATTTTTCAAACTAAGCTATTGCATTTATCCCTCTTCTCCTAGTCTTTTTATCAAACACCTAGGGTTCATAAATGGTTTCTCTTGAGTATGATTTCCCAGATCTGGCCACATTTTCGATGGTTTCATGTACAACCTATATACCCTTTAAACTTACTAGATCTATACTTTCTTCAAAGAAACACACATGAACACAAGGAGAAAACCAAACAAACACCACAACCAACAACCATTAAAAGAAAGAAGAAGAAAAATGGGAAAGAAATGGGGCTGGTCGGCCAACAAGGGCCGAAATCCCTCACCTCCTTCTCTCTCTCCTTCTTTTCTTCTTCTTCTTCTTTCTTTCCTTCTTCTTCTTCTTCTTCTTTTTCTTTCTTTCTTTCTTCTTCTTCTTCTCTTGTGCAAGTGGGTGCTAGGGCAAGTGATTTTGAAAATGCGTAAAGGGAGAGAGGGAGGGTCTTGTGCGTGAGGCTTGGGGGAAGGAAAAGGCAAAACTGCCCTTCCCCCCTTCTTTCCCTCCTTCTCCTTCATTTTTCTTTTATTTTCTTTTTCTGCCACTCCACAAAACTACTCTAACATGCCTTTCTATGTTTATTTCTGTCACGCCCCGTACGCTAGCCCGAACGGGGTTAATGACTGCCGCGAACATCCACTCAATGAATGTTCTAGAGTTTTCTCTTAATCAAGTAACGGAATTTTTTTTTTACACCTACAACTGAGAGAGACGGCCAGAGAGATTTACCATAAACTTCAACTTACGCAAAACGACTTCCTCGAAATAGGGTAAGCGACTTAATGACATCGCATGGCTGCACAGCTGAAGTACATGATCTAAGGGATTCCATCGAATCCTCTTCATATTGACTTACACATAACATCTTAAATCCTTATATACCTTACAATATTGTTTAGCATCCTGCTGCCTCAGTGGGATATCAAGTACTCTTAGGGCTTCATGAACATTCTTCAACTCTTGACCCATAGTACATTCCCAAAGGCCTATGACCAACAACATTACAATCTACTACTTACTAAGTCAGGAAATCCTCAGGACTCCTGTCACCTGGGAAACCTGGAATGATACATTTTGAAAACTGTAAGTCAAACGACTAAGTAAGGAAAAGAACTTGTAAACATGATCTTGTAAACATGAACTTAAATCATGAACCTGAACTTATAAACTTGAACTTGTAAACTTGTAAATTTAAACTTGAATTCATAATCTTGTAATCATGCACTGGTAACATAGCTTGAAAACATAACTTGATATCATGAACTTTTTAGCATGAACTTGAAACTTCTATACATGAAATTGAATTCATAATCTTGTAATCATCCACTAGTACCATAGCTTGAAAACATAACTTGAAATCATGCGCTTGTAATCATGCACTAGGAACATAATGTGCTTCATGCATGATCATGACTTCTTGATGTGCATGTATGCTTCATGTGTGCATATGCACATGCACTTGCTTTTGGCTCATGGCCCTTGATCGTAAAACTTGCTCATGCACTTGAATTTGGCTCATGGCCCTTGAAAATAGTTCATTCATTACTTGTGGGCTACTTGCGCTCCATTTAACCCCTGGAGTCCGGGTTGTGCGTTCCCATCGGAACCGTCTCCCTTACCCTTGGGGACATTTCATTTGGTCGAGCTAGCCCGTAGTTGCCCCAGGCCTGATCGCTAGACACGACCCTTGGAGGTCCACACCTTCTCAAATTTATCCTTCAGTGTGGTTGCACTACCTCTTAGGATTCACCCAACCTTCTCGCATTCGTCCTTCGGTATGGGAGTCCATCTTGATGGTACGGTACCGACCATAGCCCCTTAACTTAACTTGTCATAAAACTTTCTTGCTTTCATTTGCACAGATCTTTCTTTTCCTTTCAAGAAAATCATGCAAATGCTTATGACGTGTCATGCTTGATAATGATTATCACATAAAACTTTCATCCTTTCATTTGCACAAAAACTATTTCCATGCTTTCATGCAAATGCGTATGTTATGTCATGTTTGATGGAAAATATCTTATCATACTTGGTTATAAACATGTTATGCTTGATAAAATAACATGTTATGCTTGTTCATAAAAACGTGTTGCGTATCATTCCAGTTTTCATAAAAAGTAAGTTTTCACTTACGATTTTCACTTACAAACGTAAGCTCCTCTTACATTCGCTTGCTTGAGTGTTGAACGTCACGTTACCTACAATGGATCATACTAGTGTTATTCAAAGGCTCACTAGACGTATAGAGTAATCAATCAATTACTCACACTTCATCATACAAAATCGTCCGTATTCTTGACCTCTAGTTGGTCATCTTACAACGCTAGGTATTTCCTTAAGTAAAAACCCTAGTGGGGTCTCCCGATAGGTCAATAGGAAACTAGAAAACTTAGGAAAATTTTCTTGAAATTCGGATGAAGCCGGGCGAAAAGTCTCTATATGCAGATCGCTCGAGCGCCTGCCGAGCGCCTAACTCTTTTTCAAGCACAGCTCACGGGTTATACTTCCAAAACACCCCAAATTCATCTTAAAATGCTCTCCTTTACAACCCCATACTCAAGACTCTATTTTTCACACTCCAACTCAAGTTTTCCAGCAAAACCATGAGTCCATCTCTTTAACTAGAGCTATTGCATTTTTCCCCATAATGATCTTACAATGTAAAGTATTCTCTTAAGGATATCGAAGCCATAAGAATTTGATTCTAAGCTGATCCTTACACAAATTTTCATAACGTATCAAAATTCTAAGAAATTTGGAGCTCATTTGCCTCTCAAAACATTTACTCGAAAATACAAGCTGATGAGAACTTCTAAGCGGTCAGCCCCGACGTCTCCAACTTAAAAATTCATAACTTCAAAACCATAGCTCCAAATTACATGAAATTTATTTTGAAATATTCAGCTTTCATAGGTCAATATTGGGGGTAAAATTCACGAAAGCAGAATGTGCTATACATTTTCACAAACACTTCATATTAAGCGAAAATCCTACATCAACCCTGTTGCTGATTCCAGCTCAACCCTCCATTTTCAAAATACCATAACTCATTCATTACACCTCTAAACCATACGAAAATTACCTTAAAATGTTCCTCTTTCTTAAACTTAAAATTCAAGACCAACCTCGTAAAATTTGGACTTAAAATGATCCCTCAAAAGATATTCGAAATGAGCTAACATTCCGGACGTGCAAGGCTGCTGGCAGCTTGACGTCTGGGCCTTGGACAACGCATATCTCACTCGATAGTTATCGGAATCATCCAAGGTACGGCTTAAAATCTTCCTATTTCCTAGGCCTACAATCTAGGATCCACTTAAGATCAAGGGATAATCACAAATGCATCAAAACACATTCTCAATTCGAGCCTAGAATTCTGCATAGGTAAATTCCAGCAACAACAATAATTTTCTTAACCTTCCAAACTTCCAACAACCAAAACCCTAATCTATTCATGTCACAACCAACATCCAAGGCTAACTTAACATCTCATAGCAGCAACCATTCTCTCACATTCTTCCCACCTTTACAACTCCAATTCAAAGTTTACAACAAAACCATGATTTCATCTTCATCATGCTAAAACTATTGCATTTACTCATTTCTTTTGGGCTTTTTATCAAACACCTAGGGTGTATCATTTGTTCTCTTGAACATCTTTCAGATCTGACCATATATCAAACACATAGGGTTTGGTGGTTCTCAACAAGACTCATATGCATACAACCTAATGCATCAAGCCATAGATTCGGCCATACATGCTCAAAATAGGTTTCAATCCTCTCTTAGGCCTTTTATCAAACACTTAGAGTACATAAAAGATTTCTCTTGAACCCTCATTTCGGATCTAGCCATTTTTCCCCATGTTTTCATGTAAAATCTATATTACCCTTAAACACTTGCAAGATCTACACTATCTTCAAAGAAAGCATGTATAGATCTATATTTTCTTCAAAGAACACATGAACACAACGTATATGTACAAAGAGAAAACCAACAATCCATCAAAAGAAAAGAGAAATGGGTGAAGATGGGTATGGCTTGGCCGGCCAAAACCACTCACCTCCTTCTCTCTCTCTGTTTCTTTTCTTCTTCTCCTTCTCTTTCTCTTCTTCTTCTCCTTCTCTTGTTCGGGTGGGAGCTAGGGCAAATGGGAAATGGGTTGTGCGGTTTGGGGAGGGGGGAATGCCTTATACGTGAGGTTTGGGGGAATTGAAAAGGCAAAATTGCCCTTCCCCCTTCTTTCCCTTTTTCTCCTCCATTTCTCCCCTCTTTTTCCTTTTATGCCCTTCAAGAAAACTTATTTTCTTTTTCTACCACTTCATTATTAAAATTAGCCCTAACATTCCTTCCCACTTCATTTCTAGAAATCATGCATTTTTTAAAAATCAAACCCTTAATTAAAATTCCTTCAAATCTTAGGGATATAATATACTCCAACAATAAAAATGATCAGCTTAATAAATCCCCAAATACTTGAATTTATACTCATGAAAATCTTCTACTTTAATGATTTCAAATCAAAACTTACAGCAATACAATGATTCTCTCTTCACCAGGGCAATGCCAATGCATTATCTTTTCTCTTAGGCTTTCCATCAAACACCTATGCTACATCAACGTTTCTCTTGAAACCTTTATTGTTCATCACTTGAGATTTTATTCTCTAATAAAACTAACATGCATTCCAGCCTAAAGGTGAATCTAATACATAAAGCCAAAAAGACATTATATGTAAAGTTCGATCAACCATAGCCGATCATCAACAAGCTCCCGTTTGTGACCCAACAGAACTTCTCCTCCATTCACACTCTAGAACAGTTTGCATGTCTACCTTTCATTCCCAACTCATCAATACTCAAATTTAACATGCAAGCAAGCAACAGAAACTTCGACACAAAACTCACGGTTCCTATAATTTCAGGTTAGAATTTCCAATTTCTCTTACCTCTAGATTCGCTTGGATAATGGATTTTGATGGAAATGGACACCTAAAACAAGTCACCATGTTAGAAAAGGGAGGTGAAAACAGATAAGAGAAATGGCGTAAGAAGAAGGGCTAATGGGAGAAATTTTCTCTCATGGCCGAAGGACTTCTAAGACCTACCTTTCTCTGCTCTTTTTTTTCTTCTTCTTCATTCTTCTCTTCTTTCTTCTTCTCCTTTTTCTTCTCTTCTTTCCTCTTATCCTTCTCTTCTCTTCCTTCTTCTTCTTCCTCTTCTTCTCTTCTCTCTTCTCCTTCTTCTTCTCTGCTGCTTCAGCGTTTTCCTTCTCTTGTGTTCGTTTTCGTGAGTGACCAAATGGCTAGAGGGAAGTGGTGCGGTAAACAGAACAAAGACAAAGAAAAATGGGGAGGAAAAGACAACTCTATCCCCCTCCATCAGCCTTGTTTATCATCCCCCTCCAAGCTTGGACGACAACTTCTCTTTTCCCCTTCTCTTTTCCACGTGATTCTCCTCCCACTTTTCTTTCACTTTTATTTTATTTTTTTTTCTTCACTTGCCAATTCATAGAATTCATGTTTGACTCCCTTTTGTTTGGTTGTCAACACGAGAATTTGTTCCCATTCCCATTATCTCAAGCAAACATAAACTTTTCAAAAATCGAAGCCCCTAACTCAAATTCTTCTGAATAGGCAATTTAGCACTATTAAAATTTGCAAACAAATATGACATGTAAATTATTACTAAATATGCAAGAAAAAGTGCTATAGGAAGATCTCACCTTAGACATGATTTGAAATCAAGTCAACCATACATGTATTTTCTCAATAATTCAGGGGAGTGCAAAAACTTAAAGAGTCAAAAACTAAAAATTGACATCGAAGGGAACCTAAACTGGTCGATGCTACTAGTCTCTAAGTCGGGGTCTCACATTGCTAGTGCTTTTTAGACTCATCACTACTCTTCCTAAGGCCAATTGAAGATAACCCATTATTTACATCATTGTAATGCCTATACAACCGCTCAACATCAATTTTCAAAATGTCAACAAATTTGTCTCTTTTCTCACCACCATCATTGAGAATGATGTAGGGGAATTTGTTGGAGTTTTCACATATCAATCAGATCGAAAAGATATTGATTAGTTATATAGTACACATGATTTCAAGAAAGAGTCTTTTTTTTTGTAAGTAAGTCAATCTCATTAAAAATAGTGAAAATAGTATAGTACAAAAGACTACACCAAAGACACTACTCCAAACAAGTGAGAAAACTGAGAAAATCAACAAAATCTACAAAATGACCATTAAGCACCGAGTTCGCCCAAAGGAAAAGAGAAGACAAAAAAACGCCATGCAACCTAACCAAAGATAAAGAACTATTATTAAAACATCTACTGTTGCGCTCCCTCCAAAGACACCACCAAATGCAATGTGGGATCAGCCTCCATATAACCTTAGCGAAAGGATGACGAAACCTCCTCTTCCAACTCCATAGAACATCACCCACTGAAAATTCACAATACAAAGAAGATGCGACCACAGCCCACACGCATAAGGACAATGCAGCGAGACATGGTCCACAGATTCAACAGCACTTCGACAAAGGAAACACCAATCAGCAATAATCATCCCCCTTCTGCGAAGGTTATCAATAGTAAGAAGCCTACCATGAGTGGCCTCCCACACAAAAAAAGATACACGCAACGGGCATAAGGACCTCCACACACCCCTCCAGGGGAAAGACAAGACCTCTCCACCCAAAAGCAAACCATACATTGATTTAACCGAAAACACCCATCACATCATCTTCCCCTCTCCCCAAGGCCATACCATACAACCTAGAAAAAAAAAGAGGAAAAATCCTCCACTTCCCAATCATTAGCCGCTCTGGCGAATGAGACATTCCACACCACACTCTCACCACCATCCACCAAACAATCCGCCACCAAGGCCTCCTTACAACAAGACAAAGAGAAAATAAGAGGGAATGCGAGACTCAAAGGCTTATCACCACACAAACAGTCATGCCAAAAGCTAACTCTTGCACCATTCCCCACTCTAAAATGAATATGCTTACTAAAAGCATTCCACCCTTTGCTAATGTACCTCCAAAGGCTAACCCCATACGAGCCACGAACTGAGAGAGTACTCCAACGTCCCACCGAACAACCATATTTTTCAGCAATAACCCTCCTCCACAACCGCTCCCTATCATTCTCAAACCTCCATAACCATTTATTAAGTAGCGCCAAGTTAAACAAACAAATGCTACGAAGACCCAAACCCCCATCCTGCACAAGCGAGCACACCTTATTCCACTTCACAAGATGAAGCTTGTGGGCACAATCATCGCTGCCCCATAGGAAATCTCGCTGAATTTTCTCCATCCTATTCGCCACCCCCATCGGAATAGGAAACAAAGAAAGAAAATAAGTAGGTAAACATGAGAGCATAGACTTAATGAGAGTTAACCTTCCACCTTTGGAGAGATACATTCTTTTCCATCCAGCCAATTTACACTCCATGCGTTCAACAATCTCATCCCAAATCATAACGTTCTTGAAAGAAGCACCAAGAGGAAGACCAAGATACTTCATGGGCAAAGAGGAAACACCACAACCTAAGACACCCGCCAACTCCCCCATATTCTCCACCCTACCAATAGGAATCACCTCGGATTTAGAGAAATTAATCCTTAGGCCCGACACCGCCTCAAAACAAAGAATAAGACATCTGAGACTACGGAACTGACTCACTGCCTCCCCACACATCACAAGAGTATCATCAGCAAATAGGAGATGGGAAATAGAGATCCCACCTCCCAAGCCCCCACCAACCTGAAAACCATTTAATCTACCATGCAAAACCGCCCTCCCCATCATGCGACTGAAAGCCTCCATAACAATAACAAACAATAAAAGGGAAAGAGGATCCCCTTGGCGTAGGCCATGAGCGCCACTAAAAAAGCCTTCAGGAGACCCATTAACAATCACAGAGAACTTCACAGTGGAGATGCAAAAGAAGATCCATCTACACCATCTCTCCTCGAAACCACATCTCCTAAGAAGATACATAAGGAAGTTCCAATTCACATGGTCATAGGCTTTCTGGACATCTAGTTTGCATAACATTCCAGGAATACCCGTCCTCAATCTGGAATCAATACATTCATTAGCCACCAACACAGAATCCAGGATTTGTCTCCCCTTCACAAAAGCATGCTGAGAAAGAGAGATAATTTTATCAAGAAAGAGCTTCAATCTATTAGCTAGGACCTTAGCTAAAATCTTGTACACACCTCCCACAAGACTAATAGGCCGAAAGTCCTTAAGGTTCACCGCCCCGATTTCTTAGGGATAAGGACAATGAAAGAGGCATTCAAGCTTCGAACAAACTGTCCTTCCCTAGCAAATTCGTCGAACAACAACAAAACATCATGCTTCACTACATCCCAACAAGACTGAAAGAATGCAAGAGAGAAGCAATCTGGGCCCACAGCCTTATCCCCATTAAGGCTCATTACCACACAAACACCTCATCCTCCTCAAAAGGCCTCTCAATCCACCCCGCTTCCTCCCTCGAAATGCTATCAAATTCCAGCCCATCCACAAAAGAGCGCCACCCAAACGGCTCCATATACAAAGATGAATAATAAATAACAATCGCCTCAGAAATCATCACCGGGTCCTCCACCATATTTCCCACAAGCTCCAAACTAGAAATCGAGTTGTTCCTCCGATTGGAATTAACAACTCTATGGAAAAACTTAGTACACCAGTCCCCCTCCTTGAGCCAAAGAGCCCTAGATTTCTGCCTCCAACTCAATCAACCGATCTAACTCCCCAGAGATAACCAATTTCCTCTCCTCACCCTCCATATCCAAGATGCCCCCTCATCCAACTCATCAAGAGACGAGAGCTCTTGTAGTAACGCCGATTTTCGAAAACTAACATCCCCAAAGACCTCCTTATTCCAAGTTTTAAGATCATTCTTCAAAGCTTTCAACTTCATATTAAGCACAAAGCTAGGAGATCCCCTGTAATCATTACTCTGCCACCACTCCCTCGCCTTCTCCACAAACCCATCAACCTTAAGCCACATGTTCTCAAAACGGAAAGGCATTTTAGAACCCCCCGACCTACCACTATCCAACATAATCGGAAAATGATCCGAATACATACGGGGTAACCGCCTTTGAATAAGATCCGGATACACCGCTTCCCAACAAGAGCTAACCAAGAAACGGTCAATCCTAGACCAAGATTGTGACAATCTCCCCTTGGACCAAGTATACACCCCACCACCTAAGGCCAAGTCCACCAACTCACACTCAGTGATAAAATCCGAAAAATATGTCATCGCACTCCTTTGGCCTCCACCCCCGACCGTTCACCCGGAAAACGAGTAATATTAAAATACCCACCTATGCACCAAGGAAGACTCCACAAAGAGCAAATCCCCGCCAATTCATCCCACAATAACCTTCTAGTCCTATCATCGTTAGGACCATACACTCCAGAAAATGTCCACAAAATACCATCCTAAACATTCTTAAACATCACTGAAATAGACAACAAGCCAGGACATGACTCGACCAACTCCAACACCCGAGAATCCCAAAGAATGAAAATCCCACCTGATGCTCCCTCTGCCTCCAAACTACACCACCTAACATGAGGCCCACCCCCACAAACTCCTCACCAAGGCCCTAGAAACAGATGTCACCTTGGTCTCCTGAAGACACACTAAATCCGCCTTCCACCCTCGCAACAAATTACCCAACCTCAAATATTTAGACTTATCATTCAAACCCCTCACATTCCAACTAATAATTCGAGGCTTCATAAAACACTAATTAGAGCCCTCCCGGATTTCCTACTCCTATGAGAGCTAGAAACTTTAGCATCAAATGTCACCAAAGACTTCAAAGCCTTCAGCTCCCTTGCCAACTTGCCACCCGACCTCACCACAATATTGCCACCACTCCCCCTTTCCTTATCTAATGCGACAAACAGTTTCACCAGATCATCTTCATGCCCTTCACAAGAGACCCCAACCAACTTTCGAAAGGAAGTCACCATATCCAAGACCCAACTGGACTGAGAACTCCCTCCCGACCCTTCACCCACCTCCGATACGACAGGTGGCAACAACATCCGTAAAGGCTCAACAAATAGCTCTGAATCCCCACAAACAGCAGGCATAGGGTTAGAAAGAAGCGCCATTGGCTCAACTTCCGCAATCTTGTTACCAACTGTACCGCACCCAGAAAACTCCTTGGAACTCACCCCACCCCCTTCAAAATTTTGTGGGCCTCCTGCACATCCACAGACACAACCGAAAGACCATCCAACCCCACCTCAGCTTCCGGCAAAATGGGCAACCCAGACTCCACTACTGTCACGCCCCGAACGCCATCCCGCAGGGACCGTGACAGCCGCGAGCATTCCCCGGGAACACTCCAGCGTTTACACTAACTCTTACAGCGGAAATTTTTTTTTTATATACATAGGATGGCTCACTCAGGATCCACATGTTGGCTGAGATACAAGCTCAAAGATCATAACCTCTCGGTATATGCATCATAATTCAGAAAAGTCTATACATTGCATCTTGTTCGCAACTTATACAAAACGTACTAGGGCAACATACTGCCACTTGATCAAAACCAGCACTCCCAAGTGCTACTTCGGAGTTCACCAACTCCGGCTCCAATCCCCAAACTTCCAGGATTTCTACGTGAGATACTCCTCTGCTCCCCAGTTATCTTGTGGATCTGGAATGATACGTTTTACAAACTATGAGTCGAAAGACTCAGTAAGGAACAACAGTTGAAACATGAACTTTAATAAAACATAGCTTTAAAAGCATACTTAATTCAATACGCTGTAGCGATAAGAGAAGAAATGCAAAACTGTAATTCATGAGTTAGTGCATAAAAAGCCATGATGCATATGCATGCTCCGTGATGCACATGCCATGCACTAAAATCTCTTGCCACTCTTGGCCTTTTCAAATGCATTTCAAATCTCGAAATTGGCCCCAGGCCCTTGAAAATCTTTCTTTCATTCTTGCTTATAAAATTGGCCCTTGGCCCTTGAAAATCATTCTTTCATTCTTGCTTATAAAATTGGCCCTTGGCCCTTGAAAATCATTCTTTCATTCTTGCTTATAAAATTGGCCCTTGGCCCTTGAAAATCATTCTTTCCATACTTGTGCCACTGTTGGCCTTTTCACAACCATTTCGTATCTCTTACTCTTGGCTCGCTCCATTTGACCCCTGAAGTCAGGGTTGTGCGTTCCCTTCGGAACCGTCCCCGAATTTCCTTGGAGACCATACATCTGGTCGAGCTAGCCCGTAGTTGCCCCAGGCCTGATGGCTAGACACGACCCTTGGAGGCGCCACACCTTCTCGAGCAACGTTCCTCGGTGTGGTTGCACATACCTCACGGACTAACCCATCCTTCACGAACAACGTCCCTCGGTATGGGCGTCCATTCATCCATCCTTCACGAACAACGTCCCTCGGCATGGATGTCGAACCTCACTTAACTTAGTACGTATTCAACCAAAACCTTCGTGCTTAATCATAACATAAATTCTCTTTCATTTGCATAAAACAACTTTTCATGTTTTCTATGCAATGAACATGTCATGCCACTCTTGAAAACCTCGTACTTTCATTTGCAATCAAAACGTCTCTCATGCGTTCATGCAAATGATCATGCTATGACATGTTCGAAACATCATGCGTACTTGAAACATTCTTCATGCAATACATTTCATATGTATTAAAAACATCTTGCCATGCACAATAAAACATGCAGTGTATCATTCCAGTTTTCCAAAAGGGGTAAGATCCACTTACAGTACTCCTCGCAAATTCTCCTTTGCTCACTTGGCTCCTCGCCTACAAGGAATAGGTTCAATCTTTCAATGTACTGCGTATAGATGAAACCATATCAGTATGTTTCGGTCCTACGAATTACCCGACAGTCCTCTTGAAGTCCACTAAGGACAAGTAGCGATAATTCTACGCATTACTTAATTTAATGGTATAATATAGTTGCCGGATTTTTCTTAATCCATCTTGAACTTCCCGTTCATCACTTGACTTCGTACCTTCCATTCATCGGAAATGTTTCCGAATGACAACTATATTATATTTTCTTTTTGATAATATATATATATATCAATATAATTCTTTTAATCATTAAATATTTTATTTAATTTATTCTTTAACTAATATTTAAAACTTAGGTCATTTAATTATTTAGTATTGCAATATAATATCTATGCACATATACTTATAGGTATCTTGATTAGGGTTTACACTTTTCTCCTCATAAGGTCAAGGCTCTCTAATCCTTAGCTTTGATATACATATCATTACGATTATGTCTCACTCTGCCCTAAATAGGATTTGGCCAACATTAAATCATTCTAATTGAATCCTTAATCCATGCTTAACATCACAAGGCTTGTTAATCCTTTAACTCGATCCTTTAAGCCTTAACATCTTTTAATTTGTTTGGCCAAAATCCTAATTTTATTCATTCATCACAAGCAAATAAAATCTCCAATTGTTACAAGTCCAATTGTTACAAGCTTGCAATTCGGGTTTCTCTTCCTCATGGCATTCGGCCAACACCAATCTTATGTGTTCTTTAATTACAACTTCATCTCCCATGGTGATCCCATCCTCCATTCAACAATTTCACAACCTAAGAACTACCAATCATAACATAATTCAAGATCAAGGACAAAGTGACATTCGGCCAACACCATATCATGGAACACTTGGAATTTTCTCATTATTCATTTGCATGCAACTTCCTCGATTCACAACCAAACTTACATGCATTTTCCAATAACAAGTCAGTACATACTCACATTCATTCATGCTCTTAGATCTAACACCAAACATAAGCAGCAAAATGCAATTTAGGGTTGCATGGTTCGGCCATCATAGTGATTTATGCCAAATCTTACATTTGTCCTATCTCCCTCTTTATCATGCATTTCTTCCATAGTTCGGAACCTCTTCACATGTATATTGTTCATTAAATCATCATAACAATGGTCAAACACTTAGATCTAACATTCCAACACATCCATAACCATAGATCTAAGGAGATTTACAACTTACAACCCACCAACTTAGCATAAACTTAGATCTAGCTTCCTTTAACATACATTGTTCTCCATTTGCATTTTTCTTCACATTCAACCTTAGTTCTAGAACATACATGGCTAGATCTACTCTTATACATCTTAATAACACCAGATCTAGCAATATTCAACATCATCAAAGCATAAAAGTTCAAGATCTATTCACCAACAGTTTCGGCCAACAAGAGAAATGGTAGATTCGGTTTCTACCTTGTTGTTCCTTGTTCCTTCTCCTTGTTCCCTTGCAAAATTTCTCTCTCCTTCACCTACTAAATAACTTAAGGTTCTTTAATCATTCAAGATCTCACAATATCCAAGCACAACACAACTCACATTTTAAGATCTATTCACAAGAGGGTTCGGCCAACAAGAAGGAAATAAGATCCGGTTGTTACCTTGGTTGTCCTTTGTCTTCTCCTTCCTTTCTTCTTCTTGCAAGACCTCCCTTTTTCCTTCTACTCCTTCTTCTCCTTCCCCCTTACACGAAATCCCCTTGGTCCAAGCTTGAAATCACTCTTTGTGGCTCCAAAAGGTTCGGTTTACACCAAGTTCTCTCTTCCTCTCCCTTTCTCTCTTGATTTCGGTTTTGGCTTTGGGTTTCTCTCTTTTGGATTGTGTTGGTCGACCAAATGGCTCCAAAGAAGTGAGGTGACACAAATAAAGTGGAAAGGAAGTGTGATGGGTGTGAAATGAAAAGCCAAAAAGCAAGGGAGCATGAACTTGGCCTTATGTTCGGTCAAAGGGAAGTTTTTCCTTCCAAAATTTACTTTTCAACTTGTCATGTCTTGTCTCCCCTATGTCTATCTTGCAACCCACGAAAATCACCCTCCACCACACATTTGAATTCCATATTTAATGCTTAGTTCAACCATTTAGTTCCCTTGGTTGAAATCCAACTAGTTTAGTTTACTTAGTTACAACTCAACCAACCTAGTTACATAGCATACTTAGTTGGCTTAATGAATGATTAGTACTACTAATCTTATATTATAACTTAACTCCAAGACCCATTGGGCAGCCCAACAACATTAATCCAAGGCCCAACAACACCATCTTAGATCCAATTCATAAGTTTAAAGGATAGGGCCCATTAACACCAATCTTTAAAGTTAGGCCCACTAACATTTCAATCACATAAGACTTTGATAGCCCAATAATATTTGTCTAAGGCCCAATATCACAAGTCTCAAGTCCATTTCACAAGCCTAAAGGCTAAGGCTCAATAACCTAAATCCTTAAAGCCCAATAATCATTCAATGGCAGCCCATTACCATGAATATTATGGCAGCCCAATAGCATAGTTTAAAGCTCATTTCCATGAACATTTTGGCAGCCCATTAGCATAAATTTAAAGCCCAATTTCTTGATCTTCATGGTAGCCCAATTGCATACATTTAAAGGCCCAATATCCACCTATTACTCTAAGCCTTATAGCAGCCCAATATCACAACTTCAAGGGCCCATCATCACATGTAATTGTGCAGCCCACTTGATTAAATTTCAAGGCCCATCATTCCTAATTTTCGGCCAAGCTTGGGCTGTCCATTTTCAGCCCATTCTTTTAGGCTTTAAGTCCAACCATTTAAACCTTAATAGCCCAATAATATGGTCCATAACATAATCCTTCAAAAATTAATCAAGGATATTAAAAAGAAATACATTTAATCTAACAACTTAAATTAGTTACAACTCAACCAACCTAGTTACATAGCATACTTAGTTGGCTTAATGAATGATTAGTACTACTAATCTTATATTATAACTTAACTCCAAGACCCATTGGGCAGCCCAACAACATTAATCCAAGGCCCAACAACACCATCTTAGATCCAATTCATAAGTTTAAAGGATAGGGCCCATTAACACCAATCTTTAAAGTTAGGCCCACTAACATTTCAATCACATAAGACTTTGATAGCCCAATAATATTTGTCTAAGGCCCAATATCACAAGTCTCAAGTCCATTTCACAAGCCTAAAGGCTAAGGCTCAATAACCTAAATCCTTAAAGCCCAATAATCATTCAATGGCAGCCCATTACCATGAATATTATGGCAGCCCAATAGCATAGTTTAAAGCTCATTTCCATGAACATTTTGGCAGCCCATTAGCATAAATTTAAAGCCCAATTTCTTGATCTTCATGGTAGCCCAATTGCATACATTTAAAGGCCCAATATCCACCTATTACTCTAAGCCTTATAGCAGCCCAATATCACAACTTCAAGGGCCCATCATCACATGTAATTGTACAGCCCACTTGATTAAATTTCAAGGCCCATCATTCCTAATTTTCGGCCAAGCTTGGGCTGTCCATTTTCAGCCCATTCTTTTAGGCTTTAAGTCCAACCATTTAAACCTTAATAGCCCAATAATATGGTCCATAACATAATCCTTCAAAAATTAATCAAGGATATTAAAAAGAAATACATTTAATCTAACAACTTAAATTGGCTACCTTAAAATGTAGACCTCATCCATTGATATTCCATAATGCTCATTAAATTTAGATCATACCATGAACTCCATTAATTCAAAACAAATCACTGAATCCTTAAGCTTACCACGGAGTACGTACTGATTTTTCGGGGTCTCACAACTACCACCCTCGACGATGGAGACTGAAGCTTCGCAAACTCAACCCAACCCTCCCCGGGACTATCCTGTCCAACTCCATCCAAACCAAGATCAACGGCAATTAGAGGAAGAGTCGAACCATCATGGGTACCTTCCGAAACCCCCACATGGCATTCGTCGGCAAAAATCTGCCCCACACAACCCAAAACTGGAGATTCTGGAACAGAAATCCCCGTAATCACATTTTTCTCCCTATCCGCCGGGCACCCAGCGTACCGGGATAACCCGGCTCGCTTGAAGGCAACCCGTGAAAAACCCCATTACAAACTCGGGCTGAGCCCTCCCCACGGGAAAACTGAGCATCCACAGCCATTGGAGTAGCCAGTTGAGTCGGCTGTTTAGGCGACAACTTGAAACCACAGACCAAACAATTAAGTTCCTGCCAAGGCCCCTTCGTTTCCTCCTTAGCCAAATTCGCCTTAGAAGCCCATAACCCAATAAGCCCATCAAGTTCAGCTTTAATACTCATTAAATGCTCCCAAATTGACGCAGCAGATTCATCCGACAGAGAGGCCACCCCAATTAAAGAATTATGGGGAGACCCAACACACGCCACCTCAGTAGCCCCCAATCCTGCATGCGTGACAATGGGAATAGCAAACGACGTGCTTTTCTCCTTCCCCACTGCAACATCGTCGATAGACTCCTCTAGCAAGCCGGACTTCATCGCCTTAACAAAAGAAACACCAGGGCGAAAGACAGAAGGAGGAGGAACCTTCGTGTCCTGCCGACGACGATCGCCGAGAACTCGAACGACGTCTTCACAAGCATCTTGAAGAGAGAGCCACCCCGCATCGGACTTACCCTCAAAGAGCAAAACTGCATCACGCTTGCGACCATCCCTGTACTCTGCGACTGCCACATATCTACCATGCTTGTTCGAACATCGCTGCGCTAGGAATGATCGAGGGAACTCGTTAAACTTCTCGGTAAACTCTTTGCTTCCATCTGCCGCAATCAACCGACCCAACATATTAGACAGCCATATCATCCCAATACGACCAAGAGTAATCGAGTGCTGCGAACGATTATTCCATTCCGAGATCAGAGTAACACCAGTCGAACGAGATGAAAACCTAACCACCTTAGCCTCGATAGAAATACTGCGTTGAAACGACATCTCACGCTCTCTACAGTATTATCACTTCATGGCAATGAAACAGGAAAAAAAACTATTCAAGAAAGGGTCTTACTCTTTAGATATGAAATAAAAGGATCCCTTTGATTGAAAGTGTCCTAACACAACAAGAGAGATGAGATTGTTAGCCTTTTTCCACAATCGATGTTTTGATGAAAACAATAAATTGGTTGATTGGAACTGATCAAAAATCAGTCACATAAGCACAAGATGAAGAACCAAATCCTCAAAGATCAAGAAGATAGAATGAGCTCAAAAGTGAATATTCAAAACTATAGAATAATTTTGTGACTCTTAATTTCACTTTTGACAAAGATTTGAATCATACTTGCATAATTTTAAGGCTTACACAAATGTTTTTATAACAAGTTTGACAATATTTAAGTGTTTTTAAATGATCCCTAAATAAACTAAGCCTTAACTATATTCTTGAAGAGTAATAGTTTTTTAAATTGAAATTTGAAAATGTGAGTCCCAAATGGCTACATGTAGAGATCAACCGCTACAAAGTGTTGGTTGACCAGTAGACTTAAAATTTGTAATGAACCTCTTAAGGTATTTCTAACTCTTTTTTGATCTTCAAGTTAAAATCATATTTCTCAAGCATTCACACAAATCACACTTTCATTTTTAATATTGTTTCATGCCAAGGATACTTACCCAGGAAAAAAATAATATCAATGGGATTGAAAATGAAATGAAAACCTAGGGAACCAAAAACCGGTTTAGACCCTTAAAAAGACCTAGAAAGAGATAAATTCCTGTGATACCTTAGGTTTCCTTTGCGTTTACTGTCAGTCAGTCACTTTAAGACACGTAAAAACTTCAGCATTTCATAAAATTCATGTAATTCTCAACTTCAACAGCGATATGGGAGCCAACTACCATGGCAATTGCTCAGCCATGTAGCAATTTTGTGAGTTTATCAAAATATCCGTCTATGCTCTGCTAGAAAGTAAATAATCGTAGTTACGACTTCAGAATATGCTGCAGGGAACTGACATTTACCAGACGATCGTACTGGCACAGGGAATTCTTAAATGGACGACGATCTTACAGATTCAAAAACAGCAAACAACTCAATTAAGCCTGAAAAAAATCCAAGCTTTACATTATTGGAGACACAGATACCATAATTTTAGCAGGCATCAAGATCTCGGCACGGAGGTGGATTTGGCTCAGTCAATAAAGTAGTATTCCCTCCTTCTGGTCCACCCCTAATTCGTAGTGGATTTTGTGTACCCGGCTGAAACATAGAAAGTGAAACAAAAATTTAACAATCTACAGCAATGTCGCCAAGCAAATTGGAACTCAAGTTTAGCAGGGCAGAAAAATAATTGTAAGGGCCCAATTATCCCATGCCAGTTGTCTTACCGGTAGCTTCTCGCCCCTTCTTAACATTTCAACTATCTCAACAACTCGCTTGGGAGTAACATCTTCCTGAAATTAAGAGAGACCGGTTAATTCTAAAGGCTTTAACTATTGACCGTGAAAGTCAGAATGATTTGGCAAAACCAAGAGGATAATTATGCACCCACATAGTAGTTGTAAGTATATCCTTCCGATCCATTAGAGTAATCAGCCACAGTAATCATAGGAGCATTCACACAACATCCCTGCAGAAAACTAAAACTTTATATCACACCATGTTTAGTATTCAAAAATGAGTAGCCAGTGACCACAAAAATATATTTCCCTTATTCTCTATTAGCCTAAAAAGTTCAAAGACTATCTACAAAAGCTCTAACTCTTGCTTCCATTAACGGCTTTAGGCAGTGCATGCTGAGAAAGAATCCCTTGCCACGTTTGGAATCTTTTTCTTTTTTTAAATAACTGAAAATTGTCAAGAAAAAGAGAAGAGAGAAGAAGTGTGGAAATATTCTGTATATTTCTGTGTGAATAAACTGTACAACGAAGGGCCTATTTATAGGTGAATAGGGCCAAAGCACAAAAGGAATACAATAAATACAATTAGAATAAAATCAGTAATCAAATCAGCATCAAATCAGCATATTAGAGAATATGCCAAATGAACCAAATCAAAATATTCTAACATCTCCATATGATATTATTTTGTTGGAGTCACTGCTAAATTTACCCTCCAATTATTGTCCTCCTAATTCCAGAAAAAGGTCAAGCAAAACAAATGCCAACGCCTGCAGGGCTACTAAAAAAAACTACAGACTTGGATCAGTAACAGAAGAAACCAAGACTCACCATGCATTCCATTTCTCCAACAGAGAACAGACCATCTTTAGTCACTTCTGCACAAGACAAATAACAGCAACTTATCTTGTAAATGTTGTTCAACTTCGCTATCATCCACAAAGTACATTGAAATGTAAGAAGAGATATTTCAGAGCAGATAATTTTTGTAAAAGCTAACCATTGCGCTTCACTCCAAGATGCTTCAGTAAGGCATCTTCAATGTCCCGAGAACCACGTATCATACAGGGTGTCGTACCACAAACCAATAAGTGGTACTTCCCAACCTGCAAAATGAAAAAGGCCCACGTGGTTACACTGCAACTTCTGTTAACCTGGTACTTGCAGAAGTATTGAAATCCCAATGAAGACATATTCCTCACCTTTGACCGATTGAACATTGAATAAAATGTTGCAACCTCATATACACGGATAGGAGCAACTTCGATAACCTTAGCTACCTGAGGCATCCACAGTACAATATCATTACAAAAATTTACACATCCAGCAGCATTCCAAAGGAGTGCAGCATTATATTCAGCCAAATGAAGTTTGCTCAGAAGTCAGAACTGCAATTCTGCACTAATGATTGTCTTAATGTAGCAAGAGGTTGACAAATGCTATAGAATAAATAGAACCATATTCAATTCTCCATACAAAGACGAGAAATTTCAGTTTAGGGACAAATTTTTGATGCAAGAAGTAAATGCAACATTAGGAAATTCTTTTCCAAACAGATGGCTGGCATGAACAGCAGTGTCCAAACAGATTGTTACCACAGTTGAGGAGGCGTACAGAACCACCAAAACAAGTCTTAGTTGATTCCATCCTACAGTTTATTTTGAACACACAATCACTTAGTTTTTACACAAGGATTGCATATCCTATTGGAAGTTATAACTTGAATCGTAAGTCAGGTATCAGTATTAAATTAAATATTTATACAAATGTATTTGTGTACATTCATATGTATTTATATATGTATATATCTTCAGAACTAGATATAATAAGATTTCTTTCGAATCAACCTCTATTCATTTTACGTATAACTATGAAGGGGGAAATGTTTTTTGCACTCAACCAAACAAAACCTGTTGCATATTCTCATCTTGCCAAATTATTGAAAGAAAAGTTATGTTGTAACCTAAAATAGATCACTTCCTAAACAGAGAGGCTTTTGTCACATCATTACTCCTACCTCTCTCTCTTTCTCTCAAGCAACCTGTAACACCCCCTTCCCGGATAGGGTTAGGAATGTCACCACAAGTACATTAAAAAAAATCTCAAAATCAGAAAAAAATTGCGGAATTTAAAACTTAAAATTATCTCAATTTCATAGTAGTTTAAAAGAACTTCAAAAATAAAACTTAGGAGTTATATCATCCCAAAACGACACTTTGGTGCACCAATGCTCTTATTCTAAGGTCTTCTAGGTTTATTCCATCATCTAATTCCCATCGCCATTAGAATCGTCTTCCTCCAAATCTGGATATTTAAAACTAAAATAATAAAAAAATGAGTCGAATACTCAGTAAGCAAATACACCGTACAACAAACAAACTATTCTTGTTGTGCTATGAAGTTGATGGGGAGGCCAACTCCATTAAAATGTATTTTGGGGGCGCCAAACTACTAAAAGTACAAAAAAAAACTGGTAAAATTCAGTTTTTTGGCCTAACAAAAAATATTTTCAACTGAATTTGGGACGGCTGGAGGGACCATGGCCCCCTAGCTCCATCACTGTTTGCAACCCTAGACTCACGAGGATGCGGAGGTCGCCTTAATCCCTCTATACACCTTAAAAATCAAACCTTTACAAAAAGTCACATTTCCTTTTTCTTAATTTTCTTTAGAGCAACCAAATAGAACACTAAGGCACTTAAGGGTAGCAATGCAACATCATTGGAAGTTCTAGTGGCAGTATCGGACAATCGAGGACTTCTCGGCAGATCCTTGATCCTAAGATAGATCGACATAGTCCTAGCTATATGTGAGACACTTATACTCTATTATGGATAATGTATATTCTTTTTTATTTCATCACTGCACAAAGTACACGACCAAAAATTAATGATTGAATTTAATAGATGGCATGTCTCATACACGAAAAAATTGGTTTTGAAGTTTGTCGCCACAGATAATATTGAACAAAAGTAAACACTAAAAAAAAAAAAAGAAGAAGAAATCAATTTGCACTTAAGGCATATCAGATGCAATCCTATCTGTATATGCATGAAAACGTACAAATCAATAACTCTTAAATGAGTCATGCCAACATACTGCATTCATAGCAGAAACAGGAAGCCATCCTCCATGCTGTTGCTGTGCAAGATCTAGTAGAGGAATCACTGCAGATTGCTTGTAGTTTGATGGATAGTGAGATATTATTTCCTCAACCTGTGAATGCATAAGCTAAATTGTTAAAGCAGAATATGATAAAGGAAAACAATTGACACTGCAAAGCAACATCATTAGTGGCTTTTGTTAGATATGTCTGAAGCGATGCAGCAGCTCTGTATCAAACTCAAGAATCTATTAGTTGTCTCCATAGCATCACATATAAATAGGTGGATTCCAATCTTTTCTTCTCTGCATTTAACTTAAAAGAGTTACAGAAATGCCTGACAAATTCCTTAGGATCACGCCCTAGTGAACAGACAGACTTTTCATGAAACGCAAAAATGAGAATTTATTCAAATATGAGGGATAAGAATGAAAATTACTCCAGACTTATAGCTGTATTCGAATATAGTTGTATTAGAGTTTAATGGTCCTCATAAGCAGACAACATTTGAAGAACTAGTGAACCGAAAACAGGTTAGCTTCAAGGAGAAAAAGCTTTGAACAATCAATGTTAATATCACACAGGACTGGGCCTGCTATGCAAAAATAAACAAAAAGGTTCTCACTTGGGCTAACTTTTAAAGGGCTGGTATACGGGCCCTGACTGCATTATTTTTCACTATAACATGAAGATAAAAAGAGTGCAGAATGTTAGGGAAAGACTAAGAAATAAGATCACCACAAGATGCACATAACATCAAACTATGTAGGAATGAAACTATTAATAGTTAACGTATCTCTTATAATTTAAAGTTTACAAAGTTATTACTAAATGGTTGATAGCATTCACATCTCAGAGTTGGGTCAAATGTTTCTAATAACAAAGAGCACAAATGATTATTTAATAATAAATAATATAGTTCATTTCCCAAAAGATTAGCACAAATGTTCTAATAACAAAGAACAGAAAAACAGATGCGTAGTCAACGAACGCTCCCAAAAGGATGAACCATAATTTTCAACTTTGTTTAATCTAACCACAAGCCAGAATTCAAGGATCCAGCTCAAAGCCCAAATTCATTTTCCTTTATCAACTGACACATCACATATGCACTTCAAGGGCCTTGAACCGACTTCACCATCTCTGTGGTTCTAACAGGGCAAAAAGGTGTATCATTTTGAGCCAGCACACATTAGTCAAGCACTAGATGAATATATAAACAGACAACATTCAAAAAGCCTTAAAACTCCAAGTACTAGGCATGTTTTAGAATTCAAATCCTATCTTTTGTAGTTCACTGCAATAGCCCATCCATTCTTCTTGAATGAAATTGCTAGGAATTGAGCTTGTGAGAGTAGTACGGGATATCAGAACATGTTGGAGTTCAAATTGGCTTGCAAAGTTGATTAAGCTCGTGGGTAGGCGCTAGTTTCTTACCCCATACCTTAGGCTTCTGTTGAGCCAAGTCCAAACACTAAGCTTGAGTCAACTTGTTTTAAGTTCTGGCAAATGGTATAATGTGGGTACCAAAATTGATAAAAGGATCCATTGTCTAAAACACCAAACCAGATTCTTAACATAGTCTCACTCACATTCTATTGTAATAATCAGCATCCCATCGCCTGTCAATGGCCACAGTTACTGAGAGGTTGAAGACTAACATGATATGAAACAATTAGTTTCTACATGGGCACACACCAGCTAATACTATCCCTAATGGACCACGTTTTAAGGAAATTGCCACAAAAAGCAAACATCAATGAGCGAATGCCCGGGGCCAAAAACTGAACAGTCAAACAAGAATCCGTATAGTGAAGAGTAAATTTGTGAGTACATCCTTTGTCTTGGAAGGATACTAATAAAGGCTCAAAGTCAAAGAATGGTTTTCAAACTAAATTCTTTGGGAGCAAATTGGAATTGTTCAACTAATACGAATACAGACTAAGAGAGGAGTTTTTAGCACATAACACAAAAAACAAATAGGAAAAACAAAATCAAAACAGGCACAAAGTAGTGTCGGAAATAGTTTAGAAATTTACCCTCTCTTTGTTTGCATCACTGAACTCCCACGGATGTTCCGGTTTGTTGTCCGGCGAGTCAATGTGCTGTTCAAACAATTTTTCATAAAGAAATAAAAATCTGATTATTCAATTTGTTAAATCAGAATTGCATAATTAGAGAACTACAATTGAAGAAATTATTAGATTGGTGTATGAAATAGTTGGAACTAACTGACTCACGTAATTAAGGGCAGTGGAGAAGGACCGCGACGACAATGGCTGCAGTAAAAATAGGAAGACTGAAAACGGGATGAAACAAAGCGCTGTGATTGGATGAGAGAAAAATGAGAAAGAAAAAGAGGACCTGACGGAAAAGCTGACGGATCTCAAGAAGACGGTTGGCGGCGAGGCGAGACAGCATTTTCTTCCGAGACCGGCGAGGCGAGCTGAGCCTAGCTGAACTAAGCGGAGGATGAGAAGAGATCGGAGATTGTGGGAGCAAGAGATTTTTTTTTATTTAATTTCCGGTTTGTCGTTAAATAGGGGGCTCTGCACTCTCCACTCTCCAGCCCTCCAGTCTGCACTCGGGAGGTAATTTTCATAAAGGCCTGAAAAAAAGGGCCAGATGTCTGGGCCAATTTGATAGGCTCAAGCTTGATCGACCATAAATAGCCCCATCGAAAGGTTAGGCTCGGATCCACGAAAAAACAAAACAAAAAACAAAAACAAGAAGAAAGGTAAGGGTGAGGATTGCAATACATTTGGTCCACTACACCTTCTATCTTTTGATAGGATCATCTAATCTGATTTGTAAATATAGACACAACCACTAAAATACAAGTTAGAGCAATTTATAACCTCCAATAAAACCAAGAAGTCATTAAATCAGAGCCTCGCATTTTCAAAATTGAAGATCTTAGCACCTTTCAAACTGATAACCCGATAAATATTAGTACAATTTAAAGATCAATACACTTGCACAAATGTCTTGACACTTTGCATTTCAAATTATTATTTTTATTACCAACTAATTATGAGGGTATATTTAATGAGTTACTTAAATAAGAAGAGTAGATTAAGATCCATCTAATTTGCTACCCATAGTAAATGACATAATGTAGAGAGACCTTATGTGGTTTCTACAAAATTCAATACAATCTGTATAACAGTGTATGTCTTATAGTATTTAATACTTTTTGGGTAACTAGTAAGCAACTTATAATGTTCAATGCTTGATGTGTCTATTTTTTTTTATTTTCCAAATTGAACCGTGCAAGTAGTAAATTGGAACAAATATTGATATTAAGTAGACATGATTAATTATAATTTGAAATCAAGTCGTTTTCTCCAAAATTATTAACTTTCATTTCTTTAGTATTTTTTTTCCCATGACATCAAGTACTTCCCCTTAAGAAATTACATCCTTAAAATTTCATGTGAGAGTAAATAATTATATCATCCACTAGTCTCTTCGATAACAATTTAAAAACATCAAAAGTGTTGTAAAACTAAATAACAATACGATCTAGAAAGCGTAACAAAGAGATAAATAGTTCTTCAGGAACTATGATGTATTCTAAATATTTTTTTATAATACATCTCAAGACTCATTTATATAAGCATAGGGTCATACATAGAATTAAAAGGAATTTAAACAGAATTAAAAGGGTACATACTGGTGGGAGAACTAACGGTTGGGGATAATGAAAAGGTGTAACGGTCATCGATAATAACTCGTAATTATAATATTCATAACACTCCCCCTTGGACAGTGGCGGAACCAGAAATCCAATCGAAGGGGGTCAAACTCTTAAAGAAAAATGATAAAATAAAATTACGACGTAATGCAAAAAAAAATCTTAGAGTTAAAATATAAAAAATTAAGGACTAGAAACACTAAAAATATTGAAATACACGTATAATACTATTGCTGATACTGAGAGGTGACAATTGGATCCTATTGGACTGCATATTTTGAAAACGTTGTAAAATAGCTTCATTCTCAATTATATTCATTTCAGGAGTAGCAGCCACGTTAGGAGTACTAGACGACCCTACACTGACTGGCTTCTTTATCAAAGACTTATTCATTATCTAAACAAAACAAAACAAAATTCATTAATCTAATTTCATAACCTAATAACAATTTCAATATAATGCACAATCAAATCATAATAAAAAATTCACAACAATCTCAATCAAATTCATAATCACAATATAAAATTCATCACATTATTCATAAAAAATTAAAATAAATTCATCATAGATTCACAAACATTTAACAATTTAAATTCATGTTGATTTAATATGTGATGAATTCATAAATTCATCACATTACTCTTATTATCTTTAGGAAGCTTGTAAGATCATCTAAATGTTGCAAACTTACCTATTTTGAGAGCAAATATATGTAGGGAATCTCAGCCTCTTCACATAAGATTGGAACGTGGGTAATCACATCAATAGGAGATATGTTCTCAACTATAACACATAATTTGCATTCCACATAGGGAGGGGAAAACTTTTACAACTTCAAATGAAAGAAATCAATCCAATTATCTAGGTTGCAGTTACCAATATCAAACGGGACAAAACCCTTATTTTTCAATTTCATGACATATGTATAATGAGATCAATCTCTATCTCACTACCATCCTTAAACTTTATTTCTCACCCATACTCATTACTGTCAGTTCATTATTCATCTCTGATTGACATGAGACCGGAAATGCTTCAGTTTATTTTTTTCTTATTCGAAAACATAAAACAAGAATTCATCACAATTTAAATTCATCAATTTGAATTTAACAATTTCACAATTTGAATCAGATAACATAAATTCATAAATTCATGTTGATGAATTTAACAATTTGAATTTATGAATCAAAGTACATAATCTATTAATGGGGGGCAGGCCTGGGTTGTTGGGGGCGGGCTGGGCTCTTAACGCATAATATATATTGAAGGAATTTTTCAGGCCATGGGGGGCGGCTGCCTCCCATGGTCCACACGTGGTTCCGCCCCTGCCCTTGGATGACCATACACAACGAATATGCCTCGTTAAAACATTGCCAAGGAAAAACAATAGTGAAGAAAAAAGACTACATTATTCGTGTGTACCTTTGAGTGGTAGAAGATTGTCTCATTAAAACCTTGCAAAGGAAAACTCAATGGAACAAAACCTTATCGAAGGAAAAAGAGTACAATCTGTACCAATATAGAAGACTCCCCCTTAAAAAGACGATTACCTTCACGTACAAAAATCTTTAAGACGTCGCATTCCAATGTTGTGCACAATCTTCTTGAATATTGTAGTTGGTAATGATTTGGTGAATAAATCTGTCAAATTTTCACTTGAACGTATCTGCTTGACATCAATTTCACCGCTCTTCTGGAGTTCATGAGTTTAAAGAATTTAGGTGAAATATGCTTGGTTCTATCACCTCTAATGTAACCCCCTCTGATCTGTGTGATGCAAGCAACATTGTCTCATACAAAATTGTCAGATTGCCTTTAACTCATCGAATACCACATTTTTTTTAATATGTTGAATCACTAATTTCAACCAAACACATTGCCTGAATTGTAATTATTTCATAGTGATTCGAAGAGGTAACAAATATTGTTTGCTTGACGGATCTCCATGAAATGGCAACACATCCGTAGGTAAATAAATATCCAGTTTGCGATCGTCCTTTATGTGGATCAGATAAATAGTCTGCATCTGCAAAACCAACCAACTAAGTAGTTGATTCTTTTAGATAATATAATCCTATGTCAGTGGTGCCTCGGAGATAACGTAATACTTGTTTGACTCCATTCCAATGTCTCCGAAAGCAGACATTGGAACCCCCTCTCTAATCTGTGTGATGCAAGCATCATTGTTTTCATACAAAATTGTCGGATTGCTTTTAACTAATCGAAGACCACATTTTTCTTAAATATGCTAAATCACTGATTTCAACCAAACACATTCCCGGCTTGCCTCATGAATTGCAATTATTTCAGAGTGATTCGAAGAGGTAGTAGATATTGTTTGCTTGACGGATCTCCATGAAATGATAGTACCTCCATAGGTATCCAGTTTGCAATCGTCTTTGTCTTTAGGACGAAATAGATCTTTCTTCACATCTAGTGATCGCACAACCATTGGAGTACTCAAAGGATGAACTTTATCCACATAAAAGTGATTCGAGACTTTTTCAGTATATGTCGATTGATGGACAAAAATTCAACTTGGAAAATGCTCAAGCAGCATGCCGAGACAGAATTTAGTTTTTCCAAGATCTTTCATTTCAAATTTATTTTTTAAACAATTTGCAGTGTTTGTGAGCTCTGCTGGAGTCCCCATAAGATTTAAATCATCAACATATACTGTAATTATTACGAATCTGGATTATGTTTTCTTGAAAAAAACACACGGGCAAAGTATATTATTCTCATATCTCTACTTCAGGAGGTATTCACTAAGACGATGATACCACATGCTTCCTGATTGTTTTAACCCATACAATGATTTTTGCAGCTTGATAACATGCTTTTGGATGTAGAATTACATGCTTCAGGGATTTTCATGTATATATCATGGTCTAATGAACCATATAAGTATCCAGTCATGACATCCATTAATCGCATATCTAATCTTTCTGTGACTACTAAGATGATTAAAAATTTGAACGTAATTGAATCCATTACGGGAGAATAGGTCTCTTCATAATCAATATCGGGTCACTGCGAGAAATCCTTTTGCAACAAGTCGTGTTTTATATCTCACGACTTCATTTTTCCCATTACCTTCTCGCACAAATACCCACTTATATCCAACAGGTATGACATCTTCAGGTGTCTGGACTATAGGTCCAAATACTTCACGTTTGGCTAGAGAGTTTAACTCTGCCTGGATTGCTTCTTTCCACATTGGCCAATCAGTTTTACATCGATATTCTTCTACGGATTGTGGTTCAATTTCATCATTACTTTTGATAATATCAAAAGCAATTTTGAATGAAAATATGTTGTCGACAACAATTTTGTTTCTATCCAACATTTCTCTTGTACTCACATAATGTATTGAGATCTCATTATATTCAGGTACATTTTCCTCTTCATAAGTTATCTCTTCGGGAGCTTCCACTTCTGGGACTATCTCTTCAGGAGATTCTATTTCATTAAATTGTTTTTCTAGCGATTTTTCTTTAGGAGATAGATTTTTCAATTTTATTTCCTGTATTGTGGGAATGATCTCTTCAGGAGTATCAATTTCTTTCTTTTGTGTCTTCCGCTTTGGAAAAATTTTATCTTTAGCACCCAGAGGACTACCATGCCTCAAGCGTGTATTGGATTCATTTGCTACTTGTTGTTCTTCGGGAATATTAATTCGTGCAAGGATATTAACAACTGGAATGTATGATTTCACAACCCTTTTATTCTCTACAAACACATATGGTAATTGATTTACAATATCTTGCAAATGAATGATCTTTTGAACTTCACGTTCACATTAATTGGTTCGAGGATTATTATAAGTACATGTCCTTTGACTTCAGGACTGAACTTTTTGCAATATCTTCCTTTGGCTTCAGGAATGAACTTTTTGCAACAAGAAAGTACACGTCATTTTCTTGTAATTTCAAGTACTTCCTTCACGATCGGTAGAACTTTGTGCTGATAACGTGTTGTAAAACTAAAGAACAATACGATCTAGAAAGCGTAACAAAGAGAGAAAGAGATAAATAATTCTTCAGGAACTATGATGTATTCTAAATATTGTTGTTTTTGTAATACATCTCAAGACCCATTTATATAGGCATAGGGGTCATACATAAAATTAAAAGGAATTTAAATAGAATTAAAAGAGTACATAATGGTGAGAAAACTAAATGTTGTGGATAATAAAAAGGTGTAACGGTCATCCATAATAATCTATAATTATAATATTTATAACCAAAAGCTTTTCTCCATAAATGCAACTAATCTAGACATCAATAAATATTAAACGTTAGAAAAATGAATATCACATCAGGTTTGTTTACCAGTTCGGAGCTTCGCATCAAATATTGGAAGAACGTTGGGGTATCGTTCTTTCCCTTTAAATTGTCCCAAGAATTTGAGAAGATCTGATTTATAATTCAACTACCGGTACCTTGGAGAGAGAATATAAACAAACTGTACATTAAATCATTTTAGAAAATGTAGTTACAAAAGAAGTTTTCATATAATTGACAAAGAAGAGAAAGAAAAAACTAATAATATAAAAAATAAAGGGGAAACCTCATTTCATATAAATAGGCAAAAATCAATCACCTCCCCTCAAGTTTCAATTTGTCCCTCATGTTAAAAAAAATGAATTCTTTCCCTTTGTCCAATTTGGAGGTTAACCCCACGAAAAATTGACCGAAATCCCTAAAGGAAAAGTACTAAGAACTTTGAAAAAAAATTTAAGAAAATGATATTTTTTAAATAAAAATATAGAAATTCTATTTTATTTTTCTGTTTATTTTGGTGGGACATTTCCGTTAATCCATGACACTTTCTGTTTGATTCAATAGGTAAATCCAACTGTGGAAGACAATTGATTTTTCTTGCAACTTATGGAATGTAAATTGAAATTTGAGGGGTGCAATTTGATTTTTGCATATTTCCCCAAAAATAAACCAAATCAATCTTGTTAGCACAAAATAATCGGCCAAAGTGAATTTACTGGTAGGTACTTACCAATAAAAAAAACAAATTAATGCTGGCACTTGGCTAAAGTGAAATGTAGGATAAATTAGATTTGGGGAAAAGTTACTCTGCGTTCTTAAATTACGGGTCAATGTCATTTTAGAGGTTTAAACTACCAAATTCGTTATATTGAACCCTCAAACTATCAAAATTCATCATTGGACACCCTCAAAAAAGATATGATGATAAAAAACGTGGCATGTGTTATGAATAGACCATGTAGAATGATTTTGATGGTTGAATCTTTTTTGAGGCGCTTCCATTGATGAATTTGAGTAGTATGAGTGCATAATATTAAGAACTTAGTAGTTGAGACTCAAAGTAACGTTGACCTTATAATTTTGGGGCTCAAAGTGAAGTTTTCCCTTCAAATTTAGTATTATGTACCCATGGTGAAGAAATTCATCTTAATTGTAATTTGGAATGTCTACTCATTCAGACCCAGGAGAAGTCTCATAACTATATGCTTTTCTTCTTCTTTCTTTTTGCCTGTTCCTCTTTTCCCTTTGTTTAGGGTCACATTCATATGGGAAAAAGTAAGTCTATTTACTTTCCAATATATGGCAGCTAACAAAAAAAAAATGGCAGCTAACGAGGTCTCATTTTTGAAGCGATAAGCCATGGCTTGTTGTCTTGTTGAGCAACTAGTCCGCGAGAACTTCTCCAACTCATTTTTGAGTAGTACGATATTCACGTATGATGAATCATAATTTAGGTTCTTACTTGTATACAACTGCCTTTGACATTTGCCTTATAACATGCAAAAGTTTGTTCCCCAAGCTCCCATAACCTCCTTATAGTCTCCTTTGAATGCCTTGCGCAAGCTGTGTTAGTCCCATCCCAATGACATACCATGTCATCGCTGCTAAGATACCAGGGAACCAGGAGCTGTTAACAATGCCCAACGCCAACGAGCCCCCTATATGTTCCTTTAATCCACCACCAGCCACTTCTCCAATCTGTAACCGCACCATAACTGAAGCAACCACTGCTATTATAGCTGGAACTCCCAGTACTGTGGTTGTCTTGCCGTTGTTGTTGTCGGGTACACGAACTCTACCGTTTCTATCCTCTGTATCCATGGATTTTTCTTTAGTAGGTAAAGGTTTTGAGCCAGATCCAGATGTCCTGTTAGAATGATCGTCTTGGGTGGAGGCTGGGAGAGCATGGACGGAAGGAATCCAATACTCATCTTTGGATATATAGTTTGATGGGGATCTGCGAGTAGGCGATGCGCTCTCTCTTCCCTGCTTTATAGCCGCTGCGGCATCTCGAAGCTTGTTAATGTTTGGCTCTGTAGATTTGTGGGAAATGTATGCCAGGATTTTTTGCGACTCTGATGTGAATCCACCTGCTTTTGGTGTTCGCCAGTATAACCAATTGGAGATAGATCTAATTGCATGAATTGCTGACATTCTTGCTTCTCTTTGCGGATCTGTTTCCTGAAACAAGTGCTCAAATTTTATTGTTTATGCTAGGAATTAAATGGTGCTGTGGAACTAGCAGGGTAAACAACGATAATCCTATTGGCCAGTGTTGATTGTACTGAAAATTCCACACGCTGGGCCTTTTCTTGGAACTAATTACCTTGTGATGTTGCGTGGAAGCCTTTTCCTTTGCATCCTGGAATCTGGTCTGGAATTTTTTAACGTCTGCAAAGACGTCTGAGGCGCCGGTTCCCACTGCATTACCCATGCCCAATCTTACATTCCCACGAGGCTGCTTGTACATTAAGAACTCTAGAGCTGCTAGATTTGACCTCTCCACAAGCCTGCGATTCATTTTACCCATTCAGAAAGATATCGAAGGTAAAAAAACTTGAGGAAACTGGTAGATGGACATAAATGAAGGAAGTTCCTGCTCCTTTTATGACTACATGCATTAGTAACAATTATTTCCAATAATCTTTTAGTGAATTCATTCTTCGAATGTGCACTAGATGAGGAGATTATCTGTTTTCTGCTGAGCTTGAAGCACTTATAGACACAGAATGAACAGAACAAATGGAATTACATCATGACCAAGTAGCACGAATTGGGAAGGATTCTTCTGCATGGAAAATGATGTCCACACTCCTATAATTCATGCTTCATGAAAAGCTAAATCATTTTGATGAAAATGAAACTATATTTCTTACTAAGCTTGTGGATGAGAGTGATTCGAATTGTCCAACTAAAACTATCTTATCCTTTCAGGCAACATGCCGCCACACAATGATCCTGCATATTGCAAAAGCTTTCTGCTTTGAAGGCTTGGGTCTTTTATGCAAATATCAGCTTCCTCGGCACTGCTTCAACAATATATCTATTGATAAATTATATTAAACACGTTGTTCTCATTTTTTGATTAGTTAGCCCTGATATCTTCTATTAGGTGTCAATAGGGAAACATATAGAGAGAGAGACCCAAGACTATTATCTAGAGATGAGGAAATTGAGTAATATGCTCTGCTCACGAGATGCAATCAACTGGACATGTCTCTATGGCCACTTGGATCTTGTGTTCAGGATCAGCCCACTGAGCAACAACCCTTGCTCTTCCATAAACCGATTCAATTGCAAAAGTCTTATCAGCTACCAAGGCACATTTTAAGCAGCCGACACACTTGAGTTCATCAACAAATACTGCCCTCTCTTCAGTTTCCGATCCAAACCATTCCGAGTATATAGGTTTGCCCGTGTAACCCTTAAGTTCTGCTACTTTGCCTTGCTCCTGCACCAAATCTTTAATAGTTAAAAAGAGCCAGTGCCCTAAAAGTAATATACATACATACATATATACCCTGATAAGCAAGGCTTCAGAGAGCTAAATTATAGCAGCATATTAGGAGAAAATGAATTGGCCAATCATGATTTATTCCCACAATCATGATGCCAATTTATTGATTTTGATGTTGTTGCATGTCAATTAATACAATTACTTCTTATTATGTTCTGATAAAATTAGAAAATAACCACAAAAACCTTATCATAAGCTGAACGTGAGTTTGGATCAGAGAGGATTGCGTAAGCTTCATTGAGTATGATAGCCATGTCATGGCCTGCCGGCCCGGCGATGTCCGGGTGACACCGCTTCTGCAGCGTCCTGTAGGCCGTCTTTATCTGTGACTGGTGGGAAGAGCTGTCTATGCCTAGAAGATCATAGAGATCAAAGTCCATGACTGGAGATGCCGAAGCTTTGCAGGTCATAGAAATGCCGTACACCTTCTTAGCAATTATATTGAACGGACTACTGAGAGTTCTTGGTGATAACCTCTTTGAGGCAGTGGGACTAGTGTACAAAGGAAGACCTGCGGCGGACATTTTCTCCCTCAAAAACTTCGAAGGATGAGAATTAGGAGATGGAGAGTCAGTTCAGAGATTTTTATTTTTATTATCAAAGGAGATCTTTTCCCTGGGCGTTTATATGGAAGATATTCGCCGAGGAAAAGGGAGATATTTTGAGTAATGTTGACAAAATATCTTCAGTGCAGATTGGATTTAGGATTAAGACATATGATTTGTTTTAAGCCATAAGATATTTGATTATCAATTGCATTTTTGAGTTTTCAAGAAAAAACAAAAAATTGACAATTAATTTTTTTTACTTATTTCTATTGCCATGTAAAAATATCTGGCGGTAAAATTTCTAAGTGACAGCTTTTTCATTCCACCAGTACTGTTAGTCTGTTACTGACGAAGGACCACCCATGGTCATCCAGGGGTTGAACTCTAAATATTTTTCCTTGAACTTACTGAATAATAATACTTGAGAAGTTCCTAAGAGGCTAAATATTTTGTCAGTTACACTTATTAGTTGTTCTTGTAATTTGATGATTTCTTACTGTTCAGTTCAAAATGTTAGAAAGTAGAGTTGTGATTCCCATGCTCTTCGTCCTTGGAGGCTGACTGTTTACTGTCCAAGTGTTTTTGGGGTTTAGGTTCACCATTTTGTTCACAATTTTTTCCTTTGTCTTTCTGTTCAGAAGTAGATTTCTCTTTTGCTAATAGGGATGTTTGTTTTAGAAGAAATTTGTAGGATTCTGATAAAATTGTGAATATTTAGATAATGTTAAAGTTGTATTGACATGCATGCATTAGTTGTTAAAATATATTGATGTTTGTAAAAAAATAATAAAATCTTGTATCGAAATACATGTGTTTTATAATTTTTAAATTATAAAATAAAAATAGGATGCAAATTCTAAAAGAGAGTGGTAAACGAACAGCACTTAAATTTGGAAACAAAGGCTGGAATTGATTACCGCTCCAGATCTCCGATGACTCGGGACGCATGCCGTGGCCTGCCAAAGAAAAAAAAAACTTCCCCGTACATCCAAACAGATTAACGTTAACAAATAAACCTGTGATAACCGGATAACCGAAGAAGAAGATCAATAGGGCTTGCTCTGAAATATATTTGGGCGCTTAAATTCCACCTCAAAAGATCAAAACTTATTCATCTGCAAAGAAATGATCAAATGATTCATGAAGGGGGCATATCAAAAGCCTAGAAGGATTCCAACGTTATGGTGACTAAAACTACTTTTTCTAGATTTGATATCATTAGTAAAGAATACCAAAATACAAATCAAACAACGTGTAGACCACTGTATAGTTCTGATTAAGACCTAAATGCTCTCAGCTCAGGGATTCCCCTAGTCTAAGCTCTATTGCATTCACACTATCAGCACAGCTAAGGGTGGGCACCGGATGGAACGGAACCGAAATTGCCTATTCCGGTTGGCAATTCCGGTTCCGTTTCGGTACCCATCGAAATTGTGATTTTCATTCTGAGATTTCATTCCGGAATACTCCGAAATGGAATCGGAATTGCCAGAAACGGAACCAGAAATTTCGGTTCCTTATTTGGGCATAAAAGGGCAAGATTTTGTATGGGCTCATAACCAATTATGCAAAAAATTTACAACTTTTACCTGTTGTCTAAATCCAAAATAAAGACCCAACTACCATTTAAAATACTACCATCCAATATAAAGGGCCAAAATTCAAATGTCAATAATCCAATTGCCAAATAATTAACAAACAATTAACCATAAACAAATAAACAATACAAGTAAGTAAATAAACAAGACATTCTTCAAACTACAAAAGAAAAACTAAATAAACAATTAACCATACAAATAACTAAATAAGTAAACAAGAAAAGATGAACTTTAAACAAGTAAGCAAATCATCCAAACTCAAAAAGGTGAACTCTAAATTAAATTAGTTCTTTGAAATTTAAAAAAACAAGTAAAAGATAAAGATTAAAGGACATCCAAAATTCCAAATTCAAGAATCAAAATCCCAAGCTTCCTAATTCATCAAACATTTCAAGCTTCTCCAATGCTCAATCTCTAAAAAAGACAAAAAAAAACAAAATAAGACATTTATAAGAGAATATTAAGAAAATCAAGTAATCAATTAACAAAAAAATATTTATGAGAGAAATACTAAGGCAACCAACCAAATAAAAAGTCCAACTATCCACCTAAGGAACCCAAATAAAAATATTGTAAATATATATTCCGGAACCAGAATTCCCGGCAATTCCGCAGGAAGTTCCGGTTCAGGTTTCGGTATTGACCGCAACCGGTACCGAAAATTCCGTCGGAAACCGGATAATTTGTCCACCCTTAAGCACAACACCAGGAATACACTACAAAAAACAGAAGACAGAAGTATAACAACATAGTTACAACAAACTGCAGCACTAACACATTCGCAGTAACAAACACTCCCCGATGACAGCACAAACATTATATACAAATGTGTTGTGCAGCATCAAAGCTTGCACAGACTGCAGTACCAGGGCTGTATACACACTACAACACCTTAAAAACAAATCACAACAAACACGACACATGGAAGAGCAACCACGTCAAACCACAACCACCATTACAACCATCCAATCACCACAAAAATAAAGCACCATCAGAAGGCATGAGAAATTTCACAATTACATGAAAACGGGAAAAAGAGAAAAACTAACTAAAACAAAACGATAAATTACAAAATAATTAACAATAGGCGGCATAACAAAAGGACAGGTTTTCAAATTATAAAAAGAGCAAGGTGGAAGATCATCTTTAGAAGAGGGAGAAAGAATATTAAAGTTGAGAGTCTCACATTGGTAAAGCAATGTGGACTATTGTATTCAATGACTTATAAATAAATCATCTATCTAACCTCATCAAATATAAGTGAGAAAACCAATAAGCCCAATTGGGCCTTCCAAAGTGGATGTAGATCTATGGACCGAACTGTTGGCTTTTAGTCACAATCAATGTTTTGATGATAACAATAGAAGTAATTGAGATGTGAAGCAAAACTGATCCAAAATGAGCACGAAGCAATCAAGCAACATCACCTTCAATGGAAGTGCTCTTAAAGTGAAGACTCAAGATGCTAGAGTAATCTTTGTAACTCTAAGACTTCATCTTTAATAAGGATTTCAATCACACACATGCATAAGTCTTCAAAACTTGCATAAACCGTTTTAATGTTTGTTGAAAGTTTAAAACCTTTTTAATGGCTTCAAAATATCTCAAATATACTCTCAAACCTTTTTATATACTTATGAGAAGTTAGAGTTTAAAATTGGGTATTTTAAGTTGGTCAAAATCGAGGTTTTAAATCAACCGGATCATGTGTTAAGTTGAGGAGATCGACCGGCTCATGAAGCGGTCGACCGGAGCTACGACTGCTTGGTATAGCGGTCGACCGGTAGCATTTAATATAGAGTCGTTAAGCTTCTGACAATATGACCGTTGTGGAACGGTAACTTGAAGCGGTTGACCGGCTCATGTAGCGGTCGACCGACTCGTTTAACAGATCACTCCTAACAGCTATTAACGACTACTTTTCTCATGAGGTGTGAGACCCCGATTTTAGGTCTGTCAAGTTATTGCTTATGACCTCTTAAGTACGTATTATTGCAAGTGTATGTATGATTGAATTTATGATTTTTGAGGTAAGTGTCGACAGATTGGAGCATAGTTTCGACACATTAAACTAACACCCGAAAGTTTACCTTTTTCTGGAGCCCAAAGTGAATTTTGACTAAGTGTTGGAAGTGTCGACACCTTGGGTCATAGTGTGTCGACACATTAGACCGATACCCGAATGTTTACATTTTTCCGGAACTAGAGTGATTTTTGACTAAGTGTTGGAAGTGTCGACACCTTGAGTGATGGTGTCGACACATCCAACTAAAACCCGAAAGTTTGCATTTTTTTCGGAACTCCAGTGAATTTTGACGGTGTTGGAAGTGTCGACACCTTGAGTGAGAGTGTCGACACATCTAACTAAAAGTCTTGATAGTGTCGACACCTTGAGTGATGGTGTCGACACATATAACTACATTCCGAAATTTTATCGGATTGAAATATGTGAGGTGGAATTCTTGTAAAAAGGGAAAAGAAAGGGGGGAAGGGTAGTTTTGCCTTTTTCCTTCCCCCAAGCCCCTTTACGTATAAGCAGCCCCCCCCCAAATCAAAAAGTCATTTGCCCTAGCTCCCAACGAAGAAGAAGGAGGAAAGAAGAAGAAGAAAGAAAGAAGGAGAAAAGAAGAAGAAGAAAGGAAGAAGAGAAAGAAAGAGAGAGAGAAGGAGGTGAGTGGTTATGGCCGGCCAAGCCATACCCATTTTCACCTATGTTCTCTTTTTCTTTTGAATGGTTGTTGGTTGTGTTGTTAGATTTTCTCTTTGAGATTCATGTGTTTTCTTTGAGGAAAATGTAGATCTAATGAGCTTTAGAAAGTTGTAAGGATTGTGCACAAAACCATGGAGAATGTGGTTAGATCTGGGAATTTATATACAAGAGAAACGAATATGCACCCTAGGTGTTTGATGAAAAGCCTAAAGAGGGCTGAGATCTATTTTGAGCATGTATGGCCGAATCTATTGGTTGATGTATTAGGTTGTATGCATATGAGTCTTGCTGAGAACCACCAAGCCCTAAGTGTTTGATATATGGTCAGATCTGAAAGATGTTCAAGAGAACAAATGATACACCCTTCGTGTTTGATAAAAAGCCCAAAAGACATGGGCAAATGCAATAGTATAGCTTGATGAAGATGGAATCACAGTTTTGTTATAAACATTGAGTTGGAGTTGTAAAAGTGGGAGGAATGTGAAATAATGGTTGCTGTTATGAGATGTTAAATTAGCCTTGGATGTTGGTTGTGTCATGAAGAGATTAGAGTTTTGGTTGTTGGAAGTTGGAACGTTAAAAGATTACTGTTGTTGCTGGAATTTACATAAGCAGATTTCAGAGCTGGAATAGAGAGTGTGTTTTGATGCATTTGTAGTTATCTCTTGATATTGAGTGGATCCTAGATTGAAGGCCTAGGACATGGAAAGATTTAAGTCATACCTTGGATGATTGTAATGTATTGATTACTCTATACGTTTAGTAAACCTATGAATAACAATAGTACGATTCATTGTAGGTAACGAGACGTTCGATGCTCAAGCAAGCGAAGGTAAGTGAAAATCTTTACAAAACTGGAATGATACATTGCATGAAGAATGTTTATGAATAAGCATATCAAGTATGATATATCAAGCATGACACTACCAAGCATGACATGAATGCATCATGATCATTTGCATTCACTTTCCTCATGAGAAATGAGACATTTTATGCAAATGAAAGTATCATTTTTATGCTACTTTATGACTAGTTTTATGACAAGTTAATTAACGAACCCGAGTCGGTCGGTACCGTACCAAGTCAAGAAGGTGCATCCATACCGAAGGACGTTTACGAGAAGGGTGGATGTCACCTAGGACACCCATACCGAAGGATGCTTGCAAGAAGGATGAGTAGTCCAGGAGGTACGTGCAATCACACTGAAGGATGCTTGCAAGAAGGTGTGAACCTCCAAGGGTCATGTCTAGCCACTGAAGGACGAATGCGAGAAGGTGTGCTAGCTTGACCATATGTAAGGTCCCCAAGGGAAATAGGGGACAGTTCCAACTGGAACGCACAACCCTGATGCCAGGCGTAAATGGAGCTCAAGTAGCCCATAAGATTTTCCAAAGCAAGAGCTTTATAAGTACAAATGATGTTTTCAAAAGCAAGTGCATGTGCATATGCAACATGAGGCATATACATGCATCACGATTCATGATCAGGCATGCATCACATTATGTTTACAGGACTATGATTTCAAGTTCAAGTGCATGCTTACGATTTTAAGTTCATTATGGTTTCAAATTCATAATGATTTCAAGTTTAAGTGCATGCTTAAGTTTATGAGTTCAAGTGCATGCTTACGATTTCAAGTCATGAATTCAATTTATGATTTTAAGTTATGTTTTCAAGCTATGCTACTAGTGCATGATTACAAGATTATGAATTCAAGTTCAAATTTCAAGTTACAAGTTCAAGCTATAAGTTCAAGTTCACGATTTAAGTTCATGTTTTACAAGATCACGTTTACAAGTTATTTCCTTACTGAGTCTTTTGACTCACGATTTCAAAATGTATCATTCCAGGTTTGCCGGGTGGCAGGAGTCCTGAGGATTTCCTGACTTAGTAAGTAGTAGATTGTGATGTTGTTGGTCATAGGCCTTGGGAATGTACTATGGGTCAAGAGTTGGAGAATGTACATGGAATCCTAAGAGTGCTTGATATCCCACTGAGGCGGCAGGATGCTAACAAAATTGTAAGGTATATACGGATTCAAGATGTTATGAGTAGGTCTGTACTTCAGCCATGCAGAAATGACATGTAATTCGGATGCTTTCACTTTTGCCGTCGTAGTCAATTGTGTAAGTTGTAGTTTATGTAAATCTCTTTGGCCCATCTCTCTCAGTTGTAGGTGTTTATGTATGTGTATAAAAAAAAATCCGCTGCATGATTAAGAGAAAACGCTAGAACATTCATTGAGTGGATGTTCGCGACTGTCATTAACCCCCTTCGGGCTAGCATTCGGGGCGTGACATGAGGCCTATATAAACTCATTCTCACGCCTTTGGAACACAACTCGATTGTCCAAAATCATTTTACAAAGGCTAAGAGTGATAAAAAAACCTTTCAATCCTTATTCAAACATCATTCACACATAATCTTCATTTTCACATCCTTGTTATTGTGTGAAGCCTAAGAGCTAGTTATTTCTCATTGCAATATCTACTTCATCAAGAGAGTTTTAGAGGGAAATTTCGTTCAACCATATACATTACTAAGATAGTGATTCTCTTATATCCTTTCGGTGAGGGTTGTTCATCGAAAGAAGGAGTTTGGAGAGGTTTGTTCTCAAACTCGTTCTTGAGGCTTGAAGAGGGTTTTCTCAAGCTTAAGTATAAGGAAACATTTCCCTTGGTTGAAGGGAGAATAGTGGAGAAACCTCAAGGCTCGGTAAAGGAGCTTGAGGGGTGGACGTAGGCGGGCTTGCCGAACCACCTAAAATATTGTGTTTGCTTCTCTTTCCTTATCTCCTTTATTTGTGCTACTAGTTTATTGTTTTAAAGTTTTTACTTGTGCATTTAGATTGCAATACATACTCTTGTGTTTAATCCTTTATTGCAATCAATCTCTTTTGTGAGACTTGTAGCTAGTAAACACATTCTTTAAGGTAAATTTCGAAAAAGTTTTGAAACTCAATTCACCCCCCCTCTTGGGTTGCCTTAATCCTAGGAATATCAATTGGTATCAGAACTTGGTGCTCACTTTAGGAAGATTTAAAAATCTTGAGTTAGAATGGCAACTTCAAGCAACAACTCACATGTTGAGGGACTCTCAATATCTAGACCTCCTTCCTTCAATGGAAGTGATTACACCTATTGGAAAACAAGGATGAAAATTTATTTTCAATCCATTGATTATGATCTATGGCTTTGTGTTCTAAATGGACCACATTATCCTATGAAATTCGTAGATGAGAAAATTGTCCCTAAGACCGTCAGTGAGTATACCGATGAGGACAAAAAGAAAATTTTCATAAATGCTAAAGCTATGAACATTCTTTATTGTGCATTAGATAGAAATTAATTCAATAGAATATCTAATTGTGATAGTGCAAAGGAAATTTGGCATACTCTAGAAATCACACATAAAGGTACGAACCAAGTAAAAGAATCTATGATAAGCATGCTAGTTCATAACTATGAATTGTTTAAAATGAAACCGGAGGAAAACATTAGTGACATGCTTACTAGATTTACGAATATTATAAATGGTTTGAATGCTCTTGAAAAAGTGTACACTAACTCCGATTTGGTGAGGAAAATTCTTAGGTCACTACCAAAGACTTGGGAAGCCAAAGTCACCGCTATTCAAGAAGCAAAAGAGCTCACCAAATTGCCTTTGGAAGAGCTTGTTGGATCTCTCATGATTCACGAAATCACCATGAAGGGTCATGAAGAAGAAAGTCCAAAAATGAGAAGTATAGCTTTGAAATCCCCCGTTGTTGAGGTTTAAGAAGATGATGATGAGAGTGGAGACGAGGATATAACACTCATGACTAGGAATTTTAGAAACTTCTTCAAGAGAAAGCAAGCAAGGAAGAACTTCAAAGATTTCAAGAGAGAAGAGCCAAAGAAGGAATACTCAAAGGTGGACTACAAGAAGGACCACATCACTTGCTACAAGTGCAAGAAACCCAGTCACATTAAGGCGGATTGTCCCCTACTCAAATACAAAAAGAAAGCTATGAAAGCTACTAGGGAAGATAGCGATTCAAGCTCCTCCGAAGAAGAAGATGAGGGAGAAATTGCAAACATGTTCTTCATGGCACTACCTGGACTACTCTCAGCTCGAACTGATGAATCGCACTGAAGATATTTCCCTCCCGCTGGCATGACGTCGTCCTGTGACCAAATAAATCAATATTAGAGAAAAAAAGCACAATGAATTATGTTACTCAAAATGAATATAAAGTTACTTTAGTCCTCGGAGTCATATTCTTCAGAATCACTACAATCTTCACTTAACGATTCTGAGGAATCATTTTTCCTTTTACTTCACGTTGTTGTAGACCACTTTATCGGTTATCGGCACATAAGTCTCGACATCATTTCTAGTCAAAGGGATCATGTCAAAGAAGCTAAAGTCCACAAAAATTTCAATAGACTCATTCTCCTGGTATGCTTCACGGTTCGATTGTCCTTCATCTTCACTAGCTTCTTCCTCAATAGGTGGAATATCATACGTGTTTCTAGGGGTAATCTTTTGAACAATCTTTCAGTGGCCATCTAACTTCATATCATCGATATAAAACACTTGATTCCCCTAGAAAGCTAGCATGAACGGGTTATCTTTGAACCACTTTCAAGATGTGTTAATACTAACAAACTTACCACTTATATCAAGATTTAAATTTTGAGTACTCAAGTCAAACCAGTCACATTTTAATAAATAAACTAAATTCCCCCGCAAATAACGCAACGCATAAATATTCACGATCTGGTCGTAAAAATCAACATCTTCCCCATCATGGTCCCCCGGAACAACCATATCACTATTCTGAGTGTTACGAAACTGTTCACGAAAGACAGTGTGAAACCTAACTCCATTCACTACACACTCAGAGTAACAAAGTGTCTGCATATCCGGACCGGATCTAATGCATACAAATCATTCGACACCAAGCCTGGATTTTCATTACGCAAAGTTTGAACCTAAAATAGAAACACGTGTTAACTTTGAATCTAAAAAAATGATCATCGACACTCATTAAACATATAATAGGGATAAAATTAAATAAATACATGAGTTCTAAACCATAACAAAAATTCTTCTTCATGCCTCCTATCAACATTTATTGGTGATTTCCTTCGCATCTCTTCCAAGTGGTCGATATAAATAAATAAGATATTTTATAATAAATTAAAATATAATAAACTGATAAGTGTTTAAGTGAGCAAATATTCTTATAAGTGCTTACTCTATATGTTGGCTGATTTCTGAACAGTTGTTGAGTACGTACCACTACGCTTTTGTAAATTCATTTCTATTCAAATCTTGACCCCTACTAGCTCCCAGCGGTCGAACACTTTGACTAAACACAGAAACGACAACTTCGATCATCCATGTCGACATAATTACAAACTTTTCTATTAAATCTTGTCTCAATCGTACCAAGAGACATTGAGCAAAAAGTTAGACATTCATTTGACACATAAGTATGTGCTATTGAGCACTCACACCGTGCCATATTCTTAATGAAATGCTTCATCTTCCCCATATATCTCTCCATTGGATACATCCACCGATATTGAACTGGACCCCCATGTTTCACCTTCGGAGATAAATGAACCATAATAGTAAAAAATGATGGAGGGAATATATGTTCCAACTTGCAAAAATCATTCCAATGTCCTTCTCTAACTGGTCCATAACGTCTAAACATATTTTTCTTGAACACAAGTCCTAAAAACTCGTGTATCATTGCCGGTAACAGTCGCTGCAACAAGACGTGTGAGTCGTGACTCTTCATACCCATTATCTTCCCTTCATTTATATTCACGCACTGGGATATGTTAGAGGCGTATCCATCCGAAAACTTGACACCCTTCAACCATTCACCACACTTCTTACGTTCATCCTTCGTTAAAGTAAATAATGTTTGAGGCATCACCTCCTGCTGACCCCGAACTTGCAAATGCAACTCCTTTTTAATGCCCATTAATGTCAAGTCCCCTAAGCACTAGAATTTTCCTTCATCTTACCATCGACGTTCATCAAAGTTCTCAACACATTGTCACAAATATTCTTCTCGATGTGCATGATGTCCAAATTATGTCGAAGTTTCAACTCTGACCAATACAACAACTCATTGTCAACAAGTTTTCTCTTCTTCTGAATCTTCCCAAACGAACATAACGGTATTGATTCAAGTTGTTGAAGTATCTCATCTCTAGTGACTTCTTCAGGCACTGTTCTAAACTTTTTTTCCCCGTCAAATATGTCGACATAATGCCTCCACCCATGCGTCGCGAATAAATACCAGCGATGTCCCAAAAAATAATGATTCCCCCATGTTTCAACCAAAATGACGTTGTGTTCGCATTGCAATTAGGGCATGCTAACTGTCCTTTCATACTCCAACCCAAGAAATTATCATAAGTCGGGAAGTAATTTATTGTCCAAAGCAAATCATCATGTAACTTGAATGAACTTGATACAGTCGCGTTGTATGTCTGCATTCCATTTCCCCACAAGTCCTTCAACTCATCTATCAATGGCTGTAAGTAGACGTTGATATCATTTCGGGACTTCTTGGACCGGAATAAACAACGAAAACATGAAACTTGGATCCTTCATACATTTCCATGGCGGCAAATTGTATGGAATTAGTACAACTGACCATATACTATACGAAAAAGCTCATGTTGCCAAACAGATTGAACCCATCAGATGTCAAACCCAACCGGACGTTCTGAGATTCCCGACTAAACCATTCATACTTCTTATCGACCTCCTTCCATAACCCAGAGTCCGCAGGATGCCTCATCACCCCATCTTCAACCACACGCTTCTCTTGTTACCACCGCATATCCGTTGCGGTTTGCCATGATAGAAACAATCTCTACAACCTCGATTTCAAGGGACAATGCCACAACACTTTTTGAGTAACCTTTGATTTGCTATTCTGACTGTACTTCCACCTCGATTCCCCACACACTGGACACTCTTGTAACTCACTGTGCTCCTTCCAAAACAGTAAACAATCATTTAAGCATTCATATATGTTATCGTAGCTAAATCCTAAATTCTTTCTTAACTTTTTCGCCTCATAATAAGATTTAGGAAGTGTCTCCCCCTCCGGTAGTGCATCTTTTTATCAATCCCAACACATTTTCAAACTCCTTTACAGTCAAATTATTCTCCAAATTCACATGAAGTAACCTAATAATGAAAGACAACTTCGAGTACTTCTTACACTCGGGATACAACTCTCGATCAGCATCCACCCATAACTTGGTATACTCGGAAAACTCATCTCCAAACCCATACTGAACTGTTTTAAGACCCGGTATATTTTCACTCGCGTTCTTATCAACCCCTGCTCCTGCCTCAAAATCTAACATCTCTCTCATATCAGCATTTATGTTTCCCTCAGAGTCATCGCTGCCCGGTTCAGGTTCTAAATTCATGATCCCGTTGGAACTTCTGAAATTGAATCTCAGTGTGAAATACGTAATGAGTGTAACTCTGGTCAAACCCAATTATGAATAAATGATCATTCATCTCTTCCACACGTTGGAACAACACATTCTTACATCTCTTACATGTACATCTTATCAGACCCCGACTATCTGCATAACTATGGTCAACACTCATAAAATCCCGAACACCATCACTATACTTCGTACTTTTAAGTCTATCAGCCAATCCAGCTCTTATCCATATTGTTCCTTCAAAGATGAAAATATAAAAAATGATGCAAACGATGATGACATTTATACTCAACTCTAATTTCTTCGGCTGATAGGTTCTATCTCATCAAGTTTACAATATCACGTACTGCATATAATTGACCCGACCATTGTGCCCGATGCTTTAGAAGTTTCGAAACCATTTCCTCTCAGTCCTCAGATACACTCCTACAACATTGAGCCTAAACACCCACCATTTAACGCAAGTGTGTAAGCTCAATGCTGAATGTGTATCAGAAGGACAAAATGAGATGTGCATCGAAATTTCTAAACACATATGTCACAATAGCATATACAATTACACACATTATACATATTGTAAACTCAAACTATCCTAGGTCGAGCTCCTTCCAGGATCTCGCCCTTCCATTGCCTCCTCGGGCTTCTCCTATCTTCTAACTCTAGCAACCCAAGCGGCATGCAGCGCTAGGCGTGTCTGGGCAATCAATCTGGAGAGCATTGTTTTGTGGAAGAGCCCTCAGCTCGTCAGCACCCTCGGGTATCATCATGGCGTGCGGGAACTAGGTCAGAAGAATCCAGTGCGGCAATGAAATCGTAGTATCAGTCTTCAATCCCTCTCCACAAGTAGCCCCCGTACAACTACCAGGTACAGGAACTCAACCCAGCTATAAGACAGCTCCGTTGGGTGTCGGGTCGATGGAGGAGCATTGGATTAGTTGCATGATCCGTCAAAAAGGAAGCAGCTACCCGTGTATCATGTAGCTGCCCTCCAAAATAGTTGTATCCTCACCCAACATAGTCTGCAATACCTCAGCCTTAATAGGCTGGCCCTCCTCGCTCATTGGCAGGTTTAGGAGTGCTGCCAAATATCTCTCGTACCCCAAGAAATTCGCAACTCGTTCGGCAAGAATATGATCGGAAAATTACGAACATTGACCTCAATACTAGGCTCTTCAAGGTCCCTCTTCCGTAATATTGCGCAATAAAACTCCCACACCATATGCTTTGATGCATAGTCGGTCTTGTGCATCAACGAAAACCAACCTAACCCCTTCATTACCTCTAAAAACGTCCTAACCTCAAATGTGAGATCGTTAAAGTTTGCCAACTTCATGTCCCGCTCGACAACAATCGAGCGAGATATAATTATCGTTGTGTGTTTCTCCACCTTTAAAGCTCGAGCGGAAGGTTACTCGTCATCAACCTGGCTGCTGGTACGTGGACGTCTGCTCATTTTTCAGAATCTGCACAAAAAAGCATTCTCATGGTTAGAAAAAAGTCCGAACCTAAATAACACCTTCGAACACTAAAAATTCAGTCCGGACGTATACGTAAAGCGTCCAGACATTATCAAAATGTCAACGTATCCGTTTTTAAAGTCTAAAAAGAGTCCGAACAACTTTGGATATCCGTGTGAAGCCAAAGCAGATAAAAAACCATTTAAATTTAACATTAAAATGTCCGGACTGCATTGAAAAAGAGTCCGGACACAATCAAAACGATAACGTATAATCGCAGACATACTATCAGGCGTCTGAACGTAGAATAGTGATCAAACTATATATATAACGTCTGGACAACATCAAAACGACAACGTATACCACCGAATGACTTAGGAAAGAGTCTGAACAAACCAAGAAATTGTCTGGACAACTCAAGAAAGTGTCTGGATGACAAAATAAAGTGTTCAGACGCTTTCTGGAGGAAGACCGAGTTAACTCAGCCATGGCAGCGTCCCTCCACCTCCCCACATGCCCAAAAATACAACAAAAACACAAACTAATATACTTTAAATGTGAGATCCCGAATTTACTTATGTCGTTGTAAATGAGAGAGATTTTGCTATGATTTTCCTCAGGATATAGGTATGTTTTAATTGGTGATTTTTGAGGTAAGTGTCGACACATTGGAGCATAGTGTCGACACATTAAACTAACACCCGAAAGTTTACCTTTTCTGGAGCCCAAAGTGAATTTTGACTAAGTGTTGTAAGTGTCGACACCTTGGGTCATAGTGTCGACACATTAGACCGATACCCGAATGTTTATATTTTTTCCGGAACTAGAGTGATTTTGACTAAGTGTTGGAAGTGTCGACACCTTGAGTGATGGTGTCGACACATCCAACTGAAACCCGAAAGTTCGCCTTTTTCCAGAACTCCCGTGGATTTTGACCAAGTGATGGAAGTGTCGACACCTTGAGTGATGGTGTCGACACATCTAACTAAAACCCGAGAGTTTACATTTTTCCCACTTTGGCTAAGTGTTGGAAGTGTCGACACCTTGAGTGATGGTGTCGACACATATAACTACATTCCGAAATTTTACCGGATTGAAAATACGTGAGGTGGAATTCATGAAGAAGGGGGAGGGCAACCTTGTCTTTTCCCCAACCATTTTCACGCCTATTACTCTCTCCCCCTTTGCCGAACACTTCATTTTTCCCCTCTCTCTTCAGCCTTTTCGTTTTCTCTTGCCCTAAATCACCCACCCGAAGAAGGAAGAAGGAGAAGGAGAAAGGAGAAGAAAAGAAGGAGGAAGAGGAGAGAAGTAAGGTACAAATCCTTGCTGGCCGAAAATCATCCTACTCTCTCTCTCTCTCTCTCTCTATTTCCTTATTGTTTTCTCTTGTTGATTGGATGTGGTTTGGCGGTGTTCTTGTTTTCTCTTGTTGATTGGTTGTGGTTTGATGGTGGGTTGTCTAAGTAGTTTTTCTCCTTGTGATTCATGGATGTTTAGTGTGGATCTATGCATGTTCAAGGTAGATCTTGTAAGTGTTTAAGTGTAGCATAGATTTTTACATGAGAACATGGGAACAAAATGGCTAGATCTGAAACGAGGGTTCAAAAGAAATTGGTTATGTGCTCTAGGTGTTTGATAAAAGGCCTAAGAGAGGATTGAAACCTAAGTTGAGCAAGTATGGCCGAATCTAGGGGTTGATGCATTAGGTTGTGTATGTATGCTAGTCATATCGAGAACCACAAAGCCCTAAGTGTTAGAGATAGGTTCAGATCTGGAGAAAAATAGGCAAGAGGACCAATAATATACACTAGGTGTTTGGTTAAAAGCCCAAGAGAAATGGGTAAACGCAATGGTGTTAACGTGATGAACATGGAACCACGGTTGGTTGTAAACCTTGAGTTGAGGTTGTAAAAAGTGAGAGGAAGGTAAGAGGATGGTTGCTAATAGGAAATGTTAAATTAGTCTTGGATGTTGGTTGTGACATGAAGAGATTAGGTTTTGGTTGTTGGAGGTTTGGAAGGTTGAGAAGATCATTGTTGTTGCTGGAATTAACCTCTGCAGATTTCAAGGATAGAATTGGGAATGTGTTTTGATGCATTTGTAGTTATCTTTTGATATTGAGTGGATCCTAGATTGAAGGCCTAGGACATGGAAAGATTTTAAGTCATACCTTGGATGATTGTAATGTATTGATTACTCTATACGTTTAGTAAACCTATGAATTTCCTATGAATAACAATAGTACGACTCATTGTAGGTAACGAGACGTTCGATACTCAAGCAAGCGAAGGTAAGTGAAAAACCTTTACAAAACTGGAATGATACACTGCATGAAGGATGTTTATGAATAAGCATATCAAGCATGACACTACCAAGCACGACATGAATGCATCATGAACATTTGCATTCATTTTAAGGTCCCCAAGGGAAATAGGGGACAGTTCCAACGGGAACGCACAACCCTGATGCCAGGGGTAAATGGAGCTCAAGTAGCCCATAAGATTTTCCAAAGCAAGAGCTTTATAAGTACAAATGATGTTTTCAAAAGCAAGTGCATGTGCATATGAAACATGAGGCATATACATGCATCACGATTCATGATCAGGCATGCATCGCATTATGTTTACATGACTATGATTTCAAGTTCAAGTGCATGCTTACGATTTCAAACCTACGTTTTTAGCTATAATTCCTTACTGAGTCTTTCGACTCACAGTTTTAAATTGTATCGTTCCAGATGATGTTTCAGGGGTGGAATCTTAAGAAGAGGACCTTGAACCCTAGGAGAAGGGTTGATGAAATGTCTCTCTTGTTTGCTAACGTTAGAGAAGATTTAGCCCATTTTTGTAAAAGCCGGCATGAGCCACCGTGATGTGGTGGTCATGGGTTTCATTTGGCTTAGTAAGTTAAGGTTTTAAACTGGTTGATATTTTGAGACTATGTTTTAACTACCTTGAGTTATCGATGGAAAGTATGTTCTAATGTACGTTATACGCTAGCATCATAAGGCTTCTTTTTAACATTGAAGCATCAATGTCATTTCCGCTGCAAGTATAGTAGTAAGTACGCTTGAGCGTCCCATGCCGGGAATGCTCGCGGCTGTTATTAGCCTCGTTTAGCTAGCGTTCGGGGCGTGACAGTTAAGTGGTATCAGAGGAAATTTAGGAGTTTAGTGAACTTAAGATTTGCTACTCGCCTTTTTGGATTTCGAGTATGCTATATGCTAGAAATCTCATGCATCAACTAGTTGTTAGGATACTTATGTAGTGATGGCGATATAGTGCAGGATGCCACCTAGGAAACAACCCAGGAATAGAAACACGGAGGAGGAGCCCGAAGAATCAGGTGTCACTACCAATGATGTTTTAAGGCACATGGCTCAGCTTATCGCTGAACAGGTGCAGCAAGGGGCAAACGTGCAAGGGGCTCGAGATCGCCCTGAAGGATGCACCTTTGACCAGTTTAACCGCCAACACCCGCCGGTATACAACGGTAAAGGAGATGTCGTTCTAGCAGAAAACTGGCTCCTAGAGATTAAATAGTTGCTGGAAGTCATGGGGTGTACAGACTCCCAGAGAGTGAGCTTTGCTACCTTCAAGCTACAGGGAGATGCCAAGAGGTGGTGGCTATCCAAGAAGCTCCTACTGAGCCAATAATTGGGAGAACAACCCATAATCTGGGAGAGGTTTCAACAAGAATTCCTGGACCGCTATTTTCCAAGGACGACGCGGGAAGCAAAAGCGAGAGAGTTTGCCAACTTAACTCAGGGATCAATGACTGTTGATCAATACTCTGGTCGATTCATGGAGTTGGTGAGGTTTGCTCCTTATTTAGTACCAGATGAGGAGAGGAAAGTCAGGAAGTTTGAAGAGGGACTCCATCCCCGAATCTTTGACAGAGTTATGGCCCATAACTTGAAGACGTTGGCAGAAGTCATAGAACGGGCAGTGATTGTGGAAAGAGGTCTGCAGAGGACAGCAGCATATTACGACCAGCAAAAGAGGAAGGCTCCTCCCAAGCTGGAAACGTCACAGGCACCCTGGAAGAAAAGCAAGCAGGGTTTATCACGGGGCCAGAATCAGAGACCTGGAGGAAGTCAGATTTCAGGAGGGAATCAATTCCCAATATGCAACAAGTGTGGCAGGAAGCATCCCGGAGAGTGTAGGCAGGGAGTATGCTTCCAGTGCGGGAAGCCATGTCACTTTGCCCGAGATTGTAGGGAAAAAAGTAATTCAAGCCAAGCATCCCAACCCGCACCGCAAGAAAATTCGAGGAGGCAAGGCGGTCCAACTCAAGCAAGATTATATGCTCTGACCCCGAGGGATGCGGAGGACCAAACCAGAGTAGTAACGGGTAAGTTGCCCTTGCCACAGGGAGAAACCCTTGTATTATTTGATTCAGGGGCCACACATTCATTCATAGCATCGGCATATTGTAAGGCAAGAGATTTAAAGCATGAACCATTAGGATGTCATGTAGTTGTATCAACACCTACTGGTGGGAGGATCAATTGCGATCGAATAGTGAAAAATTTCCCGATAGAAGTTGAGGGGTAAATTATGCCGGCTAACCTGATAGTGATGGAAATGGGAGGGTTCGACCTCATTTTAGGTATGGATTGGTTGGCAACACACGGTGCTAGCATAAAATGTTACGAGAAGAAGGTCGTATTCCAAAAGGAGGGGAGACCGGATTGTTGTTTTGTAGGCATGAGAAAGGTGGAACGAAGACCGGCGATCATTTCAGCCATGCAAGACAAGAAATGGTTGCAAGGAGGAAGTGAGGGGTTCTTAGTTTGGGCAAATGAAATACAGAGGGAGACTGCTACGGTAGAACAAACCCCTATAGTGAACGAATTTCCTGATGTGTTTCCGGAAGAATTACCCGGTTTACCTCCTGATAGAGAAGTGGAGTTTGGCATCGATTTAGAATCAGGGACAACTCCAATTTCTAAAGCACCGTATAGAATGGCACCAGCAGAGTTGAAGGAATTAAAGATTCAGCTGGAGGATCTATTGGATAAAGGGTTCATTCGGCCGAGTGTGTCACCTTGGGGAGCTCCGATCTTGTTTGTAAAGAAGAAAGATGGAAGCCTCAGGATGTGTATTGATTACAGGGAGTTGAATAAGGTGACTATCAAGAATAGATACCCGTTGCCTCGCATTGATGATCTATTTGATCAATTGCAAGGGGCACAGGCATTCTCGAAGATTGATTTGAGATCGGGATATCACCAGTTGAAGGTGAAGGGGGAAGATATACCGAAGACGGCATTTCGAACGCGATATGGCCATTACGAATTCATGGTGATGCCTTTTGGGCTAACCAATGCTCCAGCCGCATTTATGGATTTGATGAATAGGGTGTTTCGGGAATTCTTAGATAAGTTTGTGGTTGTCTTTATTGATGACATACTGATTTACTCACGAAATAAGGAGGAACATGAGAAGCATTTAAGGATTGTTTAACAGGTTCTTAGGGAGAAGAAGTTGTTTGCCAAGTTTTCCAAATGTGAGTTTTGGTTGGAACAAGTTCGCTTTTTGGGGCATGTAGTGTCCGGTGAAGGGATTGCCGTGGATCCCGGAAAGGTAGCTGCTATATTCAAGTGGCCGAGGCCTACGAATGTGAAGGAAGTAAGAAGTTTTCTGGGATTAGCAGGGTACTATCAGAGATTTATCAAGGGATTCTCAAAGATGGCCAAGCCTTTGATGTCTCTAACAAAGAAGAATGTCAAATTTGAATGGACTCATGAGTGTGAGTGGAGCTTCCAAGAGTTAAAGGCCAATTTAGTTACTGCTCCAGTATTAGCACTACCCTCGGAATATGGAGATTATGAAATCTACAGCGATGCATCGAAGCAAGGTTTAGGTTGTGTTTTGATGCAAGACAAAAGGGTAATAGTTTATGCTTCTAGGCAATTGAGGCCTCACGAGATGAATTATCCCACGCATGACTTATAGTTAGCTGCGGTAGTCTATGCGTTAAAAATATGGAGACATTATTTGTATGGGGTTAAATGTGAGATATTCACCGATCATAAGAGTCTTAAGTATTTTAACACCCAGAAAGAGCTGAACATGAGGCAGCAGCGATGGTTAGAGTTGATTAAAGATTATGATTGCACAATAAGCTATCACCCTGGAAAAGCCAATGTGGTGGCCGACGCATTAAGTAGGAAGTCGGCAGAAACAAGTTCAGCAGAGGCAAGTTCAATGGAGGTGGTGCCCGAGGAAATCAGGAGAGACTTAAAAAGGGCAGAGATTGTGCTTATCATTGCCGATCAGTTTGTCTCAATTGCAGGGCTCTCGTTGCAACCTACCCTGGAGGAGCAAATTCGAGAGGCCCAGAAGAATGATAAGGTGATTGAAGGGATTAGAGAGCGAATTGAGAAAAATGAAGACCCCGATTTTGGAGATAAGGATGGGTTATTACGATATCGAGGCAGAGTTTGTGTGCCAAGTACAAGGGAGATTAAAGACTTGATTCTAACAGAGGCTCATTCTACGCCTTATACCATCCATCCAGGAGGCACGAAGATGTATCAAGATATTAAGAAGGTCTTTTGGTGGCCTAATATGAAGCGGGAGATAGCCGAGTATGTGGCTCGATGTTTGACTTGCCAGAAGGTGAAAGCCGAGCACCAGAGGCCAGCAGGAACACTAAAGCCTCTAGAGATCCTTGAATGGAAGTGGGAAGGGATAGCCATGGATTTTGTAGTGGGGTTGCCTCGAACTACTTCGGGTTACGATGCTATATGGGTGATCGTGGACCGACTAACCAAGTCGGCACACTTCTTACCCATTAAGGTGAAGTATGCCCCGGAGAAGTTAGCGGAGATTTATCTTCAAGAGATTGTCAGATTACATGGAGTGCCCAAGAGCATAGTGTCGGATAGAGATCCGAGATTTACATCGAGATTCTGGAAACGATTGCAGGAGTCGTTGGGAACTCGATTGAATTTTAGTACCGCTTTCCACCCACAGACGGATGGGCAGTCGGAAAGGACTATACAAATTCTGGAGGATATGCTCAGGGCTTGCGTTGTGGATTTCAAAGGAGGATGGGCTCAATACTTGCCTTTAGCGAAATTCGCGTACAATAACAGTTTTCAAGCAAGTATTGGTATGGCACCCTATGAAGCCTTGTATGGGAGGAGGTGTAGATCACCTTTGTATTGGGATGAGGTAGGCGAAAGAAGGATGTTAGGGCTGGAAATAGTTTCAGAGACACGGGAAAAGATCCAAGTAATCAAAGATAGGCTTGTGACAGCCCAAAGCAGGCAGAAGAGCTATGCTGATAATCGAAGAAGAGAACTTGAATTTGAGGCTGGGGGCAAAGTATTTTTGAAGATTTCTCCGAAGAAGGGGATAGCGAGATTTGGGAAGAAAGGGAAGCTCCAACCCAGATTCATAGGACCCTTTGAGATCTTAGATAGAGTTGGGCCCGTGGCGTACAGGTTGGCCCTACCCCCTTGTTTAGAGGGAGTTCACAATGTGTTAGTATCGCTCCTAAGGAAGTATGTAACTGACCCTACCCATGTATTAGATTATGAGCCTTTGCAGGTTAGAGAAAACCTTACATATGTGGAAGAACCTATAAGGGTTTTGGATAGGAAGGAGCAGCAATTGAGGACCAAAACCATACCTCTTGTTAAGATCTTGTGGAGAAACCACGGAGTAGAAGAGGCCTCATGGGAGTTAGAAAGTGAAATGTACTCAAAATACCCCCACTTACGGGAAGGACAAAGTTAAGAAGGATAATGTTAGAATTTTGATATGACTTGCCTGATCTGTTAATTCTTTTCATTGATACCTTTATGTTGTCTCACTACACATATGAGCTATAATGCTATGTTGTAGTATAAATAGAGGCATATATGTGTGTATTATGATAACGTTAGTAGTGGGGCCAGTTCGAGTGTTCACCAGTCCTAGACCTCCGCCATCAGGACAAATTTCTGGTAAGGAAGATCGAATTCCGAGGACGGAATTTTATAAGGAGGGGAGGATGTGAGATCCCGAATTTACTTATGTCGTTGTAAAGGAGAGAGATTTTGCTATGATTTTCCTCAGGATATAGGTATGTTTTAATTGGTGATTTTTGAGGTAAGTGTCGACACATTGGAGCATAGTGTCGACACATTAAACTAACACCCGAAAGTTTACCTTTTCTGGAGCCCAAAGTGAATTTTGACTAAGTGTTGTAAGTGTCGACACCTTGGGTCATAGTGTCGACACATTAGACCGATACCCGAATGTTTATATTTTTTCCGGAACTAGAGTGATTTTGACTAAGTGTTGGAAGTGTCGACACCTTGAGTGATGGTGTCGACACATCCAACTGAAACCCGAAAGTTCGCCTTTTTCCAGAACTCCCGTGGATTTTGACCAAGTGATGGAAGTGTCGACACCTTGAGTGATGGTGTCGACACATCTAACTAAAACCCGAGAGTTTACATTTTTCCCACTTTGGCTAAGTGTTGGAAGTGTCGACACCTTGAGTGATGGTGTCGACACATCTTACTAAATGTGTTGTAAGTGTCGACACCTTGAGTGATGGTGTCGACACATATAACTACATTCCGAAATTTTACCGGATTGAAAATACGTGAGGTGGAATTCATGAAGAAGGGGGAGGGCAACCTTGTCTTTTCCCCAACCATTTTCACGCCTATTACTCTCTCCCCCTTTGCCGAACACTTCATTTTTCCCCTCTCTCTTCGGCCTTTTCATTTTCTCTTGCCCTAAATCACCCACCCGAAGAAGGAAGAAGGAGAAGAAGGAGAAGGAGAAAGGAGAAGAAAAGAAGGAGGAAGAGGAGAGAAGTAAGGTACAAATCCTTGCTGGCCGAAAATCATCCTACTCTCTCTCTCTCTCTCTCTCTATTTCCTTATTGTTTTCTCTTGTTGATTGGTTGTGGTTTGGCGGTGTTCTTGTTTTCTCTTGTTGATTGGTTGTGGTTTGATGGTGGGTTGTCTAAGTAGTTTTTCTCCTTGTGATTCATGGATGTTTAGTGTGGATCTATGCATGTTCAAGGTAGATCTTGTAAGTGTTTAAGTGTAGCATAGATTTTTACATGAGAACATGGGAACAAAATGGCTAGATCTGAAATGAGGGTTCAAAAGAAATTGGTTATGTGCTCTAGGTGTTTGATAAAAGGCCTAAGAGAGGATTGAAACCTAAGTTGAGCAAGTATGGCCGAATCTAGGGGTTGATGCATTAAGTTGTGTATGTATGCTAGTCATATCGAGAACCACAAAGCCCTAAGTGTTAGAGATAGGTTCAGATCTGGAGAAAAATAGGCAAGAGGACCAATAATATACACTAGGTGTTTGGTTAAAAGCCCAAGAGAAATGGGTAAACGCAATGGTGTTAACGTGATGAACATGGAACCACGGTTGGTTGTAAACCTTGAGTTGAGGTTGTAAAAAGTGAGAGGAAGGTAAGAGGATGGTTGCTAATAGGAAATGTTAAATTAGTCTTGGATGTTGGTTGTGACATGAAGAGATTAGGTTTTGGTTGTTGGAGGTTTGGAAGGTTGAGAAGATCATTGTTGTTGCTGGAATTAACCTCTGCAGATTTCAAGGATAGAATTGGGAGTGTGTTTTGATGCATTTGTAGTTATCTTTTGATATTGAGTGGATCCTAGATTGAAGGCCTAGGACATGGAAAGATTTTAAGTCATACCTTGGATGATTGTAATGTATTGATTACTCTATACGTTTAGTAAACCTATGAATTTCCTATGAATAACAATAGTACGACTCATTGTAGGTAACGAGACGTTCGATACTCAAGCAAGCGAAGGTAAGTGAAAAACCTTTACAAAACTGGAATGATACACTGCATGAAGGATGTTTATGAATAAGCATATCAAGCATGACACTACCAAGCACGACATGAATGCATCATGAACATTTGCATTCATTTTCCTCATGAGAAATGAGACATTTTTATGCAAATGAAAGTACCATTTTTATGCTACTTTATGACAAGTTTTATGACAAGTTAATTAACAAACCTAAGTCGGTCGGTACCGTACCAAATCAAGAAGGTGCATCCATACCGAAGGACGTTTACGAGAAGGGTGGATGTCACCTAGGACACCCATACCGAAGGATGCTTGCAAGAAGGATGGGTAGTCCGGGAGGTATGTGCAATCACACTGAAGGATGCTTGCAAGAAGGTGTGAACCTCCAAGAGTTGTGTCTAGACACTGAAGGACATTGAGAAGGTGTGCTAGCTCGACCATATGTAAGGTCCCCAAGGGAAATAGGGGACAGTTCCAACGGGAACGCACAACCCTGATGCCAGGGGTAAATGGAGCTCAAGTAGCCCATAAGATTTTCCAAAGCAAGAGCTTTATAAGTACAAATGATGTTTTCAAAAGCAAGTGCATGTGCATATGAAACATGAGGCATATACATGCATCACGATTCATGATCAGGCAAGCATCGCATTATGTTTACATGACTATGATTTTAAGTTCAAGTGCATGCTTACGATTTCAAACCCATGTTTTTAGCTATAATTCCTTACTGAGTCTTTCGACTCACAGTTTTAAATTGTATCGTTCCAGATGATGTTCCAGGGGTGGAATCTTAAGAAGAGGACCTTGAACCCTAGGAGAAGGGTTGATGAAATGTCTCTCTTGTTTGCTAACGTTAGAGAAGATTTAGCCCATTTTTGTAAAAGCCGGCATGAGCCACCGTGATGTGGTGGTCATGGGTTTCATTTGGCTTAGTAAGTTAAGGTTTTAAACTGGTTGATATTTTGAGACTATGTTTTAACTACCTTGAGTTATCGATGGAAAGTATGTTCTAATGTACGTTATACGCTAGCATCATAAGGCTTCTTTTTAACATTGAAGCATCAATGTCATTTCCGCTGCAAGTATAGTAGTAAGTACGCTTGAGCGTCCCATGCCGGGAATGCTCGCGGCTGTCATTAGCCTCGTTTAGCTAGCGTTCGGGGCGTGACATTAAAAAACCTAACACTTAACACAATCAATTTCTACGTAAAAATCAATCAAAAACACAATGTAGTATGCAAAAATGGAATTGAAATTCTATACGTAAAACTATAAAAAAAAATGAAATTTTTACGATTAAAATATAGTTAAAAGCAAGCAAATTGTACATGGATGTGATTAGATCCACGAAAGAGTGATATTATGTCAAGACTTGTGAAGAAAAAACTTGAGCTTTAAGAGATTTTGTAGGAGAAATGGTTCGATATTTGTGAAAATGCCGAACTGTTTGACTTTTGAAAATACGTCGCTAGCGTCCAGACTCCAACCATGCAGTCCGAACGTTTTTCTACACACGTGGCCCAATCAACGTACTTCGTATTAAATGCCAAAATTTAAACCGTCAAAAACCGTTCGGCACAATAAACACGTCCAGACGTTTTATCACGGCGTGCGAACGAATTTCCTATGAATTGGCACGATGTGGAAGCGCACGTTTGACTGAATATACAACGAATATTGTCAGATGTCTAAAAAGGGATCGAACAGTGACATCTGTTTTTAACTTTCGTATAACGTAAACATGTGTATGTCATGAGACGGTTACGGGAATGTTTGGACGATTTCCTAAACTGTTCCAACGCCTACCTCATTTACTCTCAATTGCGATATGGAGTCTGGACGCTCCTCGACATTGTCCGAACGTCTAGTAGATTTATTTCGCATGTTAAATGCACTAAATTTACTTAACTTCACAAAACCTAATTTATTTAAATGATTTAATTTACGTAAATAATTTAATTTATTTCATTCAATTTAACGCAATGTAATTTGACACAAATATTTGACTTTATTTATTTATTTTGAATACATAATATACATATATATATATAGTTAGACATATTTTTATATTAAATATCCATTATAACTAATCACTAATTTAATTGTAATTGCAATCTAATTACACTAATTGTTCTGTTAGTGTAATCATCCATTTAATTTTACTAATTATTCTCTTAAATTGTAATAAATTTAATCTAGTGAAAAACATAATTAATATAAAATATAAAAAATAATCCAAATACCGACCGAAAAACACAATCATAATGTCTAGTACAAGCCGGAAATGGTCCTTCAAACGATAAATAAATAATAGTGATAAAACATAAACAGAAGGCTAGTCCAAATCAAGAGCTGCCTCTGGCTCATCCATATCTTATCCGAGGGCATCACGAACATGCGCCAAATGCTCCTGACAAGTGTCTAAAACTGTACCAGAACAGTATGGACAAACTGTGACAACTGAGACAATTGTTCTCTCACAGATAACAGTTTCATCCGCATAATAGTCATCTCTTCTGTTATAGCTCTATCCGTTAGAGCAAGTTTGGTCTTCAGACCGGTCAAGCGGCATTGGAGCTCCATGCACAACGAATGTGTCGGCTGCACTATCGCCCAAATACTCTTGTTTAAATTTTAGAACGCCCGAACTTAAAAAGACCGTCCAAATGTTGTATAAAACATTCGGACAGTGTAAAAATACATTCGAACGTGTCGCGATGAACACCAGCAAGACAACTTAATTTGATAGACACAAACAACACAACAAACTAAATAGCGGACAGTATTGAATCGAAATGCATGAAATTGAAAAGAAAATTCATGAAGGAAGTTTTAACTGAAGTTCCTTAAGAGATCTCAAACGGGCAGTGAAAACGTTTGGGAGAAAAGTTTGAGAGAAATGAGAACGTTTGTGATTTTGACAAAGTCTAGCGATTTAATGTGCCCAGTAACCGTCCGAACGCTTTTGTCTGAAGTTTTGCAACGTGGAACCACGCGATTCAAGGAAGAAGCACTCATAATTGTGCAGACCTTTTTCGTACCATCCGAACGATGTGATTTTTTCTGTTGGAACGTTGTTGACAACGTCCGGACTTAATAGAGTGTTCATGACAATTTTTAATTTGTCACTATATCCTGACGATTATTATTCGTTAGGTTATGTTCGTTTGGACGTTTTATAAAAAGAGTCCGAACGATATTATAAAAATTGTGACGATTCTAATTGTCACAATTTATGACGATTTGGAATTTTTCACCATGCAGAGAGTCCGAACGGTTTGCTTGTTCATCTGGACGAGATTTTGTGTTGGTGACGATTTTTATCGTGACGATTTTTATCGTCACCCATTCGCAATGTGTGTATGTCGTCACCCCAAAAATACGTCCGAACGTGTTTTTGACCGGTCCGGACGGTTTTGGCATTCCTGAATGCTTTTGGGTTATGAAATTAATATTTTGTCATGAAAAGTTCACTTTAGGTGACAAAATTTGGTTTGACACCCAAAATTTTGTCACCTAAAACTATATTTCTTTTAGTGAGTACAACATTTACTGCTGTGTTTTCCTTTTGCAATCTTTAGATGTGATTTTCGACTCTTTCATTCCTTTTTTGTTTTTTTTCTTATTCCTTTGCCATCGATCTGGCAACTTGTGCCCAGATTTATAATGAACAGGACGTATCGAAAATGCCACCTGAGCTTGGGAGTGCACTCTCAATTGAGCGTGAACCAGTTACTGATCCTGAAATTCGAATCCTAGCTCTAGAGGCTATATACTTGATTGCATCACAGGTCAGAAAAATTCCATCAATTCTTCTTTTCTGATGAAACGTGTTGTTAAATTTGCCGCTTACGTTTAGCATCTGTTTAAAACCATATCTGCTGAGACAAGGGAAGTATGAATCTCCTGCACTCTAGATGGCCAGCCTGGGCGTAGAATGCCAATAACTGAGGGAGTCAATGTAATTTGTAAAGCTAGAGATGCTTTACTAGAAATACCTATTTAATTGTCCGAACGTCCAGCATTACACATAATTACTGTCAAATGAATTGCATCTTAATCCAATTTCTTGGCATCTCTTCTTGTTTTTTCGTTTTCCTCTTCCTTCAGGAGGCAGGTCGAAGAGCTTTGATGGTCTGTCAATGGACCAAGAATACTCCAAGTGGGGTATAAGGCTGAGGAAAATGTACAAGCTTTCAATTTGAAAGCTGAAAGGATAGGATATAAAAATAACGGTCCAACAAATGACAACTCTTCACATATCCTGGTGGCCAGAAGCTACTGGTTTTCTTTATAACATAAGCCGAAACAGATCAAGTCAAAAAGAAAAGAGAAAAAAACATAACCTAGGTGTCCAAAGTTTTTGAAACCAAAGTGTCGTGGCAGAAATTTCATGGACTACAAAGTAACTGGCAGATCTCTGCAAAAGGCCATGAGATATATATACAGATGAAACATTTTCAGCAACCAAGATTCAAACTTTGCTACATTTTCAGCTTTATCCATTGACAACATTAAAACTGAATTCACAGCCACCTTCAAACCTCATGAAGACCATAAAATGAATAAAAAAAAACCCTAAGAAAAGAAAAATAGATATACACACCTCATGGGATCTAATAGGATAAATCTGATGAATCATCAGGAATAATAAGAATTTAAAGTACTACACAGAAAGGGAAAGCATCAAATGGACCTTCAGATTAAATACGAAGATCAACCCTTGTTTGGCGCCTAGAAAATTGAGGAAAAGGATGCAAAGAAATGTTTGCATTGTTTCTTTCTTCTGCTTCCTCTATATCCATAAAACAGGAAGATCTCATATGAACCGAGCCAAATCCTAAAATCGGCCAAAGCTGAGATCCGGCTTCCTCTTTCCATCCCAAAATGGAAATCCTTCGATCCCATCTCCAAAAAACGGAAACTTCAACATTCAAATTCTTTCCATTCCCAGATTTTCCCCGCATCCAAACTCGGCACATACAGAAATATTGAAGTAGATCTCTAAATACCCAATTTATGAATGTACGAAAAAAAACAAGGAAATCGGCCAAAGCTGAGATCCGGCTTTGGAGCGGACGAGCGGGTCGGAGTCGGAGTGGAGGACAGAGGCGAGGGTGTCGAGGACGAGGCGAGCGTGGTCGGGAGATAAGCCCTGGAGTGACCCAGTTGTTGCTGGCACCACTGATGACTTCGGTGTTGCTGTTCCAGACTTCCAGCACCATCAGACTGAGGTGAAGGTGAAGGCGCAAAAATCGAATCCCGAACCACTGAAGAAGGTGAATTTGGCGCTGGGGCGGGAAAGAGGAATTTGGGGTCGGCGGGAAAGGAAAGGAAAAAAAAAAAGGGGCTGTTCGAAACAGGTGATTTCAATTTTTTTTCCTAATTTGTAGTTTTTTAAATTTTTTAATAATAAGTTATATTTTGTAGTTATATGTTATTAGTAAATTAAAATCAGTTGTAAATTTTAATAGTATTTAAAAATCTTTATACTTAGTATTAAATAAATATATAGTTATGTAAATTCTTTACATTCTTTATTATAATTAGTATAATTAATTAAAATAGGTTGGGAGTAATAATATATAATATTTATAATTTAAAAGTATAATATTTTCCGTATAACATTGCATGATATGTTATATATGTTTATCATATACATGATATGTGCTAATTAACCTAAGTACTTTATATACATGTACCTATATATTTAATGACTAAATCATAACCTCTAAGGTCATATATTAAGTTATGTACTTTAATTGCATAAGCTAATATCACAATATCTTTTTGTTTGAAATTAAATAATATGTCATGATTAAATAGTATTATATTACTAATTATTCAAAATATATGTGCTCATTATAAGTATGATAATATATGTTTTATAAAGTACTTAAATTTAATCAATAAATATGCAATTACCATAGCAACAATAGGTATAATTTAAAATATCTCATATAACAACTTCAATTTTCATAACACTCCTGCTAATTTCATATTTTATTAAGTATTAAAATAATTTTTTTCAAATACATCACAAAATAAAAATATATATTAAAAATAATAAATAATAAATAAAATAAATATTAACATTAAATAAATTATAATTAATAAATAAAAAATTATTTGCGAAAAAAGCTGCTAAAAGTTCGATCTTTGGGGGCATTTTTTAACGAACTGCTGCTAAAAATTTGGAATTTTAGCAACGTTTTGCAAAAACGCAGCTAAAGAGAGTCTATAGCGGCAGTCACTGACCGCCCTATAAAGACCACCCCTAAAGGTATCCCTTTAATGACGTTTTTTGCAAAATGCCGCTAAAAACACCCTTTATGGATCTTTTTAGCGAGGACTGCTAAAAAGACCGCCGCTATAGACTCTTTTTTTTTTTTTGTAGTGAAGTAATGCAAGCGTATGAGCGAGTTAGCTCCTCGGCAGGGAAATCCACCCTCTTTCATTTCATGAATTTCACTGTTGCAAGTTTGCAACCAGTAATTGTCCACTTTTATAATCTAGCAGATTCAAAATAGTGGCGTAGGGGAACTGTCCACTCCGACACTGAATCAGCAACGTATTCAGCTAGACATGCAAATGCTATTCATGAAGGTGAATGTGAAAAAAGAAAAAGAAAAAGAATGCAACTGACATGCTTTTTGGATTTTGTTTCTTCTTCTAGGTATATATATGCTTTCATAACTTACTGATGTAGGCAGCGACGAAGTCAGAATTTGTATTTAGGGGGGCTAAATATAACTTTAAATTAGAGAAAATGTCATTTTAGTCTTTGAATTTTCATCATTTTTATTTTTTAGTCCTTGAATTTAAATTTTTTAGATTTTAGTCCTTTGGTTTTCATTTTTTGACAAAATAGTCCTTCCGTCAGGGTTCCGTCTCTTTTCCTAACGGAAAGGCCACATAAACTGACAACTCAGCACTGATGTAGTAAGGAAAATTTACATTTTAGTCCTTGGGTTTTACAGCTTTTATTTTTTAATCCTTGGGTTTAATTTTTTCAAATTTTAGTCATTGGGTTTACATTTTTTGACGAAATGATCCTTCTCTCAAGGATTACTGTTCAAATAATTGTTTAATTGTTAAAATTTTGGGGTGTTTAAAATTTGGGAAAATGTCATTTTAATCCTTGGATTTTCACCATTTTATTTTTTAGTCCTTGATTTAATTTTTTTGGATTTTAGTCATTTGGTTTTCATTTTTTGACGAATAGTCCTTCCGTCAGGGTTCCGTCTCTTTCCCTAACGGAAAGGTCACATCAGCTGACAACTCAGCACTGATGTGGTAAGGAAAATTGACATTTTAGTCCTTGGGTTTTACAACTTTTATTTTTTAGTCCTTGGGTTTAATTTTTTAAAATTTTAGTCATTGAGTTACATTTTTTGACGAAATGATCCTTCTCTCAAGGATTACTGTTCAAATAATTGTTTAATTGTTAAAATTTTGGGGTGTTTAAAATTTTAGGATGTTAGAGTTGGTGAAAAAGTGAAGAGAGAGATTATTTGAAAGAATTTTTTATATTTATTTGAAGTGAAAAGTGATGATTTATTAGGGTCAATATTTTGACTCCTAAACACCTTGTTAGCATCTGTTATTTATTCAAAGCACCATTGAGACATGATGTGTTCTATTGAGTGTCAGAAAGAATGTGGCCCCAAAATTCTTTCTTTTTCCTTCAAATCATCACTTTTCACTTCAAATAAATCTAAAAAATTCATTCAAATAATCTCTCTTCACTTTTTCACCAACTCCAACACCCTAAAATTTTAAATACCCCAAAATTTTAACAATCAAACAATTATTTGAACAGTAATTCTTGACAAAAGGGTCATTTCGTCAAAAAATGTAAACTCAAGGACTAAAATTTGAACAAATTAAACCCAAGGACTAAAAATAAAAGTGGTAAAAACCAATGACTAAAATGTCAATTTTTCTTACCACATCAGCTGCTGATGTGGCCTTTCCGTTAGGGAAAGAGACGGAACCTTGACGGAATGACTATTTTGTCAAAAAATGAAAACCAAAGGACTAAAATCTGAAAAAAAAATAAATTCAAGGACTAAAAAATAAAAGTGATGAAACCCAAGGACTAAAATGTCATTTTCCCTTTAAATTACTTGAATTTTTTTTCTACTCGAGTGTCGAGGTCATCTTACGTGTGCATTGACTAATTTCATGGTCTTCAAATTTTTATTATAATCAAAATAAGCATAGTCAAACGTATTCTAAAACTTAAAAAAGAAAAAAATAAACTTTAACTTAATTGTTAAAGCTAAATTTTCATCAATTATGCTATTTGAACTGGACGTCCGAGTAAAAGTCATCAATTATAATATTAGTATTAAAACGGCTGAATGCAATCAAAAGTTTAAAATTTTCAAAATAAATAGCTCATAAATTATTCACAAAGCCACAAAATAATGTTAAATTTTAGCCAAAATAACATAGACACACACAAATAATAGATCAAGTAATAATATTTTAATTAAACAATAATAATTAAACATAATAATTAACTTTGTTGCTTTCCATATAAATATATTATGATCTGACAATTCAGATTTGTATTTGGCAGTGTTTGATTTGAACTCTCTCTCTCTTTCTCTTCTGTAACACAACTTTTTGAGAGCATACTTCGATGGAAACAATATAGGCTGAAAATGGCATGCCTCGTCTAGTATAGTATATATTTCTGTGTGAACAAAATTATAGACTGAAAATGGCATACCTCTAAACTCTCAAAACGAGAGGTATGCTATTTACGCTCGAAGATATGTCATTTTCTGTAGATCCCACTTATGATTTCCTATTAACTTAAATTTTCCTACTTTCCTCAGTATACAAAGTTAAGAGAATATTTTAATAAAAAAATATTTTCGTGCGAAACAAACACAACCATTTTCTATTAAAAAAATATCCACATTAGACTAAAAACATTAAACTAAAACAAGTTTAAAGTAATTAACAAAATTTTAAAACTGAAAACTAAAGAAATCTTAATTAAAATTATCCGAAAAATAAAAAGTTGCAAAATATTAAAATTAAGACAAAAAAAAAGAAACTAAAAAACTACAAAATTTAAAATGAATAGAGACTAATTAAAAGCCAAAAATAATTGAAAAATCGTTAAAAAAGAAAACAAAAGGTTCGAGTGAATCAGAAACACCTTACAACCCAAATGGCTAACTATTTTTCACGTAAAGCCTCATAATACAACTCAGACCCAATTTAATTTGTTTCGCTTCGGCCGTTGGTTTGTTAAGCCTATTAGGCCAGGTAAGCCCAACCCCAACTGCTTGACCAAACCTAACAACCCAAAAGAATTCGTTTCTCTTTCGCAGGATAGCATAGGCAAAGAACCATATTTATACATAGTTAGCCTCTAAGTATGAGGCAAAATTAATCTCGCCCCCATAACTATGAAAATAACAATTTACGTCCTTTAACTTTCGAAAATAAAAAATATACCCTCTATCCAAACTAGCCGTTAAGTCAGACGTGTTAGCCCAAAGTTGCTCTTGAGCTATCTAACTCGATTTTGATAAAAAAAAATTAGCTTTAGAATAATTTTAAAATACGTGGTTGTCAATCTACTATTCAATCGAGAGTACTCAATTGTATTTAAATCTCTCTCTAGTTCATTATGTCCTATATTTTATTTAGGCTTAAATGTATTACATGTCCATGTGGTATTACTTTGTTGCAAATATGCCCTTATGGTAAAATTTTTTTGATTTATACCTCTGGTGTGCAAGTTTAATCGAACATATACCTCTTCGTCCTCTATCTGTCTAATAATTTAACGGCATGTGATGATGTGGCTCACAGGTAGTCACGTGGACCAATATTGTTTGGACATGTATTTTTCTTGCCACCTATACTGCCATGTTATATTAAAAAAAATTGTTTCAACACGTCAGATTAAGGAAATAAAATATAAAAAACATAAAAATGTAAAACTTAGAAATGGTAACGCTCAGCTTACCAAAAGTCTCCCATTTGCCTATTAAATCTCTTTGATTGAAGGAGCATTAACTTTTCACTTTTTGTGATATTTATAAAGTATTTGTATTTCAACGCTATAAAATCTCTTTATTGCAATTAATTCAAATAACCCCTATAAAGTCTCCGCTAATTGATTCAATCTCTTAAATGAAAATTCGTACAAAATCTCCTTGAGTTAAGCGTTTTATATCCAGATTAACATAGTTTACAGTGTAAACTAATTTATTTAATTTTTTTACCGTTAGATATTGCTACCCGTTTTAGCTTTAATTAACAACTAAAAATTATCTATAAAATGGATTAATGAGCTTAGTTAAGTACCAAAAATACAGAAAAATCTTTTATTCATATAATTTCTTGGTGTTTCTCAACTCGTCTTTGGCATCAAGATCACCAGACACTAAAGCCCCAGGTGTTATTAGTCTTATTGTAAGTTTGTGTTTGTGTTTATTTTTTGTTTCATTATTCTATTTTATAATAATTTATTGACAATACTTGTAACTGTTGCTTATATAGAAAGAAGTTTTTTAAAACTAAAACTAATAAAATCCTACTTACTATGGACTATGACACAAGAAAATGGACTAGCAATATTATCAATTGAAAATGATATATTAACAAATCTAGAATATAAAACTTTGATAAATAATTTTGCATCTTTAACTAAAATTTATTAAAATTTTTTTTTTTTTTATAAATTATTATAAAAAGCCTTGCTTTGGAGTTTCGCCTCAGGCCCCAATTACTTTAGAGCTGCCCCTGTCGACAAAATTCCCAAGATAGACCATCTGGGAATGAGAAGGTTATAATGCAAAATGGGGCCACGACTGCTGTTGAGCTTGGAGGTAGGTGTAGCCTGATTAAACAATCATTTGCTTGAGTTGTAATGGGAACTGTCAGTTTTCAATATCATGTATATTTCTATCATATATTCTTCAAGACGTTTGTCAGATATATAGGATGTGTTGACATCCTATTCTTGGCTCTACAGATATTGTGGCTAGAATCATGGTTGACCCGTGATAGGATGGATTTTACAGATATGATTTTATTCCTATAATCTCTCTAGTTTGTCTCCAAATCGACAACTCACGCCAACACTTCCCCTTAAGTGGAAGCATCTAAGTTTCTGATACGCAACTTGTCTAGTGAGTTGCAGAAATCCTTGCTCGATACGACCATTGTAAGTATATCGGCCAATTGATCTTCAGATTTCACAAATGGACATACGATCCTTGCTCGATACGACCTTTGCTAGGTTGGTGTATGAATTGACATACGATCCTTACAACGCAAGCAATATCTATGAGTTCCAGGATTAAGGCAACCCAAGAGGGGAGATGAATTAGTTTTCTAAACTTTTCACTTTAAACCCCCAAAGATGTGTTTGCAAAGTAACTACTAATTTAGCACAAACATATAATATGTAACAAGTGTAAATACATGCTAAAAGTAAAGAGTAGGGATAGAGAAGCAAACACGTGATTTTTAGGTGGTTCGGCAAACCCGCCTACATCCACCTCTCAAGCTCATTCACCGAGCCTTGAGGTTTTCCCACTATTCTTCAAATAGCATGCACTCTAGCTTTCAGATGCTAGAGAATCGTACAAGTATTTTCTTGGTCTTAACACTCAAAGCCACACAAGTGGTTTTTCGGGCTTACCACTCACAACCTAACCAAGTTTTGAGATATACTCTCTCTAAGCTGCTTCTTTAGTGAACAAGTTCACTAAAGGAAACACCTCTCTTGACAAGGTAGATTGAAGAACAAAAAAATTCTCTTGATAGAGTAGATATAAAAATGGAAGGTTTTACCTCTTGATTCACACAAATACAAAGATATGAAAGTGTGTTTTGTGTGAATGATATGAGAAATATAGAATATGAAGGTTTGAAATATTTCTCAAGTAGTAGAAATGATATGTGGTCGTTGTTTGTTTATTTCAGATGTTATGGATGTGTATTTATAGGCTACATATGAAAAATAGTTGTTTATAGCCAATGAGAGTCTTCTGTTAAAACGAGACGGTCAACCGCTATATGAACCGAATGACCGCTTCAAGTTACCATTACCCAACGATCATATTGTTAGAAGCTCAACGACTCTATTTTAAAATCAACCGGTCTACCACTATACCAAGCAATCGAAGCCCGGTCGACCGTTTCACCAGCTCGGTCGACCTCTTCATTTAAAATCATGTTTTGACCACTTTTTGAAGCGGTCAACCTCTTCATTTAAAACTATGCTTTTGACCATTTTTAAACACCCAATTTTAAAGACTTACTTACCATAAGTATTTGAAAGGTTTGAGAGTTTGTTTGAGGTGTTTTCAATCCTTTAAAAACATTTTAATCTTTCAAACAAAAGGTAAAATGATTTATGCACATTTTGAAATATATACAAGTGTGATTCATAATCCTTGTCAAAAGTGAAGTAAAAAGTTACAAGGTTTATACCCTAAAGTCTTGAATCTTCACTTTTGAGTATCTTGCATCTTCTTGTTCTTCTTTCTTCAAATCTTTGACTCTTTCATCAAAACGACTTTGTCTTTAAAGATATCCATTTTATAAACTTAATCCATTTATTGAAATCATTAAAATCTCGATTGTGCACAACTGCCAACAATCTCCTCCTTTTTTATGGTGACAATAAATTGATAGTTTTGGGCTGACTCCCCCTATCTTTTGCAATTGGACAAACATTTGAAACTTTGAGACAAAGCATTAGTAGTAGCCATTTGGATTCATAAAAAGTAATACAATCACAACATAATCCAACTCAAAAGGAGCATAGAAAGTCAACAAAAATATGAAACACATTTCTCCCCCTTTGTCACATCAAAAAGACAAAAGACACATTTTTTCCCAAATATACATTCTAACAAATTCCATCATATGAGCAAAGAGAATACAAGCATATAGAAATTTAAGAAATCTCCTCATTTGTCAAACAAAAAGAGAATGCATGGATAGAACTCGAAAAAACATTTCATTTAAGAAAAATATCCAAAGGAACAATTTGGAGTTTTAAATGACAATCTCATTGAAATGGTTCAGAGGATGAAAAATGGGAACTCAAAAGTTCATCGCTATTACGATAGTAGCCCACGGAGTGAGTTTGTACTAGCCTCATAGCTACCAATGATAATTTAAAGGTCATTCTTAATCAAAAAAATTTAAGCTCACAAAATCTCATCAAAATTCATGATTTTGTAAAAATATTAGCTCATAGAGATGTTCTATTTTGATAAATGCAAGAAATATGTCAAAGATAAATACATTTGCATAAGAAATTTTCATAAAAGACAATTAAGTTCTATCAAAGGATTGCAATTTACCAAAGGTCTTCCCTTTAGCATTCGTCCTCAAATGTCACAAGCCTTCTTGATAGACAAGTTTTATCAAAGTACCATTTATTGCTCTATCCTACAAGAGAATCAAGAAACTATTTTTGGTACCCAAGCTTTCTTGGGTCCTTCGGTATTAGCCTTGGTTTATTTTGGAACCCATGTTTTCTTGAGTCTTGCTCTCAAGTTTCTTTAATGTACAATAAAAAATTAGATGTCCATATTTGTTGCAAAAATGATATGTTTGAGAAGGTGCACAAAAAGACTTAGCTTTCACAAAATAATTTTTAAAACATTTTTGGTAAATAGAAGGTTTGTAGCCTAAACCACTTTTGTCAAAGACACATATTTGACTACTAAGCATGTTTTCTAAAGTTTTGCTTTCTTGTGTAAACTTCTCAATAATTTTGTTTTGAGAGATTATTTTCTTGTCCAAAGCAACTTTATCATTTTCAAATTCTAAAACTTTTTTTTTGAATAAATCATTTTCTAGCTTTAGAGTATTTCGCTCATTTTTTAATAAATCAATTTCTTGTTAGATCAAAATGAATTTTTTTTTCAATGATGTATATTTTGAACTAGTTTTTCAAATTGACAAAGAATTTCATCAAATGCATTTTGAAGCTCAGTACAAGAAATTTTAGGCTCATCATTTGAAGTATATACCTCATCATCACCATCATCCTCAAATGCCATAAGACACATGTTGGCTATTTCTCCATCTTCTTCTTCGGATGATGAGCTTTTATCGTTAAACATTTCAAGATGTCCTCTTGTATTTGAGGCTTCTTGTCCAAAGCAACTTTCTCATTTTCAAATTCTAAAACTTTTTTTGGAATAAATCATTTTCTAGCTTTAGAGTATTTCGCTCATTTTTTAATAAATCAATTTCTTGTTAGATCAAAATGAGTTTCTTTTTCAAGGATGTATATTTTGAACCTAGTTTTTCAAATTGACAAAGAATTTCATCAAATGCATTTTGAAGCTCAGTACAAGAAATTTTAGGCTCATCATTTGAAGTATATACCTCGTCATCACCATCATCCTCAAATGCCATGAGGCACATGTTGGCTATTTCTCCATCTTTTTCTTCGGATGAGGAGCTTTTATCGTTAACATTTCAAGATGTCCTCTTGTATTTGAGGCTTATTGTCCAAAGCAACTTTCTCATTTTCAAATTCTAAAACTTTTTTTTGGAATAAATCATTTTCTAGCTTTAGAGTATTTCGTTCATTTTTTAATAAATCAATTTCTTGTTAGATCAAAATGAGTTTCTTTTTCAAGGATGTATAGTTTGAACCTAGTTTTTTAAATTGACAAAGAATTTCATCAAATGCATTTTGAAGCTCAGTACAAGAAATTTTAGGCTCATCATTTGAAGTATATACCTCATCATCACCATCATCCTCAAATGCCATGAGACACATTTTGTCTATTTCTCCATCTTCTTCTTCGGATGAAGAGCTTTTATCGTTAACATTCCAAGATGTCCTCTTTTATTTAAGGCTTCTCTTCTCTTACTTTCTTTTGAGGAAGTATTTTTAACTTTTTAGTCATTAATACTATGTCTTCCCCATCCTCAACTTTATAGTCATTAATACCATGAGGATCATTCAAAATATAAATCCATAAATTAAAATCAATAGATTGAAGATAAATTTTCATCATAGCTTTCCAATATTCATAATCATTTCCGTTAAAAAATGGTGGTCTTAGTGTGGAAAGCCCTTCAACTTGAGTGTTGAAGCTTGAAGTTACCATTCTAACTTAAGATTTTTAAATATTTTATAATGAGCACATTGCTTCGATACCAATTGTGAGTTCTAGGATTAAGGCAACCCAAGAGGGGAGGTGAATTGGTTTTCTAAACTTTTCACTTTAAACCCCCAAGGACGTGTTTACAAAATAACTATTAATTTAACACAAGTATATAATATGGAACAAGTGTAAATACGTGCTAAATATGTAACAAGTATATAATAGAGAAGCTAACACATGATTTTTAGGTGGTTCGGCAAACCCGCCTACATCCACCCCTAAAACTCCTTCACCGAGTCTTGAGGTTTTCCCACTATTCTTCAAATAGCATACAATCTAGTTTTCGGGTGCTAGAGAACCGTACAAGTGTTTTCTCGGGCTTAACACTCAAACCCACTCAAGTGTTTTATCGGGCTCACCACTCACAACCTAACCAAGCTTTGAGATATACCCTCTCTAAGCTTCTTCTTTAGTGAACAACCTTATTAAAAGAAACATCTCTCTTGATAAGGTAAATTGAAGAACAAAAAAAATTCTCTTGGTAGAGTAGATATGAAAATGGAAGGTTCTATCTCTTCTCGTGATTCACACAAAGACAAGAATATGAAAGTGTGTTTTGTGTGAAACATATCAGAAAAATATAGAATATGAAGGTTTGAAATATTTCTCAAGTAGTAGAAATGATATGTGGTCGTTGTGTGTTTATTTCAGACATTATGAATGTGTATTTATAGGCCACATATGAAAAATAGTCGTATGCTAAAACGAGACGGTCAACCGCTACATGAAGCAAACTACCGCTTCAAGTTACCATTACCCAATGGTCATATTGTCACAAGGTCGATCGCTATACCAAGCGATCTAAGCCGGTTGACTGTTTCACCAGCCAGTCCACCTCTTCAACTTAAGCACATAGTCCGGTTAATTTAAAACCATATTTTTTACCACTTTTAAACAACCAATTTTTAAGACTTACTTGCCATAAGTATATGAAAGGTTTGAGAGTTTGTTTGGGGTGTTTTGAAACCTTTAAAAACTTTTTAATCTTTCAAACAAAATGTAAAACAATTTATGCAGATTTTCAAAAGTATGTAAGTATGATTCATAATCCTTGTCAAAAGTGAAGGAAAGAGTTATAAGGTTTATACCCTAAGGTCTTGAATCTTCACTTTTGAGCTCATTGCATCTTCGTTCTTCAAGCTTTGGCTCTTTCATCAAAACGTCTGTCTTTGAAGATGTCCATTTTATAAATTTGAACCATTTATTATAATCATCAAAATCTCGATTGTGCACAAAAGCCCAGAATATCTAGACGAGTGTGTGAGAGGTAGATAAGTTTACCAAGTTGTGAGACCCCGATTTTCTCCTACGTAATTCCTTATGTATTATCTTTTATTTTCCAATGTAATAGCTTTTATCTCTTCATGGGGCTATGTTTTTGGCCAATGTATGGCCTAATCCTTATGTTATGGTATTTCGATTAAAATGGGATTTTATTCCATAAAATCTATTTAAATAATTTTAATGCCATTTTATGCAAGTTTAAATTATATTTATTTTAGGAGCCGAAATTTGCAAGTAAGTTTCTCTCTTACAAATTTATATTTTTCATTTACTTAATATGTTTCATGGACCATAGAATTTGAATTATGATTTAAGAATTTCTTGTATAAGCCGAAAATGATTAATGGATTAAATGATGAAATTCTTTTGAAAACATGGATTGAATATTTTTATATCTTTCATATGTGACATGTATTATTACCATGTGGCCTATATTATTAATAGAATTTCCATTTGAATATTCAATGATAAGCTATGTATTTATGTGATAAGTCTAAGAGAAGATTTAATTGATAAGCACACTTGCTTATCATAGTGATAAACAAGCATGATGATAGGTTAGGAAACTTTTAGGGTGATAAGACCTTGTGATTATTGTAGAGATAGGCTAGGGCCATTATCACATGATAAGATATCATGCTTATGAGGTGATAAGCTATTGGAATGGATTAGATAAGCAAGAGAGCTTATGAAGTGATAAGTTAGGTGAGAGAGAAAACCAAGTTGAAAGTTGGTTGCAATTTAATGTGGAAGTAACTAGGTTGGTTGGAAAGCAACCAAACTAAGAAAAGGGCAAGGCATTTACGTGAAAGGGGTAGAGGTGAAATGAGAAAGCCATAAGTGAGGTCATGTGATGTGTAAGAAGGTGTAAGTTGTGTAAGAAGTGATAAGACAATGCATTGAAGTAAAAGAGAAGAGAAAAAGCAAGGGAGAAGGAAGATGTCGATGGATGCATGTGAGGAGAGAGAATGAGGAAATTCAAGGCAAGCCATGCTTAGGGAGACAAGGAAGTGATGTGAGAAAAGAGGTGAAAAGAAATAAAAGAAGAGAGAGAGAGATGGAACCCAAGCTTGGTCGACCAACACCCCCCATTCCTTCCCTTTCCTCTTTCAAATTTCTCTCTTGTCAATTCACCCTCTCAAGTCTTGTGTCATAGCCTTAAAGTTGCCTTGGGAGACTCATTCCCTCACATCTCTCTTGCAATTTGTCTTGACCGAACCATTCATGCACTTCATTCTCCAAACTCTTTTTCTCTTGGCCGAATATTGCAAGCTCTCTCAACTCTCTCCCATTTTGCTTCTCTTAGCCGAACCATACACTCAAGTTCAAGGTTTGTTCCTTTTTCCTCTTGCACTCTAAACCATACTCTTCTTGCCATCCAAATCCCATTCTAAAAGCCAAGTTAAACCTCTTTTGTTGTAGACAAAAATCTGTCTTGGTGCAAACACAATCCTTCCTTGAAAACCCTAACCATTTGACATCATTTCTCTTCAAGCTTACCATATTCTCTTAACCACCATAGAACCTCCTTTACATGAAGCTTGGACATGTCTAAGGAGGGTGGACCGAAACTTTGAAGGAAGTGAAGTTAGGAAGAGTTGGTAAAGGTTGAAGGTGAGTTTGGTTCTATTGATGATCTTGCCTTAAGTTTCACAAGTACTAACCAAAGGTATTTTATTTTCTAGGTGCTCAAGCTTGGATAAACAACAAGGTAAGGCTAATGTGATGTTGTTGGGTTAGCATGAGTGGCCGAATGGCCTATGTATAAGATCTTGAAGTTTAGGTTGTGATATGTCTTGATGTTGTTAGATCTTGAATGCTTAAGAACCCTAAGTTGTTTAAATGCTAGATCTAACCATGGAAACCCTAGATCTAAGGTTGAATGTAAAGAAAAAGGCAAATGGAGAACAATGTATGTTAAAGGAAGCTAGATCTAGGTCTTGATGTGTTGATTTGATGAAAGTTAACTATTTTGCTTAGATCTATGGATGTTAGTGTGTATAAAGTGTAGATCTAAGGTTGATGGAAATATTTGATGAAAAGATAAAGTGTATGCATGCTAGTTAGGTCACAATACAAAGGATGTGCATGTTATGATTTTTAGCATGAAAAAGGTGACATTTTGGGGGTATGGCCGAATATGAGATGTGTAGGATTTCATGCATAGTTTTGTATATATTTAAATCTGGACATTGGCCATGATATGTGCAAGATTTATGACACTATGAATGGTAGATGATTATGTTAAGTATTAGATGCATGCATGTTGAAGGAAACAAAGAAACTTAGTCTTTTGGATGAAATCATGTATGGCCGAATATTATGAGCATAATGCAGGGTGATATGCTTTGATTTATAGATATTAGGTTGTGAAATTGTTGAATGGAGGATGGGATCACCATTGGAGTAAAAGTTGTGACTAATTGGTGCATTAAATAGTGATGGCCGAATGTTGTAAGAAATATAACCCTAAGTGCAATTTATAAAAAATGGATTATCATTGTTGTGATAGATATAGAAATTAGGGTTTAATCTAGTTGGAACAAATATTGAAGAACCATGATCTTTTAATAAATTATTATTTGGAACCCTAGTTAAGTTTTACTCAGGATCAATTGAGGTTTAAGTCCAAGTTAAGATTTAATCGTGAATAATTTATTAATAGTTTGATATAAGGTTTTAATGAAGTACGTGTAATAAAAAGAGACTTAGGTTTAATTCTAAACCTGTGAGTATTAATTTAACCCTAATCGAGGCATGTACATGGATAAATATATTTTTATTTCAATAAAAATATTAATGATTTAATAAACTAAGTTTTGAATATTGTTAAGGAAAAGAATAAATAAAATATTTTTTTAAATGATTAAATGAATTTCAGTGATATATATATATATATATATATATCTTTGGTTGATGACCGATTTCAAAAATGAAAATATTTAATGATTGCATACTATTCTTAAAGTCTAAGAAATATTTGAATCGCTTGTAGGCGATCCACGTGTCTGTATACACGACCAAAGAAGACCAAGTGTAAGTGGATACTGTAAGTGGACAGTAAGTGTTCTTTTTCAAAACGGAATGACACACTGCATCGTTTCATGAACAAGCATGAATTTTAAGCAATCATGAATTTTTAAGCAAGCATGACATGACATGTGCATTGCATGAATTTTTCAAGAAGAAGTTTATGCAATGATTTTATGGAAAGACTATGAGAAGTTTTATGAAACGATAAGTTAAGTTAAGAGGCACTGGTCGGTACCGTACCATCAAGATGGACTCCCATACCGAAGGAAAAATATGAGAAGGATGGGTGAATCCATGAGGCTGTGCAAACCACACTGAAGGACATTGAGAAGGTGTGGTGCCTCCAAGGGTCATGTCTAGCCACTGAAGGACATTGAGAAGGTGCGCTAGCTGACCGTATGTAAGGTCTCCAAGGGAATTCGGGGACGGTTCCGAAGGGAACGCACAACCCTGACTTCAGGGGTTAAATGGAGCGAGCCCACAAATAAGAAATATGAAATGATTATGAAAAGGCCAAGAGTGGCACAAGTATGAATAAGAAAGATCTTCAAGGGCCAAGGGCCGATTTCACGATCAAACATGAAAGAGATATTCTCAAGGGCCTGGGGCCAACTTCAAGCAAGAACATATACATATCCATGAGCATGCATGTGCATCACGAATCAAGTTTATTCTCTTTCATGATTATGCAAGTACAAATCAAGAGCATGTTTTAAGTTTTATGTCTTTCCCTTACTGAGTCTTTTTGACTCACGTTTTTAAAAATTGTGTCATTCCAGATGCCTCAGGTGAAGAGAGTCAGGAGGACTACCTGACCTAGAAGCCCATGAATTTATGTTTCATACTTTTGATGATAGTGACCTGATCGTCATTAAATGACTTGTTATGTGATATATATATGTTTTGTATGAACTTAATGAGAACCCTGATTATGTAAGATTAGCTCGAACCCCTCGCGATCCTGTACGTTTCCGCCGTAATCAAGTAAAAATATAAGTAAGAACGCTGGAGCCATCCGGGGGATAGCTCGCGGCTGTCACGGTCCCTGCGGGATGCCGTTCAGGGCGTGACAGTTAAGTTGGTATCAGAGGATCGGAGGGTAGAGCCGTAGAACATAGGGAACGAAGTAGAACCCTAAACCCTAAAGCATGAGATAACACGTTTAGGGTTAGTTACGATGAGAATTTCTGAGGTTGAGGTTGTTCTAAGCTGAACGATAACCTTGAAGTGCAGGATGGCACCTAGGAGACCAACAAGAAGCCAAGAGCCAGAGGCTCCCGGAGTTACCACTGAGGACGTGTTAAGGCACATGGCTCAGCTAGTTGCCGAGCACGTGCAGCCGGGTGCCCATGCTGAAGGGGCCCGAGGTCGCCCTGAGGGGTGTACGTTCGATCAGTTCAATCGCCTGCACCCGCCAGTGTACAATGGCAAGGGAGATGCCATACTAGCAGAAAATTGGCTGGTGGAGATAAAAGAACTACTTGAGGTCTTGGGGTGTACCGAGGCCCTGAAGTTAAGCTATGCTACCTTCAAGTTGCAAGGGGACGCCAGAAGATGGTGGCAGTCCGAGAAAGTGTTGCTGGGTCAGGAGCTGGGAGAGCAGCCCATAACCTGGGAGAGGTTCCAGCAAGAATTTTTAGATCGTTATTTCCCACGAACGACTCGGGAAGCGAAAGCAAGGGAATTCGCTACCCTAACCCAATGAGCCATGACGGTGGAGCAGTACGCAGGCCGATTCATGGAGCTAGTGCGGTTTGCCCCGTACTTGGTGCCAGATGAGGAAAGGAAGGCCCGAAAGTTTGAAGAAGGACTACACCCACAGGTCTATGACAGGGTGTATAGCCATAATCTTAAAACCCTGGCAGAAGTGATTGAACGAGCAGTGATAGTGGAGAGAGGACTGTAGAGGATAGCAGTCTATCATGACCAGCAAAAGAGGAAGGCTCCTTCCAACCCAGCCATTCCGCAGATGCCCTGGAAGAAAAGTAGGCCAGAGCCATCACAGAGGCAGCCTCAAAGGCCGAATCAGAGGCCGAACCCGAGGCCGAACCAGAGGCCTGGTGGAGCTCAGAATGTCGGAGGGAATCAGTTTCCTCTGTGCAACAAGTGCAACAAGAGACACCTAGGGGAGTGTAGGCAGGGCTTATGTTTTAAATGCGGGAAGCCTGGTCACTTCGCCAGAGACTGTAGGAGTGCAGGCAGCTCAAACCAAGCACCCCGACCCCCACAACAGGACAATGCAAGGAGGCAAGGAGGCCCAACACAGGCGAGGTTATATGCAATGACTCCGGAGGACGCGGAGAACCAGAACCGAGTAGTGGCAGGTAAGTTGCCTTTGCCCCAGGGGGAAGCCCTAGTTCTGTTTGATTCAGGGGCCACACATTCATTCATTGCATCAGCATATTGCAAGACACATGCCTTAAATAGTGAGTTGTTGGATTGTGATGTCCTTGTGTCAATGCCCGCCGGGGGAAGAGTCGAATGTAGCCTGATGGTGAAGGACTATCCGATAGAAGTAGAAGGGCAAGTCATGTTGGCTGATTTGATAGTTATGGAGATGGGAGGATTTGATGTCATCCTAAGTATGGATTGGTTGTCGAAGCATGGTGCCAATATTCGGTGCTATGAGAAGAAGGTCTTGTTCCAAAAGAAGGGGAGACCGGATTGTTGTTTCACCGGTATGAGGAAAATGGAACGAAGGCCAGCAATTGTCTCGGCCCTGCAAGCTAAGAGATTGTTGCAAGGAGGGCACGAGGGAATTCTAGTATGGGCAAGTGATACGCGAAGTGATACGCAGAACGAGGTCCCTGCGTTTGATCAAACCCCAATAGTGACTGAGTTTCCGGATGTATTCCCGGAAGACTTACCGGGGTACTGCCGGATAGGGAGGTGGAGTTCGGAATTGAATTGGAAGCCGGGACAGTCCCAATTTCCAAGGTGTCGTATCGAATGGCTCCGGCAGAGCTAAAGGAGCTGAAGGTTCAATTGGAGGATCTCTTGGAGAAGGGATTTATAAGGCCGAGTGTGTCGCCTTGGGGAGCACCGATCCTGTTTGTGAAAAAGAAGGACGGGAGTCTCCGGATGTGCATTGATTATAGGGAGTTGAATAAGGTGACCGTGAAGAATAGGTACCCGCTACCTCGCATTGAAGATTTGTTCGATCAATTGCAGGGGGCACAAATATTCTCAAGAATTGATTTGAGGTCGGGTTACCACCAGTTGAAGGTTAAGGAGGGAGATATATCTAAAACGGCCTTTCGAACCCGATATGGTCATTATGAATTTTTGGTGATGCCATTTGGGTTAACTAATGCCCCGGCCGCATTTATGGACTTGATGAATCGAGTGTTCAGGGAGTTCCTGGATAAATTTGTGGTGGTGTTCATAGACGATATTCTGATTTATTCTCGGAACCAGGAGGAGCATGAGGAGCATCTCAGGATTGTTTTGCAGATCCTAAGGGAGAAGAAGTTGTATGCTAAATTCTCCAAGTGCGAGTTTTGGTTGCAGCAAGTCCGATTTTTAGGGCATGTAGTGTCGGGAGAAGGGATTGCTGTAGATCCCGGAAAGGTTGATGCGGTTTTCAAATGGCCTAGACCTACAAATGTTAAGGAGATAAGAAGTTTCCTGGGGTTAGCAGGGTATTACCGGAGGTTTATCAAGGAATTTTCAAAGATAGCTATGCCGATGACCTCGTTGACCAAGAAGAACGTTAAGTTCGATTGGACAGACGAGTGTGAGCAAAGTTTCTAGTTACTGCCCCAGTGTTAGCATTGCCCTCGGAACATGGGGAGTACGAGATCTATACGGACGCCTCAAAGCACGGTCTTGGGTGTGTGTTGATGCAAGATAAGAGGGTCATAGCCTATGCATCGAGGCAACTGAGGCCCCACGAGGTGAATTACCCCGCTCACGACTTGGAGTTGGCTGCAGTCGTGCATGCTCTGAAAATATGGAGGCATTATCTCTATGGGGTTAAATGCGAGATATTTACGGACCATAAGAGCCTCAAGTACTTCAACACTCAGAAGGAGCTGAATATGAGGCAACGACGCTGGTTGGAGTTGATTAAGGACTATGATTGCACCATTAGCTACCATCCTGGGAAAGCTAACGTGGTGGTTGATGCTTTAAGCCGAAAGTCGGCTGAAACGAGTGCCGTGGAGGTAGTGGCTAAGGAGATCATGGAGGACCTAAAAAGAGAGGAGATCACGCTTGTATTGGCCGACCGATATGTTTCCATCGTAGGGCTGTCATTGCAACCATCGCTGGAGGAGCGAATCTGCGAGGCCCAGAAGAGCGATGCGGTGATAGTAGGGATTAGGGAAAGGATTGAGAAGAAAAATGATCCCGATTTTGAGGATAGGGATGGAGTACTGAGATACCGGAGTAGAATATGTGTCCCTGGTGATGGGGGAATCAAAGAGTTGATTTTGGTAAAGGCACATACTACGCCCTATACCATCCACCCTGGAGGAACGAAGATGTATCAAGACATCAAGAAAGTTTACTGGTGGCCGAATATGAAGAGAGAGATAGCGGAGTATGTCGCTCGATGTCTGACTTGTCAGAGAGTGAAAGTAGAGCACCAGAAGCCAGCAGGAACATTGAAGCCTCTGGAGATCCCTGAATGGAAGTGGGAAGGAATAGCCATGGATTTCGTAGTAGGGCTACCAAGAACGTCAGCTGGCTACGATGCGATATGGGTAGTGGTGGACCGATTGACCAAGTCAGCCCACTTTCTGCCCATCAGGGTGAAGTATACCCCGGAAAGGCTAGCTGAAGTTTATCTCCAAGAAATTGTGAGGCTCCATGGCATACCAAAGAGCATAGTGTCGGATAGGGATCCGAGATTTACGTCGAGGTTTTGGAAAAGATTGCAGGAGTCCCTAGGCACTAAGTTGAATTTTAGCACTGCTTTCCACCCCCAGACGGATGGCCAATCTGAGCGAACCATTCAAATTTTGGAAGACATGCTCCGAGCGTGTATCATTGACTTCAAGGGTAGCTGGGCTCAATATTTGCCGCTAGCAGAGTTCGCATACAACAACAGTTTCCAATCAAGTATTGGCATGGCACCGTATGAAGCTTTGTATGGACGGAGGTGTAGGTCGCCATTATATTGGGATGAAGTAGGAGAAGGGAGACTGTTGGGGCCGGAAATGATTTTGCAGACAAAAGAGAAGATTCGGTTGATCAAAGAAAGACTTATTACGGCCCAAAGTCGGCAAAAGAGTTATGCGGACAATCGAAGAAGAGAGTTGGCCTTTGAGGAAGGAAGTAAAGTGTTTTTAAAGATTTCTCCAACAAAGGGGGTAGCACGATTCGGGAAGAAGGGGAAGCTTCAACCCCGATTTATAGGACCTTTCGAGATCCTGAAGCGTGTTGGACCAATGGCGTATAGGCTGGCCTTACCGCCATCAATTGCGGGAGTACATGATGTGTTCCACGTATCGCTCCTACGCAAATACATGTCCGACCCTACCCATGTGTTAGAATATGAGGCTTTACAGATTAAGGAAAACCTTACCTATGTGGAGGAGCTAGTAAGGATCATCGATAGAAAAGAGCAACAATTGCGGACCAAGGTTATACCGCTTGTGAAGGTTATATGGAAGAATCATGGGGTAGAGGAGGCGTCTTGGGAGTTGGAAAGCGATATGTACGAGAAGTACCCCCAGTTAAAAGGAGAATAGGATCCGAATATTTATTTCCTTCCCTATTGATTAAATGTTTGACATGTATGAGTGTTTTTGTTTGATAATTGTGCTTGACTTCCTTACATAAAGAATGCTAATTCTTTGTGATACATGATGATATTTTGTATATACACATGACTGACCGTTGTATTATGTTGTCAGATGCCGCCGAGTAGTCGACCCCCTCATTCCCAGCATTCGGGTACACCTTCTCAGAGAAGGATGACAGCACCCGAGTATCGAAGCCTGTTCAGGGTTAATCATAGAACCCAAGGTTCGACGAGACAGTCGGGAAGCCATGAGGCTCCGACTCACGCATCGCATGAGACAGATAGAGGGGACCCACGAAGAGCGTACCAAACCCATGTGTCGTATTGGCAGCAAGGCATGGCGGGGACGTACCAGCCCCCGCCACCCTCGGCACCTGACCAACCTGGACCTTCCAGGTGGGGTCAACCCTTATCTCCAGATTGTTCTGGATATCTGGAGGGTATTTATTGGCCAGAGTCGCCAATAAATGTCATTCCCTTAAGGACCATGTTACCCGAAGACTTTGAGGAAGATCCGGAAGAGGATCCGGAAGAGGACCCAGAGGAGGATCCGGAAGAGGATCCAGGGGAGGATCCGGAAGAAGACCCCATGGAACAACATCCGATACCTAGTGAGACTAGAGAACGATCCCAAGAAGAACCTAGGCGTAGTAACTCGAGACGTGAGTGTACACCTAGGCGATGTAACGAGAGAAGACATCGTAGAAGAGTTAGGGCTCAAGACACTGGATCGGAGACCCACTTTTCGTCACAAGAAGTAGAGTCTAGACCTAGGTTTCATGGACCACCCGAGAACGTCATCCATGACCCTAGTCTAGATGAACCAAGCCAAGGAATCAGATCGCAATCTTGGACGGGGAGTAATTCCCCAGATCACGTTTACCAGGGAGAGATTAGTAGTGGGACAAGCACTAATCTTCGTCCCAATCCCCATTGTCCTACACCTACGCAATCAGGACAAAATTTCTGGTGGTAAAAGAAATTCCGAGATCGGAATTTTTATAAGGAGGGGAGAATGTGAGACCCCGATTTTCTCCTACGTAATTCCTTATGTATTATCTTTTATTTTCCAATGTAATAGCTTTTATCTCTTCATGGGGCTATGTTTTTGGCCAATGTATGGCCTAATCCTTATGTTATGGTATTTCGATTAAAATGGGATTTTATTCCATAAAATCTATTTAAATAATTTTAATGCCATTTTATGCAAGTTTAAATTATATTTATTTTAGGAGCCGAAATTTGCAAGTAAGTTTCTCTCTTACAAATTTATATTTTTCATTTACTTAATATGTTTCATGGACCATAGAATTTGAATTATGATTTAAGAATTTCTTGTATAAGCCGAAAATGATTAATGGATTAAATGATGAAATTCTTTTGAAAACATGGATTGAATATTTTTATATCTTTCATATGTGACATGTATTATTACCATGTGGCCTATATTATTAATAGAATTTCCATTTGAATATTCAATGATAAGCTATGTATTTATGTGATAAGTCTAAGAGAAGATTTAATTGATAAGCACACTTGCTTATCATAGTGATAAACAAGCATGATGATAGGTTAGGAAACTTTTAGGGTGATAAGACCTTGTGATTATTGTAGAGATAGGCTAGGGCCATTATCACATGATAAGATATCATGCTTATGAGGTGATAAGCTATTGGAATGGATTAGATAAGCAAGAGAGCTTATGAAGTGATAAGTTAGGTGAGAGAGAAAACCAAGTTGAAAGTTGGTTGCAATTTAATGTGGAAGTAACTAGGTTGGTTGGAAAGCAACCAAACTAAGAAAAGGGCAAGGCATTTACGTGAAAGGGGTAGAGGTGAAATGAGAAAGCCATAAGTGAGGTCATGTGATGTGTAAGAAGGTGTAAGTTGTGTAAGAAGTGATAAGACAATGCATTGAAGTAAAAGAGAAGAGAAAAAGCAAGGGAGAAGGAAGATGTCGATGGATGCATGTGAGGAGAGAGAATGAGGAAATTCAAGGCAAGCCATGCTTAGGGAGACAAGGAAGTGATGTGAGAAAAGAGGTGAAAAGAAATAAAAGAAGAGAGAGAGAGATGGAACCCAAGCTTGGTCGACCAACACCCCCCATTCCTTCCCTTTCCTCTTTCAAATTTCTCTCTTGTCAATTCACCCTCTCAAGTCTTGTGTCATAGCCTTAAAGTTGCCTTGGGAGACTCATTCCCTCACATCTCTCTTGCAATTTGTCTTGACCGAACCATTCATGCACTTCATTCTCCAAACTCTTTTTCTCTTGGCCGAATATTGCAAGCTCTCTCAACTCTCTCCCATTTTGCTTCTCTTAGCCGAACCATACACTCAAGTTCAAGGTTTGTTCCTTTTTCCTCTTGCACTCTAAACCATACTCTTCTTGCCATCCAAATCCCATTCTAAAAGCCAAGTTAAACCTCTTTTGTTGTAGACAAAAATCTGTCTTGGTGCAAACACAATCCTTCCTTGAAAACCCTAACCATTTGACATCATTTCTCTTCAAGCTTACCATATTCTCTTAACCACCATAGAACCTCCTTTACATGAAGCTTGGACATGTCTAAGGAGGGTGGACCGAAACTTTGAAGGAAGTGAAGTTAGGAAGAGTTGGTAAAGGTTGAAGGTGAGTTTGGTTCTATTGATGATCTTGCCTTAAGTTTCACAAGTACTAACCAAAGGTATTTTATTTTCTAGGTGCTCAAGCTTGGATAAACAACAAGGTAAGGCTAATGTGATGTTGTTGGGTTAGCATGAGTGGCCGAATGACCTATGTATAAGATCTTGAAGTTTAGGTTGTGATATGTCTTGATGTTGTTAGATCTTGAATGCTTAAGAACCCTAAGTTGTTTAAATGCTAGATCTAACCATGGAAACCCTAGATCTAAGGTTGAATGTAAAGAAAAAGGCAAATGGAGAACAATGTATGTTAAAGGAAGCTAGATCTAGGTCTTGATGTGTTGATTTGATGAAAGTTAACTATTTTGCTTAGATCTATGGATGTTAGTGTGTATAAAGTGTAGATCTAAGGTTGATGGAAATATTTGATGAAAAGATAAAGTGTATGCATGCTAGTTAGGTCACAATACAAAGGATGTGCATGTTATGATTTTTAGCATGAAAAAGGTGACATTTTGGGGGTATGGCCGAATATGAGATGTGTAGGATTTCATGCATAGTTTTGTATATATTTAAATCTGGACATTGGCCATGATATGTGCAAGATTTATGACACTATGAATGGTAGATGATTATGTTAAGTATTAGATGCATGCATGTTGAAGGAAACAAAGAAACTTAGTCTTTTGGATGAAATCATGTATGGCCGAATATTATGAGCATAATGCAGGGTGATATGCTTTGATTTATAGATATTAGGTTGTGAAATTGTTGAATGGAGGATGGGATCACCATTGGAGTAAAAGTTGTGACTAATTGGTGCATTAAATAGTGATGGCCGAATGTTGTAAGAAATATAACCCTAAGTGCAATTTATAAAAAATGGATTATCATTGTTGTGATAGATATAGAAATTAGGGTTTAATCTAGTTGGAACAAATATTGAAGAACCATGATCTTTTAATAAATTATTATTTGGAACCCTAGTTAAGTTTTACTCAGGATCAATTGAGGTTTAAGTCCAAGTTAAGATTTAATCGTGAATAATTTATTAATAGTTTGATATAAGGTTTTAATGAAGTACGTGTAATAAAAAGAGACTTAGGTTTAATTCTAAACCTGTGAGTATTAATTTAACCCTAATCAAGGCATGTACATGGATAAATATATTTTTATTTCAATAAAAATATTAATGATTTAATAAACTAAGTTTTGAATATTGTTAAGGAAAAGAATAAATAAAATATTTTTTTAAATGATTAAATGAATTTCAGTGATATATATATATATATATATATATATCTTTGGTTGATGACCGATTTCAAAAATGAAAATATTTAATGATTGCATACTATTCTTAAAGTCTAAGAAATATTTGAATCGCTTGTAGGCGATCCACGTGTCTGTATACACGACCAAAGAAGACCAAGTGTAAGTGGATACTGTAAGTGGACAGTAAGTGTTCTTTTTCAAAACGGAATGACACACTGCATCGTTTCATGAACAAGCATGAATTTTAAGCAATCATGAATTTTTAAGCAAGCATGACATGACATGTGCATTGCATGAATTTTTCAAGAAGAAGTTTATGCAATGATTTTATGGAAAGACTATGAGAAGTTTTATGAAACGATAAGTTAAGTTAAGAGGCACTGGTCGGTACCGTACCATCAAGATGGACTCCCATACCGAAGGAAAAATATGAGAAGGATGGGTGAATCCATGAGGCTGTGCAAACCACACTGAAGGACATTGAGAAGGTGTGGTGCCTCCAAGGGTCATGTCTAGCCACTGAAGGACATTGAGAAGGTGCGCTAGCTGACCGTATGTAAGGTCTCCAAGGGAATTCGGGGACGGTTCCGAAGGGAACGCACAACCCTGACTTCAGGGGTTAAATGGAGCGAGCCCACAAATAAGAAATATGAAATGATTATGAAAAGGCCAAGAGTGGCACAAGTATGAATAAGAAAGATCTTCAAGGGCCAAGGGCCGATTTCACGATCAAACATGAAAGAGATATTCTCAAGGGCCTGGGGCCAACTTCAAGCAAGAACATATGCATATCCATGAGCATGCATGTGCATCACGAATCAAGTTTATTCTCTTTCATGATTATGCAAGTACAAATCAAGAGCATGTTTTAAGTTTTATGTCTTTCCCTTACTGAGTCTTTTTGACTCACGTTTTTAAAAATTGTGTCATTCCAGATGCCTCAGGTGAAGAGAGTCAGGAGGACTACCTGACCTAGAAGCCCATGAATTTATGTTTCATACTTTTGATGATAGTGACCTGATCGTCACTAAATGGCTTGTTATGTGATATATATATATATATATATGTTTTGTATGAACTTAATGAGAACCCTGATTATGTAAGATTAGCTCGAACCCCTCGCGATCCTGTACGTTTCCGCCGTAATCAAGTAAAAATATAAGTAAGAACGCTGGAGCCATCCGGGGGATAGCTCGCGGCTGTCACGGTCCCTGCGGGATGCCGTTCGGGGCGTGACACAAGTAGTCTTTTGTACCTCCCTTTGTCCGCTGGCACTTGGTTGGGATCTTTCAGCAGCTTGTGGTTTTGAATGATTGGAGTATCTGCCAGCTTACAATCCAACATTCCCACCTCAGTTAGTAAATCAAGTAAATATTTTTGTTGTGAAAGGTATATACCTTTCCTCGACCTAGCCACCTCGATTCCCAAGAAGTATTTGAGTCCCTCTAGATCCTTCATCTTGAATTCTATTGCCAATTGTTTATGAAGTTTAGAAAATTCCTTTGTATCATCTCCTGCAATGGTCATATCATCTACATATACTGAAAGTCTATGTAGAACCCACGAGGGGGGATGAATTGGGTTTTAATAAAAATTAACCTTTTTTCTGAAGAGATTTAAAACACAAAGCACAATAAACAACAAGAGCAAAGAACAAGAGAGAAGAATAAAACTAAGGAGATAAGGGTTGAAGAGATGACACCGTAATTTTAGATGGTTCGGCCAAACTCTTGCCTACATCCACCTCCAAGGCTATTGACTTCCTTGGGCTTTCTCCACTATCAATTAAATAGCTAGTACACCTTAGCTTCCTGGGTGCTAACGTACCTTCACGAAACGTTTTTCGAGCTTACACTTTAACTCTTCTTCTCAAATCCCAACACTTAGAGATTTATTCTACTCACAAGAGTAGGACTCAGTGTTTACCCAACACTTACAAGGTTTAGTTTGAATGGGTACAAATAGGAAAACTCACGTATTGGCTCTTAAAGCCGAATTTACAAGTGTGAGGCACAAAGGGTGAGAAGAAGATAAGATTTACAATAGAAGACTTGAAATATGGCAGGGAAATAACAAGTCTTCTTGGTAGGTGCGGAGCTTCTCTCTTCTTCAAAGCTTTCTCTCTTTTCTCAAGAAGTTAGGTCAAGGAGTAATGGCAAGATCGTGCGTGTAGGTGAGAGCTTCTTTTCTTCAGCTACTGGTTTTGTATTTAAGCCATTTTGTCTTCAATGGTCGACGAGGTAGGTGAGAATAGCCGTTGGAGAGTTGCCCATGAATTAAGGAGCGATTTGATGCCTCTGATGTCATTCCTCAAAATCCTCAAAATCGTGGAATATGCTGACACATGAAATTTGAACTGAAAATGAGTGCTCGGGAGTCAGTGCAATGTGTCGACACATGTTTTGGTCTCAAAACACATGTCTCGGGTGTAAGTGCAATGCGTCGACACATTTCTGTATGTGTCGACACCTAAAAGTCTCGGAGACAAAAATCAATATATTTGAAGTTTTCATTTCATTCCAAAACCTTTTTAAGTGTCTATAACTTGAAGAATTTATAAATCAACTTGTTAAAAAGGTTTTCAAGTGCATTGAAAAGATTTTTGGTGAGATAAACTCAATACTTTTGTAAATGAAACATGTGGATTGACAATATAAAATCTAAAGTCTTCAAAAACTTAGAAACTTTTGTTATCATCAAAATCATTTATGGTTTGTTTGTAAAAACAACCTTGGGCTAACAATCTCCCCATTTTGATGATGACAAAACTATGTTAAAAAATGACAATTTGCTTAACAAATAGAAAAGCCCCCCTGAGAACAAGCATGAGTTTTTCATAACATTTTTAGCAAAAAGACTTTAGGATTTTACAAAAATTTTGCTAGAGTTTCCTTTGTAAATGGAGGTTTCCTAAAAATTTAAAAAACACAAGAAACACTTCTATAAACTTCCTCCAATCTTCTCAAACTCCAAAGGTTATCAACATAACCCAAGACTTCATATAGAGAGAATTTGAGAGATAGAAAGACTACCTCTAAAGCAATCATCACTGGTCCATAATGAAGTACAATAAGCACTTTTAAAAAAAACTTCATTGAACTTCCTTAGAGAATATCAACAAGCAAGTTCAAGATATAGGAAATCATATATGAATATAATCACAATAGTTCAAACAGAAATCAAGAATGATCATAGACAACATATTAAGTTTGAATAATCATAAACTAGAATGATCATTTGAAACAAATTATAAATATAAAAGGTTCAGCCCAAAGCAATAATGATTACAAGCAACAACATAAAATGTTCTCTAAGTGATCTAAGAGTTCAGCACATATACAACTTTTCTCCCCCTTTGGCATCATAAAATAGGAATAAGGGAAGAGGTTAAAGGTAGAGGATTTTGGAGAGAGAGTCAAGCAAGAAGACTATGGAGAATCAAAGGGAGGAGGACGATGGGCCACATCAAACTTCTTTAGCCAGTTAACCCAAGTGGTGGAGAACCAATATGTCCATTTGATCACCCGGGGACGAAGATTTCGATCTTCATCTAAATGGATCTCAGTAGCCTTGATCACATCTTCAGCAGTGGATTGCACAGTATGCTTGAGAATTTCGGATGTAGAGGCAAACTCATCTACTGAGCGTTGTGTAGCCCGAAGGTATGTCCATGTTCACTTCCTCTTCAAGATCTCCATGGAGAAATGCGTTCTTTACATTGAACTGGTGCAATGGCAAGTCCAAGTTTGCTGTAAGAGATAATAGGACTCTGATCGTATTCAGTTTAGCTACAGGTGAAAAGGTTTCTTGATAGTCTACGCCAAATGTCTGCGTGTATCCTTTTGTCACTAACCTTGCCTTGTATCGTTCGATAGAGCCATCTGCCTTGTGTTTGATGAAGAAGATCCACTTTCATCCTACTATTTTTTTCCATTGGGTAGTAGAACCAAAGTCCATGTTTGATTCTTCAATAGTGTTCCCATTTCTTTCTCCATGGCCTGAGTCCACTTCGGATCTGCTAATGCCTTTTGAACACTTGTAGGGATATGACATGAGTAAAGTTTGTGTGCGAACGTCTTGAGGGATTCAGGTAGCTTTTTGGTGGATGCATGGTTTGAAATTGGATACCTCGACCTCTGTTCCTCAATACTCGGGGAGTATCTATTTGTTGGTTTCCCACGTTATGCCTGAAAGGTAAGAAATAAATATCTAGCAGTATTGTCTATGTCATTCAGATATGAGGGTGTAGTGGGATTTTTTTACCTTAGGAATATTCACAGGAGTTGGGTATGCAGGTATAGGAAGACGACGGGATTCTGGTTCTGCTTCAGATGATATATGCTCACTTTCTTGAGACATATTTGGTTTAGATATCACATCTAACCCCGAAGGCACATCTGGTGGCATATTCGGTGTAGGAGACATATCCGACCCTGGAGACACATCTAGCGCCTCATTTGACCTCATGTATACCGCTGTTGTGTTATGTGGGTCTTCAAGCCATTCAAAGCTTAACCAATTCAGCTCTTTATCCCCAGTCTCCCCATGAAGAGGAGAATTAGATGTGGAAGGAGAAAAAAAGAGTTCAAATTCCAGGAAGGTGACATCCATAGTCACATCGGTACGCCTGCTAACAGGGTCGTAGCCTCAGTAGCCTTTTTGATGTGCAGCATAGCCTAAGAAGAGGAACATAATGGGACATGGGTCAAGTTTAGTGTGCTTATTTTTATGTAGATGCACATACGCAACACAGTTGAAAACTCGATGAGGGAGCATCAAGGTCGTGGGAAGAGAAACCAAAGCTGCCAATGATTGTAGGGTAGTCTGAAAATCTAAGACCTTGTACGGGAGGTGGTTGATTAAATAGACAGTAGTGGCCACTGTGTCTGGCCAATGGTGAGTGGGTACTTTAGCTCCAAGTAGCAAGGCACGGGTAGTCTTGAGAATATGCCTATTTTTTCGCTCAGTAATGCCATTTTACTATGGAGTCTAAGGACATGAGGTCTCATGAATGAGACCGTGTTGTTGGAAATAATCATGGAAGCGATGATTAACATATTCGCCACCATTGTTGGAACTAAGAACTCGGAGTTTGCCTGAAAACAGGGTCTGGATCATAACATGGAAGGTTTGAAAAATACTGAGCACTTCATCCTTATGTTTCAACAGATAAAGCCAGGTCATACGGGTACAATCATCAACAAATATAACAAACCAACGAATACTCGTCATAGTAGAGACTGGGGACAGAGCCCACACATTAGAATAAATTAAAGCAAATGGGGTAGTACTTTTATTCACGCGTAAAGTATAGGGTGCTTGATGACTTTTGACTAAAATGCATGTGTCACATTCAAATGTAGCATGTGGTGGATTCGAAAAAAGCGTAGGAAACAAGTGTCGTAAATAACCAAATTACAGATGACCCATACTAAAATTATCCATGTAGTATAACTCCACCCTCTAGTACCACGCCCAATTTTCTCCTTGGTGACAATATCCTGAGGAAGACAAAAGAGAGGGTAAGTTAGTACCACATGTTGGCTTTTGTGCACAATCGAGATTTTAATGATTTCAATAAATGAATAAAGTTTATAAAATAGACATCTTCAAAGACAAAGACGTTTTGATGAAAGAGCCAAAGACTTGAAGAAAGAAGATCAAGAAGATGCAAGGAGCTCAAAAGTGAAGTTTCAAGACCTTAGGGTATAAACCTTGTAATTCTTAGTTTCATTTTTGACAAGGATTATGAATCACACTTGCATATCTTTCAAAACGTGCATAAACCGTTTTACCTTTTGTTCGAAAGATTAAAATATTTTTAAAGGTTTCAAAACACCCAAATCAAACTCCCAAACCTTTCATATTCTTATAGGAAGTAAGTATTTAAAATGTGGTGTTTAAAAGTGGTAAAAACATGGTTTTAAAAGAACCAGACTATGTGCTTAAGTTGAGGAGGTCGACCGGCTTGTGAAGCAATCAACCGGTCTTTGACCGCTTGGTATAGCGGTCGACTAGTTGATCTTGTAAATAGATCCATTGAGCTTCTAACAATGTGACCATTGGATAACGATAACTTGATGCGGTCGACTGGTTCATGTAGCGGTCGACCGACTCATTTTAACAGATGACTCCCAACGACTATAAACGTCTATTTTTCATATGTGGCTTATAAAAACACATTCATAACGTCCAAAATTAATACACAAGGACTACATATCATTTAGATCACTTGAGAAATATTCCAAACCTTTATATTCTATACTTCTCATATCATTCACTCAAAACACACTTTCATATCCTTGTCTCTATGTTAAACAAGAGATAAAACCTTCCATTTTCATATATACTCTTTCAAAAGAGTTTGTTCTTGTAATCTTTATATCAAAAGAGGTGATTCCTTTAGTGAGGGTTGTTCACTAAATAAGAATCTTAGAGAGAGAATATCTCAAAGCTTGAGTGAGTTGTAAGTGGTGTGCCAGAAAAAGTATTTGGTTGGGTTTGAGTGTTGAGCCTGAGAAAACACTTGTACGGTTCTCTAGCACCCGAAAGCTAGAGTGTATGCTATTTCAAGATTGTGGAAAACCTCAAGGCTTAGTGAAGGAGCTTGAGGGGGGATGTAGGCGGGTTTTCTGAACCACCTAAAAAATATGTTTGCTTCTCTAAACCTTTCTCGTTATATTTAGCACTTATTTATACTTGTTTCATATATACTTGTTCTAAATTAGTATTTACTTTTATAAACACAACTTTAGGGGTTAAAAGAGAAAATTTTTAGAAACTCAATTCACCTTCCTCTTGGGTTGCCTTAATCCTAGGACTTACACCACACAATTTAAATCAGTAGTCACTTGCCTCATAGATAGTAATTTGTATGATAAAGATGGGACAAGAAGAGTGTTGGGTAGCTGGAGGGAGGAAGACATCATCACAAAGCCAGCCCCAGTGACTAGGGAAAAAACTCCATTGGCATTCGCGATGCTTGTGCGTTGTGGATTGGAGAAATGAGAAAAATCAGTAGCATCGTGAGTCATGTTCTGTAGCCCCGAAGTCGAGGAGTCATTCAGTACGATCTGTATTGTTAGAGTGGCTAAGCAAGGCATAACCATGGTTACCTAGATTATGGGGAGAAAGAGCAGTTGCAGGCTGCACATGTGAGGGAACGAGAGAGAGCTGGGGTTCAACAGAGACCACAAACCTTGCTTGTGCCACCACTAGCGGTAGTGACATCTCATTTCTTCCTCGCTTGAATTTGGTGCCACCAATTGGGATAGCCATTCAACTCGAAGTATTGGTCACGAGTATGCTTTAGATTGCCACAATGAGAGCATTTTAGACCGTCAGAGGGAGCTCGGGTGTTGGGGTGAGATTTTCCAGCGTATGTGAGGGGCTGAACTTAAGGAGGGTAGAAGACCCAGCTTGAGGCCGCTCGAAGCCAACATAGCTCCTGGACTAGAGTCATGTTCACTCCTGTTCATAACAATTTTTTGGACAGCCTCCCTACGAACATGAGCATAGGCTTGTTCGACGATGGGAAAAGGACGCAACTACAATTCTTCGGTGCGTATCTTATCCAACCGATCATCAAGGCCATCCAAGGTGTAAACAAGTTATTCTTAGAGCAGAGTATTGTAGTGTTGAATGTTGACAGTGCATTCCATGGGATTGGGACGACGAAAGTAAATCTCGCGCCAAAGGCCTTAGAAATCAGTGTAGTATTTTTCTAGGGAGCCAGTCGTCTGCTGTCGTCGTCGGAGATCGTAGACCTGAGAGGTGTCACTGCCATCAAAATAAGTGCCAGCAAGAGAGTCTCATTCCTGTTTAGCTGTGGGAAATCTGATGAAATTGACAATCAACGTGGGGTCCAGGGAGTTGATTCACCACCCTTTGACAATGGCATTGTCAGTACTCCATTTTTGAAAGTTCGGATCAATCGGGAGAGGTTGGGGAACATCACCATATATGTAACCTAGTTTGTCTTTGTCGGAGATGTACATCTCAATTGCTTGAGACCAGAGAGCATAGTTGAAACCATCCAACTTGAAGCCTATTTTCAAAGGGTTCATGAGGCATGGTGGAGACCTGAGCTTTGTTCAAATCGTCGGTCAGTTTGGTGGTAAGTAATTCAGTGAGAAGTTGGTCAGGATCAAGGGAGGAGTCGACAGATTGGTCAGGGTGGTTTGTGTCAGCCATAAGGCTGGTGAGAAGATCACATGGGGCTTGGGTTCGACAAGAGCAGATATAGAGGTATTGGGTGGCTTTGATACCATGTCAAATTTCAATATCACAGTATATTTCTATCATATATTCTCAAAGACGTTTGTAAAGTTATATAGGACGTGTTGACATCCTATTCTTGGCTTTACAAATATTGTGGCTAGGATCATTGTTGATCCGTGATAGGAGGGATTTTATAGATATGATTTTATTCCTACAATCTCTCTAGTTTGTCTCGAAATCTAAACAACTCACGGGAACATGAATGACTAAACCGGAAGTAAGGATGTCACGTAGATGTAATAATCTTAATCTTAGCTCCTGTACATGGATAGGCTGACGGAAGACAGAAAATGTATTAGCTTTGCCAGAAACTGTATAGAAGTGGATGTCTGACATGAGTTAGTTAAAGAAGTTGAGTTGTTGGGGAAGGAAGGCCACGATTCCAAAATTTATACGGCACCTGAGGTATGAACACTTTGTAAATGCTTTAGGCATACTACATCTAATTGTGCTAAGAGCAAAATGACTGGTAGGTTGTTAAGAGAAAAGGGAAGGCTAGTGCTTTACCCCTAACCACATCTATCGTACCCTCGCTTACTCCCATTACCTTGACTGATATCTCTGCCGGTATGGAACCCAAGATTGTGGTGGAAGACACCCCAGGTAATAGTGAAGGAGGTCTTGAAAGCTTCTCCCCTTCCTTCAATTAGATGAGAAGCTTGCTTGGTGAACTCACTAAGGATTCTCTTGGAAAGCATAATGTGAAATTGAGTAGGGCTAAAAGGAAGAATTCCCCTGCCCCCTCGGGGGCGAGAAAGAAGTAGTTTTGTGTTGGAGGTCCCTTTTTTGTCTCGTGTAATGACTGTTTTTGGAAGTTGGAATGCCTTGTATTCTTACTAAGATCCTCGTTAAGAGACATCAGAGTGTCATGCCCTATATTATTAGTAAGCAGCAAACTACCTTTATTAAAGGAAGGTGCATGGATGATAACATCTTTCTCACTGAAGAGTTATTCAGAAACTACCATTGGGGCAGTAGGGACCCCGATCAAGGCCACCAAAACAACTCACCCAACCGCCAAGTGGTCCGCACACGACACATCAGTTGATCCTCCTAGACCGTTGTAGGTAACACACATGCTCAAAATAGTAGGATCACACAAAGAGATGAAGAACTCCACATGTTGAATTGCAAAAGATAACTTGGTTAAATGATTATTAGTCCTAAAAGCCACAAGATAAACGTGGCTAAATATTATTAGTCCTTAGAACCATAAGATAAATTGTCCAAAAGTTATTAGCCCAAGTTCGCCCAAGTCAAGAAGGTTATTAGCCTCCAAAGTCGAATATCAAAACTAGGGAATTAGCCTAGAATGAATCCTAAGTGAACATAGACTCGAAAACCAAATAGCATATGTGTGCCTATGCTCGGCCACAAGTGACTCAAGCTTAAAGACTTTCCAAATATTTGATCTCTAATACATGACTCTCTAATGCATTTAAGAGGTGCCTTTACAAGGCTACTTAGACGCTGACCCTATTCTAGATAATTCAAAAATGCATCTCCTAGAGTTTAAGATTCTATCCTGGAGATTACATCACTTATTCAAATAATTTAATACTAGATGACTTTCAAATTGCCTCTTCCAGAGCTTATGAATTTATCTCTAAAATCTAGGAGATTTGAATTACAAACCTTATTTAACTAATCCCCTAAACTTAGAATTGAATTCAAATAAAACTCAAAATAAAAAAAAACTTTTAGCTAAAATAGACTTTCCTAAAATGGCGCTACATTCAGCAACCATTAGTCTTTTATCGTTGCCCTACATGGTGTTCCTGCCTCCAGTAGATTTCTTCACTAGTCCTATGGTTTGTGTCGTGAATGGGTTCCTTATCGCTCTATGCCTCACACGCCTTAGTTTCTCCCATGCATTGACTTAGGTGTCTCTACCAGGGTCTCTATCTAGAGGTTCCCGCATTGTTCCATTAAGGTTGACTTAATGAAAGCCTATGACATGGTTAGTTGGAAACTTTTGTTGACAACCATGGAGGTGATGAGATTTCCAGCGATTGTCATTAAATGGATCCATGAGTGTATTTCCAATACAAGTTTCTCTCTAAATGTCAATGGTGAACTTTGTGGTTTTTTTAAGAGCGAGCGCGTTCTGCACCAAGGGGACCCGATATCCCCGTATTTATTTCCAGGGTTGTGGAAGTCTTCTCTGGATTGATGAATTTTGGTACAACGAGCAGGGTTTGCTTTCCATTGGAGATGTAAGAAGGAAAACATTACTAATCTTAGTTTTGCTAATGACCTCCTCCCGTTTTGTAAGGGAATATGGAGTCTGTTTCGGTTCTTAAGGACAACCTTCATAAGTTTATTGATCTCTCTGGCATTCGATCTAACCCATGCAAAAGTAATCTCTTTACTTGCAACATTTTGTCTTATATTAAGACAAACATCTTAAGCCTTCTTGCCTTTAGTGTAAGGTAAGCTCCCTGTACACTACTTAGGGGTTCCTCTAATATCGTCGCGTTTAAGAAAATATTGATTGTAGGGAGCTAGTTGATACAATTACAGCTCATGTAAGGGTTTTGACACCCGGTCGGAGATGGTAGGCGATATCGCCTATGTGGTGAAACCGGATGCGGTACCGGTAATTCCACCGAAACTGTGCAGAATTCCGGTATAGTTTTTTTAAAACCAAAACACATACTTTTGGACTAGACCAAAACACAATTCTGGTCTAGGGTTTCGTTTAAACCCCCCCCCCCCAAAAAAAAACAACTCATTCTCTCCTCTCTAATCTCTTAGTCTCGCCATGACTCTCTGTGCCTCGACTCTCCTCTCCGTGTTTGACGACTCAGTCTCTTTCTTAGCTCTTGCCTCTCTCTGTCTCTGTCTCTCAGTTCTCACTCTCTCTTCTCTCTCAACTCTCTCTGTCTCTGTCGCTCTCGCCGTCGCTAAGGCCAACACCGCATCTCACAGCCGATTACGCTACCTCAGTCTCTCTGTGTGTTGCGAAATTCTGGTTGCAGTTGAGCAAAAGATATGAACTAGTGATGTTTGTTATGTTTTGGTGAATTTTGTGGTCAATAGAATTTGATCTTGGAATATTACTTGCCTTCCTAATTGAATACTTTGATCTGGCCACTTGGTCTTTTGGTGGGCTGTAATTCAGGCATAAATCACTAAAAAAAATTCAAAATTTTGGGCCCAAATCGGGCCAAATAGCCAAATTAGGCATCCAGTTCTTACCGGTATCGGAGCCCGAATTTCAAATTCCGGCTCCAGTACTACCGTTACCCACCCCTAAGCTCGTGTTAGGCACCGGACTATCAATTGCCTCTCTAGATTGGCTATCTTGTCATTTTGGGGGTCACTGTTCATATTGCAAAAAGAGGTAATTAATGAGGTCGAAGAATTATTATATCCTTTCTTTGGAAGGACCACATTGACCATAGTGGTGCGAAAGTCGCCTGGAAGGAGGTTAACTTACCTGTTGAGGAAGGAGGTTTGAGACTTGCTGATTTGGAAGATTGGAATCGCGCTGCCTTGATTAAGCATGTTTAGCACATCTTGAAGGATTGCAACCAATCTGTATGGACCAATTGGATTTGCAAGTACTTGATAAAAAACCGTTGTTTTTGGAGCTTGAGAGTTCCGGAAAATACAAAGGGTGAGGGAGTATGCTAGAGGCTTCATTAAGCACGTTATAGGAGATGGTCGGGCAACTTATTTATGGACTGACGATTGGCACCCCCTCGGCCCCCTTGCTAGTCTATTACTGATTCTGAGCTTGGCTTAGGTGCAAAGGTAAAGGAAGTTATTGATGGTAATTCCTAGAGCTGGCCGGTTGGCCGGTTCAAATCATTGGTGCCAGAGTGTAGTTGCTGTTGTTCTATAGATGGAGTGATGACAGTATAGCTGCTGTTTGTGTAGTCCTACTCGCTTTATAGCTGCTGTTTGTGCTGTGATTGGCATGATATTTGCGATTTCTCTCCTCCAGACTTCTGCTATGATTTTCGTCCTTAATTGAACCGTGTAATTGAAGACGAGATTTATTTATTTTCTAAATTTTATGCTTCACATTCCCTCTAAAGTTTAAAAGGAAAAACAGATGCAACAATGTCAATTTAGTACGGGTGAGCTCAATGTCCATGGTGCACAATTGGACGCTGAGTAGTCATTTGAAAAAAATAGTACTATGTCAGGAGAATGTTTTTACACGTTCAATTTACAAATGTACGCGGGGGGCTGTGTGAAAATTTCCAGTATTAATCCAATTGGAATCACTTTCTCAATAGATTTTGCTGCAGACTTATATGCTGTGAAAGAAATTACCTCTCATTGGCTTCCATATTTTTCAACCGAAAACATGTAAACACCATGGACCGTCCAAGAATGCAATCCCCAGCTTCCATAGCATCAAAAGTTTCATGGCCGAAATTTTTTCATAGTTTTTGTGACCTGGAGCCGACAAAAGGGACACCTGGAAACAGCAGAAGAGCATCTTCGACAAAGTACATGGCCACATGGAACTATTGTCATATTGACTTCAGCACTCAAACAGATACGACAAACCCATGCTGCCTTCGCTGTATCGGCTTCTTTCGCAGCAACATCGGTTTTTTCCTGCAATTTGGATCCATTACATCTCCATTTACCAATAGGAACATCCAGTCAAATATATGTGCGAGCCAGGAGGCATTAGTATTAAGAAGCTGATTCTAACCAGCCCACAAGGACAAAATGCAAGGGGATAAAAAAGTTGGTCTAGCATATAGAATAACACAGCAACCTATATGGAGTGATGACAGTGTAGCTGCTGAACGTCTACCCTAAAAGTGACGTAAAAAGGAAAAATGAATACAGACTGATTAGAAACAATATAATGCAAAACTCCAAATTTCAAACCTGCTCAAGTAAAAGTGCTGCCCGGGACTCCTGCAAGTCTTCTTGCAGGGTTATGGCTCTTCGCTGGAGGGACTGCTGCTCCATATCCATATTTATCCCAGCAGAAGAAAGCATCTCATGAACTGCCTGCACCAGTTCTGCGGCAGAGACTCTGCCATACTGAAGTTCTTTACCAGGATGCAGCTGCCAACAAACAAAAACATCAGCTTGAGGCGTGATGACATGGAGCCAAACCTGCTATTTTAAGCATTTGGTCGGCAATACGGTGCTATTACAAATCCACATTCAAGCTTTCATACTAGACTTCCTCAAAATTGCGTAACCTTTTAGCTAAGTAAGAGTAGCTTAACTACAGAAGAATGGTAGCTCCGTAAAGATAGAAAAAACTATGCAAGAGTGAGAATAAGAGATTGGTTATTCGTGCTACTATAAGACATTAAACTTTTCACCTGCCTCCTCTGCAAGGCCTCTTTACCTCTCACTTTCACCTGTGAGGTTAACCTTTTCAAGTGTTGGCGCTCTTGGGAGGGAGAGGAAAAACCTTTTTTTTTCTCCTTTTCATTTGGTATTTCCTCTCAGGTCAGTTGCCTTTTTTTCTTCCTAATACACACCCCCATATCCTCGCAGCCCTCCGCTCCACAACTGACGCCTTCCATCTCCACATTACTTTGGGTCGTGAAATACACGCCCCTGCCTCTGGCATGGCATCCAGCTACTGGAGCTCTCCTAGTCCTCTCTGGCTTGGCTTCCAGTTTATGGTCCAAACCTCAGGGCTTGCCATGAAGAGAACATAATGCCTGAGCTAACCTCGTATGCATCCCTTCTCCAACAGTTCCAGAAACACCTCATGCAGTTCCTGCCCGAAGCTTTCCAAATTTCCTGCACTCTCTTCCCTTCTCTATCTCAGAAAAGGTGTAGTTTATTGGGGCCTATGAGCAATTATTGTTGGTATCAGGCCTTTGGTCCATGGTTGAACTCTGTGTTACGGGTTTTATGCCGAATTGTTTATGTGATTGTTGTTAAGACTGTCAAGTCTAATCCTAAGTCCCTCTGAAACCTCATTATGTAAAGCAACTTTTACTTTTCTTAAAACGGAAAAACAGATTGGTTATTTGAACCTAGCGAATATATGTTACAAACACGAAAATAAAAGAATAAACAAAAAGAACCCCAAAGCCAAAGAAAACTTGTCAGGAAGTTGATGACACCTAAATAGAAGTCTACTTTGACTTGTACTGGCATGACAGGTAGGAATCTGTGCATAAGAACAAGAATGAGGAGGACATTACGTTTTTAATAAATGATGGATACAGAAAGGACCAAACCTGAGAAGATCTTGTTTTACCCCCCTCAGAACTTCCAGGCACATCAGCATGCATCCTGCTATCAATTACAGAGTGAGTGTTGTCCAGAAAGGGTGCTGAGGAAGCCTCGTTTCCCATCAATATGCTCCTGAATGAGAAGACATGTGAAGAAAGAAGTGGCTGAGTCACTCCTGGAGAAATTTCGACTTTGAATCTATACAGGGCTTGGCCTGCAGATGGTCTAACATCCTCTGGAACTCTACCATATTTAAGCTTTTCTCCATTCTGAGATCGCCAAGCCACTACTTCTCCAGCATAGAAGGGCCTTAATGGGTGAAATTGTACCTGAAGAGCATCTTGAGCCAATATTTCCATGCCCAGAACACTAGTGTTATCATTTGCGGGTTCCATTTTGTAGTTACAAAGTTTCAAAGTATCAATAATAGCAGTCTCACAGCCTTCAGAACAGGAAAATAAAGATGCAATAGGTAATGGGATTGGGGAGCCTAAAACCTGGCCTACAGCAATTGCAATAACATCAAAAACAGAGATATAGGTCGGCGGTTCAGCAACTAGAAAACAAGCTCTTGACCTGTTAACAAAGTAAAGAGTTCGGTGCTGCGATCTCTCCTCCCACTCCGGAATACTTGAATCTTGAGCTGCACGTGTAATGTCTACAGAGTGTGGGAGAAGCAAAAGACGAGTATGGATGGATTAACAAATTGCAACTTCTCCGCAACAAATTCTAGTGAATTTTGTAGTGTTTCTAGAGCTACATTGCTGCTTTGAGGAATGTGACCTGCAATACTATTTACAACAGTATGTACAGCGTCCTGAAGTGATTTGCTTAAAAGCTTCTTTCTGATGGTTCCAAGTGGAGCTGACTGAACATATTCCAAGGCCTGTATATGCTCCTGAGCATCTAGTTCCTGCAAATTGATCCATATTCCCCCCAATCAGCAGAAAAGCCCCTCTTGAAAGGAAAGGACTTTCAATATCAAGGCAAACAACATAAAAAAGGACTAGAGTGGAAAAAAATGTAGTAAAATAACTAGACACTGAGTAGTACAAGAAAAGGATTTACAGAATACAAGCTACCTCTATGACTACATCGGATAGCTTTTTGATACCCAGTCCTACGCATATTCTTTCTGGAAGATGTGGGTGAACGAATCTTAGCCTGGAAGTGTCAATCCATTTCACATGTTGGGATCCATAAGTATCAATATATACACAAGATTTTGCATGAACAGGTTTGCAGCCATCATCTGGGATTATTGCTTCTGATCTCCAGATGGAGCTATCGGACTCAACAGTCTCATCACAGACAAAGTACAAAATCTCCATCACAGCCCGGAGTTCGTTTGGATTTAAACGCTGATAGCCGCAAGCTTTCTGGAGATTTAAAAGGATATCCCTTGCATAAGCAACTGATAGAATGTCCTGGAGTCCCAAATCCTTGAGGATCTTTACAAAAGGAAGATACGAAGAAGGAAGTTCAAATGCAAATGGGGACAAGTTAATCGTCAGACGCACGTAAAGAGAGTTTGCTGACACCAAACGTGTCCCATTTGCAGCGGGCAGAATTGCCACTCTTTGCAACTCCATTATGTCCGCAAAGAAATAAATAATAAGATACTCAGAATCTGTGAATAATCATATTCCTGAAAAACAGAAATAAGATAAGGATACTCAGAATCTGTTGATAATATTATTCCTGAAGGCTGAAATATAGCAATAAAATGGATTAGAACTTCAGCTAGTCATGACCCAGAAATCTAAGATTCTAATGAAGTAGGTCTTGATCTACTGACCAAGTAACTTAGAAAAGAAATTACTTCCAAAAAAAAGGAAAAAGAAATTCAAGAGGGATGAGTTAGAAACACTCCTAGTTGAGGAATCACTATCACCTTTGACCATGTCATATAATTCATATGGCAGGTGTGGATTGTACCCATTGGGGATCAAACAAAGTTATGCATTTCTGATTCAGAACCTGAAGCCGTCTACAAAAAAGAAAAACCAATATTCATGACATCTTGTAAAAGAAAATCTAAGGTTGTGGTTAACATTTATTGGAAAGAAGTGGAGCCTAACAGCTAAATAGTTGAAACTATTCCAAATCACCACAAGAGACTGTTGTATAAAACAATATCATGAAGACCAACTATGTTTATCAATTGTAGCTTACAAATCTCGTGACTATTAAGTAGGTGGCGAATATATACTATTTTAATGAAAACTGTAATTTCAAGAACTGAGCCATCCGATTGTGTGTGAGGTTATCAGGGAGGTTATTTTTTTAAGCATAAATGCACCCAGTCTCTGTGGTATAAAAAATTTACAAATTGGTCCCTGATATAAAAAAAGTTGCAAATTCGTTCTTTGTGACAAGGTTTCCGTGAAGAACACGTCCCTCTGTCCATCTCCATCTCCATCTCCATCTCTTTCACTAACGGCAGATGCTAATACAGTGCACCACCTAGGACGTCTTATAGAAATTATTTCTGAAAAAAGTGTTTACTAATAAAGGGAAATAAATTTTGATGTGCACTCCTCAAGTCGAGCTTGCAGCTGTCATTAACCCCATCTAAAAAATCGGGGCATGACACTTCTTGACCCTATAAACTTTTTTTTTTGATAAATAAGCCACTCTCATTAGAAATAGTGAAAACACCCTGCAGCCTGCCTATCCAAAGACAACAGACCCTATAAACTTATAAGCTGGTTCCTATCAATAGATTCCCGAAATCGAAATTTCACTAGGGTCTAGAGTAAAAAAGACTGAACCATACAAGGATGGACACCATACTTGGATGAGACGACATGCAGCCCAATTATTTAAGGTATCCATCCATAAAGAAAGAAATGAGAACAAAGTTGTAAGAAGACCAACAAGATCGATAATAGGTATCATTAGTCAAACATTAAAAAAAACAGAGTAAACTTATATCACCTGCAATAAAAAGGTGCTGAATGGTTACACTATCTGTTCTCACACACTACTTAATGTCATTCGTTCACCATATTAGGACTCATATCAACTATAAAATGGATTACATAGTGAACTCTATGGACTTTAATTTAATAGTGTCATAAGAATGACCTAAAATCGTTTGTTAAATAGAATCCTTTGCAAATGATCATGAAGAATGGCTATTAGACCATAAAGAAATAGTCACTCCATTTTCTATTCTGTAAAAGAATCGCTAACGCTTAGATTTGCCATGGACAAGACATGTTTTGTTAGTTCTACCACAACAAACGTAAAGTATGCAAGTGAATAGAATGAAGAAACGGATGAAATGATGATTTCAGCAACACAGTAGTTTTTTTTTTCTAAGTCAACAACACAGTAGTTTACTGCTAGGAAAATTTAATTAACAAGTAATCCAGCATCAACTAGCCAACATACAGATGATATCAATGCATTCAATTGAATCTAGCAAAAGATTTGAACTAGGCAGTTGTATAAAGTAGCATCAGACAGACTAGGCAATCATATTAAGCATCAGATAGAGACGAAGATTTCAGCACAGTAGGGCAGGCACCCAACTGAATTGATGGGGCCTCAACTAACCAACATTACAGGGTTTCCTTTGCCAATCAAGCGTGGGATGTGCTACAGATTGATTACAGACCAGTTTGACTGGGGAATATGAACAAAGTAGCACACGCATACCAGGGGCTTAAGCCAAATTCAAACACTAGCCTCTTTGATCCCCAGAGTGGGACTAAGGGGGTAGTGGTCCATTGATTACTTCAGAGGAAAAGGTGTTTCAAAGGAAAATAAAACTTGAGTCGGGGAATTCAAATTCAAATTCGAACGTTATTATTTTCCTCTCCGAACGTCTTCGATTATTTCCTTGTATAGCTTGATCGGTTATTTTCCTTTGATTGTACAGCTTTTATTTCCTTAGCTAGAATCTATGTAATTATAGCAGTGTAATCTTCCTATATAAGAGAAGGTCTCAACGAAGACAAAACGGGGTGTTTATCCAAATCTCTCTAAAGTTAACATGGTATCAGAGCCTCTGTTCTAACACTCGATACCTCGTTTTTTTTTCTTGTCTCGTACTGCTTCGTGGGTATCTCGTTGGTGTCTCTTGGTCTCTGGTTCTTGTATTCTGCCGCTGTCATAAGTTTCTTGGTGATCCTGCTGGTACTTCTGGTGGCTCTCAGCTCGCTTGTCGCTTGTCCTGTCGTTGTCGCAAATCTCATTGGGTGCTGTCGCACTCATCTCTCGGTCCTTTTCGTTGTCGCATATCTCGTTGGGTGCTATTGCACTCGTCTGGCGGTCCTTCGTCGTTGTCGCAGATCTCGTTGGGTGCTGTTTCTTGGCCATTTCATTTCTGATTTGCAGTTTCTTGGTGATTGTCGGTGATTTATCCTGGTTGTCAGCTCTATTTATGTCTTATTTGATCTGCCGCTGCTCTTATTGTAGTGGGTGCTGTTCTTTTCAAGCGGTGATATTGTCGTGACTCTGTTGGTTTTGGGTCCACTACTTGTTGACGTGTGGCTGTTGGTTTTGGGTGCACTAATTGTTGACGTGTGGCTTGTTGATTTTGGGTGCTATTATTGTCAGCAATATTTTTGTCTGTTTCGGCATTTCCAATTCTGTTCATTATTTCTATATTACCTCGTAACTGTATCATGTCATCCAATAAGTCCGATATATTCTTTGTTCGCTTCAATGGAAAGAATTATTCGGCATGGGCTTTTCAGTTTAAAGTCTTTGTCACCGGCAAGGGTCTATGGGGTCATGTTGATGGCAGTACTCCTTCGCCAGATAAAGACAAAGAAAAAGAGCAACATGTCAAGTGGGTGGTCCAGGATGCTCAAGTTATGTCATGGATTCTCGGGTCAGTTGAGCCCCATATTGTTCTGAATCTTCGACTATCCAAAACTGCTGCTGAAATGTGGACCTACTTGAAGAAGCTCTATAGTCAAACAAATAATGCTCGCAGGTTTCAATTAGAGCTTGAGTTATCAACTTACCCAGGACAACCTCTCCATCTCAGATTTCCATTCTCTTTTCATGAATCTTTGGACTGAGTATAGTGATATTATCTATGCTACTATACCTTCTAACGGTCTTGCTGCAGTTCACTCTGTGCATGAAACCAGTAAGAGAGATCAGTTTCTTATGAAACTCCGATCGGAATTTCAAGCCACAAGATCTAATCTCATGAACAGAGAGATTGTTCCCTCTTTGGATGCATGTCTGAGCGATCTCTTTTGTGAAGAGCAACGCCTTCTTACTCACACAGCCATGGACCAGCGTCAGTCCACTTATGCACCTGTTCCCGTGGCTTATGCTGTGCAAGGGAGGAACCGCGGAAGGGACATGAGTACTGTTCAGTGCTTCAGTTGCAAAGGCTTTGGTCATTATGCTACCCATTGCCCCAGAAAGTTTTTTCATTACTGTAAAAAACCTGGCCACATCATCAAGGAGTGCCCTATCCGACCTCCAAAGAAGTCAGAAAAAGCCTACAATGTCTCAGTTGATTCTTCAAGTGCTTCTAGCTCTGCAACTACAGCTTCGCCTACACCGCATGTTTCAAGTCCCGTTCAGTCCATAACTCCAGAAATGATTCAACAAATGATTGTTTCTGCATTCTCTGCATTAGGGGTATCAGGTAACAAAATTTCATTCTCACCACCTTGGTATTTTGATTCTGGAGCTTCCCACCATATGACCAATAGTGTTGTTCCTCTTACCAATGTCCAAAAGTATACAGGAAATCTCAAAATACATACTGCCGATGGCAGTCCTTTGTCTGTCACTGTTGTTGGTGATGTTTCTCCTTCGTTAACCAATGTTTTTGTTTCTCCTGGTCTTTCTACTAACCTTGTTTCCGTGGGTCAGTTGGTTGACAATGATTGTCACGTCCAATTTTCTCAATCTGGTTGTGTTGTGCAGGATCAAGTATCCGGGAAGATGATCGCGAAGGGGCCTAAAGTGGGACGTCTTTTTCCTCTGCATTTCCCCTTATCTCTTTTACCTTTGAATTTTATTTCTTGTCATTCTGTTCAAATTGATAACCGAATGTGGCATAAGCGCTTAGGGCATCCAAATACTCATGTACTTCATACTTTGTTACGTTCTGGTTTACTTGGGAATAAAGAATCACCTTCGCTTAATGCTGTTCATTTTGATTGCAATTCTTGTAAACTTGGGAAAAGCAAAACTCTACCTTTTCCAACGCACACTCCTCATGAAGTTCGCCCTTTTGAATTGATCCATAGTGACGTGTGGGGCATGTCACCTGTAATCTCTCATGCTCACTACAAATATTTTGTCACCTTCATTGATGACTATAGTAGATTTACTTGGATATATTTTCTCCATTTTAAGGGCGAGGTCTTCTCTGTGTTTGAGATTTTCTGTGCTCATCTAGAAACTCAATTTTCTGCGCAGATCAAAGTTTTTGCGTTCTGATAATGGGGGAGAATACATGTCTAATGTTTTTCAGGAATTCCTTCAAACTAAAGGGATAATTTCTCAGAGTTCTTGCCCATCCACACCACAACAAAATGGCTTGGCTGAGCGAAAGAATCGCCATCTCCTAGATGTTGTTCGCACACTTCTTCTTGAGTCCTCTGTGCCATCTCGCTTCTGGTGTGAAGCTCTCTCCACGGCTGTTCACCTCATCAACCGCTTACCTTCTCCATCCTTGGGCAATGTATCTCCTTTCCTCCGTTTATTTGGTTATGCTCCGCAGTATTCTAATCTTCGTACTTTTGGTTGTGTCTGTTTTGTTCATCTCCCAGCTCACGAACGCACTAAACTCACCGCTCAGTCGGTTAAGTGTGCTTTTCTAGGCTATTCTATTTCCCAGAAAGGATTCATCTGTTATGATCCTCACCTTCGTAGACCTCGTATTTATCGGAATGTCGTTTTTGTGGAAAATCAGTATTTTTTCACCACTCATTGTGATCAAAACTTTCCATCACAATCTGTTTTGCCTATATTTTCGGATTCTCCTGCAGCTTCCCCCAGTCCAAAACCTCTCCTAGTGTATCGACGACATACACCTGCACCGGATCCTCCTATGGCTCCCCTCGATCATTCCTCGGCTGCTGGTCCTGTTTCAGCTCCTACTAATGGACTTGCACCTCTAAGACAAAGTACACTCGTTCGTAGACCCCCAGATCGGTTTGGTTTCTCTTCTCCGTTCTCCTTCACAGCTACTTTGTCCACCATTCCTATTCTCTCATTTTATAAACAAACCATGGAACATGAGTGTTGGCAGAAAGCAATGGACGCAGAGCTCCAAGCACTTGAAGAAAATCAAACTTGGGACATTGTGGCATGCCCTCCTTCTGTGAAACCAATTGGCAGTAAATGGGTCTTCTCTATCAAGCTTCGGTCAGACAGATCTTTAGATCGCTACAAGGCTCGATTGGTGGCTCTTGGGAATAAACAAGAATATGGTCTGGACTATGATGAGACCTTCGCTCCTGTGGCCAAGATGACCACTGTGAGCACACTTCTTGCACTTGCCGCCTCTCAATCCTGGCCATTACATCAGATGGATGTCAAGAACGCTTTCTTACATGGAGATCTTCAGGAAGAAGTTTACATGAGACTCCCTTCCGGTATGCCTACCTCTTCTCCCAATGATGTTTGTAAATTAAATCGTTCTTTTGTATGGTTTGAAACAAGCTCCACGGGCATGGTTTGAAAAATTTCGAAGCACTCTACGTGGCTTCTCATTCACCCAAAGTCAGTATGACTCCTTATTTCGGCAAAAGACAGCTACTGGTTTAGTTCTTCTTCTCATTTATGTGGACGACATTATCATTACTGGTTCTGATCTTGGTGCCATTTCTAAGCTACAATAGCTACTACATACCACATTCCATATGAAAGATCTCGGTCATCTCACCTACTTCTTGGGTTTGGAGGTCCATCGTCAGCCACAAGACATTTTCTTAACTCAGAGCAAATATATTCAGGACCTTGTCGCTTTAGCTGGCCTCACCGAGACTATCCCTGTGGACACCCCTATGGAAATAAATGTCAAATATCGGAGTGATGAAGGCGACCTTCTTGATGATCCCACTCTCTACCGACGGTTGGTTGGTACTCTTATCTACCTCACTGTCACTCGGCCCGATATATCTTATGCTGTTCATATTGTCAGCAAGTTTATGCAATCTCCACGGCATCTTCACCTAGCCGCTATCCGTCGAATCATTCGTTATCTTCTTGGCTCTCCTACTCGTGGTTTGTTTTTCCCTGCCAATGCGTCACTTCAGCTGCTAGCATATTGCGATGCCGACTGGGCTGGTTGTCCCGATACTCGAAAATCCACTACCGGATGGTGCATGTTCCTTGGTGAATCTCTTATCTCTTGGAAGTGTAAAAAGCAGGACCGTGTCTCTAAGTCCTCTACTGAAGCTGAGTACCGTGCCATGTCTGCTGCCTGCTCCGAAATTATCTGGCTACGTGGTCTCCTCACAGGCACATCCTACCCCTCTTCATGGCGACAACACGAGTGTCATCCAAATTGCTGCCAATCCTGTCTTCCATGAGCGGACCAATCACATTGAAGTTGATTGTCATTCCATTCGCGAATCATTTGATCGCAAAGTGATCACCCTCCCCCACATTTCCACCACTCTACAGGTTGCCGATATCTTCACCAAACCCATGACACGTCAGCGCCATCAATTTCTTGTTGGCAAATTGATGCTCCTCAACTTACCCGCATCAATTTGAGGGGGGATGTCAACGGACAGCATAGCTGGCCAATTTATGGTCAATTCAAATTCAAATTCGAACGTTATTATTTTCCTCTCCGAATGTCTTCGATTATTTCCTTGTATAGCTTGATCGGTTATTTTCCTTTGATTGTACAGCTTTTATTTCCTTAGCTAGAATCTATGTAATTACAGCAGTGTAATCTTCCTATATAAGAGTAGGTCTCAACAAAGACAAAAGGGAGTTTTTATCCAAATCTCTCTAAAGTTAACAATACAAATAAGGAGAGAATTTCACAGGCGAATCAAACGCAAGTGCATTGGGAGATACAAAATCATCCCAATCCAAACCCAGGAAACACTTTGTAAAGCTGATCTTAGCACCATCAGCTCCTCTGTACCAATATATTCTTACAATTTCGAATAAAGCAACGGCATGCCCCTTTCCAGTACAGCATCCAAATCTGGTTCCACCAAAGACTGTAACTTAAGCCGTCCATAGAACTTGGATAGCTCAATTAACTGAGTGGATAAGACATCAATGGTTGGGCTGTCCATCCAACCAAGTTTACTTTGTAGGTATGTTGAGCAGCAATCCCCATCTAGGATATGCATTGAACACGACACCATCCACATCTGTGTTTTAGGCCTCACAATGCTAGGGGCTGCTACTTGATTACTAGATTCTAACCATGGGAGTCCTTTTAGAGGGGGATCAGGAGTTACTGGACACCAAGCAATAGCCTTTAGTTCAGACCAAAATTCTTCTTCCAGTTTATCCTCGATTGGGATACCTTCAAAAGAACTACTAACAATATCATCTTCATAGTAGTTCTTATCCCTCTTGGAAGACTCGACAAGCATAGAATTACCTCTGCAACATTGTTGCTATTATACAACATGACGAAGTTCATCACAATTTCTAGCTCCTTCAACAGCTGAGAGCTTTACTGACAGAAGATCTAAATAGACAAGCAACCTCCTCCCATAATTCAGTGTCTCGGAATCCCCAGCATCTCAATAGAGAAACAGATCTCGCACAATCAAGCAAACCAGCAAAACATAGAGTTCTTCTAAGTCCAAGGCTTACTAAAGTCTCCAAGGTTTCAGGATCTGAGAATCTGTCAGAAGGGAAGTAAAGTTCACTGTGCAGCATTTTTTATAGCTCAGGAACACGAGGATCATAAAGCCTGCCAAAACCAATATAGTAAGAAATACATTCATATCAAATACCATTACTGTTTCTAATATAAGAGACTAGCTGCTTGAATGGGTTTAGTCATGCAAACTATCACTGTCTTGTTGTGAACCATACCCCAACTTCCCAATAATATCTTTCTGCTGACACGTAAGTCACAAAATCAGTTCTTACTAAGCACCAAATTACGAGTGATCGTGAATATTACAAAACAGTCTACCAAAGCAAAAACAGAGAAGCAGAATGCAAACAATGTACCCATGTTGCATTACAAATGTAACAGATAAATTTTGCTTCCTGGCTAGGCTTGTTTTTAATCTTATGCACGTTCAGTACGTCTCTAGTAAGAAGTTCTACTTTTAAAAGCAAGCACAGACGAGAAGAACATTGAAGCAAACAACAGCACTCTTTTTTATCATAGAATAATTTATGGTTTAGAATAATTTATAGTTGGCTTGATTGGACTAGTAAAATGAAGTATCCAGGCTCTGTTTAGAAAAAACCCAATTGGTATCTTTTAAATTGAAGCAAACACAATACAACCAGAACAAATAACTTTCTACAGCAAGATCTAGGACAAAATAGTAAGGCGCTTATGCATTAAAAACGTAAACAAAAATCAATGTCTACTGACTCCAAAAAACTCATATCAACTTACTAGTAAAATGAAACAGACACATCATCTTAGAAATTAAAAGATAAAAAAAAAGGAATAATTGCCATGAATCATGGTCATATCTAGTTTACATCCAGGTTCCCCATAAGTAGAACCCAAAATCCTACAACAGAATCTGACTTATATCTTGAAAACAAAATCAATCAAATAAGAAAATGAACACTAAAAGGAAGGATACATCAAAGTTCCCTCACCTGACTAAAATGAATGGAACTAAACAACACAACAGAATCCCAAAAGATGAATCATAGTTATGCTTATCATTCTAACTAGTGCCTCACTGTATTTTTTAGTATGGCCTTCTCTGGCACAGAGATGTCATGACGTTAAAACTTATAGAATGATTAAGAATAGAGTCAGATCAGACTGAGGAAGAAATGCATGGGATACTAATTTCCACTTTCTTTCCAGAAAATAGACAAATTGAAGAATGGAAAATTACATGCTATATAACAACAACTACAGAAAGGCCACAATAGATAAACCAAAAGCAAGAATATATCACAGATGATCAGGAAACTGTCCTAACCTTCTTTTGAAACATGAACATTATCCAGATCTATTTTACGAGTGTAATATGATTCCATTCAAGTTACACAAAAATAGAGCTTGATATTGAAATAAGAGAAAAGATGAAGAGAGAGAAAAGACTTAAGATGGTTTGCTCTGGAGAGACCTACGTCCACCCTAGAAAGTCCAATGAGTTACATCTTTATTTCTCAAGATATATTTAACTCGTACATAAAAGGGCCTTTTTATAGAACCCAACTTACAAAGAGCACACATTCTTAACCAATGTGAGACTTAGACAATTTATATTCTAACACCCTCTCTCAAACTCGAAATGGTTATTGTCGATACCAGCTTGAGTTTGCAAACAAGATGAAGATGACGTCTAAAGGTGCAAAGCTGGGAGACAACATATGCGGCTAGACAAGAGTCGGCGAGGGCTGGTACACAAACAAGATCCGCTACACAGGGCAGCAAGACAAGATCCGACGAGGGTCGGAGGAGATAAAAGATTTGCTACACAAGGCAGCGGCACAAGATCCGGGGGTCGGGGAAGAGACAAGATCCGGTGAACGGTGACCGGAATACTGGATACGTCGACAAAGAACGCTTCAAAATGGCCAGAGAAGGGCGGATGGTCGCCGGAGATGGTAGTCAGCGGCAGACAGTTGTCGGCAGCGACGGATGGTGGTCGGTGATGGAGACACCAAAAATCGATGAACAGATGTCCGAATTTTAGTGAAAGAACAACGAAATTGAAGAACCCAAAGGGAGAAAGCCAGAGATTCGATTTAAGGTATTAACAGACCAGAAATTGATAGACAGAAGGCTCCGGTACCATGTTGAAATAAGCGAAGAGAGGAAGAGAGAGAGAGAAAATACTTAAGGTGGTTCGGTCTGGAGAGACCTACGTCCACCGTAGAAAGTCCAATGAGCTACATCTTTATTTCTCAATGTGTATTTAACTTGTACATAAAATGGCCTTTTAAAGGACCCAACTCACATTCTTAACCAATGTGGGACTTAGACAATTTATATTCTAACACTTGAAACTCCACTGAACACATCATTTACTGAAGAAACTCAAAACACATGCATAGGAAACCTAATTAGCTAGCAAATGTGAGGAGAATTGGTCACATATAAGAAACCAGCTTGGTTCCTTAAAAGTTACTAATATCAAATATCACTTGTTTATAAGTACCAATTGAGGGAATCAACTTCATTCAAATGCTCCATTCTCTGATTGGAAGCAGAAGAATACAGGGGCGAAAAAGTGTTGAAACTGAGCACTACCAATGATACAGCTACACAAAGTTAATCCTCAAGATGTTGAATCAAGAACCGCATCATGAAAAAGCCTGTCAACAGTATCTGCCTTACCAGCAATTGCCTGAAATGCGTTTAATATGCCAGTTGCTGTGGGTGACTGCGCAAACTTTTCCAGCTGTGGATGATCTATTGGTAGGGCATGCCTCAAAAACAGACATCCTACTTTCAACAACAAAGAGGACATGTTTTCACTCCACCCATCATCTTTAATCACATTCGAGTTTTCAACCAGTCGCAAGAGCAAATTACTCCCAACAGGCAGAATAGGCCACTTAGAAAACACAGAAAGGTTCTCACAAGATGACTTAAGATAGCCCCACAGAAGTCTTATCCAGTCCAAACTTGGATGACCATGATGACCAGGAGTCCAAGTCACCTGCTTTGCAAGCTGCCACTCTGCTGGAAGCAATTTTAGAAACAGTTCCTCAAGTAAATGGCATGACAGCAAAAAAATATTGGAGTCCTCACCAAGGGCTGCGTCGCATAGCTTCGCCTGAACCCCTTCCGGGATTCCACAGTCGACTAATTGGTGCGGAACTAAATCCTTAAGAAGACCATACTCATCCCCCTGTGCAATATAAATTCTCTCACCATATCCCTTCTTGTCAATTGTTGTAAATGAATCATCAGCAAGAGGTAACAACGGCAAACCACACAGACTTTCAAAGTTAACAGGTACTGTTAAGTCAACTAAACAATATTCAAGGGTCAAAGTCATTGCATTCCTGTTCTTAAATCCTCGTTTTCTCCTAATTAACAAAGTCCTTAAAAACTGTGGTGTCAGGAAATGCAACGAAGGGTAGAACTCCATGAATCTCTCCACAAGTTGCCGAGAAAGAGTTACAAGAGGTAGACCTGCATCTGATAATGCATTTACTAGATCATCTACATTGTAGAAAGTGAAATCAGGAAAGATAGCTTGCTTGCTTGAGATCCACTGCCCCCCTCTAGCTTTTGTAAATAATACAGGAAGAGCAAAATCAGCAATAAAAATATAGAGCTTCCGTACTACTGATGCCCAAGGCTCTAATCCTGTTGCTGTAGGCCATAATGAAAAGAACAAATCAGAGGGGCCAATCTCCAAAGCAACTTTCTCGAGCAAACGAGCGTAAGCAGGAGCAACAACATCTTCAAGGATGTAAATATTCCAGTCTGAGCGTTTTTTTCCACCACCTGCCATGTCATTACCAAACCAGATGTCCCTTCCCTTCGATCGGATGACAACTCAAAATAGGAATTGATATGTGCTGGAGGACCAGTGGTAATAGGCAGTGGCAAAAAGCAGAAGGCACGGCCTTCAAAATCCCTCCTATCTTGAATGGAAGCTGCAGGAACCTGAAATAAATCAGGAGTAACTAGAAGAGAATCCTCTGCCTTTGGGATGTCATCCAATTTCCTATCAACCTTGACGGAATGTAAATATGCAGCAACACATGCCCATGGTATAAACTTACCGGACTTGTCATTAGATGCTCCAGAGTTGTTCTTAGCTTGCCCACCACGTATACACTCACTGGTTATCCAATAATGTGATATATCGCCAGCTAAGCTATGCTCCGTAGTAACAATCTTTTGACATTTATATGGAACATCTCTAATGCAGGATTGGCTCAATTTCTTCAGGAACTGGTCTTTATCCATTCCAACATGCCCGTCTCCACTGACAAAGCTAAATATATCCTGTACTGCATTCGGCTCATTTTCTGGTTCAATGACGCAACGCTTGTCTGCACGATGTATAAGTTGCATTTCATGTGCAGGTCCCTCCTTCACAAAAACAGATATAGTTTTCACACTTCGCAGGAAAAGGAGAGCATCAGACACAACCTCAGAGAAAGAAGCAAAAAGAGAAATGATGTCTTCAGGTGCATATCCTTCTTTCTTTATTTGGCTACGACAAGCCACAGTGTCAGTCCTAAGGGGAAAACGAAATAAGGTTCCAGGAAATGGATGCTGCAAATCACAACCAAAGTGCAAGTATGGAGAAAATTGATCAGGAAATTGTTCCATGATCCTCCGACCTACAAATTTAATTCGCAGGCCTGGGTGGGATGGAGAGATCCCGGGCAAATTACAGGCATGAGGATCAAACATTACAATATTTTCCCCAGACACAAATGTGGGGATATCTGTAAAATGATAGACACAATTGAAACCCAGCCCAAATCTTCCAATGGCAAAAGGCCTCTCTAGTTTACTCTCTTGACCAATGCGGGAGATTGCATAAAGATCTTGCGGACTGAAAACAGAGTCATTAAAACAGTACAATGCAGGGCCTTGCCAATCTGCCATTTCTGGAGAGAGAACAGAAGACACACCATATTGAGTTCTATCCAAGAGAAAGGTCACCTCTGAAGCTCCTGCATCCTCTGCATTTTGCACCAGCTCAAATAAAATCCCAGGTCCATCTGCATACATCTCAAGTATATGTTTTAGCCTCGTTGTCAAGGCTGCATGCTGTCCAAAAGCTTCAGCAGCTCCAGACAAACTAAGATTCATCGAATCAGCACTCTCAGCTAGCAAGATTCTACGAAGCGAGCACACACCAAGCCTTTCAGCAACATCATTGGAAATATTCCCATGAACAAATTTTTGAACCATTCCCTTTGCATTCACTGGCAAATTTGAGGCACTGTGAAATGGGCTAACAGGATCTTCTGACCCAAGAAACCAGGGAGCATCATTATAAACAAAGTCACCAGCAGGAAATAGTCTGCCTGAGACATCAGGTAGATAGACTTTAACATGCTGGTCACGAAATTGAGCTTCAGACAGATGCTGCACAATCAGTATGGCTGCCCTGATTTCTGGTGCATTGAGAGGAGATGAACCCTTTTTCACAGCCATTCGAAACAGAATATTACCATAATCACTGGTCCTCAAGAATTCCCGAATACCAAGTTCCAAAAATAAATCCCTGAAAACTGCTAAATCAACAGGTATAACACGTACATAAGGAGCCAAAGGACCACCTCCTCCGAGGTTGCAAATCCATCTCCCACCCATATCCACCGACAACCTTCAAGAACAGCCTTTACAATGTCCATCTCATCAGATCCAATCAAGCCTGCCAGAATTGAGTATATCCTTGGCATTGACAAGGCTAATTCCTGCCTAAGAACCTGGTCATTAACTATCTTATTATTTTTTCCAAGCTCAAGTAGTTGAGCAGCAATCACACTTCCACCTGGTGGAGAAGACCAATCAAGGCCATATGATAGTGCTGAGGAGGAGCATTCTCCATCCAGTATTCGGAGGCTCGCGGAAACAAGCCACAAGTCTGTTTTCAACCTTACAAGCTTTGGGGGAGCCACCATTGATGACACAACAGGCCACGGTAATGATTGAAAAGGAGCTGAAACTAAAACTGGACACCAGCAGATCATCTGGAGATCATTCCAGAACTTTTCAAGATCACATTTCAAGTTGTGAGGTCTAAATGCGGTTGCAGCTCGTGAGAACATTCTGGTCACCGTTCGGTCCGTTCCTTGATTGTCATTTGCTGGACCGGGTAGCCACTTCATAGCATTAGTTTCTAAATAGGAGAGAAGTATCATGCCTCTTGAATATGCCTTTCGTTGATCCTCATGAAGTAATCGTTCAATCTGTCGAGCACTTTCTAAAACTGTCTCAGTAGATACATATGTTCTAAGGCCCAAACCTTGAAGTATGTCCAAAATGGCAGATTCTTGGAAAGGACTATGAGGAAAACTATCAGAGTTTGCTAGTAATGCATATAATTCCTCATTGCGCGGATCATATAATGCACAAGGACTCCTAGAGCACCACTAAGGGTTGGGACAAATTCCAAACTTCTCAAGCATTCCCTGAAAGATAAGTCCTCAACACACAAGTGTGGTAAGTCTTGCAAAACAGAAAGCATGATGCTGTCACGAATTTCAGGTTGCAACTCCCTGACTCTATTCAACACCTGTTGCTTGTAGAAACATGCCTTCCCCATTCTCTCAATTCCAAAATACCTTGACAGAATCTCTTCTTCACTATTCGAAGAGCCAATAACAAACTCACCTCCCAAAAAGTGTTCAGGAACATCTAATGGTGGTAAATATTTTCGAGGATTCTCTACCGTATACTCTGTAGATAGGCAGTTTCTTGCAATTTCTTATGTTAGAATCATCCAGACACTCCCCGATATACCATTTTGGATGTAGAAGAAATCCACGAAGCTCATCACTCTCTTCCACTCCCAACATACGAAAAGTTTCCTCTATGCTGCCACCGTTTGATGAGATAACATAAAATATGAATTCCAAAACACCTGCAGCATCACCATCACAAACATAGCGCCATAAATCTGGGTGTTCAACTCCATAATTGGGGTTTAGAATGTTGCACCCAATCATAACAAGTATGTCTTGCATCTTAATGGAAAGCTTTACTGCATTAATCATTTTTGATTGTGTAGAGAGTCTGTGCAAATGCCCAGATGTGGATAGCAAGATAGGCCAATCTCCAAACAACAACAAGTTCTCGCACTGATTCTGAAGATATTGCCACAATAGCATAAACCATGACGAAGTAGGATGATCACAGCGAGACTCTGGGTCCCAAAACACTTTAGTTTTGTATTTCCAGTCAGCAGGTACAAACCTAGGGAAAAATTTCAGGAAATAATGGACACTGAAAAAAACGAGATTTGACCTTGATGACTTTGCAATACCAGAAAGTCTATCAGCTATGTTTTGAGGAATATTATGATCAATTACTCTATTGGAAACATGTTGAAGTAACATGTATTCTAACTCGCTGCAAATGAAATAAGAAAGTCCTATAGAAGCTTCCGACAATAATCCGAAATCACCACTTGCCAAAGGAAGCAAAGGCAGATTATATGCATGTGTAACTGCTTCAGCATCTATCAAGTCTTCAAGGCAATATTCCAGCAGTACAAGCTTGCAGGATTTACTTAACAAACCCACAGTTTTGCATTCCCTAAGAAAATGGCGCACAGTATCGGGAGTGACAACTTTCTGCTTAAAATCAGAGGCATTATTAAGAAGCATATTAGACAAAACATTGGGTAAATGCACAATTGGCATTCCCAGCTGCACCAGGGCCTCACCGAGTTCATTACTTTTACTAAATTCCTCATCATGAATAATGCCTTCAACTGGTGAAACCCATTTCCCTCCCTCAAGTTCTGAATACAAAACAGGAGCATTACGAGCGTTTCTGTATATCTGGTCTGCTAAAATATTCCATGGTTCTTCAAAAGAACCACTGGGCCATAAAGAGTAGTATGACTTTGTTGGACCGAGCAAGCCTTGCAAACCAAGCAGTAATTTTGTAAAAGTAGGAGCAACAACGTCTTCTAAAAGCAATCTGTTCCAGATAGAACGCATTTTTCCACTTCTGTCCATGTCAGCCCCATACCAAATGCCACGACGGTTTGACAGGACCTCAAAGTACCCATTAACTTGAACAGTCAATCCAGTTCTTACCGGCAGTGGAAGGAAACAGAATGCTTGACCAAGCTTATGAACATTATTCTGTCATAAATGACATTGCAATCATGTGAGAATTTCTTGCTACCAAAGTAGAAAAGGAAACAAGAAGATCAAAAAAAGGAAAATATTTCACTGCAGGAAGCAATTTGTTGGTTTTATCAGGACTATTCACCTGGGCAGCCGCACAAAGATGCACATAGAACAACATGAGTACTAAGACAGAACAAGCCACAAAAATCTTGTAAACAAAAAACCTGAACTAACGGCCTGAGATAGGTAGTTTAAGTACCAAGAAACAGTATGACTAATTAGGAACATATGTGTTAGCATTACGTCATAAAGGTATTTCAACCAAGTGAAGCATACACCAGGAAAAAAAGAAAGAAAGGAGAAAAAAAAAAGAACAAGGCCTCACAATGAGAATGAATCATGATGATTAACTCCTGTCCAAAAGCATCATGTCCATTGAAAGTTTGTCATAAAAGGCAAAGGCTCATTTACACTACTAAACCGAATTAGGACCAATAATAACAAATTCGAAATATATTTAAGAAACAGACTACTTTACAGTTTAACTCATGTAGACATGTTGTGTTTATATCGACTAGAATATGAGTACCATGACTAAGTTCATCTTTTTCCACCAATAGTTACAAATTCGTAATATATGTAACAAATAGACTCCCTTACAGTTTAAATCATGTAGACATCCTGTATTATCAATTAGCATATTAGTTACATGACTAAGTTCACCTTTTTCCATCAGCTTAAGCTTTTTTGGAAAATGGATAATGTAACATAGAACCAAAGCAGTTTTCCTAACTCCGTAGCCTAACTCCACAACATATGTCCCACTTTTAGTTTGTTCACGTTGTTCAGCTTTTATAATATTAAGCAAATAAACTGAATCCACTTTCCCCATCAGCTTAACTTTTGAAACAAAAGATGATTTACCATGAAATAAGAGTAGCAGTCTTGAGTTTGAGTCCTATACCCACACTGTGTTATGCACTTTAATTTAGTGTTTTACGCGTATTCCCTACATGTAAAAGGGAGTGTTATACTATTCAGTGAATGATGTAATTCATCTATTACTATCAACTTATACTTTTGAGATGATTGGTAATTTAAGAGTAATACAGGAATAAATTCCCAATTTGCTTGTACTCTTATTTCTAATATGTACAACACTTTGCCAACTTAAGTAATACCATCTTGTATAGCTAATAACAATACCTTTCAATTTTGCCAACTTAAGTAATACCATCTTGAATAGATAATAACAATACCTTTCGATTTTGCCAACTTAAGTAATACCATCTTGTATAGATAATAACCATACCTTTCGAACTTCAATAACCATAACTCATTTCCCCGTTTTCTTCTTTTGGTAGAGGCAACGAACCTCAAAGATTCCTCCACTCCTTTTGAACGTAACACACAATTCACCCGCTCAGACGGGATTGAATCCACAACCTACCCCACCACCCATTATTAAATTTGGTTTCCTATTCTTTTACAGTGCAACATCTCAAAATTATAGCAGATGAATGATAGAAAACAACGTCCAAAGTTTCACATGACATGTTCACTAAAGGTGATTTCCTGCTAAACCAAAAGCCAAATGGCAACCTTTATACCAATAAAAGACCCTCGTTATTACAGCAGCAAGTAAAATGAGCTTCCAGCTAACTACATCAATACAAGATGAACAGAGGCATTATATCCTGCTCGTAGTATTAATCTACAAGAAATTTGCTGGTAACGATGCATGGAATATATAATATTCACAGATTCTAAAATGAAGTCCATTCAATGGTCCATATTGCACAAAATTTACAAATTGAACGACTTCAAGTAGGTGCCTAGAAAAAGAAAGAACGATTTCAAGTAGTTTCATATTTGATAGCGCAACTACTCAAAGCAACTACATTAGCGAAAGTAGAAGTTCCAATTTCTAAGAACAGCATAGAGAAAATGCTCAAACACTTAGCAAGACAAAGAACCAATAGTTTACCAAATTGAAGTGTCAGTGTACATCACTCCGTGTATGCGTCTGTGTATGTGTGTGTGTGTATTTGAGAGTGTGTGTGAGAGAGAGAGAGAGAGGACAATTTGTTTGCAATATATGAGCTGAAAAACTTGAATTGTGTAAATTACATTCATTGCATCGGCTGAAGTGCATGCTGCAACTGATGCCCACGGCAGCAAGTGAATATCATATTCTTTTATGCAGTAGCAGCAAAAGAACCAATCCTACTGGATGCTGAAGCCATGGTTTGCACTATATAAAAACTATCCATCCTCATATTGGGTTCCAATTGTGGCTTCACTCAAGAAGTCCAATGCAAACGCATCCGTCTCACTATTGGAAGAATTTATTGACTTTGAAAACCTCAGGAGTGCCTGTCGATGCCACACCGTATCAGTGTTTGTTGAACTCACTGAGCACGAATAAAGTTTCCTCGGCTCAAGTTCCCCAACATCCCATACATACATTTCAATGCACACAACATTTTTGAGAAAGAGTAGCGTGAACACTCCCTCCTCATAAAGCTGGACAAACATTGAAGAGATGTCACCTTCCAAGTACACTTGCCTCGAGAGCTTACTTCTAACTGCCTGATCTGCATTCCTTAAAGGGAAACGGAATAAAGTTCCAGCTAAAGGAATTTTCATGTCACAACCAAAAGCACAATATGGAAAGAACTGGTCTTTATATAGTGAGACGGCTGAAGAACTAACATAGTCGATTCGCTTTCCAGGATTTGCTGTAGAAACCTCAGGAAGGTAAAAACTCTGAGGATCAAATAATACCACATACTTGCCACTTACAAATGAGGGTAGATCAGTTAGATGATACACTGAGTTGAACCCAACCCTAAATGGAAAATTATTAAAATAACTCAGAAAACTTATTGAAATCCCAGAATCTTACACCAAGAATATATCTAGCAGAGCCCATAGTATATAAATTACAGAAAATATCTAACAGAGGAGAAGTATACAAATTGCAAAAATTATCAAGTAGAGGATATAAAGTATAACCTGAAGAAACTGATTCTTTGCATCCAGAAAGAAAAACAATACAACCCAGAAAATATAATCACAAAACCTTTATATGCTTGCATACAAAAGCTTAAGTGTGAAAGTACTTGTCATAACCAAGTCATACACTGTAATTAAAAAGAAAGTCTACAAGACCATACAGAGTGTTAGAAGATGTATAGATGAATAGTAAAGGAAAAGAGATAGAGAGTGAAAGTAAAGTAAAAAGAAGACGTATCACCATCACAGGACTGGGTCTAATTAGATCCTCTACATTGTGTTTGGAAAAAAATCTGGTTAGAATTCGACTTCAGTCTGGATGAGTTCATTTGCTACTTATTGTAACTGTCTGAACCAAAGTTATGTGAAACAGGACGAATCTCCCATCATGTCCCCCATGAATATGAAGTGTATTGCATTTTCTCTCAAATTCTCAGTTCCTAAACACTCGGATAATTTTGTCCATTCTCACCACTTTTGCCTCCCACACCCCTTGCAATCAAGGAGTGGAACTATCACACTTACCAACCACCCGCCCAACCCCGCGCAGGGGGCGTAGGGGACCCACCTGTACCTTGTAGGAGACCCTCCACTACATCTGCATCCAGATTAGCAAAGCGGAAATGAGTTATTACTGTCTCTAAAAGAGTGAGGGGTGTGCCAAGAGGAGCGGTCAGTGGCATAAAGAAGCAGACAAATGGAAATGGGCAGTCATGGAAATAAGTGGCAATACCCTGACAATGTCCATAAAAAGGCATAGGAGAGATCCTTCTAAAACACAAACGTTGATTTAACAAGTGTTAGATGATGTGGGGCCTACTAGGAAGTTTTGCATTATTAATTAAAGTCTGGTTGAGTTTTATTTCGTATCTGAATTTATAATAAAATTGTCTTTTATTTATGGGTTTCATCAGTTATTAGGTTTGGATGTAATAGTTAAACCCTGGGAATCTACGTCTGTTAGGATTAGACATTATATGCATACAGATAGAAAGAGAGGTTTCCTATTATGATGATCGGCATTTGCTTTACAGATGCAACCAAGTCTGAGGTGTGATGCAAATAACCCCAAGTGTGAAGCAGGTTTCATTCTTTTTCTATGTTTTATCTTGAAATTCTAAACACTTCTTCCAGAAACCCCAAAATTGTACACCTAGTCATTCTTTAAAAAGCAAAATCTTCCAAACCCTAAAGCACTCGAATACTGTTCACAGGTTCTGTTCACATCACCATTCAAGGGATACTGTTCCGCGACTGTTCATGGGGTTCTGTTCATAGAATTCGTTCCACATCAGGCAATTTGAGCCAAGGAATAGGCTGAGAAGTGAGAATTGCATTTGGATGCCAAACAACGTGTGGTTGTATTCTGATAGCAAACTCCTTGATTAAAAGGTAATCATAGTAATGGAGGTTCTCAAACACATGAAGTCAAAAAGTAGAATCTGAACCAAATGGCTTCCAATATCTGCATCTTCCCAAATCCGTAGCAAAAGTAGATTCATACTCGACAAAACATTTTAGAGATACCTTGGACTCCCCGACAGTTCAGCTCAATATTCAGGGCATCATGGAATCAAACACAAGGCCCGCCCTTTGTTCTTAGTCTTCCTAGAGATCGAATAAGACCCTTCATAGTTAACCGAAGAGTACAATCCCTGCAACTCCCTTAGCATCTTCCCCCTGATTTTCTAGACTTAATAGAACTGAGTTGCACCCTATCTCGTTCCAACTCAGCAAAGAGACTCCTTAGCTCTTCCTCGTGACCGTCACACTACACCCCAACCAAATGACCAACAGAGGAAACCATGTCTAAGACCCACTCCAGAGATTTCCTCGTGGTATCGCGTAGAAACTCGCCAGCCTCATTCGTTCCAAATGAACACCCCCACCTCCAGACTACCTAAGAGGGCCCCAGAAGAAAGATCTAGCACTGCCCGCTCCCTCTCGACAGTGCTATGCTCCTCGACACGAGGTGAAACTGCCCCATCGTGGACCTCCTCCATCGGGACCCGACTCTGGAGCTTCCCAACAGGAAGAGAGGCATGTTCTGTCTCCCAAAAGCATCTTCTCGGCAAAAAGATCTGCAGTTATGTGGGGGTCGGGACAACGCTATGCAGAATATCCCTACCACCCTCATCTTCCACTCCAACCTCAGCAGAAGGCCCACCAACGCAATCGCCACTTACCACAGAAGTCGCCGGAGAGGGAGCTACCGCCGACGAGGGGTTGGGCACCACCGGCCAAGCCTCCAGGCGCTGCGACAGAATCTGTATGCCCGGACAATGAGGAAGCAAAGATGGCCTGAATGCCCTGGATACCTGAGGACAAACCCTGTATGGCTGGCATGCCAGATCCATCTAACCCTGACTGATTGGGAAGCCCTGGAGTCCCGGGGTCTAGACGTGGAAGACCGGCACATTCACTTAGGGCCCCCGAGTCAGATTTGTCTAACCCTGACTGACCGGGAAGCCCTGGAGTCCCAGGGTCTAGACCTGGAAGACCGGCACATTCACTCGGGGGAATGACAGATCCCTCAAACCTTGTCTTCCCGGGAAGCCTTGGAGTCCCGGGGTCTTGTCCAGGAAGGGTGCAACTCAGTTTTTTACACCACCCTCCTTACAATATCACTGCCTTTTTATACCACCCAAAACCATTACTTTTTGCAAATCGCCCTTTAGGCTAAGATTTTATCATTACATATTTAATATAAGTATTAAATGAGATTGTTTATAAGAAATTAGATCTCATAGCCTTTCATTGTTGATATATAGAAATTTTATTTGATTGACCGTTTTTTTTATAAGTATTATTTTAAGAATGTGGGAGCAATACAAAAGATGTACCAAAACCACTTAAACCATATGAGCAAAAAAATTAATGAAATCCTGAAAATCTAAAAAGGGACAACCCAAAAAAGAATTTGACCAAAAGAAAGGAGATTGCATCAAATCGCCCTGCAAACGTTCCATCGTCATGGCTGAATCATTAAAGCACAAGGAATTACGCTCCCTCCGTAAACACTACCAAATACATGGAGGAATCATATTTCATATGGCCTTAACCAACGGGTACACAAGCTTCCTCTTCCAACTCAACAACACATCAACCACTCTCCCAGGCATCACCCAATTAAAATTCAAAATACTGAGCACATGCATTCATAATCCTCTTGCCACTGAACAATGAAACAACAAATGATCAACCGATTCTACATCACTCCTACAAAGAAAACACCAATCTAACACACAAATACCACTTCTTAAATTATCGATAGTTAAAATTCTCTCAAGAAGCCTCCCACACAAAGAAAGATACTCTCGTTGGAACCTTTATCTTCCACACACCCCGCCACGGAAAGGTCTAGTCAGATCCATTCATAAGATGGCATACATAGACTTAATCGAGCAAACATCATCCTTATTTCCCAACCATTGCAATTTAAGGCCAATTGTTGATCTTTTAATTCATCCTTATTTCCCAACCATTGCAATTTAAGGCCAATTGGATAAAACAAAAACAGTTAAGGCCAATTGTTGATCTTTTAATTCATCTCCATTTATTTCTTGCAAAGATAAATGAGTATGTATGAGTAGTACCAACTCACTATAAAATTGCATATCTTTTAAACAATGGACTTAACCAAATGAACACATATACTAAAATAGTGACTATTGTGTTTTATATTGGTGGCCAAAAGAAATATCAAGAATCATGAATTTTGTGTATGTATGATATACAACATTTGACGTGATTGTGATAAGTAGATTCTACTTCCAAATACTGAATATAAATGTTATATTCTGAATTTTTATTTGATTGTTGTGATTTAGTGGGAAGAAACATTAGTTATTCAAAACCCTATACTAATAGAAATTTATCTACATGTGAATTTTCTTTCTTAATATTTGCGTATTCATTATGTCAAGCCCATTCTCTAGAATTTTAGATGATAACAAATTGATCAGGCCAAACTTGATTGGAAGACGAATCTCACGATTGTACTCACAGTTAATAAAATTACTCATATCCTAAAAGATGAGACTCATCAAATGTCACACAAGAGCAAAGAGTTGCTTATGATAAGTAGCTTGAGATAGATGAACAAGCTTGATGTTTATATTATAGAAGCAGTGTTAAGGCTTAGCTACTGCAAAAGACATGCTCTCGTATCTCCAAGAGTTGTTTGAAGAATAGAGTTGGTCTACATGCCAGCAAATTATGAAACTGTTGAAAACCAACAAAATGGTGAAGGGTGTTTCAGTTCAGGATCATGTCCTGAAGATGATTTATTTATCACTGAACTGGAAACACTAATTACAGATTAGATAGTGAGACCAAGGTTGGAGCGATATTGTCACAATAACAGACTCAGCTAACTGCTCATCAAAAGTCTCAACACTGGTATTAGCAACATTCTTCATATTATTCACGAAGTTCACAACATTTTCCAAAATATAAAGATCATTAATAATAGTACTAGAAGCTATAAACTGATATTTGAATTCAACAAGAAGTTTCAAACTGAAAACAAAGGAATATCCAGATACTCTAAGTTTTGATACAGAAATTAAATTTCTACAACATTATGGTACATAAAGGCAATCTTCCAAAATCAAAATTTTGTTTCTTTGTAGACTCAGATGAAATGCACCTCTGGTGCTCGCCGCAGTACTTGCAATTGTTCTCATTTTTAAAATGACTTACCACTCATTTAATCTCTGGGTTTCCTTCAACCCTTGCAATATATTGCAGAAGTTAGAGGTTGTGCCCTAATCGACACAACATGAATTTCATAGATCATCTATCAAATTCATTTCAATGACAAGCATCCCATCAGAAGGTTTCTTTTAGTTCAGAGAAGTAAGGTTGACACAACAATTTCTCTTCTAGTGTCCTGGTTCGCCGTAGTGAAAACAATTTCTCTTTGCCTTTTTCTCTGACTTGCTCTGGTCCAATTTCTTTGTCTTTGAGTTAGATTGAGACTTTCTTTTTCTTGAATTTTTTGCCTTTTAGTTTAATTCCCAATACAAAACTAACGTTTGACTTGTCCATTATCATAAGAGAATCTTTCCCTTTCATGAAAATTTCTTCAACTGCCGCAACATTTTAAGCAAATCTGGCAAAGTCACTGTCATCTTGTTCATATTATAGTTTAATACAAACTAATTGACCGATTTAGGCAAAGATGTCCATCTCCAACTTTGGTCTCAACATCTATCTTTGTCCCTAGTATTTCCAGTTCAGTGATGAAATAAATCATCTTTAGGATATGATCCCAAATTGGAGCACCATCCACCATTTTGGCGGTCATCAACAGTTTCATAACTTGCTAGCGTGCAGACCGACTCTACTCTCCAAACAACTCCTAGTGATATGAGAGCCTGTCTTTTGCACTAGCTACTTCACACTGCTTCTGTAATATATTGATTATAGAGGCCAACATATGACATCGAGCTAGTTCATCTGTCTCAAGCCACTTATTATAAGCAACTCTTTGTAGCCACTTAACAGAGCTAAAGAAAAACGGATCCTTTTTGTATTTGACCGGTGATGAATCCATTGACCAGTCCAATCACAACATATTGATTTCGACGGAAAATGGATCTTAGTAAAAACTATCTTCTCTTATAATAACAAAGCATATACACGGATACATACAATAGAGAGCTAAACTAATTCAACTAATTCGGACACACAACAAATACCTTCAGGCGTAAGCATATGCATATACACATACACACGAGAAAAAGGGGAAAACTTACTCGAATCGGCCGGTCTTCGACGCCTCCCCGTGCTTACTACTCCCACCAATCCTCGAGATACTAACGAAATCCTCCTCTGTGAAAACCGCATCATTGTAGGCCAATAACGCCGGGCCCTGTCACTGCGCCAAGGTGTCAGACAAAAGCGAATGGGAGCCATGGAGCCGACGGTCCAGGCAAAGGAAAACGGTGGTGGCGCCGGCATCGTCGGCGTTCTATATAAGCTCCTTGAGCACCGTCATACCCTCCGGGTAGTTCAACAATACCTCCCAGATTCGCCGAGTCAGGTCAACCTTTTGTCCGAAATCTTCCAGAAATATCGACTCCGGAGTTGCCGGAGAAGCCATCCTCCGATTCTTCTCCGGCGAATTTGTGATTCTATTTTCCCGGGAGGGGGCTTCAGGTTAGACCATCGGAATGGGATTAATTAATGGCGAACCTGAAGAGATTTATGTGAATTTTGGGGAACCATGACGGAGTTTAGAGAGAGGGCAAGGACGAAGCGAGAGAGTATAGTTTAGTAGGGCTGTTCAAAGCCACCAGTAAAATCCGGTGGCACCGGCACCGGGTTTCCGATACCCAGCTTAACCGGTGCCGGTGCTGGTGGCTTATTTTTGGGAAAACCCAGGGATTTTTCGGTTCCCGATTTACCCGGCATCGGGTTCCCGGGTACCGGGAAACCGGGTTTTAATTTTTTTTTAATTTTTTTATTTTATATTAAAGGATGTCTTCTTCACAATCGCCCCCCAGCCTCTCAATCTCTTCTTCGCCATTTGCCTCTCTCTCCCTCCCCAATCCCCTCCCTCTCCAATCTCCCTGCTCACAGGTGGCACAGCCACCCTTCGCCGAGTCGGGGTGGCTCATCCGTTCAAGCATTTACCAGTAAGTTCACAAGCTTCGTTAAAAAAGAGGGTAGTGAGAGGTTTAGACTAGTCAAAACAATAACTTCAAAGGAGGATGTGGGTCCATCGGGACCAAGAGATGGGATGGAAATTTCATGGAAACCTCTGCTCTGCTGTTTGTAACAGGGAATCCTTTCTCAGCGACGCCGACCACCACAGGTATCTCATCTTCTCCCCTCTTTCACGTTAACTTTTCCTATTTTTTTACAATTTTTAGGGTTTTAATTTTTAGGGAAAGTTTCTTTGGGGATTTGGGGACCACTACCGGATAAGATTCATAGGCTATGTAGTCCTGTAGTCCCCCTTCCTTTTGTTTGGTTGTTGAGAAGCCGTGGGAAAAATAACCAAAAGAGACTGAAAATGAGATTCTTACCATGGCGGCATGGCCATCTATCGGCAGTCTTTTAAACCTCCATCTGTTTATAGTTTTGACCCAATGGCGCTATATTTTGCAAGCAATTTTGAGTTTGGCGTTATGGATTGCAGGAAGATAACTTCAAGATTCGAAAGGAGATGCACAGGGGCCAGCAGTACAGCCAGATTTACTTTGCTCTTCTCCATTTGATGCAGGGGGAGCATTCATTACCAGAACAATTCATTCATGTGTTTAAAGAGGGTAATTGGAACCTTTTCTAGTCGCCAATTAGGATCCTACGTCTTGTTTTCTTCCTTTGGATGGCGTGGATTTCTATTTCTTGATTCAATTGGAGTTGATATATAGTCATTATACGTTCCTGGTCTGGTTCTGGATGAGATTGTTTCATTATTTTTTGGCAAAGTTTGCTTCTGGATGAGTAAACATATTCATGAGTTAATTAGATGTTTAAAGCATCCAATGAAATCAGCTGTGGAAAGTTTTATTACCTAATCACAGTCAATGTCTTGGCGTTGCAAGCATGTCCTTCCTGAATTTTTCTGTTACACTTTTGCTCTCTCTATTTGCAATTTCGTGCTCTTTTTTTCAGACAAGGATCTGTCTAATTTTCTCTTTGACTTGAATTGTAATTTACTGGTTTTGATCAGAATTTCTTATTCTTATCCTGCTGCTTCAGTTTTGTCTGCCTTATTGTATTGTAAAATGCTAAAAAAATGGCTCACTATAAATGTAGGTTAACCGGGAACCGCTACCGCTAAAACCACTACCGTTAAGGGTCGGTTATTGCTCTTAACGGTGTAGGTGTAGGTGGCCAATATTTAAAAATTGGCCTATCCGGTGTAGGTGCAGGTTTTGGCCAAAACCGGCACCTACACCAGGGTTGAACAACCCTATAGTTTAGATTGCTTTCTCGCTCCTGAATTTGGACTTTAAACCGAAAAGTTTCAGTTGGTCTTGGTTTTTTGTATTGGAATTTTTTTGGCTGTTCGTAGTTTTCTTTTCCTGCCTTCTGTACAAATTTGTTTGGATGACCAAAAAATCGAAGCATTTTCGCGATGAAAACACCCCCATTACTAATGAATATCATACATTTTTTTACCCATATTTATAGAAACACCAAATTTACCAAAAAGTTTAGTCTTGAAGTCAAAGGAGGTTGCATATTTTTATATCCCTTTCACAAGCTTGTGATCATGTTGAATCTTGCAAAATTTGAACTCGTAGCTCTTGATATTTTGAGCAATTATTATCTCTCATGGGTTTTTGATGTTGAATATTTTGTTCCTCATGTCCATATATTCTCAAAATGGTTTAATTAAATCTTTAATAAAAATATTTCAGTTAATTGCTCGCCCTTTGCTTATGAGAACAAAATTACCAATTTTCTACTTAGGGACACGCTATTTTACATACTGCATCACTAGTACAGATTAGACCAACTGCTTATCATAAATATTATCCTATTCAACTTGCTTTTGGGCAACCTCTGAATATCTCTTATCTTCGAATTTTTTATTCTTATGTCTATGTTCCAATTTCACTCACTCAATGCATTAGGATGGCTTCACAAAGTAGACTTGGTATTTATGTTAGTTTTGATTCTCCATTCATTATTATATCTCTTGAAACATTAACTGATGATATTTTTAAAGCACATTTTGATGACTGTCATTTAGCTGAGACCATTTTTCTACCATTGGGTGGTGAAAAGTCGTTGCCTGAAGCACGACATGAAAATTACTTGGAATAATTTGACGTTATCTCATTTTGATGCTCAAACCAATCAATGTGAACTAGAAGTTCAAAAGATCATTCATTTACAAAATATTACATATCAATTACCAGATGTATTTCAGATAATAAGAGGGTTGTGACATCATATATCTCAGGTGCTAATATTGTGAGACCCTGTTTATCTCTTTTGTTATTTCCTATGTATTAGCTTTTAATTTAAATTATGGGGCCATATTTTTTGCCAATGTATGACCTAAGCTTTATGTTTAAGGTACATTAACTATTATGAAATTTTATTTCAAGAATTTTTCTTTAAATAATTTCTTTTTCCATTATGGAAGCTTTAGTGCAAGTTTAACTTTTATTTTCCCTAAGAGCCGAAACTTGCTAGGTAAGTTTCTTTTATGGATTTATATTTTCCATTTGCTTAGTATAACCCATAATCCATGAAATTAAATTATGAAGAGAGATTTATATATTATGGCCGAAAATAATTAAGTAGAAAATCATGAAATTCATGCAAGCATTAAATTTTTTATTTTTGTGTGTCTTTAATAGGTAGCATTGATCATCATTATGTGGCCTTAATTATTAGTTTTGAATTATCATTAGAGATATTATATGATAAGCTACTAAATATATGATAAGCTTGAAGAGAATTTAATTGATAACACACTTGCTTATCATAGTGATAAGCTAGAGAGCTTTTAAGATAATAGGTTGTTGTGGCTATCTTAGAGATAGGCTAGAGCAATTATTTTGAGATAGGTTATCATGCTTATAAGTTGATAAGTTATGGGATTGAACTAGATAAGCTAAAGTGCTTATAGGAGATAAGTTAGAATACATATGTGTGTGACAAGAGTAACTATGTTAGTTGAGTTGGAACCGAACAACATAAGTGAACTAAGCAAGAATCAAACCAAGAGATAAAGTCATTCACGTGAAGACCAAGGAGGGGGGGAAAGTCTTAAAGTTGTGGTCCATGTGAAGAGTTAAGAAGAGATAAGATAAACATTTAATTGACAAGACAAGACAAAAGAAGAAAAGCTTGAGATAGTGTGATGTTCACGTGAAGGCTAAGTGAGAAATGAGAGAAAATGGAATGAATGGGCAAGGAGCTTCACGTGGGAGGCTTGGCTTGAGGGGACAAAGGGATGAGGTGAGAGAAAGTGAGAGAAAAGGGTGATAGTGACCTTGCATTGGTCGACCACACCCCACCCAATTCACCCCCTTTTTTCCTCTTGTCACTTTCAACTCTCTTGTCCTTGTCATAATTGAAGTGAGATTCAATTTAGCCTTCTACGAATTACCCTCCTCCCCACTCCTTCACATTTCAAATGCTTAATTGCCCTGGCCAAATAACACTCTCATTCAACTCTCTTTCTCTTTTTCTCTCTTGACCGAAACTCCTCTCTTTGGGCTTAAGTCTTGTTTCCTTCCTCTTGCAACCAAAACACTTCTCTATGCTCTAGTTTGTTTCTCTTCTTCGGTGACCGAATCTCCCCTTGGTTCAACTCATTCCTTCTCTCTTGGTGGCTGGAAATTTCTCTTCACCTAGCCATCTTCCCTTGTTAGAAACTTAGCTCACTCTCTTGAAACCAAATCACTTCAAAGTTGCAAGTTTTGCCTTGTTTCTCCAAGCAACCTTCAGCTGCTGAACACTTCTCTTTTCCCCACCATAAACCTCTATCTTAGCACCTTGAAGACACAAATTTCAGCCCTTGGAACCATTCCTAAAGGTGGAACCGAAAGTTGAGGTTAAGGGAGGATTTTGGTGAAAATCGTGTGACTTGTGGAAGGTAGAGGTAGACTTGATTTTCATATGATGTTTTGGCTTGAGTTCTTTATAATTTCTGACCTAAGATGTTTTATTATGCTAGGTGCTCTTCTTTTAGCAAAGCTTACATTCAATCATCAAGGTAAGGCCAAATAAGGTTGTGTTGGTTGGTGATGGCCAAACCTTGTATGCTTTTGATCTTCAAGTATAACTTTGTTTAAGTATAGATTTGATGAATGACCATGATATATGTAAGTTTAGTAAACATATGCATATAAGTTAGTCTTGAAATGTAGAAGTTTGCATGCAAATCAAAAGAACCAAGGAAAACCTAATTATTCTATGAATATGGGTGTTGGCCGAATGTGATGTCTTGTTATATCTTGAAGTTGTTTTGTGATTTGTAGATCCTAGGTTGTGAATCTGAAAATGGAGGATGGGATCACCATTGGAGAAGAAATTGTAGACGAGGAACACTTGAAATTGAGCATGGCCGAATGACCTAGTAAAAGAAAAACCCTAATGGCAAGCTTATAACAATGAAATTATATTTGCTTGTGATGGATAAATGAAATTAGAGTTATGACCAAATGGATTAGAGGATTAAAGCTTAAATTCAATGATAAAACACACCATACGTGTAAGAGAAAAACAAGGATTATAAGGCTTAAAGGGCTCGGGTTAAAATGATTATCAAGGCCTTGTAGCATTAAGCATGGATTAAGGATTCAATTAGAATGATTTAGTGTTGGCCGAATCCTATTTAGGGCAAAGTGAAATGTAATTGTAATGATATGAATATCAAAGCTAAGGATTAGAGAACCTTGATCATATGAGGAGAAAAATGTAAAACCTAATCAATGAATAATGTCTCGGGTTGCATGGAGATCAAATGTCAAAGCCAAGGTTTAATTATGATTAGGGTTAGTAATTGATGAACTTAAAGACCTAGTTTAATGTATAAAATAAAAGAAAGATTTGGATTTAAATATAGAGCAATTAGCTTGCTAATTAGAATCCTAAGTAAGAATGGTTAATAAGAGTTTTCTATGTAAATCCTTGAGAATGATATAATATTTTTCAGAAATATAGATTTTTGGGAAAAACCGAGTAATATACAAATATTTATCTTGTATGATTATGTACTTAATTCCTAGTAACTAAGAGGTGTTTGAAACGCTTGTAGGCGATCTTCGTACCTTTATTCATAATCAAAGAGACCGAGGTAAGTGGAAATAGTAAGTAGAAACTTACACTTTTATGAAAACTGGAATGACACACTGCATTGATTCATGAACAAGCATGATATTTCGAGCAAGCATGGCATGGCATGAGCATTGCATGATTTTTCTAAAGTGAATTTTTTTGCAATGTCGAATGGAAATATAAGTTAAGTCAATGGGCTCTGATCGGTACCGTACCATCATGATGGACACCCATACCGAAGGACGAATACGAGAAGGATGGGTGAATCCTAAGAGACTGTGCAAACCACACTGAAGGACAATGAGAAGGTGTGGGCCTCCAAGGGTCGTGTCTAGCCATCAGGTCTGGGGCAACTACGGGCTAGCTCGACCAAATAAAAAGTCCCCAAGGGTAAGGGAGACGGTTCCGATGGGAACGCATAACCCGGACTCCAGGGGTTAAATGCAGCGTAAGTAGCCCACAAATTATGAAGGAAATGTTTTCAAGGGCCAGGGGCCAATTTTAAGAACAAGTTTATGTCTACAAGCAAGAGTATATGCATACTCATGAAATGCATGTGCATCATGAATTATGATTTCCCATGTTAAGCAAGTCCAAGTCAAAGAGCATGTTTTAAAGTTATGTTTTTCCCTTACTGAGTCTTTTTGACTCACGTTTTTTAAAATTGTGTCATTCCAGATGCCTCAGGTGAAGGAAGTCAGGAGGACTACCTGACTTAGAAGAAAGATTATTTCTATGTTTTGTTGTTGTGACTTGATCGATGAGATCCGTCACTTGATAAGTGTTAAACATGTTATGTATGTATTAAGATGCAAGTTTATTGAGAACCTTAATCATGCTATGAGTTGGCTCGTTTCTCTCGTGATTCTGTATTTTTTCGCTGTAAGTATGAATGTACGAACGCTGGAGCTTTCCTGGGGATTGCTCGAAGCTGTCACGGTCCCTGCGGGATGGTGTTCGAGGCGTGACAAATATCCCTACACGGATTGATGTTCCTGAAGAACAAGTGGCAAACGAATCCAATACACGCCTGAAGCATGGTAGCCCTCTTGGTGCTAAAGATAAAATTTTCTAAAGATTCCAAACCCACATTACAGACAATAAAATTGAAAAATCTATCTCCTGAAAAAAAAAATCTTCCAGAAAATAATTTCTTCAAATGGAATCTCCTAAAGAGATAACCCTAGAAGTGGAAGCTTCTGAAGAGATAACTCTTGGAGAGAAATCTCAATACATTATATGAGTATAGGAGAAATATTGGATAGAAACAAAATTGTTGTTGAAAATATATTTTCATTTAAAGTTGCTTTTGACATTATTTGATGTATTGATGAAATTGAACCACAATTCGTTGAAAAATGTGTAGTTCTGAGATTAAGGCAACCCAAGAGGGGAAGATGAATTGAGTTTTAAAACTTATTCGGATTTGCACCCAAAGTCGTGTTTGCTACAAAACCAATGTAATAACTAATTTAACACAATTATTATGCAATAATATCACAATGAGAATATGAGTGCTAAACGTAAAGAATAGAGTTACACCACCTAATCAACTCCTCAAGCTTCTTTCCAAACCTTGTGGTTTTTTTCACTGTCTTCCAAATAGTGTACACTCTAGCTTCCAGGTGCTATAGAACCTTACAAGTATTTTCTCATACTCAACACTCATAATCCAAGTAATTTTTCAAGCTCACCACTTACAATCCAACCGCGCTTGAGATATATCTTCTCTAAGCTCCTTCTCTACTGAACTACCCAAACTAAAGGAATCAAACCTTTTTGAATGAAAAGATACACAAATTTCACTTTCTCAAAGAGTGGATAAGATAATGAAAAACTCTATCTCTTTTGTTTCACACAATGACAAGGATATGAAAGTGTAATCTGTGTGAATGATTGAGAAATATGGTTTCGATATGAAAAACAAGGTTTTTAGATTCTCTTAACGATATATAAAATGTTTTAACTTTTAAGAGTTGTTAGAAATACCTTAAGAGTTACTTTATATAGTAGGTATTAGAAAAATAGTTGTTTCTAGACATTTAAAATTAATTCCCAATGTACCGGCCAATCGATTCACTGTAGTAGTCAATTGCTATAGGTAGTCGTTGAGTGAAACGGTCAAAATGTAGAAAATCATTAGATGCTGTCATTTTTGCCTAAATAATTGATCAACCTTTACAGGTAAAGGTGAAAAGCTACACGAAGTTGGTCTGCTGCTACAATAAGCTAGTCAACCGCTAAGTCATTTGTCCAGTCGCTATTATTCAAAATCTCGTGTTTGACATTTTTGAAATATCAATTTCAAAAATCAACTCCCCATAAATTTAACTAAGGCTTGGAGTTTATTTAGAGATAATTTGAAAACACTTAAAAGCTCATTTTAGTTGTCAAACTTGTGATAGAAAAATTTATGGATGGTTTTAAAAATATGCAAGTGTGTGATTCAAATTCTTGTCAAAAATGAAACTACGTGTTACAATATTATACCCTATAGTCTTGAATCTTCACTTTTGAGCTTTTTGCATCTTTTTTTATCTTCAATCTTCTTCTTTTTGGCTTTTTGATAAAAATGTCTATGCTTTGAATATGTCAATTTTGTAAACTCAATTCATTTATTGTAATAATCAAAGTATCAATTGTTAACAAAAGCCAATAGAATGTTGATGTATAAATGATTGGCCAATGTGGAAAGAAGTAATCTAGGCAATCCAAGCTGAGTTAAACACTTTTGCCAAATGTGAAGTATTTGGACCTGTACTGTAGACACCTGAAGATGTCATGCTTGTTGGATATAAGTGGGTATTTTTGAGAAAACGTAATGAGAAAAATTAAGTCGTGAGATATAAAGCGCGACTCACCACACAAAGTTTCTCGTAGAGACCTGTGATTGATTATGGTGAGACTTATTCTCCCGTAACTGATTCAATTCTATTCGGAATTTAAATAAACTTAATAGTCACAAAAATATTAGATATGCAATTAATGCATGTTGTGACTTCATACTTATATGGTTCATTAGACCAAGATATACATGAAAGTCCTTGAATATTTTAAAATTCCTAAAGCGTGTAATTCTACATCTAGAAGCATGTACTCTATCAAGCTGCAAAAGTTTCTATTGGGTTAAAACAATATGGACACATGTATATGAGAAAATTATATTTTGCCCATATGTTTTATCAAGAAATCAGAATTGATATTCGTAATTATTGCAATATATGTTTATGATTTAAACCTTGTTGGGACTCTAGCGGAGCTCATAAAGGCTACCAATTGTTTAAAAATCGAATTTGAAATGAAAGATCTTGGAAAAACTAAATTTTCTCCGGATCTGCAACTCAAGTATTTTCCAAGTGGAATTTTTGTCCATTAGTGGACATATACTAAAAAAATCCTAAAGCACTTTTATATGTATATAGCTCACTCTTTGAGTACTCCAATGGTTGTGCAATCACTAAATGTGAATAAAGATTGATTTTTTCCTAAGGACAAGAAGAAGTGATTCTTGGTCCTGAAGTACGATATCTTAGTGCAGTCAGTGAACACGTATGACGTTATCTACAAGGTACAACTTTCGTGAGATTATTTTATCCAAAAGAATCAACTGCTCAGTTGGTTGGTTTTGCACATTTAAGCTATTTATCTGATCCAAATGAAGGATGACCACAAACTGGATATTTGTTTACCTATGAAGCTATTGCCATTTCGTGGATATTTATCAAGTGAACAATATATGATACAGTTTTGAATCACTCTGTGGTCTTCCATCATTTAAAGGAAGTCAAAATTTCATCAAAATTCATCAAAATCGATAGAACCAATCGTATTTCATCAAAATTCTTTTATACTCATGAACTCTAGAAGAGCGTTGAAATTGATGTCAAACAGATATGTTCAAGTGATAATTTGGTAAATTTATTCACTAAATCACTACCAACTGCAACATTCAAGAATTTTGTGCACAATATTGGAATACAGCGACTCAAAGATTTTTCATCATGAAGTTAATTTTTCTTTTTAGGAGAGTTTTCTATATTAATACATAATGTACTCTTTTTCCACCGTTAAGGTTTTAGAAAAAAATTACACAAATTGTCCTTGTAATTTTTACTTTGTTACAAATTGGTCTCTGTGGTCACCAATATGATGCACGAGGGTCCCTTCGTCCACACCTTTATTAATCTCTTAATCGAATATGCTAACATGTCAACATTGTCCAAGTATTTAAAAATAGATATGTCAACGTATTTCGTCAGGGGATTAATAGAGGTGTGGATAATGTTATATGTATGCCCTCAAAATCAATCATTTTGAATAATTATGGGATAATTATTGTTTTGGATAATCATTTGTCAATATATATATTATTTTGGGTACTAATAATGACATAAGATGTCATATTGTTAAGCAATATTGTAGAAAAGTCAGACAATGGTTAATGAATTAGAGGCAAAGAGTATGATTTTTCGGATCCTTGTTGACTCACTTTGTTCTAGACCGATATACATGATAATGTATAGATGGGTCTACACTCATGCCTCTATAAGATAGAATGATGGACTCCATCATTGAGGTGGTGACCTTAAGCAGACGAGTGGGTGCACTGTAAGAATACATGCACTGAACCGGATCAAATAGAAATACCTTTTGGGAATGATCGTTGATGTAGAGAATGATATTCAATACAATTTGCTTGTGTTGTCCTTAGACCTGAGAAAATTATGCAGATTTGCTTGTTGTGTGCTTGTGCTTTGACTGAATCTTTTGGTGATGATTTTCGCAGATCAAATCTTCCAAATAATGTTGGTCTTTGTGAATTTGTATAATGTTGGACTCAAATAAAAATAATGCGTAACGAGTTTTTGTGAAAAATGTTTTCCCTGTTTTATTTACTTATATATATAGTAAGTAAAAATATATTTATTTGAGAAAATTGGTTTTGAAACTTTTTAGGAGTCCAACTGGGTACAGACTAAGAATTAAAAATTATATGAATTATAAATTTTATCAGTAATATTATTCTGATCCTATTAGTTCATGTGAAATATAGTATGATGGAAGGATAAATAAGAGTATAATTGTTTGCAAAAGAGATTTCACAAAAACAGTCTCAATATCTCGGGGTCAATTGTGATATGTTAATGAATATGATAACAATTTTTAGAACCCAATAAATTCGGAATACAAAATATAAAGGAGTTATTGAAAAAGAGTTTTTCATGATTATCTTACGGTCGAGATTTGAGGTCGTTAAAGATCTCATGCATAAGCATAGTTGAAGCTCTAAGCAAGCCATTATAAATAGCTCATAATTTTCATTTGAGAAATTAGAATGACATTTTACGTTGAGAGTTCCTCTCTCTAAACTCTCTATCTAAAACTTTTTCTTAAGAACTGTGCACATGAATCCGAATGAGGCAGCACAATTGGACTCCTTTGATTCGATGATCAATTCCACTACGATCTTCGACTCTTTCACACAAGGACCAAGTCGTTGAAGTTGGAACCACATGGACCAATTTGTAACAAAGTGAAACCACAGTGACCATTTGGGTAATTTTGCCAAGGTTTTATCCCATTGTGTTTTTTTCCTTTGCAAGGTCAAAATGAAGCAATCTTCTAATGTCCAAAGGTACACAATAATATTGTACTCTTTTTCTTTCACGATGGATTTTTTCCAACTGGATTTTTCTTTGGCAAGGTTTTAACGAGGTATATCCGTTGTGTATGTGATGTGAACCTCGTTATCACATAACGAGACCCGAAAACTAAAGGGAACCCAAGATCATTTCTAGGACTGATTCGGATGGAACCTCGACCCGTTGCTTAAGAAAGCAAGAACCTCGGTATGATGAGGACGCCAAAAACGGTGATGAAAATCTGTTTGATAAGTCAGGATGAACGCCACGGGAAATCCCGATAAGTTCGATAAGTTCTTCAAAGAACCAAAGAGAATAAATCTCACAATTTCATTAATCAATCTCTGTTTAATTACAATGCAAGAGCTCCTATTTAAAGGGCTGAAAATAACAAGGAAATAAAACTAACATAGAAACCAATTAAAATTCGAAATTAGGCAAGGAAATAAATCCTTGCTTGTCTAAAACACATAAGACAAATAAGGAAATAAATTTCCTTATTTCCTAACACACTTGACGCCTAAATCAAACCAAAATAAATAAAAGGATAAAGTTGCCTTGCTGATCAGACACGCATAACAAAAAAGGGAAAATGACAAACTAGCCTAATTGATCTAGCAGACCACACGACACTTTCAAAAGAGCTTTCCACAGCTGGACCTCACCAACCAACAAAGGGGACTTTCCTAGCATATCAGACGCCTAAACCAATAATAAAGGAAATAAAATATTGTTTTGTTTGACAATTCAAATCTGGACGTAAAGACCATATTCTTAAATGAGCACATGCCAAAATTACTTTAAGAAAGTAATTCCCCCCTCGCAAGACCGAAATTGCAATGTCTTTAAGAAAGGAAATTTTTGCCCATTTAATCTTAACTTTGGGCAGTCTTTTGTGGCAATTTGTTGGCATGCAAGTATATGTCAATTTAAAGCTTAACCTTGACCGGATCCTTCTAGAACGCGGATCATCTTTAATGGGCCTCCACGAATGGGCTTGGACCCATATCTCATGAATGATTTCGTCGAATACGTCCTTGAACTTCTTGGCTTGTTCTCTTGTAACCGGCTCTACGGGAACTTGAACTAGCGCCTTTGACACCTTGCTCGTATTCTCATCAGTATGGTCATCCAAGGGGGAATTTTATGAATTTTATGATTATTGATGACCATAAAGCTTATAACCTCTTGATTTTCCCATAATTTATGTACCCATTTCCATTCCATGTATCTTATTATGACCCTATGCCTATGTAAAGGGGTCTTGAGATGTATTATCAACACACAAAATTGAATTAACAAAGCGTAGTTTTTGAAGAACTATTCATTTCTTGTCTTATTTTCTTTTACTACGCTTTTAGGATCGTATTTTTATCTTCTCAGTTTTCCAACTTGTACAAAACATTTTTAAAATTGAGGCCTCCCAACGTAGTCTCTTATAACTCTAATTTTTTAAAGAAAACTCGTGGTTGTAGCCATCACAGTAGTCTGTAGGGCTTTTGCCGAGGCGAGAGTGCAGCATTGTCACCAAGATAGCAATGTACCATTGTCCTCTGAAGAAATGAAGGGGACACATTTGGTCAGGAGATGAGAAAGACCTGTTATGGCATGCTCAAATGGTCCCTTACCCACATGGCCAACAATTTTTCCACTGTGTTGATGGCTCTGGCATTCCTCATTCTTCCTTCATTCTAGATCCAGAGACTCCCACGACCGCCCTCCCAAGTCATTGGCTATCATACATCCCACCAAGTCTAGCAAGTTCTTGAAGCTTTGTTCACCTCCCAATCTCAAGCACGAGTCCTGCAGCTACTCTACCAAAAAGCAACCCTCAAGGAGGGGAATCTCTCTATCTCTTACTACTTGACTCACTCTAAAATGAGCAGCGCAAAGACTATATCCCAAGTATAAGAGTTATGTCGTGTAATAATTAGTTCAAAAGGCTAGATAATCTCCTCAGGAAAAATGGACTAATTTCAAACTCGTGTGAAAACAAGGAGAATATAAAAGCGGTGATGTGCAATGAGTGTGAATATGAAGAATAAAAGGAAAGTTTATTGAACACAGTTCAGATTTAGTTTTTTAGATTTTAGGGAATTTGAAACGCAATTAAAGCCCTATAAAAGAAAAGACATTGAAAATTAAACGAATATAGTAAAGATAACATTGTTGGAAAATTCTAACGTCATTCGTATGTAAAATGCCAAATTTGCAAAATCAATCAAACACTTGAAAGAGGGTTATGCGGCTAAAAATAAAAATTGGGAGCGGAACGGGGGAAAGAGAAATTAGAGAGTGTCGGCTGAAAAAGAAAAAAAGAAAAAGAGAGGTGAGAGGTCTAGGATTTTTGAAAAAGAAAATAAAAGAAGAGAGAGAAAAGGGAGAGAGTGAAAGTGTCTACTAAGGAGATAAAAAAGGGAGGGGGAGAAAAAGAAGGGTGATGGGCAGCTAGGTTAAACTTGGGGAGTTGAAATTCAAATGTCTCTTGTGTTCTCATGTGTCCCAATAGATTTTTTCATTGTCCTCAACTAATCCATAAAGTAATTAATTTTAGCATCCTGCACAAAATTACTAAATTAGCTCATGGCATAATATGATGAAATTAAATTCATAAAATAATTACAATGCCAGCAATAATAATGCAAATGATAGAAATAATAATTTTAGAATGTGTGGACACGGTATGACTTAAGTACGGGCAAACCAAAGATGAGAAAAATTACATGTGAAATAAATTAAATCTAAAGTAATAGAAATTCAATAATTAAATGAACAACTTAGATATATGCCTTTTAACCATTTTTCATCTAAAACTAATATTTAAATCATTAAAATTATATTAATTTTATATGTACTAAAATAAGCATGCAATATTCTAGCTCAATCACCTACCACAAAATCAAGTAGCTCCGTGATAAAAATGTCAGCTGACGGCTCTCCTCTTACTCTACCTAAGTTTCTGTCCTATTTTCTTGCTAGTTTAGGTCTTGAATTTGATGCCTTCGTGTCACGTCTCTAGTGCTCATATTAGTCTTTAAGCTCTCTTTGTAGTTCCATAGGTGCATAAATGGCGAGATTACGACACGTCCTTATCCTATGGGTCTCAAGACTGTGATAATATCCTTGAGGTGTATAAAGATTACTATGTAATATAGAAAACCAGCAGAATACTTGTAACATAATTCAGGAGACAAAATAGTAAAAGTGGAAGTCAAACTAAAAGATAAAATCGATTGATATACTGGACAACAAGCAAAGCCAAGATATTAGTAGGGAATACAGTACTATGATAAACAAAGGAAAAGAAGCACAACCAAACTGTTGGGGTTAGGGATTAGAAGAGGACTCTAAGCCGATTCAGAACCTAGGCTAACATAGGTAAACCTATAATAGGATCTCTAACCCTATTGTTCAAACTTAATTACAAGCACGCCATACAGAATAAATAAAAACATAAAACAACAGAATTCTCAAGAAGAGTCCTCATCAGATGATACAATGAGGTCTATCCAGTCAATGCCGGTGTAACTCATTTTCATGGGGCTAGTTATCCACAATTACCTCTAGGTCGTCAGTTACTAGCGCATGGACATATATGACCAGATAATGGGTGGGAAGCTCATGGGTAACGAAAGAATCAAAAATCGTCATAATCTATCTTAGCAATAAAATAAATATGGACAAGAAAATCGGGTGAGTCTTAAGGACTCAATAAGGGGGATATGGGCATGTGATGACAAACATATAAATAATACCTAAAAACTTGATAAACAATTCATAATTCAAAGATAATACCAGTATAATCAACATACGTAGTATGCATATCATGCTCTTGTCTGTAAAAATGCACCGCTTTTACAAAAATTCCTTTCCATTTTAATTGTTTCACACCTAAGAGGCAAGGTTGTGTGTCAATCTCCCCTACACTTTAGGACACTCCCTGGCATTCTGTTGTCCTAGGACATTGGGTAAAGGCCCATATGCCTTCTACCCCAGGGCCATCCACTACCCGGTAGTGATGGTTGCACTCCCCAGTGGTCGGTATCGTCACCCAGTAAATTGTAAAAACTTTTCTTTGGTGCAATTGTCATGCAAATGCCACGTCTTTTACATCATTGATGCAAATATTATGCAAATGTTATAACCATAACATTGATGCATATTTTTCATAAAAATATGCCCTTATCTTTAATCATGTGCAATGAATTTTCTTAATCTCGCTTAAAACATCACATGTAAACATGCAACATGATAATTTCATTTTCATAATAAATCTTGTAAAGACTTAGCATTTTATTACATCCATGATTTTCCAAGAAAACTTAATACTCTTATCACATCATATCTTGTATTTATTTCTAAAATAAATACCATTAAACTGAAACTAAAATCCTTAATCAAATGAGCAAGCAATTAGAGACTTAGATTAAAAACTTTCATTATTCAAATACAAGTCCAATATCTACGTTCAATATTTCAAGTCCAATAAGGACTTGAAATTGGGCTTTCTGACAAACCCAATTCTTGACAAGATCAGTAGCTATGGAAGGCTACTTGGGTCAGCCCAAAATAAAGAAAAAGAAGTCCAATACATATGGTCATTTAAGTTAGGCTTCTTGAGTCCAATAGGGACCAAACATTGGGCACCACTTACAAAGCCCATAACCTAGAAAAATTCATAATTATTTCAGCCCATTTAAATAGTCCAGGTGATAGAAAACAAATATAACTCGTGTAGATATATAGAAAAAACCCATTTTAGAGCAAAAAACTAATTTTTGTCAATAACTTCAAATATTCTTAATTTATTCATCCTAACTCCAAATGACATAAAATTTTAAATGAATATTCCTGATGGTGTCTAGTCTAATCTCTCAAAATTTTAGATCAATCCGTGGTCATTTTCTATATAATATAATTCACTAAGTGCACTGTTATCACTAACTAAGCAAAACTAGACTAGGTTTGACCTAATTATCCATATATTTCTTTTTCCACGTAAATATTTGCATGAAACCTCTCCTATATATTTATAATACTTATTAATCATCCAGAAATCATGCCATTCAAGGTAATTACACAAAATTCACCTCAAAATTCATCAAAGGGCTATATGACCTAAACTTAACAATACTTCCTATTCCTCAAAATCCTTTTGCATCTAACCATTATAATCTCTTATCTAGATCATGAATAGCCTAATGAAAGGTTATAGATCACTACATATCACAATGCTAATCTAAAATAATCAAAATACCAACAATGTCAATAACACATTAACTACCCTTACCTCTCTTGAACTTTCTTGGTCTTTGATGAGCTTTATGGATTATAAAACCTACATAGAGCTAGCTTTTAGAGTAAAAATCATCAAAATAACTACAATGATTGCAAAGCTCAAGAGAACTTCAACCTTTACCAATCTTCTTCCAAAAAAATCCTTTTTTTTCTTCCTCTAGAGAAATTTGGCTAGCCTTCTCCTTTCTGATCTCCTTTCTTATTCTTCTTTCTCCAGCTCCCTCTCAATCTACCTCTCTCTTAGGATGGCCGGATGTGCTTTGTGCATAAAAACCTTCACAAAGCTCCCTATTTATACTACTCCTTGACCATGGTTTGCATCCTAGGGTTCGTTTAACTATACTAGAGGTTAAATAGATCTAATGATCATGTATACTACTAGGTTAGGGATTCTAAGCAAGGCTAAGAACTGAACTGGTGAAGGGGGCGGCAGCAACACAAAATTTGACAAATGGAGTATGGTTTTGCATGGTTTTAATTATTGGCAATCATTACATGCAAATCTATGGGCTTTGACCGGTTTTGAGAGTCAAAGGGAGAGGTGTCATGGGCATAGTGATGGGATGTGCCAAATGGTGTGATTGGAGGCCCAATTCCAAGTGATTTCCAAGCCCAAAGTCATGAAAATCTATTTTCTAAGCCCAGAAACCCTATTTCTTGCAAAAATTCTTGGAAATAATCAATAGGGTGCACGGCAATCCTAGATTAGGTCCTATTGGCTTGGTAATGAAGGGAGTAATGTAAACCGAGCAAAATGTTTGACGAAAAATAAGGTTTTATTAGAAATTTGGGCTAAAAACATGAATAGGGGTATTTTAGTATTTTTCCAGCAATAAAATATAATATTTAAAAAATTTCAAGGTACCGAAATGAGTATAATATGTAATTAAATCAAATATCTAAAAAGATAACAAAGAGGATATTTTTCTCATAATTTTTGGATATGTAAAACTATTTTTATGGATTTTTCTCTATTTTTAAACTAATAAAATAATGAAATTCGAAAATAGTAATATAAATACTATTTATTATAATATATAAGAAAATTAAGGTTAGTAATGATACTTAGAGTGTCGAGGTATTACACTTCGTAACCTCTGTCACTACCCGTCTTGACCCTGTTTCCCCAACTGAACTTTACAGCCTCTACTCTCACCCACGAGTCTCACCTCAGTCACCAAGCAGCCCTCTATCCCACACCCACTGACATAACCGCCAAACTTACCACTAAAAATATTTCCTCCCGTGGTCGCAGCTCACCTCGTGGCCCTTACCGCAACGGCTACCGTGGTCATTCTCATGGATTCCATCAGTAAAACTCCAACTCGGTCACTCCATTTTCTCACTACAAACGCATATGTCAGGTGCGTCACAAGATCTGTATTAAGAAAAACTATGCCTGTCAATTCTGTTTCGACAACTCTACCGTTTTTAAATTTCATTCCAATTGTTTTTGTGAGAAAGATGCTTCTACGGGCGAGCTCCTCCTCCAGGGCTCAGTTCTTAACGGACTTTATGCTCTTCCACCTGCCCAAACTGTTGCCTCCTCTCCTCAAGCCCATATTGGTTAACGCATTTCTATTCCTCAGTGAGACTTATGCCTCGGCCATCCCTCTTTGAAGATTGTCCAACAAGTTCTTCACACACATCGGCTTCCTTTTTACTCTTCATCACGTTCCTCCTCTATTTGTAATTCCTATTGCATGGCCAAAAGCCATCACCCCCTTTTCTCCATCTATAGTTTAGTCAACTAACCCATTACAGCTTGTATTGTGTAATACCCTACTATTTGATTTTCCTAAACTTGTTTTGTTAAGCTTATTAAGTGAATTTTTAAAACTATTATTAGTATGTAGGCTTCTAAGTTAAATATAATGCTTTTATGCTACTTTTACGAGTCAAGTTTTTTTTTGAAAAACCAATGACACTTACCTTTAAATTTTATGAAACTTTTGATCTCATTGATTTAATTCCTTATAACTAGGATTATCTTGCTGAAAATTTTCTTTTATTGCCAAATAAAATTATGTTAACTGTTTTATTATTGCCAAGTATATATATATATATTCCTTTCTTTAATATATGATTTGATATCCTAAGTTTTAATGTTCTAAATAATTTCTAGGCTTTGTAAATAATCTTTACTTAGGCTATAAATTGTTTAGAAATGACTATGGATTGGACCTAATGTTCTTAGCCAATTATTGGGCCGGATGGTGGGCCCATTTAGAAAATCCAAGTCTGGGCTTTATTGGACCAAGAATGATGGATTTCGGTAGTGAGATTTGGGCCTAAGAGTAAAGCAAGAGACAAGCCCACAATTAATTGCTAGGGCCAGTCAATTAAGGGATCCTTTTACCTAAATGAGTGCTAATAAATGAGGATTAAGGTGGCTTTATGACACTTAGAAAAATATGTCAATTTCGCCCCCAAGCCAATTGGTGATATCGCTTCACCTTGTGAAAATTTCCATTATCATTTAACCCTAGACATAGCATTAACTCTAACATTTAAATTTAACTTACCATTTAACCTTTGGTTGACCTAGGATTTAAATAGAGGAGAGAGAAGAAACAATTCATTTTGTTTGGCCATAGAGAGAGTGTGTGCACCAAAGAGAGGAGAGAAAGAAAGAAGAAGAAGAAGAGAGAGAGAGAGGGGTAAGGGGTTCGGCCATGGAGGAATATCCTCCATTTTCCCTCTAGATTTCATCGTCTCCATTTCTCCCAAATGCTAACATGCTGCCATTTTTAGAAGTTAAAAAAAGGATTCAAACAAGAGAATGTAAGGGTTTGAGCATTATAGGTCGGGTGATGGTTGTGATATGGCCGAATGTGATATTCTTGTACACTTAAACATTGACATTTTTATTTTTTTTCCTTACATTACTGAATCTGTCCAAAAAGTTTGAGGTTGTTATTTCGCCTTTGTTGCATGCATTTTAGAATCTAGGCTAGTATGAGTACCTTTTGTGTGAAACATGGTTAGATCTTAGTCTTGTCAACATATTATGATGCAAATGATTATTTGTGAGTGACATGATTTAAGGTCAGTGACGAAAAGAGTCCAAAGATGGATAAAGGAGGCCACGGTTTGACTATGGAAAGACATGCATGAGTCTTTGAAACTTTGATGAAAAGTTTGAAGCTTCCAAATCTAATTCATATAGGTATGGTCTGTTGATAATATGACATGTATCTATGATTCAAGTATGATCAGTGACCAAAATGTGTAGAAGTTCACATCTATGCATGGCTAAGAGAGAAAGGTATTAAATGCATTATTGCATTTTCGAGATTTTCATGATGTCTGGTTATTAAATGCATTATCGCATGTATTAATCTGTGACTTTTGAGCATTAAATTTTCTGAGCATGTTTCTGACTTGTGTCTGAACGTGTGGTAAAAATATTACTTGAAAATGATGTAAGATGAGTGAGAAAAGATTGTCTGAACCCGTGAGGGGTCAAATGGGAATTCAGCAGAGATTAGGGCTTTGAGATCCAAATTTCAACCTGAAATTTTAAGACTAAGATGAACCCGTATAGATGAGGCCTAGGATCATTTTTGAGGCCCAAGAATAGTTTCTAAACTTAAAAATAAAATAAAGAAATAAATATAAGCCCATTTAGATAAAAAAAAGGGGCACATAAAGAGAAAATGGCTTTTAAGACCTAAAATATGGTAAGGAAAAATATTTAGATCCCAAAATGATTTCTAGAAAAAACTTTTGTGAGTCCTAATATCAACCCAAGAACGAGGGTGAATTGAGTTTATCAAAATATTAGACTTTTTCTAAGAAAAACGCAGATATGAAAAATACTTAATGCGATAATAAATGAAGAACAATAAATTATAGCAATAAAGTAAGAGAGTAAGGGAAGAGAGATAACACCGCGATTTTTAGGTGGTTCGGCCAAGATTTGCATACGTCCACCCCCAAGGTTATTGCCTTCCTTGGGCTTCTCCACTATAATCCAATAGTGTCAACAACTTAGCTTTCTGGTGCTAAGTAACCGTTACAAGAGTTTTCCCGAGCTCACTCTTCAACTCGTACACAAATCTCAAATCCTATGAGATTTCTTCTACCGTCAAGGGTAGGCCCAAGTGTATCTCACACTTAAAGTTTTTTCAAAATTTAAAGATTGGAATGAATAAACAATAGCTCTCAAAGCTAGATCAGCAAAACAATGCGCAATAAATGGCTACAAGACAAGATCTGATAATGATGGCAGCAAGACAGTAGCAGATCTCATGAAAAATGTGTAGCTTTGTTCTTTTGCATTTTCTCTCACTTTTGGAGGGTAGGTCAAGATTGATGATGTAGGAGAGACAAAAAGTGTGCAAAAGATGTTTTTCTCTCTCCATAAGGTTCCCTTTATAGGTTTTCAGTCTTGGGAGTCCCAAGAGCCTTTTTGGAATGTTGAAGAGGTGTCCTAAGTGTCACAATATCTTGATTCGCGTGCTGAGTCGTCGTTTTAAAAATAGAGTTCCCGCAACATGTGTCGACATATATATGCCTGTGTCAACACCATCTTCAAGTCTAGAACTGACTCGCTGGTTAATGTAGCATGTGTCGACATCATCTTCTCATGTGTCAACATTGTACTTCCCATGAGTCGACACCATCAAATTGACAATCTGGCAGTAGTGCTTTTTTTCGACACCATCTTGGCAGATAGAGTTTTTCAGTACTTTTTGATAAGCAATCTTTTCATTTCAACACTAAAAATCTACAATGAAAAATATCATATTTTAGGTGCTTGCCATAGTGTTTAAATTGAATATAGGGCATAATAAATTCGATAGAGATATAAATACAATTGAGGACTCTCGATTGAATAGTGGATTGACAACCACGTATTCTAAAAATACTTCAAAGCTATTTTTTTCATTTATCAAAATGAAGTTAGATAGCTCAAGAGCAACCTTGGGCTAACAACTCTAAAGGTCCAATAGTGTTATGATTAGATAATTAATTAATAAATTAATAAAAGTGGAATGAAGATAAAAAGTTATAAAATAAATCTAAGAGCCTAAAGGTCAAATAGGGCCACATTTGAAGCCAAAAGCCCATGAACTCAAAACTTAAAAACTAAGTAACCAAGATTGTGTCTGAAAGCCCAATCAAGTATCTAGATATAGTATTGGGTCGTGAGGTCCTATTCCTTTTATTAGCAGAAATTCTGATTAATGGTAAAAATAAATCTAATGAGTTATTGCAAGCTTTGGTATGTTATGTGGAAATATTTTTTATTTGATTTGAATGTCATACTTTAGAACACCACGAGAGCGTAATGTTACATTTCATCACAACATTTGCATCATTCGTCATGTGTTGTGATGGGTTGTCCTGAGGAAGGAGTACTATTGAGTTTGAGATGGTCTTGGTTATTAGAAAGAATATTCTTGTGACGGTCTTGATCACCTTTGAGGGGATGTGCAACCACCATTGAAGGGGTCAGTGGGTGGCCTCCTCTAGGCGGGAAGCAATGGAGTGTTTTACCATTAATTCATCCTGATGTGTGGGTTAAGAAGGGATTGTCCCAGTGGAAGGGGAGTGGGACGCATAACTCTGTCTCTAGGGGTCAAACAACAGAGGATTTGTGGACATCTCATGGGAATTGTTAGTTGGGGACTGTCAGAGTGGACACATGTGCATCATGCGTTTGATTTATTTAATTGCATATTATTCTCTTATTCTGCTTTATATTGTTCTCTTATCAGCTTTTTATTATGTTATTATTGCAATGTTTCCCCCTCCCCGAGCTTACTGAGTCCTGAAGACTCACTCTTATTTATTATTTTTGGTGCATGTACCTATATTTTAATAATTAGCAGAAGATGAGGGTGTTCGAGAACTATCAGACGTATGACTTTGACATGTACGTCCTCTTGGTGCACATAAGGGTATGAGTGTCGGTTACCTATGAAGTGGTAGTTGAACACCACCACTACTAGTTATCGAAAGGATGTACCCCCGACCACCCTACTTGCTCCTTGGATCCCTGATATACCAGTCGAGACGGTAGAGACAACGGCGGCTAACGGCCTAATTGACCTCACAGGCACTTACGATGGCTCGTAGGATTAGTATCTAGTAGTTGTTTTTGAAGTTGTACTTGTGGACTCTTGTTTAGTTATTTATGTTTTTTGTTTATATGTCGGTAGACAAGTTATATTGAGCTTTTGGAATGCTTACCCTTTTTGTATTATGGTCACTTTTGTTTAATCCTTGTAAAGGGTACTTATAGTTTACTGTGATGAAAGGTAGTATTTCTATCTATTTTCTCCTACCTCCATAACTTATGAATTTTGCAATTCTCCGTTATTAATAAGCAATGATCAACATTTACCTTTTTAACGTTTTCTAACTCTATAAGCCTTAATTTACCAATTTTCTTAAAGATTCACACTCTTACCTTTCCAAGGGCTCTTTAGCCTTTTTAACATCAAGATAATTATGTGTCGTAATCTTGCTATTTTTACACTATCTATTACTATAAAGAGAGTTAGAGGTTAATACGAGCACATGGAGTGACATATTGATTGATGTTTGGGAGCACTCACCCAAATGATTATATAATGGGTGAGTGCACCCGTTACACATGGTGCTACCCTTTAACACAGAAACTGATCTTTTCAAAAGCTTTCTTACCTTCAAAAATCATATTACATTGTTACTCAATACAAAATTAAAGCTCTTCAAAGTGATTGGGATGAGGAATATATACCTTTATCTACTTTCCTCTCCCAAAATGGCATCAACCACCGTTTATCTTGCCCTAACATTTATTAGCAAAATGACATCATTGAACGTAAATACCGACATATTGTTGAATCAGGCCTTCCTCTTCTTGCCCATGTCTCTCTACCAAAATCCTTTTAGACTGATGCTTTTCATATTGTTGTTTATGTAATCAACAAAATGTCAACCCCAAATCTCTAATTCTTCTCCATAATTTAACTTATTTAAACACCATCCTGATTACTCTTTTCTCAAAGTCTTTGGCTGTCAATGCTGGCCTAATTTGAGACTTCACAACATAGATTTTCGGTCCACTCCTTGTCTCTTTCTGGGCTACAGCCCAACTCACAGAGGGTACAAATGCCTTGACTCTCAATCGGGTCGCCTTCACATCTCCAGAGATGTGGTTTTCAACAAAACCCACTTTCCTTACTCTACACCTCGACCGACCCAACCTCCTCCATCTCTAAATAACTAGGCCCACACTACAAGAACTATTGGTTGTAACAGCGCCAACTATCATTGGCAAAAATATGCAAATTGCATAGTAGGAGTACACTACAAGTTCAATTCAAGATCACAAGCAATTACTCTACAAGAAATATTGGTTGGCGCTATTACAACCAAGATCACAAGCAATTACTCATTTGGGATACAACATGGAAAAAGAGAAGCCAATCTAACCCCCTATCAATCGTAATCACTATTTGCACCACCTTTGAGATCACAAGCAACCTAAGAACGAATTTGTGCGACTACTATTTTTTGATTTGATTAAGAATATAAGAGATGACGGATTAAATATAGTTCCTTTTCTTTTCCCCTAGTAACTAAATAGGGCCACATAAGAACATTAAAATTTATAAGTGACACTTGAGCGTTAAAGAAAAGAAGGAAATAACAAACAATTAAAACAGATAATTCATGATATTTCATGAGTAATTAACAAATAAGTGAAACAAAATTTATTCCAATTTTAGTGTGGTTATACTCCAGTTTCAAAAAATGAAAAAGCATCCCAATAATCTACGGGCAGTCCTATATAACAAGAACTTTCCCAAAATTTCTCAGGAGGCAAGCATGGGGAAGTAAAAGAATCAAGAAAATAAGAATACATTCAGACACTCAATTAGCATTGGGAAAACACCATTACAGAGGCCTCATTGAAGTTGAGGTTACGATGAAAATAGAGACCAGAAATAAATACAAGGGAAATATGATATTTAGTCACTAGGTTTTGATCACTTTTACACTTTGGTCTTTCCGTCAAAACTCCGTTAATTCTTAATGGAACATGAAGCGGTCGACCCCTACTATTTACTGTTGCCACAACCTGTCGACCGCTATTTCGATTAAAAATTTAACGGAGGTTTGACGGAAAGACCAAATCGTAAAAGTGATCAAAACCTAGTGATCAAATCGTAAAAAATAAAACCTAGTGACCAAAACGTAAAAGTGGCCAAAACCTAGTGATCAAAAATCAAATTTCCCTAAATACAAATATCACAAACTTGTTGAAATGCGGTGACTACAATTTCTTCTACAAAAAGAGCCTCGAATCAACTTCTTCTACAATTTCTTCCAGTCGGGTGATTTCGCAAATGCCGACAACCCTAAAATTTCAGTCGATCGGTAGATGTTATATTGGGAAAAGACGAGTGGGGCGCGAGCTGCTACTTCAATTCTGAAGAAAGATGGACGAGGAGAACGAGAGAGAGATCAGAGAAAGAGGGGGGAAGAGACGAGTTGTACATGTGCGATTCCTTTGTTTTTTTTAATTGAGTTTTGACCATGACATTAAAACAACAGAGAACTTTTGCATTGTCTCAGGAAATCAACAAAACTTTAAAGAATGCAATGGCAGCGACAATTGGCAATTGTCTATCCTGTTGTTTAATTATATAACTTTTTGAAACCACATCTTTGAGTGGTTGCAAAAGGGTCATCATTTGTGACCATTAAATGCTGGTTGCCATTATTTAACTTTTAGCAACCAATTATCTCGTTGCTAATGTATATATTGCAACCAAAAATTGCTACCAACTTGAATTCACAGCAAAAAGAATTGTTAGCAATAAATCCTAAAAATTGGATGCTAAAAGTTAACTATTGACAACCACATTTAACTGGTGGCCAAAAATTTGCTTGCAATAGAGCCTTTTTCTTGTAGTGTCATATACCCATTTTATTCACTCAAGCCCCTTCATTACTGGGCCCATTACCCACACCCACTTGGATATCCACAACAAGCTCGCCTCCTTCCCTTCGACTCTCTACGTCATCATCTCTCATTATATCCTCCCCAGATACTGCAACCTCAACTCCTGTGGCATCTCAATCGCCTTCTGTTCCTACTAACTCACTTCCTCCACATCACATAATTACCCGCTACCAAACTCACTCTCTTAGTCCCAATGAATTCACAGATGGCACCATTTGTTGTCCCCCTCCCTGAGCTCACCTCACAAAAACTCATCTTATTCCCGAAGAACCATCATCCTACTTCGTTGTTGGTTCTTTCCAGCTTGGCGTGCTGCATGGCAACTGAGTTCCAGGCTTTGTTACAAAACAAAACTTGGAGTTGAATTCCTCCTCCTACTCAATATGCCAATGGCACCATTGAGCGCTAAAAGATGCATCTCTTGGCCAAAGGTTTTCATCAGCAGAAAGGATTTGATTACTCTGAAATATTCGGTCTGATAGTGAAACCAACCATGATTCGCCTTGTTTTGACTTTAGCTCTCTCAATCGGTTGGTTCATTCGACAGTTAGATGTCCAAAATGCCTTCCTTCATGGTTGATCTCGTCGAGAAGGCATACATGTCTCATCCCTCCGACTTTGCTTATCCAGATTTTCCTCAGAATGTGTGTCGCCTTCATAAAGCCTTATATGGCCTCAAACAGGCCCTATTGGCAGATATTTAAGCGCCTCTGCTTTAAACTTCTTGATTTTATTTTTTTTGCATCCAAGTTAGATCCCTCTCTTTTTGTTTACAACCAGTCTATCTCATGCTATTTATTTTAGCTCAGATTCCTATTAAAGATCTCGATCTCTTAAGCTAGTTTCTAGGTTTTGAAATTCATTCTACCTCTATTGGTATCCATGTCTCACAACGCAAATACATCTATGACCTTCTTAAAAATACTCACGTGCTTAATGCCAAACATGTCTCCTCTCCCATGGCCGTGTCCTCAAAATGATCCATTCATGACTACTCAGTTGTTGCTCTCTTTCCAGCTTGGCGTGCAGCATGGCAACTGAGTTCCAAGCTTTGTTACAAAACAAAACTTGGAGTTGAATTCCTCCTCTCTCTCACGCGAACATAATTGGTTTTAAATGGAAGTTTCGAACAAAGCGCAATGCCAATGGCACCATTGAGCGTTAAAAGATGCATCTCTTGGCCAAAGGTTTTCATCAGCTGAAAGGATTTGATTACTCTGAAATATTCAGTCTGATAGTGAAACCAACCATGATTCGCCTTGTTTTGACTTTAGCTCTCTCAATCGGTTGGTTCATTCGACAGTTAGATGTCCAAAATGTCTTCCTTCATGGTTGATCTCATCGAGAAGGTATACATGTCTCATCCCTCCGACTTTGCTTATCCATATTTTCCTTAGAATGTGTGTCGCCTTCATAAAGCCTTATATGGCCTCAAACAGGCCCTACAAGCATGGTTTCAGCGCCTCTGCTTTAAACTTCTTGATTTTATTTTTTTTGCATCCAAGTCAGATCCCTCTCTTTTTGTTTACAACCATTCTATCTCACGCTATTTATTTTAGCTCAGATTCCTATTAAAGATCTCGATCTCTTAAGCTAGTTTCTAGGTTTTGAAATTCATTCTACCTCTATTGGTATCCATGTCCCACAACGCAAATACATCCATGACCTTCTTAAAAATACTCACATGCTTAATGCCAAACATGTCTCCTCTCCCATGGCCGCGTCCTCAAAATGATCCATTCATGACTACCCCACAGTCGTTGATCCCACTTTGTAAAGACCTGTCGTCGGCAGTCTAAATACCTCTCTCTCATTCGTTTCGACATTGCCTTTGCCAATAAGGTATATCCTTTTTTGTACAACCAAAAGAACCTTATTGGCAAGCTATTAGAAACATCCTCCATTATCTTAAACACTCCATTGACCTTAGTCTCTCCATTATCCGTTCTTTCTCTCATAAGCTTCAAGCCTTTTTAGATGTTGACTAGGCAGGTTGCCTAGATGATCAATGAAGCACATGTGGTTTCCATGTATTCCTTGGCCCAAATCTCATTTCTTGGTCATCCATAAAACAACACACAGTGGCTTGGTCCTGCACTGAAGCCAAATACAAAGTTGTGCCTGTTACAACTACCGAAATTTTGTGGATTCAATCGCTTTTTAAAGATTTTGGTATTTTTCTCTCCACACCACATATGCTTTGGTGCAACAACTTGGGAGTTACATACCTCTCAACCAATCTTGTCCTACACTCTTACAAAACAGATGGAGTTTGCTTTCATTTTGTTCCTGATCGAGTAAATGCCAAAACCCTATACGTGGCTTTTCTCTCCAGTCGGGATAATCTCGTAGGCATCTTCACTAAGCCACTCGTCTCTTCTCGATTCCATTCTCTTCTTGTGAGCCTCAACTGTCACCTCTCTGTTGTTGGATTCGCAGACATACATTAGCCAAAGACCCACCCCCTCCCCAAGTCTAGAGACAGAGGCTTCTCCCTATCTCTAGATTTCTCCAACAAACAACTTGCACAACCCCGTCCCTTGCCCTCCCATGGGTAGTCGGGGGAGCTTTGCCTCCGCATGCTCACCCACTCCCTTCTTACTAGATTCTGGTTAGTTAAGTGGCATAGCCTCCAGTTGTTTGAGTGTTTTGCTTATCTTTCATTTTGTGTTTTTGTTTCTATCATTTCAGGTGTCCTTTGGTGGTCACAACAATCTCCATTGAACTTCTCTCTCGCCATTCTACTAGAAGACCAATCTCCATCGTTGAGACTCGCAGTCATGCCGCCGCACTCATCCCTACACGCATGCCTAAATTTCACATGCCAGCGAGTGCAGCTTCACTTTTTCGTTTCTAGCCGCCCTTCCACTTGCTACCGAACTTTTTTGCTTTTTCTGCTAATTTGTAATACCCCGAACCTTTTGAGCTACTTTTAAGACTCTTGTGTTAAAGTTTTTCTTTCAATATCCTTATTATTGGGGTTCTTTTCCTTCGTATTTGTTTTAAATTCTAAATTTGTACCTTGTTTAATATTTATGATTTAATTAATTGTTTATAGAATTCTTTTCCTTCAATTTGTAATCTTTAAACTAAGAGCACTATTTCTATTTGCAATCCATGTGTTTAAGTTGTCTAATTTATTTGATTTTATTTCCTCTAATATTTTAGAGCAAGTTGGTTAAATTTTTAGCATATGGCCGAATTACACTTCTGTTAAAATTTTATTTTTAACCTTGATTTTAATAAATTATCATTCTTATATTAATGTGATTTATTTTCCAAATTTACTTTACTATTTCAGGTATTTGATTTTATTGTAGCTTAATTATTTTGTAATGTGATTAAGTTGGTTAATGTATAATTAATTTCTTTTAAATTTAAATTGGGCGAGCTGAACTCCTGGGAGGTGAACTCCGAGGAAGCCCGAGAGCTAAACTCTCGGGGGCTCGAGAACAGACTCTTGTGGAGGGTCGAGTACTGAGCGCTCGGGAGGGCCGCATACTACTCGCCCGGGTGGACCGCTTGCTGCATCCCCGGTGTAACCAAGGTACAGACTTGGAGGCTTATATTCCCGGCTTACCAGAGGCACGTTCCTGTATGCCCGGGGACAGGTCTGGAAAGCCCTGTATACCCAGCTAACCCCCTGGAACATGCCTGTATGCCCGGGGTATTTGGTTTCATTATTAAATTACATCAGAGGCTTTAAGTTTATTAAGAGTTTATCAAAATGTGTGATATCCCTTCCCTAAATTTCCTTGATTTATCGTATTTTTCCAATTAACGATTATGATCATGATCGTCTCTATTTTATCGGTTTCTATGCATTCAAAATTCTTCCATTCTCATGTTAAAATCTTAGTATTCCTATTGCTTGAATTAAACACATGATATTTTTCCTAAGTATACTTCATTAGCTCATATTTAACATTTTCTAAATATTTGATTTGGTTTCTTGACACATGATTTATTTTGGTTCTAATTGCCCTAATGAATTTCAGTATGCTTAATCTCTTTCCCTTTTTGTTCTCTTGTTTACATCTAAAATTTTTACCTAGTGACAATCTTGATTAATCTATCACTAATCTCGGTTAATTACTTGACTAATTACCTATTTATTTTCTCTAACATATGCATTGATTAACTTTACAACTTAGCTAATCATTTTGCTAACCTAAGTCTATTTTGATGTGATGTGGGTCCCACTCTCTCTCTCCTCCCTAGGTCACACGGCACACACACAAGGAAATCTTTGTTTTGTCTAGTTTTCCTCATCCTTTTACCTTGTCCCATGTTCTTGGCTTGTGATGCATGAATAGTAAGATTCAAAGAAGGACCAACCGGTCATGCTTGTTTGCAATCACAATTGATCTGATTTTGAAATGATTTTGGCTTGTTTAAGTATCCTTAATCATCACCTAGGGAAGGGGGAGTGTGCCATTTGGCTCCTCCAGCCCTTATGCCGCCCAAGCCACCCAATCAAAGGGCTTGCTTGTAGCAGCCACCCCTTGACCAAATGATGGCAAGGTTGGCTATAAAAGCCAACCCTTGCCATGCATTTCTCACACCACATATCCTGCCATTTGAGTTGAGAGCGAAGAGTGAGTGCTGAAAGCATTCAGCCAAGAGAGAAGAGAGGAAGGAGAGAAAGAGGAAATGAAGAAGAGAAGGAAGGTGGAAAACTTCCATGCCAACGGAAGTTGGCAAAGGGGTTCTGGCCAAGGCCTTGAACACCCCCCTTGCACTACCTCTCTTCTATTTGCTCATCATCATTTCCACTTATTCTTAGCCCCTAGATCAGTGTCATTAACCCATAGATCTTGTGTTAATAGGAGAACATCAAGAGCTACCCGAAAATCACCAAGGTAAGGGTTAGGACTTGATGCTTTGGTAAGGGTTTAGGTTCTTGTGTTTTGTTGAGGATGGATATCATGTTCTCTTGTGTTGATTGATCATGCTTATTTGTGTGCATAGAGATGTGATTCAATGATGAACATGTTGGGGTTATGTTAGTTTCAAGGTTCTGCAAAATGAAAGGTTCATAGGTACCATGAAGTAAAAGCTAATTTAGACACCTTACATGTTAAAGCTTGATGAATATTTCTTATAACATGTGTATAAGATTGCTTGCTGAGCTGATTTGATTATTCAAAAGAGTTCTTGACATGCTTTATGACCTATGACAGTGGTGATAAGCTTAAGCTTGAAGCCTTATAAACCACAGGTTGGTGAATGAAAATTATATGTGGTGTTGCATGTTGCATGTTGCACTTCATGGTTTTATTACAATGCTATGCATATGTGATTTGAAATATGGAGCATTGTTGAAAATGATGATGGCCAAGAGGCTTGGAAGTATCCCTGATCAAGAGAAGGCCAAATGAGGCCAAAGAAAGGAGCCATGGGCTCAAGGAAGAGGTTATGAAAGTTAAAAGTATGAAAAAGATGCATTATGTATGTTCCTTGTATATGATATGAAATGTTGAGCATTGTTGAGAATGGTGATAGCCAAGAGGCCTGGAAGTATCCTTGATCAAGATATGGTCAAATGGAGCCTAAGAAAGGAGCCATGGGCTCAAGGAAGAGGTTATGAAAGTTGAAAGCAAGAAAAAGATGCATTATGCATGTTCCTTGATGACATTGCAAATGATCATTGTTTACCTTTAAGTTTCGAAAAGCATAGATTAATCAAAAGCATGAACACCTATCTAGGGCATTTAGGCAAACATAGGTGCTGCCCAAATAGACCCTAAGATACAGGTTGTATTTTTGTATGAAAATTTCCAGATAGAATAATTATCTAATATTATGTTCTCTGTAAAAATTTCAGCCCAAAATGATGAAGGAAAGGGTCAAAAATGCCCCTGGAGGTCTCTGAGGGAAGATTCGACATTTTGCCTTATTTGTTAGGGTAAAAGGGTCCAAAATGAGAAAATAATTACATTTTTAGATAGAACACGAAAAATTGATAGGGAAAACCAAATTTGAGCTCAATCTGAGTTGGAATAAGGGCTCAAATCACAAAGCCCATATAGGAGCCTAAATGGATTTTAGGCCCAATATCCCTAAAAGAACACCATGTCCACTAATACTTTGAGAGTAGGCCCAATATGGTCTAAGGAGGCCCAATAGGCCTTCATTGGAGTTTAATGGTCTTAGATCTTCTAGTTGTTATCATGGTTGTTTCAATTGTCAATGATTATTCTTTGAACGTGTTATGCTGTTTATGCTTCTTTCAAGTTCATATCAGATTAATGTGCATTGTTACATATATACTTTAATGCTTGGATATGTGATTCCATTCATACGAGGAAAAATGAAAGTGAGGAACTCCCTATCCTGCGAGAGTTCCCCGAATGGTAGTGACGGTATCGGGCAATTAGAAGATGTGCAACCCCCCACTACAGGGAGTGGGCGGGCTCCTTTATAAATGCTAAGGCGTAAATTTTATGTTAAGGTTCCTGGTGCTGGAAGCACGGGACAGTCCCATAGAAGGGGAGGGGACGGACAACCCAACTCTGGGGGTGAACTGAGCTGATATCGAGAACTCCTCAGGAACCAATGATGGTGTGATGCATTGCATATTTTAAATTATCTACGTTCATACTTATTACCCTCAAAGTTAGTTTTACATCATGCTTAAGTGAATTATATGCACTGTATTTGTTTGATCATATTTTTTTCCGCCCCCACCTTAGTGAGTCAATAGGACTCACCCCTTTCTCTTATGTTATTTTTGCAATGATTGGCGATTTGGGTATTGAAGAATGAAGCTATTCAAGGAAGAGTTGACCTATGATTTCCACCCTTATGTTCTGGTGCTCAAGATCTGGACATGGGTTTTGGATTCTCTTGGAGTGTCAATGGAGCATGAGGCCCACTGGTTCTGTAGGGAGGCCCAACCCCTATCCCATGTACCCCCATCCCCTGTATCCCTCCCATTCCCTATACCCCCACTATCCCCGTTACCCCGATTTGAGGATTTTGGTTTACCAGATATACCGCCTGAGTGGCTGAGGCTCGATTACGTTCCTTCCTCGCCGACAGGAAATAATAGTGCCATTCTAGGGTCTGAGCTTATCGACCTTACATCGGACTTGGACGAGGAGGTTTAATACCCTTCTTAGGCTTGTTGTTCATGTGTATCAGGAGTTTCTGAATCTTGCAACCTTTTTTATAGTCACGGGAGAATGTAGTTTGAACTATTAAAGTTGTCTTTATTATGTCAGGTTTTCAATCTCCTTTGTGGCACTTTTTTCATATTTTATCTCAAGGTTCTTATTTCTACTCAAAAGCTTATGAACCGACACTTTTAATTTATTCGGATTTTTATTCTCTCTCAGACCTTTTTGAAAAATATAGAGCTTTTTATCTTAAGCCTTTTCCAACTTCCCATTACAATTCTATTTATGAATATGCTTTCCGCTAAGTCTCTTGGTAAATCGACTAAAGACTCATAGTGACATAGATGATATAATCCCCGCTTGTGTGCATACCATTACTATAGGTGAGCCTAGGGGTAAGTATGAGCACAGGGCATGAGATAATTTTGTCTATCTGCCCATTCGGGTTCATGTTTATAGTTTTTCTCACATTATGGGCATTTTTAAATTTTCTGTATATACAGTTGGAGTTTGCTTTCGAGGTTGTTCATGGGAGCTGGATCGACGTACATTCATCCTTCCTCCAACGGCAGCCAAGGCGGTGGCGGTTGTTACTATTCATCGGCTTTCAAACCCTTTAACCCCGGGCTTGCCCACTTTTCGTGCTCTTTTGTGATCACTCTTAGAGAGCTTGTTCACTTTTTGTAGGCCTTCGCGCTCACCCCTTGAGGACCTTGTGTCCTCTCTTATGGACTACAACCCTTAGGCTTGTTCCTGACCCTTAGGGTAATTATGATGTAAGCTCTCAACTGTAATCTTTCTGGCTTTCAATAAAATCGTCTTGATTAAAAAAATATAGCTCACATTCAAATCCCAAAACGGTTCTCTAGCTTAACAAAACGTCAGTAGCAACGTACGAAATATTGTGAATCGGTCTATACATCTTGTTGGCTTTTGTGCACAATCGATATTTTGATGATTTGAATAAATGGATTGAGTTTACAAAATTGACATCTTCAAAGACAAAGACATTTCTGTCAAAGAGCCAAGGACAAGAAGATTGAAGATACAAGGAGCTCAAAAGTGACGATTCAAGACCATAGGGTATAACCTTGTAACTCTTAGTTTCACTTTTGACAGAGATTTGAATCACACACTTACATATCTTTCAAAACGTGCATAAACCATTTTGCTTCTTGTTTGAAAGACCAAAATGTTTTTAATGGTTTCAAATCACCCTAATCAAACTCTTAAAACTTTTATATACTTATGAGAAGTTAGTGTTTAAAATTGAGTGTTTTAAGTTGGTCAAAATCCTGGTTTTAAATCAATTGGATCATATTCTTAAATTGTAGAGGCCGACTGGCTGGTGACGCAGTCGACCGGCCTACGACCACTTGGTGTGGCGGTCGACCAGTATAAGTTTTAAAAATATATTTGTTGAGGTCCTGACATGATAACCGTTGGGGTAACGGTAACCTGCAACGATCGACAGGTTCATGTAGTTGTCGACCGACTCGACTTGAGTTTTGACAGATCATCCCTAACAGCTAGTTTTTTAATGTGGCCAATATAAAGACCTTCCTATTGTCTCTAAACAAATAAAAACAACCACAAATCATTTCTATAGCTTGAGAAGTATTTTAAACCTTCTTATTCCATATTTCTCATATCATTCACACAAATTACATTTTCTTATCCTTGTCATTGTGTGAAGCAAAGAGATAGATCTTTTCATTTTCATATCCACATTTTGAGAGAGTTTATTCTTGTATCTTCCTGTCCAAAACAGATGATACCTTTAGTGAGGTTGTTCACTAAAGAAGAAGCTTAGAGATGGTATATCTCAAGCTTGGTTGCGTTGTGAGTGTTGAGCCTGGAAAAACACTTGTACAGTTCTCTAACACCTGGAAGCTAGAGTGTAGACTATTTGGAAGATAGTGGAAAAATCTCAAGGCTTGATGAAGGAGCTTGAGGGGTGGATGTAGGTAAGTTTTCCGAACCACCTATAAATCTTGTGTTTGCTTCTCTAACTCTACTCTTTACATTTAGTACTTATTTACTTGTTGCATCTATACTTGTGCTAAACTAGTCCTTTACTTTGCAAACACATTTTTTGGGGATAAAAGTTAAAAAATTTGGAAACTCAATTCACCACCCCTCTTGGGTTGCCTTAATCATTGGATTTACAATTGGTATTAAAGCTTAGTGCTTGTTTTACAAGATTTAACAATCTTGAGTTAGAATGGCAACCTCAAGCTTCAACACTCAAGTTGAAGATCTTTCCACTCTTAGACTTCTATTTTTTGATTGAAATGATTATGCATATTAGAAAGTTAGGATGATAATTGATTTTGAATCTATTGATTATGATTTATGGTTATGCATTTTAAATGGCCCTCATGTGTCTACTAAAAAGGTTGGAGAAATGGAGTCTCCTAAGAACGAAAACGAATATGATGTAAATGATTAAAAGAAAATCTCTCTGGATGCAAGAGCTATGAACATATTATATTGTGCATTAGATAGATGAGAGTTCAAATAGAATTTTATCTTACTCAAATGCTAGAGATATATGACATACTCTAGAAATTACTCATGAAGAAACAAGTTAAGTCAATGAGTCAAAAATCAACATATTTGTTCATAGTTATGAGTTGATTAACATGAAACCGGGGGAATCCATTAGTAACATGTATACTAGATTTACCAATATTATAAATGCCTTGAATGCACTTGGAAAATTTTATACTAACTCGGATTTGGTGAGAAAAAATTTTAGGTCACTACCAAAGTCATGAGAAGCATAGGTGACCGCGATTCAAGAGGCTAAAGATTCAAATGCTTAAAAATGAAGATGAGGATAACTCTCAAATCTTCCATAATTGAAGATGAGGATGACAATGAGGAAGACATAGTCTTGATGACTAGAAAGTTCAAGACTTCCTCAAGATAAAGAAAGAGAAGAGAAGCCTCAAATACAGAAGGACATCATGGAATGTTAACGATGAAAGCTCCTCCTCCAAAGAAAAAGATGGAGAAATCACTAACATGTGTCTCATAACATTTGAGGATGATGATGAGGTATACTCTTCGGATGATGAACCTAAACTTTCCTATATTGAACTTTTGATGAAATTCTTTGTCAATTTGAAAAACTTGGTTCAAAATATGCTTCCTTGAAAAATAAACTCATATTGATCTCAAAAGAATTTAATTTATTAGAAAATGAGTGAAATACTCTAAAGCTTGAAAATGATTTACTCAAACAAAAAGCTTTAGAATTTAAAAAGGAGAAAGTTGATTTGAACAGTAAAATAGTTTCTCAAAACAAAATTCTTCAGAAGTTTACTCAAGGAAAGAAATCTTTGGATTTGATACTTAGTAGTCAAAGATGTGTCTTTGAAAAAAGTGTCTTAGGCTAAAAGCCTTCTATTCACCAAAAATAGTTTAAGAATTATTTTGTGAAGGCTAAGTTTTTTTGTGCACCTACTCAAACATGTCATTTTTGCAACAATGATGGACATCTAATTTTTGATTGTGCATTGAAGAAACTTGGGAGCAAGACTCTCAAAAGGGCATGGGTTCTAAAATGAACCAATGCTAACACCGAATGACCCAAGAAAGCTTGGGTACCAAAAATATTTTCTTGATTCTTTTGTAGGATTCAAGAAGGATTGAGCAATAAAGGGTACTTGGATGAAACTTGCCTATCAAGAAGACTTGTGACATCTGAGAACAAATGCTAAGTGGAAGACCTTTGGTATATTATTATCCTTTGATAGAACTTCTTGTTGGTTGATTATATTCTATGAGGATTTCTTATTTGTTATTTTTTAATGCAAATGTATTAATCTTTGACATATTTCTTGCATTTATCAAAATAGAACATCTCTAAAATGACATTTTTACAAAATCATGATCTTTTATGAAATTTTGTGAGCCTAAATTTTTTGGTTGAGAATGACCTTTAAATTGTCATTGGTAGTTAAGAGGTTGGTACAAACTCACTCGGTGAGCTTCTATCGTAATGGCGATAGACTCTTGAGTCCCCATTAGTCATCCTCTAAACCATTTCAAAGAGATTGTCATTTAAAAATCCAAATTGTTCTTTTGGTTGAAAATGATTATTTTGAATTTTATCCTTGTATTCAGTTTTTCATTTACAAAGAGGGAGATTTCTTTAGGTTTATATGCTTGTATTCCCTTTGATCATATGATAGATATTGGTAGAATGCATATTTGAGGAAGCTTGATGGATAATGCATGTTTATATCTTAATTTTTACCAAATTTTAGGTGATCTATCCATCTACGCTTATATCATTCATCTTTTTTATGTGACAAAGGAGGAGAAATGTGTTGATAATAGTTTTGATGACGTAGTTATATATTCTCCATTTGAATTGGATTATGAACTTTGATTGTGTTATTCTTTTATGAATCCAATAGCTACTAATGTTTTGTCTCGAGTTTCAAACGATTGTCCAATTGCAAAAGATAGGAGGAGTCATCCCAAAACTATCAATTTTCATACATTAGAAATAATGGATAAATTGACGGGAGTGCAAAGTGTAAAGACCTCCAAACCACGTTGGTGCGAAGTGTAATTAACCGAACAAAATTTTATGCATTTCATTTAAGGATTAATGGTTTAGGAGTGTGATGGATCGTGTGGATATATATAACAGGTTCCTATCCCACAAAGCTACCGGTGTCCCACGAAACAACACCAAGTGTTTGTTTACACTAAAAATTTAACAAAATTGTACTAAAATTTTTAGTTTTTCACATTCTTATTCTCTCTCAAAAGTGAGTATTGCAATTCAAACTCTGCTCTTTGATCCTTGAGTAAAGAAAACCATCGATTTGGTCAAAATTTATATACCTTAATGCACTCTCCTCTGAATTCTCAGGTTCCCCTCAGAGCAAACAACCAGTGCCCTACACGAAACTATCAGGTGTGCACTAGGGACAGGACTTCAACTGAGGTTTACATAAACGAGTTGCTTCTATTTGACAAACAACTTACTGCTTGCAACGCTGGCCCCATACCTTCTGCTTTTTATTATATGACCTGAAGGATTAGACGTCATAAATTAGGACTAATCAAATTTTTTATAACTTAGAAGCTACAAGTAGGCCTTATAGCATAATGCATTCTTTGCAGCTGCCCCAGTCGAATTCCTTCACTCCATAAGCAACTCATGGACCTTTGCGGGAACCACATATTACCGCCACGCGGTGATAATAAAAAATACGTCTCAGAAGCCAATAACAGATCTTAAGCTAGCGATCGAAAAGCTATCAGGCCCTCTATGGGGTCTTTCTCCAACTCATAAGAAGAACATCTACGAGTTCCCTCAATGGCTGAAGGTCTTGAACCCTGGCTCGCAGTGCAGTTTTGTTCACATTCAAGGCGGTCCTCAAGATAAGGTTTCAGTTGTGAGCTACCATTAACCCTTCCAATTAGGTAATTAAGAGCATTTACAACTCTTGGATAAGGATTAAGAGGGAGGGGAATAGAGACAAAATATGGTGAGCTTTGGGACCATTTCTTTCTTTTTCTATATTTTGGTTTTGTGTTGTTTTCGCTTTTTAATAGGTCAGATTTGTTATATATGTTGGTCTAGTAAGGTTTGTTTTGCACCTGGAGAGTGAAAGATCATTGTACATGGAGTTTTACAGAATCGTGAGTATACGCATAGTTCCCTTTACTGTTGCTACACTTTCAATAACGACACAAATTATTTTTCGTCTTTTGAGTAAAAGTAGGAATCATATTGATGAACAAAATGTATAGCGTACAAGAAGTAACAAAAGTTACTCCACAACAAGAAGTTGTAGAAGAAAAGCACAAAAGGTAACAAAAGGATACACGAAATACTCCTTTCAACTCTCCCGTGATTAATCCCCTCGAGACTCATCATATGGCCTTTCATCTTGATAGAGGTTCGTGATTTAATGGATTTTGCCGAGTACAGAGCACCGTTAATAGTAATTGCTGAAGCTGTGGGTTCCTTACAAGGTTGGAGTTTCAGATTCTTTAGCCTAATGGAAGATGACAGATCAAAGGAGATGAGTTCAAGAAAATTTTGAATTATTATTTTTTATAGTCTATGAAGGAAGAAATGAAACCTTCCTTCATAGCGCTTTTCATGGCAGTTGAGATCCTGGTTTTTGACCAATTATAGTAGTTTCGAAAACTGATTGAATATAGATCCTGTTAACATTTATAAAAGACAAATATAGTAGTGGTTTTTGCATATGCCTTCATGGCCATGAAAAACCACTACTATAGATCCTGTTAACATTTATAGTAGTTTGTTTAGTAATTGAGGTAGTGTTTGTTGTACGGACTAGACTATCAAGGATTCCAGTAACCATAAGGCATACGCAAACGCTTAACTACTTCCTCGTGAAGTTTTGTCTCACTACAAGAAATTATGCTTTAGGTGACAAAATGTTGGGTGTCAAACCAAATTTTGTCACCTAAAGTGAATTTCCATGACAAAATATTAATTTTGTCACCCAAAACCATCCAGGAACGCCAAAACCGTCCGGACCGGTCACAAAAACGTTCGGACGTATTGCTCGTGTGACGACATACACGCGTCGCGAATGAGTGAAGAAAAAAATCTTCACAAAAACAAAATAACATCCGGACTCAAGATACCCGTTCGGACTCGCTACAGGGTGACAAATTCCACATCGTCGTAAATGAGTGAAAATTAGAATCGTCACAATTTTTACAATACCGTCTGGACGCCGTTTATACACAGTCCGAATGGTAATTACGTAATGAATAGTAATCGTCAGGCTAGAGTGACAAATTAAAAATCGTCATGAATACTCTATTCAGTCTGAACGTTATAAACCACATTCCAAGGGAAAAAATACCCAAGTCTGGATGGTAAAAAAAAGGTCCGCACAATTATAAATGCTTCTTCCGCGAATCGTGTGCTTCCACGTTGCAAAAGTTCAGACACGTGACATTGATACGGTCCGGACAAAGCAATAGCGTGCGGACCGTATAAGTTTTAGAACCATTTCGAATCGGCCATATTTAATGACGTTAAATTTGATAGGGCCACATGTCTGTATAACCGTTGAAACGCGTCCGAACGCTTATATAAAACGTTCGGACGGTCACTGGCCACATTAAACGGCCAGACTTTGTCAAAATCTCAAACTCACTCATTCTCTGAGACTTTTCTCTTGCACGTTTTCACTTTCCATTTGAGATCTCTCAAAGAACTTGAGGTAAAACATTCTTCATAAATTTTATCTATTTCGATTAAATACCTATGCTTGTTTAGTTTGTTGTGTTGTTTTATTTTATGAAATTAGGCTGTTTGGCTGGTGTTCGTCGAACCACGTTCAGACGTCATTTCACGACGTCCAGACTGGTTATAATCCGTCAGGACTGTTATTGTACATTCAGACAATATTTATTAGGTTCAGACGTCCTAAAATGTAAACGATGCAGTCTGACGTTCGTACGAACAGTTTATTATCATGTTCGGACTGTTTTTGCTAAGTTGATCATGGAACGCTCTGGGAGAAGTATCACCAATGTCGGGGGACAAACAGAGCGACCAGCCTGGGCAGACGCCAATTTAGCGGAGTTAAACGAGAGTATTCGGGCGATCGTGCAACCGATGCATTCGTTGTGCATGGAGCTCCAATGCCGCTTGACCGGTCTGGAGACCAAGCTTACTCTGACGGATAGGGCTATAACGGAAGAGCTGAATATTATGCGGAGGGAACTAATAAGGATGAGAGAACAATTGTCTCAATTATCCCAGTCTATCCATATCGTTCCGGTACAGTTGCAGACACTCGTCAGACGGGTGGATAACATGGAGGAGCATTTGGCGCATGTTCGTGATGCCCTCGGACAAGATTTGGACGAGCCAGTCACAACTCGTGATTTAAACTAGTCTTCTGTTTCTGCTTTAAACTTAGTTATTTATTTATCGTTTTAATAATCGTTTCCGGCAAGTAATAGACATTACGATTGTGTTTTTCATTCGGTATTTGGATTATTTTTTATATTTTATCTTAATTATGTTTTTTCACTAGATTAAATTTATTTCAATTTAAACGTATAATTAGTAAAATTAAATGTGTAGTTATAATTAAATTGATGATTAGTTATAATTGATATTTAATATAAAATATGACTAATTATATATTTTTTATGTATTTAAAATAAACAAACTAAGTTAAATATTTGTGCCAAATTACATTGAATTAAATGAAATTATTTAAATTGAATTATGTACTTAAATTAACTCATTTAAATAAATTAGGTTATGTGAAATAAGGTAAATTGAGTGAATTTAAACTGTGAAATAAATCTGCTATCCGTCCGGACTCTTTACATGCGCGTCCGGACGAGATTTGCCGTTTATTCAGTCAAACGTACGCTTTCACGTCGCGTCAATTCATTGCAATGTCGGGACTAGATACGGAGAATGATGATCGGGCCACATGTGCAAAATACTGTGCGGACGGACTACATTGGGTCCGGACGCTATCGACGTATTTTGAAAAGACGAACAGTTCTTCATTTTCACTAACACCGAACGTTTTCCCTAAAAAATTTCTCAAAACTCAAGTTTTTTCTTCACAAATCTCGACGTAATATCACTCTCTCGTGTATCTAATCACATCCAGGTATGTTTTGCTTATTTTTAACAAGATTTTAATGGTGAAAAGTTCTTTTTTATATATATTTTTATGTATAGAATTTCAATTCTAGTTTTTGTATAGTAGATTGTGTTTTTTGATTGATTTTTACGTAGAAATTGATTGTGTTAAGTGTATTAGTTTGTGTTTTGGTGGAATTTTTGAGCGAGTGGGGAGGTGGAGGGACGCTGTCATGGCTGAGTTAACTCGGTCGTCGTTCACACAGCGTTCGGACTCATTATTTAGTCATCCAGACAAGTTTGTGGGAGTTTGGACTCTTGTCGTAGTGTTTTGGTGTTATACATTGTCATTTTGATCATGTCTGAACTCTCTTTGAAGGCAGTCCGGACGCATTAATGTTAAATTTAAATAGTTTTTTTATTATCTTAGGGTTGGGATGTCCGGACTCTCTTTCAACTCAGTCCAGATGCTTTAATGTTAAATTTAAATAGTTTTTATCGTCTTAGGGTTGGGACGGTTATCCAAATCGGTTTGGACACTATTTTGACTTTCAAAACGGATACGTTGACATTTTGATCAAGTCCGGACGCTTATAGTATATGTACGGACATATAAATCTATGTTCAGACGATGTCGTTTTCGTTCGAACGTTATGTTAACCGTACGAACGCTATTTTGTGCAGATTCACTAAAAAAATGAGTAAGCGTTTACGTACCAACAGCCAGGTTGATGAGGAGCAATCTTCCACTCGAGCTTTGACAGTGGAGCAGCATACAACGATCATTATTTCTCGCTCAATTGTTGTCGAGCAGGACATCAAATTGGCTTACTTTAACGATCTCACATTTGAGGGTTGGACGCTTCCGGAAGTGGATGTAATTGTTGAATTGTCCACGTTATGGACAGTTTGAGTTTACAATATGCGTAATGTGCGTAATTGTATCTGCTATTGTGACAGGTGTGTTTAGAAATTTCGATACAAATCTCATTTTGTCCTTCAGATACACATTCAACATTGAACTTACACATTTGCATTAAATGGTATGTGTTTAGGCTCAATGTTGTAGGCGTGTATTTGGGGACGGGAGGGAAATGCTGTCGAAATTTCTAAAGCATCAATCACAATGGTCGGCTCATTTACGTGCAGTACATGATATTGTAAACTTGAATAGTATAGGACCTATCACCTGAAGAAATTAGAGTTGAGTATGAATGTCATTATTGTTTGCATTATTGTTTGTGTTTTCGTCTTTGAAGGAACAATATGGATAAGAGCTGGATTTATCAGGCTGATAGACTCAAAAGTGCGAAGTATAGTGATGGTGTTCGTGATTTTATGAGTGTTGCCCGTAGTTATGCAGATAGTCGGGGTTTGATAAGATGTCCATGTAAGAGATGTAAGAATGTGTTGTTCCAATGTGTGGACGAGATGAAGGATCATTTATTCATAATTGGGTTTGACCAGAGTTACACTCATTAGGTGTTTCACGGAAAGTCAATTTCAGAAGTTCCTAACCGGGTGGTGAATTCAGAACTTGATCCGGGCAGCGATGACTCTGAGGGAAACATAAATGACGATATGAGAGACATTTTAGAAGATTTTGAGGCAAGAGCAGGGGTTGATGAGAATATACCGGGTCCTGAAACAGTCCAGTCTGGTTTTGGCAATAGATTTTCTGCGTATACCAAATTATGGGCAGATGCTGAGCGAGAGTTGTATCCCGGGTGTAAGAAGTACTCCAAGTTGTCTTTCGTTGTTAGGTTACTTCATGTGAAGTCATAGAATAATTTGACAATAAAGGCGTTTGAAGATGTGTTGGGCTTGATAAAAGATGTTTTGCCGGAGGGGGAGACACTTCCTAAATCTTATTATGAGGCAAAAAAGTTAAGAAATAATTTAGGATTTAGCTACGATAACATACATGCGTGCTTAAATGATTGTGTACTGTTTTTGAAGGAGCACAGTGAGTTACAAAAGTGTCCGGTGTGTGGGGAATCGAGGTGGAAGTACAGTCAAAATAACAAATCAAAGGTTCCTCAAAAAGTGTTGCGGCATTTTCCCTTGAAACCGAGGTTACAGAGATTTTTTTATCAAGGCAGACGGCAACGAATTATGTGTTAAATTAATGTTTAACTTTTTGCTCAATGTATCTTTGTATGGTTGAGACGAGATTTAATAGAAAAGATCGGAATTATGCCAACATGGATGATCGAAGTTGTCAATTTTCTGTGTTTACTCAAAGTGTTAGACCGCTGGGAGCTGGTAGGGGTCAGATTTGAATAGAAATGAATTTACAAAAGCGCAGTGGTACGTATTTAATAACTGTTCAGAAATCAGCCAACATATTGACTAAGCACTTATGTGAATATTTGAATTTATTAACGGGCATTATAAGTTCATTATATTTTAATTTATTATAAAATATCTTATTTCTTTATAGGGAGCACTTGGAAGAGATGACGAGGAAATCACCAATAAATGTTGATAGGAGGCACGAAGAAGAATTTTCGTTATGGTTTAAAACTCGGGTATTTATCCCTATTATATGTTTAATTTTAATCGATCATTTTTTTAGATTCATACTTAACACGTGTTTACTATTTTAGATTCAAACTATGCGCAACGAAAATCCAGGCTCGATCTCGGATGAATTGTATGCATTAGCATCCGATCCGGATCAGCGGACACTTTGTTACTCTGGGTGTGTAGTGAATGGAGTTAGGTTTCACACGGTTTTTCGTAAACAGTTTCGTAACACTCATAATACTGGTGTGGTTATTCCGGGGGACCATGATGGGGAAGATGTTGATTTTTACGGCCAGGTCGTGAATATTTACGCGTTGCGTTATTTGCGGAGGAATTTAGTTTATTTACTAAAATGTTACTGGTTTGACTTGAGTACTCAAAATTTAGGTCTTGATAAAAGTGGTACAAAGATGACCCGTTCATGCTAGCTTCTCTGAAGAATCAAGTGTTTTATATCGATGATATGAAGTTGGACGGCCACTAGAAGATTGTTCAAAAGATTACCCGTAGAAACACGTATGATATTCCACCTATTGAAGAGGAAGTTAGTGAAGATGGAGAAGGATCGTCGAACCGTGAAGCATACCAGAAGAATGAGTCTATTGAGCTTTTTGTGGACTTTAGCTCATTTGACATGATCCTGTTGACTAGAAATGATGTCGAGGCTTATATGTCGGTAACCGATAAGGGTGGTCCACAACAACGTGAAGTAGAATGAAGTGATGATTCCTCGGAATCGTTTGGTGAAGATCGTAGTGATTCTGAAGAATATTACTTCGAGGACTAAAGTAAATTTATCGTTTCAATTAAATTCTTGCGTTTCTATTTTTACATTTTTCACTATTCATTTCAATTTATAATTCATTTGCAGATGATGAAGGAGCAACAACGGGAGAAAGACGAAGAACACCAGAAGATGATGGCGGAGCAACAAAATAACCTAGTGGAACAACAAGAACGGAGGATGCAACTAATGGCGAAGCAGATGCTTGAGCAGCTGATGGAGAAGATGAGACAGATACAATCTCGTTCGACACCCAAACGAAAATTTAGGTAGATTTATGTATTTTTACTACTTTGTCAGTACTTATCCATTATGTTTTTTATTTACTTTTAATAACAATTGCATATTTATAGATATTTTATTATATTATGAGCAGTAAATATCTTCATATTTATATTATTTCATAAATTTTAATTAAATTAATTCAAATATATAGAAAATCGTTCTAACGTTTGTTACATGGCCTTCACACGGATATTTTTCGTTACTAGCGTGCGCACGAATAACTATTCGTCTGCACAATGTGCTTTAAATTCACTAGTCCGAACGGTTTCTATCGCGTCCACACGTTCTTAAACTAAGAAACCGTCCGAACTGACCGCACGACGTTCGAACGTTTTCAACGTAAACGGAGTCCGAACTGTATACTTAAAGGTTCGCATGGAAATTTTAGATGACAAAAAAACTTTCGTCATAATGAAACTACAGTGCGAACGTCTTCTCAAATGAGTCCGGACTATTGTACATTACCGTGCGGACGTTTATTGCGTGACAAAATGTATTTCGTCACATGTGATTAATCGTTCACATGAGCTGTGCGAACGTATAGAGAGAACGTTCGCAGAGCTCATGTCAACGGATGGATTGTACTGGGCATGACGATTTTGAATTTCGTCAGTATGGTACCAAACCATTCGGACGGGTTTAAAACACGTCCGAACGGTTTTGAGTGACAGAACACGAAAATCGTCACCTAAAACATTACCTGACGGGCTTTAGGAGACAACCCGATTTTGTCACCCAAAACCTTAGGTGATAAAATTTGTACTTTGGCCAAAGTGTTTTTTCTTGTAGTGTCTCCGTACACCTTCCATTCCGTACTTCCTTGTGAAGGTTTTTAGGGTTTTTTCCTTGCTCTCTATTTGGTTTTTTCAGCTCCCTTCTCCCCTCCATTTCTCTATTCCCTTTGCCCTTTAGCTGGTCTCTTTTGTGATTCCTCTTAACCCTCCTCTCTCTTCTTCCAATCCCCCTCTTGTTGATGTTGTGCGGATTTTCTTTTTAGTTCTTGCTCTCATATGGCAGACCCCAGTCAAGACATGGATGATCTAGTGAAGCAGATTCAAGACCTGTGGTGGGAGGAGTTTCACTCTATCCTTGAACCTATTTCAATGGAGGAAGAGCATCGCTTATTTCTATCTCTGATTGGCAAGGTGATATCTAGCCAGCCTATTGCAACCTCTGTAGTTCATTCCACGTTCAAAGTTGCATGGACTAGTATTAAGGAGTTTTTGGTGCAAGAACTGGAACCCAATATCTATTTGGTTCGCTTTCTTAAGGAAGAGGATCGGACCTTTGTTATGAATCAATCTCCCTGTAATGTGCGTGGGCAGCTCATGGTGTTCAAGCGATGGGAGGCGGATATGGTGATCCAAGAAGTATCTTTTAATACAACACTCTTCTGGGTGCAAGTCACGGCATGCCTCGTAAAAGGATGTGTGAGGTCAATGCCCGATTCATTGGCCTAAAGTTGGGCTAGCTATTGGAATTTGATTCTAACGAGTATCTTGATGTTTCTACACGTAGCGTCTAATGTATTCGAGTGGAACTGGATTTATCTAAGCCTCTCGTGGCTGGTTTTCCTATCCCTCGCTCTGGATTTTCAAAGGTTTGGGTCCAATTTAAATATGAGAAGTTGGCTGATTTTTGTTATGCCTGTGGGAGGATTAGTCATACTCAGCACCCTTGTAGAGAAGCTGAGACGCGAGGTGGCAAACCCATGTTTGATTATAAAATGCGGACTGAGTCCCCTCAGTCTACGGAAGACTCCCATTGTACGTGTGGTGCAATCCCCTCGCCAAGATGTGGGAGATGATACTTGTGCTACTAGCAGTTTGATCCGTTTCCCCGCGCAGCAAGCCTTTCATGGTGTTAGCAGATCATCGGTGACCATGTCGCTGGTGCCTCAGCAACTTTTCTCCAAACCAACGGTTGGTAATACAAACCGGTCCCACCAAGATTTGGTGCCTGCTGTTCCCTCGGATTCCTTCCACACCGAGTTAGGGCAATCCCCCAATGGAGACTCTTTTCTTGCTCAGGAAGCTTCTCCTAATAAGGATCTTCAAAGCAACCAAAATTTAATGTTGCCAGATATGGAGGACAGAACGGATGTGATAGTAGGCCATTCACCTCCCATGGGAACCTTGGTTATTGGTAATTCAAAATCTGATAGGGGTATTATGTCATTCTCAAGCCCTGCATTGGCGGCTCCAGTAGAGAAAGGGCTAGTCAGAAAGAAACCTTCTGTCTGTTCTGCTGCTAGAAGGGTGCCCTTTCCAAGACTACTGAATCACTGACTCGTTTTGTAGAGGTTTGGCTAATGGGGATTGGAGGATTTTATTCCCGAGAACAACGATTACTCATGTCGTTCACTCTTCATCAGATCATGCTCCATTATTTTTGGATACGGAAGGTGGTGCACCTATCCGGAGGAAGCCGTTCAGATTTGAAGCCTTCTGGCTTCACGATCCTTCTTGTGAAGAGGTAGTCAAGAGCTGCTGGAATTTGATTGCGGTGGTTCTCCGACCTTTTGCTTATGCCAGCATAGTAAGAATACAAAAAAGGGTCGTAGAGAAAGGAACAAGTCTCATTTTGGCAACCTTCAAGATAATTGTTGGCTATTGTGCACAATCGAGATTTTGATGATTTCAATAAATGGATTAAGTTTATAAAATGGACATCTTCAAAGACAAATTCATGTTTCATCAAAGAGCTAAAGACTTGAAGAAAGAAGATCAAAAAGATGCAAGTAGCTCAAAAGTGAAGATTCAAGACCGTAGGGTATAATCCTCGTAACTCTTTGTTTCACTTTTGACAAGGATTATGAATCATACTTGCATATCTTTTAAAACGTGCATATACAGTTTTACCTTTTGTTTGAAAGACTAAAATGTTTTTGAAGGTTATAAAATAGCTCAATCAAACTCTCAAACCTTTTGTATACTTATGGGAAGTAAGTCTTTAAAATTGAGTGTTTAAAAGTGGTCAAAAACATGGTTTTAAAAGAACCAGACTATGTGCTTAAGTTGAAGAGGTCGACCGGCTGATGAAGCCGCTGACAATGTGACCGTTGGGTAAAGGTAAATTGAAGCAATCAACCGGCTCGTTTTAACAGACGACTCACAATGGCTATAAACGGCTATTTTTCATATGTGGCCTATAAATACACATCCATAACGTCTAAAATAAATACACAATGACCACATATCATTTCTACTACTTGAGAAATATTCAAAACCTTCATATTCCATATTTCTCATATCATTCACACAAAACACACTTTATATCCTTGTCTTTGTGTGAACAAAGAGATAGAGCCTTCCATTTTCATATCTACTCTTTGAGAGAGTTTTGTTCTTCAATCTTTATATCAAAAGAGGCGATTTCTTTAGTGAGGTTGTTCACTAAAGAAGAAGCTTAGAGAGGGTACATCTCAAGCTTGATGGGTTGTGACTGGTGAACCCGAAAATCACTTGTGGGTTTTAGTGTTAAGCCCGAAAAAATACTTGTACGGTTCTCTAGCACCCGGAAGCTAGAGTGTATGCTATTTGAAGAATAGTGGAAAAACCTCAAGGCTCGGTAAAGGAGCTTGAGAGGAGGATGTAGGTGGGTTTGCCGAACCACCTAAAAATCACGTGTTTACTTCTCTATTCATACTCTTTACTTTTAGCACGTATTTACACTTGTTGCATATTATATACTTGTGCTAAATTAGTAGTTACTTTGCAAACATGTCATTGGGGGTTAAAAGCGAAAAGTTTTGAAAACCAATTCACCACCCTCTTGAGTTGTCTTAATCTTAGGACTCTCAATAATATAGCCAAGCTGCGTAAGAATTTAGAGTGGGTGCAGCAATAAGAGGCGTCTAGTAGTAAACTGCCAGCTGGAGAGATACCTAATTGTGGCGTCGAATGAAGAGCTCAAAAAAAGAGGAGCTATGGCGCATGAAATCTAAGGTAACATGGTTAACAACTAGAGATCTAGACACCAGTTATTTTCATACATCTACCATTATTTGAAGGCGTAGAAATGCTATAAACTTTCTCAAAACTGAGGAAGGTATCTAGATCTCCTCGAAGGAAGACATTGACATTGGTTAACTATTTTCAATTGCTGAAATCAAGAAGGAACTGAACAGATTGAGTAAGAATATGGAGGACATGGCCACTAGTTTGAAGATGAGATTTGAAGATATTAAGAAGTTGTTTGGTGTTCATAGAGAGGGTTTTAGGGCTCTTAATAAGGAAATGAGGGGTCTCAAGAATCAAGTCAACAACCTCCATGTGACAAGCAATGTGATTTAAAATACAGTGGATGAATTTGCTAAGAATATATTGCAATCCACTGTTGAAGATGTCGTCAAGGCTACTGAGCTCCATTTGAAAGCTGAGCTCCACTTGAAATGGACATATTGGTTCTCCACGACTTGGATGGAATGGCTAAAGAAGTTTGAAATTGAGCATCCTCCTCCTCCTACCAAAAAAATCCAAACTTTTTACCTCCACTACATAGACTCCAACCTAAATAGCCAACTGCTCTTGGCCTCCCCTTATCCTATTTTTGATGATGCCAAAGGGGGAGAAATTAGAAGAATTATGGGGAGAAGTTTATAAGTATTATGTTGACTTCTCAACTCTTACTGATGACATTTCATTTTGAAATCGTATTTTGTCCTCTTTATGTTTTGCAGATGTTAATGTTGGTTGAACACTTACTTGCCTTATCTATGCATATCTCTAATATTTATTTATCTCCAATGGATTATTTGGTTATACTCATATCTGTTGATTATCTCATTTGTATCTATAAGGATTTGAGAAAGCAAGATTCAACGCTTTTCACTTGCTAATTTGTTCAAGAACCAAGCTCCATTGTTAAATCCTCTTCTATTGTTCATCATTGACGACCTAGCCTCCAAAGAGAGAGAGATTTCTTGAAGAAGGGACAACACACTTGCAAGTTCTTTTTGTCCTATCTTCTAGAGAGAGAAAGTGCTTTGAAGAAGAGGGAAAACTATATCTACCAAAAAGGCTTGTGCTCACATCTTCCAAACTCTAGATTTCCTTTTAGAATCTTGTCTTCTTGCACTCTATTGAGCTTTCCATTTGCTAATTTGGCTTAGAGAGTCATTCCACATGTTGTGAGATTTACAATTGCATATTCGGCTAAGAGAGTCATTCCTTCATTGTACCCATCCATTGTAAAACATTTGAGTGTTGGGAAAAGACTTGGTCCTACTTGTGAGAGTAGAAGAAATCCTCTAGGTTGTAAGGATTTGTTAGAGTGAGTTAAAGTGTAAGCTCGGAAAACACTTTGTAAAGGTTCCTTAGCACCCAGGAAGCTAAGGTGTATTTGCTATTGGAGAATAGTGAAGGAAGCCCAAGGAACTTAATAGCCTTGGGGGTGGACGTAGGCAAGTGTTGGCCGAACCACCTAAGATTGAGGTGTCGTATCTCTAACTCTATCTCTCTTATTAATCGTTTCATATTCATACTTGTAGAGATTTATGCTTTATCATTAATTGCTTATATTTGACATAGCATTAGATACTTTTAGATCAATATTCTTATTTTTAAAGAGGGGTAGTTTTCAGATCTGCATGTTTATCGAAAACGTTATAAGTTTTTGAAAAACTCAATCCACCCCCCTCTTGGGTTGTTAATTAGACTCACAATTGGTATCGGAGCTGAGGTTTAATATTTTTATCTATGACAACCCTTGTTAGCACCTTTTTAGATGAAGGTCAATCCATAAATAGACCTTCTTTGTTCAATGGAACATGTTATAACTACTGAAAAGCTAGGATGATTATTTATGTCCAAGCTGTGGATTATGAACTATGGAGACTTATCTCTAACGAACCTAAATTTCCTAGAGACATGAATGAAAAGTTGAGGGATGAAAAAGACTTTGATGATGTTGATCTTAGACTTATGTCTTTAAATGCTAAAGCTATGAATGTGTTATATTGTGCACTTGATTCAAATGAATTTAATCGTGTTTCCAGTTGTGATACCGCGAAACAAATTTGGGACAAGTCCAAGTGGCCCATGAAGGTACAAATCAAGTTAAAGAAAACAAGATTAGCATGCTTGTTCATAATTATGAGCTTTCTAAGATGAATTCCGATGAATCTATCTCATCTATGCTTACTCGCTTTACCGATGTTATAAATGGTCTTAAATCTCTTGGTAAAGAATATACTAACATTGAAATGGTGATAAAGATCCTTAGGTTTCTACCAAAAGCTTGGGAACCCAAGGTCACCGTCATTCAAGAAGCCAAAGACTTGACAAAGCTTTCTTTGGATAAGCTCATTGGATCTCTCATGACACATGAGATGGATCAAGTAAAGAGAGATGAGGATGAAGGAAAAGGAAAAAGAAAAAGAGACATTGCCTTGAAAGCCTCTTGCTCTAGCGATGAAGAAGTTGCAAACCTATGCTTGATGGCAAAAGAAGATGAAGATGAGGTACAAAACTCTTTAATTCATTCTTTCTCATTTGATGAATTGCAAGATGCATTTGATGAACAATACGTTGAACTAAGAAGAATATTTTCAAAATATTGTTCTCTCAAAAAGAATTTTGAAAGTATTGCAAAAGAGAATGATACTTTGAAGAGTCAAGTCATATCTCTTAAAGATAATCTTGCAAGGACCACAAAAGAAAATGAAAACCGTTTGCAAAGCGAGTCAAGTATTTTGATTGTTGAAAATGACACCTTGAAAGTGAAAGTTGACTCTCTTACAAATGATCTTGCAAGATTTAATCAAGGAAAATGATTCTGCTTGGTTCTCAAAGGTGTTGCTTCAACAAAAGTGGCATTGGATATGATTCATTCAATGATCAAAAATCTTACTCTTATATGATCACAAAATCATCTCCATCATTTACATTGTGCAACTTTTGTGGTAAATATGGTCATATATCATATGTTTGTCCAGCTAGAAAGAAATCCACTCATAAGATCAAATTTGTGTGGATTCAAAAATTCAAGGTGAAGGAAGCTGTCTCTAAATTCAATGGACCCAAAAAGATTTGGGTACCAAAAACCAAGAGTTGATTGATTTTGCAGGTGTGTTTGAAGTCCAATGTGGATGCTCTAAGGACATGACCGGAGACAAGAGTTGGCCTAACTCTCTTTGTCTCAAGAGAAAATGTTCAGTTACTTATGGTGACAATGTCAAATAAAAGATACTCGATGTTGGTATCATTGGTATGTCCTAATCCCATAATTGATAATGTATTTCTTATTGATAGTTTAAAGTATAATCTCTTTAAGTATCTTTCAATTATGTGACAAGAGAAACCGAGTCATTTTTTAATCATCAATATATCTTGTTGAGAACCTTGAAAACAAGAAAGCCTTGTTTGTTGAACATAGATTTGAAAATGTGTACATTGTTCATTTAGAGAGCATCTCCTCATAAAATATAAAATGTCTTTCATTTCTAAATGACAAAGGATAGTTGGTTGTGGCATAGAAGGCTTGCTCATGCAAGCATGGACTTGATTTCAAAAATAGCCAAAAAGAATATTGTTTCGGTTTGCCTAACCTTGCATTTGAGAAAGACAAAATTTTGTGTAGCTTGTCAAAAAGGCAAACAAATCAAAACAGCTTTTAAGCCCAAAAATGTGGTATCCACTTCTAGGCCACTTCAACTTCTACACATGAACTTATTTGGTCCAACCCGAACGTTAAGTTTGGGAGGCAAACGCTATGGCTTTGTTGTTGACGATAATTTCAGTAGATTCACATAAGTAATATTTCTAGCTCATAAAGATGATCTTTTCATGCTTTTGAAAAACTTAGCAAGAGTATTTAAAACGAAAAAGGTTTTTGCCATTTCAAGCATAAGGAGTGTTTATGGAAAAGAATTTGAAAATTCCACTTTTGAAATCTTTTGTGATGAAAATTGTATTAACCATAACTTATTGGCTCCTAAAACTCCTCAACAAAATGGTGTTGGAGAGAGGAAGAATAGGACTCTCGAAGAGATGGATAAAACCTTGCTATGTGAAACAACTTGCCTGATTACTTATGGGCTGAAGCCATTAGTACAAGTTCTCATGTTATGAACCACCACATGATTAGGCAAATTCTTTTGAAAACTCCTTATGAGCTATGGAATGATAGAAAACCCAACATTAGTTGTCACGCCCCGAACGGCACCCCGCAGGAAACGTGACAGCCGCGAGCTATTCTCCGGATAGCTCCAGCGTTCTTACTTACTTGCTTACGGCGGAAACATACAAGATCACGAGGGATTCGAGCTAAATCGTACATAATCAGGGTTCTCATTAAGTTTTCATACAAAACATATATAATATTTAGAATTCAATTAGTGACGGATCTCATCGATCAGGTCACCATAATCAAAATAAGAATAACATCCGGGACCTTCTAAGTCAGGTAGTCCTCCTGACTCTCTTCACCTGTGGCATCTGGAATGACACAATTTTTAAAAACACGTGAGTCAAAAAGACTCAGTAAGGGAAAGACATAACTTGAAACATGCTCTTGACTTATGCTTGCTTAATCATGAAAGAGAATAAACTTGATAAGTGATGCACATGCATGTCATGGATATGTACATGCTCTTGCTTAAGTTCGGCCCCAGGCCCTTGAAAAATTACTTATTCATACTTGTGCCACTATTGGCCTTTCACAACCATTCCATCTCTTTTACTTGTGGGCTCGCTCCATTTAACCCCTGAAGTCAGGGTTGTGCGTTCCCTTTGGAACCGTCTCCGATTTCCCTTGGAGACCTTACATTCGGTCAAGCTAGCGCACCTTCTCTCATTTGTCCTTCAGTGGCTAGACATGACCCTTGGAGGCACCACACCTTCTCAATGTCCTTCAGTGTGGGTTGCACAGCCTCGTGGATTCACCCATCCTTCTCACATTTGTCCTTCGGTATGGGAGTCCATCTTGATGGTACGGTACCGACCAGTGCCCCTTAACTTAACTTATCGTTTCATAAAACTTTCCATAATCTTTCCATAAAATCATTGCATAAACATTCTCTTTAGAAAAATTCATGCAATGCACATGTCATGTCATGCTTGATCAAAATCTCATGCTTGTTCATGAAATGATGCAGTGTGTCATTCCAGTTTTGAAAAGAACCACTTACTATCCACTTACAGTATCCACTTACACTTGGTCCTCCTTGGTAGTGTATAAAACACGTAGATCGCCTACAAGCGATTCAAATATTTCTTAGACTTTAAGAAATAACACGTAATTATTAAATATATAATATACATATATCACTGATATTCTTTTAATCATTTAAAGTATTTTATTTACTCTTCTAATATTATCTAAACTTAGGTTATTTAATTATTAACCATGTTACAAAATATTCATCTCTATTCCCGATTAGGGTTAATCAATAATTAGTAAATTTGGGATTAAACCTAAGTCTCCCATTAGTTAACGAACTACATTAAACCTTACATCAAACTATTAATAACTTAATCACACTTAAATCCTAAATTGGACCTTAACCCTCAATTAACCCCGAGTACTAACCCTAACTAGGGTTTCGAATATTTATTGCATGATCATGGTTCTTCAACATTTATTCCAATTAGTCTTATCCCCAATTTCAATTATCCAATACAACAATTATAAACCGATTATCAAAACTTACTCTTAGGGTTTCATTCCTTTATGACATTCGGCCAACTCTTGTTTTGTGCATCCCTTAATCACAACATTAACTCCAAGGGTGATCCCATCCTCCATTCAATCAATTTCACAACCTAGGATCTAAGAATCAAAACACAAACATAAGAGATCAAGCACTAACCTATTCGGCCAGCACACTCATTTTCCAAATAGTCAAGTTTTCTTTTGTTTCTTTCAACTTGCAAGCATCCTTTTCATTTCATAATTATCTACCATACATTAGGCCAATAATCTAGCATATAACAAGACCAATGACTAGATCCAATTATGCACAAAATAAATCTTGGAACCCTAGGTATACCATATTCGGCCCTATCTCATAATACCACCTTTTATACTTAGAAAATTTATACATACATACTTTGCACTCTATAATCCATCTTAGCATGTATTTACTTCACATCCTCATCATTCATGTATGGCATGTTCAGATCTAACATTCAACACATATACGATCATAGATCTAAAGAGATTCACAACTTACAACTAACATAGGCTTAAATCCAACATCCTTTAACATACATTATTTTCCCTTTTGCATTTTATCACTTATCTTGCATATATCAACTTCATATCTTCATCATTAATATTCACGTGACTAGATCTATACTTTAGACACATCAACAGCCCTAGATCTAAGGAAATATCCAACTTTCATTCAACAAAACATAACCTAGGTTAGATCTAACTTCATCTAATATACATTGTCTATTCCTTGCATTTTTCCAACATTCAATCTTAGATCTAAAGCATGTATGTCCAGATCTAACACTTGCACATAACCATGTTCAAAGTCCAACTAAAATAGAACATAAAAACCCAAGATCCAACCACATAAGGTTCGGCCAACAATAGAGATGTAAGATCCATATTTACCTTGTTGTTCTTTCTTCTTTCCCTTTGATCCTTTGAAGCTTCTCCCCCTTTTCACCTACTAAGCAACCTAATGCTCTTAGTCATTCAGATCTCACCATATCCAAGCATAACAACTCAAACCCTAAGATCTAAACACAAGAGAGTTTGACCATCAAGAGGAAAACAAGATCCGGTTTTTACCTTAGTGCTTCCTTGTTTTCCTTTTTCCCTTTTTCCCTTGCACAACACCTCTTGACTTCACCTTCTTCTTCTTCCTTGTCCTCCCTCTTCTCCTACACGAAATCTCCTTGACAGCAGCTCAATCTCAGCCTTTTGGGGCCAAGGGTTTCGGTTCTCCCTTTGTTCCTCACCTTTCTCTCCCTTTCTCTTGGTTTCGGTTTGGCCTTGTGTTTCACTCTTTCTCTCCCTTTCTCTTGGCTTGTGTTGGTCGACCAAAGGGTTTCAATAAGTGAATGAGTGTGTGAGGGTGATGTTAGGCATGTAAAGCTTCTCACAAGAGGCAAAAATGAAGTGAATGTAGCCAAGAATTTCGGCCAAGGGTTTTCTTTCCTTTTCCATGTCATTTTTCAGCTTTTCCAATTTTTGTCTCCCTCTTGTCTCCATTGCCTTTCTAGTATAACAGTTTGCACCACAAATATTCAAACCTCTATGCCATTCACGTGTGTCTTCCCCCTCCACATAAATCCAACTTCTAGTTTGAAACTTGTTCCACCATTTAGTTAATTTGGTTGAATTCCAACTACCTAGTTTACTTAGTAAAATAATGAAGATTAGCAATACTAATCTCATATTATCAACTTGACTTCAAGGCCCATTAGGCAGCCCAATAAATCCTTAATCTAAGGCCCAACATTACCACCTAAAGCCCAATTCATAAGCCTAAAGGCTTAGGCCCAATGTCCAACTTCCTTAAGGCCCAATAGCACCATTATAAGGCTCATTGCCATGGGTTCATGGCAACCCAATATCATGTTTTCCCAAGCCCATTTCCATGATTATTTTGGCAGCCCATTAGCATGCCATTATAAGCCCAATATACACCACATGTTATAAGCCTCATGGCAGCCCAATATCTCACTTCAAGGGCCCATCATCACATGTACTTGGGCAGCCCATATGTCATAACTTCAAGGCCCAAATACATCCAATAACCGGCTATAAATGGTAGCCCAATGTCAGCCCATTATTTGAGGTTTCTAAGCCCAACATGCAAGTCTTAATAATCTAAAATCATTCATAAGAAAATCCTTCAAAAATTAAAATCAAGAATATTGAAGGAAAATATATAATTAATCTAGCAACATGAAATTGGTTACTATAAAATTTAAAATCTCATCCATAGAATTTAAATCATAACATCAGATTTTAGAAATTCAAAATAATTATACATACATTTTCTTAACATAAAATCATGCCTTGTCCAAGCAAGGTTTCTTCGGGGTCTTACATTAGTTATTTCCATGTTTCAGTTGTAAATTCTTTATGCTCAACAACAAGGACAATTTGGGTAAGCTCGATGCAAAAGTTGATAAATGTATCTTTCTTAGTTATTCAACTTCTTTTAATGTCTAACGTTTTTCCAATAAACACACTCTAGTTGTTGAGGAATCTTTTCATGTGGTATTTAATGAATCTAACGTTTCTATTAAAAGAGATTACAATGAAGTTGTAGGTCTTGAAAAATATGTTGAGAAACCAGCTACAAGGGAAGAAAAGAAAGTTTCTCGTCTACAAGAGCAAGATGTAAAAGATCTTGAAAAAGAAACACCTCGAAGCAATAACGATCTACCAAAGGCCTGTAATTTTTTCAGAAATCATCATATTGATCAAGTCATTGGTAATGTGGAGAAATGTGTAAGTACTCACTCTTTTTATAATCAAGCTAGTAATTTTGTCTTACTTTCTCAAATTGAGCCAAAGAATATGCATGAGGCAAAAGTTGATAAAAGTTGGATTCGTGCCATGGATGATGAAGTAAAATGTTTTGAGAAAAATATGGTATGACATCTAGTTCCTAGACCCAAAGATCATCCAGTTATTAGTACTAAAATGAGATTTTCAAAACAAAATGGATGTATCTGGGGAAGTGGTAAGGAACAATGCAAGATTCGTAGCCCAAGGTTATAATCAAGAAAATGAAATCGATTTTGATGAGACCTACGCACATGTTACTAGATTAAAATCTTTTCACATGTTTCTTGTCTTTACATGTTTGAATGATTTCAAATTATTTAAAATGGATGTGAAATGGATGTGAAATGTGCATCTCTTAATGATTATCTTTTTGAGGAAGTGTGTATAGAACAACCTCCAAAATTTGTAGATGAAAAGCTGTCGCACCATGTATTCAAGCCCACAGAAGCATTATATGGCTTGAAGCAAGCACCTTGAGTATGGTATAAACGGTTAAGTTCCTTCATTATTGAAAATGGATTGTCACGAGGTATGATTGATACCACTCTCTTACTAAGGAAAAGTAATATGAATTGCTTATCGCTCAAATATATGTTGATGATACCTTTTTTTGTTCTACCAATGAGTCTCCTTGTGAAGAATTTTCCATAGTCATGAGAGGTGAATTCGAGAAAAACCTCATGGGAGAATTGAATTATCTTCTCGGTCTTCAGATTAAACAATATCATGAGTACATCTTCATTAACCTAGTCAAATACACAAGAGACCTATTCAAAAGATTTGGGATGGACAACTCAAAACCGATAGGTACACCAATGAGTCCATCAACCTAAATGGAAAATGATGAAAAAGGTAAAGATATTGAACACACAAGGTATCGAGGTATGATTGGATCTTTTATTTACCTTACTATTAGTAAACCTAATATAATGTTTAAGTGTATGCATATGTGCTAGTTTCCAATCTTGTCCTAAGGAATCTCGTTTACTCGTAGTTAAAAGAATTTTCAGATATCTTATTCGAATGAGATTTCTTTTGGATTAAATTGGTGTGTTGTGCTTGATTTGTCATGTTGATTATGTTATTGATTGCATTGGACATGTTCTAATATGATTATGTCATCCAGCCACTCCAAGTGTCCCTCTCATCAGACGCCATCATATGTCAATTCTAGAGTACGGAAGAAGGGGAAAAGCACTGAGGAACCCACTCCTACTTCAGAGGCCTACATTTACAGGTCAGGGCTTTGCAAGAATCATTTTGTGCAAGATTTTAGGAATAGGATAGTAATTGCTGATCTTTGGGCTGATTTTTAATGGTTTAGTGATAATGCTTTTGATTTTAAAGAGATGGTTGAGTTTCAAGGATGGAGTGTTCTTGTGAACTTGAAGGTGGGTTGTTATATGTATTTAGTCAAGTTAGTTTATGCAAATCTTCAATATTCTAAATCTGAGGATGCCTCTAGCTATGTGAATGGAAAACAACTTGATATGTCCCCTGGTTATCTAAATTTATTGATATCTGATCCAAATAGTGGAAAGAAGTTATTTGATGCACACGGTTGGATAGGGTTATCAAAGGTAGAACCACCTGATATTTAGGGTTGTATTGGATAATCCAACCCTTAATGAGGTTATTAAACCTACTGCCAGTGGATTGATTATTCATAGACGATTATTGCATCATATGGTTTGTAATATCATATTACCAGGAACTGGAAAATTCGAATACATCACATTCTTGAAGATGTCTATGGGATGTTTTTCATGCATATATTTCATATCCTTGAGATTGATATGACTGGGGAAGTAAGAGAAAAACCCAAAGAAAACCCTTCTGGTGCTGGGGTTTGTTCAAAATGATGATGGAAAAATGGGTGAAGAAAAGTGTGATGACACCTAAGCAAGGGGATTCAGATCTTGAGGGAAAGGCTGAAACTGAAAGGACTCCCAAGGGAAACAGGACTTCTTTGGGTAAGCAAACACCTATTTCTTTTCCCTCAATGTAGATTAGATCATCTTCCGTTTTTCCTGCTGCTAGTTGTTGTGAGCCTCACCTAAGTAAACTTGAGGAATCAATTGCTGAAATCAAGAAGGAACTGAACAGATTGAGTAAGAATATATAGGACATGGCCACTAGTTTGAAGATGAGATTTGAAGATATTAATAAGCTGCTTGGTGTTCATACAGAGGGTTTTAGGGCTCTTAATAAGGAAATGAGGGGTCTCAAGAATCAAGTCAACAACCTCCATGTGACAAGCAATGTGATTCAAAAAACAGTGGATGAATTTGCTAAGAATATCATGCAATCCACTGCTGAAGATGTCGTCAAGGCTACTAAGCTCCATTTGAAATGGCCATATTGGTTCTCCACGACTTGGATGGAATGACTGAAGAAGTTTGAAATTAAGTATCCTCTTCCTCCTATCAAAAAAATCCAAACCTTTTACCTCCACTACATAGACTCCTACCTAAATATCCAATTGCTCTTGCCCTCCCCTTATCCTATTTTTGATGATGCCAAAGGGGAGAAATTAAAAGAATTATGGGGAGAAGTGGGGAGAGGTGTATAAGTATTATGTTGACTTCCCAACTCTTACTGAGGACATTTCATTTTGAAATCGTATTTTGTCCTCTTTATGTTTTGCAGATGTTAATGCTGGTTGAACACTTACTTGCCTTATCTATGCATATCTCTAATATTTATGGGGTAAACTCATAGTTAGCCTCATGTCTTTGGGACAAAATCAAATTGAGATCCCTATGTTTCAAAACCAACAATTTGAGACTCCTATGTTTCAAAATCACTCAATCATCACCCCTCCGTTTAAATTCACCGTCAAATGAGACGGTTTTTCGTGAAATGACCATAATGTCCTTGATAAGTTATTCTTGGATGACAGATTGCCCTTGCTCTCTTTGTGCCCAGACGAAGACCAAATTTTTTCTTCCTTGGGCACCACCCTCTGTCACGCCCCGAACGGCATCCCGCAGGGATCGTGACAGCCGCGAGCTATCCCCCGGATGACTCCAGCGTACTTATATTTTTACTTGATTACGGCGGAAACGTACAGGATCGCGAGGGGTTCGAGCAAGTTCTTACATAATCAGGGTTCTCATTAAGTTCATACAAAACATATATTTAACACATTAGAACCCAATTAGTGACGCTCATGCCACTATCAACAAAATGTGAAACATAATATCTTGGGCTTCTAAGTCAGGTAGTCCTCCTGACTCTCTTCACCTGATACATCTGGAATGACACAATTTTAAAAACGTGAGTCAAAAAGACTCAGTAAGGGAAAAACATAAAACTTAAATCATGCTCTTGACTTATGCCCGCTTAATCATGAAAGAAAGAAACTTGATAATTGATGCACATGCATGTCATGAATTATGCATATGCTCTTGCTTAGTTTCGACCCCAGGCCCTTGAAAATTTTTCTTTCATTCTTGCTTGAAAAACTGGCCCTTGGCCCTTGAAAACCGCTTATTCGTACTTGTGCCCTTGTTGGCCTTTTCATAATTATTCCATATCTTTTACTTGTGGGCTCGCTCCATTTGACCCCTGAAGTCAGGGTTGTGCGTTCCCTTCGGAACCGTCCCCGAATTCCCTTGGAGACCTTACATATGGTCAGCTAGCGCACCTTCTCAATGTCCTTCAGTGGCTAGACGTGACCCTTGGAGGCACCACACCTTCTCAATGTCCTTCAGTGTGGCTTGCACAGCCTCTTGGATTCACCCATCCTTCTCATAATTGTCCTTCGGTATGGGAGTCCAACTTGATGGTACGGTACCGACCGGTGCCCCTTATCTTAACTTATCGTTTCATAAAACTTCTCATATTATTTCCATAAAAATCATTGCATAAACTTTCTTCTTGAAAAATTCATGCAATGCACATGTCATGTCATGCTTGCTTAAAATTCATGCTTATTCATGAAACGATGCAGTGTGTCATTCCAGTTTTGAAAAAGAATACTTACTGTCCACTTACAGTATCCACTTACCCTTTGTAAGACCCCGAAGAAACCTTGCTTGGACAAGGCATGATTTTATGTTAAGAAAATGTATGTATAATTATTTTGAATTTCTAAAATGTGATGTTATGATTTAAATTCTATGGATGGGATTTTAAATTTTATAGTAACCAATTTCATGTTGCTAGATTAATTATATTTCCTTCAATATTCTTGATTTTAATTTTTAAGGATTTTCTTATGAATAATTTTAGATTATTAAGACTTGCATGTTGGGCTTAGAAACCTCAAATAATGGGCTGTCATTGGGCTACCCATATATGGCCGGTTATTGGATGTATTTGGGCCTTGAAGTTATGACATATGGGCTGCCCAAGTACATGTGATGATGGGCCCTTGAAGTGAGATATTGGGCTGCCATGAGGCTTATAACATGTGGTGTATATTGGGCTTATAATGGCATGCTAATGGGCTGCCAAAATAAACATGGAAATGGGCTTGGGAAAGCATGATATTGGGTTGCCATGAAGCCCATGGCAATGGGCCTTGTAATGGTGCTATTGGGCCTTAAGGAAGTTGGACATTATGTCTAAGCCCTTAGGCTTATGAATTGGGCTTTAGGTGGTAATGTTGGGCCTTGGATTAAGGATTTATTGGGCTGCCTAATGGGCCTTGAAGTCAAGTTGATAATATGAGATTAGTATTGCTAATCTTCATTTATTTTACTAAGTAAACTAGGTAGTTGGAATTCAACCAAATTAACTAAATGGTGGAACAAGTTTCAAACTAGAAGTTGGATTTATGTGGAGGGGGAGGACACACGTGAATGGCATAGAGGTTTGAATTTTTGTGGTGCAAAGTGTTATACTAGAAAGGCAATGGAGACAAGTGGGAGACAAAAAATGGAAAAGCTGAAAAATGACATGGAAGAGGAAAGAAACACCCTTGGCCGAATTCTTTGTCTACATTCACTCCTTTTGCCTCTTGTGAGAAGCCTTACACGCCTAACATCACCCTCACACACTCATTCACTTATTGAAACCCTTTGGTCGACCAACACAAGCCAAGAGAAAGGGAGAGAAAGAGTGAAACACAAGGCCAAACCGAAACCAAGAGAAAGGGAGAGAAAGGTGAGGAACCAAGGGAGAACCGAAACTCTTGGCCCCAAAAGGCTGAGATTGAGCTGCTGTCAAGGAGATTTCGGGTAGGAGAAGAAGGAGGACAAGGAAGAAGAAGAAGGTGAAGTCAAGAGGTGTTGTGCAAGGGAAAAGGGAAAAAGGAAAACAAGGAAGCACTAAGGTAAAAACCGGATCTTGTTTTCCTCTTGATGGTCAAACTCTCTTGTGTTTAGATCTTAGGGTTTGAGTTGTTATGCTTGGATATGGTGAGATCTGAATGACTAAGAGCATTAGGTTGCTTAGTAGGTGAAAAGGGGGAGAAGCTTTCAAAGGATCAAAGGGGAAGAAGAAAGAACAACAAGGTAAATATGGATCTTACATCTCTATTGTTGGCCGAACCTTATGTGGTTGGATCTTGGGTTTTTATGTTCTATTTTAGTTGGACTTTGAACATGGTTATGTGCAAGTGCTAGATCTGGACATACATGCTTTAGATCTAAGATTGAAGGTTGGAAAAATGCAAGGAATAGACAATGTATATTAGATGAAGTTAGATCTAACCTAGGTTATGTTTTGTTGAATGAAAGTTGAATATTTCCTTAGATCTAGGGCTGTTGATGTGTCTAAAGTATAGATCTAGTCATGTGGATATTAATGATGAAGATATGAAGTTGATATATGCAAGATAGGTGATAAAATGCAAGGGGAAAATAATGTATGTTAAAGGATGTTGGATTTAAGCCTATGTTAGTTGTAAGTTGTGAATCTCTTTAGATCTATGATCATATATGTGTTGAATGTTAGATCTGAACATGCCATACATGAATGATGAGGATATGAAGTAAATACATGCTAAGATGGATTATAGAGTGCAAAGTATGTATGTATAAATTTTCTAAGTATAAAAGGGGTATTATGAGGTAAGGCCGAATATAGTACACCTAGGGTTCCAAGATTTATTTTGTGCATAATTGGATCTGGTCATTGGTCTTGTTATATGCTAGATTATTGGCCTAATGTATGGTAGATAATTATGAAGTGAAAAGGATGCTTGTAAGTTGAAAGAAACAAAAGAAAACTTGACTATTTGGAAAATGAGTGTGCTGGCCGAAAAGGTTAGTGCTTGATCTCTTATGTTTGTGTTTTGATTCTTAGATCCTAGGTTGTGAAATTGATTGAATGGAGGATGGGATCACCCTTGGAGTTAATGTTGTGATAAAGGGATGCACAAAACAAGAGTTGGCCGAATGTCATAAAAGAATGAAACCCTAAGAGTAAGTTTTGATAATCGGTTTATAATTGTTGTATTGGATAATTGAAATTTGGGATAAGACTAATTGGAATAAATGTTGAAGAACCATGATCATGCAATAAATATTCGAAACCCTAGTTAGGGTTAGTACTCGGGGTTAATTGAGGGTTAAAGTCCAATTTAGGATTTAAGTGTAATTAAGTTATTAATAGTTTGATGTAAGGTTTAATGTAGTTCGTTAACTAATGGGAGACTTAGGTTTAATCCCAAATTTATTAATTATTGATTAACCCTAATCGTGAATAGACACCTAAATACATTGTAGTAAAGATTGGTTTAATAACCTGAGTTTAGATAATATTAGAAGAGTAAATAAAATACTTTAAAGGATTAAAAGAATTTCAGTGATATATGTATATATATATATTTAATAATTACGTGCTATTTCTTAAAGTCTAAGAAATATTTGAATCGCTTGTAGGCGATCTACGTGTTTTATACACTACCAAGGAGGACCGAGAGTAAGTGGATACTGTAAGTGGTTCTTTTCAAAACTGGAATGACACACTGCATCATTTCATGAACAAGCATGAGATTTTGATCAAGCATGACATGACATGTGCATTGCATGAATTTTTCTAAAGAGAATGTTTATGCAATGATTTTATGGAAAGATTATGGAAAGTTTTATGAAACGATAAGTTAAGTTAAGGGGCACTGGTCGGTACCGTACCATCAAGATGGACTCCCATACCGAAGGACAATTGTGAGAAGGATGGGTGAATCCACGAGGCTGTGCAACCCACACTGAAGGACATTGAGAAGGTGTGGTACCTCCAAGGGTCATGTCTAGCCACTGAAGGACAAATGAGAGAAGGTGCGCTAGCTTGACCGTATGTAAGGTCTCCAAGGGAAATCGGAGACGGTTCCAAAGGGAACGCACAACCCTGACTTCAGGGGTTAAATGGAGCGAGCCCACAAGTAAAAGAGATGGAATGGTTGTGAAAGGCCAATAGTGGCACAAGTATGAATAAGTAATTTTCAAGGGCCTGGGGCCGAATTTAAGCAAGAGCATGTACATATCCATGACATGCATGTGCATCACTTATCAAGTTTATTCTCTTTCATGATTAAGCAAGCATAAGTCAAGAGCATGTTTCAAGTTATGTCTTTCCCTTACTGAGTCTTTTTGACTCACGTGTTTTTTTAAAAATTGTGTCATTCCAGATGCTACAGGTGAATAGAGTCAGGAGGACTACCTGACTTAGAAGGTCCCGGATGTTATTCTTATTTTGATTATGGTGACCTGATCGATGAGATCCGTCACTAATTGAATTCTAAATATTATATATGTTTTGTATGAAAACTTAATGAGAACCGTGATTATGTACGATTCAGCTCGAATCCCTCGTGATCTTGTATGTTTCCGCCGTAAGCAAGTAAGTAAGAATACTGGAGCTATCCGGAGAATAGCTCGCGGCTGTCACGTTTCCTGCGGGGTGCCGTTCGGGGAGTGACACCCTTGGTCTTCTTTGTTCGTGTATACAGACACGTGGATCGCCTACAAGCGATTCAAATATTCTTTAGACTTTTAGGAATAGTATGAAATCATTAAATGTTTCATTTTGAAATCGGTCATCAATCAAAGATATATATATCTATACATATGACTAAAATTCATTTAATCATAAAAAAAATTATTTTATTTTTTTCCTTAACAAATATTCAAAACTTAGCTTATCAAATCATTAATATTTTTATTGAAATAAAAATATATTTATCCATGTACATGCCTCGATTAGGGTTAAATAATACTCATAGGTTTAGAATTAAACCTAAGTCTCTTTTTATTACACGTACTCCATTAAAACCTTATATCCAACTATGATTAAATCTTAACTAAGGTTCCCAATAATATTTTATCAAAAGATCATGGTTCTTCAATATCTATTTCAACTAGCCTAAGCTCTAATTTCCTTATCCATCACAATAATGAAAATCCATAAATCATAAATTGTACTTAGGGTTTCATTATTACTATAACATTCGGCCACTACCATTATGCACCAATTAATCACAACTTTTACTCCAATGGTGATCCCATCCTCCATTCAACAATTTCACAACCTAGGATCTATAAATCAAAGCACCAACACAATACATCATACTCATAGCATTCGGCCAACATATGCTTTCACCCAAATAATTAGGTTTCTTTTGTTTCCTTCAATATGCATGCATCTAATACTTAATATAATCATCTACCATGCCTTGGGGTCATAAATCTTGCACATGTTATGGCCAATGTCTAGATTTAACATATTCAAAACTATACATGAAATCCTACATAGCTCATATTCGGCCATACCCCAAAATGTTACCTTTTTCATGCTAAAAATCATAACATGCACATCTTTTGCATTGTGACCTAACTAGCATGCATATACTTAATCTTTTCATCAAATAATTCCATCAACATTAGATCTACTCTTTATACACACTAACATCCATAGATCTAAACAAAGTAATCAACTTTCATCAACCCAACGCATCAAACTTAGATTTAACTTTCTTTAGCATACATTGTTCTTCATTTGCCTTTTTCTTTACATACAACCTTAGATCTAGGGTTTCCATGGTTAGATCTAGCATGTAAACAACCTAGGGTTCTTAAGCATCCAAGATCTAACAATCATCAAGGCATATTATGACCTAAACATCAAGATCCACACAAAACCCATTCGGTCACTTATGCTATACCAACAACATCACATTAGCCTTACCTTGTTGTTTATCCAAGCTTGAGCACCTAGAAAATAAAGTATCTTTGGTTAGTACTTGTGAAGCTTAAGGCAAGAGCATCAATAAAACTAAACTTACCTTCAACCTTTACCAACTCTTCCTATCCTTTCTTCCTTCAAAGATTCGGTCCACCCTCCTTAGAAATGTCCAAGCTTGGTTTAAAAGGAAGTTCTATGGTGGTTAAGAGGACATGGTAAGCTTGAAGAGAAATGGTGTCAAATGGCTAGGGTTTTTCAAGGAAGGATTTTTGTCTACAACAAGAGAGATTTAACTTGGCTTTTAGAATGGGATTTGGTAAGCTAGAAGAAAGTGGTTTAGGTGCAAGATGAAATAGAACAAACCTTGAATATTGAGTGTGAGGTTCGGCTAAGAGAAGCAAAAGGGAGAGAGTTGAGAGAGCTTGCAATATTCGGCCAAGAGAGAAGAGTTTGGAGAGTGAAAATGCATGAGTGTTTCGGTCAAGAGAAATGCAAGAGAGTTGTGTGAGATTGAGTCTCCCAAAGCAATTTAAGGCTATGACATAAAGTTTGAGAGAGTGAATTGACAAGAGAGAAGTTTCAAATGAAAAGTGAGGAATGGGGGGGGGTGTTTGCCGACCATGCTTGGGTTCCATCTCTCTCTCTTCTTTTATTTCTTTTCACCTCTTTCTCACATCACTTCCTTGTCTCCTTAGCAAAGCTTGTGTTGAATTTCCTCATTCTCTTTCCTCCCATGCATTCATCGACATTCACTCCCTCTCCCTTGCTTTTTCTCTTCTCTTTTGCTTCAATGCATTGTCTTATCACTCTTACACTTCTTACACCTTCTTACACCTCCTTACACTTCACATGGCCTTACTTTATGGCTTTTCAAATTCACCCTATAGCCTTTCACGTAAATGCCTTGTATTTTACTTAGTTTGGTTGCTTTTCAACCAACCTAGTTACTTCCACATTAAATTGCAACCAACTTTCAACTTGGTTTTCACTCTCACCTAACTTATCACTTTATAAGCTCTCTTACTTATTTATCCATCCAATAGCTTATCATCTCATAAGCATGATATCTTATCATGTGATAATGGCCCTAGCCTATCTCTACAATAATCACAAGGCCTTATCACTCTAAAAGTTTCCTAACTTATCATGCTTGCTTATCACTATGATAAGCAAGTGTGCTTATCAACTAAATCATCTCTAGACTTATCACATAACTACATAGCTTATCATGAATATTCAAATGGAAATTCTATTAATAATATAGGCCATATGATAATAATACATGTCACATATAAAAGATATAAAATATTCGATCCATGTATTCAAAAGAATTTCATCATTTAATCTATTAATAAATTTCGGTTTATACAAGGGAATTATTAAATCATAATTCAAATTCTATGGTCCATGAATCATATTAAGTAAATGAAAAATATAAATTTGTAAGAGAGAAACTTACTTGAAATTTCGGCTCCTAATATAAATATAATTTATACTTGCATAAAATGGCATTAAATTATTTAAAAAAAATTTATGAAATAAAATCCCATTTTAAATCGAAATTCCATAAAATAAGGATTAGGCCATACATTGGCCAAAAACATAGCCCCATGAAGAAATAAAAGCTATTACATTGGAAATAAAAGATAATACATAAGCAAGTACGTAGGAGAAAATCGGGGTCTCACACTCTCCCTCTCACATGCAACCACTTGCTCTCTTTGTGCCAAGATGAAGACCGAAGCTTTGGTTCTTCGTCGTCCGACCCGAAAAAGTTAACCAAACACTCATCCTCGCAAATTACGTAGTGCTATTCCTTATTTATTTCCAGCTGCACTTTCCCTCGTGAGATAGAATTCAATTAAGCAAGGAGTGCGTCCAACAACAATGGAGGTCAGAAAAGGGTGGTGTGACTGGGAGAGATGGTACATCAAAGAAAGGATGTGCCATGGTAGGCATGGGCTTGGTGGACGGCCTCGACCTCGAGCTCACCGAGCTGTGAGCAGAGCCTCTCTTTGGCCTCCTCCGCGACTCTGAGCCTCTCCCACGTCCTCTGCAGCTCCAGCCTTTTGTACGTGCTCCTCCCTCTCCTTGCTCCTCCGCAGCTCCCTCTCCAACTCCTCGTTCCTCTTTTTCAACGACGTTGTTTCTTCCTTCCCTTCCGCCTACCTCATTGTTATCTGATCCCTATCGGTGATGTATCTATCTTTGAGAAAAAACGTACACAAGCAAAACACTAGTTAATACCACATTTGGTCGCGTTCCTCTTTTTCAGCCCGTCGCCGCCTTCTGCTGCTTATTATCCGATGAGGAAGTCTCTCCTCCGAACCCACCGGCAGTACTAGCCGTAAGAAGTGGCAAAGTCGGGCTAGATTGTGTCCTGGTGCTCATTGAAAGTGATAAGGTTTGTGCACTTGTTAGGCTTGCATTATTACCACTAGTTGCGTCGCCATCGTTCTTGATATCTTGTTGAGGCGGTGGTGCCGGTTGGTTCCTCAACCAGGTCTTGATCATGGACAAGCCAATAGAGCTATTGTTGTGGATGCTACCACCGCCACCACCATCATCACCACGCTAGCAGCACCACTTCCCCCACCTCCACTGTTTGCCACGCCGTTTGCTGCTTCCGGGGGAAGCTGTAAGGAAAAATTATTGAACATATAGTCACCATTATTATTGTATGCGACACTTTCGTGTTGGCCGAAGGAGTGACGGCCGAGGAAGTTTTCAAGCTTTGGCTGGTGCTGGTTTTCAAGGTTTTGGCCACTGCATGAACTACCCATCAGCATAGAGACGTCTGAGGTCGTCTTATAGTTGGTACTTGAGTTCATCCCTAAACCCTTCGTATTCCAATGTACAAAAACTCATAAAACCACTAAAAGGTCAGATTCCTCTCCTTCATCCGTCAGCTTTGGTCGGCGCAACACTCGTGGATTAACTTTTGTCCCTCGAGCAGTTCAGCGTGATAAAAAACCAGATTCCACCTAAGCTAGAATGAAGAGCCCGCAAGCATGGATTCCTACGGATTCCTACGTTTCTCAACTCTTGTTCATCAGGTGTCAACAGAGCTTCACCACTTTGTCCCGAAGCTTTTGAGCTTGCGGAGTATTTGCTTAGAGCAAATAAGCTCAGTTGAATTATACTCTGTGTGCCTAATTTTATTGAGCTCTTGAAAGACTGAGCTTAGAGAGGCGGACTTAATAGTTTAGTCTTGTAAAAGGTAGTGAGGGATATTTCTCCCAGAGAAAATAATAATTTCTCACAAGTGGCCAAAGCAGGAGGAAAGGGCGCAGCTTTTTATTTTCGTTTCCCGATACCTGCTCCGCTTGTTTTCTTCATCTCACTTTTGTTAAGGGCATTCTGGTCATTTCACGAAAAATCATCTCATTTGACGGTGAATTTAAATGGGGGCGATGATTGAGTGATTTTGAAACATAGGCGTATCAAATTGTTAGTTTAGAAAATAAGAGTCGTGACTTGATTTTGCCCCAAAAATATGGGGAGAAGTTTATAAGTATTATGTTGACTTCCCAACTCTTACTGAGGACATGTCACTTTGAAATCGTATTTTGTCCTCTTTATGTTTTGCAGATGTTAATGTTGGTTGAACACTTCCTTGCCTTATCTATGCATATCTCTAATAGATTATCTCATTTGTCTCTATAAGGATTTGAGAAGTGCTTATCTTTTTTGCACTTCATTGAGGAAAATTGAAACTTGCTTTCCAGGTAGTATTCCTAACTTTATATTGGTATCAATATGAAGTCTTGTGTTTTGATTGAAATTGGAAGTTTGAGAAGTTGGGAGGAAGCTTATAGAAGTGTTCTTTTGTGTCTTTAAATTTACGGAAACCACCATTTACAAAGGAAACTCTTGCAAAAATTTTGTAAAATCGTAAAGTCCTTTTTGCTAAAAATGTCATGAAAACTCCAGCTTGTTTTCAGGAGCAGCTTGTTTTCAGGAGGAGCTTTTCTATTTGTTAGGAAATTGCACTAACAAATAGAAAAGCTCCTCAAAAAGGGGAGATTGTTAGCCCAAGGTTGTTTTGAAAACAAACCATATTTTATTTTGATAACAAAAGTTTCTAAGTTTTGAAAACTTTAGATTTTACATTGCCAATCCACAATTTCCAAATTGTATTTCAAAAGGATTGAAGTTTCACTCACTAAAATATTTCTAAGTGCACTTGAACACCATTACACAAGTTGATAAGATCAATTTTTGTTATTGTAGGTGTTTAAAGAAAGTTTGAATGGTTTGGACGCTTTAAAGCTGCTGTTTTCTCTCCATCAATTATAAGTGTCGACACATTGAGTGATGGTGTCGAGACATTGCACTAACACCCGAGACAAGATATCCAGACCATTTTAATGTGTCAGCACATACCACCAATGTGTCGACACATTGCACTGTCTCCCGAGAGCAAAATTTCAGACCAAGTTTTAATGTGTCAGCACATACGTATGTGTCGACACATACCACCAATTTGCAGAAATTCTAGAATGACGTCAGATCGTTCAAAGTGGTTCAAAATGTTTCCAAATGGTCTCAAATGACCTCCAACGACACTCAAACTTTACAAGAAGGCCCTTAATGACCGTTGAAGACCTCGGAGCTATAAGAAGAACGAGATAGAGAGAGAAAGAACAAGCTCGATCATAATCACAACATCTAGAGAGAGAGAAAGCCAAATCTTCCTTCAAGTCCGGAGCTCTTATTGTCAAATCTTCTCCTCTTGTTCATCGTTGAAGACTTTGCCTTCAAAGGGAGAGAAATTTCTTGAAGAAGAAGGATTTGCATCATCTTTCAACATCTATCCTTCCAGAGAGAGAAAGCAAGATTCAACGCTTTTCACTTGCTAATTTGTTCAAGAACCAAGCTCCATTGTTAAATCCTCTTCTATTGTTCATCATTGACAACCTATCCAAAGAAATCCATTTGCTGATTCCTTCAAGTCCGGAGCTCTTATTGTCAAATCTTCTCCTCTTGCTCATCATTGACAACTTTGCCTTCAAAGGGAGAGAAATTTCTTGAAGAAGAAGGATTTGCATCATCTTTCAACATCTATCCTTCTAGAGAGAGAGAAAGCAAGATTCAACGCTTTTCACTTGCTAATTTGTTCAAGAACCAAGCTCCATTGTTAAATGATCCTATTGTTCATCATTGACGACCTAGCCTCCAAAGAGAGAGATTTCTTGAAGAAGGGACAACACACTTGCAAGTTCTCTTTGCCCTAACTTCTAGAGAGAGAAAGTGCTTTGAAGAAGAGGGAAAACCGTATCTACCAAAAAGGTTTGTACTCACATCTTCTAAACTCTAGGTTTCCTTTTAGAATCTTGTCTTCTTGCACTCTATTTAGCTTTCCATTTGCTAATTTGGCTTAGAAAGTCATTCCACATGTTGTGAGATTTACAATTGCATATTCGGCTAAGAGAGTCATTCATTCATTGTACCCATCCATTGTAAAACATTTAAGTGTTGGGAAAACACTTGGCCTTACTTGTGAGAGTAGAAGAAATCCTTTAGGTTGTAAGGATTTGTGAGAGTGAGTTAAAGTGTAAGCTCAGAAAACATTTTGTAAAGGTTCCTTAGCACCCAGGAAGCTAAGGTGTATTTGCTATTGAAGAATAGTGAAGGAAGCCCAAGGAAGTCAATAGCCTTGGGGGTGGACGTAGGCAAGTGTTGGCCGAACCACCTAAAATTGCGGTGTCGTATCTCTAACTCTATCTCTCTCATTAATCATTTCATATTCATACTTGTAGAGATTTATGTTTTATCATTAATTGCTTATATTTGACATAGCTTGTTAAAGAGGGGTAGTTTTCAAATCTGCATGTTTATCGAAAACGTGATAAGTTTTTGAAAAACTCAATTCACCCCCCCTCTTGGGTTGTTAATTAAACTTACAAGGCCTATGACCGTTTAGAGTGGAACCTGATCTTAACGGCCCTGCGGTGTTTTGGATTCTACTATAAATTCAATGGGTGGATAGAGCACTGCTTATCTTCGGCCTCAAATACTGAATGGTTCACCTTTTGGTATGATTAAGCCCTCCCGGGGATTACGCCAAGGTGATCCGTTAGCGCCATTCTTGTTTATTTTTGGGTCGGAGGTGTTATCAAAGTTACTGTTAGGGGCAGAGATGGCACGCCTCATCCATGGGGCTTGAATTGGACGTGTTGCACCACCGATCACCCATCTACTATTTGCCGATGATGTGTTAATTTTCTCTCGGGCAATGACATTTGAAGCACAAGTGATTTTGCAGTGAATCTCCAAGTATGAGAATTGGTCCGGTCAATGCCTCAACCCGCGGAAGTCTACTGTCAGCTTTAGGAAGAATAACAGGGCGGAAACGAAGAGTGAGATTTGCTCTATGTTGCATATGTGAAACCAGGATAATCCAGGTAAACACCTAGGGCTGCCTACAATCATCAGTCAGAACAAGAAACAAGTTTTCTCGGACTTGATGGAGAAGGTCAAGAATCGAATTGAAGGCTGGAAAGCCAAAGCTTTATCACAAGTTGGACGTATTGTGTTGATTAGGGCAGTGGCATTTGCTCTTCCATCTTACTCAGTGTTCCATTTCCTCCTTCCGAAATCTTTATGCTCACAATTGGACTCATATGAGGTTTTGGTGGGGATTCAAGGATGATAAAGAGGCATAATTGGACGCTTATGGCTTGGTCCTCTATATGCCGCCCGAAATCAGAATGAGGCCTTGGCCTTAAGCTGATGTGGTCAGTTAATATATAGCACTTATCCTGAAGCTTGGATGGCTCATCCATTTTGGTTCAGACAAGCCTTGGATACATGCCCTTCGAGCGTAGTATATGCATTCTCAATTTCAGTGGGATAATGACTTGATGCCTCTTCCTTAGGGCTGCACAACCCCACCGGTAAAATCCCTTGGCACCGGGTTGCGGGTAGCCGGCCTCACCGATGCCGGTGCCGGTGGCTTGTTTTTAGGAAAACCCTGAGTTTTCCCCGGTTCCCGGTTTACCCGGCACCGGGTACCGGGAAACCGAATTTTATTTTTTTTAAATATTTTTATATTGAAACGACGTCGTTTCGTTCCCGGGTATCGGGTAAACTGGATTTTTTTTATTTTTTTATAAGGAAACGACATCATTTCATCGTTAAACCTAAAACCCCTCCCCCCCCCTCTCATCCTCAATCTTCAATTCAACCCCCCCGATCGACAACCTCTCTCTCCCTCCCCACCCTTTCTAATCGCCCCCCTCCCCCACCCTTCGCCAACCACGACTCCCCGGGCCTCCGCCGCTCATCGAGAATCCTCTCTTTCCTCAGCCTATGTCGACTCTGCTTTCGCCTCTCCTCGTCATCCTCTTCTATTTTCCCGACATCCCCCCCACCCGTGGTAGTGCCTCTTTCTCTCCCTACTTTCCCTCTCCTGCGCACAGCCGACACATCCCTTCGCCGTGCCCCTCTCTCTCTCTCTCCCTCCCTACTTTTCCTCTCTTGTTTTTGCCCTTTTCCCGGTTGAATTCCATGGGTTTGATGCAAAACCCTGAAGGCCAAAGACAGTGGAGAAGGCCCAGGCTGCATTTATGCTATTGGTTTAATTGGAAGCCGTTGATGTGTTCTTGGTGCGCGCTCTTTCTTCCTTGAACTTCATTTTTGTTTCATTATGCAATGAAGAGTATTTAAATTGATTCAATCTCACTCAGTAAGCCTCTTTTAACCATACTGTTAGGATGCAGTCTGCATTAGATTGAATAGCTGGAGATAGGCTATAGTGAAGGAAAAACATGGTGTAGGGAAGGTTGTTGATGTGTTCTTGGTGCTTCATTTTCATTTCATTTTGCGATGACTCTTATTTAAATTTATTCAAGCTCAATCAGGAAGCCTGGTTTACCATAGTTTTAGGATGCAGTACGCATTAGATTGAATGGGTGGAGATAGGGTTGCTGCTTCATTCTCTCTTCTGGGTCCAATGTACGAGTCTGGTTGGACCCTTGGATCCCCCAGCTTGAACATTTCAAGCCCTCCTGGAATGAAGAGATGCAGGTGGCAGAATTTATTCATCCCCAAATGAGAAGCTAAGATGAGCGGACAGTTCAGCAATTGTTCAGACACGAGGAGGCGGATCTCATTCTCAATCTACATCTTCCTCCCACACCTAGTCATGATCGGCTTGTGTGGCTTCCTGATAAAGGTCAATTTTCCTTGAATTCTGCTTATCATCTCTTTGAGAGGCCTGTTGACCCCCAGCTTTCTGCTATTCCTATGAGGTTATGGAAGAAATTTTGGCGACTAGATCTGCAAGATCGACTCAAGTTATTAATTTCATTCGTTATGCTGTTGTACTAATGGATGTTATCTGGTTTTCTCGAAATCAAATAGTTCACAATCAGAAAAAGGAAGATCTTGGCACCATCCTCCAGAGGATTCAAAGTTTGTTTGCTGAGCATTCCAAGGCTTGGCAGAGCGTTGCACCAGGCAGGTTCTGTAAATGGTCTCCACCTAGTTGTGTGCAGAGATAGTCGTGGACATGTACTATTTGCTTGGACAAAGAGTGTAGCCCGGTACTCACCTGGTGGGAGAGGAGGCCAGAGCAGCCTTGTTGGCTGGAAGGTGGCTCATGTTAGACGTGGTGCCAATCTGCCGGCTCATAATCTTGCTAAGCGGGCTATTTCTGAAAATTTTGTGGAATAACCCTGTTCGCTGTATTCCCAGACATTGAGCTATGACGACACCCCTTTTCCCCACGATTGTATTTCTTTGAACTTCTTTGTTTTGTGTTATGCTTATGAATCTTTGCTTAGAAAAAAAAAACCCCACAAGGCACATGTGTTGGTCTACTTTATAATCAAGCACAAGAATCAAAGAATAACAATAATAGAATTATCTTGTCATACTATTTTATTATGAAGGAAAATTCCATGAAAATAAAAATTTATTGAAAAGATTTTTCAGACATCCATAGATATGCTCTCAGAAGAAAGAATTTTAGTAAATTATACTTTGTAGAGGGTTCAGGCTATGCAGGATTCCGGCTTCTGCCAATATTCCGTCCCCATACAAGTGGGTATTGGACAATTATCGATAGCGTGGCCGACAAACTTTTTGCTATGGCCGGCAGAGAATCTGCTAAGCCACTAATTTGAGACTCATAATCGAAGAGTCCTTCGAGACCCAAGCATATCATTACTGACTGGCATATAAAGAAAAGAATACAAGCATGAAACTCAAAAATGAATACTTTAATAATACTAATAGTAATATAACAATAACAATAAAAGACAATCACCCAAAAAAGGATAAAACTCAATGCACGCCTCATTGCATTACAATATCCAAAAGGGTTATAACAATCAACATTCTAGTCAAAACCATAAGCCAATCTTATATAAACCTGAACGAGTAGACAGACAAATTACTTTCATTTAACAAAACTTGGGTCCAAACAAAAGGAAAACTTCAGATTTTGTCTTTAGTCATCAGCATCATCAAACTTGGTCTTCTTTCCTGTAATATATACACAATAGTTTCAGTTAATTTCAAAACGCACAGAGCTATCTTTCCCTACTTTAATACATGGACCACCAGAAACACAGCAAAACATTTTCAGCGGTTGACATGGAATTTGTAATAGATGCACACAAACTATGGGTAACATCAACTATGAGTTAACGAAATGAAGATTGGAGGCAGATATATAATCCAAAGATTAGGCTAAAGAAAGATGATAATAAACACATACCAGATGCACCAAAGCTTGCCCTATTAGACATTCCACGCCCTCTCCCACCACCACCAAAACGGCCACCTCCACCACTGCCACGGCTACCTCCACGTCTTCCACCAAATCGCCCACCGGAATCTCTACCACCACTCCTCCCGCCGCCACTCCTTCCCCCGCCACCTCTACCACCGCCTGCGCCATCTCGTGGTTTTGCCTCTTCCACCATCAAGGAATAACCTCCAAGATCAGATCCATTAAGTTCTACAGCATTGCTCAAACTATCACCGTTGCTGAAGTCTATGTAAGCAAACCTGCAATCATTTTTCAATCTTTAGATGCCAGACAAGGAGACCAAATTCCACAGTTCTCAAGCAACACAATCCAGTAGTATTTCCAAAGTTTATGTTACCAGGCTTCTGTAAATACCAACCAACATCAGAAACTTTTTATTAAAGGACTAGGTACAAAAAATTCCAGGACATCTATTTGCACAATAATTCATAAGACAGCTGAGGTGAGTATTCGAACAGCCAAATAACTTATTCCTTCATAAGAGTAAGCAACTTTTAGTGGGAAAAGAAAAATCTAAATGACAAGGTCATAGCTTCATACTGCAACATTGCAAGCAAGCAAGATCTACAAGATCACAAATGAATCATGACTCATGAGAAATTGCAGACAACAAATGTACCATATGAAACAAAAAATTAAACGACCAAAATAGTCATATACAATTTCAAAAGAACGGATTACGGTAATTTGATGATGCACAAAGAGGTCCAGATGGTATCTTTTCCCCAAAAGAATGGCATCGTGGTTGAAATTTTAGCAACAAAAAGAATACAGCCAATTATGGGGAAAACTAAACTTATTTGAATGGTGTCTTAATGTATCAGTAAAAAATTGCAACTTGACGAGGGAAACCAGTTTAGCAACTAAATTCAAAAAAGCAAAAAACTAACCATTTAATAATGCTTAAGCATTATACAGGACACTTCAACATAATGCTAAGCGATATGGCTCACCTTTCTGGTAACATTACTACACCTTGACATATAGATACATTCACTTCTTTTTTTTTGATAAGGCAATTTTATTAATAGAAAAAGAAAAAAGAAGAAACAGTACAAAGGATTATACTGAGACTAGACCAAACAGGCTAGAAAACTAATAAAACCAAAAAACTCCAAAAAGGGAGAGCCCAACAAAGCATTCACCCACAAGAATAAGGACTGCAAAAAATTCCCTCTCAAACCCTCCAAGGACACAGCCACACCCTCAAAACATCTCCCATTTCTCTCTCCATAAATTCCACCAAATACAAGAAGGGATCACTCTCCATATAGCTAAGGCCCGACGGTCTTTAAAATCCCTATTCCAGCACAATAAAACATCAGCTATCTTCCTAGGCATCACACAAGAACACAGTCAAATCCCTATTCCTCTCAAACCCTCCAAGGACACAGCCACATTCACTTCTAAATTATGGACAACAAACATATGTGTCAAGTTGTATTCATTTGACTACAAAACCCTTGTGCCGAAGCAACCTAAGCCAAACAAATAATCATTTTAAATAAACACATCTTTATATAAAGATTGGTTATACTACCCAAGCTAATATGACACGTCATAAACCCTAAATCTGTATGGGTCATAAATTATAAAATATGTCCAAGAATACAACGATATGTTTATTAGTGCCAAAATATAACGACATGTGCTCCTAACAACCTTGAAGGCTTAGAAATTACAACTGCAATTTAGAAAGGATGCAACGAAGCAAAAAGCATGCATACCGAGCCTAAGTTCACTGCAAAAAGATAAGTCAATCAACAAGCGCATACTAGGCACAAATGACATGAAAATGATGTGCATGCCACAAGAGAGTTAAATCCAAAAGTGAGGATATTTATGCATGATTCAAACAACCGCTCGAGCAAATTGAAAAATGGACAAAACAAAAAAATAGTGTAGAAGTGCGAACCCCTTAACATCACCAGTCTCGTAATCTTTTGGGACAGACACCCTTGTCATCTCTCCACAAGAACCAAAATGGTTCTCCAAGGCACCCTTAATCTGTAAAATGTGGATGTCACATTTTTCATGAATTCATAAGGATACACTTGAAGAAAAGTAAGCGTGTATAAAGTACAATCTTTTTTTGATAAGTAACGTGTATAAAGTACAATCTAAAACTGCAGTTGATGTGACAACGCAACAATACCTGATCTATCCCAAGGTATTTATCGAAACCTCGCACATAAGCTGTATAAGTCTGGCCTCCCCTTTGGAACGAGTTGCTACTTTCTTTGCTGAAATTGTTCAATAGCAGGAGAAAAGACTGAATAAGTTCATTAAATAACTGGACGAGCAATTTACACACTGAAGAACAAGACAATTAATACCCGCTCTGCGGAGTATAGGCGCCCCTTTCGCGAGCAAAATCAAGTTTCACAGCACGGCCAAGCAAATCTTCACCATTCAATTCCATAGCCTATGATAAATAAAGAACGTAGGTGTAACTTATGAAGTTGACATAAAGACACCTTATCAATGAATCGCCAACATGCTAAGTATTGTAACAGACTAGATTTAACATTCATTTGAGCAAAAAGTAATTCATTTTCTTCAAAATCTAAACCAAGGACTAGGCTTGCATTGGAAACATCCAGTTTGTGGCTCGCTTATAGCAAATGGCACCATATACTACTGACAAAGACAAGACAGTCACAACCATATAATCCAGGGCTTGTTCACTACACAAGATGAAACAGTTGTGGAGTAATTTGTATCAGTTAATCTTTGTTACTAAGGCACCCACAGAGGTCAGTTCTTTGCAACCCCCCCCCCCCCCCAATCACCCCAGAAAAGGGAGAACAAACATATAGATTCTACATTCCATTCGAAATATGTGATTTGTCAAATGCTATGAAAATGTGACAACAAAATGATAAAGCCGATTATTCATGTGTTGGGACAATGCTCATTTTATAAATATCCCAATAAGCAACAAAAAACAATGTAGCCTACAAAAAGAAACACACAAAATAGATGTAATAATAATATGATCTGAAAGAGTTGATTGACCAGCCAATGGGCTCCAGAAAATGAAGGAACCATATAATGAAGCAGCAGATAACGTGTTACTGCCAGCACAACAAATGTTAGACTTAGATTGCAAAGGGGGAGGAAACAGGTCGCAGTAATCAAAGAAATGTCAGCATTACAATTCCACCATTCAGACAGTGAATTTCAGGCTTTAGACAAACCTTTTGCAAATTTCACAGTAATCAAAGAATTTTTGGTATTACAGTTCCAATAATTTTTTGGTCCAGTGAGCCGTGGTTTGTACTTCAGGGTTGGGTCAAACGGGTCCGGCTTTGGGGGATTTCCACGTTATAAAAAAAAAACAGTTCCAATAATTTGAAGCTTCTGGCAAGCATTTCACAAGCCTAACATTAACGGGACAATAACACCTTGACAAGACAAAGCTTACCTTCTGTGCTGCTTCTGCTGTGGCAAATTCAACATGTCCAAAACCCTTGAACCTCCCATCAGGATCAGAAGCAAAACGGACATCAGCCACTTCGCCAGCATCTTTAAAGAAATTTTCTCTGCATAAACACCTTAATCAGAACAACATCCAAACAATCAATCATATAACCAATAGAATGTACATACACATCTGCTCGCTCAACATGGAACGACAGGTTGCCAACAAACAGGGTCTTGGATGTAGTTTGACCTTGTTGAGTAGCAGGGGTTTGTGGCTGCACATAATTACAAGATGATCACCACAAACTGTGGGTAAAAAATAGAAAACGCAATTCACAAAAAGAAGAAAGGCACAAGGATCAATTACAGTTTGCTTGGCAGATTTTGAATCAGTTTTCATTTTTGGTGAGACAGCATCCAACATTTCTACGTCAGTGCCCTGTTCCAAGAAGTTAGGGAGCTTGAGCGTTTAGGAAAGACCAAAGCAAAAAGGTTCACCATGGAAATTGTATTTTAGTGTTGGAGAAATCGTAAAGACCATCTTAACCTACACACATCCCTTATTAACCTAGCCATTTGATTTCCAGATTTGAACAGTGATCCAAACCAATTGATTGATCATAAAATAAAGGCAAGCAGCCCTTATCATCCAATTAAAGCTAGAGAAATATTTGACCAAGATTCAGGTTTGTATCATCAATTTGGTAACTGACCGGACACCAGCCCAAAAAACCTCAAGCTGTCTTCTATAGAACAAGACTAAACGTGAAAACGTTCAGCCAAATTAGTAAGACAGAGAAGCACAAATCTGGGGATTTGATAACTTTACATTTTTCTTTGGAGTCCTGGAAGGCTCTTCCTCACTTTCTTCATCAGATGCATCAGAATCCTCCTCAGATTCCTCCTCTAGATTGCTACCTTTCTTTGTTTCTTGAGCAGGCTGTAGTAATTCAAAAATGAAAGTCGCTTATTATCCCAATGCTAAGAAATAATTCCTATCTAATGGAAATCCATAACCCAATCCTAAAAATAGCCAAACACCTCACCTTCTTTGCCATTTGTTTGCCTGAGGGCTTGTTATCGTCTTCTTCCCCACTCTCTTCATCATCAGAATCTTCATCGTCAGATTCCTCTGGCCTGTTATTTTTCTTCGTATCTTGAGCAGGCTGTAGGTATAAATACAAATAAGCAATCTCATTAAATGTCCCAATACTGAACTAAAAAATATCAAATAGCAATTAGCAACCCTATCTTTGCAAGATCCAAACTTCTCACCGTCTTCACCACTTGTTTCCCTGAGGGCTTGTTATCATCTTCAGTCTCACTGTCCTCGTCATCAGAACTATCACTATCGCTTTCCACTTGCACGGTTTTTGCACTCGGTTTTCCAACTATTGAAGCAACCTTGGGCTGCAGAATTAAAATTACAAATGGAGATTATCAGAGACCCTATAAAGATTTGCCAAGATTCATGAAGTATGTAGCTTCAGTTTGGTAACAGGAGGCAGGACACCAGCCCAAAAAAAAAACTTAAGTCGAGACAAATCTGATTCAGCATTCTTACCCAAAAAAATCACTTTTCAACTTCAGTCAAGAACTTCGACCAAAACATTAGTTCATAGAAGCAGAGACTAGGGAGTTCAGAACTTTACATTTTTGCTTGGAGTCTTGGAGGGTTCTTCCTCACTTTCCTCATCGGATTCATCAGTGTCTTCCTCAGATTCCTCCTCTACACGGCCAACTTTCATTGTACCTTGCACAGGCTGCATGTATATAAATAAACAGTGTCATAGAATGAAGATTATCACAACTACTGAAATGGCAAACAATGAAGATTATGTAAATAAAATTATGAGTCAGAATATATACAGAAACTTTCATCTTTTTTCCTACAAAAAGATATCACTTCCACACATTTGTAAAAACGTAATATATTTCCAAAGAATTAACAGTTTACCAGGAGTAGCACCATCCCAAAAACGTAAAGCCTTTAAATAGAAGAGAAAAAGGGAACAATTTTACACTTTTTTGTAAAGCAAATTACAGAAGCTACAGTATTGTAGGTAACTCAGGCATTAGAATAATTTTCATATTTGTATAAAAATTTGATGTATCAGATTCTAAGGCAGAAAAGGCTCCCATTCAAGAGTTGTGGACATGTAACATACGAAGTGAATAACAAGAGCTTCACTTGATGGTTACCAAAACAAATTTCACCTCCATCTCTCATCAAAGCCAAAAATCAGAACTCCTCAAGGACAAATGCAGCATATGATCAGAAGGTGAAATCCAGAACGGGGAACAGTTTTAATTGGACCACTCAGCAAGGCCCCAAACTGATGGGACCAAACCAAAACTTAACACTAGGTGGATTAATGCAAGGCTTCTCCCAGAAGAAAATAGCATCAATAGCACTTGCTAACAAGGACGAAACTACTCTATAGCACACTTGAATACTTTGTGCATAGTACGTAATGTTGATTTGTGGCAAAAGATATAGTAAATTGACCCAACTCATAAGTGAGATGAATACAAACCCGGTCATTTCATATTTTCCCTAGACAGATATAGTCACTGTCAACCACAATTAATGTACACCTGCTACCACTAAAGCCAAAACACTTGCCACCTCTAATTAATGTACAAACCAAAAAAAATGGATGAACACCAAGAAATCTCCAAGCAAAAGCTTTGGGGGAGATGGCAGTCAATAAGACACCTGTTTTGATACCTTTGTTTCAGCTGTTAAAGGTCTTTTCGAACCAACAGCACCCTTTGTTGCAGGGACCTGCAGCTTCATTTAATAAAAAAAAAGATAATAAAGTGAGAAGGGTTCAATGTTTCTGGTTAGTCTCGAATCCAAAAGGCCAAACCAAATATGTAACTGAAACCTTTGTTGGAATAATATTATATCATATACTAACTTTTTAATAGCATCACATTTAACAGTAACCATAGTAATTGAAAACTCAAAATAGGTGAAATAAAAGACACAAGGAATCGAAAAGATAAGAGAACCTTAAATGCCTCATAAGTTGATAACCATATGGCAATCATGGCATATGGAGCAAATCAAAGACATAAACTATGAATCCCCACTTTATTTCGTCCGAGTCCTGTACCCAGAAGAGAAGATGGGGGATATAAACAGAGCCATCATTTGCCTTGTCTTCTGAAGAGAGTCTCAACTCTGTCTCCAATGGCAAATTGATGGATTGAGTTGAAGTTCCTCAAAGACATATTTCAAAGATGACGCAAATGATGGTATACGTTTACATTTGTGCCCTTCCCATCTTATCGCTTGACCTCTTGTACAGGCTCAATCAAAGTACTACTCTTGATCTGAGACTTCAAAAATGTTCTTGCAGAAGATGAAGATAAGAATTCCTTATACACTGTTTAGGATCTATGAGGAATTTTCCTTCGGTACTTTTCTGGTTGATTGAAACAGTATATCATTGTCCTTCCATGGCTGATATATTACATGTGGAGTCTGCAATTAATATGGTGACAGAAAGTTTCCAAAGTTCCTGATGCTGGTACACTATTCAGAAACTACCGAGAACAGCAGACAGGCTATGCTAAAATGAAGCGAGTTCAAACAACTTACAGTTACTGTTGTGAGAATATAATTAAGAAAGCAAGGAAACATCTATTACCAACAATGCAATTGAGGAATTCTTCAGAATTTTAACAAAACACATACAAACAAACAAGCAGACGAAAATTGCGGATCACAATTCCTAAAAATCAGAGTCACTCTTTCTTTAAAGGGCCAATATTCACTTTCTTGAGTGGCTTCCACACAACTACCATTGAGGAAGGTCTAGCACTTTTTATCTGATGCAGTTTCTTATATTGAAACTTCAGCAAAGTTGCTCATCAGAATACTATGTCTACATACAAACCTTTGCTGGACTTCTCTCAACATATCAAGCATGAAATCTGAGGTGATATCATCACATCCTAGAACAAGAGAATAAAATCCAGAGTTAGTATCCGATACTCACATCTTCCTCATCTGACTCGGTATCTGAATCTGAACTATCACTCGAGTCATTTTCCTTTTTTGGGTGAGACAATGCACCATTCTTTGCAGCAGCTGCAGGCATCTTTTTTGATAATGCAGTTACCTTAGTCTTTGGAACCTTAAACAGAAAAAAAAATCAAATATTTCACACCCACTCAGATATTTTTAGACCAATATCTAGACACCCAGAATGTTCAGAAGGTGCGCACAGTCATCAGAAAGCGCACATGGCTCCACCCACGAAAGAAATTAGTGTACTCACTTTATCATCTGAAGAATCTGAATCTGAAGAATCTGAACTGCTAGGCTCCTTGCCCTTCTTAACTGGGTAGCCAACAGTACCATTTTTAGCAGGAACTGCCAGTTTTTTTGCTGCAGGCTTCTGATACAAAGAATGACACGATAATTCAGCATAAGGAGTCCTTCCCAATTATGTACTTCATTCATGCAATATGCGGATTTTGTTGACAAGACTCATCTGTGGACATCATTTATTAACTGCGGCATCATTTGTGTTTCAGCCTTTCTCCAGATTCATATAATTTTTAGGACAACAGCACTTAGTTGAAGATTGTTTAGCAAACAGCTCACATGATAATTTGGTCATCAGAATTATGCGAATCTGAGACTTATTTATCAAAAAAAATTATGCGAATCTGAGAAAAGGGTAGAACCAAAAGTATGATGCCCCAGAACCAAAATGCTACCCAGAAAAGCCTTGTTTTCCGGAAAATATCTTTAACATAAAACAATATGAGCCCAAATTACCCATAAAATAAGCTAAAAAGGTGATTTTTCCATGTTATTTAGTCCAACCTCTTCTTTTTCAGAGTCTGATGAAGATGAATCATCTGAACTGCTAGTCTCCTCTTTCTTCTTCTTTTGTGTCTTCACTTCAATCTTCTGCTTCGTAACAGTCTTCTGTACAGCCTCATTTTTTTTCTGCCTCTTCGCACTCACTTGCTTCTCTAGCTCATCTAGAGCTTCCCGTTTGCCTTGCATAAGATCAGAAACCCAGAATGTCATAATATAATTAAGGGAAAAGAACAACAAAAAACTACATGTACAAAATCTTCAAAAAGAATACAACGTAAGCATTCATAAATCATCGAGTAGTTTAATTCTGCCACAAAAAAAAAATCTATAAAAAAGATAATATAGTTAGCTCACAGTTGAACGTCAAACATTGGTATCAGATTGAACGCTCAATACCAATGAAAAACTATGCTTTCACTTCAAACAGATTAACAAAACAAAAATTTATGTAAATTAGGACCAAGAGAACATGAACGCCTTAAACTTTTACAGATTAAATAAAAGTACAAACTCAACCGAAAAAACACCTAATGTTCTCAAAATCAAACTCCCAAGAACCATGCATCATAACTATAATCCGCCGAACGAAATCAGGACACAAAATAGGTGAAGCATTAATCAAATAATTGGTACCTTTTTTGACAGACTTCGACGGTGGGAGGACAGCAGGAGCTGTATCCACCTGCAAAAGGAAATTAAAAAAAAAACAAATACAATAAAACGAACACACACTTGTATAAAGATCGCAGAAACCGATAAACAAAGGCAGAGTACGCACTTTGGTGGTCGATTTCTTGTTTGACTTGCCCATTAGATGGACGAATATGGCAGAAAAATAAAGGTGTTGAGGAAAGAACGACGGAGAAGAAGAGATAAACTACACTAGGGATTTCGCACAACCCTACTTGTGAGAATATTAGGGTTTACGGGGCAGCGGTAGGAGTTGGCGAATAAGTGACTGACGATAGTATCGCAGCTGTATTTATATGTGGCTATTCGGTTGTTTGACGGGGTTTAGGGTTTTTTTTCCATGACTGCAAGCGCTTTGAGACCGTCCACTGCGGAGTGATTCTAGGGTTAGGATATTTTGTTGAATAGGACCCAGTTTTATTTTTTCTTTATTTTTCCTGATAGAACTCAGCGGAGGGCCTGGCCGACACTCGGATCAACGTATCGGGCTGTTTGTATGTGAAAATTTTGGAAATTGAGAAATATTATAAAGTAAAGATATATTATTAGAGTTAGTGAAAAAGTAAGGAGAGATAAAATTTTTAATAAATATTATAATAATAAAAAATTATGTGATGAATTTTTTATTATTAAACTTAAATAATTGGCCCAAATCGATTTTTGTCTTGAAATTCAGATTTGATTTAAAAATTTGAATTGATGATTATTGTTAAATTTGAATGTGTTTGGATATCGAAACTGGTTTTGCAAACGTGAGAAATTTGGTGACTATAGAAAGAGTCTTATCTCTCGGATTCAGAACCACAGGCCGTAGACCACGACAGGTGGGATCGGTATGATCCAAGGTGCAACCAGTGGTAGCGACGTTGAACCCATGAGCCCAAATGGGGCATCCACTTCACCCAATAGTTGCGGGGTGGATGATCGAATTGGGGTTGAGTCATAATTTTTGTCGCGCCTTAAACTTCAAAGACTAAAGGGTGACTTACAATAAATAATTAGACCTTTGATTTAAAAATAAAATACGAAATAAACTTTATTTAAAAACTTCAATAAATCTCTCTTAATAAAATTTAAAAACTCTTTCATAACACAATGACAATTTTAAACATGATTAGACTCATACTAGAGTCAAACATTTATTCTAATAATCACTCAGCTACCCCCACGTGTCATCTAATTCTGACTATCGATAAGCTCCTGATCAACATCTGGAAATACGGAAAACAATAGGGGTGAGTTCAACAACTCAATAAGCAAAATCATTATGCTAGTGTATAACTCATGAGCCACTCTGTAATAACAAGAGACTGAATATTTAAAATCTTTATAAATTGTTGAAAGCTGTTTTTTGTATTTTCAATTTCAATAAAACATATATATATATAAATACAGTATTATTTATATAACATATTACTATAGAAAATCCATATAATTATAACTATCAAACAACTTTTATCTTTCATAATAATACTATAGAAAATCAGTTTTATCTATATAAGAAAATATCTTTAGCAATAACTATAGGTCACGTTTACCCCCGTGACAGGGTTGTGCAGTTGCTACATAGTTTGAGGATTGGCTAAACTAAGCTAATACTATAGGTATAATTCTTACTTACTAAGGCTTGATCATGTCCAAGTATGCACTCGGTAAGAATCTACAAAATAAATCCTTTCGTTTCCAGAATGGGTGCATTCAATGGGCTGCGATTGGTACCAATACGCTGTCTCTGTAACTCTGAGCTTCAACGTTTGAAAATACATAATATATCATAAAATAAACATCACTTTAAACTTTGCATATTTCTCTTCTTTTCATAAAATATCATGCACAAATCTTGAATAACAATAAATATCAAAAAACTTTGATTTCAATCAATGAAAACAACGTGTAAAATCATTGGACATAAAAATAGGCTCATGTTTACACATTTCATGTTATAATCTTTAACAATTTTATCAAAACATAATGCACATATAACTGAGGATTTTCAATAAATAATGCAATTTCTTAAATATCACCTCATTCTTTTTGAAAAATCTAACATAATAACTCCATTACCTGGATCTTTAAGCAAATAAGCCTCTGACTTAACACCTACAAATACAAAATTTAACTTATTTTAATACGCTCAAACAGAAACATAATTGAAACTATAAATCTTCCCGATAGGATTAAATCCGAAATTCACTAATTAGATTCTAAAATATAACTGACCTATCTCGGGTTTCTCTAAAATCCTCAAATTAACATATGTTCTTCTCTAAGATGTTAGCTATACACTTGTAAAATTTCAAATCCAGATTCCTCGTACAACCCAGTAAATAAAATCGATATTCACCTTTGTTCACGGAGTCAAACTATACCCTGAAAATTCAGTACTCATCACTTCCAATAAAGATATTACTATATCCAAAAATCCCGAAATTTATACTGAAGATTTATATATGCGTTATAAAGATACCTATAAAATTTCATGCCGAAATTCGAAGCCTAGATATATCTCAGCAATTCTGATTTCTTTAAGCCTAAATTCCGGATTTTCAAAATCATACCAATATATCTCCAAAAATTACGAAATTTTAACTCAATTCTCTTGAAGATGTATAGTAAGAAATATCTAAAAATCTTAATTTTTAAACTTTTAGGGTCGGCAATACAAAAATAATTTGATCTACTACTCAGATCTAGAACCTGAATTTTCCTGAACAAATATTAAACCCAAATTTCAACTACTCCAAGAAACTCATTAAACTATTTTGAAAATCTTGAAATAATTAGGGCTAGATCTAGAAACCCTAGGATTTGATCTTTCATAAAAATAATATAATAAAATATCAAGAAATTCAAAATACCTGAATTTGCTTCTAGAAAATTTATCTAGATTGTTTAAAGCAAGAAAATCTTTCTTTTTCCTCTTTTTGGCGTAAAAGTGTGGTATGTAAAAATTAAAAATAATATGTAAATCTATATATAGACTCACACTAATAATATAGTCACTTTTGAACTCTAAAACTTTTAAATTTTAAATAATCATAAAATCTTTAAAATTTTAAAAGGGTTTGACTATGTCAAAGATAAAAGTTCAACTATTTTAAATAATTTAAACTCAAATTTTAAATTTAAAGAAAATATTTTAAATATTAAATAACAAATTTTAATAATTTTAAAATATAAGTATCGAGCGTTACAATTTTCGGCTACAATGCTCCAACGGCATAAGAAGCACAACAGATAGGCGGTGGGTCAGACTTTTCGGCTAATCCGGTAAGTTTTTTTTTTTCAAAATCCGCACACGACCCAAATGCAGTTTGTTTGACACATGGGCTGATATATTCGATTGGGCCTCAAGGAAGTTCTCTTTTAAAGGTGGCCCCAATCGGTTTTTGAAATGTAATTTGGGAGTTGTTTTCATTTCGGCCTGAGAAGATTATAAAAGCAGCTCATACTATTTGTTTTAAAGACTACGGACACGCCATAAGAGTTTTAAAATCAACAATATTGGGCCGACGCAGTTGTAAAATAGTTTATGCCCAAAATGATTTTTATTTTTTTTGTTAAAAAAGGCACAATTAGGTTATGATATGCTTGGACTTTTGATGTGGCACAATTGTTTGTTGTATACGTGTACTTTTGATCTTTAGAGATGATTTTTATAGGTCAAATATTCTAAATAACGGTTAGGGTTTGTATATGATAAATGTATTTTTATAAATGCTAAATAAGGAATCCAGAGAGTATATTTTGCGAATTGTTTTCATAATATATATATTTTTTATTTTTTAAACAATTTTATGAGTCCAAGTTAGAAATTGAAAATTAAGAAGGAAAAAAATAGATTTTTCACTCACGAACTACCATGGTTTTGCACGTTATACCATGAACTCCCACATTTGAGACACTGCACCCATAAACTACAAATCACTAACACATTGCACCCTTTATCTATTTTTTGTAAAAAAGAATGATGACCCTTAAAGGTAAACTGCTATTTTCCTTTTTAAAAGCATAATTTACATTTCGTATTAAAAAAATCAATTTATGTCCAATTTCATGAAAAAATAGACGGATGGTGCAATGTATTAGAGATGAGTAGTTCGTGGGCGCAATATCTTAAACGTAGAAGTTTAAGGTGAAAAGTACAAACACGTGGTAATTGATGAATGAAAAGTGTATTTTCTCCAATAATAATTATATTAACTAGAGACGTTATGAGTATATTTTTTCGATCCTATTGGCTCATACGAAATATAGTATGGTGGAAGCATAAATAAGTAAATAATTATTTACTATTAAAAAAATTTGATAGTTTTTATTATCAAACAACAAAATCTCAAAGTTTTGGTCAATAAATTTTTACACTTCTCAAATCAAATCATCTATCTCTACATTTTGTTGCAAAAAAATTCACAAGACAACTCAGGTGAGTATGCGAACAGTCATATAACTTATTCTTTCGGTTATGGATGGACGGATAGTTTATGGGGCAATGGACGTAGTAACTTAGAGTGCAAAATGCAAAACTAATGATAGTTTGTGGGTAAAAATGTACTTTTAAAAAAACATTAAATCATTTTTCTCGTCACTTTTTTTACAAACTCCAATATTTTTTCATAAATAAAAAATTGTATCAGATAATCTCTCTCTACACTTTTTACAAATTCCAATAAAATTTAATTTTCTACTAACTTTTTTCAAAGGGAAAATATATTTTCACTCAATAGAGCTATGTTTGGATGGACAAAAATATATTCCTTCTATGCGTAAAACTTGAAAATCGGTGAAAATTAGGGGATAGAAATAAGTTATCAGAAAATAAATAATCTTGAAAACAAATTCACATTTAAAATTTCAAAACAACGGAATAAAAACACTTCATTTAAAACACTTTAAAAACTGAAAATTTACAATCAAAACACTCAATCTAACTGAAATTCTAAGCCTTCTTTTAGCTACCCACCTAGGTGTCATCTTATATGACTCTCGGCATCATCCTAAATATCATATGAAAATAGAGAATAGATATGGAGTGAGTTCGACAACTCAGTAAGCAAAATCATTATGCTATGGTGCAATCAAAAGCCACATTTAAGAAGTAAAAATCAATAAAAAAATTTGTAAATCTCAATCCAAATAACATATAACTATAACTGTAAAATAATTTTTATCTTTGTAATAATACAATAAAAAAAATCACTTTGGAAATAACCGTGAGTCATGTTTTCCCCTGTGACAGGGTTGTGTAGTTGCTACTTAGCTTGGGGATCAACCAAACTAAGCCAATACTATGGTCAGAATTCTTCCTTACTTTGGCTTGACCATGTCCATGTGTGCACTCATAAAGAACCTACAAAATAAATCATTAATGCGCTATCTCTGTAAACTCTGGGCCTCAGTGTCTGAAAATACATAACATATCATACTATACATGTGAGACCCCGATTTTAATTCTGTCAATTTAATGCTTATGACTCCTTAAATGTGTATTACACTAATTTAGTACGTATTATTGAGAAATGTATATATGGTTAAATTAATCTAAAGTTATGTCTAGGTGGAATTTTCCCTAGCGTTTTATGAGTTTTAAGCAAGAATTTAAATGTTATATTATTTGAAATTGTTATAATTGAGTGATTGAGATTAATTAACCTAATTATTTTAATTAATGGAATATATCCCTAAGTTACAATATTTGGAAGAATTTAATTAGGGCTTTAACCTTGAAAATGTGTGAGACTTAGAATTTAAAATGGGAAGACATGATTGGGGTAATTTATATGGTAGCTGGAAATAAAAGGAAATAAAATAAAATAAAATAGAAAGAAAGAAAAGTGAAAGATGAAATGTGGAATTCACGTGAAGGGGGGAAAGAAAGGGGGGGGCGGCCTTGTCTTTTCCCCCAAGCACTTTCACGCCTATTACTTCCCCCCCCCTTTGCCGAACATTTCATTTCCCCCTTGTTGCCACATTTTTCATTTCCCATATGCCCTAGCACACTCACTTGCCCTAAGACACCCAATCGAAGAAGAAGAAGAAGAAGAAGAAGAAGAAGAAGAAGAAGAAGAAGAAGAAGAAAGGAGGAGGAAAAAGAAGAAGAAAAAGGAGGAAGAGGAGAGAAACAAGACATTAAATTCAGCCCTTCTAGATAAAACCCTTGCTGGCCGAAAATGATACTACCTCCTCTCTCTCTATTTTCTTCTTGTTTTCTCTTGTTGGTTGGTTGTTGTTTTGATGGTAGTTGTCTAGGTAGTTTTTCTCCTTGTATTCATGAATGTTTAGTGTAGATCTATGCATGTTTAGTGTAGATCTATGCATGCTAAATGTGGATCTATGCATGCTTTCTTTGAGCATAGTGTAGATCTTGCAAGTGCTTAAGTGTAGCATAGATTTTTATATGAAAATATGGGAAAAATGGCTGGATCCGAAATGGGGGTTCAAGAGAAATCAGTTTTGTGCTCTAGGTGTTTGATAAAAGGCCTAAGAGAGGATGAAAACCTAATTTGATCATGTATGGCCGAATTTAAGGGTTGATGCATTAGGTTGTATGCATGCTAGTCATGTTGAGAACCACTAAGCCCTAAGTGTTAGAGATAAGTTCAGATCTGGAAAAATAGGCAAGAGGACCAATAATGAACACTAGGTGTTTGGTAAAAAGCCCAAGAGAAATGGGTAAATGCAATGGTGTTAACTTGATGAATACAAAACCATGATTTTGTTATAAACTTTGAGTTGGAGTTGTAAAAGTGGGAGGAATGTGAGAGGATGGTTGCTGTTAGGAGATGTTAAGATAGCCTTGGATGTTGGTTGTGACATGAAGAGATTAGGGTTTTGGTTGTTGGAAGTTTGGAGGGTTAGAAAAATTATTGTGGTTGCTGGAATTTACATATGCAGATTTCAAGGCTGGAATTAAGAGTGTGTTTTGATGCATTTGTGGTTATTCCTTGATCTTGAATGGATCCTAGATTGTAGGCCTAGGAAATAGGAAGATTTTAAGCCATACCTTGGATGATTCCGATAACTATCGAATGAGATATGCGTTGTTCAAGGCCCGGACGTCAAGCTGCCAGCAGCCTTGCACATCCGGAATGTCAGCTCATTTCGAGCACCCTTTTGAGGGGATCATTTTAAGTCCAAATTTTACGAGGTTGGACTTGAATTTTAAGTTTAGGAAAGAGGAACGTTTTAAGGTAAATTTCGTGTGCTTTAGAGGTATTACGAATAAGTTGTGATATTTTGAAAATGGAGGGCCGAGCTGGAAACATCAATAGTGTGGTTGTAGGATTTTTGCTTAATATGAAATGTTTTTGAAAATGTATAACAAAATCTGCTATTGTGAAATTTACTCCCAATATTGACCTATGAAAGCTGAATATTTCAAAGTAAATTTTGTGTAATTTGGAGCCATGGTCTGGAAGTTATGAATTTTTAAGTTGGAGACGCTAGGGCTGCCCGCTTAGAAATTTTCAGCAGCTTGTATTTTTGGGTAAAAGTTTTGGGTGGCTAGCGAGCTCCAAATTACTTAGAATTTTGATATGATATGAAAAATTAGTATGAGGGTCAGTTAGAACAAATTTCGTGTGAGTTGGAGGTGTGTAGCATAAGTTGTGTTTTGAAAAGTTATTGTCGCCCGAGGTGCGCTCGACAACCGCTCGAGCCAATAGTCCAATATTTTCTTGTAGAGATGTTTCGCCCGAGGTACGCCCGACTGGCGCTCGAGCGAAAATGGGCAAATTTTATACAGAGAGTTTTGCCTGACCTGCGCTCGACAGGTGCTCGAGCAATCGTATCTTACAGAGACTTTTCGCCCGACCAGCGCTCGAGCGGCTTCTTCCAAATTTCAAGAAAATTTCTCCTATATTTCAAGTTTCCTATTGACATATTAGGAGACCCCACTGGGGTTTTACTTACAGAAATACCTAGCGTTGTAAGATGACCAACTAGAGGTCAAGAAAACGGACGATTTGTATGATGAGGTGTGAGTAATTTGTTGATTACTCTATACGTTTAGTAAACCTATGAATAACAATAGTATGATCCATTGTAGGTAACGAGACTTCCGATACTCAAGCAAGCGAAGGTAAAAGGAGCTTACGTTTGTAAGTAGCAATCGTAAGTAGAAACTTACGCTTTTCAAAAACTGGAATGATACACAGCATGAAAAATGTTTACGAATAAGCATATCAAGCATGACATTATCAAGCACGACATGAATACATCATGATCATTTGCATTAATTTTTCTCATGAGAAAGAAAGAGAAATTTTATGCAAATGAAAGTACCATTTTATGCTACTTTATGACAAGTTAAGTTAATAAGCTAAAGTCGGTCGGTACCGTACCAAGTCAAGAAGGTGCATCCATACCGAAGGACGTTTACGTGAAGGATAGATGTCACCTAGGACACCCATACCGAAGGATGCTTGCAAGAAGGATGGGTAGTCCATGCGGTATGTGCAATCACACTGAAGGATGCTTGCAAGAAGGTGTGAACCTCCAAGGGTCGTGTCTAGCAACTGAAGGACGGATGCGAAAAGGTGTGCTAGCTCGACCATATGTAAGGTCCCCAAGGGAAATAGGGGACAGTCCCAACGGGAACGCACAACCCTGATGTCAGGGGTAAATAGAGGGCAAATAGCCCATCAGATAAGAACGAGAATGATTTTCTAAAAGCAAGAGTTTTCACCAGCATAAGTGTTGTTTTCAAGAGCAAGTGCATGTGCATATGCAATCATGAGGCATATACGTGCATCAAAATTCATGATCATGCATGAATTATATATGTTTACATGATATTTCCAAGTTCAAGTTCATTATGATTTCAAGTTCATGATGATTTCAAGTTTAAGTGCATGCTTATGATTTCAAGTTCAAGTGCATGCTTATGATTTCAAGTTCATGATTATAAGTTCAAGAACAAGTTCATGGTTTCAAACTCACGATTTCAAGTTCATATTTCCAAACCATGATTTCAAGTCCATGTTTTAATTATAATTCCTTACTGAGTCTTTCGACTCACAGTTTTAAATTGTATCATTCCAGATAACAATTCAGGTGGGGAAATCTAGAAGAGGGACCGATGGGAACATCCTCTTCTCTCTTTGTTGTTTCATTAAAGGTTAGATGTAAATTTTTGAAGAGCCGACATGAGCCTTCATGGTGTGGTGGTCATGGGTTATTCGGCTTAGTAAAGTTTAAGGTTTTTAAAGGATCGATATTTTGTTGTAGTAAGTTTAGATGTCAAGAATCATAGCCGTTGTGAACAGAAGCAGGAGTTGGAGAGTTCATATTTAGCACTAAGAACGCTTGATATCAGGCAGTCTGTGTATGTATATGTTTTGTGTATAAGGATTCAAGATGTATTATAAAGATGTTATGAGTAGGTCAATGTGTAGAGGATTTGATGGAATCCCTTAGATCATGTACTTCAACTGTGCAGCCATGTGATGTCATTAAGACGCTTACCCTATTTCGAGGAAGTCATTTTGTGTAAGTTGAGGTTTATGGTAAATCTCTTTGGCCGTCTCTCTCAATTATACGTGTATAAAAAAAAAATTTCCGCTGCAAGATTAAGAGAAGACGCTGGAACATTCATTGAGTGGATGTTTGCGGCTGTCATTAACCCCCTTCGGGCTAGCGTTCGGGACGTGACAATACACATCACTTTGAACTTTGCATTTTTCTATTCTTTTCATGAAACATAATGAACAAATCTTAAATAACAATGAAAATCAAAAAGTTTTGATTTAAACAATCAAAACATCATGTAAAATCATTGAACAAAAAAATAGGCTTATATTTACACATTTCGTACTATAATCTTCGACAATTTTATCATATAGTAATGCATATAAAACTCCAAGGGTTTTCAATAACATGCAATTCTCAAATATCATTTTGGTCTTTTAGGAAAATCTAGCATAATAACTCCGCTTACCTCGCCCTTCATAACACTTGAACCCTTTATTAAATAACCTCAAATACCTCAATAAACTAGACTATAGTCTTAAAAAAAGACGCTTGATTTCTTATTCTCTCAATCAATACACATCGCAGAGACTAACAAAGAATTATAAATGACTAGATTGCAATCCTATTTAAATTTGAAAAGATGATAAGATTGAGTTGCTATTTGTTTTAAAATTCAAACATATTCTAGAAATACTTAAAATTCAAAACTTTAAAATCTAACGACATAAAGATAAAACATCTATTCTTCAAATTTTAAACACTTTTAAAAAGATAACTTTTTCAAATCAAATCAATATTTCAAACTTTAAACACTTTTAAAATAGGATAAATTTTTCAAATAATTCAAAATAGTATTATTTCATTAATAAGAAGAAAATCCAAGGTGCTACATCAAATTTCTCAAGAACTATTTCTATGTAGCTTTTCTGAGACAATCCTATCAGTCCCTTTTTTTTAGGTTTTGAAAAATTTTGAGGCAAAATTGCACCAGGTGCCCCTGAAGTATCACAAAGTTGCAATTAGGCCCTGAGGTAACAATTTAGGCATTTAGATCCTTGAGGTAATGGTTTTTGAAAAAACAGTCCTCTTCGTCTATCTTCGTCCCTCCACGTAACGACAATTGTTGACATATTAAATGAATGACAAGCCAAGCCAATCATCTCGTGCCACCTGTCCATTATAAATGAATCAACACTCACTTACCACATCATCGTTGACCGAGTCATTCACTAACGCCATGTCAGTGCTTAATCAGCAAAGCATACAAAAAAATGCCTTCTCATGTCCCCTTTACCCATCCTCGCAAATCATCTCCGTCTCCCCTAAATCTCAAATGTTGTAGAGCCTTAATTCCAAGCCTTTTCAATCGTCAAAATCGTGTCCTATTTTAAACTTTGCCTCCTCTCGCGACCCATTCGAAGTATATGAGCATCAATGGATTCAATTTCGTACTCCTCCTCCCGTTCTGGACTCTCCCAGCGAACATTTGTTGAGAAATTGTCCAGTATAATGTCGAAGCCTCCATTGTACCGATGCGTGTTTTGTGCCACCACGAGGACGTCCCTTACAGATGGAAACCCGGGAAGGAGATTCTATGGGTCTCCCATGTACACCCACAACTCGGTAAGATCTTCTATTCTTTTTCTTAATTTTCTTAATCTTTTGATAATATTTCAAATTGCATGAAAATTCTCATGAGTATTAACACGAACAAAAGAGAGGCATAGAGGAATACAAGGCGCTTTCAAATGTGTTCACTTTATGTAACGTTTCTAATAGGATGCAACTTTCACAGCACGAGGAAAGGATATCTTAATTCAAGATATGAAACAAATCTTAAAGCACAAATGAACATATGGTTTGTTAGATTAGTATGAAAAATTAGCATTTTGTAAGAATAAATTGCAGCATGTGTTGGGCTATTTTTGTTGTTGGTGGGTATTAGGATGAATGGGTGATTGTGAGATGAGGGAAGGTAGATTCATTTTGTGTGGAAGATTAGGCAAGGTAGATGCCTTTCCTTCTTTCGTGAAATTTTACATCATGGAATTTGATGATTAATTTTTGATGAGTACAGGTGATGTGGAAATTTATATCACACATTTTCTTAGTATTGATTGTTTTATTTCATAGTGTTTTGTATGTTTTTTAACTCGTTTGTCTATAATTTTAAGTGTATTTTACCTTTATTTAATTCTTAGGAATTCTTGATGTTTGCAAGTATTAAAGTATTCAATAAAGTTGAAATTGAGCTGATGGGAAGAGCAAAATTCAGGCTAAGCTGAGAGAGCAAATACTAGTTGAGCTGGTCTAGTAAAAACAAAATACTGTTCGGTTTTTGGATTCTAACTTGAGCTACAGACATCAGATTCAGGTGTCGATTTACTTGTTGGAAAAATAAGATGTAACACTACAACTTTTATGAAGAGTCCAAAACCCAGTTCTGCCATTTTGAAGTTTAAAATCTACAAAAAAAATGGATAAGTCCGAATATGTCCAAAAGTTTAATGTAGCCCAGACCCTATATCGGTTTTTGGCATCTATCTGAAGTTTTAGAAGTCAGAAAATGCAAGCTCAGATGTGTTGGAAAGCTGAGAACGAGATCTAAAACTTCCATGAAGGATCCAACTCCAAATTATGTCGTTTTGATGCTCTAAATCTAGCCGAAAGTCGGGTAATAAAATCAGCCTAGAATTTCGGATTTCAAATCTATTTTCAAATTTGAAAAGCAAAGTTGTTTTGAAATTTGAAAAGATATTCTGTTTTAAAATTTGAAAAGATAATTGGTTTAAAATTTGAAAAGCAAATCTATTTTAATAAAGAGGAGGAACTTCGTAGTTGAGAATTTCTGTAATTTCAATTTTTTTCTTCTTTCTCTAGTTTTTAGCTTTTGAATTATTATTAAGGATGTTAAATTCGAATTTATTTTTTAAAAATAATTAATTGTTTTATTAGTTATGATTTGACAGTTTTCTTATTATTGGGCTAGGACGTAGTCATTTAATTTTTGATATGATTTGAGTATGAATGTGATGAATATAATTTGTTAATTGCATTGTGATGATTTTGATGTTCATTCTTGCAATTTACTGGCCATGAATTGCATGTTTAAGATGTTGAATGAAGTAACTAAAGTTGAAGTTTAATATTAGTTCGTGAATTGATTAAACTTTGGTAGTGTAATTTAGAAATAAATGGATACCCTAGTTACCTATATTCAAAAATTCCACTGAACATAATGAATCTTTATTAATTTCTATGATCACGAAAGTAGACATTGTGAGACCCCGATTATTTCTTATGTTATTTCTTATGCATTAGCTTTTAATTTCCGATGTATTAGCTTTAATTTTATTATGGGGCCATATTTTTGGCCAATGTATGGCCTAAGCTTTATGTTAAGGTACATCAATTAATATGAGATTTTATTTCATGAAATTTTTCCTAAATAATTTTCTTGTCATTTTGGAAGTTTTGTGCAAAGTTTAAATTTTATTCTCCTAAGAGCCGAAACTTGCAAGGTAAGTTTTTCTCATGAATTTATATTTTTCATTTGCCTAGTATACTTCATGATCCATAAAAATTTAATTATGATTAAATGTTTTTTATATATAGGCCGAAAATAATTAAATGGAATAAAATCATGAATTTCTTTTAAGTATTGAATATTTTTGTGTGTCATTAATAGGTGGCATATATTATTATTATGTGACCTAAATTAATAAGTTGAATTATCATTAGAATAATAGATGATAAGTTACTAGGCATATGATAAAGTTTAAGAGAGATTAAAATGATAAGCACACTTGCTTATCGTAGTGATAAACAAGCATAATGATAAGTTAGGGAAACGTTTTAGGTAATAAGTCATTGTGGCTATTATAGAGATAGGCTAGAGCCATTATCTTAAGATAAGAGATTATGCTTATGAGATGATAAGCTAAGTGATTGAACTAGATAAGCTAGAGAGCTTATAGGAGATAAGTTAGGTGAAATAGTAACTATATTGAAAGTTAGTTGTGGGAGAGTAACTAAGTAGTTGCAATGCAACCAAACAAAATAAATGAGCTTAAAGAGAGAGCCATTTACGTAGGAAGAGAAAGCCAAAAGTTGTGAACCCATGTGAAGTGGTAGAGAGCAATTAATTGACAAGACAACACATTGGAAGAGAAATGAGAGAAAAACAAAGGGAGATCAAGCTATGGGGTGAAGTTCACGTGAAGATGCAAAGTGAGAAAGGAGAGGAAATTTAATGCAAGGACATAGCTTTAGGGGACAAGAGTTGATGTGAGAAAAAGGTGAAAAGAAAAAGGAAGAGAGGAGGATAGCATGGTCGGCCAACCCCCCACATTCACCCCCTTTTCTCTTTAAACTTTCTCTCTTGTCATTTCAACTTTGTCATTTGCCATGTACTCACCTTGGGAGACTCAATTGCCCATGTGAATTCTCTCACACTTCACATTTGAATGTGCCTTGGCCGAATATCACCATTTTATTTCAACACTCCTCATTTCCCTCACTTGGCCGAACGCTTCATCTCTTCCAACTCTCTCTCTCTCTTTTCTTCTCTTGACCGAATCTCTCCTCTAAGATCAAGCCTTGTTCTTTTCCCTTTTGCAACCTATATCACACTCCAAAGTTCAAGTATAGTCCTCTCTTTGTGGTGACCGAACCCTCACATTGTGCAACACCATTTCCTCTTTTGAAAACCCTACTCATTTAGCCACTTTTCTCTTGAAGAAATTTAGTTCATTTCCTTAGAGCTAAATCATTCAAGTTTACCATATTTCTCTCCACCATAAAACCTACCTTAGCAACTTAAATCAAGCTTGGAACCACTCTAAAGAGGGCGAACCGAAAGTTGGGAGAAAGAAGAGTTTTGGTAAAAGTTTGGTGAAGGTAGAGGTAGGCTTGATTCTACTTAGTGTTTGTGCTTGAAGTTCTCTATAAGTTCTAACCTAAGATATTTTATTGTGCTAGGTACTCAAGGTTTGTGATAATCATCAAGGTAAGGCCAAAGATGTGGGTTGTTAGTTTTGAATATGGTATAGGCCGAATGTCTTGTGGTTGGTTTGGAGTTGGTACTTGGTTTTGTTAGATCTTGATATTATGAGACCAACCTTAAGTCATGATGTTAGATTTAGCTATATGAACATGAAATCCGAACTTAAATGTTAGAAAAATGTTAAGGATGAATAATGCATGCTAGTATGGTCTTAAAATGCAAAGGGTATGCATGATTGCAAGATTTGCCATGAAGGGTTATGATTTATGGTGTTGGCCGAAACTTATAGGTATTGAATCTCTAAATATATTTTGTTAAATGTCAATTTGATGAATGACCATGACATGTATAAAGGTTTAGTGAACACATGCATATGGGCTAGGCTTGAAATATAATAGGTTGCATGCAAATCAAAAGAGCAAATTATTTTATGAACAATTTGTGTTGGCCGAATATGGCATTGAGCTAGATCTAGAAGTTGTGTTGTGATTGGTAGATCCTAGGTTGTGAATCTGAAAAATGGAGGATGGGATCACCAATGGAGAAGAAACTTAGACAAGAAATGCTTAAAATGGTGCATGGCCGAATGACCTAATAAGGGGAACCCTAATAGCAACCCCATGAATAAGATTTATGTTTATATGTGATGGATAAATAACTTAGGGTTATGACTAAATAAGTTAGGATATTAAAGTTCAATCATAAAAAACGTCATATTAGTAAGAGAAAAACATAGATAATAAGTTTACAGATTCAGATTAAAAGAATTAGCAAAGCTTTGTGGTGTTAAGTATTAATTGAGGAATTAACTAGGTTGGATGAAACTTAGGGTGAACAAAATAGCTTATATTTTCGGGTTGCATAGAAGTTTAATGTTAAGCTAAAGATTAATTATGATTAGGTTTAGTAATTGGTGAATTTAAAGACTTAGTGTAATATATGTAATAGGAGAAAGATTAAGATTTGATTAAAGTGCAATTAGCTTGCTAGATTAGAAAATTTAGTAAAATTAATTACTAAGGAATTCTATATAAAACTTTGTGAATAATATTATATTTTTAGAAATATATCTTTGATTGATAACCGATTTAAGATGCAACTATTTAACTTATATGATTACGTACTTATTTCTTAATACTAAGAAATGTTTGAATCGCTTGTAGGCGATCTACGTGTCTTTATACATTATCAAGGAGACCAAGTGTAAGTGGAATTTGTAAGTGGAAACCGTAAGTGGTTCTTTTTCAAAACTGGAATGACACACTGCATCGATTCATGAACAAGCATGAGATTTCGAGCAAGCATGACATGTGCATTGCATGAATTTTTCTAAAGAGAATTTTTATGCAATGATTTTATGCAAAGATTATGGAAAGTTTATGAAACGATAAGTTAAGTCAAGGGGCACTGGTTGGTACCGTACCATCAAGATGGACTCCCATACCGAAGGACGAATGCGAGAAGGGTGGGTGAATCCAAGAGGCTGTGCAAACCACACTGAAGGACATTGAGAAGGTGTGGGCCTCCAAGGGTCATGTCTAGCCACTGAAGGACGAATGCGAGAAGGTGTGCTAGCTTGACCGTATGTAAGGTCTCCAAGGGAAATAGGGGACGGTTCCAAAGGGAACGCACAACCCTGACTTCAGGGGTCAAATGGAGCGAATAAGCCCACAAGTATGAATAAATGATTTTCAAGGGCCAATGACCAATTTTACAAGCAAGCATGAATGAAAGATTTTTCAAGGGCCTGGGGCCGAATTCAAGCAAGAGCATATGCATATCCATGACATGCATGTGCATCATGAATTAAGTTTCTTTTTCATGATTAAGCAAGTATAAGTCAAAAGCATGTTTTAAGTTTATGTTTTTCCCTTACTGAGTCTTTTTGACTCACGTTTTTAAAATTGTGTCATTCCAGATGCCTCAGGTGAAGAAAGTCAGGAGGACTACCTGACTTAGAAGGACAAAGATTATATTCATATTTTGATGATTGTGACTTGATCGATGAGATCCGTCACTTGTTGGGTGTTATATATGTTATGTATGATTATGTATGCAAACTTAATGAGAACCCTGATTATGTTATGAGTTGGCTTGAATCCCTTGTGATCTTGTACGTTTCCGCCGTAAGTACGTAAGAATGTAAGTAAGAACGCTGGAGCTATCCGGGGGATAGCTCGCGGCTGTCACGGTCCCTGCGGGATGCCGTTCGGGGCGTGACAGACATAGAATTAATATAGGTATAGGTGTTATACCTTGAAAGAGGATATCACATAAAAAGGAATTTTGTCATTGTGATTAACAAAACATTAATGCAAGCAGTCATGTTTAAACTCATTGAAACAATTCAATTGACAAAATTCAAGCCTTAGAAATCTTTAATATTTGATTTTTCAGGTTAAGAATTTTCAATCATTCACATCAATTTGGGATCGTCTAAATAATATAGGAAATTTTATAAATTGGTACTTAAATCTCCTCCTTGTGGAAACGATATTCTTTTTGCCCTATTTTACTTGTCACGACCCATGCACTAGTGGTAGACTTTAGGGACTATCAAGTTTTTGGTGCCGTTGTCGAGGAGGATTATTTTCAATATTAATACAAATTATTTCCTTTATTAATTTATGTCGTTTTGATTTTTTTGTTTGTCAATTTATTTATTTAATTTTTTAATTTTGTGTATGCCATGTGATTGTAACTAATTGAGCCTTTTGATCCAGAAATTGAAAGAACCCTACGTGCATTAAGGAGAAAAAAAGACTGGTGCTAAAGTAAGAACAAGCAATAACTATGTCCAATGACTAGAATCAAAGGGTGTTACGCGACTATGTCGTGCCGAATGTCAATGGAGCTCAACCCAGTATTGTGAGACCTGCAATCAATGCTAATAACTTTGAGATTAAGCATGGTCTCATCCATATGGTGCATTAGGAGCAGTTTGGTGGAGGACCTTCTGAGGACCCACATGTACACATTGTAAATTTCTTAGAGATTTGTGATACAATTCAGATGAATAGAGTAAGTGATGATGCTATTCAGCTCCGTCTTTTTCCATTTTCTCTAAAGGATAAAGCCAAGGCCTGATTGAATTCTAAAGCGTCTAACTCTTTCACTTCTTGGAATGCCTTATCACAAGCTCTTTTGAATAAGTATTTTCCCCCCCAGGTAAGACTGCCAAACTTAGAAATGATATTACAAGTTTTGTTCAATTTGATGTGAATCTTTGTATAAAGCCTGAGAGAGGTTTAAAGATTTGCAGACGAAGTGTCCCCATCATGGTCTTCCTGATTGGCTGATTGTACAGACTTTCTATAATGGATTAACACATTCAATCAGGATTACCATAGATGCAGCTGCAGGAGGTACATTAATGAGTAAGTCAACCGAAGAGGCATATAAGTTGTCAGAAGAAATGACCTCTAACAATTATCAGTGGTCTAATGAAAGAGATATGCCTAAAAAAGTTCCAGGTATATATGATGTAGATGTCATAAACATGTTGAATGCCAATGTTTCTTTTCTAGTAAAAATGTTCCGTAAGCTTGGTAATGTGAATTCTATTTCTAGTCTTGTATTAAGTTGTGATTGGTGTGGAGGAGCTCATATGAGTTCTGATTGTATGAAGGTAGAGCAAGCTCAATTTGTGTCTAATCTTAATAGGCAGCCGCAGCAGCATAACAACCTTCATTCCAACACATACAACCCAGGCTAGAGGAATCATCCCAACTTTTCATGGAAAGATCAAGGTAACCGGGGTAGCGATTCAAGACCTTTCCACATTCCTGGCTTCCAACCAAGACCATCTTAACCAGAAAGCAAGCAGCCTTGGGAGATAGCTATTGAGAAGTTAGCCAATGTCAGTTCAAAGAGATTTGAGAGACTGGAATCAAAGGTTGACCAATTGGCGAGTTCCAACAGAAATGTGGAAGTGCAATTAGGGCAATTAACCAATTCCATTAATTCTCGCGGACATGGCAATTTGCCTAGTAAGATAGAGGTCAATCCGAAAGAGCATTGCAAGGCAGTCACCTTGAGTGGTAAGCAACTTGATCAGGTAAGCGGTGAGACTGTAGTTGGTGATGAAGTAGACCATGAAGAGTTAAGCGAGAAGGTCTGTGAAGATGTTTAGGACCTAACCAAGATATCATCCCCACTACCACCAGTCGAACCAGATGTTCCTTTAATTCCATTTCCTCAAAGGTTAAGCAGAATAAAATTGATCAACATTTTGAGAAATTTTTGAAAGTGTTTAGGCAGCTTCACATTAATATTCCTTTTGCAGATGCCTTAGCACAGATTCCTGCCTAAACAAAGTTCCTAAAGGAGATCATGTCCAAGAAGAGGAAATTGGAGGATTTCAAGACAATTGCCTTGACGAAGGAATGCAGTGCCATTATTCAGAATAAGCTTCCACCAAAGTGAAGAGATCCAAGGAGTTTTTCTATCCCTTGTACTATAGGAGAGATTCATTTTTCTAAAGTTATGTGATTTAGGTGCTACTGTTTCACTAATGCCTATATTTGTGTCTAGGAAGCTTGAATTAAAGGAGTTGAAGCCTACTACCATCTCTTTGCAGTTAGCTAACCGATCAGTAAAATATCCTATGGGTGTGCTTGAGAATGTGTTGATCAAGGTAAAGAAGTTTATCGTTCTAGTTAATTTTATTGCGTTGGAAATGGAAGAAGACACCGAGACCCCTTGTAATTCCTAGGATTAAGGCAACTTAAGAGGGGAGTGAATTGAGTTTCCAAACTTTTTTAGTTTTCACCCCCAAAATCGTGTTTGCAAAGTAAAGACTAGTTTAACACAAGTATTTAAACAAGTATTGATGTTGTTAGCCCAAGGTTGTTTTGCAAACAATCCATAATTGATTTTGATGATAACAAAAATTCTAAGTACATTGAAGACTTAAATTTTACATTGTCAATCCACAATTTCCAACTTATATTTCAAAAGGATTGAGGTTTCACTCACTAAATTATTTTTAAGTGGACTTGAACACCATTACACAAGTTGATAAGATCAATTTTTCATATTGTAGGTGTTTAAAGAAGTTTTGGAATGGTTTGGATGCTTTAAAGTTGAAATTGGAGTAGTTGCTGACAAAGAACAAATTTTTCTGACTAAGTGTTGGAAGTATCGACACATTGGACCATAGTGTCGACACATTGAACTACTACCCGAGAGATGTGATTTTCTGGCATTCAAATGATTTTTTGTTTAAGTGTTGGAAGTGTCGACACATTGGACCATGGTGTCGACACATTGAACTAACACCCGAGAGTTTACATTTATGGCATTCAAATGATTTTTTGGCTAAGTGTTGGAAGTGTCGACACATTGGACCATAGTGTCGACACATTGAACTAACACCCGAGAGTTTGCTTTTCAGGCCATTTGAAATGATTTTTTGGCTAAGTGTTGGAAGTGTCGACACATTGAAGGCATGTGTCGACACATTGCACTGTCTCCCGAGAAATGATAACATGGTGTCAACACATAGAAGACCATGTGTCGACACATAGTGCGGATTTGCAGAAATTCTAGAATGACGCCAGAGCACTCAAAATGGTTCAAAATTGCCTCAAATGACCTCCAACGACACTCTATCTTTACAAGAAGACCCTTAATGACTGTCGAAGCGCTAGAAGCTATAAGAAGAAGAAGATGGAGAGAGAGAAGTAGAGCTCGACCAATATTGCAACATCTAGAGAGAGAAAGTCCAAGATCCAAAGTTTTCACTTGCTGAATCATTCATGAACAAGGCTCCATTGTCAAATCTTCTTCTCTTGCTCATCTTTGACAACCAAGCCTTCAAAGGAAGAGAGAGATTTCTTGAAGAAGGGACAACACATTAGCAATCAATCTTGTCCTAACTTCTAGAGAGAGAAAGCTTGATGAAGAAGAGGGAAAACAACACCTACCTAGAGAGCTTGTGCTTCCACCTGCAAAACTTTAGGTTTCTTTCAATAATCTCATCTTATTGCATCTTATTGAGCTTTACACTTGCTGATTTGGCTTAGAGAGCCATTCCATACGATTTAAGCTTTTCATTGGCATATTCGGCTTAGAGAGCCATTCATTGTAATTCCTTTGTATCCATCTTGTGGAAAACACTTGAGTGTTGTGTGAACACTTGCTGAGTGTTGGGAAAACACTTGGTCCTACTTGTGAGAGTAGAAGAAATCCTCTAGGTTGTGAGGATTTGTGAGAGTTGAAGCGTGAGCTCTCAAAATGCTTTGTAAAGGTTCCTTAGCACCCGAGAAGCTAAGGTGGAGAATAGTGGAAGAAGCCCAAGGAAATCAATTGCCTTGGGGGTGGACGTAGGCACGTGTTTGGCCGAACCACCTAAAAACTACGGTGTCATCTCTCTTACATTTTAGTACTTATTCATACTTGTGGAGTTTTATGCTTTATCATTCCTTGCTTATATTTGACATAGCATTAGACACATTTAGTTCAACATTATTATTTGTTAAAGAGGGGTAGATTTCAGATATGCTTGTTTAGCGAAAAAGTGATAAGTTTTTGTTAAACCCAATTCACCCCCCTCTTGGGTTGTTATTTAGACTTTCAAATGTGATAAGTAAATAAGTGCTAAAAGTAAAGAATAGGGTTAGAGAAGCAAACACAAGATTTTTAGGTGGTTAGACAAATCCGTATACATCCACCCCTCGAGCTTCTTTATCGAGCCTTAAGGTTTTCCCACTATCTTCCAAATAGTACACACTCTAGCTTCCGGGTACAAGAGAACTTTACAAGTGCTTTCTCGGGCTTAGCACTCACAACCCAAGTGGTTTTTCGGGCACACCACTTACAACCTAACCAAGTATGAGATATACCCTCTCTAACCTTCTTCTTTAGTGAACAACCTCACTAAAGGAATCATCTCTCTTGAATATGGAGATAAAAGAAATGAACTCTATCAAAGAGTAGATAAGAAAATGAAAAGCTTTATCTCTTTGATTCACACAATGACAAGGTTAAGAAAATGTAATTTGTGTGAATGATATGATAAATATGAAATAAGAAGGTTTAAGATCTTTCTCAAGCTGTAGAAATGATATATGATCGTTCTCTTCTATTATGAGACCTTATGAAGGTCTTTATATAGGCTACATATAAAAACTAGCCGTTGGAGGTCGATCTGACAATATTACCGTTGTACCGGTCGACCGCTTCAACTAGCCGTTGTCCAACAGTCATAAATTTGAATGCTGTCAATTTTTTGTCCTACGGGTTCGATCGACCGCTATAAATCATTTTCATCATCCGCTACAGCCGCTCGACCGTTTCATGTAGAGGTCGACCGCTACAGATCATTTTCATAGACCGCTACAACTAAAAATCCCATTTTTTTACATTTTTGAAATCTCAATTTCAAAACCAACTTTCCAAAAGTATAACCAAGGCTTGAGAGCTAATATGAGGATGCTTTGAAAACATTTAATGCTCATTTTGGTTATCAAACTTGTGATAAGAAGATTATGCATGGTTTAAAAGATATGCAAGTGTATGATTCAAATCCTTGTCAAAAGTGAAACTAAGAGTTACAAGGTTATACCCTATGGTCTTGAATCTTCACTTTTGAGCTCCTTGCATCTATTTGTCTTTGGCTCTTTCATAAAAATGTCTGTCTTTTAAGTTGTCCTTTTTGTAAACTTAATTCATTCATTGAAATAATCAAAATATCGATTATGAACAAAAGCCAACACCCCTATCCTTTTAGGCCAACTTTTTTAGCCACAGCTAGAGCTATCATAGATGTTAAGAATGGTAAGCTGATTTTGAAGGTTGGTGAAGAAGAGGTAGAGTTTAATTTATTTGAAGCTGCTAAATATCCATCTTTTACTGATCATGTTTTTCGAGTTGATGTTATAGATGAGTTGACCAAAGGCATTTTTAGGGTTGAAAATACTAAAGAACCTCTCGAGATTTGTTTAATGAGTGCAGGGACAAGTAAAGATGATAATTTGGATGTTTCAGAAATAGCCTACATATTGGAGGCTACATGTTCAAGCTGAAGCAAAGAGATATTCATTTTGAGGATCTAGGCAAAGGTAAGTCCCTCCCTCCCCCTTCTAACGTGCAAGCACTAGTTCTGGAGTTGAAATCATTACCCTCACATTTGAGGTATGTCTTTTTAGGTTAGAATAATATCTTACATTGTGAGTGCTTCTTTGTCACATGATCAATTAGACAAATTGATGCGTATTTTGATAATGAGAAAACAAGACATAGGGTGGACTATATCGGACCTTAGAGGAATTAGCCCTTCATTGTGTATGCATAGAATTTTAGTGGAGGATAACCAGGCTGGAGAGTCTGCATAGATTATATGAAACTTAATAATGTTATCCGTAAGGATCATTTTCCTTTACCTTTTCTTGATTAGGTGCTTGTGAGACTTGTTGGGTACACATATTATTGTTTTATAGATGGTTATTAAGTGTATAAACAGATTGCTATATATCCTGAAGACCAAGAAAAGACCATCTTTACATGTCTTTATGGTACTTTTTATTTTTGTAAGATGCCTTTACTTGATCAACAAATGGTTTGTTGATCATATATAAATACCCATTGACGAGTATCATGCAATCCAAAATCATCGGTACGCAGCTCCAAGAACCAACACCACAAAGCTCTACACTCATTCTTGCACACTGCGTAAGCAATAGGAACATATCTTCGTTCTCGTTCTTCGAAACTGCACAGAATAACTTCCCTCCAAAGGGCCCCTTCAAATGGCATGCATCCACTGAGATCATTAGTCTACACCCCGCCAAGAATTCAGCCTTGCATGCCTCCAATCTCACGTAGATTTGAAGTGTGGTGGATCCTTGCTTTTGACAAGTTTCGATCTTATCTTGTTGGTTCCAAGGTGATCGTATATACGGACCATTCACCAATCAAGTATTTGTTGAAAAAGAAAGATGCCAAACATCACTTGATTCGGTGGGTGTTGTTGCTTCAAAAATTTGATCTTGAGGTTTGAGACAAGAAAGGCATGAATAATGTGGTGGCAGATCATTTGTCTAGATTAGCAGGGCAGTCAAGTGCAGATGAGGTACCCATTAATGAAAGTTTTCCAGATGAGCAATTGCTGGCAGTTTTAATCATCCCCTTAAGAAGAAATAGTTTTTGTGGGATGTGAAGCATTATTTTTAGGAAGAACCTCTACTTTATAAACACTGTGCAGATGAAATGATTAGATGATGTGTGCCCTCGGATGAGATGCATGATATCCTTTACCATTGTCATTCCTTGGAGTGTGGTGGACATTTCAGTACTTCCAACACAGTTGCAAAGGTATGTCAATCTGGTTTTTTTTGGCCGACCATGTATCAAGATGCTATACAGTATGTGAGCACGTGAGATAGATGTCAAAGGGATGACAACATTTCGAAAAAGAATGAGATGCCTTTGACAAATATCCTGGAGGTTGAACTGTTCGATTTAAGGGGAATTGATTTCATGGGCCCATTTCCCTCTTCCTTCAGCTATCAGTATATCCGGGTAGCAATGTATTATGTGTCTAAATGGGTTGAAGCTATTGCAACTCAGACTAATGACTCTCAGTGGTTGCCTTTGTACATTTCCAAAAGATGTCCTTATAAGCTTGTCTCTTCCAACTGTTTGACTTCATTTTTGCATGAAGACATTTGATACATAATCTATGCTCCACGTTGGGCATCAGGATATCAAAAAATAGATCATCAAATTTTATATCATGAAATTTGATGATCTATTTTTGAGGAGCACAGGTCAAACCATAAGGATGTACATCAATGAAGGGCATTCTTCCTCCGAAGCTTATTTTTTATTCAATGATGTAAATAATTGTCTAGAGTCCCAGTCGTTATCTTGACACATTATATTTATTTTTATTGAAATCTAAATCTCAATTCCTTATCTTGTTGGATGATACAAGACTGTTCATTTAACTCCTTATCATGTTTTTGGTATGATTGCTTGTCAAATTGAACTTGATTTGTTTGGATATATGTTTGCTTATAGTAAATATCATACAGTGTCATCTTTGAAGTTAATCTTGTTGTCTGTGGTCCTTGGACTAAATGACATTTTGTATACCATAAATATGGTTTGGAGATTGAGCCATGGGTTGAATCCTAGAGGTACAAGTTGTGGGTAGAAACCTAAAATACAACTGAAAAAATGATCGTTCTTTTCTTTCACTTTTGATGGACCTGGTTCGCTGATCTCTACTTCAGATGAAACCTATGAATGTTCAAGACCTTTGCATATATTTTATTTTTCCACCCTCTTAAATTAAGTCTTACTTGCAAGGGGATAATGATACATAAACCGCTAGTGAGCTTTCAAAACTTCCTTAATTGTTTCCAGAACATAGTTTATAATCATATAAATGATGGTTAAGTCTGTGAAGAAGATAGAGTGATGACTCCCAAACGTACCAAGTTATAATTGGGACATCTCTAGTAGGACATATGTTGTTTCAGTAGAAAATTGTAATTCCTTTGAATCTGGTTATGGAGGGCTTAATTTTTGTACTAGTTCTTCATTTTCCCAATATACAACATGAACATATATCTATTTGTTTGATATGGTTTGTGTTGCTGTAATATATTTACCTGCTAATGATATGTCATTATGCTCTTTAAATTTTCGTAAGCATAATTTTTTTGTTTCAGATATTAGTCAAGGTAGGCATCTTGCTTTTTGACTCATTGATGGTTATTATGCTTAGCTTCTGTTGAAGTAGTAGATGATGTCTGACTAACGAATAGCAAAAGATATGTAGTTTTGCGTATGAGTCAAAATATCATTGAGTTGTTAACCTTAACCATGTTTATATCTATTTTTTTTTACAGAAACAACGCGCATGCAATTTTTTCCAATGGATTGACCCCTCAACTTGTGGATGTGGCAAAGAGGTGCTACCGTCGATAACGAAGAAAATGAAAGGGATGGAAGATGAAGTCCGAATGTGCAAGGCAAAACACAATCTGTTGGTTCGGTGGTTGATAGGATCTTGGGCCATCTTTTTAGTCCTTTTTGAAATGGTTTTCTGTATTCGGTGTAGTTGTGTTGTGTAATGTGGTGCAGTGGAGTGCCTTGCTACTACGTAATGTGTAGTTTTGTTGTGTAATTTTGTAGTTGTGATTTGTAATTGTGTAGTTATGTTTTATGGATCGTTACAGATGATGTGTAATTGTGTAGTTGTGTTTTGTGGTTCTATGTGTCTATTAAGGGAATTCCTTTATACTGACTATTATCATCAGTAATCTGTCCAACATATCAATAAGCATCTTCAAGAACCAAAGTCATGACAAAACAACCAAAACCTGTCAAAACCTGTCAAACATATCTATCAATAAGCATCTTCAAAGACAAAGTCGTGACAATATCTGCCAAAACATGTCAAAAACTATCCAACATATCAACTAGGAATTTTCAAGAACCCATCAACATTTACAACCACAACAATTTGTTCAACATCTGTCAACAATTTACAACCACAACAACCCATGACAAAGCATCTTAACAATTTGTCAAAATCTGTCCAACTAAGCTACCACAACAAAATATGTCTGCATACTGACTGAAAGGTATTTGTTCAACATTTACAACCACAACAATTTGAACCATGTAACTGTTCAACATTTACAACCACAGCATTGCACCCCATATAATCATTTACTACCACATTACAAATACCAGAGTTGGTACAACCCTTGCAAAATGTCAAAAGCATTTACAACCACTCACAAAAAAAAAACAAAATTACAGCCCCTCAAAAGTCCTAAGTTATATTTGCCAAATCATTGTGTTGCTTAAGTTCTCTGGACTCCTCGAGCATGCCCCCTGCAAAGCTATATCTTGGTTGTGACTCTGTTGAAACTCCCAAATTTTGCTGTGTTTCAATAAAACAAGTCATAACTTCTTTAAAAAAAGGAAAGCATTGAAATTGAACATATCCTATGCTGAATAGGTTACCTGACTTTGTTGAACTTGAGTACCCACATTTCCAACATTGGCAGGTTGGCTTGTACCTTCTCGTGACCTCGTCATAGCTACAATACTAGTGCCCTCTCCATCAATGTGGTGTAATATATAATCACATGTTAGCAACAAACCGTGAAAAAAAAGGAAAAGAAGCATAATTAACACATACAGTGGACTATCTATTTCTGTTAGGGGGTATCTCGACCCCGTGGAGTTACCCGCACCATCCTGCATAATTAACACATGCTTAATGATCGTGTACATTTTTTGATTTTAAGTTGGGTATTTTGTACTTACAGTTTTAGTCTTCCTTATGTATGACTTTGGAGGAAACTTCCGTTCTCCCAACTTAGGTGGAAACTTACATCTCCGTCGATTATGGTCAGGTGTCCCATATCTCCCACACTTCGTAACATACCCATGCCTTGACACTCAATGTGGTGGTGGTTGTGGCTCGTCCTCAGCCCTTTTCCTTGACTTTCTTGGCCTCCCTAGCCTCGGTCTTATCACAGGAGGTAGAGTAGGGCCTACCTTAACATGTGGCACCTCCTCTGGACCAGACATTGCCTCTCTGTCATGTAGGCAAGTTCTAGTATACGCAGGTAGCTGGTAATAATTGTCCACTAAGTCCTCTGGCTGAAGTTGAGCGAAGTAGATGGCAACCACATCATTTGGGCAAAGAATGTCGTTCAGCAGTCAGTTACCACATGTGCATGATCTATCTGGAATATTAACCACCCTCATTTCTTCAGTGTCGTGGTCAACTGTGAAGCTTACTACATTTCCCCACTGACATATATAGTGGCTGCCAAGTTCTTTGTTCTTCTCCAATTTTGCTTGAATTCACGGGCATATATCAAACTTTGCCTTTTTTGCACCTTCACGCTTGGAGTGGAATCGGTTCATAAGCATCGTACTTATTGTTTCCAACATGCTTAGTATTGGTTTGTCCCTCACCTCCAACATCAAAGAATTGAACGTCTCCGCAATATTATTTAGGAGAACATTGCTCTTGGAGTGTGTACTAAATGAGTGTCTGGACCAACACTTGGGGTTAATCTTTGATAAGTATAAATGTGCATCTGGACTTAAACCCATCATCTCATGCATGTGCTAATTGAATGACGCCTCGGTGGTTGCCTTCGCACATTTCCAAAGGATGTCCTTATAAGCTTGTCCCTTCCAACTATTTGACTTCATGTTCGCATGATTATGTTTGATGCATAATCTATGCACCGTGATGGGCATCGGGATATCAAAAGAATCGAGCAAGCCCTGCCATATGTAAATATTAGTCATTTATTTGCTATTTAATAATCCGATAATTTTAGCAAAAGATATATAGAATATACCTTTTGTTGATCAGCTATAAATACCCACTGATAGGTATCATGCAATCCAACATCATCGATACATAGCTCCAAGACCCAACACCACGAAGCTCTACACTCATTCTCACACACTGCATAAGAGATAGGGAACATATCTTCGTTCTCTTTCTTCGCAACTGCACAGAAAAACTTCCCTTCAAAGGGCCCCTTCAAATGGCATGTGTCCACTGAGATCATCGATCTACACCCCGCCAAGAATCCAGCCTTGCATGCCTCCAATCTCAAATACATTCGCTTGAAGTGCGATGGATCCTTGTTAATGATTATAGCACTACTGGGATTCCACTTATGCATTGCAGCAGTGTAGTCATAAACATGTTTATACTATTCTGCGTGCTTCCCATTTACCATTTATAGGGCCAATTTCAAAGGACGGTAGGCAGTGTGCTTTGATATTCCAACCATCCAATCTCGTCGTACCTTAATAAGTGTTGTGGTAGTTAGGCGTGGACTGTCTCTAATCTTCTCTAAGTATTGTTTCGCCACCCATTTGACATTCACATGTTTGTTACTATAGAGAGTGCCACATCGATGACGTTGATTAAACGTTTTGATCTTGAATCCATCCCTCATTTTTTGCGGACACGTGATTTTCCAAATACAATGTGTGCCCTTACATTTGGTAGTCACCCGCTTAGTGTCATTCTTCATAAAGTAATGAGCAAACTCGTTCTGAATGGAGAATTTCATTAGAGCCCTTATAACAAGTTCAAATCTCTAAACTTCAAGCCCTTCTCTAGCTTGATCCTCCTACCAGCCTCTAAATCCTCGTTGAGGAACTCGGGAAATCTAGTCCTCCGGGACTGACTATCATCGCCCTCATTTGCACCCTCACTCATACTGGGTTGGTCATCACCATCCTCCCCTCTTGAAGAGAGTGCCTCTTCTGTGTCTATCTACTAACTGAAGGAGCAAAGCCAAACCAAGATACAACTTTTCTCCTAGTAACAACAACTTCATCCTCATTCTCGCCTATAGGATACAGCTTGGGCTCCTCCTTACTATCAGTGAATCACTGAGAAGCTCAGGAAGGTCCTCCCAAACATCCCCACTAGCCATGTCATCCTCAAGCCCACCAACGTCCCCACCAACATTTCCACCAGCTACTTCATCTTCCAACTCTGTATCTCCAGCCCCTCTAAGGTTCATGTCACGCCCCGTGCTCATACTTACCCCTAGGCTCACCTATAGTAATGGTATGCATACAAGCGGGGATTATGGCACATATGTCACTATGAGTCTTAGTCAATTTATCATGAAAATTAGCGGAAAGAGTATTTAGAAAAAATAGAATTGTGTGGGAAATTGGAAAAGTTTTAAGGTAAAAACTCTATGTTTTTTAGAAAAAGGCAATGAGTTAATAAAATCTGAATAAATCGAAAGTGTTAGTTGTTAAGCTTTTGAGTAGAAATAAGAACTTTGAAATAAAAGTTGAGGAAGAGACACAAAGGAGATTGAAAACCTGAAATAACAAGGACATCTTTAATACAAGGAAAGTTCAAAACCACGTCCTCCCGAGACTACATAAAAGGCTATATTACAAAGATTCAGAAACTACCTGATACACATGAACAGAACTCTGGAGACTAACGAAACACTCCAAAAAGCCTAAGAGGTGTACTAATCCTCTACGTCCAAGTCCGATGTAAGGTTGATAAAATCGAACCCCAAAGTGGCACCACTATTCCCCGTAATCGAGCCTTAGCCACTCAGGAGGTACATATGGCATACCAAAATCCTCAAATCGGGGTAACGGGGATGTGGGGTATATGGAATGAGGTTAAGGGCTCCCTAAAGAACTAGGGGCCTCATGCTCCACTGATAATTCAAGAGAATCCGAAACTCATGTCCCGATCTTGAGCGCCAGAACATAAGGGTGGAAATCATAGGTCAACTCTTCCTCGAATAGCTTCATTCTTCAATACCCAAGTCGCCAAACATTGCAAAAACAATATAAGAGAAAAGGGTGAGTCCTATTGACTCAGTAAGGCGGGGGCGGGGAAAGGATGATCAAACAAATACAGTGCATATAATTCACTTAAATATGGTGTAAAACTAACTTCAAGCATCGTAAATATGAACTTGGATGAATCAAAATATGCAATGCATCAGACCATCATTGGTTCTTGAGGAGTTCCCGGTGTCTACTCTGTTCACCCCCAGAGTCGAGTTGTGCGTCCCCTCCCCTTCTATGGGACTGTCTCGTGCTTCCAGCACCAGGACCCTTAACATTACATTACGCCTTAGAGTTCATAAAGGAGCCCACCCACTCTTTGTAATGTGGGTTGCACATCTCCTAAGTGCTCGGTACCGTCACTACCATTTGGGGAACCCTCGCAGGCTAGAGGTTCCTCACTTTCGTTTTCCCTCTTATGAATGCAATAACATATCCAAACATTACAGTACATATGTAACAATGCACATTTTGAGGGAATCATAAATAGCATAACATGTTCGGAAAATAATCATTGACAACTGAAACAACCATGATAATAACTAGAGGATTTCAGAACATTAAACTTCAAATCAAGGCCTATTGGCCTCTTTAGACCACCTTGTGCCCTTTCTCAAAGTATTAGTGGACATAGTGTTCTTTTAGGGGTATTGGGCCTAAAATCCATTTAGGCTCCTATATGGACTTTTCGATTTGAGCCCTTATTCCAACTCGGATTGAGCTCAAATTTGGGCTGCCCCATCATTTTTTCGTTCTCTATCCAACCATGTAATCATTTTCTCACTTTGAATCCTTTTACCCTAACAAATTTGGAAAAATGTCGAATCTGCCCTCAGAGACCTCTAGAGGCATTTTCGACCTTTACCCTCATCATTTTGGGCTGAAATTTTTACAGTCATCCTAATATTAGATAAGAATACTATATGGAAATTTTCATGCAAAAATACAACCTATAACTAAGGGTCGGTTTGGACAGTGTCTATATTGACCAAAAACCCTAACTAAGTGTTCATGCATTTAATCAATTGTCGCATTTATAACTTTAGGCTAACGATACATCTAATCTACTAATACATATGAACTTATAGAGCACATAACATAAGGATTATTCAAGAAGATTAAAGGCAAACAATGATCATTTGCAACATCATCATAGAATATGCACAAGGCATCATTTTCATGCTTTCATAACCTCTTTCATCTTTCATAACTTCTTTCTTGAGCTCAAGGCTCATTTCTTTTGGTCCCATTTGGACTCTTCTTGATCAGGGATACTTTCATGCCTCTTTGGCCATCGTCATACTCATTATTACATCATCATTTCATATCACATATGCATAACATTGTATCATAGAACCATGGAGTGAAACATGCAACGTCATTTTCATTGACCAACCCGTGGTATATAAGACTTATCCCTACTATCATAGCTAATGGATTATATAAAGAACACTTTTAAATAATCAAACCAACTCAGCAAGCATGTTATAAGAAGTATTCAACAAGCTTTATCATGCAAAGGGGGGTTCTAGATTCGGTTTTACTTCATGGAATCTTTGAACCTTTCTTTTTGCAAAATCTTGAACCCAACATGACCTTAACATATTCATCATTGAATCACAGCTCTATGTACACCAATAAGCATGATCAATCATCACAAAAGAACATGTTATCCATCCACAAAACACAAGAGCCTAAACCCTCACTAAAGCATGAAGTTCTAACCCTTACCAAAGCATCAAGTCCTAACCCTACCTTGGTGATCTCGGGTAGCTCTTGATGTTCTCCTATTAACACAAGATCTATGGGTTAATGACACTGAACTAGGGGCTAAGATGAAGTGGAAATAACGATGAGGAAATAGAAAAGAGGTGGTGCAAGGGGTTGTTCAAGGCCTTGGCCGAAACCCTTTTGCCAACTTACCTTGGCATGGAAGTTTTTCCAACTTCCTTCTCTTCTTCTTTTCCTCTTTCTCTCCTTCTTCTTATTTCTTGGCAAAATGCTCTCAGCACTCACTCTTCACTCTCAACTCAAATGGCCGGATATGTGGTGTGAGGAATGCATGGCAAGGGCTGGCTTTTATAGCCAGCCTTGTCATCATTTGGTCAAGGGGTGGCTGCCACAAGCAAGCCCCTTGATTGGGTGGCTTGGGTGGAACAAGTGCTAGAGGAGCCAAATGACACACTCCCCCTTCCCTAGGTAATGATTAGGATCACTTACATAAGCTAAAGTCACTTAAAAAATCACATCAATTGTGATTGCAAGCAAGCATGGCCGGTTGGTCCATCTTGGAATCTTACTATTCATGCATCACAAGCTAAGAACATGGGACAAGGGAAAATGACAAGGAAAACAAGACAAAACAAAGATTTCCTAGGTGATGATTAAGGATACTTACACAAGCTAAAATCACTTCAAAATCACATCAATTGTGATTGCAAGCAAGCATGGCCGGTTGGTCCATCTTTGAATCTTACTATTCATGCAACAAAGGCCAAGAACATGGGACAAGGGAAAAGGACAAAGAGAACAAGACAAAAGCAAGGTCTCCTTGTGTGTGCCGTGTACCCTAGGGAGGAGAGAGAGAGTGGGACCAACATGACATCAAAGTAGACTTAGTTTAGCAAAATAATTAGCGAAGTTGTAAAGTTAATCAATGCATATGTTAGAGAAAAGAAATAGGTAATTAGTCAAGTAATTAACCGAGATTAGTGATAGAATAATCAAGATTGACACAAGGTAAAATTTTAGATGTAAACAAGGGAATGAAAAGGTCAAGAGATTAAGCATACCGTAATCCATTAGGGCAATTAGAACTGAAATTAATCATTTGTTAAGAGATCAAATCTAATACTTAGAAAATATTAAATATGAGCTTATGAAGTATACTTTGGAAAATATCACGTGTTTAAATCAAGCAATTGGAATACTAAGATATTATCAAGAGAATGTAAGAATTTTGTTAAACGCATAGAAACTGATAAAATAGAGAGAATCACGATCATAATTGTTAATTCGCTAAATACGAGAAATCAAGGAAATTAGAGAAATTAGAGAAATTTAGGAAAGGGATATCACACATTGTGGAAAACTATTAACAAACTTAAAGCCCCTAATGTAATTTAATAATGAAACCAAATACCCCGGGCATACAGACATGTTCCAGGGTTTAGCCGGGTATACAGGGCTTTCCAGACCTGTCCCCGGGCATACAAACATAGGCATGTGGTAAGCCGGGCATACAACTATGTGTCTTCCTGGGCGCGCACTACTCGTCCCTCCCGGGGATGGAGTACTCGGGCATCCCGGGAGTACTCGGGCATCCCGGGAGTTCAGCTCTCGGGCGTCCCGGTGCCAAGCTTGCCCAATTAAAATTTAAAAAGGATTTAAATAGACATTAACCAACTTAATCATATTACAAAATAATTAAGCTCTAATAAAATCAAATACCTGAAATAATAAGAGTAAACTATGCAAATAAAATCACATTAATATGGGAAACATAATTTCTTAAAATCAAGGTTAAAATAAAATATTTAGACCGAAGTGTAATTCGGCCATATACTAAAAATTTAACCAACTTGCTCTAAAATATTAGACGAAATAAAATCAAATCCATTAGACAATTTAAGCACATGGATTTAAATGAAATAATTCAAGGGTTTAAGAATTAGAGAAAGAAAGCACATACACAATGTAAATTAATAAGGTAGATCAAAATACTAAGGCTACAAGTTTAGAACCTAAATACCAAAGAGTGTAATTACTTAAAATATTAGAGGAAGTAAAATCGAGTAAAATTAATCATATGATAAATACTAAACAACGCACAAAGTTAACAAATAAAGGAAATACTAAAGAAAGGAACATAATTACTAAAGATATGAAAATGAAAGCCTTAACACGAGAGTCACAAAAAGTAACTCAAAAGGTTCGGGGTATTACAGTTCACGTCCTCAACTTCGTCCTCATCCCCTAAATTGTCAGTGGCATTAGCAGCCTCCTTTGCTGCAAATATAGATGTGTCTGTACAGTGCTCCATGTATACATGTACTCATTTGGACTCTCTTTGAGAATTTCCATTGACGGAAGTCTGCAGTCATCACGAGACATGAAAAGTGTAAAGGGTCTAGTGGCTTCATCGAACTTCCATGCGAGCCTCATTATGTTCAAGTAACCCAAGCTCTCCCTCGCAAACTTGTGGAAAACTACCACTGACAAGTAGTCCTGATCCTCATTGCCAATATATGTAACATCACGTCCAATGTATGTTCTTAAGGCGAAACTTAATGACCCACAATGTTGTACGTAAAGTTTTACCATGACCTGAAAAAAACACATGATCAGCTACATTAAAGCAATCTTATACATATAGTGCGACTTGATCAACAAAAAAAAACACAGAGTGTGCTATTAAGAGATAAGCCAAAAACAAAAACACATGATTAGCAAAAAAACACACATGATCAACCACTTTAGTGCGAGAAAGACCACATATCATTTCTATAGCTTGAGAAAGATCTTAAACCTTCTTATTTCATATTACTCATATAATTCACACAAATAACACTTCATTGTCCTTGTCATTGTGTGAAGCAAAGAGATAAATTTTTTCATTTTCTTATCCACTCTTTGAGAGAGTTTAATTCTTGTATCTTCCTATTGAAGAGAAATGATTCCTTTAGTGAGGTTGTTCACTAAAGAATAAGCTTAGAGAGAGTATATTTCAAGCTTGGTTACGTTGTGAGTGGTGCGCTTGAAAAACCACTTGGGTTGTGAGTGTTGAGCTTGAGAAAGTATTTTTAAGGTTCTCTAGCACCTAAAAGCTAGAGTGTACACTATTTGGAAGATAGTAGGAAAACCTCAAGGCTTGGTAAAAGAGCTTGAGAGTGTATGTAGGCTGGTTTTCCAAACCACCTAAAAATCTCGTGTTCGCTTCTCTAACCCTACTCTTTACATTTTACACTTATTTACTTGTTGCATCAGTATACTTGTGCTAAACTAGTCTTTATTTTGCAAACACGATTTTGGGGGTTTAAAGGAAAAAAATTTGGAAACTCAATTCACCCATTTCTTGGGTTGCCTTAATCCTAGGAATTACAATTTGTATCAAAGCTTGGTGCTCGTTTTACAAGATTTAACAATCTGGAGTTAGAATGACAACTTCAAGCTTTAATACTCAAGTTGATGGACTTTCCACACTTAGACCACCATTTTTTAATGGTAGTGATTATGCATATTATAAAGTTAGGATGCATATTAACTATAACACTTAGAATCTTATGTTAAAATTTAAGATGAAAAACAGAAGTGATTAATTTATAAGAAATGAATAATAAATAAATGTAGTATTAAAATTATTGAAGTATATATATATATACTTCGGATGGTTGTTGTTGAATAAACGACGCGTCCGCACGTTTTGATGGCCTGTGCGGACGTTCATTTTCTAATAAGACGTCGTGGAGTTGTATGTAAAAAGGTGTCGTTGGCTAGTTTGAAAAATTTATTTTATTTATATTCATAGAGCGTCCGAACACAGTCAAAATTGTGGATAACAGTCTGGACGTCTACAAAATTGTTGGCGGTAAATTTTCAAACCAAAATTTTCAAGGAACCGCATCTGGAGGTACTTATTACCGTCTGGACATGTTTTTCGAGGAATTAAGAGGCCGAATACCAAAAATTGGTGTTCATTCGGAAAGTCTCCCGAAAACACCCAAAATCATCTCCAATTCGTCTTAGCTTCGATTTCTTCTTGAAGTGTCATTTGAATCATTAAGGAGGAGGTTCAGGCATAGATTGCTCAAACTTTGGGTGGATTTGAGCACATCTTTTCGATTTGGAAACTTTGAGAGGTACGGTGTTTTACGATTTTGCGGGTTTGGAGTTAAAATGTGTTGTTTTGCTTGATTATTGATTGTTTAATGCTTTGGGTAGCTTAAAAATATGTTTGGTGTTGATTGGGTGCTGGAATGGTGATGTAAAACGATTGTTTTTGGGATTGAAAAGGGTCTGTGGGTGTGTCATTGTCGAAGGATCTGTTCTTCAATAATTGCAATCCGGACGGTGTTTAGGCAATTCAAACTATTAAGATGACCTGCAGGGCATGCAGACGTTTCTTCACGAAACGACATCTATTTGTTTTTTTGAAGTGCAGACTGCTGTTAATCCGTCCGAACGATTTTGCGTGAAGTTTATTTAATATTTATTTTGTTCATTCCTAAATTGTCCAGGTTATGTACAGTTAGATATTATACTATCTGTAATGTACGTAAATGTTGATCTGATCATTGATCGATTTTTGTTGATGTTTGAACAGTTTTTGTTAGGTTGGTCATAGATCACTGTGGAAAAGTAGCACCAAGGCCAAGGCACAGACTGAGCGACCAACTTGGGCGCACGATATGGTAGTGGAGTTAAAGGAGAGTATGTGGAAGATAGTGGAGCCGAGTCATATGTTGTGCATGGATCTCCACACCTGCTTGACCACTCTAGAGACTAATTTTGCTCTAATGGAGAGGGGTCTAAGGGAGGAGGTAAATGCTATGCTGATGAAACTGATTTCTGTGAGAGTACATGTGTTCCAGTTGCACTAGTCTCTCTGTACCATTCTGATACAGCTATGAACATTCTTCAAACAGGTGGATATTTTGGAGGACCGGTTGGAGCATGTTCGTGATGCCATCTGTCACGCCCCGAACGGCATCCCGCAGGGACCGTGACAGCCGCGAGCTATCCCCCGGATGACTCCAGCGTTCTTACTTATTGTTTTACTTGATTACGGCGGAAACGTACAGGATCGCGAGGGGTTCGAGCAAATTCTTACATAATTAGGGTTCTCATGAAGTTCATACAAAACATATATTTAACATAGTAGAACCCAATTAGTGACGCTCATGTCACTATCAACAAAATGTGAAACATAATATCTTGGGCTTCTAGGTCAGGTAGTCCTCCTGACTCTCTTCACCTGATACATCTGGAATGACACAATTTTAAAACGTGAGTCAAAAAGACTCAGTAAGGGAAAAACATAAAACTTAAATCATGCTCTTGACTTATGCCCGCTTAATTATGAAAGAAAGAAACTTGATAATTGATGCACATGCATGTCATGAATTATGCATATGCTCTTGCTTAGTTTCGGCCCCAGGCCCTTGAAAATCTTTCTTTCATTCTTGCTTGAAAAACTGGCCCTTGGCCCTTGAAAACCGCTTATTCGTACTTGTGCCCTTGTTGGCCTTTTTATAATTATTTCATATCTTTTACTTGTGGGCTCGCTCCATTTGACCCCTGAAGTCAGGGTTGTGCGTTCCCTTCGGAACCGTCCCCGAATTCCCTTGGAGACCTTACATATGGTCAGCTAGCGCACATTCTCAATGTCCTTCAGTGGCTAGACGTGACCCTTGGAGGCACCACACCTTCTCAATGTCCTTCAGTGTGGCTTGCACAGCCTCTTGGATTCACCCATCCTTCTCACAATTGTCCTTCGGTATGGGAGTCCAACTTGATGGTACGGTACCGACCGGTGCCCCTTATCTTAACTTATCGTTTCATAAAAATTCTCATATTCTTTCCATAAAAAATCATTGCATAAACTTTCTTCTTGAAAAATTCATGCAATGCACATGTCATGTCATGCTTGCTTAAAATTCATGCTTGTGCTTGTTCATGAAACGATGCAGTGTGTCATTCCAGTTTTGAAAAAGAATACTTACTGTCCACTTACAGTATCCACTTACCCTTGGTCTTCCTTGTTCGTGTATACAAACACGTGGATCGCCTACAAGCGATTCAAATATTCTTTAGACTTTAAGAATAGGATGAAATCATTAAATATTTTCATTTTTTAAATCGGTCATCAATCGGGGATATATATATATATATATATATATATCTATACATATCACTGAAATTCATTTTATTATAAAATAAATATTTTATTCTTTTCCTCAACAAATTTTCAAAACTTAGCTTATTAAATTGTTAATATTTTTATTGAAATATAAATATATTTATCCATGTACATGCCTCGATTAGGGTTAAATAATACTCATAGGTTTAGAATTAAACCTAAGTCTCTTTTTATTACACGTACTCCATTAAAACCTTATATCCAACTATGATTAAATCTTAACTAAGGTTCCCAATAATATTTTATCAAAAGATCATAGTTCTTCAATATCTATTCCCACTAGCCTAAACTCTAATTTCCTTATCCATCACAATAATGAAAATCCATAAATCATAAATGGTACATAGGGTTTCATTATTACTATAACATTCGGCCACTACCATTATGCACCAATTAATCACAACTTTTACTCCAATGGTGATCCCATCCTCCATTCAACAATTTCACAACCTAAGATCTATAAATCAAAGCACCAACACAATACATCATACTCATAGCATTCGGCCAACACATGCTTTTACCCAAATAATTTGGTTTCTTTTGTTTCCTTCAATATGCATGCATCTAGTACTTAATATAATCATCTACCATGCCTTGAGGTCATAAATCTTGCACATGTTATGACCAATGTCTAGATTTAACATATTCAAAACTATACATGAAATCCTACATAGCTCATATTCGGCCATACCCCAAAATGTTACCTTTTTCATGCTAAAAAAAATCATAACATGCACATCCTTTGCATTGTGACCTAACTAGCATGCATGCACTTAATCTTTTCATCAAATAATTCCATCAACAATAGATCTACTCTTTATACACACTAATATCCATAGATCTAAACAAAGATATCAACTTTCATCAACCCAACACATCAAAACTTAGATCTAACTTCCTTTAGCATACATTGTTCTTCATTTGCCTTTTTCTTTACATACAACCTTAGATCTAGGGTTTCCATGGTTAGATCTAGCATGTAAACAACCTAGGGTTCTTAAGCATCCAAGATCTAACAATCATCAAGGCATATTATGACCTACACATCAAGATCCACACATAACCCATTCGGTCACTTATGCTATACCAACAACATCACATTAGCCTTACCTTGTTGTTTATCCAAGCTTGAGCACCTAGAAAATAAAGCATCTTTGGTTAGTACTTGTGAAGCTTAAGGCAAGAGCATCAATGAAACTAATCTCACCTTCAACCTTTACCAACTCTTCCTATCCTTTCCTCCTCCAAAGATTCGGTCCACCCTCCTTAGAAATGTCCAAGCTTGGTTTAAAAGGAAGTTCTATGGTGGTTAAGAGGACATGGTAAGCTTGAAGAGAAATGGTTTCAAATGGCTAGGGTTTCCAAGGAAGGATTTTTGTCTACAACAAGAGAGATTTACTTGGCTTTTGGAATGAGATTTGGTAAGCTAGAAGAGAGTGGTTTAGGTGCAAGATGAAATAGAACAAACCTTGAACATTGAGTGTGAGATTCGGCTAAGAGAAGCAAAATGGAGAGAGTTGAGAGAGCTTGCAATATTTGGCCAAGAGAGAAGAGGTTGGAGAGTGAAAATGCATGAGTGTTTCGGTCAAGAGAGAAATGCAAGAGGGTTGTGTGAGATTGAGTCTCCCAAAGCACTTGACATAAAGTTTGAGAGAGTGAATTGACAAGAGAGAGAATTCAAAAAGGAAAATGGTGAAGGGGGGGCCTTGGTCGACAATCACATAAGCTTCCCTCTCTCTTTCTTTTTCTTTCTTTTCACCTCTTTCTCACATCACTTCCTTGTCTCTTTGTACATTCTCTTTCCTCCCATGCATTCCATCGACATTCACTCCTTCTCCCTCACTTTTCTCTTCTCTTTTTACTTCAATGCTTTGTCTTATCAATTCTTACACACTTACACCTTCTTACACATCTCTTATACATCACATGGCACCTCACTTTGGCTTTAAATTTCCTCCTCCTTGCCTTTCACGTAAAAGCCCTCCTTTGCTTAGTTTGGTTGCTTTTCAACCAACCTAGTTACTTCCACATTAATATGCAACCAACTTTCAACTTGGTTTTCTCTCTCACCTAACTTATCACTTTATAAGCTCTCTTACTTATCTATCCATTCCAATAGCCTATCACCTCATAAGCATGATATCTTATCATGTGATAATGGCACTAGCCTATCTCTATAATAATCACAAGGCCTTATCACTCTAAAAGTTTTCAAACTTATCATGCTTGCTTATCACTATGATAAGCAAGTGTGCTTATCAATTAAATCATCTCTAAACTTATCACATAACTACATAGCTTATCATGTATATTCAAATGGAAATTCTATTAATAATATAGGCCATATGATAATATTACATGTCACATATAGAAGATGTATAAAATATTCGATCCATGTATTCAAAAAAATTCATCATTTAATCTATTAATAATTTTTGGCTTATACAAGGAAATAATTAAATCATAATTCAAACTCTATGGTCCATGAATCATATTAAGTAAATGAAAAATATAAATTTGCAAGAAGGAAACTTACTTGAAATTTCGGCTCCTAATATAAATATAATTTATACTTGCATAAAATGGCATTAAAATTATTTAAAGAGATTTTTATGAAATAAAATCCCATTTTAATCGAAATACCATAACATAAGGATTAGGTCATACATTGGCCAAAACATAGCCCCATGAAGAAATAAAAGCTATTACATTGGAAATAAAAGATAATACATAAGCAATTACGTAGGAGAAAAATCGGGGTCTCACACCATCGAACAAGATCTCGATGAGCCAGCTCATCATCGTGATTCAGACTAGTCTCTGATTTATGTATTTTTTTTAATTATTTACTTATGCTTTGTTTGTCTCCAGCTTGTACTAGACTTTATAATTATGTTTTCGTTTGGTATTTTTGCGAACAATGATTTTATATTATGTATTTTATTTACTATTATATCGTTTAGATATTTGTACACCACATGGATTACCATTGCATAACGTCCGAACGCAACTCCACCGTCCTCACGTCCTTAAATAAGCAACGTCAGCACGTTCTGGAGCCGTTCGCACATTAAACTCGTGGCAATTTCTTTTTTCTTAAGATAAAAACAATAAGCATCCGCACGTTGTTTATTAGCGTGTAGATGATGAATCTGCTTACAAAATTTACATTTTGGCACAGAAATTCACTCCGTTCAAACCTATATTAGAGACGTTCGCACTGGTTTCCATGAAGAAATTGATTTTGTCTTGTAATACACTGACGATAGCATGAAACATGCAAATAGAAAAAAACAAGGAATCTGTGACGTATTTATAAATGTGACTTTCAGTGACAAAACAAGTGGCCAATCCTAAAATGGATCTTTAGCGACGAAACCAAAAAATTTACAATCAACGACGATTTATGTCCTCACAGATGATTCCATTTTTCAAAGCTAAAAATCTGCTTTCGTCGCTAAAAGGATGGTTCCACAAAATCTCACTTCATTTTTGTGAGACCCCGATTTTCTCCTACGTAATTTCTTATGTATTATCTTTTATTTCCCAATGTAATAGCTTTTATTTCATCATGGGGCTATGTTTTTGGCCAATGTATGGCCTAATCCTTATGTTATGGTATTTCGATTAAAATGAGATTTTATTCCATAAAATCTCTTTAAATAATTTTAATGCCATTTTATGCAAAGTTTAAATTATATTCATTTTAGGAGCCGAAATTTGCAAGTAAGTTTCTCTCTTACGAATTTATATTTTTCATTTACTTAAAATGTTTCATGGACCATAGAATTTGAATTATGATTAAGAATTCTTTGTATAAACCGAAAATGATAAATGGATTAAATGATGAAATTCTTTTGAAGACATGGATTGAATATTTTTATATCTTTCATGTGTGACATGTATTATTACCATGTGGCCTATATTATTAATAGAATTTCCATTTGAATATTCTATGATAATCTATGTATTTATGTGATAAGTCTAAGAGAAGATTTAATTGATAAGCACACTTGCTTATCATAGTGATAAGCAAGCATGATGATAGGTTAGGAAACTTTTAGGGTGATAAGACCTTGTGATTATTGTAGAGATAGGCTAGGGCCATTATCACATGATAAGATATCATGCTTATGAGGTGATAAGCTATTGGAATGAATTAGATAAGCAAGAGAGCTTATGAAGTGATAAGTTAGGTGAGAGAGAGTAATCGAGTTGAAAGTTGGTTGCAATTTAATGTGGAAGTAACTAGGTTGGTTGGAAAGCAACCAAACTAAGCAAAGGGCAAGGCTTTTACGTGAATGGCTATAAGGTGCATTTGAAAAGCCATAAAGTGAGGCCACGTGAAGTGTAAGAAGTGTAAGAAGTGATAAGACAACACATGGAAGTAAAAGAGAAGAGAAAAGCAAGGGAGAAGGAGTGATTGTCGATGGAAGCATGTGAGGAGAGAGAATGAAGAAATTCAAATGCAAGCCATGCTTTTGGAGACAAGATTTGATGTGAGGAAAAGATGAAAGAAAGAGAGAGAGGAAGGCTATGCAATTGTCGACCAAGGCCCCCCCTTCACCATTTTTTCCTCTTGATTTCTCTCTCTTGTCAATTCACTCTCTCAAGCTTTATGTCATAGCAATTACTCTCCTTGGGAGACTCATTCTCTCACACCTCTCATTGCAAAGCTTTGGCCAAACCATTCATGCACTCCATTCTCTCCCATTTTCAAGCACTTGGCCGAAACTTGCATTCTCTCAAACTCTCTCTCCCATTTTCAAGCCTTGGCCGAACCACTCCTTAGAATTCAAGGTTTGTGCATTTTTTCTCTTGCACTCTAAACCATACTCTTCTTGCCTTCCAAATCCCATTCTAAAATCCAAGTTCAAACCTCTTTTGTTGTGGACAAAAATCTCTCTTGGTGCAAACACATTTCCTTCCTTGAAAACCCTAACCATTTGCCTCATTTCTCTTCAAGCTTACCATACTCTCATAACCACCATAGAACCTCCTTAAATCAAGCTTGGACATTTCTAAGGAGGGTGGACCGAAACTTTGAAGGAAGTGAAGTTAGGAAGAGTTGGTAAAGGTTGAAGGTAAGCTTGGTTCTATTGATGATCTTGCCTTAAGTTTCACAAGTACTAACCAAAGGTATTTTATTTTCTAGGTGCTCAAGCTTGGATAATCAACAAGGTAAGACTAATGTGATGTTGTTGGGTTAGCATGAGTGGCCGAATGGCCTATGTATAAGATCTTGAAGTTTAGGTTGTAATATGCCTTGGTGTTGTTAGATCTTGAATGCTTAAGAACCCTAGGTTGTTTAAATGCTAGATCTAACCATGGAAACCCTAGATCTAAGGTTGTATGCAAAGAAAAATGCAAATGGAGAACAATGCATGTTAAAGGAGGCTAGATCTAGGTCTTGATGTGTTGGTTTGATGAAAGTTGATTATTTTGTTTAGATCTATGGATGTTAGTGTGTATAAAGTGTGGATCTAATGTTGATGGAATTATTTGATGAAAAGATAAAGTGTATGCATGCTAGTTAGGTCACAATGCAAAGGATGTGTATGTTATGATTTTTAGCATGAAAAAGGTGACATTTTGGGGTATGGCCGAATATAAGATACTTAGGATTTCATGTATAGTTTTGTATATATTTAAATCTGGACATTGGCCATGATATGTGCAAGATTTATGACTCTATGAATGGTAGATGATTATGTTAAAGTATTAGATGCATGCATGTTGAAGGAAACAAAAGAAACTTAGTCTTTTGGATAAAATCATGTATGGCCGAATATTATGAGCATGATGCATGGTGATATGCCTTGATTTATAGATATTAGGTTGTGAAATTGTTAAATGGAGGATGAGATCACCATTGGAGTAAAAGTTGTGACTAAATGGTGCATAAAATAGGGATGGCCGAATGTTGTAAGAAATATAACCCTAAGTGCAATTTATGAAAAATGGATTATCATTGTTGTGATAGAAATAGAAATTAGGGTTTAATCTAGTTGGAACAATATTGAAGAATCATAATCTTTTAATAAATATTGTTTGGAACCCTAGTTAAGTTTTACTCAGGATTAATTGAGGTTTAAGTCCAAGATTAAGATTTAATCGTGATTAATTTATTAATAATTTGATATAAGGTTTTAATGGAGTACGTGTAATAAAAAGAGGCTTAGGTTTAATTCTAAACCTGTGAGTATTAATTAAACCCTAATCGAGGCATGTAAATGGATAAATATATTTTTATTTCAATAAAAATATTAATGATTTAATAAACTAAGTTTTGAATATTTGTTAAGGAAAAGAATAAATAAAATATTTTATTTATTTAAATGAATTTCAGTGATATATATATATATATATCTTTGGTTGATGACTGATTTCAAAATGCAAATATTTAATGATTTCATATTATTCTTAAAAGTCTAAAGGAATATTAAATCGCTTGTAGGCGATCCACGTGTCTCTATATACGACCAAAGAAGACCAATTGTAAGTGGATACTGTAAGTGGACAGTAAGTATTCCTTTTCAAAACTGGAATGACACACTGCATCGTTTCATGAACAAGCATGAATTTTAAGCAAGCATAACATGACATGTGCATTGCATGAATTTTTCAAGAAGAAGTTTATGCAATGATTTTTATGAAAAGACTATGGGAAGTTTTATGAAACGATAAGTTAAGTTAAAGGGCACTGGTCGGTACTGTACCATCAAGATGGACTCTCATACCGAAGGACAAATGTGAGAAGGATGGGTGAATCCATGAGGCTGTGCAATCCACACTGAAGGACATTGAGAAGGTGTGGTGCCTCCAAGGGTCATGTCTAGCCACTGAAGGACAAATGAGAAGGTGCGCTAGCTGACCGCATGTAAGGTCTCCAAGGGAATTCGGGGACGGTTCCGAAGGGAACGCACAACCCTGACTTCAGGGGTTAAATGGAGCGAGCCCACAAATAAAAGATATGAAATGATTATAAAAAGGCCAAGAGAGACACAAGTACGAATAAGTGGTTTCAAGGGCCAGGGGCCAGTTTTACAAGCAAGTACGAAAGAAAGATTTTTCAAGGGCCTGGGGCCGAAACTAAGCAAGAGCATATGCATAATTCATGACATGCATGTGCATCACTTATCAAGTTTCTTTCCTTCATGATTAAGCGGGCATAAGACAAGAGCATGTTTTAAGTTTATGTCTTTCCCTTACTGAGTCTTTTTGACTCACGTTTTTAAAATTGTGTCATTCCAGATACCACAGGTGAAGAGAGTCAGAAGGACTACCTGACTTAGAAGTTCAAGAATTTATGTTTCATACTTTTGTTGATAGTGGCTTGATCGTCACTAGTAGGCTTTTTTTTACATGTTATTTATGTTTTGTATTAAACCTTATTGAGAACCCTAATTATGTAAGTTTAGCTCGAACCCCTCGCGATCCTGTACGTTTCCGCTGTAATCAAGTAAAACAATAAGTAAGAACGCTGGAGCCATCCGGGGATAGCTCGCGGCTGTCACGGTCCCTGCGGGATGCCGTTCGGGGCGTGACAGTTAAGTTGGTATCAGAGGATCGGAGGGTAGAGCCGTAGAACATAGGGAACAAAGTAGAACCCTAAACCCTAAAGCATGAGATAATACGTTTAGGGTTAGTTACGATAATAATTTCTGAGGTTGAGGTTGTTCTAAGTTGAACGATAACCTTGAAGTGCAGGATGGTACCTAGGAGACCAACAAGAAGCCAAGAGCCAGAGGCTCCTGGAGTTACCACCGAGGACGTGTTAAGGCACATGGCTCAACTCGTTGCCGAGCACGTGCAGCCGGGTGCCCATGCTGAAGGGGCCCGAGGACGCCCTGAGGGGTGTACGTTCGATCAGTTTAATCGCCAGCACCCACCAGCGTACAACGGCAAGGGAGATGCCATACTCGCAGAAAATTGGCTGGTGGAGATGAAAGAACTACTTCAGGTCTTGGGGTGTACCGAGGCCCAGAAGTTGAGTTATGCTACCTTCAAGCTGCAAGGGGATGCCAAAAGGTGGTGGCAGTCCGAGAAAGTGTTGTTGGGTCAGGAGCTAGGAGAGCAGCCCATAACCTGGGAGAGGTTCCAGCAAGAATTTTTAGATCGTTATTTCCCACGAACGACTCGGGAAGCGAAAGCAAGGGAATTCGCTACCTTAACCCAAGGAGCCATGACGGTGGAGCAGTACGCAGGCCGATTCATGGAGCTGGTGCGGTTCGGCCCCGTACTTGGTGCCAGATGAGGAAAGGAAGGCCCGAAAGTTTGAAGAAGGGCTACACCCACGGGTCTATGACAGGGTGTATAGCCATAATCTTAAAACCCTGGCAGAAGTGATTGAACGGGCAGAGGATAGCAGTCTATCATGATCAGCAGAAGAGGAAGGCTCCTTCCAACCCAACCATTCCGCAGATGCCCTGGAAGAAAAGTAGGCCAGAGTCATCACATAGGCAGCCTCAGAGGCCGAATCAGAGGCCGAACCCGAGGCCGAACCAGAGGCCTGGTGGAGCTCAGAATGCCGGAGGGAATCAGTTTCCTCTGTGCAACAAGTGCAACAAGAGACACCCAGGGGAGTGTAGGCAGGGCTTATGTTTTAAATGCGGGAAGCCTGGTCACTTCGCCAGAGACTGTAGGAGTGCAGACAGCTCAAACCAAGCACCCCGACCCCCGCAGCAGAACAATGCAAGGAGGCAAGGAGGCCCAACACAGGCGAGGTTATATGCAATGACTCTGGAGGACGCGGAGAACCAGAACCGAGTAGTGGCAGGTAAGTTGCCTTTGCCCCAGGGGGAAGCCCTAGTTCTGTTTGATTCAGGGGCCACGCATTCATTCATTGCATCAGCATATTGCAAGACACATGCCTTAAATAGTGAATTGTTGGATTGTGATGTCCTTGTGTCAACGCCCGCTGGGGGAAGAGTCGAATGTAGCCGGATGGTGAAGGACTATCCGATAGAAGTAGAAGGGCAAGTCATGTTGGCTGATTTGATAGTTATGGAGATGGGAGGATTTGATGTCATCCTAGGTATGGATTGGTTGTCGAAGCATGGTGCCAATATTCGGTGCTATGAGAAGAATGTCTTGTTCCAAAAGGAGGGGAGACCGGATTGTTGTTTCACCGGTATGAGGAAAATGGAACGAAGGCCAGCAATTTTCTCGGCTCTGCAAGCTAAGAGATTGTTGTAAGGAGGGCACGGGGGAATTCTAGTATGGGCAAGTGATACGCGAAGTGATACGCAGAACGAGGTCCCTGCGTTTGATCAAACCCCAATAGTGACTGAGTTTCCGGATGTATTCCCGGAAGACTTACCGGGGTTACCGCCGGATAGGGAGGTGGAGTTCGGAATTGAATTGGAAGCTGGGACAGTCCCAATTTCCAAGGTACCGTATCGAATGGCTCCGGCAGAGCTGAAGGAGCTGAAGGTCCAATTAGAAGATCTCTTGGAGAAGGGATTTATAAGGCCGAGTGTGTCGCCTTGGGGAGCACCGATCCTGTTTGTGAAGAAAAAGGAGAGGAGTCTCCGGATGTGCATTGATTATAGGGAGTTAAATAAGGTGACCGTGAAGAATAGGTACCCGCTACCTCGCATTGAAGATTTGTTCGATCAATTGCAGGGGGCACAAATATTTTCAAGAATTGATTTGAGGTCGGGTTACCACCAGTTGAAGGTTAAGTTGAAGGTTAAGGAGGGAGATATATCTAAGACGACCTTTCGAACCCGATATGGTCACTATGAATTTTTGGTGATGCCATTTGGGTTAACTAATGCCTCGGCCGCATTCATGGACTTGATGAATCGAGTATTCAGGGAATTCCTGGATAAATTTGTGGTGGTGTTCATAGACGATATTCTGATTTATTCTCGGAACCAGGAAGAGCATGAGGAGCATCTCAGGATTGTTTTACAGATCCTAAGGGAGAAGAAGTTGTATGCTAAATTCTCCAAGTGCGAGTTTTGGTTGCAGCAAGTCCGATTTCTAGGGCATGTAGTGTCGGGAGAAGGGATTGCTGTAGATCCCGGAAAGGTTGATGCGGTTTTCAAATGGCCTAGACCTACAAATGTTAAGGAGATAAGGAGTTTCCTGGGATTGGCAGGATATTACCGGAGGTTTATTAAAGGATTCTCAAAGATAGCTATGCCGATGACCTTGTTGACCAAGAAGAACGTTAAGTTCAATTGGACAGACGAGTGTGAGCAAAGTTTCCAGACGCTAAAGGCTCATCTAGTTACTGCCCCGGTGTTAGCATTGCCCTCAGAGCATGGAGAGTACGAGATCTATACGGACGCCTCAAAGCAAGGTCTTGGGTGTGTGTTGATGCAAGATAAGAGGGTCATAGCCTATGCGTCGAGGCAACTGAGGCCCCACGAGGAGAATTACCCCACCCACGACTTGGAGTTGGCTGCAGTCGTGCATGCTCTGAAAATATGGAGGCATTATCTTTATGGAGTTAAATGCGAGATATTCACGGATCACAAGAGCCTCAAGTACTTCAACACTCAGAAGGAGCTGAATATGAGGCAACGACGCTGGTTGGAGTTGATTAAAGACTATGATTGCACCATTAGCTACCATCCTGGGAAAGCTAATGTGGTGGCTGATGCCCTAAGCCGGAAGTCGGCTGAAACAAGTGCCGTGGAGGTAGTGGCTAAGGAGATCATGGAGGACCTAAAGAGAGAGGAGATCACGCTTGTATTGGCCGATCGGTATGTTTCCATCGCAGGGTTGTCATTACAACCATCGCTGGGGGAGCGAATCTGCAAGGCCCAGAAAAGCGATGCGATGATAGTAGGAATTAGGGAAAGGATTGAAAAGAATAATGACCCCGATTTTGAGGATAGGGATGGAGTGCTGAGGTACCGGAATAGAATATGTGTCCCTGGTGATGGGGGAATCAAGGAGTTGATTTTGGCAGAGGCGTATACTACGCCCTATACCATCCACCCTGGAGGAACAAAGATGTATCAAGACATCAAGAAAGTTTACTGGTGGCCGAATATGAAGAGGGAGATCGCGGAGTATGTCGCTCGATGTCTGACTTGTCAGAGAGTGAAAGCAGAGCACCAGAGGCCAGCAGGAACATTGAAGCCTCTGGAGATCCCTAAATGGAAGTGGGAAGGAATAGCCATGGATTTTGTAGTAGGGCTACCAAGAACGACAGCTGGCTACGATGCAATATGGGTAGTGGTGGACCGATTGACCAAGTTAGCCCACTTTCTGCCCATCAGGGTGAAGTATACCCCGGAAAGGCTAGCTGAAGTTTATCTCCAAGAAATTGTGAGGCTCCATGGCATACCGAAGAGCATAGTGTCGGATAGGGATCCGAGATTTACGTCGAGGTTTTGGAAAAGATTGCAGGAGTCCCTAGGCACTAAGTTGAATTTTAGCACTGCTTTCCACCCACAGACGGATGGCCAATCTGAGCGGACCATTCAAATTTTGGAAGACATGCTCCGAGCGTGTATCATTGACTTCAAGGGTAGCTGGGTTCAATATCTGCCGCTAGCAGAGTTCGCATACAACAACAGTTTCCAATCAAGTATTGGCATGGCACCGTATGAAGCTTTGTATGGAAGGAGGTGTAGGTCGCATTATATTGGGATGAAGTAGGAGAAGGGAGACTGTTGGGGCCGGAGATGATTTTGCAGACAAAAGAGAAGATTCGGTTGATTAAAGAAAGACTTATTACGGCCCAAAGTCGGCAAAAGAGTTATGCGGACAATCGAAGAAGGGAGTTGGCCTTTGAAGAAGGAAGTAAAGTGTTTTTGAAGATTTCTCCAACAAAGGGGGTAGCACGATTCGGGAAGAAAGGGAAGCTTCAACCCCGGTTTATAGGACCTTTCGAGATCCTGGAGCGTGTTGGACCAATGGCGTATAGGCTGGCCTTACCGCCATCAATTGCGGGAGTACATGATGTGTTCCACGTATCGTTCCTACGCAAATACGTGTCTGACCCTACCCATGTGTTAGAATATGAGCCTTTGCAGATTAAGGAAAACCTTACCTATGTGGAGGAGCCAGTAAGGATCATTGATAGAAAGGAGCAACAATTGCGGACCAAGGTGATACCGCTTGTGAAGGTTCTATGGAAGAATCATGGGGTAGAGGAGGCATCTTGGGAGTTGGAAAGCGATATGTATGAGAAGTACCCCCAGTTAAAAGGAGAATAAAATCCGAATATTTACTTCCTTCCCTATTGATTGATTGTTTGACATGTATGAGTATTTTTGTCTGATATTTGTGCTTGACTTTCTTACATAAAGAATGCTAATTCTTTGTGAAATATGATGACATTTTGTATATACACATGACTGACCGTTGTATTATGTTGTCAGATGCTACCGAGTAGTCGACCACCTCGTTCCCAGCATTCGGGCACACCTTCTCAGAGAAGGATGACAGCACCCGAGTATCGCAGCCTGTTCAGGGTTAACCATAGAACCCAAGGTTCGACAAGACATTCGGGAAGCCATGAGGCTCCGACTCACGCATCGCATGAGACAGATAGAGGGGACCCGCGAAGAGCGTACCAAACCAATGTATCGTATTGGCAACAAGGTATGGCGGGGACGTACCAGCCCCCGACACCTGACCAACCTGGACCTTCCAGGTGGGGTCAACCCTTATCTCCAGATTGTTCTGGATATCTGGAGGGTATTTATTGGCCAGAGTCGCCAATAAATGCCATTCCCTTAAGGACCATGTTACCAGAAAATTTTGAGGAAGATCCGGAAGAGGATCCAGAGGAGGACCCAGAGGAGGATCCGGAAGAGGATCCAGAGAAGGATCCGGAAAAAAGACCCCATGGAACAACATCCGATACCTAATGAGACTAGAGAACGGTCCCAGGAAGAACCTAGACGTAGTAACTCGAGACGTGAGTGTACACCTAGGCGATGTAACGAGAGAAGACATCGTAGAAGAGTTAGGGCTCAAGACGCTGGATCGGAGACCCACTTTTCGTCACAGGAAGTAGAGTCTAGACCTAGGTTTCATGGACCACCCGAGAACATCATCCATGACCCTAGTCTAGATGAACCAAGCCAAGGAGTTAGATCGCAGTCTTGGACGAGGAGTAATTCCCCAGATCATGTTTACCAGGGGGAGATTAGTAGTGGGACAAACACAAATGTTCGTCCCAACCCCTATTGTCCTACACCCACGCAATCTGGACAAAATTTCTGGTGGTGAAAAGAAATTCCGAGGTCGGAATTTTTATAAGGAGGGGAGAATGTGAGACCCCGATTTTCTCCTACGTAATTTCTTATGTATTATCTTTTATTTTCCAATGTAATAGCTTTTATTTCATCATGGGGCTATGTTTTTGGCCAATGTATGGCCTAATCCTTATGTTATGGTATTTCGATTAAAATGAGATTTTATTCCATAAAATCTCTTTAAATAATTTTAATGCCATTTTATGCAAAATTTAAATTATATTTATTTTAGGAGCCGAAATTTGCAAGTAAGTTTCTCTCTTACGAATTTATATTTTTCATTTACTTAATATGTTTCATGGACCATAGAATTTGAATTATGATTTAAGATTTCTTTATATAAGCCGAAAATGATTAATGGATTAAATCATGAAATTCTTTTGAAGACATGGATTGAATATTTTTATATCTTTCATATGTGACATGTATTATTACCATGTGGCCTAGATTAGTAATAGAATTTTCATTTGAATATTCAATGATAAGCTATGAATTAATGAGATAAGTCTAAGAGAAGATTTAAATGATAAGCACACTTGCTTATCATAGTGATAAGCAAGCATGATGATAGGTTAGGAAACTTTTAGGGTGATAAGTCTTTGTGATTATTGTAGAGATAGGCTAGGGCCATTATCATATGATAAGATATCATGCTTATGAGATGATAAGCTATTGGAATGGATTAGATAAGCAAGAGGGCTTATGAGTGATAAGTTAGGTGAGAGAGAGTAACCAAGTTGAAAGTTGGTTGCAATTTAATGTGGAAGTAACTAGGTTGGTTGGAAAGCAACCAAACAAGGGAGAGGGATGGCTTTTACGTGAATGGGTATAAGGTGAAATTGAAAAGCCATAAAGTGAGGCCATGTGAAGTGTAAGAGGTGTAAGAAGTGTAAGAAGTGATAAGACAACACATGGAAGTAAAAGAGAAGAGAAAAAGCAAGGGAGAAGGAGGAATGTCGATGGATTCATGTGAGGAGAGAGAAGGAAGTAATTCAAATGCAAGCCATGCTAGGGAGACAAGATTTGATGTGATGAAAAGATGAAAAAAAGAGAGAGGGAAGGCTTAAGCATTGTCGACCAAGGCCCCCCCTTCCACCTTTTTTCCTTTTGATTTCTCTCTCTTGTCAACTCACCCTCTCAAGCTTTGTGTCATAGCATTTACTCTCCTTGGGAGACTCATTCTCTCACACCTCTCATTGCAATGCCTTGGCCGAATCATTCATGCATTTCATTCTCTCCCATTTTCTTGCCTTGGCCGAAAGTTGCATTTCTCTCAAACTCTCTTCCATTTTCATGCCTTGGTCGAACCACCCCCTAGGATTCAAGGTTTGCACATTTTCCTCTTGCACTCTAAACCACATTCTTCTTGCTTTCCAAATCCCATTCTAAAAGCCAAGTTTAGACCTCTTTGTAGTTGCTAAATCTCTCTTGGTGCAATCTCATTTCTTCCTTGAAAAACCCTAACTATTTGCCTCATTTCTCTTCAAGCTTACCACTTTCTCTTACCCCCCATAAGAACCCACACTAGCTCTCCAAGTCAAGCTTGAATATTTCCTAAGGAGGGTGAACCGAAACTTTGAAGGAAGAGGAGTTTAGGAAAAGTTGGTGAAGGTTGAGGTAAGCTTGGTTCTATTGATGATCTTGCCTTAAGTTTCACAAATACTAACCTAAGGCATTTTATTTTCTAGGTACTCAAGCTTGGATAGTCAACAAGGTAAGACCAATGTGATGTTGTTGGGTTAGCATGAGTGGCCGAATGACTTATGTATAAGATCTTGAAGTTTAGGTTGTGATATGCCTTGATGTTGTTAGATCTTAAATGCTTAAGAACCCTAGGTTGTTTAAATGCTAGATCTAACCATGGAAACCTTAGATCTAAGGTTGAATGTAAAGAAAAATGCAAATGGAGAACAATGCATGTTAAAGGAAGCTAGATCTAAGTCTTGATGTGTTGGTTTGATGAAAGTTGATTATTTTGCTTAGATCTATGGATGTTAGTGTGTATAAAGTGTGGATCTAATGTTGATGGAAATATTTGATGAAGAGATAAAGTGTATGCATGCTAGTTAGGTCACAATGCAAATGATGTGCATGTTATGTTTTTAGCATGAAAAAGGTGACATTTTGAGGTATGGCCGAATATGAGATGCTTAGGATTTCATGTATAGTTTTGTATATATTTAAATCTGGACATTGACCATGATATGTGCAAGATTTATGACCCAATGAATGGTAGATGATTATGTTAGGTATTAGATGCATGCATATTGAAGGAAACAAAAGAAACTTAATCGTTTGGGTGAAAACATGTGTTGGCCGAATGTTATGAGCATGATATATTGTGTTGGTGTTTTGATTTATAGATCCTAGGTTGTGAAATTGTTGAATGGAGGATGAGATCACCATTGGAGTTAAAGTTGTGACTAAAGGGTGCATAAAATAGTAATAGCCGAATGTTATAATAAAATGGAACCCTAAGTACAATTTATGAATTATGGATTATCATTGTTGTGATGGATGAGGAAATTAGGGTTTAGGCTAGTTGGAATAAAACCGTGATCATGTAATGAAATATTATTTGGAACCCTAGTTAAGATTTAATCGTGATTAATTTATTAATAGTTTAATATGAAGTTTTAATGGAGTACGTGTAATAATAAGAGACTTAGGTTTAATTCTAAATATGTGGATATTAATTAAACCCTAATCGAGGCATGTACATGGATAAATATATTTTTATTTCAATAAAAATATTAATGATTTAATAAACTAAGTTTTGAATATTTGTTAAGGAAAAGAATAAATAAAATATTTTAAATGATTAAATGAATTTCAGTGATATATATATAGTGATATATATATATATATATATATATATATATATATATATATATCTTTGGTTGATGACCGATTTCAAAAATGCAAATATTTAATGATTGCATACTATTCTTAAAGTCTAAAGAAATATTTAAATCGCTTGTAGGCGATCCACGTGTCTTTATACACGACCAAAGAAGACCAACTGTAAGTGGATACAGTAAGTGGACTGTAAGTGTTCTTTTTCAAAACTGGAATAACACACTGCATTGTTTCATGAACAAGCATGAATTTTAATCAAGCATGACATGACATGTGCATTGCATGAATTTTTCAAGAAGAAAGTTTATGCAATGATTTTATGGAAAAACTATGAGAAGTTTATGAAACGATAAGTTAAGTTAAGGGGCACTGGTCGGTACCATACCATCAAGATGGACTCCCATACCGAAGGACAAATGTGAGAAGGATGGGTGAATCCACGAGGCTGTGCAAACCACACTGAAGGACATTGAGAAGGTGTGGTGCCTCCAAGGGTTATGTCTAGCCACTGAAGGACAAATGAGAAGGTGCGCTAGCTGACCGTATGTAAGGTCTCCAAGGGAATTCGGGGACGGTTCCGAAGGGAACGCACAACCCTGACTTCAGGGGTTAAATGGAGCGAGCCCACAAATAAAAGATATGAAATAATTATGAAAAGGCCAAGAGAGGCACAAGTACGAATAAGTGGTTTCAAGGGCCAAGGGCCAGTTTTACAAGCAAGTACGAAATAAAGATTTTCAAGGGCCTGGGGCCGAACTAAGCAAGAACATATGCATAATTCATGACCTGCATGTGCATCACTTATCAAGTTTCTTTCTTTCATGATTAAGAGGGCATAAGACAAGAGCATGTTTTAAGTTTATGTCTTTCCCTTACTGAGTCTTTTTTACTCACGTTTTTTAAATTGTGTCATTCCAGATGCCTCAGGTGAAGAGAGTCAGAAGGACTACCTGACCTAGAAGTTCAAGAATTATGTTTCACACTTTTGATGATAGTGGCTTGATCGTCACTAGTTGGCTTTTTATATGTTATTTATGTCTTGTATGAAACCTTAATGAGAACCCTGATTATGTAAGTTTAGCTCGAATCCCTCGCGATCTTGTACGTTTCCGCCGTAATCAAGTAAAAAAAATATAAGTAAGAACGCTGGAGCCATCCGGGGGATAGCTCGCGGCTGTCACGGTCCCTGCGGGATGCCGTTCGGGGCGTGACATTTACTCTCCTTCACGTGATTCCCACATCAACCACTTTAACACTTCTCTTTTGCCTTTCTTTTATGTCTTTGTTTTCTCGCTTTTGTTTCTTGCTTTCTTATGCCTCACGTAACTTCTCCTACCACCTTCTCTTTTGACTTTTCTTTGCTCTACAAGTCATGTCATCTTCTTATGCTTTGTCTCCTTCTTTTTACTTTTTTTTTTGTTTTACTTTGGTCTTCTCTCTCTCACTTCTTTGCCTTACTAAGCCATTTCACGTGATTCTCCTTCAACCTACACTTACCTTTCAACCTATACTTACTCACTTTTCAGCCTACACCTACTCTATTTTCAACCTACAATTTTCAACATACTATTACTTTTCCTTATGCTCTTCATGTGAATCACCCTTCCTACTTCTCTTTTGCCATTCTTTTCACCTCACATGGACCTCTTACTTAGCACACTATATAGTTACTTAGTCCACCTTATGAATCTTAAGACTACCTAATGAAGGTATAAGGTAATTATGCACTGATTTTCATAATCATAATTCATACTTGGGGTAAACTCATAGTTAGCCCCCTATGTTTGGGCAAAAATCAAGTTAGCTCCCTATTTTTCAATCCAACAATTTGAGACCCATAACTTTCACAACCTATCAAACTTAGCCCCCCGTCTAAATCAGGTGTTAAGTCCGACGGAAATTCATGCAAAATGACCGAAATGCCCCTCCAAAGCTAAATTTTAAAATAAAATAAAATAAAAATATGAATTTAAGAAATAAATTAAAATAAATATATTATTGAAATAGAGTTTCAATATAGTTTTATTTAAAAAATATTAATTTTTGAAAATATATCATTTTTATTTTTAATGAATTTTTTATATTTTTTTAGTAATTTTATTTTGGAGGGGCATTTTGGTCATTTTTATGCTTTTTCCGTCTGATTTAACGTCTAATTTAGACGGGGGCGAAGATTGATAGGTTTTGAAAGTTATGGTATCAAATTGTTGGATTAAAAAATATGGGGCTAACTATGATTTTCGCCCAAACATAGGGGGCTAACTATGAGTTTACCCCTTCATACTTTAATATAGTGAATTTGCTTAGGAAAATTCAGCATCTATAAGATAATAAAATGCACTCCTTGACATTAAATTTAATAAGTCTTTGTAATATAACAAAATCCCTTACAATAGGCACAACAATAGCCCCCAAAATTAAATCCAAAACAGATACATATACGTAAATAGCATAATGAAATTCGGGGTCTCACAGTTTTTGCAAGGTTACAAAAGTACATATTTGCATTTCATTTTATTTGAAGCTTATGCAATTTTGTGAGTTGCATATGCTTGTAACATGTCATATTGCATAATCATCTCAGTATGGAAAATATTGAAAGACCGGAAAGAACCTATACCCAGAGGTGGTCTTGAGATCGGGTGACAATATTGTTCACGATGGGAAATGTGCACGCCACCACTAATTGACATAGTTGGCGGTTTCCCTAAGCAATGGTACGAGGCTTGCCTAACTGGGTCCTGGTGTGTGTGATGCATGAGACAATCCTAGAGGAGAGAGGAGGGACACATAACCCTGACTCTAAGGGTTAAACAGAGCGCAGTAAGGACATCAAAAAAAGAAAGAGAGAGATGACCGGGAAACATAATGCATCTTTTTTGCATTGTATCAAGTATATATGGAGATACTGTTAATTTCTATTAGTTCTTTATTTATTGTACCATTATTTACTGTGTTCCATACTGCTTATTTGTTGTGTGTCATGTCCCCTTCCCTACCTTGTCGAGTTAGTAGGACTCAACCTATTTTATGTCTTTTATTTTTGTATGGGGAGCCGTGGGTACTGAAGATGAAGCTTTTCGAGAGTGAGCAGACTATAGGTGTTGATCCTTACATTTTGGTCATGAAGATCCGAACATGGGTCTGAGATACTTTGAGATACTAGTGGAGCATGAGCCCCATTGGTACCTCAAGGGACCTTCATTACCCCCACTACCTCGAGAGTTTGATCGATGTACCCCTAGTTGACCTGTTGTTCAAGTGGTCGACCGGTACTTCGAACGCCTCATGTAGCGGTCGACCGGTTGGTTTTTACAAAAGAGTCGTTGAAGCTTCTGACAATATGACCGTTGGGTAACGGTAACTTGAAGCGGTCGACCAGTTCATGTAGCGGTCGACCGACTGGTTTTAGCAAAAACTCCCAAAGGCTATAAACGGCTAGTTTTCATATGTGGCCTATAAATACACCTTCATTTCGTCTAAAATGTACACCCAACAACCACATATCATTTGTACTACTTGAGAAATATTCTAAACCTTCCTATTCTATATTTCTCATAGCATTCACACAAAACACACTTTCATATCCTTGTCTTTGTGTGAATAAAGAGATAGAGCTTCCATTTTCATATCTACTCTATCAAGAGAGTTTTTGTTCTTCCATCTACCTATCCAATAGAGGTGTTTCCTTTAGTAAGGTTGTTCACTAAAGAAGAAGCTTTGAGAGTGTATATCTCAAGCTTGGTCAGGTTGTTAGTGGTGAGCCAGAAAAACCACTTGGGTGGGTTTGAGTGTTGATCCCGGAAAAACACTTGTATGGTTCACTAGCACCCGGAAGCTAGTGTGTAAATCTATTGGAAGATAGTGGAAAACCTCAAGGCTCTGTGAAGGAGCTTGAGGGGTGGATGTAGGCGGGTTTGCCGAACCACCTAAAGATACTGTGTTTGCTACTCTTACCCTTCTCCTTACTTTTAGCACTTATTTATATTTGTTGCATATTTACACTTGTTCTAAAGTAGGCTTTACTTGCAAACACGTCTTTGGGGGTCAATAGCGAAAAGTTTAGAAAACCAATTTACCTCTCCCTCTTGAGTTTCCTTAATCTTGTAATCTAGGACTCACATTGTCCTCTCCACCACACACTAGACAATAGTGTTTGGTTCTTCTCAAGTATTTGAGAATATGTTTGACTGTTGTCCAGTGCTCAGGGCCTGAGTTTGATTGATATCTACTCACAACACTAACTGCATGACTGATATATGGCCTTGAACCATTGCAAATAAGAAGCTTCCTACCGTAGAAGCATAGGAAACTTTCTCATCTTATCTCTCTCTTCCTGTATCTTTGGAAACATCTTCTTTGAGAGATGAATATTATACCTGAAGGGTAAGTACATTTTCTTGGCATACTGCATGCTATATCGTGCCAATATCTTGTCAATATAGTAGGCATGTAAAAGTCCTAAAAGTCGTTGTTCTTGATTTTTAAACACTTTCATCCCGAGAATGTATGATGGTTCCCCAATGTCTTTTATTGAAAAATGATTTGTTAACCATACTTTCATAGATGTCATTACACTGATGTCATTCCCTATGAGTAGAATATCATCAACATAAAGAATAAGGAATGTTACTGAACTCTCACTAATCCTCTTATAAACACAAGATTACGGATGTTCCAGCAACGTGATGCCTGTTTTAGTCCACAAATGGACTTATTTATTTTGCATACTTCATATTCTTGTCAGGAGAAAATAAACTTTCAGGTTGTTCCATATAAATCTGTTATTGGATGTACCCATTCAAAAATGTGATTTTCACATCCATCTGTCAGATCTCATAATCATAATGAGCGACGATTGACAATAAGATTCTAATGGACTTCATCGTAGCTAATAGTGAAAATGTTTCCTCATAATCAATACCATGTTTTTTAGTATAACCTTTCGCAACTAGTTTAGCTTTGAAGGTCTCTACCTCTCCAGTTGGTTCTCGTTTTCCTTTGAACACCCTATTACAACATATAGGCTTGATGTCTTCCGGTTGATCAACAAGGGTCCAGACCTCATTGGAGTACATGGAGTCCATTTCTGATTAATCATCGCTATCTTCTAATGTTCAGCATCCTTGTCACTGACAGCCTCTTGGTAAGTATATGGATTCATCCAACCCCTCCGATTGCATTTGAAAAATCTCATTTATAAAATTTTATCTAACTGGAGGTTCATGAATTCTTTTATTGCGTTGAGGCTCTTGAGTTCTGAACTCTTCAGACTCAATAATGGATTCAGTTATATCATTTTCATCATCAATCTTATCTGCCATAGTTTCTAGTTCAGCTGACTGTTCATCAAGAACAATCTTGCTTTTCCCATCACTCAGGTTGTACTCATCTTCCACGAATATCACTTTCCTACTGACAATTACCTTTTGATCCTTTTGGTTATAAAAGTAATAACCAGTTGATCTTTTGGGGTAACCCACAAACAAATATTTTTCAGTCATTGACCCTAGCTTCTCAACGTCAAACCTTTTAATGCGAGCAAGACATCCCCATACTCTAAAATGTTTCGGACTTGACTTTTTGCCAGACCATAACTCATATGGAGTATTAGAAACAGACTTAGTGGGTATTCTATTTAGAGTATAAACAACAGTCTCTAAGGCATAACCCCAAAAATAAACAGGTAATTGTGACATGCTCATCATTAACCGAAACATATCTAATAATGTTCGGTTTCTTCTTTCTGAAACACCATTAGTAGTGGCGTAGTAGGGAGAGTTAACTGAGATATGATGCCTTTCTCTCTAAGATGAGTCTGAAAATCTCCTAAGAGATATTCGCCTCCTCTATCATACTGGAGTATCTTAATACTCCTTTCAAGTTGACTCTCAACCTCACTCTGAAACTCTTTGAAGTTTTTAAAGGATTCAGACTTGTGTCTCATCAGGTATAGATAACAATACATGGAATAATCATCAATGAAAGTGATCAAGTATGAGAACCCTCCTCTGGCTATGTGGTTAAAAAACCATATACATAAGTATGAACTAACTTTAACAACTCTGTGGTTCTAGTTCCTTTTCCTTAAAAAGGATTCTTGGTCATCTTTCCCTACAAGCAAGGCTCGCATATTGGGTATGGATCAACCTTCACAAGGTCTAACGACCCATCCCTCACTAATCTGTTGATCCTATCCAGATTAGCATGACCAAGTTTTAGATGCCACAAGTAAGTGAGATTTACATCCCTCTTCCTTTTGAGAGTTTTCACTCTCGTATTTGCATATTCTCTATATTACGCAGAGTCTACAACATTTTCCAAAATATAAAAACCATCTATCATAGCACCAGAAGCAATAAACTCATTTTGAAATTTAATAACAAGTTTAGATTTAAAGACAAGGGAATATCTAGATATTTCGAGTTTTGAAACAGAAATTAAGTTTCTACGGCATTCTGGTACGTATAGATAATCTTCCAAAAGTAAAACTTTATTCCGTTTTAGACTTAGGTGAAAAGTTCCTATGGCAGTCGCTGCAACACAGTAGTCCCCATCTTTAGGATGACTTCCCCTTCATCTAGTCTCCGAGTTTCTTTAAACCCCTGCAACATATTGCAGATATGAGACATTGTGCCTCATGCCACTTTTCAAAAGCAACTCTTTGTTCATGTGTAGCATCAGCCAAGGCAAGCTGAGGAGTCTCCTCTCTGAAGAGATGAGCTATAGTATCCACAGTGAGTACTGTCGTAAGATTTCTCTTCCAATCAAGGAAGTTTGGCTCAGTCAATTTGTTATCATCTAGGATTCTAGATAATGAGTTAGACATCATGAATCTGCAAATATAATAAAGAAAATTCACAAGTATATTAACAATCCATTAGCATAGGGATTTTATTAGCTATGGTTCCACCCACTGAATCACAGCAACCAAATGAAAAAAATAGAATATAACAATTTATATTCAGTGTTTGCAGTGGGTATCAAAAACTTTCAACTTATGTGCACATTATCCTATTTTAGTAATCATGACACAACTTATAAAAGCAAGTAGAATCTACTTATCATGATCACATCACATGTTGTATATCATGCATTTACAAATTTCATGATTCTTGATATTTCTTTTGGCCACCAACATAAACATCATCTTCACTATTTTAGTGGATGTGTTTATTTAGTGAACACCACCCCCACCACTCATACACGCTCATTTACTTTCACAAGAAGTATACGAGACAAATTATAAAATCAACAATTCGTCGTGACTATGTTAGTTTTAACCAATCATTAATCAAATAAAATTCCCAAATACTAACAATGGAATGCCATGAGATTTAATTTTCTTGTAAAATAATCTCATTTAACACTTATATTAAATCTATCAAACCGGGTTGGTCAACGGTCAACCGGTCAAACTGGGTTCACCCATTGACCAACCGGTCCGATTCAAAACCGGACCGGGGCTGGGCTATGGGACCGGGTTCCAACCCGTGGCCCAAGCCCCGTACAGGCTGCCATTGCCCGGATCTCATTCGGCCATGGGCTGGCCCAACAGGGCCCAGCTGGTGCGTCAGCCCCTCCCCTCTTTTTTTTATTGGACCCAACCCAAACGTTGGGCAACTGTTGCTCTACCAGAGGCCCAAATGCGCGACCCAGGTCATCTCATGCCCTGAGTACCGTTTGGCCCCCAAGGGCAGTTGGGGGCGGCTAGCCACCACTGGCCCCGCCCTGTGACCCTCAGGTCGGTGAGACTCCGACGAACACTTGGCCGGCCACCTCACGGCCTTAGGTGGCCGTCAGAGGTGGTGTGGAGGCCTCAAGCCTCGTCCCCTCTCAAGTCGTGTACCCCTCACGGGGTACACCACAGCAGCGGCCGCTGCTGGTCGCCAGGCCACGTGATGTTGTTGCTGGCTTCGCCTGGGACCACCAGGTGTTGTCCCTGGCCAGTTGGGCCACCACCGGCGACTGGTGGTGGCCGGATTGGAGAGAAAACTTCTCTCTCCCTCGTGATTTTTCTCATCGGGCACATAGGATTTCATCAACAAATCACAACAACAACAGCCCAAATCCATCCCTTTCTCAAGGAAATCACAAAAAGAAAACAAGATCTAACACTATATTTAACAGATCACAACAAATCGCAAAAGAAAAAAGCACACGGGGCATAACTTTTACGAAGAAAAACGCTTTATCCATTTTTCCAAAGACAAAGTGTTATGCCTGAGTGCCTTTTATTTTGTTCATGGATCCCACGAGCAAAGCCAAACGTAAATCACGCATGGTAAGGAAACTCTTTTTGACCAAAGCTTCGCACCAACCATTCAAGATCACATGAATCACGAAGAACGCGTGTAAAATTCAGAGATAGAAAATTAACTTGGAACTGTAAGATTTCACAGATTTGAGCTTCGATACCACTTGTTGGAACGCGAGATCACAACGGAAAGGTTCGTTGAATCAAAGCAGCTCAAGTGTTCTACCTCCTTCAGATCCATGCACACAACATTAAGAGAGAAATTCTAGAGAGAGAAACTCTCTCGTGAATTCTTCTCTCTCTAGAATTCGTTGAAAATATAATTCTCTCTTTTCTCAAATGATTTCTGAACTATTTATAACGGTTGGCTCAGAACTCAACTATGCTATAGCGTGAGATCTTTAGGGATCTCAAATCTCGGTTGTAGGATCATCATGAAAAACTCTTTTTCATTATCTCGGGGGTCATTAACATATTACAATTGACCCCCAAGAGAATAAGATTGTTTTTGTGAAATCTCTTTTGCTAACAATTATACGCTTATTTATCCTTCCACCACACTATATTATAAATGAGCTAATAAGACCGGAATAATATCACTGATTAAGACCCTAGCTCATATAAATCTTAATTCTCAGTCTGTAACTAGTTGGTCTTCCAAAACTTTCCAAAATCCTTTTCGCTAATATTTACTTAATATATTATTAAGTAAAAACCTTGAAAACACTTTTACAAAATCTCGCTGCGCAGCGTTTTTATTTGAGTCCAACAATATACACATAATAATAAGGGAAACTCACTTTTTAGTCCTTAGGTTTTTGGTACTTTTTCATTTTAGTCCTTCACTTTCAAATTTCAAATGTTTAGTCCTTGAGTTTTCTTTGTTTGACGAAATGGTCCTTCCGTCAGTCTGTCATCCATATGGTTAACGGAGCTCTTTGACACGTTAGCAAATTTGTAACGGTTGACAGCTCACGTTCAAAACATATACCCGGTCGACCGCTTCAAATTTTCTTTTTGTCAGTTAAGCATGTGGACGGCAGACTGGCGGAAGGACCATTTCGTCAAAAAAAGAATACTTAAGGACCAAAAATTTGAAGTTTGAAAGTGAAGGACTAAAATGAAAAAGTGTCAAAAACCTAAGGACTAAAAAGTGAATTTCCCTAATAAATATACTGTCTTATGAAGAGACTAGTGGATTCCATATTGAGCAATTATACAAATTCACTTACTATAAACAAGGCCCAACCTTATCTGGAAATTATTCAGTCAAAGCACGAGCACACACCAAGCAAACCTACATAACTCTCTCAGGTCTAAGGACAACATAAGTTAATTGTGCTGAATATCATTCTCTACATCAGTGATCATTTCCAGAAGGTATTCGTATTTGATCCGGTTCAATGCATGTTCTCTTACATTGCACCCACTCGTCTGCTTAAGGCCACCACCTCAATGACGGAGTCCATTCTATCTTATAGAGGCACAACGAGTGTAGACCTATTTGTACATTATCATGTACCTCGATCTAGAACAAAGCGAGTCAACAAGAATCCGAAAAGTCATACTCTCTGTCTCCGATTCATTAATCATTGGTCTGACTTTTCTACAATGTTGCTCAACAATATGACATCTAATGTCATTATAAATATGACATCTTATGTCATTGCATGTACCCAAAATAATATACAAGTGATTAAATGATAATAATAATTATCTCATAATTATGCAAAATGATTGGTTTTGAGGGCATGTATCTAACACCTAGAGGCCTAAAAGCATGGGAATTGGCTAGAAATAAATTTTTCAGAGCGAAAAGAGGAAGAAAAAGAAAAAAGAAAAAAAGAGATCATCACGCTGGCTTGGCCGTTCGGTAGAAGAGTTTATTTCCAGTTGTTTGTATTGGATTTTCTGATCAATAGTGTATACTTTTTTTAACTTTCCAGATAACATTATATCAATGTCTCTCTGGGGCACAATTGGTTGGAGATGGCTCATTGAGGTTCTTAATAGATTTGTTTCCTTCTGGTGGGGACGCAAATGATGAACGTAATGGTCAAAGGTTTAATCGAATTGGGCTTGGTTTAATCAAGCTCGTGAGCAGGCTTGAACTTGCGGAAAGAACTTCAAATCTTTCGAAACGACTTCGGGTCAGATCATTATGTGGAAGTAACAAGATTAAATCTTGGATTGAACATAATTCGGGCAAGCTGAGCTGTCCCGGTACTTGACTTAACCAGTTAACCTGGCTTACTCCCACATTAAAACATGATGCAGCATATAGCAAAGTTGGGACCACAGATATGCCAAAATTTATTCCCAGACGACTTCATTTAAGACTATGAATGTCTGAAGCATATATTTCTTACCTTCAAGATGCTAAATTTGCTCGTACGAGTTGAAGACAGCTTTTTCTATGCCATGCCATGGCTAAACGGTTCAAGTTTTCGGCATTAGATGAGATTATGATCACTTTGAATGAGATACAATCCAGCGCACATTGGATGCCCGATTGCGATGTGTCGATATTTAACAGTTTACAGACAGGATGAAGAAGAAAGTTCAGAGTAGGGACAATAATTTGCTTCATGCATTGGATGTGCAATGCAGGCTAGTTGACAGTGCTTTGGGGCCTCCATTCTGAGTTCCTCGGGGTCAATGGAATGGCTGGATACTTCAGCTTGTGCAGATTCCCCTGTAGTTTTTGGGACCAAGTGGATATTGGATGGTTCTTGGAAGTTTAAGGCACATAATAGTCAAAATGTTTGTTCACTTCCCAGTTGGATGCAATAATGATCATCGGCCTTGTTTTTTCGGAATCACTGTTAATAGTTGCAATCTAGTATTTGTTAACATTTGTTCAGCCCTGTTATGTATGGTTTTATAAACAATTTTCTGAATTAGTAGGCAACAAAAGGTATAAGAAAATTACATTGAGGTTTTTGGTGCAAATCTGATTTGATATGATCTCATTAATGAAGCAACAACAAGGACCGATAGAAGATCTGACCAGGTCAAAAAAGAGAGTTCTCAGATCACCAAGCTTTTGGGCATCAAATAAAAAATTTAAAAATAAAATATAACGCCAAGCCATCACTAATATTATTCTACAATTATTGGCATGGGGACAGACTGACCTTATGAGCTTTGTCCTTGGGAGCAAGCTGTTTCCCTTAAAACACACACACCCCCCTCACATGACCCATGATCACGAGCATGCATCTAGTGCCATCTATACTCTTACCAACCTTAAAGTAGAGAACAGAGGAAGGACCAAAGACAATCTTCCTACAATATCAAAGATCTTGTCCCCCAAATTCAAAATCCCCACCTTTTGCCTTTATACCTTTTACATGTTTTTTTTTTCTTGGCATACCTTTTACCTTTTACATGTTGGGGGTGCTCCTTCAAATGCAACAAAAACCAAAAACCCAAAATGCCTCTCCTTGTCTCTCTTTGGTGGGAAGACTTTTCGTTTCTAGGCGAAACGTCATTTTTTATAAGAGGGTTTAGACGAAATAGTTTTTCTGAGATATGATGGATAATGATACCCATTATGACAGCACCAGCATTACAAATATGGTTGTCTTTCAACTGCCACCACTATGTTTTTGGGGTGGCAATAGAGCTTGAATAATTGTCGAATTACTTAAGAAATTAACTTCATTTCTTAAACGCCCTATTTCGTTTGTTATGGTATAATTAACGATCGAGGTCATCGAAAACGACGGAAGAGCTTTTAAAATATGTCTGTTTGTGCTTTTCTACACCCTAGGATAGGTGTTGACAGGTAGATGCTGACCTTCTCATGAACTGAAACCCACGAAATTTGTATTAATGAGGAGTTATGGGTCCCATTTCTTGCCCGCAACCTCTTTTAAACGCTTGGGCGAACCTTTTTTTTTTTTTGATGATTTCCGAGCTGGAGCTGTATACATAGCATTTTCGATCTGCAAATGTGCTCGCCATGAAGGCGGTATCTAAATTCTAAACCATAATATGCTACCGTGGGGCCAACTGGGGGCCTCTGCCATGTGGCTTTCACTTTCGTGGTTTTAATTTGAGCGAGAATTTTGTCAACTATTGTCTTCAAGAGAAAGATAAAAGAGCCCCCCACCTTCCCCTGGCGGCCTCTGATCTCAATCAATGATGAATTTAAGTTGGAGTTGAACTTTGAAGTCGAACACCCACTCTCAATCAATGATTAATCTAAGTCGATTCAATTCCTCTCAGCTGTATCCACATCTGGTTGGTGGTAACATTTACTATTCTCCACCCACCAACCTACGTAATAATTATATATATAATATCTATATTACCCTTACCCACTCTAATCAAGTTTTGTGGAATCCTCCTACGAATTCTTATAAAATCAATGTGGATGCAGCTTGCAGATCCAATGGGACTTATTTTGCTGCAGTTTGTCGAGATAGTCATCACAATATTCTGGATATTTGGACTCATTTCTCATTTTGTACTCAGCCTCTCTATGGGAATCTCTGGCAATTCAGCTAGCGGTGTTCCAAGGGGGCAGAAACTTGGCATTACAAATGTGACTAGATACCCAGGCAGCAAAATAGATTGGCACATGGGATAGCAAAATGGTCTGCTAGATCGAATATTTTGGGCTCTAATCTCATGTCTTTTATTCCTCCTGTTCTCCTCAATGTAGACTGGCAATTTATGCCTCTGTGATGCTTTGTAGTCCTTTGTTTATTGACTTATATATATATATAAAGATAATGTTAATTGCAGTTAATTCCTGTTAATAATGTTTGTTTTTTATTCTTCGTAGGATTAATTAGGTTTATTTTTTTATTCTTGTTAGGGTTAATGATGTTTGCTTTTGGTTTTTATTGTTGCTAAGTATGTTTATTTTTATTTTTATTCAGTATGGTCACCTATATTGTCTATTTGCCTTTCCTTGAAAAAAAAAGTGATGCATATCATAGCACAGCTCCAAAGGAGCTAGTCCAAGTCCCAATTGAGCCGGTTACGAGAGCACATACCGAGAAGTTTAAAGATATACTCAACAGTCTAATTCAAGAGGCATAGGCTCAAGCAAATTTGTGGAGGCCCATCGAGCATGATCCACGTGAGCAACCAAGAAACATCACCTTAATTCAAGTTCTAGAAGAATCCGATCAAGGTCAAGCGTAGATTGGCAAGAGTTGCATAGATTGGCAAGAAGTAATTTTGGCATTAAACAAGTTCTAGAACATTCCATGATAATTAAGCATAGCATACGAGGACCAAAGGCCCCTTGGTTGTATGTATATATATATATATAGGAGCAGAAATAACAAATCTATTTTCTTTAATAATATTAAAAAAAATTAGTAAATGAAATAAATGTGATTTAATATTTTTAGAAAAGATCAAAACATCATCAATATACACAATAGTAAAATAGGAATATGGATTAAAAATATCATTCATAATATTTTGAAATTTAGAAGGGGTATTTTTTAACCCAAAAGACATAACATTCCATTCAAAATGTCCAAAAGGGACGGTAAATGTTGTTTTATATCGATCTGTTTCAGTGATCTGGATTTGATAAAAACCAGATTTCATATAAAATTTGGAAAAGATATATAGTGGAATCGTGTAACCTGTTTAATAAGTCTTTTTTTTTGCGAATAAGATAACGAATCCATTGTAAAACTTTATTTAAAGGTTTATAATTGATAACAAGACGAGGAATACCTCGTTCAAACTCAGCTTATCCCTGTACATAGAAAGCAGCACAACTCCAAGGTGATTTAGATTTTCGAATAAGACCTTTTTGTATTAAATCAGAAATTTCAGTTTTACAATATTCTAAAAGTTCAGTGGGAGATGTTATACCTAAACATGGTAGTTGTTTAACACGAAGTTTAATTTTCTTAATAATAGTGGTATGTTTAGCAGTCCATGGTGGAGGTTTTTTACGAAGACGAACAAAGAGTGGTTTACATAATTTTCATAAATCTTCATAAAAATAAGAAATATAATTTAAACTGCCTAAGAAATGTTTTAATTGATTTTTATCGGTTATTTGATCAGGAAATTTTTAGCAAATTCAATAACACGTGAAATAGGAGGAAGCGGTACTTGATTCATTTAAGTAGGACAAGCTTTTGTAGGAATATTTCGTTCCAAAAAATATTTTTCATAAGGAAGAGTTATAATATGTTTTTTGCGATTCCAAAAGGCAATAGGGACAAAGTTCAATTTCAATTTGATGGGAAAAGCGTTTAATATCATTTTGAAGACTAGGATCCTGTAATTGGTGCCCAATTTGCTTATAAATAATTTCATTTTGGAGAGAATGACTATGAGTCTTTTTTATACAAATTTTTGCTTATAAATAATTCTTAATATACCATAGGAGGATAAAATTCAAATATTTTGAGTAATCCAAGGAATGTCTTGTGTAAGAACATTTAAAGAACACAGATTTTGTTGAAAACATAAAAAGAAAGGAATATGTTGTTGAGTCGTAGTTATATAGTCATAATATTGAGTACGTATAACAGTTTGTTCATCAACGAGTATATAACAGTTTGTTCATCTAACGTTTGACAAAAATTTCAAGGGATTGAAAATCAGTTCGAATTATCTCTTTATTTAAAACAAAATTGGTTTGTAAAACATGACTAGAATGGGAGCGTTGAGAGGAAAAAGCTTAAGATTGCGTAGGGGAAGTTTTTTCTTCAGGAATTAAAGGGGGTTTTGGTATATTATTATAAAGTGGATATTGAACTGGAGTTTCTGTTAGAGTACTGGTTATTTCAGGTATTATGATATTACGAGGAATACTTCTTGAAGGAAAAGTTGAAGTACTAGGAAGAAATGAATTTAAAGCGGCTTGAAATTTATATTTCTAGAACTGGAAGTACGAGAATCAAAAGATGATCTTGGATGATTATTCAGAAATGATAAAGTAACAGATCCATCTATATGTTGAGCAAAATATTCAATTTCTTTATTTTCTTTTTTAGGAAGGGAACAACTAAAGGAAGTTTCCATTGATCAGGGAGAATAATATCATCTCATTTAATCATGCGAGGGATTGTAATATTTGAGAATTCAGTATTGGTATTTAATAATAAAGTTTAACTGGGATAAGGGCTTACCTTTGATCTAGGGTCAAGGGTAGTTATCATAAGTTTATAATGGAGCCGGTATACGACAACAAGGTATTGAACACCTTCCATCATATCATAGCCCTTGATTTAATATTCAAAATTAAAGAATATAAAATAGAAGAATCATATAAAGAAAGAGGAAAACAAGGGAAACAATTAAAATAAATTGGTCCTTGATGTAAAGAAGATTCAACAATGCCAATTAAAGAATTTTGGAATTGGTTATGACAACCATCATGTAAACAAAGGAGAACTGAAATCTTGACGGGTAAGAGGTGTGGCAGCTATTTGAACTAAGCTCATATGCATATATTTAAATCCTTGAGTATGAAGGAGATGTAGGGTTTCATATTCTTTCCCAATTGAGATTAATTGTTCTATTGTTTTTATAACATAATCAGTATGAAATGAAAATGTAGAATGCTTATATAATTGTGAGTCCTTGACTTTGGGGATTACCCAATTATTCAAAGATTTGTTATCACCTAATGTAATATGATAATCAACATTATTTAAATGTGATGATGAGGATGCATTGTTGAACTCACTTGCCCTGTAAAAATTCACGAGTAAGAAAATCAGGGATTGAGTTTAACTTACTTTTAATTTATTCAATATCAAAAAAAAAAAGATTAAATACCTTGCCATCGAGCAAAAAGGTGTTTGAAAGTAAGATTTTTAACATCTTTGAGAATAATGTCTTTTGCAGATTTGCAATCAACACGAATTAAAATTTTTTGATTAAGTAAATCATTTTGAAATTTTGAAATACAAAGAACAATAACTAAAACTTCTTGTTTAACAGTACTGTATTTTTGTTCTGTAAGATTACATGCACCATAATAATGTCGAACAATATGCTCTTTATCCATGGGATGAGGTGAATTCCAACGTTTTAAAGATAAAGACTAAAGGAGAAACAACATTAATGTAAAGAGATGGTTTAAAGGAACACAAGTGAACGTTAAGATGGAAAGAAGAGATGGATGCAGATGTATGGCTTCGATACGAAAACAAGTATTAAACTGGTCCCAAATATAATGGATGTAGTTATTCGTTACCCTAGATGTAGATATTAATTAAATAATTGTTGTAAATGGTAAATAAGAAACCAAATGCATTAGAACCATCCATGTAGGCGGTAACAATAAAGTAATCGGAATCAAAACAGATACTATTGAATTCATAATGTTATTCAGGCAGAAAAATAGTACATAAGAAGAAACGTACACACTTTGATGTAAAGAAAGAATACAAAGTAAAGAAAGAGAAATTACACAGGTGAGTTGATAGATATGTTGGGCGTATAAGGCTTATGAGGATATGAGAGGATAAGGAGAGGTAAGATCTTGGAAAGGTAGAGCGAGGGTAGACAGAGAAGGTAAGAGGGTAGAGAGAGATAGAGGAAAACTGAACCCTGAACCTGCTTCGCTGAAATGGACAGGTCAGGGTTTTATAGATCTCTGAATATACAAGGTAAAAAGGTTAAATTGGATATAGAAACGGAGAAGGTGAGGTAAATCTTTGATGGAGGGATTTTTCATAGCTGGATATTTTTGAACAAAAGGGCATCTTGTGGACAAAGCGTCCAATGAGTATAAGCCTGCTTAAGGGGAGCAGAGAAAAGAGTAATATCTGGACCAAAACGATCCCACCATTGAAGAAACCATTGGAGAATTGGATCAGTACAGTAAAACCCTTTGAATATGATAAACCAAGTATGACGATGTATTTGATTTTCAAAAAATAAAGCAAAAATCTATGCGTCAATTGGGGAATATTGGCAAGAAGAGTAAAGGTATTTTGAAGTGGGATAGCACCAGGATGAATTGAGGGTCTAGGCATGATGGAAGGTCCATGAGGTGGAAAAGGAGAAAAGAAATTTTCTGTATATATATAATATATACCTACGTTTTCACCCCAAATAAGCTGGGTTTGTTAGATTACAGTTATTTATAAATTAAAATACAAAACTCAGATGATTATGACCAGGAAGATTTCTCGCGCGTCCCAGAGAAATTTATCAGCTATCACGCTTATATATAATAGCACAATTTTGAATATTTAAAACGACTATTGATATATATTATGTAATTGCATAAATTTACTATCCTAATTCATATTATAGTTCCATTTGGTCATTTCATTTTCTTAATATCCATTTTTTGAAGTTGGGACTTATACCGGTTGACTCTAATTTAATTTTGTGACAAAATAGATGGATAGTGTCCAAAGATTAATTTTTTTGACATAATTGCACCTGTAGTCTCTGATATTGTATTGGAAAGTAAACAAAAAAAAGTCATCGTGATAAGAAAAGATATATACATATGGACTCCGGTGATCAAGTTTTGATTAAAATCTGATATTTATGACTCTATCCATCCTTTGGATCCTCAGTCCATCCTTGTTTATACTATCGAACAAGATAAGATAGATGAAGGGACTAAGTCATACCTGTTTTTTCCAGAACCGACTGGGTCGGTTCGGCCCACGGTTCTGGATACTAAATGGGTCGAACCGCACCGAACCGGTCTAGTCCACTTGAGATTTCAAGTTTTTTTTAATATTAAGTGAGACAACGCCGTCGTCCCTCCCCCCACTTTTACTTTTTTTTAGCCGAAGCCCCTCTCCTTCTTCACAGTCTCCCTTTGTGAGACCCCGAATTTAAGTCTATCAATTTATTGCTTATGAGCTTTTAAGTATGTATTACTTTAATTAAGAGTGTATTATGGAGAAATGTATGAATGATTTTATTTATATAAAGTTATGTCTAGATGGAATTTCTTCCTAGCATTTTATGAGTTTTAAGCTAGAAGTTTAAATGTTATATTGATTGTCCTTGTTAAATTGAGCAGTTGAGATTTATTAGCTTGAAGTGTTTTATTAATTGAATATGTCCTTGAGTTACAATAATTGGAAGAATTTAAATAGGCTTTGATTTTGAATTATGTGTGACAATATGTGGACCCTTGGAACAAGAAATGAGGATATATATTAAGGTTAGAATTGTGGAGTAGCAGAAAAGGTAAAATAGATGTTCTTTAGGGGCAGAAAAGGAAGTAGGGGAAAGTTGAGGGTTAAAAAGGGAAGTAAGGGGGAAAGGGCATTTTTGCCTTTTCCCTTTTCCCCCAACTCCTTCCCGTATAAGCTGCTCCCCCCTCCCCCAAAATCAAAACATGCCCTAGCCCCCACCGAAGAAGAAAGAAGAAGAAAGAAGAAGAAGAAGAAAGAAAGAAAGAAGAAGAAAGAAGGAGAAGAGAGAAAAGGTGAGTAGTTGGCCGGCCAAGCCATCTCTCTCTCACCCTCTTCTTGTTTTCATTTTTGATGGTTGGTTGTTGTTGTGATGGTAGTTTGTCTAGGTTGTTTCTCCTTGTGTTCATGAGAGTATAATGTAGATCTATACATGCTTTCTTAAAGATAATGTAGATCTAGCAAGCTTTAAAGAGTAGTATGGGTTGTATAGGAAACCTTGGAAATGTGGCCAGATCTGGAGATTTATGTACAAGAGAAAAACCAACTTGCATACTAGGTATTTGATAATAGGATCAAAAGAAGTGGAATAGATGCAATGACTTTTGGTTGTAGGATGAGATCATGGTTTTGGTTGGAAGTTTTGAGTTGTATGTGTAAAATAGAAGTCTGGAAATGAGGTTATATGAGGAGAGCATTTGGGGCAAAATTTAGTGGGTGTTGGATGTATTATGTGTGTTTTGTGTCTGAAATATGGACTGGTGCTCGACAGGCGCTCGACAGGTGCTCGAGCACCCTTCAAGAAATTTTTGTGCAGTAAGTTCACGCTCGACCGACGCTCAACCAGCGCTCGAGCGTCCTTCGAACATTTTTATACAGAGGCTTAACGCTCGACGAGCGCTCGACCGGCGCTCGAGCGGCTTCTTTGAATTTCACGAAATTTTTCCTAAGTTTCTAAGTTTCCTATTGACCTAATAGAAGACCCTACTAGGTTTTTCACTTAAGAAAATGCCTTGTGGTGTAAGATGACCAACTAGAGGTCAAGACTATTGATGTTTTTGTATGACGAAGTATGAGTTATTGAATGACTACTTTATACGCCTAGTGAACCTTTGAATAACACTAGTGTGACCCAATTGTAGGCAAGTACAATTCAGGCGCTCAAGGGAACGAAGGTAAGGGGAACTTGTAAGAGGAGCTTACGTTTGTAAGTAGCAATCGTAAGTAGAAACTTACGCTTTTCAAAACTGGAATGATACACAACATGAAAGTATTTATGAATAAGCACATCAAGCGTGGCATGACACGAGCATTTCATGATTTTCTTGAAAGAAAAAGAAGCATGCAAGCATGGAAAGTATTACGGTTATTCATTTTCAAGCACGATATATCAAGCATGACATTATCAAGCACGACATGAATACATCATGATCATTTGCATTCATTTCCTTATGAGAAAGGAGAAATTTTATGCAAATGAAAGTACCATTTTTATGCTACTTTATGACAAGTTTTATGGCAAGTTAGTTAATGAACCCAAGTCGGTCGGTACTGTACCAAGTCAAGAAGGTGCATCCATACCGAAGGACGTTTACGTGAAGGATGAATGTCACCTAGGGCACCCATATCGAAGGATGCTTGCAAGAAGGATGGGTAGCCCACAAGGTATGTGCAATCACACTGAAGGATGCTTGCAAGATGGTGTGAACCTCGAAGGGTCGTGTCTAGCCACTGAAGGATGAATGCGAGAAGGTGTGCTAGCTCGACCATATGTAAGGTCCCTAAGGGAAATAGGGGACAATTCCAACGGGAACGCACAACCCTGATGTCAGGGGTAAATAGAGGGCAAGTAGCCCATCAGATAAGATGTGAAATGATTTTTCCAAAAACCAAGAAAATTTACAAGTATAAGTATTGTTTTCAAGAGCAAGTGCATGTGCATATGCAAACATGAGGCATACACGTGCATCACGATTCATGATCATGCATGAATCACATTATGTTTATATGATTATGATTTCAAGTTCAAGTGCATGCTTACGATTTCAAATCCATATTTTAGCTATAATTCCTTACTGAGTCTTTCGACTCACAGTTTTAAATTGTATCATTCCAGATAATGTTTCAGGGGAGGAAACTTAAGAGGACCACCTTGAACCCTGGGAGAAGGGTTGGCGATAATGTCTTTTCCTTTTTGCTTTTATTAATAAAGGTTTAGATAATTTTTGTAAGAGCCGGCATGAGCCTCCGTGGTGTGGTGGTCATGGGTTATTCGGCTTAGTAAGTTAAGGTTTTAAACTGGTTGATATTTTGAGACCATGTTATAACTACTTTGAGTTATCGATGGGAACCATGTTATTATGTACGTTATACGCTAGCATTATAAGGCTTTTTTTAAATATTGAGGCATCATGATATTTCCGCTGCAAGAATAGTAGTAAGTACGCTTGAGCGTTCCTTGTCGGGAATGCTCGCGGCTGTCATTAGCCTCGTTTAGCTAGCGTTCGGGGCGTGACACTCTTTCTCTGAAAACCCTAGCCGATGCACGTCATCTCCCTCTCTCTCTCTCTCACGCCCCCTCTCTTTCTCTCTCACGTTGAGTCTCCGTCGGTCCAATCGGTCTATAGATCCCTCGGTACGGTTGTCGGCCTCTGTTTTTCAGCAACCAAACTCGGTAGGGGCTGAAAGCCGCGCTGAGGTGTCAGTTTTCACCCCTACACTATAGGGACCCAAATGTATACTCTAATTTTTTTTGTCTTTTCAACACAGCAGGGACTCGGATGCCATTACACCTTCTTTTTCTTTTCTCTTTTTGATATTCTTCTATAGATTTTCAGTTGACAAATGGATTAGCGTATTAGATCATAATTGTGCGCTTAGACATATAAAAACTAGCGAAAAATTAAAGTCACTCCTAGCTAGAAGACTTCGGAAAATTTTCTTTTATTGTTTATGCTCTCTAAAGATCAGTTGGGGTGAAAGACCAGGGTGTTGCCATAACTAACTAACTAACCCGCGGTGTCCGTGAGTTGGAGTGACCAAGGGTTGATCTTGTAATTGCGCGGAACATTAATCGAGTCACGAGAGAGACTTTAGTTGTCTCAAATTGATCTTGTATTGTTGGATCTCAAACTGATATCTAGAGCTTATTTTGTCTTATACTAATTCTCCTTCGTGTCATGAATTAGTCATTCCTTCAACTCGATTAACATTGTTAACGAAATAAATCTTACCTGGCTAACGGGAATATCACTCTCAATCGCAAGCAGTCACACATTCTCAAGTCACTCTAACTACCAAGTTGGAATGTTGGTTGTTAATCGAAAATCTACATAAAACAATCTACCCACATGGACCTAAAACTTCATGTTAGAAAGATCTTTTGTAAAGACAAAACACCTCCGAGTGATTTAGGAACACTTGGTTGCTTGTAATTGATAGTGACGTGTCTCCGTTAGCCACTTGAGATTTATTCGGTCAGCTAAAGGGCCGATAATTGGGTTGACAAAATAACCACTCTAGAACACAAATGATTCCCCAACGAGTGTTATAGGACGACTATACTGTAAGGACTAGTGAATTAATAAAGCCTAAATTTGATGTACTTTCTAAATTTATTTCGAGAAAATATCAATCTAATTCATAATGTTAAAAAATTACGGAAAGGTAAATCTTTACTTTTGAGTCCCTGAATTATCATTTGTGTAAATGTTACTATAAATAATAGTTTGAGCAGCTAATACTCTTTCTGAGGCGTTGGCGTATTATGACTCTATGAGAGATCTGTTAATTGATATATGTTTAGAAGTGTATAGAGGAGTTTCACTTGCCTACACATGATTAGCGGGCGCTAGTCTTCATAGAATGAACCATTATGAAGTTAGGCAGAAGTCCAACACCACTTAAACTCAATAATTTTACATAGCGCCAAGACCACCTAAACATAATGAAAGGTACTGTTTTTCCAACATTCGTTTTGATTAGGTTCTTAGTATATCTTGGACACAACCCGCACATCACGGCGCCCTTGATTGGCTTCTGCTAGATGCATGCTCTAACGATCGATATAGGAGTACCGCATTTAATAATATTGATGAAATGTCCCGCATTTACGTGGCTAACGGCGCCCTTGATTGGCTTCCGACGCATGCATTTGTTGAAATGTCCAATACGAATGTTACCACTCAGATTTCCACTTACCTTTCCCCAATTGCTTAGTCAACTTGATCTGTTCCATATAGGAATCCCACGATCGCATATGGAAAGTCTATAGACTATAGGGCGTCCTGAGTTATTCGATCCATTAATTCCTCATCTTTTGCCCTTACCCCGGCGCCCTGACCTGAACAGTCTATTCTCATGATCCCAGTCAAATTCGATCCCCCACTTAAGAAAAAGAAAACCATAAGGCCGATAATGATCCTTTGAACACGTACGGCCTCTTCCGATCGATATTCCCCACCATTATTTTATGTTCATGAACAGAGCACTTTTCATAAGTGAGAGCCATTAATATTAATCATAGCTTCCAAGTAATTGCTGTTTGCTTAATTGCATAAACTGTCCGCATCCTTGTCTATTCTTGGTTTGGAAGATGGTATTAATGGCTCCCAATGGCCACCCACATGAATGGTTTCAATAGCTGAGTAGGAGTTAGCAGTCCCTTTCGTGATCAGATGGTGCGACTTTGATTCGATATTTATGTTAGGAGTTAGCAGTCCCTTTCGTGATCAGATGGTGCGACTTTGATTCGATATTTATGGTAGGAGTTAGCAGTCCCTTTCGTGATCAGATGGTGCAATTGAATATGTACAGTTTGTACTTATAGCGGACCTTCTGAGGTTATTGAGATTTTTCTTATTTTGTTGCGATGGTATATATCATAGAGAGAGAAAAGATAAACAGAACAAATATTAAATGAGAACAATATTAAATGTTGTAGAGTTTATATGATATGTATTTTTTAAAAAAAAGTTTATATGATGTCCTTTAAAAAAAAATTTGGTCATACGTTCACTTTCGCACTATGTTTCCCCCTTTGTACAAGTGCATGCTTAATATTCTGATTCTTAAAATTCTATCTTCTAAGAAAAAATGATTCATATACTAAAAAATATTAGAAAAATTTAAAAATTATTATCCGAGTTTTCAGGAGATTTTAAAAAATCGCATATTTTTTAATGGAATTGATGAATTGATGAGTCTAGAAAGTGGCATGACACATATTTTAAAATTAAATAAAAATAAAAATAACTTTATGGTTTAATATTTTTAATTAATTTAGTAATTTTTTTCATATTATTTTATTTATTTATTTATTTATTTTTGATATATATTTTTTTAAAAATCTCATACAATATTAAGACAATAATTTTTAAATTTTCTTAAATATAAGGAACAAATTGAAAATCCCAACCGATCTTTTCGTCGAATACGTCCTTGAACTTCTTGGCTCGTTCTCTCGTAACCGGCACTACGAGAACTTGAACTAGCATCATTGACGCCTCGCTCATTTTCTGGTCATTTTAGCCCTTTAATTAGAAGGCATGTACTTATTCTCTCGAATCTCTTCCCGCTCTCCATATCTATCACGTCATAGTATTTCTGGTCACGCTGAAATTACCCACTGTCAGCTCCATTGTACTTTCAGCTTTCTGAACCACTACTCGGCCGTCAATTGGACCGTGCTGTTCACGAATGTAAAGCGTTTGCTGATGCAGTTAAAAAGAGAAATAAAAAAAAAAACTTAGGAAAAAAGCAGAAGAAAGGGCCGGCTCAGATTTTGTCTTTGAGTCGCTGCTACATGATATTCGTCCTTATGGTGCCTACATTTTCTCCTAGTTTTAGTGCGCTTTGAAGCTTTATTCCGAGATCACGCACAGATTTAGGTCACCCTTTTTTTTCGCCCCCCCCTCCCCCCGGTTTACAGTATAAAAGTAAATCCTTAACAGTGACAGGGTCAGGTCAGGAGTCTAAGGGGCTGGTGGGGAGCTGCTGATAGCTAGGGCATGCCTTTTTAAGGAAAGCTTTGATAACAGCGTCAAGGTTCTTTAATGCGAGTTTCCATTTTTTGCATGGCCTTTCACTGTCATTAGCTGAGCTTTCGAGCCCTATCACTAAGCACGCTTTATCGTTCCTTGTGGTGACGAGAGGAACAAAGAATACCCAGTCAAATGGGACTGTGCTTGGCAATTCATGTCTCGGCCGCGCTCCATATAACTTATCGATTTTGCGTGTTTCAAGCCTCAGGATGATGTCTAGGTAACAATTAGCATCTTATTTACCGCGTTCACGCGAAAAGTTACTTTTCTTCCTCAGTAAATTTACTTTGATCTAATCCTTCCCAAGGAACGGTGGTCTCACCGAGATTTTTGCTTCCTCGCAGGTGTCCAAGGAGCAGTTCCTTGCTCGGCAAGCCTGGAATTCCAGAAGAGAGTTCCGCAGTCATCGGGTATAGGGGACGAAACCTACATCCCAAAATCAGTGATCATGTCCCCTGAAAACTGCACAACCACGAAAGAAGGTCGTGCTGAGGCCTCAATGGTGATGTTTGGGGCCATCCGCGTCCCAAGGATGTAACTTAGGAGTACCACTACAAGAAAGTTGGGCTTCAACGAGACAAAATTCTTGGGTGTGGCTCTATTACCATCAATGAAACATTTACAACAACGACCAGTAACTCCGCAACTTATAAGAGAGAAAGCGCACCTTCAAATTGTCGACGACCAAAGCTGTTGGCAATTTTCTGTCTCTTCGTCGACACAATTGGAATCCCTCGAAATATCCACCGCTCCACCAGCCGTTGATGAGAAGACAAAATCGCCGACGGAGCTAAGCCTTCACTGACGCTGCAATCCCTTCAGCGACGGCTTGTAAGCATATCTGTGCCCTTCTCTCGCATTGTGAATCTCGTCGCTGTTGATAGGTGCTTTCATGACGTGACTTATATATTCACCTTTCTGCACGAAGTAAAGGTGAGGATTTTCTAGAAAATAAAGCTAGAGTTTACAAAATAAATCATGCGAAAGATTTATTTACAAAATAGCGGTAATTGATTTGCGCCCTCACACTACGTCTCAAGTAAAGGAAAAAACAAATCGTGCATAAGGGTGAAGAAACTGCCAAACAGTTTTTGAAGACAGTACGTTCGAGTTCCATTTCCGTCGCCACCAACGGGATCTGAGGAATCTGAACCTTGCGCATTTTGTGACAGCAGGTATGTACAAATAGATTACGTTGAATTCTCGGGGATTATCTCTCTCAGATAATCTCAAATCATCCTGTTTGTAAAAGATAAGATATTACACCACCATTCAAGTCTCTATCAAGATATATATGGGATAAACTTTTCACTGAACTATTTAACATGGAGAAGAAGACAAAGAAGTTCAAATACCATTAAAGTAGGGTGGACAGAAAAAGAAGAACTGGCATAACATAAGTGAATCTTAAACATGGTATAGCTTAATGGAATATTGTAAATGCTCTTATGAAAGATCCCAAGATGATGTACTTTGATTTGTTCTGATATTGATGGATTATTCTGTTAATATTTATAGAGCTGGGTAGTATATATTAAGCTAGTTTCTTCATGTACTAGGGAAATTTATATTTAATAAAGAATAACCGAATATACTAATAGTGGTTCTCTGAAGAAAGGAGTAGATTTGGCAGAGCTTTTTCTCACAGGAGAATATGGGAACCATTCACTAAGCATGTACGAAGCTCATACTATTTCATATCTTTTCAGGAATGTTAGCAACCAATGCAGGAATGGATGTAGATGTGGCTTTTAACCACGATTGTCTAAATGGAACTGCAGAAGGTGAAGTGGCTGGGATGGACAGTGGAAATCCGTTGATTGTTGCACTTGTGAACAATTTGGATCATTCCTCAGATCAGCAAGCTGATGATCAGTTGAAAATTTTGGAGGATGATGTGGCTCCTATTGCGTCTCCAAGGATCACTCCAACGAGAAAGATCGCAAGCAAAAATCCATTAGGTGTTCCACCTGATAACAATTTAGATCATTTGTCTCATCAGCAATCGGGGGATGAGTTGGAGGGTTCAGGGGATGAAGCGGCTTCTAGTGCATCACCAAATAGTGTTGTTATGAGAAGGAAGTTGAGGATGGTAATTGATCTTGAGGATGACTGAGGGGAGCAAGGCTTGGTTTCTCTCACTTTAGTGCATTTAGATATGATAACCTGCTACTATAATAGGTTATATGTGTTACATAATTGTATAATATTCTTCATGAACTTAGTAGGTTATATGTGATATTGTCTGAAACTAAGGTTTTCCACCCAGCCAGAACAATGTGGAATTGGAAGTAACCTATCATAGGCATCCTGCTGAATAGTTACCCGGGATGTGGAACTTTCTAGCAGATCTTTCATCAAGGTAAGCTCTGCCGCAATTTTGGATTTCTCATTGTTGCATTTTTGCAAAGAAGCTTCAAGATCTTGCTTTTCCTCCTTACAACATTTAACACCACACCGTCGCTCTCGGCCATGATTATAAACCACTACAAGATGAGGGGCAACATACTGAGCTAGAACCTTGGCGGGTTGGGCTGCAGTTGCTGGGATCATAGTGGTGGACTTGGCAGGGGACATGCTTGAATCCAACCCCAACAACTGTGCTGTGGTGGAGCACTGAGATAGTAGGGTACAACTGGTACCAGGGTCAGGACAGGTCGTCCATGCTCATCATCCCCAACTGTTTCTTCTGCATGGGATGCTCCGCTCACCAAGTACCACCTTGAACACATCGTCCGCACCCATAAAGGCGCCGACGACCGCAGCTTCAGGTTTGCTTCACTTTCTTTAAACTACAATTATGTCCTCTAATTCTTTAGGGGTAAACTCATAGTTAGTCTCTTATGTTTGGGCAAAAATCATAATTAGCCCCATATTTTTGAATCCAACAATTTGATACCCATAACTTTCAAAACCTATCAATCTTCGCCCCCCGTCTAAATTTGACGTTAAATAAAACTATATTGAAACTCTACTTCAATAATATATTTATTTTAATTTATTTCTTAAATTATATTTTATTTTAAATTTTAGCTTTGGAGGGGCATTTCGGTCATTTTGCATGAATTTTCGTCGGACTTATCACCTGATTTAGACGGGGGTCTAAGTTTGATAGGTTGTGAAAGTTATGGGTATCAAATTGTTGGATTAAAAAATATGGGGCTAACTATGATTTTTGCCCAAACATAGGGGGCTAACTATGAGTTTACCCCAATTCTTTAAGTTAGCGTTAGTTCTTTTCTGTACCTACTACTATGGGAGAATAATGACCCTCTCAAAATTTAAAACATATATATATTAACAATTATCATATAAAATAAATATTCAATTAATCAAACTAATAGCTCATCTACTAAATATTTATGGAGACAAACTAAACCCTTGAAATCTAAGCACGATAATTGAGTTACTCTAGAGAGTAGTCTTTGGAAACGGAAATTTAAAATTCATTGACTGAATTTTTACGAAATTTTAAAAATATGTTTGAATAATTTAAATTGGCAAGTTACCATCATGCATGTCATATTATACATCAACCTTAACAAAAATTACAATTATAACAATAAATTAAATTAATGAAAATAAATCTTCCTTTGAAAAGCTACTGACACATGAAATGGATAGAGAGAGGGACCTCTTAAAAATTGAGTGCCAGAACCAAACGAGAATTTTCTAGCGACGACCGTCACACTCATCAAGGAAAGAACCATAAGCGAACCTCTGGTTCTCTGGTTTTATTTTAATTAAGGGCCTTTATCACATATCAGACTAGGCACCAAAAACCTAGACAAGGTGGAAGAAGACCAGATAGACAAATAGAACTATTATCCCGAGCAAGCAAATGACAACCCAAAACAAAGAAATAGGAGCTAGCTACAATATTGAAATGAAGCTGACCGATCACCAACTATTGTAAACTTCAATTTTTACTTATTATGGTTTGCAGACAATATGTCGCAGATTTTTCATCCGCGAGCGTTGTCTCTCTTTTCAATTTCGGTGCCTTTCTACGGACTTTCTATTCGGTATATTGCTTTGGAATGTGTTCAGTGCTAGTCTCCGATTATGAAAACTCTAATCTAAATTCAATTATGAAAATCCTGCATACTTAAAAGGACAGATCGATTAATTAGAAATATACTTTCCTGACCAAGACCATTGCTGTCATGATCAACTACAAAATTATCACGTATGTGCTAACACAATTTTCTCTGGGAGTAACATCTACAGTGCCAAACTCAACTCCCTCCTCTCTTCCCTCTCGTCCCATGCCAACAATAATATGAAATTCTACAACACAACTTCAGTGAAAACACCTCTGACCCCGTTTACGACCTCTTCCTCGGCCGTGGAGATGTCCCTGCCGAAAGATGCCGAGCATGCGTGGTGGACGCAGCCAAAAAACTCACCAGTCGTTGTTCCGAAAAAAAGATTGCAATCATTTGGTACGACGAGTGCGTGTTATGCTATTCCAACGAATCTATCTTTACAACTTTGGCTGTGAGGCCGAGAGTTGCAATGATTAACACACAAAACACCACCTAATAGTTGAAATTCCATTGGGACAATATCTTATACAACATCTTAAGTTTTGGAGAAACTATTTTCCATTCTCCAAGCGTACTAGCTATAACAATAACATGTTCAAAAGAGAAATCATGTGCAAATTGTTCAGCCCATGACATTGCTCAATGGGCAAAAGCTATATTGTCCTAGGTTCTAGTTTCACCATTTTTTCTCTAAGAAAATACACGTACGAAACTAAAAGTCTGCCCAAAACTTCAGGGCGGACCCAAAGGATCATTGCCAATAGAAATTGTAGAAAAAGGTAGAGTAGCTAAATCTAAAAAATCAAAACACGGAAGTTGAGCAACCCAGGCGGCCAAAAGATGTGCCATATTGTTTGGCCTTCGAGATATCCATTGCAAACTCCATCCCTCATGTTGATGCAGTATCTCTGGAATTAAGTGAGACAATGCCATGTTTGCTTGCTCACAATAACGAGGGCTTAGTTGAGAGATTGATACTTCATTGACACACCATGCCAAGTTGTCATGCCCCAACTGTGTTTGTGTGTTAATCATTGCAACTCTCGGCCTCACAGCCACGGTTGTAAAGATAGATTCGTTGGAATAGCATAACACGCACTCGTCGTACCAAATGATTGCAATCTTTTTTCTGGAACAACGACTGGTGAGTTTTTTGGCTGCGTCCACCACGCATGCTCGATATCTTTCGGCAGGGACATCTCCACGGCCGAGGAAGAGGTCGTAAACGGGCTCAGAGGTGTTTTCACTGAAGTTGTGTTGTAGAATTTCATATTATTGTTGGCATGGGACGAGATGGAAGAGAGGAGGGAGTTGATTTTGGCACTGTAGATGTTACTCCCAGAGAAAATTGTGTTAGCACATACATGATAATTTTGTAGTTGATCATGACAGCAATGGTCTTGGTCAGGAAGGCATATTTCTGATTAATCAATCTGTCCTTTTAAGTATGCAGGATTTTCATAATTGAATTTAGATTAGAGTTTTCATAATCGGAGACTAGCACTGAACACATTCCAAAGCAATATACCGAATAGAAAGTCCGTAGAAAGGCACCGAAATTGAAAAGAGAGACAACGCTCGCGGATGAGTCAATCTATTCTCTGATTAGGGCTATGTCAAACCCTTTTCAATATAAAGGATTGGCTTTATATATCAAATATCTTTGAAAAATGTGTTGTTAATTATTTTGATATTTATATATATCATAATTGGGTTGCAGTGGTTACATGTCTATGGAGTATGCAATGCATGGTCTAGTCTCCGTGATGTTTGATGTGTTTAGTTTTGGTGTACTACTTCTTGTGATTGTAAGTAGCAAGAAAAACAATTACTATCGAGCGGAACGTGATGAGGACCTCTTAAGATTTGTGATTCTATTTGTTTCTTCTTAGATTTGATCTAATAGAAATGTCCTTGCCAAACCAAAATCTGAGATCTTCGAATTCATATTACTTGTTAGTCGAACATTGCTTGGTTTGAGATCACGATGTATGATTCTAAGCCGAGAATCTTCATGTAAATAAAGATGCTCTAGAAACTCCCTTGATGATTTTGTAGCGACTTGACCAATCCAATATTTGTTGCCTGTTGGAATTTGTAAATTTTGTCAACAGTAAATATTATATCTTAAATTTTTTTCGAAATGAATAATATCTTTACGTATATTGTGTCCCATATGGTTTTAGGCTATCATGCATTCCTGAATAAGTAAAATCAAATATAAATCCTAGAAGACGACAAGAGTTCAGATGGACCAAACCTTGGAAGAAGTTATCAAGTCTATATTCATAAACAAATATCTTTTCTTCTTCTGTCATGCAAAATCTCAAAAGTCTCACTAGATTTTTGTGTTGAATCTTGGCAAGAACTATAACGTCATTCTTAAATTCTACTGCACCCTGCCTAGAATTTCTGGATAGCTCTTCATTGCGATCTGGTAGTATACCTAGAGGCTATCCAGAAGCTTCAAGCATGGTGCAGTAGAATTTAGGAATGTGATTATGGTTATTTCCAAGCTTTAACATAGAAATCTAGTCGGGCTCTTTGGATTTTGCATGACAGAATAAGAAAAGATACACGTTTATGAATATGTGCCCAAAGGAAGCCTTGATAATTTCTTACACGGTTTGGTCCATCTGAACTCTTGTCGTCTTCTTGGACTTATACTTGATTTTTATGTCATTGGGAATGCGTGATAGCCTAAAACCATATGGGCTACAATATACATAATGATTTTACTCATTTTTAAAAAATTAAGATAAAATATTTAATGTCTACAAAATTTAAAGATTTCAATGGGCAAGAGATATGAGATTCTTTAAGTCTCTGCAAAAGGAATTGCTTGGGGGCTTCTTTATTTACATGCAGATTCACGGATTATAATCGTACATCATGATCACAAACCTAACAATGTTCTACTTGAGAGTAATATGAAACCGAAGATATCTGATTTTGGATTGACAATGACATTTCTATTAGATCAAATCCAAGGAGAAACAAATAGAATTGTCGAAACCTAGTGAGTTTCAAATCACTAACCTATTTATTGTCTTAAAACTCATTATAATTACAAGGAAGAAAATATGTTACTTTGTTTGATTTGAGAGCTTTATTACATTGCCAATCTATTCTCTGATTAGGGCTATGTCAAACCCTTGTCAATATAAAGGATTGGCTTTATATATCAAATATTTTTGAAAAATGTGTTGTTAATTATTTTGATACTTATATATATATATCATAATTGGGTTGCAGTGGTTACATGTCTATGGAGTATGCAATGCGTGGTCTAGTCTCCGTGATGTTTGATGTGTTTAGTTTTGGTGTACTACTTCTTGTGATTGTAAGTGGCAAGAAAAACAATTACTATCGAGCGGAACATGATGAGGACCTTTTAAGATTTGTGATTCTATTTGTTTCTTCTTAGATTTGATCTATTAGAAATGTCCTTGCCAAACCAAAATCTGAGATCTTCGAATTCATATTACTCGTTAGTCGAACATTGCTTCGTTTGAGATCACGATGTATGATTCTAAGCCGAGAATCTTCATGTAAATAAAGATGCTCTAGAAATTCCCTTGATAATTTTGTAGCGACTTGACCAATCCAATATTTGTTGCCTATTGGAATTTGTAAATTTTGTCAACAGTAAATATTTTATCTTAAGTTTTTTTCGAAATGAATAATATCTTTATGTATATTTTGTCCCATATGGTTTTAGGCTATCATGCATTCCTGAATAAGTAAAATCAAATATAAATCCTAGAAGACGACAAGCGTTCAGATGGACCAAACCTTGGAAGAAGTTATCAAGTCTTTCATTGGGCATATATTCATAAACAAATATCTTTTCTTCTTCTGTCATGCAAAATCTCAAAAGTCTCACTAGATTTTTGTGTTGAATCTTGGCAAGAACTATAACTTCATTCTTAAATTCTACTGCACCCTGCCTAGAGTTTCTGGATAGCTCTTCATTGCGATCTGGTAGTGTACCTAGAGGCTATCCAGAAGCTTCAGGCATGGTGCAGTAGAATTTAGGAATGAGATTATGGTTGTTTCCAAGCTTTAACATAGAAATCTAGTCAGGCTCTTTGGATTTTGCATGACAGAATAAGAAAAGATACACGTTTATGAATATGTGCCCAAAGGAAGCCTTGATAATTTCTTACACGGTTTGGTCCATCTGAACTATTGTCGTCTTCTTGGACTTATACTTGATCTTTATGTCATTAGGAATGCGTGATAGCCTAAAACCATATGGGCTACAATATACATAATGATTTTACTCATTTTAAAAAAATTCAGATAAAAGATTTAATGTCTACAAAATTTACAGATTTCAATGGGCAAGAGATATGAGATTCTTTAAGTCTCTACAAAATTATCAAAGGAATTGCTTGGGGGCTTCTTTATTTACATGCAGATTCACGGCTTATGATCGTACATCTTGATCACAAACCTAACAATGTTCTACTTGAGAGTAATATGAAACCGAAGTTATCTGATTTTGGATTGACAAGGACATTTATAGTAGATCAAATCCAAGGTGAAACAAATAGAATTGTTGGAACCTAGCGAGTCTCAAATTATTACACTTATTCATTGTCTTAAAACACAATAGAATTACAAGGTAGAAAATATGTGGCTTTGTTTGATTTCAGAGCTCTATTACATTGCCAATCTATTCTCTGATTAGGGTTATGTCAAACCCCTGTCAATATAAAGGATTGGCTTTATATATTAAATATTTTTGATAAATGTGTTGTTAATTATTTTGATACTTATATATATATATATATATATATATATATATATCATAATTGGGTTGTAGCTGTTACATGTCTCCGGAGTATGCAATGTGTGGCCTATTCTCCATGAAGTTTGATATGTTTAGTTTTGGTGTACTGCTTATTGTGATTGTAAGTAGCAAGAAAAATAATTCCTATCAAGCAGAATGTGATGAGGACCTCTTAACATATGCGATTCTATTGGTTTCTCCTTTGATTTGATCTAATAAAAAGGTTCTTACCAATCCAAAATATTAGATCTTCGGATTCATATTACTCTCTTATAGAACATTGCTAGGTTTGAGATCGTGATGTATGATTGATTCTAAGCCGAGAATCTTCTTGTAAATAAAGAAGCCCACAAGCAACTCATTTGATAATTTTGTAGTGACTTGACCAAGCCAATATCTGTTGCCTATTGGAATCTGTAAATATTAAATATTTTGTCTTAAATTTTTTTAGAAACGAATAATATCATTATATATATTTTTGCCCATATAGTCTTAAAAGGAGGTACAGAACCCTTAGTAGTTGAAAATGGGCTTATGAATATTGAGGAATTGATGCAAGTGTTAGAGTGCACAGATGATCAATGGATATGATATGCCACGTATCAACTGAAAGGAGAAGTCAAAAGGTGGTGGCAAGCCAACAAGGAACTCTTGGAGATTGAGTGGACTTGGGTGCAATTTAAGAAGGAATTTCTAGATCGATATTTTCCTGAGATGAGTAGAGAAGCCAAAACCCAGTAATTTACTACGTTAAGTCAGGGAACAAGGTCAGTAGCTGAGTATGCCGCTAAGTCCATAGATCGATTAAACCTTTAGCGCTTGTCTTGGGTTGTTTAGTAGTTAGGGTTGATTAGGTCTGTGAGATCCCGAATTTACTTATGTCATTGTATAGGAGAGAGAGATTTTGCTATGATTTTCCTCAGGATGTAGGTATGTTTTAATTGGTGATTTTTGAGGTAAGTGTCGACACATTGGAACATAGTGTCGACACATTATACTAACACCCGAAAGTTTACCTTTTCCTGGAGACCAAAGTGAATTTTGACCAAGTGTTGTAAGTGTCGACACTTTGAGTCATAGTGTCGACACATTAGATTGATACCCGAGCGTTTATATCTTTCCGGAACTAGAGTGATTTTTACTAAGTGTTGGAAGTGTCGACACCTTGAGTGATGGTGTCGACACATCCAACTGAAACCCGAGAGTTCGCCTTTTTCCAGAACTCCCGTGGATTTTGACCAAGTGATGGAAGTGTCGACACCTTGAGTGATGGTGTCAACACATCTAATTGAAACCCGAGAGTTTACATTTTTCCCACTATGGCTAAGTGTTGGAAGTGTCGACACCTTGAGTGATGGTGTCGACACATCTTACTAAATATGTTGTAAGTGTCGACACCTTGAGTGATGGTGTCGACACATATAACTACATTCCGGAATTTTACCGGTTTGAAATACGCGAGTTGAAATTTATGAAGTAGGGGGAGGGCAAACTTGTCTTTTCCCCAACCATTTTCACGCCTATTACTCTCTCCCCCTTTGCCGAACACTTCATTTTTCCCCTCTCTCTTCAGCCTTTTCATTTTCCCTTGCCCTAAGTCACCCACCCGAAAGAAGAAGAAGGAAGAAGGAGAGGAAGAAGGAGAAGAAGAAGAAGAAGAAAAGAAGGAGGAAGAGGAGAGAAGCGAGGTAAATCCTTGCTGGCCGAAAATCGTGCTACTCTCTCTCTCTCTCTCTCTCTCTCTCTCTCTCTATTCTCTTCTCGTTTCCTCTTGTTGGTTAGTTGTGGTTGGTGATGTTCTTGTTTTCTTTTGTTGGTTGGTTGTGGTTTGATGGTAATTTGTCTAAGTAGTGTTCTCCTTGTGATTCATGGATGTTTAGTGTGGATCTAGGTATGTTCAAGGTAGATCTTGTAAGTGTAGCATAGATTTTTACATGAGAACATGTGGAAAAATGACTAGATCTGAAATGAGGGTTCAAGAGAAATTGGTTATGTGCTCTAGGTGTTTGATAAAAGGCCTAAGAGGGGATTGAAACCTAAGTTGAGCAAGTATGGCCGAATCTAGGGTTTGATGCATTAGATTGTGTATGTATGCTAGTGATATTGAGAACCACAAAGCCCTAAGTGTTAGGGATATGTTCAGATCTGGGAAAATAGGCAAGAGGACCAATAACGCACACTAGGTGTTTGGTAAACAGCCCAAGAGAAATGGGTACATGCAATGGTGTTAACTTGATAATTATGGAACCATGATTTGGTTGTAAACTTCGAGTTGAAGTTGTAAGTGGGAGGAAGGTGAGAGTATAGTTGTTGTTATGAGATGTTAAGTTAGCCTTGGATGTTGGTTGTGACATGTAGAGATTCGGATTTTGGTTGTTGGAGATTGTTGTGATTTCTGGAGTTACATATGCAGATTTCAAGGCTGGAATAGAAAGTGTGTTTTGTTGCATTGGTGGTTATCTCTTGATATTTTAGTCCAATTTTACGGGGTTGGTCTTGGAATTTGTTTCAAGTTAAGAAAGAGAGCGTTTTAAGATAACTTGCATGTGAATTAGAGGTATGACGAATATGTTATGGTATGAAAAATTAGTGTGAGGGTCTATTAAAATAGATTCGTGTGAGTAATGTATTGATTACTATATACGTTTAGTGAACCTATGAATGACAATAGTACGGTTCATTGTAGGTAACGAGACACTCGATACTCAAGCAAGCCTAAGGTAAGTAAAAATCTTTACAAACTGGAATGATACACTGCATGAAGAATATTCATGAATAAGCATATCAAGCATGACATTACCAAGCACGACATGAATGCATCATGATCATTTGCATTCATTTTCCTCATGAGAAATGAGACATTTTATGCAAATGAAAGTACCATTTTTATGCTACTTTATGACAGGTTTTATGACAAGTTAATTAACGAACCCAAGTCGGTCGGTACCGTACCAAGTCAAGAAGGTGCATCCATTCCGAAGGACGTTTACGTGAAGGATGGATGTCACCTAGGACACCCATACCGAAGGATGCTTGCAAGAAGGATGGGTAGTCCATGAGGTAAGTGCAATCACACTGAAGGATGCTTGCAAGAAGGTGTGAACCTCAAGGGTCGTGTCTAGCCACTGAAGGACGAATGAGAGAAGGTGAGCTAGCTCGACCATATGTAAGGTCCCTAAGGGAAATAAGGGACTGTTCCTACGGGAACGCACAACCCTGGTGTCAGGGGTAAAAGAGGGCAAGTGGCCCACAAGATAAGATGTGAATCGATTTTTACAAAAGCAAGAGTAAATGCATGTGCATTATACATGCATCACGTTTCATAATCAGGCATGCAGCGCATTATGTTTACATGACTATGATTACAAGTTCAAGTGCATGCTTACAATTTCAACCCATGTTTTAGCTATAATTCCTTACTGAGTCTTTCGACTCACAGTTTTAAATTGTATCATTCCAGATGATGTTACAGGGGTGGAATCTTAAGAAGAGGACCTTGAACCCTAGGAGAAGGGTTGATGAAATGTCTCTCTTGTTTGCTAACGTTAGGAAAGATTTAGCTAATTTTTGTAAAAGCCGGCATGAGCCACCGTGATGTGGTGGTCATGGGTTTCATTTGGCTTAGTTAGTTAATGTTTTAAACTGGTTGATATTTTGAGAATATGTTTAACAACCTTGAGTTATCAATGGAAGGTATGTTCTTATGCACGTTATACGCTAGCATTATAAGGCTTCTTTTTAACATTGAAGCATCAACGTCTTTTCCGCTGCAAGTATAGTAGTAAGTACGCTGGAGCGTCCCATGCCGGGAATGCTCGCGGCTGTCATTAGCCTCGTTTAGCTAGCGTTCGGGGCGTGACAAGGTCGCTTGTTTTCTAATTAACTGTGACTAAGGAGAGAGGAAAATAGTTCCAACGGTGAATATTCAATGTGGGATTTGATATATGCTTGCATCGATGATCAGTTGTACAATTCTGATGGTGGATGTTGACTTAGACCAAGGTTTGTACTTTTGATTGATTTCAATACTTTAATTTGAATTGTTTATCAGTTGTTTTTCTTAAAATTATTTTCATTATACTCAAATCCCCTCATCCTTGTTCACGTAGAATAAAACTAGGCTAGATACTCTCTGTGGGATCGATCCTTACTCGCACCACTACATGTATTTTTAAGAGTATAGGTTTTATTAGTTTGGTTGCAGCACACAGGTACTATTACAGAATATGTACAAGTTACTATTATATAATATGTATAAGGTACTATTACATAATATCTACAAGGTAGTACTATTATATAATATGCATAAGGTAATATATATTAATTTGTATAAGGTACTATTATAATACAAGGTAATATTTATTAATATGTAGAAGGTAGTATTAAATAATATCTACAAGGTACTATTATATAACACGTATAAGGTAATATATATTAATATGTATAAGGTATTATTACATAATATGCAGAAGGTACTATTACATAATATGTATAAGGTAATATATGTAAATATTTGATTTTGATTAATTTTATTCCTTTATATTGTTAATTAAATGTAAGTTTTTTTTCCGTTGTTACCGTTCTAACGTTAATACGATTAACGTTTTAACGTTTAAATAATGTCTTCCATTCTAACAGGTATGTTATGCCTTTCGTTCTAACGATTTATAACGTTAGAACGGAAATAAATTTATTATTACATAATTTTTAGTTTGATTTTCTTTTTAATTTATTATTACATGTCATTTTATTTTTAATTATAATTTAGTTATTAATTAAAACGAGATTCATTTACCCAAAATAATATAACACTTACAAATAATATAAAAGTTACAAAGATACCTGTTAGAATGTCTGAAAAAAACATAAATACATGACAAAATACTATAAAGAAACTAATGGGGTCATCTCCTCCAGCTCCTGCACCACATTACCCTGGACCTCAGTTATCCTCTGCATGATCTCTTTCCCGCTCTCGTCATTTGTCTTCTTCAACTCTAGCTGCATCGACTCTATCTTCTCGAGTATCTTCTCCATAGCAACCAGACTAGTGATGATGGGACCAACGACCCTCTCCATTACGTGTAAAATGTTGCGCTCCATTTAGCAAAGTCGTTAGTCTTGCTATACCTGGTCGTACCACCCGAATGTCGCAGTCCAGCTGAAGGAAGCTGTGAGGCCTATCCATGCGCCAATGAACGCCGATATGTTTCACTGTTGATGGGCTTGAGCTGCATCGAATTCTGCTTATAACGTTTGGCATCTACCCTGGCATCCATAATCAGCTGGGTCAACGAGTTTCCATATGGTAGGCCCTCTCTACTCGTTGACTGAGCCTCGCTCATGATAGTTCAGAATATGAAAAGCGGGAGATTGAATAGCTCGAGACGAGCCAACATCAACATCACTTGTGCACTCTGTGTGATACTATGAGAAGATGTTGTGGCATACTATGAGGTGCATCATCCTCCAAAAAGCAAGCAAGGCACTCTACGAAATGCGAAACTGATGACTCTACTAAGTACTGGTTCTCCCCACTCATCAGTTTAAAGATCTTCTCAGATGACAAAGCGATGACATGCTCTACGGAAGGATAGGCACCCACTTGCCTCGGAATGCGCAAGTAGGTGGAGAGTGCATCAAAGGAGATCCTGATCGGCCTTCCACGGATGTAGACCTCTCACTCGTCTTCATAGGTGTCGACATTCTGCAGAGCTCTGTAAAACTCGACGACCATATTTGTGTACTGTGGGCACCTCAAAGAGAGCACGCAATCCCAACAATAATGGCTTAATATCTCGTCAATCGTACAACCCTCAAACTAGAACTCCTGGAATTCATATGCGCTAATCGGCCTTTATGGAAGAAGTGGAAGTTGCTCTTGATATTTTTGCCATTTTAAGTTATTCTGAAAGAGGGGGAAAAACGTTAGAACGGTACACAACATAGAACTAATATACGTTCGAACAGACATGAATGAAGCATCGAATGAACTTAGAATGGAAGTCATATACATCTAACAAAACACTAATTTTGAACAAATATGTAACTAAGCATTGAACGAAATATTCCTTTATCTAACGAAAAACGTTCGAAATACTAGATTTCCAACGTTCAACGGGTAACACTTACCGTTCAAACACTGTAGCCCGAATACGATCATGGCCATGTCGAAACTCCCTAAGACTATACTTTTCTATGTCAGAATATATACAAAACAATCCTAAACTAACTACAAACACCCACATTCATCAACATCCATAATATTTTAATCGGATATTAACCTATTCAAAGCTGAATTCAATAAGCAAAATCAATCCAAAAAAACATTAAAAAAAACAAGTTTTAATCGAATAAAATGCGTTAAAAACGTACCTGGAGTGTGTATGACTAGAAAGGATGCAATCTACATACTAAAAATAGCAATAGAGATTGAGAGGAGTTTGAGAGAATTCGAGAGAGAGGGGGGAGGTATACGGGCACAATACGTGAATAAGAGGATCAGGTGTTCATATATTTGAACGAGCGTTCGAACACGTTCGAACATTGAAGGGAAAAATCATCCGAGACCGTTCATTTGCAGACTGTTCATATCTAAACCGTCACATGATCGTTAGAACGAGAGAAAATAAATGTTCGAACGGTAGTATAAAAATATAAAATTTATGGCGAATGTACTTGCATTTATTGTAGTAGGTGGAAAAGTGGCGTTCGAACGCATTCGAACGTCTTACTGCTTTTCGAGATGCGCACCCTCATCCCAAAAGATTCTTTAATGTTCAAACGTTTGTTTTAAAGAACGAACACCAGTTTCCCTGTTTCGATATTTTCAGGGAGTTCAAACGACGGGTATAATTTCGAACGAGGTATCATTTCGGTGTTAGAACACGTAATTTCAGTTCAGAGTTTTGTAATATAATGGCGTATAATGTTCGAACGTATAGTGTCTTATTCGAACGTTTGTTTTCGGACTGACGTTTCTGTCGCTAAAAAAAGATTTTTTTTGGGACTGAGAGATTTCGTCCCAAATAATTAACCCTTCTTTTGGGACGTGCAATTCTATCCCAAAAAAGTTTCAAAACCGTCGCAAAAAGTTTTTTTTGGACGGTTATAATTTCCATCCCAAAAAAGCAAACTTTTGTGTTTTTAAAATCCATCCCGAAAGTGTACTTTTTGGGACAAATTTTTTGGCATCCAAAAAAAATATGTCCTAAAAAGTCAAATTTCTTATTGTGTCTCTACATGTTTCAAATACATCTTAACTGAGAGTCCCTTTGTCGAGGGATCAGGAATCGTCGGCTCCCACTTTTGTTGTTTTACGAAAAGAAAATTGTTGTCGAGTTATCATAGTAAATCCTTATTGGCTTGGATATCGAATCCAACACTGAATCCCCGTGATAAAATTCTTTAACCATTTTGCTTGTGAAGTTATCTCAAAGCATGCAATGAACTCTGCTTCCATTGTAGATGATGCAACAATCGTTTGTTTTGTACTCTTCCATGAAATAGCACCTCATGCTAGCATAAAAATATATTCGTAAGTGGACTTTCTGGAATCTTGACAACCAGCAAAATCTGAATCTGAGTATCCAACCACTTCCAGATTGTCTACATGCTTATAAGTGAGCATGAAATCCTTGGTCCCTTGTAGACATCTCATAACCTTTTTGGCAGCCTTCCAATGGTCCTTTCCTGGGTTACTTTGATTTCTGCCTAACATTCCCACAACAAAGGCTATATCAGGTCTTTGTACAGACCAGTGCATGCATTAAACTGCCAATTGCAGATGCATAGGGAATTTTTTCCATATATTTCTTTTCTAAATCAATTTTCGGACACTAATTTAGACTAATTGATCACACTTTACAATTGGTTCTGTATTAGGTTTGCAATCACTCATCTTAAATTTCTCTAGAACTCTTTCAATGTAAACTTTATGAGACAGTCCTAATGTCCTTTGAGACATGTCTCTATAAATCTCTATGCCAATGACATAAGAGGCTTCGCTCAAATCATTCATTTCAAAGTTCTTAAAAAGAAATTGTTTAGTCTCATGCAGTAGGGCCCAATCATTAGTTACAAGTAAGATGTCATCAACATATAAGACTAAGAAAATGAACTTATTCCCATTGACTTTAAGGTATATACAACTATCCACCATGTTCTCCGTTGAAACCATAAGAAGTAATTACATTTTGAAACTTTAAATACTACTGTCGGGATGCTTGCTTTAGTCCATATATAGACCTTTTTTATTTGCAAACCATATTATCACCTTGATTAGAACAAAATCCTTTCGGTTGTTTCATGTATACCTCTTCTTCAAGATCTCCATTTAGAAAGACCGTTTTCACATCCATTTGATATAGCTTTAAATCAAAATGAGCTACAAGGGCCATGATTATTCTAAATGAGTCTTTCTTAGAAACTGGCAAGAAAGTGTTATGGTAATCAAGGCCTTCTTTCTGTGTGAAACCCTTGGCTACCAATCTGGCCTTATATCTCTCAATGTTACCATTTGAGTCTTTCTTAGTTTTGTAGACCCATTGCAGCCTACAGTTTTGTCTCCGTTTGGTAACTCAACAACATCCCAGACTTAGTTTTAGCCATAGAGTCCAATTATTCTTTCATGGCATCATACCAAACCTTTGAACATTCCCCACTCATGGCTTGCGAAAACGAGATGAGATCATCTTTGGGTCCAACATCAAACGAAAACGAGATGAGATCATCTTTAGGTACACAAAGTAATCACAAGAAGTGGCTGATCTTTTAACCCTTAATGATCTACTGAGACCTTCAGTCTCACCCATAACATGTGGGCATCGATCTTCAGGTTCAACATTAATATGTTCCTCTTGAGAAGGAGGAAGTGATTCTTGATTTGATTGTCCCTCCAAGATATCATGTTGATATTCCTGAAGGATAATCATTAACTATTGTCCACAGATGTAGAATCTTGATTCCGTGTTTCCTCCCACTCTATCGTTCGAGGAATAATCCTTTTATTAATGTCAACATCCTCAAAGAATTTTGCATTAATGGCTTCAACAATTCTAGGTGTATGCGAGGGATAGAAAAATTTATAGCCCTTTAGTTTTTCTGCGTAGCCAATGAAGTATCCACTGACTAGCCTAGGGTCCAATTTCTTTAAGTGCAGATTATAGATCTTGACCTCTATTTGACAACCCCATATGTGTAAATGTCTTAAACTCAGTTTCCATCCTTTCCATAACTCAACTGGCGTTTTGGGAATGCCTTGGATGGAACTCAGTTCAAGATATACACTGCGGTTTTCAAGGCCTCACTCCATAAATATAAAGGAAGATCATTATTGCTCAATATACTCCTTACCATATCCATAAGGTTACGATTTCACCTTTCAGTAACACCATTTCGGTAAGGTGATCCCGACATAGTATATTATGCAATGATACCTTCTTCCTTAAGAAATTGCGCAAATGGACTCGGTCTTTGCCCTGACTCTGTGTATATTCCATAATATTCACCACGCCTACCTAATATTACGATCTTAATCGTCTTCTAATTGTTTCTCCACTTCTTTCTTTTATGTTCTGAAAGCATCTACCGCTTTAGCCTTATTAATTACGAGGTAGAGATACATATAACATGTATGTTCATCAATAAATGAGATAAAGTATCTCTGATCATTTAGACAAGGGGTGCTGAATGGACAATAAGTATCAATGCGTATGATCTCAAGTACATCACTACTCCTCTTGGCACTTTTACTGGTTTTGTTGGTTTGATTTCCCTTTATGCAATCCCTACAAGTACCAAAATCGGAAAAATCTAGAGTCTGAACGACTCCAACATTTACTAATCTGTTCATTCTCTCTATAGAGATATGACCTAATCTCTGATGGCACAATATATAGGAGGACTCATCAATAATGGTACGTTTAGTACCAACACTGTCATGCATAGTTAGGAGACTTTGCTCATAGGCAGGATCTAAGTTTTATTTATATAAACCATCAACTAAAGACCCTAAACCTATAAAAATAGAATTTTTAAACAAATGACGGTCTGAATCAACAAAGTCAAATCGAAATCCAAAAGGTACCAGTCTAGATATTGAAACCAAATTTCTAGAAAATGAAAGAACATAAAATGTGTTTTCAAGGTCCAAAATAAATCTATCTTTTAAAATAAATCTAAAAGTCCCCACAGCTAGAATAGATGCCTTCTTCACATCTCATTTCCTGAATAGATGCCTTGTTCACATCCCACCGGCATCCTTAGGCTTAGAAAGCCATGCATGATATTAACAACGTGAATTGTAGTACCCGAATCAATCCACCAATTATAATGATGAGTGTTAATGAAATTGGATTCATAACAGACTAGTGCATTGAGAGTACATTTCTTTTCAAGCCATTGCTTGTATTTTTGGCAATCTTTCTTTCGGTGTTCCCTTTTCTTGCAGAAGAAGCACACATCTTTATGGTCATGTCGCTTGAGTGACAAAATTGGCACTCTCCAGATTTTCATGCTTCAACCTCTCCTCTTCCTGCACACACATAGTAAGAAGTTCATTGATGAACCACTTTTCCTTATGTGTATTATTTGAAATTTTAAACGGTCCATATTCTGTAGGGAGAGAATTGAGTATGAGATGGACAAGAAAAGATTCTGATATCTCAATCTCTAGGGACTTAAGTTGATCTGCAATATCCCTCATCTTGATTATGAGGTCACGTACATTTATAGATTTGTGATGCTTCATCACTGACAACTTATTCGTTAGGGTGCTTGCCCTCACCTTATTAGAACTAACAAATTGTTCTTCAATGGCCTTGATGTAGGCCTCGACCTTTTCACATTGTGGAATGGATCCTCTAATGCTCTTGCTTACATGTGACTTAATGAGCATTAGGCTAAGTCGGTTAGATCTCTCCCACCGTTCATATCCTATCTTTTCCACAACAAAACTTGATTTTGTTGGTACTGGAGGTTCATCTACACTGAGTGCCAAGTCAAGGTCCTTCCAATCTGAAAAAATTTCACAATGTCAAGATTGGAATATGAGAATAATTTTTCAAAAAAGATGTAACAGCAACTGCAATAACGAAGAATAAATTAATGGTTTGAAACAATGACTATAATTTGAATCAACCAATGTCAAATTCAATAACAAAATCTAAACCTTCCTGTGGGTAGAGGTCGCATAATGCATTATATTTGTTTATAACTTTTATAATAAGACTATCATTTTATCCAAATATTTTAGAAAAGGAACCTTATACATGCGGGTATTTAGTATCCCCTTTCCTAATATTTAAGCCACTATTTTATTTGGGAAAAATACATTTTTCACCTACAAACTAACATAGGTTTTACACTTTGCACCCTAAACTTCCAATTTTGATACATTACATCCTCTAACTACCAATTTTTGACATTTTGCACTCTTTTTCAAATTTTAAGACTAAAATGAAGATAATGCCCTTGAATCATTTTATTTCAATCAAGTTACACAATGATTACCTCCATGTAGGGCCAAGTAAACATGTAATAGCCCGAACTGTCAAGACCTCTAGCGTTGTCTTATAGTAATGAACGTCATTATTATACTGAGGTTACGATTAGTAGGAGGATCAATGAAGCAACAAGATACTAAGCAAAACACAAGTAGATCTTTTTATTAATACCGAGGTATTACAAAAGACAACCAACTTTCTATAATGTACATACTAAAGTCAAAAAAGAAAACTACAGCGGAAAAACTAAGAAAACATAAGCTGGAAGTCTCTAGTTTTCGTCATCGGAGTCACTCAAATATGACAGCTTCACAAAGTTGTCAGAATTTGGGGTGATCTAACGATGGCCTTGACCTTCCACTAATACATCCAGATCGCTGGTGACCCTGCCACGAAATTTCAATTCCAGTATTATCTAGTCGTGGCTCATAGACTTGGTAAATTCTCCTATATAAACCTCAGACATCTGCTAATCAAAATATTTAACAAACAACGGTGAGTCCAAATGACTCAGTAAAGCCAGTGGTTAGTACAACAGAATAACAGATACAAGAACAAAATATTGAAGAAACTCGTTCAACAATAAAATCTCAACAGAATAAGAAACTAAATGAAAAGACTTGATTCTTAAAAATATGATCTTTTCAATTCTCAATCACCACTCCTCTCACTCCCAAAGTGAATCACTGCGCCAGAGGACAGGTTACAAGTAACCTCCATGTCTTTACGACATTACTTCCAAAGTAGAACACAGATCGTATCTTTTCGACATTACTCCCAGAGTAGAATATGGTATCCTCATAGAGGATCTTTCTGTGTACGACAGAGTAGCGAGAATGTCACAACAAGTGAACGCATTCTCTTGTGCACAGTATTATCACATCTTCACAGTACACATTAAGTATGCATTTCTCATGTCAATGCTCATTCATATCATTCATAATATGCAACACCTTAATCATACTTGAACATCAAAATATTTGTTTCCAACGTACGAGTTAAGTATGCATGTCTCATATCAATGTCCATACATATCATTTATGATATGCAACACCTTAACTCGTTTCTATTGTGAGACCCCGATTTTAGGTCTGTCAAGTTATTGCTTATGACCTCATAAGTACGTATTATTGCAAGTGTATGTATGATTAAATTTGTGATTTTTGAGGTAAGTGTCGACACATTGGAGCATAGTGTCGACACATTAAACTAACACCCGAAAGTTTACCTTTTTCTGGAGCCCAAAGTGAATTTTGACTAAGTGTTGTAAGTGTCGACACCTTGGGTCATAGTGTCGACACATTAGACCCATACCCGAATGTTTATGTTTTTCCGGAACTAGAGTGATTTTGACCAAGTGTTGGAAGTGTCGACACCTTGAGCGATGGTGTCGACACATCCAACTGAAACCCGAGAGTTCGCCTTTTTCCAGAACTCCCGTGAATTTTGACCAAGTGTTGGAAGTGTCGATACCTTGAGTGCTGGTGTCGACACATCTAACTAAAACCCGAGAGTTTACATTTTTCCCACTTTGACTAAGTGTTGGAAGTGTCGACACCTTGAGTGAGGGTGTCGACACATCTAACTAAAAGTATTGATAGTGTCGACACCTTGAGTGATGGTGTCGACACATATAACTACATTCCGAAATTTTATCGGATTGAAATATGTGAGGTGGAATTCGTGTAAAAAGGGAAAGAAAGGGGGGAAGGGTAGTTTTGCCTTTTTCCTTCCCCCAAGCCCCTTTACGTATAAGCAGCTCCCCCCCCCAAATCAAAAGTCATTTTGCCCTAGCTCCCACCGAAGAAGAGAAGAAAGAAAGAAGAAGGAGAAAAGAAGAGGAAGAAAGGAAGAAGAGAAAGAAAGAGAGAGAGAAGGAGGTGAGTGGTTATGGCCGGCCAAGCCTTACCCATTTTCACCTATGTTCTCTTTTTCTTTTTGAATGGTTGTTGGTTGTGTTGTTAGATTTTCTCTTGTTAGATTTTCTCTTTGAGATTCATGTGTTTTCTTTGAGGAAAATGTAGATCTAATGAGCTTTAGAAAGTTGTAAGGCTTGTGCACAAAACCATGGAGAGTTATGGTTAGATCTGAAAAGAAAATATGTTCGAGAGAGAGAGAGATTGCTTGCTGCACCCTAGGTGTTTGATGAAAAGCCTAAAAGAGGGCTGAGATCTATTTTGAGCATGTATGGCCGAATCTATTGGTTGATGTAATGCATATGAGTCTTGTTGAGAACCACCAAGCCCTAAGTGTTTGATATATGGTTAGATCTGAAAGATGTTCAAGAGAACAAATGATACACCCTACTTGTTTGATAAAAGCCCAAAAGAAATGGGCAAATGCAATAGTATAGCTTGATGAAGATGGAATCATAGTTTTGTTATAAACTTTGAGTTGGAGTTGTAAAAGTGGAAGGAATGTGAAATAATGGTTGCTGTTATGAGATGTTAAATTAGCCTTGGATGTTGGTTGTGTCATGAAGAGATTAGAGTTTTGGTTGTTGGAAGTTAGAACGTTGAAAAGATTGTTGTGATGGCTGGTAATTACATAAGCAGATTTCAGAGCTGGAATAGAGAGTGTGTTTCGATGCATTTGTAGTTATCTCTTGATATTGAGTGGATCCTAGATTGAAGGCCTAGGACATGGAAAGATTTTAAGTCATACCTTGGATGATTGTAATGTATTGATTACTCTATGCGTCTAGTAACCTATGAATAACAAAGGTATGATCCAATTGTAGGTAACGTGACGTTCAACACTCAAGCAAGCGAAGGTAAGAGGAGCTTACGTTTGTAAGTGAAAATAGTAAGTAGCAACTTACGCTTTACAAAACTGGAATGATACACAACATGTTTTTATGAATAAGCATAACATTTTTATAACCACGCATGACAAGTTATTTCTCAACAAGCATGACATCGTATACGTAATTGTATGAAAGCATGAAAGAAGTTTTTGTGCAAATGAAAACATGAAAGGTTTATGAGATATTTGTCATTAAGCACGAACTGTCAAGAGCATTAGAAGCATTTTATGATAAGTTGATTACCAAGCATGACATGAGCACGTCATGAGCAATTGCATTTGCATTTATTTGTCTCATAAGAAAGAAGGAGAAATTTTATGCAAATGAAAGTACCATTTTTATGCTACTTTATGACAAGTTTTATGACAAGTTAATTAACGAACCCAAGTCGGTCGGTACCGTACCAAGTCAAGAAGGTGCATCCATACCGAAGGACGTTTACGAGAAGGGTGGATGTCACCTAGGACACCCATACCGAAGGATGCTTGCAAGAAGGATGGGTAGTCCAGGAGGTATGTGCAATCACACTGAAGGATGCTTGCAAGAAGGTGTGAACCTCCAAGGGTCATGTCTAGCCACTGAAGGACGAATGCGAGAAGGTGTGCTAGCTTGACCATATGTAAGGTCCCCAAGGGAAATAGGGGACAGTTCCAACGGGAACGCACAACCCTGATGCCAGGGTAAATGGAGCTCAAGTAGCCCATAGAATAAGAATGGAAAAGATTTTCCAAAAGAAAGAGCTTTATAAATATAAGAGATGTTTTCAAGAGCAAGTGCATGTGCATATGCAATCATGAGGCATACACGTGCATCACGATTCATGATCATGCATGAATTACATACGTATACATGATATTTAAAGTTCAAGTTTATGATTATTTCAAGTTAAAGCTCATGATATTTCAAGTTGTACTTGAATTACATTATGTTCAAGTTTGTAATTATTTCAAGTTTAAGCGCATGCTTATGATTTTAAGTCAAGTGCATGCTTATGATTTTAAGTTCATTATGATATCGAGTTCATGATGATTTCAAGTTTAAAAGCAAGTGTATGATTTCAAGTTCAAGATTATGAGTTCAAAGAATAAGTTCATGGTTTCAAACTCACGATTTCAAGTTCATATTTCCAAACCATGATTTCAAGCTCATGTTTTAATTATAATTCCTTACTGAGTCTTTCGACTCACAGATGTTTTAAATTGTATCATTCCAGATAACAATTCAAGTGAGAAAATCTAGAAGAGGGACCGATGGGAACGTCCTCATCTCTCTTTGTTGTTTCATTAAAGGTTAGATGTAATTTTGAAAAGTCGTCATGAGCCTCCGTTGTGTGGTGGTCATGGGTTATTCGGACTAGTAGAGTTCAAGGTTTTTGATGTCTAGTATCTTAGTCGTGGTTATCAGAAACATAAGTTGAAGAGTTCATAGGAAGTACTAAGAACGCTTATCAGGCATCCTGTGAATGTCTATGTTATGTGTAAGGATTCAAGATGTATTACATATATGTTATGAGTAGGTCCATATAAAGGTTTTGTTGGAATCCCTTAGGACTTGTACTTCAGCCACGCAGACATGACATGTAAATTTGGATGCTTTCACTATTGCCGTTGTAGTCAATTGTGTAAGTTGAAGTTTATGTAAATCTCTTTGGCCCATCTCTCTCAGTTGTAGGTGTTTTTGTGTAAAAAAAAAAATATCCGCTGCAAGATTAAGAGAAAACGCTGGAACATTCATTGAGTGAATGTTTGCGGCTGTCATTAACCCCCTTCGGGCTAGCGTTCGGGGCATGACATCTATCATCGTAACATTATAAAAAATTTCTCAAAGGAAAATGTTGTGAAAAGAAAACAACACTTTGACTTCTCGGTTAAAAACCGGCTTAATCACCACGTAGAAAATACTAATTTTGACATAAAAATTATTGAGATCAGAAGGAATATTGAAAAGAAATATGTTCAAGCTTTGAAAAGCAACTTTCGGAAGAAATTTTGAAAAGAAACGGATCAAAGTTGAAAAAAACTAAAAGAATAAAAATAATATCGTTCGGTTTTTGAGAAAAAAATGTCCTACTTGCTAAAAAAATTAAATTGATCAAATGCATGCTCTTCAACATCCTGAACAAAAACTCAGTTGCGCGTGAACTCCAAATCTCATTTAATCATCTCCTAATTAAAGTTTTGAACTTAGTATATCAAGTACTAAATAATCTCACATAGTCATTAAGTACCCCCTAATGCACTACTAATCACAAACAAGATATCATAGGCAATATGCATGTTATGTTAAAAACTTGGGGTATGACAAAACACTTACGTACTATGACTTAATTGCAACACGGATATTATTAAGCTAATTTAAAACCTTTAATAAAACACCTACCTGTCATAAGATGTTGTGGCTAGTCTTAACACACAATGACGTTCTTGCTTTTTAATGTGACTCAATCCATTCCTTATAAAAATCAGATTCATGCAAAACATATAAATTCCACCAAAAATTTAAAGGCATGTTATCATGATTGTACAATGCTCAAGATAGAGAAAATTAATCTAATAATCATCCAACCATGTGATATGTTATACCTACTAAATTAATATTGAAGTCCAACAAAACATATCACAGTAGTTCACACATATCATTCATATCATTCAAATAAAAGTGAATATTTTCCCTTTAATCGAATAAACTCAAGCATAATTGCACACTGACTAACATTGGAACTGTTGAACAGTCAATCATTCTGTTTTTGCAAATGCTTGAATTAAAATACTTAACAATTCCGTTTGCAAAACCATTCAAAAGATTCGGTCGGGTGTATATGATTGCAGCTATGCTTCCAAGGAGAAGAAATGGAATCTGTCACGCCCCGAACGCCATCCCGCAGGGACCGTGATAGCCGCGAGCAATCCCCAGGAAAGCTCCAGCGCTCATACATACATACTTACAGCGGAAAAATACAGAATCGCGAGAGAAGCGAGCCAACTCATAACATGATTAAGGTTCTCAATAAACTTGCATCTTAATATATACATAACATGTTTAACACTTAAACAAGTGACGGATCTCATCGATCAAGTCACAACAACAAAACATAAAAATAATATTTCTTCTAAGTCAGGTAGTCCTCCTGACTTCCTTCACCTGAGGCATCTGGAATGACACAATTTTAAAAACGTGAGTCAAAAAGACTCAGTAAGGGAAAAACATAACTTTAAAACATGATCTTAACTTGGACTTGCTTAACATGAGAAATCATAATTCATGATGCACATGCATCTCATGGTTATGCATATGTTCTTGCTCGTAGACATAATCTTGTTCTTGAAATTGGCCCATGGCCCTTGAAAACATTTCCTTCATAACTTGTGGGCTACTTACGCTCCATTTAACCCCTGGAGTCCGGGTTGTACGTTCCCATCGGAACCGTCTCCCTTACCCTTGGGGACTTTTCATTTGGTCGAGCTAGCCCGTAGTTGCCCCAGGCCTGATGGCTAGACACGACCCTTGGAGGCCCACACCTTCTCATTGTCCTCCAGTGTGGTTTGCACAGCCTCTTAGGATTCACCCAACCTTCTCGCATTCGTCCTTCGGTATGGGAGTCCTTCATGATGGTACGGTACCGACCAGAGCCCCTTAACTTAACTTGTCTTTCCATAAAACTTTCCTTACGACATTGCATAAAAATTCACTTTAGAAAATCATGCAATGCTCATGTCATGCCATGCTTGCTTGAAATATCATGCTTGTTCATGAATCTATGCAGCGTGTCATTCCAGTTTTGAAAAAAAAAAATGTAAGCTTGCTTACACACTTACTTCCACTTACCTCGGTCTCCTTGATTATGAATAATGGTACGAAGATCGCCTACAAGCGATTCAAACACCTCTTAGTTACTAGAAATTAAGTACATAAGCATACAAGATAAATATTTGTATATAGCTCGGTTTTTCCCCAAAAAAATACATTTCTGAAAATACTATATTATTTTCAAAGGTTTACTTTAGAAAACTTACATAAAACACTTGAAAAAGTATTTAGCAAATCAACATATCCTAATAGCATCTAAGTCCAAAATTAGCAATCTAATGGTGCCAAAAATCCAAGCTTTGCTAATTACCCTAACAAATACCGACCCGAGTTCTAAGCTCCATCATTTATGCTTAACTAACTTGCAAGATTTCTCTTAACATTAAATATAGGTTTTTAACCTCTAACTCATTCAGCCATAATATTAATTTCACTTATATATCACATGCAATTACATTTTAAATTACTAATCGTTTGGCCATTAGGGTTTCCTTCTCTACATCATTCGGCCATGCATCAATACAAGTGTTTTTGAAACCAAAATTCATCTCCAATGTATTCACATCCTCCTTTCTCAGATTCACAACCTAGATTCTACAAATCATGGCTCAAGAGCAAGAATACAACTAAAATACCATTCGGCCAGCAACATAAACCACACATTTTCATGCTATTTAACACATGCATTCATATTCTCTTCATCATAGTGAAACCCGTGACTTATAGCTACAATAATTCTAGCAAACCAGCTTCACATTCAACTCAAAAGATCTATATTTTGATCATGACAAAGGTATACTAAACCTAACATGCATCTCGGCCAAATGTGGTGCAAGTTAATACCCGAAACATTACTAACATGCATAGACCATTTCTTCACATTTTCTAACAACCAAGTTAGGACCTTAGGCATGCATGTTCAATTCCATGCTCACATTATATCCTACAAGTTATCTAAACTCAGATCTAGCAAATACAAGTCATTCGGCCAACAACATCCCTTTGCACCATCAACCATATTTGGCCTTACCTTGATGATTGGACACAAGCTTGCAAAAAGAAGAGCACCTAGCATAATAAAACATCTAAGGTCAGAAACTATAAAGAACTCAAGGAAAATAACATATGAAAATCAAATCTACCTCTACCTTCCACTAGAACACACGGTTTTCACCAAAATCCTCCCCTACACTTCAACTTTCGGTTCCACCTTCAAGAATGGTTCCAAGGGCTGAGATTTGTGTCTTCAAGGTGCTGAGATGGAGGTTTATGGTGGGTAAAGGAGAAATGTACAGCAGCTGAAAGTTGCTTGAAGAAACAAGGCAAGACTTGAAACTTTGAAGTGATTTGGCCAAGAGAGTGAGCTGAGTTTCTATCATGGGAAGACGGCTAAGTGAAGAGAGATTTCCAGCCACCAAGAGAGAAGAAATGAGCTAGAATAAGGAGAGATTTCGGTCACCAAAGAGAAGAAGCAAAACTAGAGCATAGAGAAGTGTTTTGGTTTCAAGAGAAAGGAAGCAAGACTTAAACCAAAGAGGTGAGTTTCGGTCAAGAGAAAAGAGAGAAAGAGAGTTGAAATGAGAAGTGTGATTCGGCCAAAGGAAATGAGCAATTGAAAAAGTGAAGGAGTGGGGGAGAAGTGATGATACGTGAAAGGTAAGATGACAATGACAAAAGCAAGTTGAAAATGACAAGAGGGGAAAAAGGGGGGTGAACTTGGACGGCAATGACCAAGCAAATGTGTTGTCCCTTTCAACTTTTCTCTCACCTTACCTCTTTGTCCCCTCATGCTTTGCCCTTCACGTGAAGTTCTATTTCACTTGCTCATTTAGCCTTCATGTGATCTACAAAATTCTAGACTTTTCTCACCTTTTGCTCCTCACTTATCTTCTTTTTGATTTCACTTATCTACCTTTCACTTCTCTTATCATATAACTACCTTAACTTATCACACATATAGGAATTCTAACTTATTTCCAATAAGCACTTTAACCTATCTAATTCAATACCATAACATGATAACTTATCTCAAAATAATTATTCTAGCCTATCTCTAAGATAGCCACAACAACCTATCATCTTAAAAACTCTCTAGTTTATCACTATGATAAGCACACTTACTTATCAATTAAATTATCTTCAAGCTATCATATATATTTAGTAGCTTATCATATAATATCTCTAATGATGATTCAAGACTAATGATAATTAAGGCTACATAATGATGATCAATGCTACCTATTAAAAGACACAAAAATATTTAAATGCTTATATGAATTTCATGATTTCTACTTAAATATTTTCGGCCATGATATATCAATTTTTCTTCATAATTAAATCTCATAGATTATGGAATATACTAAGCAAATGGAAAAATATAAGTCCATAAGAGAAACTTACCTAGCAAGTTTCGGCTCTTAGGAAAAATAGAATTTAAACTTGCACTAAAAACTTCCACAATGAAAAAGAAATTATTTAAAGAAAATTCTTGAAATAAAAATTTCATAATAAGTTAATGTATCATAAACATTAAACTTAGGTCATACATTGGCCACAAATATGGCCCCATAAATTAAATACATGAAAATAGCAAAAGAGATAAACGAGGTCTCACAGAATCTCTGGCTTGTTCAAGTACGCATGCAAGGCGGCCGATTGAGACCCTTAGAAACTTCTCTTCTCGTTATGCCAGCTCATCATCTGCGACAGGGACTTCTATGGGCAAACCAAATGTTGTGACAGAGAATGAACGGCGGCTGCAAACGGGATACCTCCTTCTAATAAGGACTTGCAGTCGCCAAGCTCAGAAAAAGACTTGTAGTCGCTATGTCAAGTAGCGAAGCAAGCTCAGCGATCCCAAATCAAGAAGGATACCTCATTCAAAAGTGTTGTAATACCTCGAACAACATTTCCTTAACCAAAACGATGTCATTTTGAGCTAGAGAAATAAAATGCCATAAGTTGTCGTTTAAGGGTTTTGCTTAGTTGGATGATGATGTGGAGCTGTTGTTAAGAGGACAGGCTGGAAGCTAACGAAATAGCTTATTTTTCAAAGTAGAAAATATAAAGGCGTTCAATTTGAAGTTTGAAATCGAAGCACCCAAATGCAAAAGGGGTATAAACCTGAAGACTAAAACGACAAATTCTCTATTATTTAAAATATAGTACCATAAACATATTATTTAACATATTGTATCTCATATATATTATTTAACATATAGTATCTTATACATATTATGTAACTAATAGTACCTTATCCATATTATTTAATATATACTACCTTATCCATATTATTTAACGTATACTACCTTGTACATATTAAGTAACATATCATACCTTGTACATATTATTTAACATATAGTACCTTATACATATTATTTAACATATAGCACCTTATGCATATTATTTAACATATACTACGTTGTCCATATTATATAACATACAGTACCTTATACATATTACTTAACGTACTTCATATTTATTAACAAACAATATATTACCCATCTTATTTAACATATAATACCTTATACATATTTTCACGCCCCGAACGCCATTCCGCAGAGACCGTGATAGCCGCGAGCAATCCCCCGGAAAGCTCCAGCATTCGTACATACATACTTACAGCGGAAAATACAGAATCGCGAGAGAAGCTAGCCAACTCATATCATGATTAAAGTTCTCAATAACTTGCATCTTAACACATACATAACATGTTCAACAATTAACAAGTGACGGATTTCATCGATAAAGTCACAATAAGAAGACACAGAATAATCTTTCTTCTAAGTCAGGTAGTCCTCCTGACTCCCTTCACCTGAGGCATCTGGAATGACACAATTTAAAAAAAACGTGAGTCAAAAGGACTCAGTAAGAGAAAACATAACTTTAAAACATATTCTTGACTTGTACTTGCTTAACATGGGAAAACATAATTCATGATGCACATGCAGTCATGGCTATGCATATGCTCTTGCTTGTAGAGACATAAACTTGTTCTTGAAATTGGCCCCCTGCCCTTGAAAATCATTCATTCATAACTTGTGGGCTACTTACGCTCCATTTAACCCCTGGAGTCCGGGTTGTGCGTTCCCATCGGAACCGTCTCCCTTACCCTTGGGGACTTTTCATTTGGTCGAGCTAGCCCGTAGTTGCCTCAGGCCTGATGGCTAGACACGACCCTTGGAGGCCCACACCTTCTCATTTTCCTTCAGTGTGGTTTATACAGCCTCTTAGGATTCACCCATCCTTCTCGCATTTGTCCTTCGGTATGGGTGTCCATCATGATGGTACGGTACCGACCAGAGCCCCTTGACTTAACTTATCTTTCCATAAAACTTTCCATACGACATTGCATAAAAATTCACTTTAGAAAAATCATGCAATGCTCATGCCATGCCATGCTTGCTCGAAATATCATGCTTGTTCATGTATCAATGCAGCGTGTCATTCCAGTTTTCATAAAAGTGTAAGTTTCGACTTACAATCCCCACTTATTGTACTCCTTGAAAGTCTTCTTGGTTCTCACTTGACTCTTTGCCTACAAAGAATAGGTTTGTTTCTCAATGTACTGAGGATACGTGAAAGTATATTGATACGCTTTGGTTCTATGAAATATTCAAGGAAACCTATCGTGAAATCCACTAAGAATGAATAGTGATAATTAAGCACTTAATCTTAATAGTATAATATAGTTGCTGAATTTCTTAGTCCAATTGAACTTCTTGTTCGCCTCTTAACCTCATCCTTCCGTCCATTGAAATGTTTCCGAACAGCAACTATATATATATACTTCAATATCATAGATCATACATTGCCTTAATCCTTTTGATCGCGTAATATCTTATTCGATCTTTTACTTTTAGTTACTAATTAAGCTTAGGTTATTTAATTACTAAGTTCTATTGCAATATATCTTTATTCTTGTTTAGGACTCTTAATCAGCAACTAATTGCTCTAGGATTAATTTTAATCTTCCTTTTATTTAATGTACTCAATTAAATCTTTACTGTAATCAATATAATAAATCCTTGGCTTAGACATTAGGTCTCTATGCAACCCGAATATTAGCTTTATTTTGCTCATCATAGGTTTCGGCCATGCTCCATTCTAAGTATTCCTTGTCTAAATTTTCTTCTCCAATGGTGATCACATCCTCCATTTTCAGATTCACAACCTAGGATCTACAATTCACAAAACAACTTCAAGATCTAGCAAAACATCACATTCGGCCAACACCCATTTTCATAGAATAATTAGGTTTTCCTTGGTTCTTTTGATTTGCATGCAAACTTCTACATTTCAAGACTAACTTACATGCATATGTTTACTAAACTTACATATATCATGGTCATTCATCAAATCTATACTTAACAAATTTATACTTGAAGATCCAAGGCATACAAGGTTCGGCCAACACCAACCAACACAACCTTTCATGTCAAAACTTGCAACATGCATTCCTTTTGCATTTTAAGACCAAACTAGTATGCATTGTTCATTCCTTTACATTTTTCTAACATTCAAGTTAGGATCTCATGCTTATATGGCCAGATCTAACATCACAACACAACTAGGGTTGGTTTTCTAAGCTCAAGATCTAGATCTAGCAAGAATAAAAGCACCAACTCAAGATCCAACCAAGAGACATTCGGCCAACAACAACATTTAGCATCAACAACCATTTTTGGCCTCACCTTGAAGATTGAACACAAGCTTTGCTAAAAGAAGTGTACCTAGCATAGTCAAACATCTTAGGTCAGAACTATAAAGAACTTAAACAAAATATAACATGTGAACATCACATCTAACTCTACCTTCCACTTAGAACACACGATTTTCACAAAATCTTCTCCTACACTTCAACTTTCGGTTCCACCTTTAGGAATGGTTCCAAGGGCTGAGATTTGTGTCTTCAAGGTGCTAAGACAAAGGTTTATGGTGAGGAAAAGATAAGTGTTTTGGTTGCAAGAGAAAAGGAAACAAGACTTAAGCTCAAAGAGAAGATTCGGCCAAGAGAGAAAAAGAGAGAGAGTTGCAATGAAAGTGTGATATTCGGCCAAGGGAGAAAAGCAAATGAAATGTGAAGGGGGTGGGGGTGATGATTTCGTAGAAGGCAAGTTTGAATCTCCCAAGGTGCAATTATGACAATGACAATGACAAGAGAGTGAAAATGACAAGAGGAAAGGGGGGTGAGTTTTGGCCGACCATGGCATTGTCCCTATCAACCTTTTTCTTTCACTTTCTCTCACCTCAACCTTTGTTCCCTCAAGCCAAGCCTCCCACGTGAACTCCTTGCTTCTTCATTTGATTTTCCCTCTTTTCCCGCTTAGCTTTCACGTGAACATCCATTGCTTAGCTTTCTCTCTTCTTTTGTCTTGTCTTGTCACTTAAATGCTCATCTTATCTCTTCTTTACAACCCACATGGTCTACAAAGCTTTTTGACTTTTCCACTCCTCCTTGCATCTTCACGTGAATGGCTCTCTCTTGGTTTGATTCTTGCTTAGTTCACTTTATGTTGTTTGGTTCCAACTCAACTAACTTAGTTACTTTTGTCACACCTAACTTATCTCCTATAAGCACTTTAGCTTATCTAGTTCAAATCCATAACCTATCAACTTATAAGCATGGTAACCTATCTCAAGATAATTGCTCTAGCCTATCTGTAAGATAGCCACAACAACCTATTATCTTAAAACCTCTCTAGCTTGTCACCATGCTAGCTTATCACTATGATAAACAAGTGTGCTTATCAATTAAATGCTCTTCAAGCTTATCACATATATTTAGTAGCTTATCATATAACAATTCTAATGATAATTCAAAACTAATAATTAAGGCCACATAATGATGATTAATACTACCTGTTAAAGATACACAAAAATATTTAAATGTTTACATGGACTTAATGATTTTCCACTTAATCATTTTCGGCCATAATATGCAAATCTCTCTTCATAATTTAATTTCATGGATTATGGGATATACTAAGCAAATGAAAAATATAAATCCATAAGAGAAACTTACCTTGCAAGTTTCGGCTCTTAAGGAAATAAAATGAAACTTACACAATGAAAAAGAGATTATTTAAAGAAAAATTCTTGAAATGAAATTTCATAATAGTTAATGTACCTTAAACTTAGGTCATACATTGGCCAAAAATATGGCCCCATAATTTAAATTATGTAACCTATAATAGCTTATGCATATTTTTTTAACATATACTACCTTGTCCATATTATGTAACATATAATACCTTATACATGTTATTTAACATATAATACTTTATTCATTTTATTTAAAAAATAGTACCTTATCCATCATATTTAACATATAGTACCTTATACATATTATGTAACATATACTACCTTATGCATATTATGTAACATATGGCCATAACCCTTATTTTACTTATCCATCACAAGTAAATATAATTTCTTTGTTATAGGCTTTCCATTAGGGTTTCTCTACTAGGTCATTCGGCCATGCTCCATTTTAAGTATTCCTTGTCTAAATTTTCTTCTCCAATGGTGATCCCATCCTCCATTTTCAGATTCACAACCTAGGATCTACAATTCACAAAACAACTTCAAGATCTAGCAAAACATCACATTCGACCAACACCCATTTTCATAGAATAATTAGGTTTTCCTTGGTTCTTTTGATTTGCATGCAAACTTCTACATTTCAAGACTAACTTACATGCATATGTTTACTAAACTTACATATATCATGGCCATTCATCAAATCTACACTTAACAAAGTTATACTTGAAGATCCAAGGCATACAAGGTTCGGCGAACACCAACCTACACAACCTTTCATGCCAAAACTTGCAACATGCATTCCTTTTGCATTTTAAGACCAACTAGCATGCATTGTTCATTCCTTTACATTTTTCTAACATTCAAGTTCGGATCTCATGCTTATATGGCCAGATCTAACATCACAACACAACTAGGGTTGGTTTTCTAAGCTCAAGATCTAGATCTAGCAAGAATAAAAGCACCAACTCAAGATCCAACCAAGAGACATTCGGCCAACAACAACACTTAGCATCAACAACCATTTTTGGCCTCACCTTGATGATTGAACACAAGCTTTGCTAAAAGAAGTGTACCTAGCATAGTCAAACATCTTAGGTCAGAACTATAAAGAACTTAAACAAAATATAACATGTGAACATCACATCTAACTCTACCTTCCACTTAGAACACACGGTTTTCACAAAATCTTCTCCTACACTTCAACTTTCGGTTCCACCTTTAGGAATGGTTCCAAGGGCTGAGATTTGTGTCTTCAAGGTGCTAAGATAGAGGTTTATGGTGAGGAAAAGAGAAGTGTTTTGGTTGCAAGAGAAAAGGAAACAAGACTTAAGCTCAAAGAGAAGATTCGGCCAAGAGAAAAAAGAGAGAGAGTTGCAATGAAAGTGTGATATTCGGCCAAGGGAGAAAAGCAAATGAAATGTGAAGGGGGTGGGGGTGATGATTTCGTAGAAGGCAAGTTTGAATCTCCCAAGGTGCAATTATGACAATGACAATGACAAGAGAGTGAAAATGACAAGAGGAAAGGGGGGTGAGTTTTGGCCGACCATGGCATTGTCCCTATCAACCTTTTTCTTTCACTTTCTCTCACCTCAACCTTTGTTCCCTCAAGCCAAGCCTCCCACGTGAACTCCTTGCTTCTTCATTTGATTTTCCCTCTTTTCCCGCTTAGCTTTCACGTGAACATCCATTGCTTAGCTTTCTCTCTTCTTTTGTCTTGTCTTGTCACTTAAATGCTCATCTTATCTCTTCTTTACAACCCACATGGTCTACAAAGCTTTTTGACTTTTCCACTCCTCCTTGCATCTTCACGTGAATGGCTCTCTCTTGGTTTGATTCTTGCTTAGTTCACTTTATGTTGTTTGGTTCCAACTCAACTAACTTAGTTACTTTTGTCACACCTAACTTATCTCCTATAAGCACTTTAGCTTATCTAGTTCAAATCCATAACCTATCAACTTATAAGCATGGTAACCTATCTCAAGATAATTGCTCTAGCCTATCTGTAAGATAGCCACAACAACCTATTATCTTAAAACCTCTCTAGCTTGTCACCATGCTAGCTTATCACTATGATAAACAAGTGTGCTTATCAATTAAATGCTCTTCAAGCTTATCACATATATTTAGTAGCTTATCATATAACAATTCTAATGATAATTCAAAACTAATAATTAAGGCCACATAATGATGATTAATACTACCTGTTAAAGATACACAAAAATATTTAAATGTTTACATGGACTTAATGATTTTCCACTTAATCATTTTCGGCCATAATATGCAAATCTCTCTTCATAATTTAATTTCATGGATTATGGGATATACTAAGCAAATGAAAAATATAAATCCATAAGAGAAACTTACCTTGCAAGTTTCGGCTCTTAAGGAAATAAAATGAAACTTACACAATGAAAAAGAGATTATTTAAAGAAAAATTCTTGAAATGAAATTTCATAATAGTTAATGTACCTTAAACTTAGGTCATACATTGGCCAAAAATATGGCCCCATAATTTAAATTATGTAACCTATAATAGCTTATGCATATTTTTTTAACATATACTACCTTGTCCATATTATGTAACATATAATACCTTATACATGTTATTTAACATATAATACTTTATTCATTTTATTTAAAAAATAGTACCTTATCCATCATATTTAACATATAGTACCTTATACATATTATGTAACATATACTACCTTATGCATATTATGTAACATATGGCCATAACCCTTATTTTACTTATCCATCACAAGTAAATATAATTTCTTTGTTATAGGTTTTCCATTAGGGTTTCTCTACTAGGTCATTCGGCCATGCTCCATTTTAAGTATTCCTTGTCTAAATTTTCTTCTCCAATGGTGATCCCATCCTCCATTTTCAGATTCACAACCTAGGATCTACAATTCACAAAACAACTTCAAGATCTAGCAAAACATCACATTCGACCAACACCCATTTTCATAGAATAATTAGGTTTTCCTTGGTTCTTTTGATTTGCATGCAAACTTCTACATTTCAAGACTAACTTACATGCATATGTTTACTAAACTTACATATATCATGGCCATTCATCAAATCTACACTTAACAAAGTTATACTTGAAGATCCAAGGCATACAAGGTTCGGCTAACACCAACCTACACAACCTTTCATGCCAAAACTTGCAACATGCATTCCTTTTGCATTTTAAGACCAACTAGCATGCATTGTTCATTCCTTTACATTTTTCTAACATTCAAGTTCGGATCTCATGCTTATATGGCCAGATCTAACATCACAACACAACTAGGGTTGGTTTTCTAAGCTCAAGATCTAGATCTAGCAAGAATAAAAGCACCAACTCAAGATCCAACCAAGAGACATTCGGCCAACAACAACACTTAGCATCAACAACCATTTTTGGCCTCACCTTGATGATTGAACACAAGCTTTGCTAAAAGAAGTGTACCTAGCATAGTCAAACATCTTAGGTCAGAACTATAAAGAACTTAAACAAAATATAACATGTGAACATCACATCTAACTCTACCTTCCACTTAGAACACACGGTTTTCACAAAATCTTCTCCTACACTTCAACTTTCGGTTCCACCTTTAGGAATGGTTCCAAGGGCTGAGATTTGTGTCTTCAAGGTGCTAAGATAGAGGTTTATGGTGAGGAAAAGAGAAGTGTTTTGGTTGCAAGAGAAAAGGAAACAAGACTTAAGCTCAAAGAGAAGATTCGGCCAAGAGAAAAAAGAGAGAGAGTTGCAATGAAAGTGTGATATTCGGCCAAGGGAGAAAAGCAAATGAAATGTGAAGGGGGTGGGGGTGATGATTTCGTAGAAGGCAAGTTTGAATCTCCCAAGGTGCAATTATGACAATGACAATGACAAGAGAGTGAAAATGACAAGAGGAAAGGGGGGTGAGTTTTGGCCGACCATGGCATTGTCCCTATCAACCTTTTTCTTTCACTTTCTCTCACCTCAACCTTTGTTCCCTCAAGCCAAGCCTCCCACGTGAACTCCTTGCTTCTTCATTTGATTTTCCCTCTTTTCCCGCTTAGCTTTCACGTGAACATCCATTGCTTAGCTTTCTCTCTTCTTTTGTCTTGTCTTGTAACTTAAATGCTCATCTTATCTCTTCTTTACAACCCACATGGTCTACAAAGCTTTTTGACTTTTCCACTCGTCCTTGCATCTTCACGTGAATGGCTCTCTCTTGGTTTGATTCTTGCTTAGTTCACTTTATGTTGTTTGGTTCCAACTCAACTAACTTAGTTACTTTTGTCACACCTAACTTATCTCCTATAAGCACTTTAGCTTATCTAGTTCAAATCCATAACCTATCAACTTATAAGCATGGTAACCTATCTCAAGATAATTGCTCTAGCCTATCTGTAAGATAGCCACAACAACCTATTATCTTAAAACCTCTCTAGCTTGTCACCATGCTAGCTTATCACTATGATAAACAAGTGTGCTTATCAATTAAATGCTCTTCAAGCTTATCACATATATTTAGTAGCTTATCATATAACAATTCTAATGATAATTCAAAACTAATAATTAAGGCCACATAATGATGATTAATACTACCTGTTAAAGATACACAAAAATATTTAAATGTTTACATGGACTTAATGATTTTCCACTTAATCATTTTCGGCCATAATATGCAAATCTCTCTTCATAATTTAATTTCATGGATTATGGGATATACTAAGCAAATGAAAAATATAAATCCATAAGAGAAACTTACCTTGCAAGTTTCGGCTCTTAAGGAAATAAAATGAAACTTACACAATGAAAAAGAGATTATTTAAAGAAAAATTCTTGAAATGAAATTTCATAATAGTTAATGTACCTTAAACTTAGGTCATACATTGGCCAAAAATATGGCCCCATAATTTAAATTATGTAACCTATAATAGCTTATGCATATTTTTTTAACATATACTACCTTGTCCATATTATGTAACATATAATACCTTATACATGTTATTTAACATATAATACTTTATTCATTTTATTTAAAAAATAGTACCTTATCCATCATATTTAACATATAGTACCTTATACATATTATGTAACATATACTACCTTATGCATATTATGTAACATATGGCCATAACCCTAATTTTACTTATCCATCACAAGTAAATATAATTTCTTTGTTATAGGTTTTCCATTAGGGTTTCTCTACTAGGTCATTCGGCCATGCTCCATTTTAAGTATTCCTTGTCTAAATTTTCTTCTCCAATGGTGATCCCATCCTCCATTTTCAGATTCACAACCTAGGATCTACAATTCACAAAACAACTTCAAGATCTAGCAAAACATCACATTCGACCAACACCCATTTTCATAGAATAATTAGGTTTTCCTTGGTTCTTTTGATTTGCATGCAAACTTCTACATTTCAAGACTAACTTACATGCATATGTTTACTAAACTTACATATATCATGGCCATTCATCAAATCTACACTTAACAAAGTTATACTTGAAGATCCAAGGCATACAAGGTTCGGCCAACACCAACCTACACAACCTTTCATGCCAAAACTTGCAACATGCATTCCTTTTGCATTTTAAGACCAACTAGCATGCATTGTTCATTCCTTTACATTTTTCTAACATTCAAGTTCGGATCTCATGCTTATATGGCCAGATCTAACATCACAACACAACTAGGGTTGGTTTTCTAAGCTCAAGATCTAGATCTAGCAAGAATAAAAGCACCAACTCAAGATCCAACCAAGAGACATTCGGCCAACAACAACACTTAGCATCAACAACCATTTTTGGCCTCACCTTGATGATTGAACACAAGCTTTGCTAAAAGAAGTGTACCTAGCATAGTCAAACATCTTAGGTCAGAACTATAAAGAACTTAAACAAAATATAACATGTGAACATCACATCTAACTCTACCTTCCACTTAGAACACACGGTTTTCACAAAATCTTCTCCTACACTTCAACTTTCGGTTCCACCTTTAGGAATGGTTCCAAGGGCTGAGATTTGTGTCTTCAAGGTGCTAAGATAGAGGTTTATGGTGAGGAAAAGAGAAGTGTTTTGGTTACAAGAGAAAAGGAAACAAGACTTAAGCTCAAAGAGAAGATTCGGCCAAGAGAGAAAAAGAGAGAGAGTTGCAATGAAAGTGTGATATTCGGCCAAGGGAGAAAAGCAAATGAAATGTGAAGGGGGTGGGGGTGATGATTTCGTAGAAGGCAAGTTTGAATCTCCCAAGGTGCAATTATGACAATGACAATGACAAGAGAGTGAAAATGACAAGAGGAAAGGGGGGTGAGTTTTGGCCGACCATGGCATTGTCCCTATCAACCTTTTTCTTTCACTTTCTCTCACCTAAACCTTTGTTCCCTCAAGCCAAGCCTCCCACGTGAACTCCTTGCTTCTTCATTTGATTTTCCCTCTTTTCCCGCTTAGCTTTCACGTGAACATCCATTGCTTAGCTTTCTCTCTTCTTTTGTCTTGTCTTGTAACTTAAATGCTCATCTTATCTCTTCTTTACAACCCACATGGTCTACAAAGCTTTTTGACTTTTCCACTCGTCCTTGCATCTTCACGTGAATGGCTCTCTCTTGGTTTGATTCTTGCTTAGTTCACTTTATGTTGTTTGGTTCCAACTCAACTAACTTAGTTACTTTTGTCACACCTAACTTATCTCCTATAAGCACTTTAGCTTATCTAGTTCAAATCCATAACCTATCAACTTATAAGCATGGTAACCTATCTCAAGATAATTGCTCTAGCCTATCTGTAAGATAGCCACAACAACCTATTATCTTAAAACCTCTCTAGCTTGTCACCATGCTAGCTTATCACTATGATAAACAAGTGTGCTTATCAATTAAATGCTCTTCAAGCTTATCACATATATTTAGTAGCTTATCATATAACAATTCTAATGATAATTCAAAACTAATAATTAAGGCCACATAATGATGATTAATACTACCTGTTAAAGATACACAAAAATATTTAAATGTTTACATGGACTTAATGATTTTCCACTTAATCATTTTCGGCCATAATATGCAAATCTCTCTTCATAATTTAATTTCATGGATTATGGGATATACTAAGCAAATGAAAAATATAAATCCATAAGAGAAACTTACCTTGCAAGTTTCGGCTCTTAAGGAAATAAAATGAAACTTACACAATGAAAAAGAGATTATTTAAAGAAAAATTCTTGAAATGAAATTTCATAATAGTTAATGTACCTTAAACTTAGGTCATACATTGGCCAAAAATATGGCCCCATAATTTAAATTATGTAACCTATAATAGCTTATGCATATTTTTTTAACATATACTACCTTGTCCATATTATGTAACATATAATACCTTATACATGTTATTTAACATATAATACTTTATTCATTTTATTTAAAAAATAGTACCTTATCCATCATATTTAACATATAGTACCTTATACATATTATGTAACATATACTACCTTATGCATATTATGTAACATATGGCCATAACCCTAATTTTACTTATCTATCACAAGTAAATATAATTTCTTTGTTATAGGTTTTCCATTAGGGTTTCTCTACTAGGTCATTCGGCCATGCTCCATTTTAAGTATTCCTTGTCTAAATTTTCTTCTCCAATGGTGATCCCATCCTCCATTTTCAGATTCACAACCTAGGATCTACAATTCACAAAACAACTTCAAGATCTAGCAAAACATCACATTCGACCAACACCCATTTTCATAGAATAATTAGGTTTTCCTTGGTTCTTTTGATTTGCATGCAAACTTCTACATTTCAAGACTAACTTACATGCATATGTTTACTAAACTTACATATATCATGGCCATTCATCAAATCTACACTTAACAAAGTTATACTTGAAGATCCAAGGCATACAAGGTTCGGCCAACACCAACCTACACAACCTTTCATGCCAAAACTTGCAACATGCATTCCTTTTGCATTTTAAGACCAACTAGCATGCATTGTTCATTCCTTTACATTTTTCTAACATTCAAGTTCGGATCTCATGCTTATATGGCCAGATCTAACATCACAACACAACTAGGGTTGGTTTTCTAAGCTCAAGATCTAGATCTAGCAAGAATAAAAGCACCAACTCAAGATCCAACCAAGAGACATTCGGCCAACAACAACACTTAGCATCAACAACCATTTTTGGCCTCACCTTGATGATTGAACACAAGCTTTGCTAAAAGAAGTGTACCTAGCATAGTCAAACATCTTAGGTCAGAACTATAAAGAACTTAAACAAAATATAACATGTGAACATCACATCTAACTCTACCTTCCACTTAGAACACACGGTTTTCACAAAATCTTCTCCTACACTTCAACTTTCGGTTCCACCTTTAGGAATGGTTCCAAGGGCTGAGATTTGTGTCTTCAAGGTGCTAAGATAGAGGTTTATGGTGAGGAAAAGAGAAGTGTTTTGGTTACAAGAGAAAAGGAAACAAGACTTAAGCTCAAAGAGAAGATTCGGCCAAGAGAGAAAAAGAGAGAGAGTTGCAATGAAAGTGTGATATTCGGCCAAGGGAGAAAAGCAAATGAAATGTGAAGGGGGTGGGGGTGATGATTTCGTAGAAGGCAAGTTTGAATCTCCCAAGGTGCAATTATGACAATGACAATGACAAGAGAGTGAAAATGACAAGAGGAAAGGGGGGTGAGTTTTGGCCGACCATGGCATTGTCCCTATCAACCTTTTTCTTTCACTTTCTCTCACCTAAACCTTTGTTCCCTCAAGCCAAGCCTCCCACGTGAACTCCTTGCTTCTTCATTTGATTTTCCCTCTTTTCCCGCTTAGCTTTCACGTGAACATCCATTGCTTAGCTTTCTCTCTTCTTTTGTCTTGTCTTGTCACTTAAATGCTCATCTTATCTCTTCTTTACAACCCACATGGTCCACAAAGCTTTTTGACTTTTCCACTCCTCCTTGCATCTTCACGTGAATGGCTCTCTCTTGGTTTGATTCTTGCTTAGTTCACTTTATGTTGTTTGGTGCCAACTCAACTAACTTAGTTACTTTTGTCACACCTAACTTATCAACTTAGTTACTTTTGTCACACCTAACTTATCTCCTATAAGCACTTTAGATTATCTAGTTCAAATCCATAACTTATCAACTTATAAGCATGGTAACCTATCTCAAGATAATTGCTCTAGCCTATCTGTAAGATAGCCACAACAACCTATTATCTTAAAACCTCTCTAGCTTATCTGGAACCGGATGTGCGTGCATGCTTCATGTTTGCATATGCACAAGCTCTTGCTCTTGAAAACATATACTTGTACTTAAAATGACCATTGGTCCTTGAAAAGAATTATTTCTCATCTTGTGGCCTACATAGGCTCCATTTACCCCTGAATTCAGGGTTGTGCGTTCCCGTTGGAACCATCCCATTTTTCCCTTGGAGACATAACATCTAGTTGAGCTAGCCCTTGAAGTGGCCCCAGGCCTGATGGCTAGACATGACCCTTGGAGGTCCAGACCTTCTAGCATTCGTCCTTCAATGTGGTTGCACTTACCTCGAGGACTACCCATCCTTCTCGCATTCGTCCTTCAGTATGGGTGCCCTTAGGTGTCATCCATCCTTCTCGCATTCGTCTTTCGGAGTGGATGCACCTTCTTGATGGTACGGTACAAACCAGAGCCCCTTAACTTAACTTTTCATAAAACATTCATACTTTCATTTGCATAAAAACTTCTTTTTCTTTCAAGAAATCATGCAAATGATCATGTCATGTCATGTTTGATAACGATGAGAGTTCATGCTTGCTTATAATGTCATGCTTGATCATGAAAATCATGTTGTGTATCATTCTAGTTTTTGAAAAGAGTAAGTTTCCACTTATTTCCACTTAGCTCGATCTTCTTGAGTTTCGATGTGAAGCTTCGCCTACAAGGGAGTCAAATACGTCACTTAGACGCTTAGGGAACTAATCAAATAGACATACAAAAAGAAATACTAATAAACACTTAATAATCATTTAGTTCTCCTAATGAAGTTTAAGACTACCTAATGAAGGTATAAGGTAATCATGCACTAAATTCAAAATCTTAATTCATACTTTAATATAATGAATTTGCTTAGGAAAATTCAGTATAAGATAATAAAATACTCTCTAAATATCCTTGACATTAAATTTAATAAGTCATGGTAACATAATAAATCCCTTACAATAGGCCAATTAACAATTAATTCATAAGGAAAATTACCTTGAAGTAATTCGGCGACTATGAACATAACAATTTGTACTAACATAATTTCACAACCATAATGAAAATACTTAAGGAAAATTCATAATTCAAAATACCATAATCATTTAATATCTTACATTGGCCAAACAACAGCCCCTTAAATTTAAATCCAAGAACAAACACATAGCGTAAATAGCAAGAACTGAAATTCGGGGTCTTACATCCTCCCCTCCTTAATAAAATTCCGTCCCCGGAATTCCTCTACCACCAGTAGTTTTGTCCTGAGTGTGAGTGCGCAGGACCATAAGGATAGGGGCAAACATTCGTGCTTGCCCCACTACTGATCTCTCCCTGGTAATTGTGGTCTGGGGAGTTACTCCCAATCCATGAGTGAGACATGGTCGCGTGGGTCTGTTCCTCTAGGCTAGGGTCATGGACTACATTTCCCGGTGGTTCACGGTATCTAGGTCTAGAGTCCACTTCTTGTGAAGGAAGATGAGTTTCAGAAATGGCATCCTGCACCCTAATCCTTCTTCAATGTCTTCTTTTAGAGCATTGCCTACATGTACATTCATGTACTGGGCAGTTTTTCCTGGGTTCCTCTTGCTGATCCCTGCCTATATTAGGTAAAGGGTCCTCTTCCATGGGGTCACCTACCGGAGCCTCTACTGGGTCCACTTCCAGATCCTCTTCTGGATCCTCTTCTAAATCCTCCTCCCTAATAGATCTGATGGGGAATTGCATTTATTGGCAATTCTGGCCAATAAGGGTTGGTCTGATACATAAGGTGGTCTAAGGCTAAGGGTTACCTCCACCTGGAAGGACCTGGTTGGTCTTCTGCTGGAGGTGGCAGAGGCTGATATGTCCCCACCACACCTTCTTGCCGATAGGGTTGTTGGGGCGAAATTTGCCCTACTGAACACTCTCTACCGTACTCATGTGGCGCATGAGTCGGAGCGACACGGCTGCCCGACTGTCTTGCCAAGCCCTAAGATCTGGGGTTGACACTGAACAGACTGCGATACTCTCGCGCCGTCATCCTTCTATGAGAAGGAGTAGTCGACTACTGGGAACGCGGGGGTCGGTGACTCGACGACATCTGACATCATAACATAATAGTCAGTTACAATCTTAAAGTTAAACATGAGCAAAATATATCAACATTTTATCACGAAGAAATCCATATTCTTTATGCAAAAAGGGGATCAATCATAGAGTAGACAAACAATGCAGAAAACATACAAAGATAACTTCATTCAAAATAAGAGAGTGGATATTTCTTAAATTTCTTCTCCTCGCAACTGAGGGCACTTTTCATACATTTCGCTCTCCAGCTCCCACGACGCTTCTTCTACCCCATGATTCCCCACAGAACCTTTACAAGCAGTATGGTCTTTGTTCACAATTGTTGCTCTTTTCTATCGAGATCCCTCACTGGTTCTTCTACATAAGTGAGGTTCTCCTTAATCTGTAAAGGTTCATATTCTAATACATGAGTAGGGTCGGATACATACTTGCGTAGAAGCAATACGTGGAATACATCATGAACTCCTGCTAAGCATGGCGGTAGCGCCAATCTGTATGCCACCGGTCCAATGCGCTCTAGGATGTCGAAAGGTCCTATGAATCATGGTTGAAGCTTTCCCTTCTTCCCAAATCGCGCTATTCCCTTAGTTAGGGAAATCTTCAAAAATACTTTGCATCCCTCTTCAAATGCTAGCTCCCTTCTCCGGTTATCTGCATAGCACTTTTGTCGACTTTGGGCCGTACTGAGCCTTTCCTTGATCACCTAAATCTTTTATCTCGTCTTTAGGACTATCTTCGGACCCAACAGTCTTCCTTCTCCGACTTCGTCCCAAAATAATGGCGACCTACACTTCCGCCCATACAAGGCTTCCTATGGTGCCATACCGATGCTCGCCTGGAAGCTGTTATTATATGCAAACTCTGCTAATGGCAAGTATTGAGCCCAGCTGTCTTTAAAATCTATCACAGAGGCTCGAAGCATATCCTCTAAAATCTGTATAGTTCTCTCGGATTTTCTGTCCATCTGTGGGTGGAAAGCGGTACTGAAATTCAACTGAGTGCCCAAGGATTCATGCAGTCTTTTCCAAAATCTTGAAGTGAATCTTGGATTCCTATCTGGCACTATGCTCTTGGGTATACCATGAAGCCTCACAATCTCTTGAAGATATACTTCGGCTAGCTTCTTCGAAGTATATTTCACCCTAATGGGCAAAAAGTTGGCTGACTTGGTCAATTGGTCCACAATCACCCATATGGCATCATAACCCGCTATCGTTCGAGGTAGCCCCACAACAAAGTCCATGGCTATCCCTTCCCATTTCCACTCCGGAATCTCTAGAGGCTTTAATGTTCCTGCCAGCCTCTGGTGCTCTGCCTTCACTCTTTGACAAGTCAAACATCGAGCAACATATTCTGCTATCTCACGCTTCATATTCGGCCACCAATAGGCTTCCTTAATGTCCCAATACATCTTCGTTCCTCCTGGGTGAATGGTATAAGGCGTAGTATGCGCCTCTGCCAAGATCAATTCTTTGATTCCCTCTGTAATTGGGACACAAATACTGCTTCGATACCGCAACAATCCATCCTTATCCTCAAAGTCAGGATCATTCTTCTTTCCAATCCTTTCTCTAATCCCCTCCATCACCTTATCACTCTTCTGGGCTTCTCGAATTTGCTCCTCCAGCGAAGGTTGTAACGAGAGCCCTGCAATCGAGACAAATTGATCGGTCATTATAAGCACGATTTCAGCCCTTTCCATGGTACTTGATTCAGCTGAATTCGTACTTAGAGCATAAGCCACCACATTTGCTTTTTCCGGGTGGTAGCTAATGGTGCAATCATAATCCTTAATCAATTCCAACCATCATCGTTGCCTCATGTTCAGCTCCCTCTGAGTATTGAAGTACTTGAGACTCTTGTGGTCTGTGAATATCTCGCATCTAACACCATAGAGATAATGTCTCCATATCTTCAGCACATATACAACTGCAGCTAACTCCAAATCGTGAGTGGGGTAATTCACCTCATGAGGTCTCAACTGTCTAGACGCATAGGCTATGACTTTCTTATCTTGCATCAGGACACATCCTAAGCCCTGCTTCGAGGCGTCACTGTGGATTTCATACTCTCCATGCTCCGAGGGTAAAGCTAACATCGGGGCAATAACTAAGTTGGCCTTTAACGTCAGAAAGCTTCGCTCGCACTCATCAGTCCATTCAAACTTGACGTTTTTCTTGGTTAGCGAAGTCAATGGCACAACTATCTTTGAAAACCCCTCAATAAACCTCTGATAATATCCTGCTAACCCCAAGAAACTTCTTATTTCCTTCACATTCGTAGGCCTCGGCCATTTGAACACAACATCGACCTTACTGGGATCCACAACAATGCCCCAAAATCGGACTTGTTCTAACCAGAATTCACACTTAGAGAATTTGGCATACAACTTCTTCTCCCTAAGAATCTGTAAAACAATCCTTAGATATTTCTCTTGTTCCTCCTTATTTCGTGAATAAATCAAGATGTCATCTATGAAAACAACTACAAACTTAACCAAGAACTCCTTAAACACCCTGTTCATCAAATCCATAAATGCGGCCGGGGCATTAGTCAGCCCAAATGGCATCACCAAAAATTCATAGTGACCATAGCGTGTCCGAAAGGCCGTCTTAGGTATATCTCCTTCCTTCACCTTCAACTGATGATACCCCGATCTCAAGTCAATCTACGAGAATACCTGCGCTCCTTGTAACTGATCGAACAGGTCATCAATACGAGGTAACAAATATCTGTTCTTTATGGTCACCTTATTCAACTCCCTATAATTAATACACATTCGGAGACTTCCGTCCTTCTTCTTGACAAATAGAATCAGTGCTCCCCACGATGATATACTTGGCCGTATAAACCTTTTCTTCAGAAGATCTTCTAGTTGAACCTTTAGCTCTTTCAGCTCTGCTTGTGCCATTCTATACGGTACTTTAGAAAGTGGGACTGTCCCTGGCTCTAATTCAATGCCAAACTCCACTTCTCTATCTAGGGGCAAACCAGGCAATTCTTCTGGAAATACATCAGGAAATTCATTCACTATCAGGGTTTGCTCAACTGTAGCAGCTTCCTTCTGAGTATCATTCGCCCAGACTAAGAATCCTTCATGTCCTCCTTGCAACAATTTCTTAGCCTGCAAGGCTAAAATAATTGTTGGTCTTCTTTCCATCTTCTTCATACCTGTAAAGCAACAATCCGGTCTCCTCTCCTTTTGGAATACGACCTTCTTCTCATAGCAACGGATATTAACACCATGTGTTGCCAACCAATCCATGCCTAAAATAATATCAAATCCTCTCATCTCCATAAGAATCAAATCGGCCAACATAACTTGCCCTTCAACTTCTATCGGATAGTTCTTCACCATCCGGCTACAATTAACTCTTCCCCCAGCCGGCGTTGACACCAGAACATTACAGTTTAACGGCTCACAATGTATGGCATGTGCCTTGCAATATGCTGATGCAATAAATGAATGCGTGACTCCTGAATCAAATAGAATGAGGGCTTCCCCTTGAGGCAAAGGCAACTTACCTGCCACTACTCTGGTTTGATTCTCAGCATCCTCCGGAGTAAGAGCATACAACCTTGCTTGAGTTGGACCTCCTTGCCTCCTTGCCTCATTCTATTGTGGGGGTCGGGGTGCTTGATTTGGGTTGCCTATATTCCTACAATCTTTGGCAATGTGGCCAGGCTTCCCGCATTGAAAACATACTCCTTGCCTACATTCCCCTGGATGTCTCCTGCCGCACTTGTTACATTGTGGAAATTGGTTCCCTCCAGAAGTCTGAACTCCACTAGGACTTTGATTCGGTCTCTGGTTCTGTCTCTGGGATGAATCTAGCTTACTTCTTTTCCAGGGCATCTGTGGCATTGTTGGATTAGAAGGGGCCTTCCTCTTTTGTTGTTCATGATACTACGCTATCCTCTGTAGTCCTGTCTCCACAATCACTGTCTGTTCTATCACCTCTGCTAAAGTCTTCAAATTATGGCTATAGACCCTGTCATAGATTAGTGGATGCAGTCCCTCCATGAACTTCCTAGCCTTCCTCTCCTCATCTGGTACTAAGTACGGGGCAAACTGCACTAACTCCATAAATCGTCCAGAATACTACTCCACTGTCATAATCCCTTGAGTCAAGGTGGCAAACTCTCTTGCTTTGTCCTCCCAAGTTGTCCTTGAGAAGTAAAGATCCAGGAATTCTTCTTGGAATCTCTCCCAGGTTATGGGTTGTTGCCCCAACTCTTGACTCAGTAAAATTTTCTCAGACAACCGCCACCTTTTGGCATCTCCCTGTAGCTTAAAGGTTGCAAAGCTCAGTTTCTGGGCATCTATACACCCCAAGACTTCAAGAAACTCCTTTATCTCCACCAGCCAGTTCTCTACCAAAATCGCATCTCCCTTGCCATTGTACGTTGGCGGGTGCTGGCGGTTAAACTGGTCGAAGGTGCACCCTTCAGGGCGATCTCTTGCCCCCTCTACATTTGCTCTTTGTTGCACCTGCTCGGCAATAAGCTGAGCCATGTGCCTTAGAAAATCATCGGTAGTCACACCATGATATTCGAGTACGTGATTCCTTTGTGGTCCTCTAGGTGCCATCCTGCATTTCAAGGTCGTCGTATAACATAAAACCTAATGTGTCATAATTCTACTTAGAAGTCTAACGTATTCGATGCTTAACATATAGCTAACTCTTAGGGTTCTAATCTATTTCTTATGTCTTCTGGCCCTATTTACTATGTTCTCTGATACCAATTAACTGTCACGCCCCAAACGCTATCCCGAAAGTCCTATGACAGCTGCGAGCAATCTCGAGAGAATGCTCCTGCGCACTTAAACATACTTAATAGCGGAAATATAACTGAGAGAGAGACGGGCCAAAGGAATCTTCATAACCTAACTTACATAAATAACCTCAAAAGAAGAGGAGAGTAACATCTTAATTAAATAACATGGAGACTAAACATTTCCTAAGTGATAGACCACATTGGTCAAAGGTCACCAACATCAAAATACATAGAAGTCTTCCCTCTCAAGACAAATAGTCCTCATGACTGCTTTTACCTGAAACATCTGGAATGATACATTTTTAAAACTGTGAGTCAAAAGATTCAGTAAGGGAAAATGTAAACTTGTAAATATGAGCTAATGACTTGAACATGAAAATCATGAATGATCGTGGAACCGGATGTGCATGCATGCTTCATGTTAGCATATGCACATGCTCTTGCTCTTGAAAACATATTCTTGTACTTAAAATGACCCTTGGTCCTTGAAAAGAGTTCTTTCTCATCTTGTGGCCTATATACGCTTCAGTTACCACTGAAGTCAGGGTTGTGCGTTCCCGTTGGAGCCATCCCCTTTTTCCCCTGGAGACATAACATCTGGTCGAGCTAGCCCTTGAAGTGGCCTCAGGCCTGATGGTTAGACACGACCATTGGAGGTCCACACCTTCTCGTATTCGTCCTTCAGTGTGGTTGCACTTACCTCGAGGACTACCCATCCTTCTCGCATTCGTCCTTCGGTATGGGTGTGAGACCCTGTTTATCCTTTTGCTATTTCCTATGTATTTGTTTTAATTTAATTTATGGGGCCATATTTTTGGCCAATGTATGACCTAAGTTTAATTTTTATGGTACATTAACTTTATTATGGAATTTCATTTTTAAGATTTCTTTTAGATAATTTCTTTTCATTGTGAAAGTTTTTGGTACAAGTTTAATTCTGTTTTTCCTAAGAGAGCCGAATCTTGCTAGGTAAATTTCTTTTATGAACTTATATTTTTCCATTTGCTTATTACATTCCATAATTCATGAAATTAATATATGAAGAGAAATTTGATATATCATGGCCGAAAATCTCTAACTAAAAAATCATGAAATTTATGTTAATCATTTAAATATTTTGTGTCTTTTAATAGGTAGCTTAAATAACCATTAGAGATATTAAATGATAAGTTACTAGATATATATGATAGCTTGAAAAAAATTTAATTGATAAGTGAGTGTGCTTATCATAGTGATAAGCTAATGAATTGTTAGGATGATAAGTTATGGTGTTGATTTAGAAGTTAAAGTGCTTATTGGAGATAAGTTATCATGTTGATAAGTTGTTGGTGATAAGCTATGAATATATATGTTGTGATAAGCTAATGCATTATATAAGAGATAAGTCAAAGTGCTTATATATTGTGATAAGTGAAATGAAAAAGTGGGAAAGTAAATTGGCAAGAGAGCTACACGTGAAGGGCAAGAAGAGAGACTTCTAGAGTCTAAGAGATAGAGATTCACGTGAATGGCTTAGCTTGGGGACAAAGAGATGAGGTGAAGTGAAGGTGGAAAGACAAGGCATGAGATAGAGATTCACGTGAATGGTTTAGCTTGGAGACAAAGAGATGAGGTGAAGTGAAGGTGAAAAGACAAGGCATTATGGCTTAGACGGAAATAACAAAGTTCACTCCTTTTTCCCCTTGACCAAACTCCAACTCTCTCATTTCAACTTGCTGCTCTCTCTTTTCTCTTGTGACCAAACCACACTTCACTTCTTCTCTTTTGAGTTTGCTTTTCCATTTCCTTGACCGAAGCTTACCTCTTTTGGTTCAAGTTTGTTTCTTTTCTCTTGAAACCGAAACACCTCTCCTTTGCTCAGTTTGTTTCTTCTCTCTTGGTGGCTGGAAATCTCACTTCACTCAGCCTATTTTCCCTTTGACAGAAACTTAGTTCAGCTTGTTCTCTCTTGGCCGAACCACTCCAAAGCTTCAAGCCTTGCTTTGATTTCTTCAAGCTATTTTCAGCTGTTGTTACTTCCCTTTTTCCTCACTTCAAAGCTTCCATTTCAGCACCTATTAGACACATTCTCAGCCCTTGGAACCACTCTTGTGGGAGGAACCGAAAGTTGAAGGATAGTGAAGGTTTTGGGTAAAAACCAAGAGCTCTAGTTGGAGGTTGAGGTAGATGTTGTTTTGCATTTACTGTTTTTGGCTCTTTTTCTTGAATGGTCCTGATTTTGTATATTTTGTGCTAGGTTCCAGCTCTTGAGTTCAGCACAAGCGAGGTAGGATTGGATTCTTGGTTAGCAAAAGGATTTTTCTTAGCCGAACCTTGCATGTTCTATTTCTCTTTGTTTGGCCATAGCAAGAGGATTTGATAGGTTGGGTCTGCTTAATTTTTGGTTGTGATGTAGTTGTTGGAGGAAGGGATAAGTTAGAGATGGATAAAGAAATAATGATTTGGTTATGAGTTGCTTATGGAAAATGCAATGAAGTTGGTAATGCATGCTAGGTAAGTTTCGGATGATGGTTTACAATAGGTAAGGCCGAATGTTATCTTTTGCTAGATCTTGAAATTATGTTATGATTTGTAGATCCTAGGTTGTGAAACTGATAATGGAGGATGGGATACTGTTGTAGATGAAGTTTGGTTTAATGAACGATGGTAAGTGATGCATGGTCGAATGGTTTAGTGAAGGAACCCTAATAGCCGAATGAATGGTAGATGAAAGTTAATTTGCAAATAATGTATAAGTGAATTTAATGTCATGGCCGAATGAGTTAGAGGTTAAAACCTAGGTTTAGTGTTAAAAGAAATCTTGCATGTTAGTAAAGCAAATAATGAAGCTTAAGGCTACGGGTTGGTATTAATTAGGGCTTGGGTCAGCAAGTCTATAGAGGGCAAGAGGGTAAGTTAGTAGAAATTGATGGACAATAGATTTGATAGAGTTAAGAGCAAGGTAATGGAGTTGATGCCATAATAGTTGCTGATTTTGGACTTAAGATGCTATTAGGATATGTTGTATGATAATTACTTTCTCAAGTGTTTTATGTAAGTTTTCTAAAGTGAACCTTTGAAAATAAAATAGTATTTTCAGAAATGTATTTTGGGAAAAATCGAACTAAATTCAAGTATTTTCTTATTTGCTTATGTGATCAATTCCTAAGTATCTGAAAGTTATTTGAATCGCTTGTAGGCAAAGCACCGTCTCATAATCAAGGAGACCGGAGTAAGTGGAAAGTAAGTGGTATTACAGTTTTTGCAAACCTGGAATGATACGCTGCATAGATTCATGAACAAGCATGATATTTCAAGCAAGCATGACATGGCATGAGAATTACATGATTTTATAAAGTGATTTTTATGCAATGTCATATGAAAATTTTTATGTTAAGAGAAGTTAAGTTAAGGGGCTCTGGTCGGTACCGTACCATCAAGATAGACTCCCATACCGAAGGACGAATGCGAGAAGGTTGGGTGAATCCTAAAAGGTTGTGCAACCACACTGAAGGACAATAAGAAGGTGTGGGCCTCCAAGGGTCGTGTCTAGCCATCAGGCCTGGGGCAACTACGGGCTAGCTCGACCAAATGAAAAGTCCCCAAGGGTAAGGGAGACGGTTCCGATGGGAACGCACAACCCGGACTCCAGGGGTTAAATGGAGCGTAAGTAGCCCATAAGTTATTAATGAACTATTTACAAGGGTCATGAGTCAAATTCAAGTGCATGAGCAAGTTTTACGATTAAGGGCCATGAGCCAAATGCAAGAACATGAACAAGTTTTACGATCAAGGGCACGTGCATAATCATGTAACATGCATGTGCATCATGAATCATGAATTCTCATGTTAAGCAAGTCTAAAGTTTAAGATCATGTTTTAAGTTATGTTTTTCCCTTACTGAGTCTTTTTATACTCACGTTTTTTTAAACTGTATCATTCCAGATGCTTCAGGTGAAGGAAGTCAGGAGGACTATCCGACTTAAGGAGAAGATGTTTGTATTTTGTTGTGTTGTTTTTGTTGACCTATATGGTCTGCCACTTAAACTTAATGTTTTCATGTGTTGTAATTAAGTTATTACGTCTTGGAGCTGTATTGTAAGATTAGTCATGAGTTTGGCTCATCTCTCTCTCGATTCTGTATATTTCTGCTGTATGTATGATGTATGAGTACGCTGGAGCTTTCCCCTCGGGATTGGTCGTGGCTGTCACGGTCCCTGCGGGACTGCGTTCGGGGCGTGACACTAAATCACACGAAATTTACCTTAAAATGTTCTTCTTTCATAAACTTAAAATTCAAGACCAAACTTGTAAAATTTGGACTTAAACTGATCACTCAAAAGGTATTCGAAATGAGCTAACATTCTGGACGTGCAAGGCTGCTGGCAGCTTGATGACCGGGCCTTGAACAACTCATAACTCACCCAATACTTATCGGAATCACCCAAGGTATGGCTTAAAATCTTCATATTTCCTAGGCCTATAATCTAGAATCCTCTTAAGATCAAGAGATAAGCACAATTGCATCTGAATACACTCCTAGTTCAAGCCTTGAAATCTGCAGAGGTTAATTTCAGCAACAACTATGATCTTCTCAACCTTCCAAACCTCCAACAACCAAAACCCCAATCTCTTCATGTCACAACCAACATCCAAGGCTAATTTGACCTCCTAAGGAGGTGCTACAAAAATCAGAGACCACCATGAAGGCAGAGGAGCAGATCTGTCCTCCACCCTCCAGCCCATGGCACTACCACCCGCTTGAAGATTAAATGACAGCACCCTATGCCACCATCATCACCTATCCGGCCATGCTTACCCAAATGGGTTCAGCTCTTGCTAACATCTCATAACAACAACCATTCTCTCACATTCTTCCTACTTTTACAACTTCAATTCAAAGTTACAACAAAACCATGATTCCTTCATCAAGCTAAAACTATTGCATTTACCCATTTTTTTTTTGGGCTTTTTATCAAACACCTAGGGTGCATCATTGGTTCTCTTGAATATTTTTTCAGATCTGACCATGTATCAAACACTTAGGGCTTGGTTCTCGTCAAAACTAACATGCATACAACCTAATACAACAAACCAAGGGTAAAACACATGAGGTGTAGGTTTGGTCGGCCATAACCAACCATCAACAAGCTCCATTTGCAGCCTAACCGAAACTTCTTCTCCTCCATTCTAATCTCTCAAGTTTCTTGTAAGATCTATACTACTCTTAAAGAAAACAACATGTACACAAGGAGAAAACAACCGAGTACACAACAAGCTATCATCCAAGAAAAATGTGAAAAAAATGAGGTAGTGGGTATATTCGGCCAGCAGAGATTTTTCATAACAAGGGTCGAACTCTACCTTTTTTTTCTTCTCTTTCTTCTTCTTCTCTTCCGTTGGTGTGTGAGGGTGTTAGGGCAAATGAAAAATGAAATGTGCGGCAAGGGGGGGGTGAAAAGAGGCGTGAAATGCTTGGGGAGGAAAAGACAGATCTGCCCTCCCCCCTTTCTTTCCCTCCTTCACGTGAATTCCCACCTTTTTCTCCTTCACTTTTCTTTTATTTTATTTTTCTGCCACTTCATAAAACTAACCCTAACATGCCTTCCCATTTATTCCAAGAAATCACACATTTCAAGAGTCAAAGCCCCTAATTCAATTTCTTCCAAATATTGCAAACCTAGAGATATACTCCAACAATTAAAATGATTATCCTAATTAATCCCAAATACTCAAATTTAATACTATTAAAAAAATTGCAACAATATAACATTTCAATTATAACTAAAGATGCATAAAAATGCTAGGGGAAAAATTCCACCAAGTCATGATTTTAGATTAATTCAACCATACATGTCTTTATCAATAATTAGAGTAATACGCACTTAAGGAGTCATAAAAAACAAAATAACAGAAATAAAGTCGGGGTCTCACACAATTAGTTTATGTTGTCCTTACACCTGATAGATCCCAGATCAAATATTCCAGATGTTATGTTATATTTTTCCCATGCATGCTATACATATTCATAAGCTGTGTAACAACGCACGAGGGTCTACGTGGCAGTGAGCGATAAGAAAATAAATTTTCGACCAATAATTTCTCAAACTAAAAGTGGTTCATATTTTTTCAAAAACTAAAAAAAAAATCCGCTGCAAGATTAAGTTTAGTGCGCTGGAGCACTCACGACTATCTTTAGCCCCCTTCAGACTAACGTTCGGAACATGACACCATGTGTCACACATGCATAGGGGTGCCCCAATTGGTAACAATCTCGTTATTTGGCATCATATACACATAATATAATCTGGCATTGTATTTTATTTTTATTGATTAAAATTTCCATGTTTTTAATATTCATCATTTATTGGTATCTACCATGTCATGTCCTCCTTCCCGATCTTTTTGAGTCCTTAAGACTCATCTTTTTTTTTTTATTCTTGTGCATGTACATGGATATCTCGATTCTAACCTATGTCGATCTTCCGTTAGTTGGCTAATTTTTTATGGACAAAAGGACCTATATGTATAAGAAACGGACCACAGGGACTGTCTCGTTCAAAGTTGTACCCGAAGGATTGATTTGTTAAAAGTCAATACCACAGAGCGGTAATTTTTTTATAAACTTACTCTATTTATTGTAATCATTTAAATATCGATTGTCAGCTAAAGTCAACTGCACTGACATGAAAGAGAGAAAGACAACACATAAAATCTACTCATAAATTTAAAACCATTGATAAATGACAATAAATCGAGGAAGATAATGTAATAGAGAGTATGAGAGATACCTGATTCCAAATCTTTGAAAAATTGACACGAATAATATGTGACAAATCGTTGCTCCTTTCCATCGAAATCGGTCGATCACTAGGTGAGGTATGAGAATCAGCCACCCACAACGAAATCAAAATCAACTAACTTAAAGAATAATCAAAATCATTGATCAAGGTCTCTAACTTACCTAATTGTTGTGCTCATTGGTTGATTCGAATTCTCAGGTTGAGAGAGAGACAAAGACCAAGAGACAAAAAGAAAGAGGACTGAGTTATCGAGACACTATGACAATGATACTGAGCCACAGAGACACAGTAGGAGACACAGTAGGCGAAGAGAGGGACCCGCGACCAGCTAAGGCAGTGAGGGTGAACCGTGAACTGTTGAACGATTGAGATTGAGAAAGACAAGAGTCACTTACGATATTTTTATACTTCAATCGTTTGTCTGATTCAAATGTAGGATTGAAACCTGGAATTTATTTGTGTTCGTGTTAAAATCTTATTTATTGGTTATTAACGGTTATCCCTTCTCTGTGATCATACCTGTTTAACCTACACCCGAACTCGATTCCCTTAATATCTCACTAAACCCACTGGTACAAACACTAGTACAGAAGGATAATGGGGTGGACAGGGAACATCGTCAGTTCCTTATTGTGAAAAAAATAAAATAATTCTGGACGAGGAAATAGGATTTGGCCTTTATTTTTATTAGTGAAAATATTCATCTGCCTTGTTATATGCGCTGTTGAAAAGGAAGATTTAAGGGCTGCTTTTAACACAAAAAAAAAAAAATCTTCAAGATTTTTTGAATTCTCACAATACAAAAAGTCCTACAACTAAACATCATTTTTAACCCCACATAAAAATAACTACAACACGCATACCAATAATGTTAACATCACTTAAAAATTATCAAAACACAAAAAATCTTCACAACACTTTTAACCGAACACCCTCCTAGTCGACAAAAAAAGTACTGACATTTAGAATGCACGACAGCCTAATCTTGAATTTGGTTTTTTTTTGTCAGACAGAAACATGTGAACAATAAAAAAAATACACAGTTTCGAACAAAAAAGGGGAAAAAAAAATCCAAACCTTATCCCTACGCGCAGTACAGAATATTTATTGTCAAAGAAATCACCTAAACTTTCTGACTGGTTTTGCTTCAACTTCCCTGACCAGCAATGTCCCAAATCTGAGACCTTGACAGTCTTCACTGTCTGGAATTTGACCCTAATCATGACCTTTGACTCCAAACTAAAACCGTTGAACCCTATAAGCTGCAATTTTTTTTTTTTACAAGTACTAAAAGCTGCAAATTCTCAAACTTGGAGCATATGATCATCGCCGCCTTTAGCATTTAGTCTATCTTCTGAAGCAATTTCCACGCACAATTGGTATCTTTGTTCCCTCTAATCCCCCTGGCCCACCCCAGAAGAAAAAAATTGGTAAACCAACCAGTTGTAAGATCCCTCTTGATCAATTGGTAGATTTTGATTGGTTTAGAGGAGAGAATAAAGTGGGAAGGTGGGATTTTGATTTGGAACTGTTTGCTTCTTCATGATGTAATTCAATATATATTTTGGATAGCTCAAGTCGCTTTGTGTTAAAGTTTCCATTTTGAGTAGAAGGAACAAACTTAATCGACTGATATAGCATACTTGGAATCTTACATCTCTTGTGGTGTCCTTGGAGAGAGACCGGAAGAGCAAAAGTCTAGGAATTTTTAAAGATGTTGAAGTAATTTTGCGTTATTTGATGTTGCGTTACGTTACTTGATTTTACGTCTCTTGTGGTGGACTTGATTTTACTTAGTCGAGTTCCTACGTTGTTGGTAACAATAATGGCTGTTTGGCTCCTTCAAAAAAGTAGCTTCAATTCTGAATACTCGGAGTTCTTCAAAGCACGACCTGAATTGAATCAGCCTATATAACTGATTTCTATATCCTTATTATTGTTCTAAATAGCTTGTTTTCATAGCAGCAGAATCCATATGTTATTGTGTGATATCACTACTGTTGTTGTTTGATGTGCTCTTTTTTCAATCAAATAGCCAATATTAGCCTGTAAAAAGGAAAAGTTATCATAGCTGACCATTTAAAGCAGATAATTTCTTTTTTCTGCCATTTAGGCACTTTTTGGTTCTAGTTATAGAACAAAAGTTGTTTTGCTTTCTTTCATTCTTTTATTTGTTGTGTCTTTTATTTTCCATCATTGCAGATACATTCTTTAGAGCAGACAGCTGATGAGTTGAAAGACCGCTGCCAAAGGCTACATAAAGGGTCTTAGAATTTTATGTAAGTCCATTGGGGTACTCTTATTCGAAATCAATATGCCTACTATTTGATCACCTAACTTATACTTGAAATTGTCACGATTAGTGTTAATTGCAAAAGTGAATTTAGTTGGAATATAAATCTTCATTTAAAAATTAATTGGTACCATTCTTCCCCCTTTTTCTTTTCTTATTTCTTTGTTGTCATGTGAAAGGTCTACACTCATTTATACTGTTTTGAACTCATGGACCATGCTCCCCTGTTCTTTCATATTGGAGGAGGTGCAATTTGCATCAGGGAAAATGGGCCTTTGAGCTCTTCTATGGGGTTGTCTACACTCGGGGCAGCTGGTAGGAATTAACAGACAATGGCATTCCCCAAAAAACATTCTCTAGGTGTGGCTACTATAAATTTTGTGAGACTCTGAGACACTAAACAGACAATACACGTAGAATGATGTGCTCTGCTGACTCCGATGGGATTGAATCAAGTCTCTAGTACAGCTGCCAAAATTTCCCCTTTCATAGTCACTATGGGATCGAATCAAGTTACGCTTCCGCGAAATCCCTATTATTTTTTATTCTGCAGGAGTAAACAGAGGCTGCTTGTTCTTGTATGTGTATTGAGTGCTCGTATGATGGATGTAAGTTGACAACAATCTAATCCTCAGAGAAGTTTTGGTTAGTTCTCCAGTTATTGGTCATTGCTTGAGTTGTGTTCAGTTGACAGTTTGGTTGTGCTGCCCCTTGGGTCATTAAGTTGATTATCATGCAGTCTTTCCTTTCTATAAAATCAGTAGGGCTCAAGTACGATTTTAAAGTGCATTAATCAATCCAATTTCAACTCAGGATGTTGCCTTTTTCATGCAACCGAGATTGCTTCCTCTTGGGGTCCTCTACTTTCAACTGAGGGCGAAGTCCTAACTCACAGCAAATAGAGTTATGACCTTTTCGGAGCTATTTTCTGAAAACGTGGTAGTGTAAGAGGTCATTATTTTGCCTTGGAACTTGAAAATGGGTATCCTGCAGCTCTTCCATCATTCCTTTCTAAATGGAACTACCAAATTGGAATAAGGAAATAGCAGAAAGCAAGAAAAACAGCAGGCAAAAGACCATAAAATTAGTACGCAGGTTTGAAGAGCAGTTAGCCAAATTGCATATGGAACATGATTATCTTGGAAAATAAACCTCAGAAAGTTGCTTGTGTCTTGCCCACCAAGCCGCTGCATAGTGCTATGAACCACTTGAGAGTATGAGATCCGTCCCTCATTGGTAGTATGAGATTCCAATGTGGGGTTTATATGCCTTGGGCTCCCTCCCCTTTCAACTAGCTTTTGAGAGTGTGTTTTCCTTGGCTTTTCCTATTTCTGGGCTAACACTATGTTACCGACGTCACTCCTTGTGCAGCACGATTGCAATTGAGAGGCATGATGTAGGCTCTGATACCATTTGTTGCATGTCTTAAGAGAACTCACTCTCTAAAGCTAACTCAAAGGGGGTAGGAGCCCAAGGCATATAAACCCAATATTGACATTCCATACTGCCAATGTGGGACGGATCCATACTCTCAAATGGTCCATAACACTTGGATTGCATTATTTTCTTTTTTCCAAGGATCTTAATGAAATCAACATCTACGGACCTGATTAATTTATTTTGTTTAAATTATGGAAATAGTTAGTCGGATGTTGTCTGACATGACTCTCTATTAGCCTTGTGGAAGGGGTCTACAAAATTCTGGCTAAAGTGTTGGCTAATAGGCTGCAGTTGGTTTTGGATAAAATCATATTGACTTCCTAGAGCGCCTTTGTGAGGGTAAGATAGATTTTGGATTCGGTGATGATAGCTAGTGAGTGCATCGATTCCAGGTTGCGTTCTAATTTGCCTGGAATGCTTTGCAAACCTGATATTCATAAGGCTTATGATCACGTTAATTGGAGCTTTCTTCTATACTTGTTGAGAATGTGCGGATTTGGAGTTCAGTGGTGTAGATGGATTGAGTTTTGCTTTTCTACCCTTTAGATATTCGGTTATTGTGAATGGCTCTCCTGAAGGCTTCTTTGGTTTAACTCGTGGTTTGCGCCAAGGTGATCCCTCTCGCCTTTCCTGTTTATAATTGTAATGGAAGCTCTGAATAGGATGCTAAACAAGTTGGTCGCGATTGGATCTATTGAGGGATTCAATATTGGTAGAGGTGGGAGTGGTGGGGCGTGTATCTCTCATTTGCTCTTTGCTGATGATACACTTATTTTGTGTGGGGTTGATGAGTGTCAGTTCTGCAACCTTCGTAACCTTCTCCTCTGTTTTGAGGCAGTGTCTGGGCTAAAGATCAATCTTTCAAAATTTGAAGCCATTCCCATTGGTGAGGTGGGCATTATCCAGGATTTGGCTGATATTATGGGTTGTAGAGCCTCTTCTCTGGCTATCACGTCTCTTGGTCTACCTTTGGGAGCTCATTTCAAAAGTATCCACATATGGGACGACATTATTGAGCAAACGGAAAAAAGGTTGGCAGGGTGGAAGCAAAGTTATCTTTCGAAAGGTGGAAGAGTCACTTTGATTAAGTCTACTCTTACTAATCTCCCAACTTATTTTTTTGGCTCATTTCCCAATCCCTTCAGTTGTGGCTTGTAGATTAGAGAAGTTACAAAAGGGTTTTTTTGTGGGGAAGCAATGGTAATGAGCGCAAGTTCCCTATGCTTAAGTGGGAGAAGGTTTGCTGCCCTATAAGGTTTGGAGGGTTGGGTATTATGCGGTTGACCACGTTCAATAAGGGTTTGCTTGGGAAGTGGTTGCGGTGTTTTGCCTATGAGCGCAACAGTTTGTGGAGGAATGTTGTTCCAGAGAAGTTTGGGAGTGAGGTGGGAGGGTGGAGACCCTCTAGTGTTGAGGATCATATGGCATTAGCCTTTGGTGGTTTATTTGTAAAGGTTGGAATCTTTTCAGCGTGAATATTTGGTTTGTGATGGGATGTGGCAATAATGTTCTTTTTTGGAGTGACTAGTGGTGTGGGGAGAGACCCTTGAGATATGTTTTTCCGATTCTTTTTGTCGTTGCTAGAGATAAGGATACAATGGTGGCGGATTATTGGGAGGAGTACTTTGGCACTGGGGCTTGGAATGTCCAGTTTGTTAGGGCGACTATTGATTGAGAATTAGAGGTTTTCTCGACCTTCTTCACTTTACTATATTACAAGGTCTTAAGGAGTGCGGCTGAAGACAGGATGTTCTGGTTGGGATCCAAAAATGGCAAGTTCTCGGTGAAGTCGATGTATGGTATACTTTCTTGCAGCCCTAATGTTTTTTTCCCTTGGCACCTGATTTGGAGGTCCTCTGTCCCTATGAGAGTTTCCTTCTTTGTGTGGGAGGTTGCCCATGGGAGAGTCTTAACCATTAACAACCTTAGAAGGAGGGGTCTTTGTTTACTTGATTGGTGCTTCCTCTGCAGATGCAGTGGGGAATCTATGGATCACCTCTTTCTTCATTGTGAGGTCGCTAGGGATTTGTGGTCTCATGTTCTTATTATTACAAATTTCTGTTGGGTTATGCCTTTGAGAGTGGTTGATGTGTTGTATTGCTGGAAGAGAGAGTTTGACAACCTTCGTGCTTTGACAGTGTGGAAGATGTTCTCGTTGTGCATCTGGTGGGTTCTTTGGAGGGAGAGGAATGACAGATGTTTCGAAGACACTTTTACTTCGCTAGAGGGGTTGAGGGGCAAGTTAGTGAGTTCTCTTTTTTTATGGGCCAATGCTGTGTTGGGCTATCCTTTCTTTGATTTTTCGGATTTTATTAGTTTTGTAGCTTGCTTGGCTTAGGTGTTTCAGTATAGCTTTTTGTACTATTACCCTTTTTGGTTCTTTAATAAGGTTTTCCTTACTTATAAAAAAAAGTTCCCATCTCTAGTAAGGCCAATGCGAGACTTGACTCTTTACACCTCCTTTCTCAATTTTCTCCTTTTCCATTCTACGTGGACAAGGGTATCATACCATGTATCTAGATTATGAGGTGCATGTACTTCACTCAATGGTGGTCTTCTATTTGAGGTAGAGTGATGATCTGATTTTTGAAAAGATACTCAGCAAAGATTTGGGGGGTGTGAGATAATTTCCCCAAAAATGATCTTGTTTATATGTGATACCCCGACTTAGAGACTAGTACCGTTGATCAGTTTAGATTTCCTTCCATGTTGATCTAGATATTGAAATTTTACTCCGTCACTCCTAAGTGTTGCACTATACTGAATTATTGAAAAATGAAATGTATGGTTTAATTTAAAAATTATATCCAAGGTGAAATTTTACTTTACATTTATTTTAGTCTATTTGTTAATATCCAAATTTTATATTGTGTGCTAGTCTTGAATAAGCATGTAGATTTTAGATCTTTGTTTTGTACGATAGGTGTATTTCAAATTCTTTTAAAGATTACAGTCCCATTATTTTGAAATTTTATCAATGAATTATAAATTTACAAAAAATCCAAGTTCCTTAAATTTAATTTATGAGTCTTGCATTAAAATTATGGTGTGAATGTTTAACTAAGGAGAATGAAAGGTAGAATTTCAAATACATTGAGAATAGAGAGAAAATTTAAAAGATTTAAATGTGCTGCTCATGAGACCCAATGAGCACAGGCGAAAGAAACAAGGTTTGGGGCAATTAAGTTAATTGTTCGTCCCTCCTCCTTTCTTCACCATCGTCGATCATTCCTCTCCCATTTTTCATTCTGCGTATACAACAACTTAGAGAGAGAGAGAGAGAAAGACAGGCGAAGAGAAATAGAGATAGAGAGAGTCAGAAGCGTGAAAGTGAGGAGACAAAGAAGAAACGCAGAAGAAGGAACTCGTGGATTTCTTTGGTGATTCAGTAAATTTTGAGAGAATAACTTAGAATCTTTGTTTTTCGGGTTGTATGTAATGATCTAGAGTTGGGTTTGTGCACAAGGTCAAGGAGAAGCGAAGAACACCAGAAAATCAAAAGAAACCAAGGTAAAATATTTATAGGTTGTGAAATTAATTGAGGAAGGGATTTTTGATAGAGATTTGGTTATTTTGATTGTGTTTGTGTATCAAAATGTTTAGAAACTTGTTTAGATTAGATATAACTCGTTGAATGTGTGATTTAGGCTCTGCTGTTTTAGGCTCTCATTTTTCTGATTTTGATGATTTTCTTAGCTTTGTAGTTTCTTTGGAGTAGGTTTTCAGTATAGTTCTTTGTACTGTTACCCTTTTCTTTCTCTTCAATAAAGTTCTTCTTACTTATAAAAAAAAGATTTAAGAAATCGATTTGAAACCGACTGTTCTGCATAACAGAGTCTCAATTAGGGACCATTTTTATGTTGATTCTTGTGTTTTTTTTATACCAAATCAATTTTATCTGAAAGTTCTTTCAAAACCAAGGATTTTGACACAAATTTCAAGTGATTCAGATATATACTTAGTGAGTTATGAATTTTTAAAGTTTAGACGTCAAGCTGTCACCCAGCCTTGCATGTCCCAGATTCTTTGTTCATTTCGAATATCAATTAAGGGGTCATTTTAAATTGGATTTTAATGGTTTAGGTCTTGCACTTTAAGTTTATGAAAACAGAACATTTTAAGACAAATTTCGTGTGTTTTCGTTGAAAAACTAGTGAGTTAAGTGGTTTTGAAGTTTGGTGGGTAAACTGGACTCGAGGTAAAAAATTCCAAATTTCTTTCTTAGTTCGAAGGTCTTTAAGGGCCAATTTCAAATCAGATTCTTATGAAGTTGGTTTTGAATTTTAACTTTATGCAAGAGGAACTTGTTAAAATAAAATTTGTGTTATTTGAGTCTGTACTGAATAAGTTATGAATTTTTGAAAATCGGAGGTTGAGCTGGAGATGCAGTGGTGTGCTCCAGATTTTTCAAACTTTGTTAAATTTATTTGAAAGGCCTTTTCAGGTCATATTTTTGTAATTCCAGTTTTGAAATTCAAATTTTGAAAATAAAAATATTTTGAAACTGACTTTTGAAATTTCGAGAAAAGATAAACAAGCTACAAATTTTCAAAGTTAGAAAGGTCAAGCTAGAAACAACAGTATTTACTCTAGGATTTTTATTTGTTGAGAAGCATTTTTGAAATAGTAGATCATATCCGATTTTTATGGTTTTGAAAGAAGAAAATTTCAAAACTTTTTTCGTTCAATTTGAAGCTATACTCATCGAGTTATGAATTTTTGAAGTTGGACACATCGGAGCTGTTATCATCTTGAACGCGCCCAGCAACTTGTATTTTCAAATAAATCTTTTGAGTGGCAAATGAGCTCTGAATTACCCTAATTTTTAATGTATTATAGCATCAAGTGTGAGGATCTTTTTTACACCAAATTTTAATGGGTTTAGTGATATTAAAAATAGAGTTTTGTATTGTAGAACCACTGCTAGTTAGTAAAGAAATATGTGACATAATATAACATGTTTTGGTTGAAATGAATGATTGCGTGTTGCATCAAGTGAAATTATAAATCGTTTAAGTGAAGACCTTAGTATGACTCACTTGTAGGCAAGGAACCACCACAAGCTCAAGTAAGTAAAGGCAAGTGAAAAAATTATATTTTTCGAAAACTAGAATGATACACAGCATGAATATTTGTCATTGAGCAAGTCATGAGCATTTGCATTGATTTTTCTCAAAGGGAAGAAATGAAAATTTTTGGCACTACATGTATACCTGTCATTCATGATCATGCTCAAGTCACACATATTTCAGTTCATTAATCATCCCTTACTGAGTCATTCGACTCATAGTATTTCCAACTGTATCATTCCAGATGACGTCCCAAGTGAAGAAACTTATGAAGAGATTCTAGAACATGAGGAGGGGGCTGACGAGGGTGTCCTCCCCTAAACCGTAGTACATGTAGTCCACTTTTTGATAAACTTTATTTGAATCATCCTATCTTGAGACTTTGTATGAATTAAACTAAGTAACTTATATTTTGAACGATGATATAGTCCTAACGTATTGCTTAAGTTATTGTTTCAGATTAAATTTCTAAATGTTTCCCTATGCATGTTATATGGTATAGTTATACATTTTACTTAGCGTATATTTACTTACATATTTGTAGGCTACATAAGAACGCGTGAGGATACGTTTTACTTAGCGTATATTTACTTAGATATTTGTAGGCTACAAAAGAATGCGTGAGGATCTACGTGGCAGCCAGCGATAAGAAAATAAATTTTAGAGTAGTATTTTCAGGAACTAAAAGTGACTCATTTTTTAAATTATTAATAACAAGTAAAAAAAATTTGCTACAAAATTAAGTTAATTGCGCTAGAGCGTTCGTTATGACGAACGCTAGCGGCTATCATTAGCCCTCTTCGACCTAGCATTTGGGGTGTGACATTATACGGCACAAAGTCTTCTCTGTCAGCACCAAGGAGATTAAAATATATAGGTCTCTTTAGAGTTCGCAACAGCTTAAGATAGTGGAAATGAAAAAGGAAGAGATGATCCTTAATATGGCTCCTTCTTCTAAACTAAATCCTATCAATTATGTCACGTGCTAAAAGTTGTAAACTAGGCTTTCGGTAATACTATACAGTGAGACGTATCCTCCGTCTATTTGCTAAACTTGTATGAATTACTAAAGCACTCTAGTTGAAATGTCAATGGACTTTCATGTCCTTTATGAGAACCTTAATTCAAATGGTGTTAATGAGGCATCACATCACTCAGTATAGAATCCTTGAATGCTAGCGATCAACTCTGGGAAATAGGCTAGGCATTGGGTTCAAAGCCAGGATTAGGAGTTGTTTGACCTTTGCGCTGCAAACGATAGGCCTGTATGGTGTTTATGGAATTCCCATATCCTACAAGTACGTAGCCCCAGTCAAAATGGTGTGTCACCCCATACTTCTCGACATTTGTGCATCCATACTCTTGACATGTGAAAAAAGAAGTTCTCCTTCTGTAATAGCATAGCATGGATTAAACAGCCTATTTCATGTTATCATCTCGCTTCAGTAGTTGCCAGCAAAATTGAGAACTTAAGGCCTAAGAATGTCTGCCTCTGTTCGTAATCTCTCTCTTCTCTTCCGCTTTGCTTTTTCTGGGGATTATCACCCCTTTTGATATCTCTTTCTTTTGTAGGTTTCAATATCTTTATTTATGACGAGTGTAAAATTCCATAATTGTTTACTCACGTTTAGAAGTTAAAGTTGAAGCCATGGCACAGGAAAGCTGTCTGATTTCTTACTTTGGTTTTCTGCTTGTGGTTTGTTTTCTTCTTGTTTTTTTTTTTTTTCTTAACAGAGCAACTATCGGAGAAGCACTTAATGGAGACACTGCCTTTGCTGATTCATTAGAAGCATTTGGTGGTGGACAGGATGATCCTGTTAGTGTATCCATTGGAGGTTGTTTACTTTCTAATTGAATCGAAGGCACCAATTTCATGTTTTTGGAATTTATAGAGCAAAATCTGATAATAGCAGTCAAAAAATTGGAGTTCTATTTTAACTGAGTAGCTAATCATGTGCAGCACTCGGTTTCATAGTTTTGGTAAAATGGAGGATTCAGTATATTCCCCTTTTGAAGCTGACAATGATCACATATGAAGAGCTACAATATAATTTATATTTCTGGTCCCTTTGTTCCAGGTCCAGTCATCCAAATTTACGAATGCATTTCACGAGCTTGCTACTTATAAAGAACTTCTTCGTTCCCAAGTGAGTCCTCAAAATTGTCAATCAATGAAATTGTTCTTCCACATTGTTTGAGATGGTGTAGAGGAGAGATGACTTTTGCACTGTTAGTATCAGTTTACCTCAAATGGCATCTAACTTTCATGCGGATTTGGATTCCCTCCTAAGAGAGAATTACCTAGTGGGTCCTAACAAGCCATTGAATGGATGACAACACATTTTGGGGTAATCATGTGCTATATTAATGTGTTGTCATTTTTTTTCATTTTGCATTTTTTTGGACATTTAATATAGACCATTGGATGGATTCATTAATGTGTTGTCATCCATCCAATGGTTATTAGAACCCATTAGGTAATTCCCACTTAGGAGGGAATCCGAGTCCCTTTCATGCAAGGCAATGATAATTCATTGGACTGGAAGGTTTTTGCCTCTGTTGGTGTTCATGTTTTGCATGCTACCTTTCACTAATAGTAATTGTTCATGGTAAAATGAAGGCTTAATTACTCCATTAGTTCCTGGGGTATCGCGAAATCCTAACTTGCTACCCAGGGTATTTTTTTCGTCCTAGATTAGTCCCTGGAAAATTTAACATTCTATATTTGGTGCTTTCCGTCATCTGTGGATAGTAGTTGGACGAAAATGTCCTACGTGGGTAACGGGGGCCACATCACCGCTAATCTGTATTCACCACGAATCCCCGCCTCCCATCTGGATGTCTTGATTCCACATCAATTTATGCCATTGAAGCTCACCCGCAACACGCGCTTCCTTGCTTTTATTGGCCTACCGGATTTGACCTTTACTCGAACTCTTGCCCTTGTTAAACTCTCTCTCCAGCTCTCTCTATGGGCAGGGGAGGAGGGAAGGGGGGCGCGGGGGGGCAGCTGCCCCCCCTCAGTTCTAAAAAAAAGAAAAAAACTATGAGTATCCTTACATCCTACCCCTCCCTGATATTAATTTGTGCCCCCCCCCCCTCCCTTCTAATTTTTTTTTTTTGCATATTTGTCTTCAGTTATTAAAAAATATTGATATATTGAAATCTTATTTAAAAAAAAAATTTCGCATAATATTTAATATTTATTTTTAATCATATTATTTTAAAAAAATTTCGTTTCTGCCCCCCCTATACACAATTTCTGGCTCCGCCACTGTCTATGGGACCAGCTGCTGGAGCCCTAGCCTCACCATCTGGGAGGCGGGGGATACATGGTGAATACAAATTAGCGGTGATGTGGCTCTCGTTACCTACGTAGGACATTTCCGTCCAGCTCCTATTCTCGAATGATGGAAAGGACCAAATACAAAATGTCAAATTCACCAAGGATTAATCTAGGATGAAAAATACCTTGGAGACCAAGTTGGGATTTCATGGTACCCTGGGACCAATGGAGTAATTAAGCCTAAAATAAATTGAAAAATTGAGTGGAGCTGTACATATAAATATTTTTTTCATAGGAGTTTCTGAGCTCAAGGTCCTAGCGGTACTGTGATGTGGCAATCACTGCTAGTGACTTAGAAACCAGCATTTGCAGGTAAAAATTACGTCAAGAAAAAAAAATTAATATATATTATGCCTAAGTAATAGATAAGGCAAAGAGTAAAACCTCTACAGATTTCTGTCTTTCTTAACAATAGTGTAATAGTCTCTGAGATTTTCTGGAAATAGGAATCTGATTTCTAGAGTGGTTATTTAGTCTGCTTGTGGTTTCAAGGGGCTGTTCCTAGAAGATTAAGTCTGGTTTTAGTTTTATAAAAAGGCTGAGCTCTTATATCCTTGTAGGATGGGAAAGTGGCTTCAAGTCTTATAGCTTCCAATCGAAAAGTGAGGTGGAGGTTGTAGGTAAGGTTGAGAGCTCGGCTGATTTGGAAAATGTGAGTTTTTAGGTTCATTATTGTCGTCTTATTTATTATTTAAGTTACCACCTGGGTGACTTATGCACTTTAAGGTGCAAGAAGCGTGGAATGCTGCTATTGAGAAGTTAGAGAAAGGACGTTTCAGATCTTCGTTTTATGTTCCTAGCAAACTAGGTTGGAGAAATCATAATGGGATTTATCGTGGGGTTGAGCTTAAAATATCTTGTTGTTTCCTTGAATATTATGTGTTCTTTTATTAAGTCAGGTATGGTGTCTTTTTTTTTTCCTCAGCAGTCTGGTATGGTGTCAATGTTAGGTAAATGATTATAGCAGTTTGGAATAGGACAACTATTTTTGAAGTTTTATTTTCCTATGGAACATGGCGAGTTTAATGAATATGGGGCTTGTTTGTTTCAAGGCATCAGGATGTGCCCCATCAAAATGTTGCATGCTGGATTTCTAGACTTGTTCTTGATAGCTGTGGATGAGGAATGTTCAGTTACGGCACGTAATTTGGCATAGCTGGTGAGGGTGCTTGACAAGAAGAATGTGATTTCTTAGATGTTTGCGATATTTTTGGAGCTTGAGTCCCTTGCCAACCTGGAGGCATTGTAATATAATCTTAAGTTGGGTGGATGGAAAGATATTATGTGCTGGGAGTTCTCTGAGAATAGGATAGCCCAGGTTTGTTCCTTAGATGAAGCTCTTAAGGGCTTCAGTGGATGAATTTCCATGGAAGATTACTTGGTAGGTAACGTGCTCAATAAAAGCGACTTTCTTTAGATGGACTACCTGATGTAGAAAAAGCCCCGTGCTGTGTCCATGGAAGCAACAGGAACAATTTTATAGCATTGTGGAGATTGACATGACTAGGACCACTGTGAAGAGCCACCACACGATCAGTACCTAATATACCCAAGACTATTTTAACAATGTAGAGCTGAAGGGGAACTAGCTAAAAGACTTTTTTCTTACACGTATCATTTGATTAATTGTGGGCTTGCATTTTGCAAATCCTAATAGACTTACACCATGCTTATAATGGTCTTCGTAGTAAGTCTTCTTTCTTAACGGAATCTTTTGTTGCTTATCAAGAAAAAACGGGGGCTAGAAAATGAGTGTGCGGTATTACCAATACTCAATGCCTTATTTGAATGACTTCCTAATGGCAAAATGGGGTTCTAAGTGAAATCACTCAAGAAAACAACCTTTTTGGGCATTATGTTGCTATGAGCATATGGCTCTATGACATTGAATTTTGTTGTTCCACTAGAATAGAGTTGAGTTACAAGTTGCATGTGAAGTAACGTTGGGGATAAATCAACTTTTTGCCTATCAATTATAGAGTGTTTGAGACATTACACTTTCCAACTATTAATGTTAGACACTTTGCCCCTTTTGTCAAATTTTTCCGTCAAATTAGACCGAAATGATGCTAATGCCTCTGACCCACTTCACATGTGTACATATCCAATCGACGATATTGTTATTCATTAAGTCATCGGGACCATTATCGTCATTTCGGGTATAAAAAACTCTATTTCTGTCTAATTTAATAGAGAAATTTGATAGAGGATGCAATGTGTCAAACCCCATGTACTTGGTAGGTGAAAAGTATATTTATCTCTTAAAGTTGTTAGTCAATTATTTTTAGAAAATTTCTTAATGAGAGATTTCTTTCTTTGAAAACAAGAACAATGGCAAATGGTAATTGAGGAGTAGAAGAATGTTTACGGAGAAATTAACAAGGCATTAAGGGGCTTTTTAGCAGTTCTTTTTTTTTTGTTTTGGGTCCTTATGATGAGATGTGATGGATTTTGGGGGTTGGTGTCATCATGTTAGTAGGAGAAACTCTGGATTCGGAGATTTGAGCTTGGTTGACTTCTTCAAGGATCAGTCCTCTTTTTCTCTCTTTTATATTTGTATGAAAAGTTACACCTCATAGAGCCATTTATCATTTCTTTTGCAATGTGCTCTTTAAACTACCATTTCTAGCTGTTAATTCCCTAATTTGCACTTTCACTTTTAAACATTTTGCTCGATTGGCTAAGATCTAACCGTCAAAGCATGAAAAATAAGTCATTTTATTCAATCTTAAAGACCAAACCATACGGGTTAGGACACATTGCAAGAAGTGTTACTTTGGTGAGTTAATTGCAATGATGGTAGTTCAGGGCCACATTGAAAATGAGGTGGTATTTAGAAGTCTTTAATCTCCATCCTACACTTGCTTATGTATTCTATGACTTCATAGTTGACTATACCTCCTCAATATTTAACAAAAAGAACACAACAAATGTGGTGCTGATTAATTTTGTTAGTTCATATGGCAATTGAGTCAAATAAGCAAACGCATTATTGTTTACAATTATATGGGAGTCACTTTCCATATCTCTCCTAAATAATTGAAGTTGAAGGCCAACGCATGTTTATCCTTATTTACAAAATGAAAAAGGGAGGAATAAGTTCTCTGTGAAGACAGAATCATTAGAAAAAGCTATTGTAATTATGTTCTGTTTGGGATTCCATTTTATATTTAAGTTGACAAAGACTGTCACAGGTAGAGCATGTCTTGATCGACCGGCTTGTGCACTTTATGACTGTTGATCTGGAAGATGCAAAGGTAGACTTTTGTTCCATTATAGCTGTTATAATCACCTTCGTAGAAGTTCAGGTTCCGTTGCATGACTACAATGTTTGTCGTAATATACCTCTTGGAAGTTCAAAGACAATTAAACTGCTCCTGAACATATAAAGTGGAATTCCTTTTCTGCATGGTACTAGAGTGGAAATCTTGAGTTCAAACCTGACTTACCTCCGAATTAAAAAACACCATAGCCCCTTTGGTATTGTTTGATACCGCACGTGAAGAGAAGGTTACAAGTGGTGAATAAATAATTGGGTCTACTTTTCTTATCGGCTGAAGCTTTTATCACAATTGACTATTTAACATCAGTACAAAAAAAAAACGACAGATAGATAGTGGAGTAGATACTAATGTGTTGAAGTCGTAGTTCATATTCCTAATTTTGACAAGTGAAATGAAATTGATGATTTTATGAGAATAGAAGAGAGGAGTAGAGTTGAAGCAGAATTGCTCTAGAAGAATCACCCGAGTTTACTTTCTCTCATTGATATAACCTCTTATTTATACAGTCATTTTAGACTTAAACATGGAAAGAGACCTATAATTAGATGAATCAAAGTAAGGAAACAAAGTTAAATTGCAAGACTTGTTGCACACAATCTATCAACACTCCCCTTCAAGTTGAGGTGTAAATATCTCGCATGCCCAGCTTGTTGAGGATTGTGTGGAAGTTACTGCTTGATACACCCTTTGTCAAAACATCTGCAAGTTGACAAAGCATGCAAATTATGCCTTCAAGCAGCTTCTCGTTGATTAAGTATCTATCAATTCCAATTTGTTTTGTCCAGTCATGTTGGACTCTATGGGCAATAGCAATGGTAACCTTAATGTTGCAGAATAATTTGATGGTGTCCTTCCTATCATATCTCAGTTCCTTCAGTAGTACCTTCAGACAAAGTATCTCACATGTTCTATGGGCCATTGTTTTAAACTTAGCCTCTGTGCTTGATCTAGCAGTAACTCACTGCTTTTTACTATGCCATGTAACTAGATTACCTCCCACAAATGTGCAATGCCTAAAAGACTCCTAACTTCAATCAAGGAGCAATCTTTCCATCATAAGACCAAGATTGTTGCCTTAATTGAATCTCAACAACATGGAAATGTCTAAGACTCAAAAGAAAATAACATAACACCCCTAAAATAGGGGATTCGGCCATATAGGGATACCACATGCGGTTTACCCTATATGGCCCGTCCTAGCCTCTTGTGATGGTTGCCGCCGCCGCTCCACCACCATGTAGGGTGGTGACATCAAAATGATCCCCACAGTCTCATGAGTCTTTTGAGACCAATCAACTCCTCTTGGCTTCGGGATCCATCTTGCATCAACTACCCATGCACACTTGATTGCACCACCGTTGTTGGTGGCCGTGAGCTGGTGCCATCAATGTTCTCCATAAGCTCCGGGAACCTCCTTGCATTGGCTCCCGATGCACCTTTGGTTGAGCCGCCACAACTGATGGTCTTGTGGTGGCACCTTCGTTGTGCTTCTCAACTCCTCTTGAGTCGTTTTGCATTGCCTCTCCATAGGCTTCTCCTAAGCCATGCCGAGGCATGTGGCCTTGCTAGCCCTTGTCTTGGCAATGTCGTGGGACATGCCAATGCGCTACTAGGTGTGTCGTGATTAGGCCTATCTTTGTCCGGTGGCTTGTCATGGATGCTTGAAAGCCACATTTTTCTTGGGGCTCTAGTGAGGTCCTTGTCAATCCCTTTCTCTTCAAAATTACCTTTGCCCCCAAAGGTATCTCTGAAGCCTTCCAAGCTAATGGTCTTCTTTAAGCATCCCTTAGCTTGCTTTGTCGTTGAGCTCATCCTTGCCCTGCGCTTTGCACGCCTCATCCTCTCCCATGCCTGACTCTGGGAGCATCTACTTGACCTTTTATCTTTTCACTTTATTTAATAGACTGAAGGGCTGGTCCTTCTCTTACCACTTCTTTCCGGATGAAAGGATAAAGCTAATCTTTCTTTTCCCAAGATTGATGTTGCCTTCAAGGTCCATATCATATGTCTTTTTAGCTTGACCTTGTTTCTTCTATTCTGCTCTTCTAAGGTTGGTTGGTTCAAGGAACTTATGCTTGACCTCCAACTTTTTGAGATTTCTTCCAATGCTTCTTGCCCAAATCGACAACTTGGAAGACTCGAAGTTCTCAGCAACTCCGTCACACACCGTCCAAACCCTTGGAAGTTCTTTCACCTTTGTTCGGGTCTTTGCTTCCCCAATCTTCCACCCAGTGTCTGCTACCTCTGCTACTTCTATAGATGATAGGGTTGTCCACTTGTTCTCCCCACCATGGATTAGTAAATCCATAGCCATGGTTCCGTAGTCAACAATAACCTTGTCAATGCTTCTCAGCCAAGCATTGCCCAAGATTGCATCTAGATCCACCATGTCTAGCAACATGTAAGTCAACCTCTATCTTGACTTCTTGGACTTCCATGCTTCATGTGCCACCTAAAGATACTTTCTTTGGTCTCCACCGGTGATCTCCACATCTAAGGGCCCATTGCCCTCTCAAACCAACTCAAGACTAGGAACTATCTCAAAAGTAATAATGTGGAAAACTCCACCATTGATCAAGAGAGATACCTCCATGTTGCTAACCTCGGCCGTGTAATGCACCAAAGAAGATTCTTCTAGCTCATTCACCATATTGGTTCTTTGCTCCTCTTCAATCTTCCTTTTGGTGAAGCGGTCACCTTTTTCCTCCAAAGAAGATTTTCTTAGCCCATTCATCATGTTGGTGCTAAGCACGTCTTCTTTCCTTGCTTATTATTCTTTATTGCCACTCCTGACTTCCATTGGCTCCTGCTCGTCAACCTTTTAATTGGATAATTGTTTGGTTCTTCACAAGAAAGTAGGAACTCCTTTGCTTCTGATTTGGAGTGCTCAATGATTACCTCCTTGCCCCGAGACTTTTCTTGCATTGATTTGATACCTTTGCTTTCCAACCGTTCCTCCAATGAACTCATCTTGGACTTGTAGGCCTCATCCACGTAGGCTTGTACTTTATCAACTTGCTTCAACTTGGTCCGCTGGTCATGATAAGTGACCATAGGTGATGATCCAAAGTTAAGCGAGAATTCCTTCTTGAATGCGGTCCATCCAAGCCTTCGCTCCTCTTTCTTGTATTGAGCCTTGATCTTCCGCCACCATAGTGCAGCTATCCCAGCCAAAAATACACAAGCCCTAAGCACTCTTATCTTTTCTCAGGACCTCGTAGATCTCAAAGTAATGGGTTGTCTTTTCTAACCATTCATGGGGATCTCCTCCACTATACATTATATTTTAACCTTCGACCTTTGGGGCCTTTGGTCATAAGCCCTCTAGCTTCTATGCTTCTTGAAGTCATCATTTTCAAGATGTCTTCTATGCTTTCCCTTTGGTGGTCTATCTTCTCTTCTTGGCTCATCTGCATATCTTGCTCGGCCATGCTCATCATAATGGCCATGTCTTCTATCGGGTTCATCCTCTCGATGGAGTCTCCTTGCACCCTCCGTGCTATACTCATCTCTATGGTGTCTTCTAGCACCCCCCGCACGACCTTCGTGTCTTTGTGGTTGTAGCCGTGATTGCCTTTCTTCTCTTCTTGTGCTAGCCGCATATGGATCTTCTCCGTTGAATTTTGGAAATTCAACCTTCGGCCTATAGGGCCTTTGGTTGTAAGCCTGCTGACTTCTTTGCTCATTGGAGTCATCCTCATGGTGTCTTCTTCGATCTCCATGATGTGGTCTTTGTCTCCAAGGCTCTTCTTCATCTCTTCTATGGCCGACTTCTTCATAGTGACTATGCATTCTTCCACTAGTACTAGTCATCTGTGAATCACGGCTCTTGTAGCTTCCACGGCTCATATAGCCTTCCATCTTCAAAGATATTTTGGAAATACTTCCCTTAAATAATTCAATCAAATAAGACCTTGAAACAACACTTAAGGTAAGTGAAAGTCTAAGGAATCAGTCAATCTCCTTAAATCAAGCAAATCCCCCAAAAGAATCTCCTTCAATTCCGGCCCCCTTAAGGAAATAAATCAAGACAATCCAAGTAAGGAAATAATTGCCTTAACCAATTTCTCCAAGGTCTTCAAGTTGCCGCACTTTATATGGAAATGAATAAATTTGCTTTCCAAATATTCTCCACCAAAATCTTCAAGAAAACCTACAAGAAATCTGCACCAAATCCTCCAAAAAGTTTCCAATCCAATCTCTCCACCAATAGAACCCAAATTCGGCCTCCAAAGTTGCGAAACCCAGATTTACACACACACACTCCCACTCTCTTTCCACAAACCCATTGGAATTCTAAGAAAACAACTTAATCTCTCAAGTTGAAATCTTGAAACCTCCCAACCAAATCAATACGAGTACTTCACCTTGAAACTCCCCTCAAGAGACACTTGAGCGAAAGTCTCTCAATGAAAGCACCAAAATTGATAGGGACTCCGGCCTAGACCCCTCACCAATGCTTATCCCCCTCATAAGTAAGGACTTGTGAGTACTCGTGTTTAGCTCACGCGTCAATTGATACTCCTTGGCCGACCCAGTGAAGCACTCAGAAGGGAAATATATCCCGAGTATCGGATCAAAAGAAAAGAAAAGATATTTTTGGTATTTTGAATTTATCGAAAGATAAATTAAAAGAAAAATGGATGGTTGGGAAAATGGATGAAAAGAAGGATAAGCAAGCCTAAGCTCGAATGGGCTGACACCACTAGACGAACTTAAAACCCGATTGTGGAACAAAGTCGACTTAACCCAGCGATGAACCTCTAACAAAGTTGATGAGATGTCAGGCCTAACCTCAAGCATCAAACCTCCTCTGCTAGCCCAAGCTTTCAGGCCTAACCCCAGTCGTCGATTGCCCCTAACGAAAAAAACCAAAATAGCCTTCTCCAAGGGTTCAAAGGGAGAAATTGATAAAAAAAAAAAGCAAACAAAAAAAACCACAAATGACTTTGAATAGACGTAAGGTTGTTACACACAAAAATCCTAACCTTGTCCTTGTGACCTCACCAATGGAACATTAAAAAGTAACTCAAAAAGTACAAAAAGTGCTTGGAAAAGATCAAATTACCAATGACAAGAAAATCAAGAACCACAATCAACTACTAACAGCCACCAAAAACAGCCACAATCAACCACCAACAACCATCCACAATCAACCACCAAGAGAGAGAGGATAATTGTAAATCTGGAAAAGAACGAGCCCCAATCATCTTCTAGAGTCTAGATCTATGCTGCAGCGCTGTTAGTGCCCTGTAGATCTGCCCCTTCTTCAAGTGCTCTGAAGCTATTCTGGAGGGGTTGGACGGGGAGAAAACGGCGTCGCACAAGGAACTGCGGTGGGGGCATGAGAGAGAGAGAGAAAGAGAGGGTCGAGGGGGCGTGAGAGAGAGAAACAGAGGGGGAGACGACGTTTGCAGGGGTCATGAGCTGCGATGGGGGGCGGCAGCTATGGTTCAAAACTGTGAAGAAGACTCAAGAGGGGGGTGTCGTGGGGAACTGGGAAAATAGGGGGTGGGGGGAGACGAGTAACGAGTGAAGACCCCCTTTAATGTTAAATTTTTAAAAAAAAATCTCGAAATACCCTTAATACCCTGGGTTCGGTTCAGCGCAATCGGTTCTATATATTTTTTGGCCGACCGCCAAACCGAGCTGGCCCAAAACCGGCCGGCCCGGTCGGTTTTGGCCCAATGGTGTTCAACCCTACCTCCCCCCCTTCCTGCTCCTCCTAACGCTAGAAGCACTCCCCTCAATGTTAACTGAGCACTCCAGTGATTTTAATTCTCTACGCAACTTTCTCCCTAATCTGCTAGAAGAACTACTGCAAAGACCCATCTCCTCCAATGCAGTAAACAGCTTCAACGTATCAGTTTCAAACCCGACACACGAGATCCCACTAGATGTCTGAACTCCGAGACCATTTCCAGCATCCAAGTAGATGGAACACCCTCCACTCTATCTGTTGTCGGATAAAGCATACTCAAAGGCTCATTATTCACCTCATTAGCCTCACCCTCGAAAACAATCAGCTCCCCACCAGACTTCAAATCAGAGGTCGAGTTCCCTTCCAACAGCGCCAAAATGGGAAGGCATTGTGGCTGAGAGACATCAACCAACTCATCGAGAGAAATGCACAGGGTCGATGGTTGAAACTCACCTTCCTCCAACGGGACAATCTCCAATCCACAATCATGCGACTGAACACTCAGCTCTGACAACGTAACGAGACCCAGCGAGCTGACCGAAAACTGAAACGTCTTCGCCTAGATCACTAAACTACGAAAAAATGCCATTTCTTTTCAGTCAAGTCAAATGCACTCTCAACTTATCAAAAATCATGGCCGTGGGTGTAATCTAGAAATCAGACTCAAATCATGAGAGGTACAAAGTCGGTCGCATGGTGAAATTCATTCCACCAAGATGACTAATACCTGTTTTTCAGGGTGCTGTAAATAGTTTGCTTTTAGGGTCTTTGGATGCACTGCATTTTTCTTTTATATATGTAGCAATGTTCTATGGATTGAGTTCATATAGACGTTTTGAAGCCTCTCCTTTAATTAATGGAATTTTGTTTAGTTTTGGGTTACAATAAGCCTTAAATAAGGTCTTGAGTTCAAAAAGTAAAAAGTATAGAGAACCGTTGTCGGGTTTTCTTTGAAGTCATTGGACCTAAGTGATATTATCCAAAGTGATTGCCATTGAACCTTCTCTATGGCTATTGTCCTAAAGTGCACAATCTTTTCCAGCTTTTACAGCAAGAAATTAATGGGAAAGCGTTTGCAAATGGTAAAATTAATGTTTGTCTTACATGCTTTGTAGCACTTAGAAGATGATAGCTGTAGCTTTTACTCTGGGGGACATTGTGTTAGGAAAAAAAAAAAAGAAACGCAGCAATGGTGGTTATATTATTTCTTTAGTGGTGGAAAGGAGCCAGGCCTTTGTTTAGGAATATGTGTTTCTCCGTGTGGCATCTCGCGAATGTGGACCAATCAACTGTTAAATTAGTATTGCTAGCATTAGAACCCTTTCCTATTTTGACTAAAAGATGTCCGCCTTCATTGTAACAATGGTATGGAAAGCAGAAAAGTATCAGTTTATAGTGCAATTGGCCAAAATCAGATATGAGCTGACTATTTTAGGTTTTCAAGGAACAAGAAGTTTATTTATGCTTTTCAGTAGAGATACTTGATATTCATCTCACCTCATTTCACATTACCCTTATCACATACATCACATGTGACATTATCATTGCCACTGTCCAATGAGTATGTATAGGTGCAACTTTCTTCACCTATCAGCTTTGGATAACTTTTGTCTTATGAAATTAATTTTCTATTCACAATCAACTTGAAGTGCTTATGAGATATATCTCCCAAAACAATAATAATCTGGTTCTGAAAATTAGGTGTTAACATATGCACAACAATCTAAAGAAATGGCCAACGTCGAACAAGACAAACTCGCAAAAAGGATTCAAGAATACAGGACACAAGCTGAGCTGGAAAATATGCTAGCTTCAAGTAAGTTAGAGCATTCTGCTGGTGCCAATAGCATTCATGTTGCTGGTCAGAGATACTACAGAAATGTCGAAGCAGTCATGCATTCCACAAGTGGGGAGGTGATTACCTGGTTTCTGTAGTTTGCCTTTGGTTTCCATCACTGAGCTCAAATATTTTTAATCCTGTCTGTAGTCATCAGTAGGTACTATCAAACAAGCAATCAAATTGGTATGTGTTGACTTTTTAGGTTCAGACTATCAAACAAGGATACCTCTTGAAACAATCTTCAAGTTCAAGAGGAGATTGGAAGAGAAGGTTCTTTGTACTCGACACTCAAGGGACTTTCTGCTATTACAGAATTAAGGATTCCAAACCTGTGGTATGTAATCTCTTCAGGGACAATGCTCGATTACTGCCTCTTTACCTCACTTCCAGTCACGATTATTACTAAGTTATGGTTTGGCATTCATGAAATTCTCTGACATAAAAGTCTCATGTGTATCGATGGTCGCATTACCTTTTGAGTGCTTTGTATTTGCTAAAAACTTAATTAATGCAATAAAATATTATACAACTGCAAAAGAAAACATAGCTTAACTCACTAGGACCTTAACTCTTATTATTCTGTCAGATTCACGAACCCTATTTATCCATATAGATTTTTGTGCAGTCATTATAATCTAAATAATGTGTCAAGAAGGTGGAGAAAATAGAAGGGAATGCAGACTCAAAACCAAATCTAGTAATTTGGCAGGATTCCTGACTGGAATTTGCTTGAAGAAGAATTGAATTATTGGTTTTAGTTTTCATTGTTGAATAGTTTTCAAATGTATTTTGATCTTTGTTCCTCATCCGCGGCAGCTAGTTTGTGGGCTTGATTATTGTGAGGCCTTTAATTGTTTTCAGAAGTAAATGCAAAATGTGTCGATAAAAGCCAATGAAAAGTTTGGTAGGTAGAGCCCTTTATAAGGCATGTTTTTATTCTTTTGAGAAAGCAATGAAAGAAATGGTCCCTGAAAAACAGTTTTCCTACCATTGGGTTTTTCATTTTTACTCCTAGATTGGTCTTTCTTCTTTCCCTCTATTTTCTTCTGTTTACTCGTTGTTTTTCATGTTTCAGCCCCTTTCCTTCTCCTTCCCCAAGCAGTAATATTGCAGTTCTAAACCCAATAATGGCCCTTATCGAAACAATAAAGATCAGATCCCCCTAATTTTCTTAAAGCAATCCCAAAAATCAGTAGATGTTGTTGGTTTCTGAATATGAGGTCCTTCGCCAGATTTGCTGTCATTGTAGGTGAGCACCATGTTAGACCTATTGGGAGAACCTACAGAGGTGGATTGACTGGTAATCAACGAGATGACTTGTTTCTGATATTTGTGAGTCACCTCAATGGCTTAAGAGCTGATTTTCCAGCCTTGACAACTCGAATGAAAGTCTTGTAGCCAAGGTCTTCTGAATTTGCACTGAAGATTGCGTGACAGATTGGCATTCCATATTTTTGTGTAAATTGTGATTGTGTTTTCCATGTGCAGCTCAACTTCATATGTATAAATTCTAGTGCTGATCAATGAGACAACCAAGCTTTGGGTCTCCCTAGCAATCTCTTCTTTCTTTCTTTCTTGTTTCTCCTAGTATCACCATGATATCAGAGCAAATCATTATTAGGGGGATTGGGCTATTCGAAAGAGTTGTGTTTGGCATAACTGTATGGCTGTTTATGGGAAATCAAAAACAATAATTTGTGGTACCTGGCCCATAATTTTTCTTACTGTTCATACATCTCTAGTGACCTTCGCATTTCCTTCCCTTAATCAAACTGGTAAACCTCAAGATATTATTTTTCCGATCTTGAGGGTATCAAAAATTTGACTCACATGGAATTTCTCTCGTTTTGTTCAACTTGCTCTTTGAGTCTTTTGATGCTGTAGTTGATTTGTTCCTCTACATTATTTGTCTTTAACTACAGACATAGTTGTCTTTTTTGGCCAACGCTTATGCCAAGTTTGACTGCTTGAACTGACATGGACTGGAATAGCTTATGTATCCGGAGTTCTTTTCTCTACCCCAACCTCCCACTCCCTCTTTTGGCAGGGCTCTCACTCATACCAGTTTACTCGCTCAGTTGAAAATAGTAGTGGTGTGTTTAGTAGATTCCGTTCACGGCACAACAGGCCTGAATCAGTTGGTGAAGATATTCTGAGCTGCCGTACTGTTGAACTCTGTACGTCGACCATAAAGATGGATGCAGAGGACATGGATCTACGTCTTTGCTTCAGAATAATTTCTCCTTTAAGAACTTACATATTGCAGGTAGTAATTTACTGGCTCTGCATATTTGAATAATTGTTTTCTGCTTCATTGTTAAGACTTCACTGCATGAATGGCCTAATCTCTCTATATTCAAAAGACCAACGTCCTTTTTCAAAATTTTGGTGTGTAATGTGACACCAACCACTCAACATCAGTCGGTAAGGTACTTAGTTTTCATGTGTGAGCTAGAATGTTGGTTTTCCCAGGGTTCTAAGCATTTAGTACATTCTACTGTTAATGTTTCCAGCAAGGAATTATGATTCATTTCAGAGTCATTTTCTAGTAAACCACAGAAGATAAAGTTTCTGAAGAACGTTTTAAATGGTGGAAATTGGAAACATGTTAGGATCTTTGGTAACATGAAAAAAGAAATCCATAATTAATTATGGGTGATTCGCTGCTGTGTCATAGGGTATCTTTTGCAACAGTGGATAAGACTGAAGAGGCCATTTACCTGTTTGAATCCACAGTGTCTTGTAACCTAAGTCATACACTTGTGAACTTGGGTTCTGTCACGCCCCGAACGGCATCCCGCAGGGACCGTGACAGCCGCGAGCTATCCCCCGGATGGCTCCAGCGTTCTTACTTATATTCTTACTTGATTACGGCGGAAACGTACAGGATCGCGAGGGGTTTGAGCAAATACTTACATAATCAGGGTTCTCATTAAATTCATACAAAACAAATATTTAAAACATATTAGAACCCAATTAGTGACACTCATGTCACTATCAACAAAATGCGAAGCTTAACATCTTGGGCATCTAGGTCAGGTAGTCCTCCTGACTCTCTTCACCTGATACATCTGGAATGACACAGTTTTAAAAACGTGAGTCAAAAAGACTCAGTAAGGGAAAAACGTAAAACTTAAATCATGCTCTTGACTCATGCTTGCTTAATCATGAAAGAAAGAAAACTTGATAACTGATGCATATGCGTGCTCATGAATTATGCATATGCTCTTGCTTAGTGTTTTCGGCCCCAGGCCCTTGAAAACCACTTTCTTTCATACTCGCTTGTAAAACTGGCCCTTGGCCCTTAAAAATCATTCATTTCGTACTTGTGCCCTTGTTGGCCTTATCATAATTATTTCATGTCTTTTACTTGTGGGCTCGCTCCATTTGACCCCTGAAGTCAGGGTTGTGCGTTCCCTTCGGAACCGTCCCCGAATTCCCTTAGAGACCTTACATCTGGTCGAGCTAGCCCTTGAAGTGGCCCCGGGCCTGATGGCTAGACACGACCCTTGGAGGCACCACACCTTCTCACTGTCCTTCAGTGTGGCTTGCACAGCCTCTTGGATTCACCCATCCTTCTCATAAATGTCCTTCGGTATGGGAGTCCAACTTGATGGTACGGTACCGACCGGTGCCCCTTATATTAACTTATCGTTTCATAAAACTTCTCGTATTCTTTCCATAAAAATCATTGCATAATTTTCTTCTTGAAAAATTCATGCAATGCACATGTCATGTCATGCTTGCTTAAAATTCATGCTTGTTCATGAAATTCATATCATGTCATGCTTTCTTAAAATTCATGCTTATTCATGAAATTCATATCATGTCATGCTTTCTTAAAATTCATGCTTATTCATGAAATTCATATCATGTCATGCTTTCTTAAAATTCATGCTTATTCATGAAACGATGCAGTGTGTCATTCCAGTTTTGAAAAGAAATACTTACTGTACACTTACAGTATCCACTTACTATTCCACTTACTCTTGGTCTTCTTGTTCGTATATACAGACACGTGGATCGCCTACAAGCGATTCAAATATTCTTTTAGACTTTAAGAATTATGAAATCATTTCTTTTGAAATCAGTCATCAATCGAAGATATATATATATATATCTATATATACATATCACTGAAATTTATTTAATTACAAAATAATTATTTTATTCTTTTCCTTAAATATTCAAAACTTAGCTTATTAAATCATTAATATTTTTATTGAAATAAAAATATATTTATCCATGTACATGTCTCGATTAGGGTTAAATAATACTCATAGGTTTAGATTTAAACCTAAGTCTCTTTTTATTACACGTACTACATTAAACCTTATATCTAACTATTAATAAATTATTCATGATTAAATCTTAACTTAGACTTTAAACCTCAAATAAAACCCGAGTAAAACTTAACTAGGGTTCCAATAATATTTAATAAAAGATCATAGCTCTACAACATTATTCCAACTAGCCTAACCCTAATTTCTTATCCAACACAACAATGAACATACATAAATCATGAATTGCACTTAGGGTTAATTTTTCTTGCAACTTTCGGCCACTACCATTCATGCACCAATTAATCACAACTTTTCTCCAAGGGTGATCCCATCCTCCAATCAACAAATTTCACAACCTAATATCTATAAATCAAAGCACCAATACCATACACCATACTCAAGGCATTCGGCCAACTCATGTTTTTACTCAATGATTAGTTTTCTTTTATTTCCTTCAATATGCATGCTTCCAATACTTAACATAATCATCTACTATGCATTAAGGTCATAAATCTTGCACATGTTAAGGCCAATGTCCAGATCTACACATATTCAAAACTATACATGAAAATCCTCATAGCTCATTTTCGGCCATACCCAAAATGTTACCTTTTTCATGCTAAAAATCATATCATGCACATCCTTTGCATTTGTGACCTAACTAGCATGCATACACTTAATCTTTTTATCAAATAATTCCATCAACAATAGGTCTACTCTTTATTCACACTAATATCCATAGATCTAAACAAAGATATCATTTTTCATCACCCAACATATCAAAACTTAGATCTAACTTTCCTTAGCTTACATTGTTCTCCATTTACATTTTTCTTCACATACAACCTTAGATCTAGGGCTTCCATGGTTAGATCTAGCATGTAAACAACTTAGGGTTCCTAAGCATCCAAGATCTAACAACATCAAGGCATCTATCAAAATAAAACTTCAAGATCTTATACATAGGCCATTCGGCCACTCATGCTAACCCAACAAAATCATTTTAGCCTTACCTTGTTGTTTGTCCAAGCTTGAGCACCTAGAAAATAAAACATCTATGGTTAGTACTTATGATGTTTAAGGCAAGAACATCAATGAACTAATCTTACCTTCACTCTATACCAACTCTTCCTATCCTTCTCCTCCTTCAAAGATTCGGTCCACCCTTCTTAGAAATGACCAAGCTTGGTTTAAAAGAAACTCTATGGTGGTGAAGAGGACGTGGTAAGTTTGAAGAATAATGGTGTCAAATGGCTAGGTTTTCATGGTAGGATTTTTGTCAACAAAAAGGAGAGATTTACTTGGCTTTTGGAATGGGTTTTGGCAAGCTAGATGGAAGTGGTTTAGAGGCAAGATGAAATGCACAAACCTTGAACTCTTGAGTGTGTTGTTCGGCTAGGAGAAGCAAAATGGTAAGGATTGGGAGGACTTGTAACATTCGGCCAAGAGAGTAGAGGTTTGAGAGTGAAGTGTTTGAGTGTTTAGGTCAAGAGGAAATGTGTGAGATTGAGTCTCCCAAAGCTTTTGACATAAAGCTTGAGAGTGAATTGACAAGAGAGAGAAATGAAAAAGCAAAAATGGAAAATGGTGAAAAGGGGGGGCCTTGGTCGACATTCATAAGCTTCCCTTTCTTTTTTTTTTCTTTTTTCTTTCTTTTCACTCCTTTCTCACATCACTTCCTTGTCTCTTTGAAATTTCTCTTTCCTCCATGCCTTCCATCGACATACACTCCCCTTTCTCACTTTTCCTCTTCTCTTTTCACTTCCATGAGTTATCTCATCAATTCTTACACACTTACACCTTCTTACACATCTCTTACACATCACATGGCACCTCATTTTAGCTTTCAAATTTCCTCTCCTTGCCTTTCACGTAGAAGCCCTCCTTTGCTTAGTTTGGTTGCTTTTCAACCAACCTAGTTACTTCCACATTAATATGCAACTAACTTTCAACTTGGTTTTCACTTATCACCTAACTTATCACTTTATAAGCTCTCTTACTTATCTATCCATTCCAATAGCTTATCACCTTACAAGTATGATACCTTATCATGTGATAATGGCCTTAGCCTATCTCTACAATAATCACAAGGCCTTATCACTCTAAAGGTTTCCTAGCTTATCATGCTTGCTTATCACTATGATAAGCAAGTGTGCTTATCAATTAAATCATTTCTAAACTTATCACGTAACTACATAGCTTATCATTTGAATATTCATATGGAAATTCTATTAATAATATAGAACACATCATGATATTACATGTCACATAAAATATTTAATCCATGTATTCAAAAGAATTTCATTATTCAATCTATTAATAATTTCGGCTTATACAAGGAAATTATTTAAGCATAATTCAAATTATATGGTCCATGAATCATATTAGGTAAAAATATTAATTTTTAAAAGAGGAACTTACTTGAAATTTTCGGCTCTTAGTATAATATAATTTATACTTGCATAAAATGGCATATTAATTATTTAAAGAGATTTTATGAAATAAAATCCCATTTTAATCAAAATACCATAACATAAAAAATTAGCCCATACATTGGCCAAAGCATAGTCCCATTAAGAAATAAAAACTATTACATCAGAAAATAAAATAATACATAAGCAATTACGTAGGAGAAAATCGGGGTCTCACAGGTTCGATAGAAATTTGAATCATGTCAACGTGATATTGGTCAACTGATATATGATGTCATTTAAAGATTCAAAAAGACACCAAAAGAGAAAGAGAACAGAAGTACGTTCCTTTCAATGGGATCTGATGTGAAACACGGTTGGAGCAGAATGATGTATTGCTGTTTGGAATTTTTTTTTTTTTGTCCATTAATTCACCCTTTTTGAGTGCCATGTGAACCCTTACAGTGTGAGGATTAGTGTTTGGTTGAGCCATGTTGAAGCCGGTGGGGACAAATCCCACCTCAAGATCTTGATATCTTTAGGAGGTTTTTGTTTCTGTTTCTGTAGTAGAGATGTTTTGCTTTCTTCTTGCTCCAAAACGAGTCTCTGTTCCATGGTTGTTGGCCTTCAACCAAACTAACTGTCCTAATTCGTGAGATCTCACTGTTATAATACACCCATCTGCTGGTAGATAATATGCCCCCTACTTGTTCGTGTTGCATTGAAATCGCACATGAAAAGGAAAGGCGGAAAAGGAAATGATATAGAGGGTCCAGCTGTGGACTCTTGAACAAAAGGAATTTTCTACCAACTTTTATAATGCTTTCAGTATTTATATCCTGGCCCAGGTGTATATTCTTGGACCTCCTGGATGTCAACAAGGTTAAATTAAAAGCTTGTCATTTTCCTTTGTGCGCGAGTCGAGTATGGAGACAACTTGTAAATTTGCATTATCTTTCAGGGGGTATCACAGCAGCATGATCTAGGTTAGAGATAATTGACAGCATATTAATATTTTAAGGAGTTGGTCTATTTTTTTTCTCCCTTTTAAGTGAAAAATACTAGTATTCTGGAAAATATTTTGTCAACTTTTTACAATAGCCTTGTTTGGTCAGGCTGAAAATGAGGCAGATAGGATGGACTGGATAAATAAGATCACAGGAGCTATTGCATCTGTTCTAAATTCTCATTTTCTTCAACAGGTAAGTCCACCCAAAGCCTTATTTATATCTTCCCCTTCAATTTCATGCCAAGTGGTGCGTGCAATCAATTGTGGCCTTCACTGACAAGAATTACTTGAATCTCTCCAGCCACACCCTGGCGAGAAAAATAATTCCGCCAGTGGTGCTTTTTGTGATGCTCAATTGCTGGACAGTCATGAAAGTTTAAAAGACGACAAAAAATTCAACAAAGCTGATTGTGTTTCTAGCATTCTCAGAGCAATTCCGGGAAATGATATTTGTGCAGAGTGCAGCGCTCCTGAACCAGATTGGGCATCTCTCAATCTAGGTGTTTTGCTATGCATAGAATGCTCTGGTGTTCATCGGAATCTCGGTGTTCACATCTCAAAGGTGCCTTACATTCTGAAATGAAAAGTTATTGCTTTTACTTCATTATGGAACTTACAGTTGCAGGTAACTGGTAGTCCTGACAATAAGAAAGTTATCCGAAAAATATTATAATTCATGCTTTTCGCATAAAGCAATTATTTATGTAATTACTGCAGTATTCCATTTCTGACTAATGAAGAGCATGTTGCTTAATTTCTTTTTCTTTCTTTTTTGAACTTTTTCAGGCTCCCAGATGCTGGTACCACATTTGTAGGATTTGTTTTGCGAAAAATTGATGTAACAAGAGTGGTACTTGTTTGCTCACTTTAAGTTGTGAACTATGAGCTCAGGACAATATTTCGAGAGCTACATAGAAAAATACAGATCGGAATTCTTGTCCAATTAAGGGCCAAGTGACATTTGGCTGTAGTTAAAATTACCAGGAGTGCTAGGGACTGTTCAACTAGAGGGAGGGGGAAATGCTCCCAATAATCTACTTGCCAGGGTCTGACGGGAGTAACTGGCTAGTGGTTTATGCGATAAGCAAGGTCCAGGGGATTGACAAAACGAACCTGGCCAAAGTCACTAGTGAGTCCGATTTCGCAGGTTGGGAGGGATTGCTTTCAGCCATATGTGGTAGTACTTGTCTCACCCTTAGGTTTCCGTTGCACTATTTCATAGTCATAACCTCCATAGCACGAGAGAGTTATTGATACACAATACGTCTCTACCAAAACCCTATATGCCTAAAGAGCATTTCGTCAAATTTTCATGCAGGCATATAATGCTGCAATTATTGGTTTTATTCAGGACTAATACCTAATCTTAGACCTAATTTTGTATTTCCTACGCCCGACACCAATATCTTGGAAGGCAATACGGTAACAGGAATGAGAAGCCTGTAATTTAAGTGGTGCTTAATAGCCTACTAAAAAATAGTTTAATGCAAAAGTCATTCTTCCTTGAAAATGAGAAGGAGATACTTAAAGAGTCTCCTTCCCAGAGACTAATTGCTTGTGCATATGAGTTCTAGAAGTTTGATGTTATTTCATGTCAACACCAATCATTTGATATTGATGGTGTTTTGTCAATAGACTTTTTTTGTGACTAGGCATTTGTGCATTAAAGATGTGCAGAGGATAATAACCTGCTGGCCATAATGTGCATGATTATCAACTCCCTCTTTACAGCCCACAATTGAACCTATACTCTGCACTGCTGACTGCAGGTGAGATCTCTAACTCTAGATGTCAGAGTTTGGGAACCTACTGTATTGGACTTGTTTCGGAACTTGGGTAATTCTTTTTGCAACTCCATATGGGAGGGATTGCTTATGCTTGAGAATGAAAGGTAAGATTTTCTTGTAGTATGTAGCATATAGGCTATATTCATGAGTTTATCTCATAGTTGTTAATATTTTTTTTGTATACTTCACTGTGCTTGTTGCCCTGTGAAATAGTTGTTATGAATGAATAGAGGCTATGGGATATTTGTTAATATCTCTTTCTATGTTATTTGTTCGACGTGGTCTTCTTTTCACGCACTGTTCATAGAATATGCTTTGTGTAGAGGAAAGCAACAAAGCGAAGGAAAAAGAGTCGATTTTGTGCCTTATTCCATGTCATAGTGCTTTGTTTGTTTAATTTGTTTTTAGTATTTTTATATCTTTTTCCCTTCTTTCCAGCAGTGGCGTTTTCTTTGTTTTTTTTTGGGGGGAAAGGACAGACAGGGGAGAGGGAAGGGCATATGTGTGTCCATGTGGAACTGCTCAATGCATGTTGTTTGTTCATCTGCTCAAACAAATTGCATTGGTATCATCTTCCACTACTCTGCATATTACACATCCACCAGGATGGTGTACCAACAAATAGATGACTTTGGTGCTATCCATCACTCTCGCATATAACATGATCCGATAATGCTTTGAGAAACCTGTCTATGTTTGCTAGGGCCGAGTTGAGATTAATGCTACGGATTAACGCCTGGAATGTTTGAGATTGAATTTTGGTCGGAAGCATTATGGTTTAAATGGTCAACAGAGGGTTGAAATAGAGCAAAGGCAGCTTGCCCCAAACATTTTTGCAGCAACTCCATTTGGATTTTATTATTACTAATCCAGTTGGTAAATTGAAGGTCAAGTCCCAGTGAAATATGTTGGGTTTTGGATTTGGAAGGGTGAAGAAATTATATATTTTTTGGGTTAAAAAGAGACTGTTGAGGGCAGTGTAGAGAACCGTGAGTACCAATCCTGTGCAGAGAAAAAAGAAAAAGAAGATAACATTCAGATTTAACTCTTTTTTCTGTTCTTGGCATAGGCTGTCACTAGCTTTTGACAAATGTGTTTTTTCTGTACTGTTTCTGGAAGACAAGTTTTGGCTGTTTTACAAATAAATCGGAGACAAATTCACTAAGCTTCTGCAAATTCCTTCTCTTTGATTTATTGATTTATTTTTATTTGTAAAAAATTAGTTCAAATTGTTTTTGTAACTGCGATTAATGATTAGATAATGCTGCACTCATAAAACGTGGCAGTTGCGAAAAAATTTTAAGATGGTTAGTGTTGCTTTCTACATCATCGTCTTACATCAACTTTTAGAGTCTTGGAACTGATTTGATTTCTTCTCATTTATGGTTCCCCAAGTCTTTGGCTCTATGTATTTAACTCAACAGAGAGAGTTGATACATGGTAAATTCGGCCAGGAAAGGGTGAAAGAAGTATCTATATGTCAATTCAGCTTTTTTAAATCCTTTCCAACTGGTGGATTGAGCCATTGTCCATGTGTTCTGTGGAAGACATTACTTTTATAAAATCATTGGTTTTGAATCCTAGTGTAATAATCTTATTCAGGCTAGATAAATCAACTGCTGTGGTAACGATGGTTACAAAGCCGCGTGCCCAAGATGTCATTTCCGACAAGGAGAAGTACATTCAAGCAAAGGTGATCAGTTGATTCCCTTTCCGTATTGTTGTGGTGCTGATTATAATAACAAGTTGGTCTTTTCTTGCATGTTGCTCTTCAATTCCTTTTTTTTTGTGAGGGTCTATAGATTAGCATAATGATGCTGTGTATGTTGAGATGCGAAAATATGCATCCAATCTAGGGAAGAGGGCGGCCAAATTATAATAAAAGTCTATAAATTGTCCTTCCAAATTCTACATATATTCAAATTGTGATTAATTTAGCATATGCACCACCTCCTTTCTAAGCGAATTACCACCGGTTAGGGCATGATATGTCTTGTTCTAGATGATACAAGCATGGTATTCTCTCTGAGCAAGTTTAATGGACGCTTATAGATCATCAATAGGAGCTACCAACTTTTACTGGTCCCAGATTTTTTATCAAATTTGTGGCTGTTAGCCAAATAAATAACTGCTCTTCTTCGTTTTTGTATTGCTCCATCTTGTGTGACGTCCTAAATATGAGATGGAAATTGAAATCGTGCTGACAGTCAGTATCTTTCTCTTACTTCTGTTTCCCTTTTCTAGTATGCATCGCTTTTCTTATCAACGAGTTCATTCTGTAATATTCTCCTAATGTGTTGGTCGTTTCTGGACCTATTAAAGACACCCAAAATAACTCTGAAATCGCTTTTACTGTCATAGAGGTAATGAACAAACTTTTGAGCCGTCAATTCAGAGCAGGGATTTAACTATCATAATCTTTCTTACCAGGGTAAAGAAGCATTCTCATATGATACATGCAGTATCTGTTTCGTCAGACTCTTATTTTGATTTTCATCACTCTTTACCCTCTGCCTGTGTTGTGGAAAGAGGCTCAAACCTTTCAAATGAAGCATGACATTCTAACTCTGAAGCAGTATGTAGAGAAATTGCTTGTCATCAGAGAAGCAACTGCAACTGCTTCCCATGCAACAAGCATCTGGCAAGCCTTGAAGAACAATGATTTGAGAGAAGTATATCGCCTTATTGTGATATCTGACATGAATCTCATCAACACCACATTTGATGGTGTGGCTGGTGACCATTTATTTCACCATGTGGATGCACGAGACATGGATGCAACGGAAACAAAACAGCCTGATCCAGCAGCCTGTGAAAATATCAACACCTCCAAAGAGCCAGGGAACCGTCTTCAAGGTTGTTCCTTGTTGCATCTGGCATGTGACATTGGCAATCCGTTGATGCTTGAGTTGTTGCTGCAATTTGGCGCCGATGTAAACACTCGTGACTTCCATGGAAGGACTTCTTTGCACCACTGCATTGCCAGAGGGAACAACCTACTGGCAAGACTCCTACTAAGAAGGTAATACATCTGTTGTGACTCCAATTGTGAAAGTTGTTCATTATTCTTGGAAAAGGCGAAGGTTTGTTTTTCCTTTCTGGGTAATAAGAGTGTGATAGTCCCATTTTCTTAAAAATGACCGAATTTATTTTATTTTATCGGAAAAAAGAATGATGGCAATGATAATCCTCAATAGGCTAATTGCCCTCATCACTTCAAACGGGGATACTTCTTGATCGGGCTTTGTCACCTCTAGGAATTTTGTAAATATTTGTCATATATTGGTGATGACAAAGATCTGGTAGCCTTCAGGTCTGATTATTCCAGTTTCTCGATTTGGGCTAGTTGAATCTTAATCTTCTAAACTGACATTCATGTGTTAACTCTTCTAATTCTAAAATAGAGAATGATCGATCTAATTAGATACTAATAGAGGAATACATAGCAAAATTTCATCATTTTGACGTCCATTGGCTCATATATGATGCCTAACATTTTAAGTCTTGCAGAGGCGCACATCCATGGATTAGGGATGGTGGTGGGTTCAGTGTACTCGAAAGAGCTATGGAGAGGGGAGCAATAGCTGATGAGGAGCTATTTATATTGCTTTCTGAGTCGACTAACAAGATCACCTGATGGAAACTTGCTTCATTTGTTGTCTTTAACCGCGCCGCTACGACCGGCCTGCCGTTAGTTGTAATCATGAACACAATCTGATACTTCCCCATTCATAGCAGTGTAATCATGAACAAAAATCCCGTCCTTTCTATTCATTGATTCCGTAGTTTCTGTATTTTTGTTTCCCTCCATAATGGCGGTTAGTTGGAGTGATCAGAGACTTAGTGCAATAGTATTTGTAACTAAAAGTAGTGGTGTTTTAAATTAGTCTAGCTTTGTTCAATCAATAAAACAATATTTACTCGAGATAGTTGCTCACCAGTTGGATTGTGGGCTGTGGCGGATCTAGGATTGAAGTCTTAGGGGCGGAGTCATAGAAGGGAAATATTCATTTTTTATGAAATATTTTGAATGTAAAAAAAATTACAACTAAACATACAAGATCTCAAAAAATTCAATACTACATGTCATGCATTTTCACACAAACTCCAATATCAATATACCATCAAATCATTCTGCAAGTTTTTCACCCAACAATTATACAAAAAATAATATAAATGTTTACTCTTGATTGAAATTAGCAACTAAAGGATGGAAAAAAAAATTGAGATCGAAAAAAATTTGAAGTTTAAAAGAAAGAACGAACTTACATAGACCGAAACAAAGTCAAAATAAAATATATATATATATATATTAAAATTAAAGTTGTCATGTGTAAAGCCGCAGAAGAAATTGAAATTGAGAGAAATAAATAACAAAATAAAAACAAAAACTAGTATTTAGGTCATAAAATAAATTGCATCTCTAGGTGAAATTTTAATTCCATTAGCATTTGTTATTATTTTAAAAGATACTTTAATTCATTTATTATTTGTTGTCATTTTAAAGGGTATGATTTTTAAAGCATTAAATTTGTCTCATTCATTTTTACTGATCAATGGTATTTAAATGAATAAAAAGTGGATAGTATTTTTGGCCTTACAAAAGAGATTTTTTCAAAATATTTGGGGGAGGTAAATGATTTTTGAAGGTGTGAAATTGGGTTGGGATAATAGTTTTGGCCTTAAAAATGTTTAAAAGGAAAAAATTTCAAAATGTTTGGAAGTTATGGTTTTGATCCATTTTAATAAATAGTTATTGGGCTTTCAAATTCATCATAAAGATCCACATGTTTGCCATTTTTATCAAACAAATTCATTCATTAAATTTTTATGTATAAAGTTAACAATTCACACGTAAGTTTCAATTATATGTTGACACGTGTCGCTTAAAACTAAAATCATTTGAATTATAAGTTTTTTAAGATATTTTATTAGATCTTTTTCCTATTTTTTGTTTTCAAAAAAAAACTAAATTATTTTAAAAATTATAATTTTAAGAGAAAGATTTATTTGACAAAAATTACAAACTTAGAGACCTTATAATTAATTTGAAAACCGAAAAACGATTTGTTAAAGGAAGTCAAAACTTAAGGACGAAATTGATATTTAACCCTAAACTAATGTGAAGTGGGGATAGAGCTTTTTTGGGATAGTGTTTGTTTAGTTACGTGTATCCAGGTAAAATGCTGGCATTTGCCTTCTTACTTGTACATGCTAAACTGAATGTTTTCATGAATCGTTCCAAATACTTTCGCGGACTGAAAAGCTTATACCTCTCAGGAGGTTAAGGAGGCTTTTCAAGGACATTTCTGGAATGGGTTTGAGAAGTTAGTGGATCTAACTCAAATCTATAAATTACTCCAAAGCCAAACCTAAAATCCGGTCGAAGTGAAGTTGTGCGGAATTAAAAATCATTGAAATAATCTTTGCGAATCTTTACGAATTTGTCGATCTCACCACATGAGTAACCCAAATGCTATCCTTCTTTTGAATTTGTGCCTCATAGTTGTTTTGGAGTTTCTATTTTTAAAGTTTTGATTTTCTATTATTCCAAATTTTTGCTTCTAGAAATTATGATCGTGGTCAATCAACATATCACAATTGACCTTCGAGAATGTAAGATTGATTTGTGAAATAATGTTTGCTAATAATTAATTGCTTAGTTTTGCGTTCAGTATGCTTAAATTCCATATGAGCCTATAGCTTTGGGATATTATTACTAATAAAAATTTTAGCTCATATAATTCTTAATTCTTGATCACTAATCAATTGTCTAAAATTGTTTGAAAATAATTTCATTTATATTTACATAATATATATAAACTTTGAAAAACAATTTTTACAAAATCTCACTGGTCAGGATTTCCTTTTTCAGTCCAACATTTTACAAACAATAAATATATTGCCTCAACTCTAAGGATAATATAAGCTAATAGTGTTGAATATCATTATCTACGTGAGTGATAATTTCCATTCATATTTAATCTCATTCATTGCAATATCTACGTGAGGGCATACATCTAATAATTGTTGGGTTTAGTTCACACTCAATGTTTCGATGATTACAATAAAAGGACTAAATTTATAAAATGAACATCTTCAAAAACAAAAACATTGTCATCAAAGAGTCAAAAAGATGCAAGAATTGAAGTGCAATAGTTCAAGACTTGAAGACCTTAGGGCACTTTTTGTAACTCTAAAAATCATTATTTGGATAGTCTTGATCACACACTCACTTTACAAAGAAGTTAGAAAAATTCATTTCCAACCATTTTTCTAAATTCAAATGAGTTTTTGTCGATACCGAACGACCCCTTGCCTGGTCATCTGGTATGTGTATTGGTTTCACAAGGTGTAACTGCGAAGAGTTTGAGTCTTTTTGGTCAAATCTGTATCTGATTCAATACCGTACGATCAACAATCAACAGGTACGTATACCGGTTGCTTTCGTTCTTTGAACCGGATGCAACCGTAATAATAACAAAATTTTATTTGACTCTATTTTAACTGAATTCACTGTAGGACGAACAACAATCAGCAGATATAGTAGTGTTACAAAAATATTCGAACTTCAAGTTTAAAAATTAGTTACGTTGACAACAATCACAGGAACCAGATCCACTAGTATAGGTGTTCCGATTGACCTGTATGTTAGGAAACAAAATATTTTTAAATTTGAAATTCTGTGAATCTCGTTTGAAGCCAATGGTCACAAAATACTGGATCCACTGGTATAAATATCCCGATCGATTGATAGACATAGATTTTTCCTATGACCTAAAAATGTTCAGTATTCAATTGGAGTCTTTAAAAGAAATTTTCCAGAAATGTAAATTGAGTTGAACCTTCATATTTTCGTGCATATCATCTTTAAGCCTTGGCTTCTTATTTTTACAAGCTTTCACACAAATTATTCACTTTCAAGCTTACTCATTGTGTGAGCTTTTGAGATAAAATTCAAATTGTAATCATCTACTCTGTGAGAGAGTCAAATTCTTATATCTTTTCATTCAATAAAGGTTGGTTCCTAAAAGTCAGGTTGAACACCAAAAGAAGTTAGGAGAAGACATATCTCTAACTTGGTTTGGAGCTTACATAGAGGTTATTTCAAGCTCGGTTGAGTTGTGAGTGTTGAGCTGGAAAAACACTTGTAAGGTTCTCTAGTACCTGAAAGCTAGAGTATGAGCTATTACCTTGGCTAGAAGAGGTTGGTGTGGAAATCCTCAAGGCTTGTTAAAGGAGCTCGAGGAGTGAACATGGGCAATGTCGTTGAACTACCTAAAAATTCAAGTGTTTGATCTTTCTAACCTTACTCTTCATATTTGTTTGATCACCTAAATTTTTTATATTAATTTCGAAAAAGATTTTATAACTCAATTCACCTCCGCTTGGATTCCTTAATCCTTCTTTGGGCTTTCAACAATCTCTCAGTTGCACCCAAAATCACTCACTCATACATGTATCTAACATCATAACCACTCACACATGTATCTAACACCATAGACGCTAAATGTTTCTCAAGGTGTGGCGAACTCCATAAACTTAAGGTAGGCATTATCATAATTTATTGAAACCGTCTAAAATTGGTCACTTTGTATTGTAACTTGTAAATCTATTTGGTGTTACTCTAACTCATGACATAACTGCTAACATGCTAATTTCAAAATCTAGCACTACAAGAAGAATGACATTTTGTTTTGTGACAACAAATTTTAACACCTAAAGTAGCATTTTAGGAATGTAACGTGAATTCTTCACAAGCTCTACTTTGGTAACAAAATTCTAATTTCATCACTAAAGACATCATAAATGTTTTGTGCAGAGTTTTTTTGACAAAAAATTTATCACAAAAAGAAATGTAATATTAAGGGAAAAATACACTTTTGGCTCCCCAATTATTGAGGTACTAGCACTTTGCACCTCGTTTATCAATTTAGTTACATTTCACCTCCTAACTACCTCATACTTACAGAATGCACCTCGACGTCAGGGATTTTGTCGTTTTAGACGAAAAAGAGTGCACATGACGGGCACGTGACTCATGGTGACATTTTATGCCTCATTTATCCATTAGAAAAAAAATACTCTTCACCCCCAACTATTGAGATATTAGCACTTTGCACCCCATATTACTAATGGAAAAAAAAATGTGCACGTGTCCCATAGTGACATTTTATGCCCCTTTTACCCCTTGTTTTACGAGTGAACATAACAAGTTTGAAACTTTCTGAAAATTTTCATTTCTTTTGACATATCATTCTCGTGTGAAGACCAACGACCGATAACTTACTGAACAATGATGTCATCACATAGGTGCGTAATGGTCCTCAGTTATTCAACCCTTGAGATGTGTCGCCACCATGGTAGAAGAGTGTTGAGGCGGCTACAAGAGCAACATAGTAGGATTAATGAAGAGGCTGCAAGAGTTGTATCCTTAAGATGCCATCATGGTTCAGTAAGCTATCGGGGTCCGCTAAGCAGAGAAGAAAGAGATGGTCTATGAAGCTCAGGTGGAGCCTAGGTTGGGTTTCGATGGCTGGGGAAGAAGTCGATTTGGATGGGTTGTTTAGGGAGGCAGGGCCGGCTCAAACTAAATGGGAGCCTAAGGCCTATAAATTATTAGGCCTTTTATATAAAATTTAATTATATAACATATTTAAAGGCCCCATTAATTATTTTTTATAGGACTCTCGTACATGACATCAAGGCCTCATGACTCGCACGGTTAGAAAATTTATAAGACATATTTTTTCTTTGAGTAAAGTTCAAAAATATATCACTGATAGCTGACAAAAAGATAGATAGTCCACTCATAATAAAAAAATGAAAATATTGCATCTTGCTACTACTATTTTTATTTCTTAGCTCACTTGTCTTTTATTTCTTGGGTCATCTACAATATAAAAAAAATATTTTTTTTGCTCTTTAAGAGGCCTTGCTTAGGGTGAGGCCTTAGGCAACTACCTAAGTTGTCTTACCCTTGAGCCGACCCTGCAGGGAGGGCTTCACTCTATTGTTCTAAATGTTATTGGGGAGGGGGTTGTTGTCGGGGAGGGGTAGTTGTCGGGGAGGGGTAGTTTGCTTCATGTGGTGGCATCAAACCTTGCATGGCCTTGGTCAGCCACATTGGATTTGTTCGTTAGTTTTTTTTGGACTCGTGATTACTGGAGGACTAAATCAGCGCGTCATCAAGCTCGCAGACTGAGGTGAGATGAAGTGAGCCCTAAGGACTAAACTGAGAAAATGTTAAACCCTAGGAATTGCAGACTAATTTAGCCTTAATTTTAAAACTAGATGAAAATGCTAATTTCTTTTAGAAGAGAGAAATCCCATATAGTAAGGCCACTCAAAAGTGATGCCCGTCTAAGCTACACACATGCCTCCCCGGCAGGAAATTGAACCAAGCTAATTTGTTACAAACTGAACTGTGAGTGTGTGGTTACAAGCAAAAAAAAACCTGAGTGAGTGGTTTTGTGAAATTGAGTAAAGCTAATTTTAAATTTAAATTTTCTAAAAAAAGAGAGATCCGGATGCTATTTCTGCATTTTGGCACATACAACTGCATTTTAAATTTAAATTTTCTAAAAAAAAAGAGATCCGGATACTATTTCTGCATTTTGGCACATGCAAGTTGCAACTGCCATTAAATGGAGTCATGTGTCAGGTTCTTTTAGGAGCTTTTGCTGAGGACGACTCATTTATTACTGATCGCCTTGGCCTTGAATACGTTCACCCATTTGCTCTGCACTTTTTTCGAACCCCCTACCGTTCTCTCTCTTCCTCTCTTCCTGCAATAATTACAACATATTCCGAGTTCGGATAGATCTATTAGCACTTTTAATCTTTTCACTGCATTACAGAGAATTCCTTTCTTTCTGAGCTGAAAATTCATTAATTTGATCATGCCGTTTTTCCTCCCGATGCATTCCCAAGAAAAAAATTTGTGATTTTTGTTCCATTTCCATGTGATTTTTCCAGGAAATCTGAACTTGTTTGCAAATTCAATTTCGTGCGCTGAAGGTGAAGATGCAAGAGAACTAACATAGTTTTTTTTTGGGGGTAAATTGAAGCAACACAGTCTTGAGTAACGCTTGCTTTCATTGTTTCTTCTCAGCGATCACCAGTGGGGGATTCAACAAAAACAACTCAAAACAATAATCGAAGGACTTTGGTTGGCAGTCCTGGATCCCATTCGACATTGCCATTGTGGTAGCGAAAGGTGCCAACAAAGTTTTTAGCAGCCCAAGACGCAACAGTAAAAATATGCGAGTAATTGTACTATTTTTTGAATTTCTTTAGTTTTATTTATTTTTTCTTTTTTTTCTTTAGTTGGAGAATAGAGAAATCACAGAGACGAGGAAAGAATATAGCTCCCTATCTCTCTGCAAATTCTGAGATGAGTTCACGTGAAGGTAACACTGTGATGTCCGTGAGTTTTGGGAACAAAATGTTGTGAGAAACAATTGAGATGTTTGATTTTGAAAATTCTGAGTATTTAAGTTTGAAAAATATTATAAAGTAAAGATGTGTTATAAGATCGTGTGAAAAGATGAAGATAGAAAATTTTTAATAAAAAAATATAATAATAAAAAATTATGTGATTAATTTTTTATTATTAAATTTAAAATTTTAAAATTTTTTAATAAAAAATTATGTAATAAATTTTTTATTATTAAACCTAAATTTTTAGAATCAAATTATTAATCCTCAGATCAGACAAATATCCACTCTATTGTCTCCACTTGCTGACTTCTCAAGGCTCTCACCAAGCTGAAGTAGATGACCTACCTACCTTTATTGCGTGTCAGTTTCAATTTTTTGTTCAAGCTGTTGTCTTCGCCTCATATAGTTGTAGCCAATCCAAACGAGAAGAGAGAGACATTGAAAATGGCTGCCGTTGGCGGTCTTAGTCTGCGGAGAGGATGCAACGGATGGCGGTAGAATATCTCTTTGGGTTTGGAACGTGCTGTTTGGAAAGGAAAAGCGCCAAAAAGCACCAGAAAAAATGGGAGGAATTCTACCGGAGAATCTATGGATGCATTTGAAATTCCAGAACTGCAGGCGGAGGTGTTCTGATGTTGCTGTTTATGGAAACAATATCAAATAATCTCAGTGAGAAAGGTTCTTTTTGCATCTAAGGTCCCTCTTTCTCCCATACTTACCATTACTGATTTACACTGCAGACACAGGTCGTAAACATTGTTCTCATGGAGCCCCTCGTTTCAAGGTCCTTCTTATTGTTGTTTCTCTTCGCACTGATTTCCCTTCCCTGTTCGGTCAGATCAGGCGACGCCGAAGCACTTCTGACTCTTAAATCGACCATCGACGTCTCAAATTCGCTGCCATGGCAACCCAGCGCCGCCAACTTTTGCCACTGGAAAGGGGTCAAAGAGTGCATCGACGGGAGGGTCACAAAACTCGTGTTAGAGTACCTCAACTTGACTGGAGTTTTGGATCAGAAGGCCTTGAACCAACTAGACCAACTCCGCGTGTTTAGCTTAAAGGGAAATGCTCTCTCCGGCCAAATCCCGGACCTCTCGGGCCTCCTCAACCTCAAGTCTCTCTTTCTTAGCAACAACAACTTCTCTGGTGGGTTTCCCGCCTCTATCTCCGGCCTCCACCGCTTGAAAGTGGTTGTCCTCGAGGGGAATCAGATATCCGGTGAGATCCCCGTATCCCTTCTCAGACTTAGGCGACTCTATAGGCTACATCTCCAGGACAATAGGTTGAGAGGGACAATCCCTGCTCTCAACCAAACCACTCTCCGGTTCTTCAATGTGTCCAACAACCAACTTTCCGGGGAGATCCCGGTGACCGCTGCTCTCCTCCGGTTCAATGCCTCGTCGTTTTCTGGAAATTTAAATCTCTGCGGAGAACAGATGGATGATCCCTGCGAGAGTCCCCGGGTATGGCTCCCACCACCCACGGGTCCGAGTGCCCATCATCCGTCTGGGTCGTCCTCGAAGCGCACGAGAAGGGTCAAGATAATTGCGGGGACTGTGGGAGGGTTTGTGGGGCTGTTAATCTGTCTGCTCTTGTTGTGGATGGTCTGTCGGAACCGCAGGAAACCGGAGGAGGAGGTCTCAAGGAGCAAAGCAGTGGGAGTGGAGACAGCAGGGGGGGAGGAGTCCGGAGGGGGAAGTTGTGGCGTCGGTGGCAGGGGATGTAATAACGGGGGAAGAAAAGGGGGTTTTTCGTGGGAAGGTGAGGGACTAGGGAGCTTGGTGTTCTGCGGAGCAGGGGATCGGCAAATGAGTTACAGCTTGGAGGACTTGCTGAAGGCGTCGGCCGAGACGTTGGGGAGGGGTAGCATAGGGAGCACGTACAAGGCGTTGATGGAGTCGGGGTTTATAGTGACGGTAAAGAGGCTGAAGGAGGCCAGATACCCGAGTCTGGAGGAGTTTAGGAGACACATGCACGTGCTGGGGACTCTCGCCCACTCCAACCTTGTCCCACTCAGGGCCTATTTCCAGGCCAAGGAGGAACGCCTTCTCGTCTACGATTACTTCCCCAACGGCAGCCTCTTCTCTCTCATTCACGGTACGTCTAATCACTCTCACCTTGTATTTCTTTCGTTACATGCTTGCTTGCTTTGCTACAGTGACCAGACGGTCGCTTGGTCTGGTTAGATTGCCTTGGCCCGCTTATTACTGTTTTACCACATTTCACTGCACTGCGGATTAAGATTCTGTCATTTGTTGATAGAATTTTTAGATGCAATTCAAAAACTAATCTCTTTTTAAATTGAACTTATATAATTCAGAATCTACCACATTGCACGTGAATCTACACCACCGGATTCTGACTTTGCCGTTTAACTTCTCCATCCGTTTGTCACGTGCAAAGACCTTGGCCGTTAATAGCGTGTCTGTGAGGTTTCCTAACAATTACCCACATTTAAAAACTGGTAAAGTCCCTGGCCCATGGGCTGCCCCACTAACTAGGTTTTTTTTATTAGTTATTATTTTTTCTTGCTGTCGGGTGTCGGGGAGAGTGCGGAAAGAATTTGCCTCCCAACTGTCGCACGAGAATAGTCTCTAGTCACTTAGAAAATAAAAAAAGAGAAAGAGTCTCTAGTCTCATTATTACGAGTGTTTGTCCAAATCCGGGGATGATTTGGAAAGCTGTTGGTCAAAGGGGGGTTATATCAATCAATCAATCCTGTTGTCAGATTTTGGTGAATAAAGACAATGCAACATGTTGCTGTCCGGGTCAGTTCTTTAATCTGTTTCGTGTTTCTTGTCAGTTCTTTTATGTCAGTAGATGACAACTCATTGTGGAGTATGAACCCTAAGTTGTTGCCTGTTTGGCGTCTACCGCTCACTCCGCAAAGAGTACGTTTACGTGTACAGAGCTCAACTAGATGGGATGGCAGCTTAGAAACCAACGTTCGTACGGGTGTATTATGGATGGATTTGCGAACATAGCAGTTAGGGGACGGTAGCTATCTGTTGGAGGGTTATACAATGGGGGTTGGGATAGGGCTTCATTATTCTGATCAGTTGGCTTGAGCCTAATTTTTCTTGATGATGTTGGTTTTATAAAAAAAAAACTTAGGAATCTTTGGGTGGTTTTTGATAAAATTGTGAATATTTATGCAGGAAATAGTTTTGTAAATTTTTGTGCAAAAGTTAGTGAATTTTTTAAAAATATTTGATTTTCATTGAAGTTTAAAAAAAGTGTAAAAAAATAATTTGATATAATTTTTTAATAAAAAATATTAGTGTTTGGTAAAAAAGTATGGAGAGAATATTTGTTGAACTTTTTTTTTTAAATTGTGTTCAAGTGTTTGTATATGCTTTTTTGAGATTTGAGATATTAGTTTTCTGAAAATTTTTTACATTCATTGTATCCTAAAGGTATTAGTTTCGGATGATGTTTGGTTATGAATTCTTTTTAAAAAAATTTAAGAAATATTTTAAAAAATAAAAAATTTTACCACCAAAAATCAAAATTTCAAAATTTTCACACAAATTATAATACCTCTTCACTCAACTTCAATATTTTTTCTTTAGAAATAAAAAACTTCATCAAATCTTCTCTCTTTACTTTTTACCAAATTTTATTATTTTTTTATTAAAAAATTACATCAAATCTTCTCTCTATAGTTTTTAACAAATTTCGATAAAAAAACATCTTCTTTAAGCAATGGTACTCCATTATCCTAAGATTTGTGATTGGTGTATTAGACATACTCTTACTGCACTCATGTCATTACAATGCTGACAAACTACTCATTTATATTCATTAAATTCCCATTCAAAGTAACATTTACGTACAGTAGTAAGCGTAAACATTGCTGTTGCTGTGGCTATCGATGGAGGGTTGATAACTCCTGTTCTTCAGGACGCAGTATAAGGTACGTGATAGGCGAATTTAGCCTTAAGTCCCACATTGCATTCATACTAGGTAGAACTAGTCTTGACTAATCTTTTAAAGTTATTGACTAGGCAATTTGAAATCAAAGTATGTGTCCTGCATTTTCTTAGGTCTTTACATTAAAAGAGAGTTGCTTTACAAAAAGTAAGAATTCTGTCTATGATGCTTTCTCAACCCTCAGAGGTAGTTGGTGTGACTCATCATAGTTGCAAACTTCTCAATAAGAAAGAGAAGTTCCAAGAAATAGATGATATTGATAACACTAATTTTTGACAATTGAAATGATATTTGAATTGTTACAAAAGAGTTGTAAACCTCAAAGAATGCTCCTGTAAGTGAGGAAAAGGGACTCCAGGACCATCGTGAGAAGAGGAACCGTACTTATGCAGCATCTCATGTTTTAGAAGCATTTTAAGATTGGATTTCACAATGGTTTCTTGAATTCGGTTTTTCACGATCTGAGGCATGATCAGGTATGATCTGGAGTCCTTGATTGGAGAGAGAGTATGTGCCTGGTTTCCTGCCTGAGTTTTTTAGGCCCTGAAACGCTGACAGTCGTAATCCTCATTGCGTCTTTGAAAGGGCTCTATGTGCAGGACAAATAAACGTGAAAAACGATTAATAAACTTCAATGATGCGCCACCTTGAAACATGTATTTTGTCGAGTTAGAGAGCCCATGGTTGCACTCTAAAGACGAGGATTATTTGTTTACAACCGCTTAATTATTGCTGGTGGTGCAAAATGGAAATTACTTGTATTCAAGTAGATACAGATTTAAAAGTGCAGCAGCCTCTTGATTCCTTTAAAAGCAGACTCAAATATGTTGGTGAAAGCCAAGAAAAGATGCTTAGTGTCGTTTCATGATTTGGGTGGTCAAAAGAAAATATTAAGCGTTTGTGTACCCAAATTTTACCCTCTAAAATTTTAACACAATTAAATATTACAATATAATCTCTTTCTCCCCATCAAATCATTACTATTTACTAAAAAAATATAAAAAATTACCTCTCTTCACTTTTTCACTAAACTCAATTCCTAAAATTTTAACAACACTAAAATTTTACAATACAAACACAACCTAAGAATGCTTTTAACTCTCATTTTGTTACAGGATCAAGGACTACAGGTGGTGGAAAGCCTCTTCACTGGACGTCATGCCTTAAAATAGCTGAGGACCTTGCAACCGGTCTGTTCTATATCCACCAGAACCCTGGCTTAACCCATGGAAACTTGAAATCCTCTAATGTCTTGTTATGTTCTGATTTTGAGTCCTGCCTCACGGATTATGGTCTCACTTTGTTCCAAGATCCTGTCTCTCTCGAAGAACCTAGTGCTACTTCTCTATTCTATAGAGCTCCTGAATGCCGTGACACTCAGAAGCCATATACACAACAAGCTGATGTTTATAGTTTTGGGGTCCTCCTCTTAGAACTTCTAACTGGCAAAACACCTTTCCAGGACCTTGTGCAGGAATACGGTTCAGATATTCCTAGGTGGGTCCGGTCAGTCCGTGAAGAAGAGACTGAGTCTGGGGACGAGCCTGCCTCCGGTAACGAGACATCTGAGGAGAAACTCCAGGCTCTCTTGAACATTGCAATGGCTTGTGTCTCACTTGCGCCAGATACCCGACCTAGAATGAGAGAGGTTTTAAAGATGATCCGAGAGGCAAGGGCAGAGGCTCAAGTATCATCCAATAGCAGTGATCATTCACCGGGAAGATGGTCAGATACTGTCCAGAGCTTGCCTAGGGAAGAACATTTGAGCATTTGAGTAGATACAATATCTTGGCGGCTTAAATTAGATATTTTGATTTTTTTTTCTTTCATAAATTCAAGTGCGATTCTTCAGCGAGGCATTGTAAAGTGTCCTGGTGTAAAGGTGTTCATTTAATTTTCTGCCGTTTTATCTGTTAAATTATGTGCCCTTGATTACCAAATTGTTTAATCCAGTTCTAATATCTCATATGAAATATAGTATGATGGAAGAAATTAATTGTATGTAGAGGGGCATATTTGCAATAATCTCAAAATTTCAGGGGTCAATTACAATATGTTGATGAACTTGATTGTAATTAGTAAAAACCCTAATTGTATTAGAAGAAGAGTTCTCCAGTGTTATCATACGGCTGGAATTTGAGATCCCTAAGGATCCTATGTCTCATGCTCTTTCTAGAGTTTTTCAAGGCCTATAAATATAATTGTTATATTCAAGGGGTTGGCCATCAGAACCTATTAGGGAAATCCCAAAAACGAGAGAGTGACATAAATCCCTTAGGAGGCAACACATCTGAGTTGCTGTTTTGAATTGCTGGAGCTTTTGATTGGATCGTAAAGCGGCTTAAGGCTTGTAGGTTTCTATATTCTTGTGTCAGATATGGAATCGAATTCGAAATTGTAATCATAATCTTGGTTGATGTTTTGTTGAAAACATATTTGTTTATAGTTTAAAATTGCATATAAACTATCAGTTCCTAATACCCCATATGAGTTATGGACTGGCAAGAAGCCAAGTCTTAATCATTTTAAGATATGGGGTTTTCCAACTCATGTTAAAAGGTTTAATGTGGATAAACTGAGATCAAGAATTGATAGATGCCTATTTGTAGGCTATCCCAAAATGACTACTGATTTCTACTTTTATAATTCTAATGAAAATAAAATGTTTGTTAGCAGAAATGTTATTTTTCTTGAAAATGATTATAGTTTGAATGAAACCGAGAGTAGAATTGCTCTTGATGAGCATAGAGATAGTACAGTGACTGTGCAGAATGAGAACATTGAGGATCAAGTGGTTGTTCCCACTGATCAAAGTGAACCTGTTGAGACACAGGAGCCTCGTCGTAATAAAAGGATTATAAGACCTTCCAGTAAAATTCAATTTGTTAAATGAGATTTACCAAATGGAATATGAGGGACTGGAGATTGATCATTGTGGTTATACAGAGGCTGTTAATGACAAAGATGCTAAACATTGGCATGTGGCCATGGAATCAGAGATGAACTTCATGTATTCCAACAAGGTATGAACCTTGGTAGACAAACCAAAAGGCATTAAGCCTATAGGTTGCAAATGGGTCTACAAAAGGAAACTTGGACCAACAGGAAAGGTAGAGACCTTTAAAGCTAGGCTGGTGGCAAAATGGTATACTCAAAAGGCTGATATTGATTATGAGGAAACCTTTTCACATGTAGCCATGCTAAAGTCCATAAGGATTCTATTAGCGATTGCGGCATACTATGATTATGAGATATGACAGATAGATGTGAAAACCACATTTTTGAATGGGTACATCCATGAAGAAATTTATATGGACCAGCCAGAAGGTTTCATATCTCGGGAAAATGAATCGAAAGTGTGCAAATTGGAGAAATCCATTTATGGCCTAAAACAAGCATCACGTAGTTGGAACATCCGTTTTGACGAGTCAATCAAAATGTTTGGTTTCTCACAAAACATGGATGAACCTTGTGAGACCCCAACTTTTCATGTGCTCTGATTATTGCGGAAGGCAGGTATAGGGGAATTAATCTAAGTTATGTCCAGGTGAAGATTTCCCCTAGTACTTGGTGCATCTATATTTTTTTTAATTGAATTGGTATGTTGGTTGTAGTTTGTCAATATTGAAGTTGAGTATTTGGGTATTTAGTGAAATAATTGGAGGATCATAATTGGGTGTTGGAATAGGAAGATTTTTAGCACCCTGTTTTTAGGTAACATTGCTGTGAGATCCCGACCTTACCTTATTGATGTCGTTGTTTATGATTCCCTCAATATGTACGTATGATTAAATGAGTGATTGTTGGTGTAAGTGTCGACACATTAGAGTATAGTGTCGACACATTAGACTGAAACCCGAAAGTTTACCTTTTCCTGGAGCCCAAAGTGAATTTTGACTAAGTGGTGTAAGTGTCGACACATTAGAGTATAGTGTCGACACATTAGACTGACACCCGAATGTTTATATTTTTCCGGAAACTAGAGTGGTTTTTACTAAGTGTTGGAAGTGTCGACACCTTGAGTGATGGTGTCGACACATCCAACTAAAACCCGAAAGTGTGCATTTTTCCAGAACTCCCGTGAATTTTGACCAAGTGATGGAAGTGTCGACACCTTGAGTGATGGTGTCGACACATCTAACTGAAACCCGAGAGTTTACATTTTTCCCACTTTGGCTAAGTGTTGGAAGTGTCGACACCGTGAGTGATGGTGTCGACACATCCTACTAAATGTGTTGTAAGTGTCGACACCTTGAGTGATGGTGTCGACACATATAACTAAATCCCTAGAAAATACGTGAGGTGGAATTCATGAGAAAAAGGGGGGAAATAAGGGAGGGCATCCCTGTCTTTTCTCCCAAGCCCTTTTCGCATTTAACCTCCCTCTCTTTCACGCAGCCTCACATTTCCTTTACCCCAAATCATACCTCCCATGCCCTAAGTCACCCACCCGAAAAAAAAAAAGAAGGAAGAAGAGAAAGAAGAAGGAAGAAGAGAAAGAAGAAGGAAGAAAAGAAGGAGGAAGAGGAGAGAAGCAAGGTAAATCCTTGCTGGCCGAAAATCGTGCTACATTCTCTCTCTCTCTCTCTCTATTCTCTTCTTGTTTCCTCTTGTTGGTTGGTTGTGGTTTGATGGTAGTTTGTCTAAGTAGTTTTCTCCTTGTGATTCATGGATGTTTAGTGTGGATCTATGCATGTTCAAGGTAGATCTTGTAAGTGTTTAAGTGTAGCATAGATTTTTACATGAGAACATGTGGAAAAAAAATTGCTAGATCTGAAATGAAGGTTCAAGAGAAAGTGGTTATGTGCTCTAGGTGTTTGATAAAAGACCAAAGGGAGTGAAATAGATGCAATAACCTTTGTTCTAGTGATGAAATCATTGTTTTTGATTGGAAGTTTTGAGTTGTATGTGTAAAGTCTACGTCTTGTATATGAGGTTATATGAGGAGGGCACTTGGGGCAAATTTCGTGGGCGTTGGATGATTTTGTACGATGAAGTATGTGTATGACAAAGTATGAGATATTGAATGAGGAATAAGGACGATTTTGTATGATGAAGCGTGAGTAATTGATTGATTACTCTATACGTCTAGTAAACCTATGAATAACAATGGTATGATCCAATTGTAGGTAAAGGGGCATTCAACCCACAAGCAAGCAAAGTAAGAGGAGCTTACGTTTGTAAGTGAAAATAGTAAGTAGCAACTTACGCTTTACAAAACTGGAATGATACACAACATGTTTTTATGAATAAGCATAACATGTTTATAACCACGCATGATAAGTTATTTCTCAACAAGCATGACATCGTATACGTATTTGTATGAAAGCATGAAAGAAGTTTTTGTGCAAATAAACATGAAAGGTTTATGAGATATTGTCATTAAGCACGAACTATCAAGAGCATTAGAAACATTTTATGATAAGTTGATTACTCATCATCAAGCATGACATGAGCACGTCATGAGCAATTGCATTTGCATTTATTTTTCTCATAAGAAAGAAGGAGAAATTTTATGCAAATGAAAGTACCATTTTTATGCTACTTTACGTTAAGTTTCAAGTAAGATAATGAACCCAAGTCGGTCGGTACCGTACCAAGTCAAGAAGGTGCATCCATACCGAAGGACGTTTACGTGAAGGATGGATGTCACCTAGGACACCCATACCGAAGGATGCTTGCAAGAAGGATGGGTAGTCCGGGAGGTATGTGCAATCACACTGAAGGATGCTTGCAAGAAGGTGTGAACCTCCAAGAGTCGTGTCTAGCCACTGAAGGACATTGAGAAGGTGTGCTAGCTCGACCATATGTAAGGTCTCCAAGGGAAATAGGGGACAGTTCCAACGGGAACGCACAACCCTGATGCCAGGGGTAAATGGAGCTCAAGTAGCCCATAGGATAAGAATGGAAAAGATTTTCCAAAAGAAAGAGCTTTATAAGTATAAGAGATGTTTTCAAGAGCAAGTGCATGTGCATATGCAATCATGAGGCATACACGTGCATCACGATTCATGATCATGCATGAATTACATATGTATACATGATATTTAAAGTTCAAGTTTATGACTATTTCAAGTTAAGGCTCATGATATTTCAAGTTGTACTTGAATTACATTATGTTCAAGTTTATGATTATTTCAAGTTTAAGCGCATGCTATGATTTTAAGTCAAGTGCATGCTTATAATTTTAAGTTCATTATGATATCGAGTTCATGATGATTTCAAGTTTAAAAGCAAGTGTATGATTTCAAGTTCAAGATTATGAGTGCAAAGAATAAGTTCATGGTTTCAAACTCACGATTTCAAGTTCATATTTGCAAACCATGATTTCAAGCTCATGTTTTAATTATAATTCCTTACTGAGTCTTTCGACTCACAGATGTTTTCAATTGTATCATTCCAGATAACAATTCAGGTGGGAAAATCTAGAAGAGGGACCGATGGGAACGTCCTCATCCCTCTTTGTTGTTCATTAAAGGTTAGATGTAATTTTGAAGAGTCATCATGAGCCTCCGTCGTGTGGTGGTCATGGGTTATTCGGACTATTAGAGTTCAAGGTTTTGATGTCTAGTATCAAATCAGAATCAGAAGTTGAAGAGTTCATAGGAAGTACTAGCAGGCATCCTGTGAATGTCTATGTTATGTGTATAAGGATTCAAGATGTATTACTTATATGTTATGAGTAGGTCCATATAAAGGTTTTGTTGGAATCCCTTAGGACTTGTACTTCAGTCATGCAGACATGACATGTAATTTGGATGCTTTCACTATTGCCGTTGTAGTCAATTGTGTAAGTTGAAGTTTATGTAAATCTCTTTGGCCCATCTCTCTCAGTTGTAGGTGTTTTATGTATTTGTATAAAAAAAAAAAAAAAAAAATCCGCTGCATGATTAAGAGAAACGCTGGAACATTCATTGAGTGGATGTTCGCGGCTGTCATTAACCCCCTTCGGGCTAGCGTTCGGGGCGTGACAGAAAATGGTATCAGAGGAAATAGAGCTTTGGGCCAGGAGACATAAGGTATAGATTAGAACCCTAAGAGTTAGCTATGTGTTAGGCATCAAGTACACTAGACTGGTGACATAGACTCATTATGAGAAATCATAGTGAATAAAGACTTTGAAGTGCAGAATGGCACCTAGAGGACCAAAAGAGAATTGGGGACTCAGAGAACCGAATGTCACTACTGATGATGTTTTAGGACACATGGCTCGGCTTGTCACTGAACAGGTGCAACAAGGAACAAATGATTAAGGTTACCTAAAGATATGATTACGCAGACCCTGGAAGAAATTTTAATTGAAGTAAGTTTTGATTTTGGTAGACTTCCGAATGGAGTTGCCGGAACACCTGATTTTAGTCAGAGGGTCAAATTTTGCCTGAGGAATAGTTATTGCTCTTTGATTTCTTAAGGCTTAGGAATTCAAGACAATGAGTTGTTTTGAGAATAATGAATTTTGACATTAGACTTGGTCTGCATTTGAGATTATACGAACAGGGAATCGAGGAACTATTGGAGTTTTATACCGCCCAGATAAGGAATTTGTTGATCAATTGTAAGGAGCTTAAGTATGCACTAATGCTCATTTATGAACAGAGTATGATCTTGGATTAGGAAAGAGATATATCTGAGAAGATATTTTGCGCTAAAGATTGTTGTTATAAGTGCTTATTGATGCCATTAGAATTGACCATGGCATAAGAGACATTGAAATGATGATTAGGGTGCTTCGGGGCCATTTAGATTGATTAGTGATTTTCATGATGATACAGTGGTTCATTTGAAGAGTAATGTTTGTCGATTGAATTGCAGAAATTAAGTTGAGGAAACTTGACTACCAATTTTTCTAAATGTGGAGGATTACCCGAATGCATGAGTAAATCCACTATAATGTAGTCTAATGGTGGTGATCAAATTATAAAGAATGCCTAATTGAAAGTGCGGGGCATATAGTATTAGCTAATTTGATGGTAATGGAGATGGTGGTTTGACATCATATTAGGCATGAATTGGTTGACAGCGCATGGTGCTCGTATGAATCGTTATGATGAGGAAAATGAGGGGAGACCGGGTTGTTGTTTCCCATGAATGGGAAAAAAAAAAAAAAAAAAAAAAAATGGGGCGAAGGCCAGCGAGTATGTCGACCAACTAGGTTGTAAAGAGGTCATGAAGGACTTTTAATCCTGGCAAATGATACCGAGAGGGAGGCTGCTACAGTGGAGCAGACCCCAATAGTGAACGAATTTCCCGATGTTTTTCCTAAAGAAATACCTAGGTTACCCCAGATAGAGAAGTGGAATTTCTAAAGTATCGTATCGAATGGCTCCAGTAGAGCTGAAGGAGCTAAAGGTTCAAATAGAAGAACTTCTGGAGGAAGGGTTTATACGGCCAAGTGTAAGGTGACTATAAAGAATAGATACACGTTACCTTTATATTGATGACCTGTTCGATTAAGTTATAACAGACATAAGTATCCTCAAAGATTGACTGGAGATCGAGGTATCATCAGTCGAAGGTGAAGGAAGGAGGTATATCCAAGACGACCTTCAGACACGTTATGGTCACTATGGAATTCTTGGTGATGCCATTGGGCTGGCCAATACTCCGGCCTCATGTATGGGTTTAATGAACAGGGTGTTCAAGGAGTTCTAAGATAAGTTGTGGTTGTCTTTATAGACGATATTTTGATTTAATCAAGAAATAAGCATGAACATGAGAAACGTCTAAGGACTGTTCTACAGATTTTCACGGAGAAGAAGTTGTATGCTAAAGTCTCTAAGTGTAAATTTGGTTGGAGCAAGTCTGATTTTCGGGGCATGTAGTTTCAGGCAAGGGGATTGTCGTGGAACACGGTAAGGTCGATGATGTATCCTAATGGCCAAGGCCAATAAATGTGAAGGAAATAAGGAGTTTCCTGGGGTTAACAAGATACTACCGAAGGTTCATCGAGGGGTTTACAAAGATAGTTATACTATTGACATCGTTGATTAAGAAAAATGTCAAGTTTGAATAGACGTTTGAGTGCGAATAAAATCTTTTGGGATTTTAGACCGAATGGGTACCAGGACGTACCAGTGGCCCTACCTATGTCTTAGAGTATGAGCCCTTGCACATTAAGGGAACCTTTTTATATGTAGGAGAACCGATAAGGGTTAGCCAAAAGGGTGAAAAAGTTGAGGGCAAAGACCAAATTCCGAGGACGGAATTTTTGTAAGGAGGGGAGGATGTGAGACCCCAACTTTTCATGTGCTCTGATTATTGCGGAAGGCAGGTATAGGGGAATTAATCTAAGTTATGTCCAGGTGAAGATTTCCCCTAGTACTTGGTGCATCTATATTTTTTTTAATTGAATTGGTATGTTGGTTGTAGTTTGTCAATATTGAAGTTGAGTATTTGGGTATTTAGTGAAATAATTGGAGGATCATAATTGGGTGTTGGAATAGGAAGATTTTTAGCACCCTGTTTTTAGGTAACATTGCTGTGAGATCCCGACCTTACCTTATTGATGTCGTTGTTTATGATTCCCTCAATATGTACGTATGATTAAATGAGTGATTGTTGGTGTAAGTGTCGACACATTAGAGTATAGTGTCGACACATTAGACTGAAACCCGAAAGTTTACCTTTTCCTGGAGCCCAAAGTGAATTTTGACTAAGTGGTGTAAGTGTCGACACATTAGAGTATAGTGTCGACACATTAGACTGACACCCGAATGTTTATATTTTTCCGGAAACTAGAGTGGTTTTTACTAAGTGTTGGAAGTGTCGACACCTTGAGTGATGGTGTCGACACATCCAACTAAAACCCGAAAGTGTGCATTTTTCCAGAACTCCCGTGAATTTTGACCAAGTGATGGAAGTGTCGACACCTTGAGTGATGGTGTCGACACATCTAACTGAAACCCGAGAGTTTACATTTTTCCCACTTTGGCTAAGTGTTGGAAGTGTCGACACCGTGAGTGATGGTGTCGACACATCCTACTAAATGTGTTGTAAGTGTCGACACCTTGAGTGATGGTGTCGACACATATAACTAAATCCCTAGAAAATACGTGAGGTGGAATTCATGAGAAAAAGGGGGGAAATAAGGGAGGGCATCCCTGTCTTTTCTCCCAAGCCCTTTTCGCATTTAACCTCCCTCTCTTTCACGCAGCCTCACATTTCCTTTACCCCAAATCATACCTCCCATGCCCTAAGTCACCCACCCGAAAAAAAAAAAGAAGGAAGAAGAGAAAGAAGAAGGAAGAAGAGAAAGAAGAAGGAAGAAAAGAAGGAGGAAGAGGAGAGAAGCAAGGTAAATCCTTGCTGGCCGAAAATCGTGCTACATTCTCTCTCTCTCTCTCTCTATTCTCTTCTTGTTTCCTCTTGTTGGTTGGTTGTGGTTTGATGGTAGTTTGTCTAAGTAGTTTTCTCCTTGTGATTCATGGATGTTTAGTGTGGATCTATGCATGTTCAAGGTAGATCTTGTAAGTGTTTAAGTGTAGCATAGATTTTTACATGAGAACATGTGGAAAAAAAATTGCTAGATCTGAAATGAAGGTTCAAGAGAAAGTGGTTATGTGCTCTAGGTGTTTGATAAAAGACCAAAGGGAGTGAAATAGATGCAATAACCTTTGTTCTAGTGATGAAATCATTGTTTTTGATTGGAAGTTTTGAGTTGTATGTGTAAAGTCTACGTCTTGTATATGAGGTTATATGAGGAGGGCACTTGGGGCAAATTTCGTGGGCGTTGGATGATTTTGTACGATGAAGTATGTGTATGACAAAGTATGAGATATTGAATGAGGAATAAGGACGATTTTGTATGATGAAGCGTGAGTAATTGATTGATTACTCTATACGTCTAGTAAACCTATGAATAACAATGGTATGATCCAATTGTAGGTAAAGGGGCATTCAACCCACAAGCAAGCAAAGTAAGAGGAGCTTACGTTTGTAAGTGAAAATAGTAAGTAGCAACTTACGCTTTACAAAACTGGAATGATACACAACATGTTTTTATGAATAAGCATAACATGTTTATAACCACGCATGATAAGTTATTTCTCAACAAGCATGACATCGTATACGTATTTGTATGAAAGCATGAAAGAAGTTTTTGTGCAAATAAACATGAAAGGTTTATGAGATATTGTCATTAAGCACGAACTATCAAGAGCATTAGAAACATTTTATGATAAGTTGATTACTCATCATCAAGCATGACATGAGCACGTCATGAGCAATTGCATTTGCATTTATTTTTCTCATAAGAAAGAAGGAGAAATTTTATGCAAATGAAAGTACCATTTTTATGCTACTTTACGTTAAGTTTCAAGTAAGATAATGAACCCAAGTCGGTCGGTACCGTACCAAGTCAAGAAGGTGCATCCATACCGAAGGACGTTTACGTGAAGGATGGATGTCACCTAGGACACCCATACCGAAGGATGCTTGCAAGAAGGATGGGTAGTCCGGGAGGTATGTGCAATCACACTGAAGGATGCTTGCAAGAAGGTGTGAACCTCCAAGAGTCGTGTCTAGCCACTGAAGGACATTGAGAAGGTGTGCTAGCTCGACCATATGTAAGGTCTCCAAGGGAAATAGGGGACAGTTCCAACGGGAACGCACAACCCTGATGCCAGGGGTAAATGGAGCTCAAGTAGCCCATAGGATAAGAATGGAAAAGATTTTCCAAAAGAAAGAGCTTTATAAGTATAAGAGATGTTTTCAAGAGCAAGTGCATGTGCATATGCAATCATGAGGCATACACGTGCATCACGATTCATGATCATGCATGAATTACATATGTATACATGATATTTAAAGTTCAAGTTTATGACTATTTCAAGTTAAGGCTCATGATATTTCAAGTTGTACTTGAATTACATTATGTTCAAGTTTATGATTATTTCAAGTTTAAGCGCATGCTTATGATTTTAAGTCAAGTGCATGCTTATAATTTTAAGTTCATTATGATATCGAGTTCATGATGATTTCAAGTTTAAAAGCAAGTGTATGATTTCAAGTTCAAGATTATGAGTGCAAAGAATAAGTTCATGGTTTCAAACTCACGATTTCAAGTTCATATTTGCAAACCATGATTTCAAGCTCATGTTTTAATTATAATTCCTTACTGAGTCTTTCGACTCACAGATGTTTTCAATTGTATCATTCCAGATAACAATTCAGGTGGGAAAATCTAGAAGAGGGACCGATGGGAACGTCCTCATCCCTCTTTGTTGTTCATTAAAGGTTAGATGTAATTTTGAAGAGTCATCATGAGCCTCCGTCGTGTGGTGGTCATGGGTTATTCGGACTATTAGAGTTCAAGGTTTTGATGTCTAGTATCAAATCAGAATCAGAAGTTGAAGAGTTCATAGGAAGTACTAGCAGGCATCCTGTGAATGTCTATGTTATGTGTATAAGGATTCAAGATGTATTACTTATATGTTATGAGTAGGTCCATATAAAGGTTTTGTTGGAATCCCTTAGGACTTGTACTTCAGTCATGCAGACATGACATGTAATTTGGATGCTTTCACTATTGCCGTTGTAGTCAATTGTGTAAGTTGAAGTTTATGTAAATCTCTTTGGCCCATCTCTCTCAGTTGTAGGTGTTTTATGTATTTGTATAAAAAAAAAAAAAAAAAAATCCGCTGCATGATTAAGAGAAACGCTGGAACATTCATTGAGTGGATGTTCGCGGCTGTCATTAACCCCCTTCGGGCTAGCGTTCGGGGCGTGACAAACCTTGTGTCTACAAGAAGGTTAGTGGGAGTGTTATTACCTTTTTAGTTCTTTACGTGGATGACATACTACTCATTGAGAATGATGTATGGGCTTTGTCATCTGTGAAAATTTGGTTGTCTAACCAATTTTCAATGGAAGACCTTGGGGAAGCATCCTGCATACTCGGGATCAAAGTGTTTAGAGACCGAAAGAAGAGATTATTGAGTCTCTCACAGGTCAATTATATTGACAGGATATTGGCTAGATTTAGCATGGTAAATTCCAAGAAAGGGTTTCTACCCTTTAGACATGGAATTCATCTCTCTAAGCAAATGTATCCAAAAACACCTGAAGAAAGAGAGAAGATGAGTAATTGCCATTATGCTTCGGCTGTAGGGAGTCTCATGTATGCTATGCTTTGCATTAGGCCTGATATCAGTCACGCAATTAGCGTTGTGAGTAGATATCAATCTAATCCAGGTCCAGAACATTGGTCAGTAGCGAAACATATCCTCGGGTATTTGAGAAATACAAAACACTATTTCTTAGTGTATGAAAGTGAGGATTTGTCTGTCCAGGGGATATACAGATTTGGATTTTCAATCAGACATTGATGATAGAAGATCTACATCCAAATCTGTGTTTACAAAGCCTTTATCTCAGAAAGTGTATGAGAAATATATTAAGGATATGTTTTTGAGATATATGTATGATTGGGCTTGACCATTTATTTATTATTTGATAATAAAAGTTTATTTGTTTCTCACATATATTATTGTTGTTATGGGTTTATACGTAACATGAGATGTTATGTATGTAAATTTGTTCAGGTAACATTGTAGAAAAATAATGCTAGAGATTAAAGAATCAAAGGCAGGAAATAATGATTTTTTAGTTCCTTCTAAGCCTGAAAGTGTTCTAGACTTTTGTAACATAAAGTCTACACTTGTTGTGCCGAGAATGATTGATTCCATCATTGAGGTATGACCTTAAGTAGACGAGTGAGTGTCATGTAACAAGTACATACACTGAACATGATCCGATTAAGAACACCTTTTGGAAATGATCACTGTCAGGTTAAAAGTTGTTCTATCACAATTCGGTAATGTCCTTAGACCTGAGAGGTTTGTATTTATTCATGAATTGTGTACACAGCTTTGAAATTATCAACCGGTGATGTTCATTCAAGACTATATCTGGACATGTTGGGTTGTGTGTATGATGATTGAGTGATATGAATGTTCAACAAGGAATCCACCAGTCTTTTGGAAAGACAGTATATTCAGTTATTGTTCATGAAAGAGTTGGACCAAAAGAATCTGGCCGGAGTGTTTTACAAAACTATTTTATGAATACATAAAAGTATATGATATATATTTCAAAATTGTTTTATGGTCCAACTGAGTTATGAACTAAGAAATCAAATTTACATGAGATAGGGACATGACGGTGATATTTGGTTCTGAGAGCAAGTGGAAGATTGTTAGAATTATGTACCCTTGATATTGACTTCCTTGGGCTTCCTCCACTATTCTCCAAATAGCGAATACACCTTAGATCCACTCTCAAAGCTATTGACTTCCTTGGGCTTCCTCCACTATTCTCCAAATAGCGAATACACCTTAGCTTCCCGGGTGCTAAGGAACCTTTACAAAGTGTTTTCCGAGCTTACACTTCAATTCTCTCTCACAAAGCCTCACAACTTAGAGGATTTCTTCTACTCTCACAAGTAGGACCAAGTGTTTTCCCAACACTCAAATGTTTTACAAAGGATGGTTACAATGAAGGCTCTCTAAGCCGAATGAGTAAATGAGGCACACAAACATAGAATGGCTCTCTAAGCCAAATAAGCAAATGAGGCACACAAATATGGAATGACTCTCTAAGCCAAATATTCAATTGTAAATCTCACAACATGTGAAATGGCTCTCTAAGCCAAATTATCAAATGGAAAGCCCAATAGAGTGCAAGAAGATAAGATTATTAAAGGAACTCTAGAGTTTGGAAGATATGAGCACAAGCCTTTTTGGTAGATGTGGTTTTCCCTCTTCTTCAAATCACTTTCTCTCTCTAGAAGCCAGGGCAAAGAGAACTTGCAAGTGTGTTGTCCCTTCTTCAAGAAATCTCTTACTCTTTGGAGGCTAGGTCGTCAATGATGAGCAAATAGAGGAAGATTGAACAATGAAAGCTTTGATCTTAGAAGAATCAGCAAGTAATTTCTTTGGATCTAGCTTTCTCTCTCTTTGGAAGGATAGATGTTGAAAGATGATGCAACTCTCTCTTCTTCAAGAAACTTCTCTTCCTTTGAAGGCTGGCTTGTCAATGATAAGCAAGAGGAGAAGATTTGAAAATGAGAGCTCCAGACTTGAAAAAATCAGCAAATGGATTCTTTGGATCTTGACTTTTTCTCTCTCTAGATATTGCGATGTTGATCGAGCTCCAGTCTTCTCTCTCAATCTCGTTCTCTTTATAAACCTAGATCTTCAACGGTCATCAAGTATAACAATAATACCGTTGGAGGGGTTTAAAAGACATTTAAATTATTAAAGGAGAGCTGGCGTGGTTTCCAGGAAAACTGAAATTTCGCACAATGTGTCGACACATTGATTATATATGCTGACACATTGAACTTGGTCTTGAAATGAAAACTCTCGAGTGTTAGTTCAATGTGTCGACACTATGGTCCAATGTGTCGACACTTCCAACACTTAGCCAAAAAATCATTTTGAATGCCAGAAAATGTAAACTCTCGGGTGTTAGTTCAATGTGTCGACACTTCCAACACTTAGTCAAAAAATCATTTTGAATTGCTTGAAATCTTAGTCAAAAAATCATTTTGAATTGCTTGAAATGTAAACTCTCAGGTGTTAGTGCAATGTGTCGACACCATCACTCAATGAGTCGACACTTATAAGTGCTGGAGAGTTTTTCAGCAACTTCAAAGTGTTCAATCCATTCCAAAACTTCTTTAAACACCTACAATATGAAAAATTGATCTTATCAACTTATGTAAAGGTGTTCAAGTGCACTTAGAATTATTTTAGTGAGTGAAACCTCAATCCTTTTTAAAATACAAATTGGAAATTATGGATTGACAATGTAAAATCTAAAAGTCTTTGAAACTTAGAATATTTTGTTATCATCAAAATCATTTATAGATTGTTTGTAAAACAACCTTGGGCTGACAGCTATCATTTTATATAAAAACCTAGCAGTGATGGTGCGTTGAATCGTTAGGGATCTCATATCTCGGCCGTAGAATCACATGTAAAAACTTTTTTTTCCATTAACTCTCTTATATTCTTTTATTCTGATTTTTACTCTTCTACTAATTGTAATAATGTCCATCAACATATTACAATTTACCCCAGAGTATTTGAGATTAATTTATGAAATCCCTTATGCTAACATTATTCGTTTATTTATCCTTACACCATACTATATTCCACATGAGCCAATAGGACCGGAATCATATCACCGATTAAATCTCAAACTTATATAATTCTCAATTCACAATCTGTAACTCGTTGGACTATCAATTATTTCGAAAACAATTTCACAAATAAATATATATAATATATATTAATTTCGAAAAACATTTTCACAAAATACCATTGGGCAATGGATTATTTTATAGTCCAACCATATACAGATATACTGAATACACTGCCTCATCAAGAGACTGGTGGATTTCTTACTGAGCATTTATACAAACCACATTTATTATGTACAAGACCCAAGATTATCTGAAATATTTGACCTAGAAATATCATCACCAAATGACTCGGTCAAAGCAAAAATACACAATAAATAGATCCGTATAAACCTCTCAAGTCTAAGGATAAAATAAACCGATTGTGTTGTGTGAGTCTAAATAACAACCCAAGAGGGGTGAATTGAGTTTATAAAAAACTTAGTCCTTTTTTTATAAAAACCCAGATATGAAAAACACCATTTTTTAACAATTAAAAATGAAGATATGAATGTGTATAATGCTAAGCAAAATATAAGCAATAATGATAAAGCTTAAAGCACCAAAAATATGGATATGAAACGAATAATAAGAGAGAGAAAGAGACAACACCGCAATTTTAGGTGTTCAGCCAACACTTGCTTATGTCCACCCCCAAGGCTATTGATTTCCTTGGGCTTCCTTCACTATTCTCCAAATAGCAAATACACCTTAACTTCTGAGGTGCTAATGAACTTTTACAAAGCGTTTTTCGAGCTTACGCTTTAACTCTCTTCACAAATCTCAAAACCCAAGTGATTTCTTCTACTCTCATAAGTAGGACCAAGTGTTTTCCCAACACTCAAATATTTTACAAAAGATGGGTACAATGGAGAATGGCTCTCTACGCCAAATAAGTAAGTGATAAGTGATAAGCTCAAAACGTGTGGAATGACTTTCTAAGCTAAATCAACAAGTGAAAAGCTCAATAGAGTGCAAGAAGACAAGATTATTGAATGAAAGGTAAAGTTTGGAAGGTGTGAGCAAAAGGCAAGCAACATCCGAAAAGATTGCCTTGTTCTTTACCACATCCCCAGATTCATGTGTGAGCACAAGCCTTTTTTGGTAGATGCAGTTTTCCCTTTTCTTCAAAGCACTTTCTCTCTCTAGAAATTAGGGCAAGAGTAATAGCAAGTATGTTGTCTCTTCTTCAAGAAATCTCTCTCTCTTTAGAGGCTAGGTAGTCAATGAAGAGCACGAGGAGAAGATTCAACAATGAAAGCTTTTGTCTTGAACGAATCAGCAGGTGATTTCTTTGGATCTAGCTTTCTCTCTCTTTGGAGGGATAGATTTTGAATGATGATGCAACTCCTTATTCTTCAAGAAATTTCTCTCCCTTTGAAGGCCAATTCGTCAATGATGAGCAAGAGGAGAAGATTTGACAATGAAGCTATGGTCTTGACAACCCAGCCTTCAAAGGAAGAGAAATTTCTTGAAGAAGAGAGAGTTGCATCATCATTCAACATCTATCCTTCCAAAGAGAGAGAAAGCTAGATCTAAAGTTTCCATTTGCTGATTCTTCCAAGATCAAAGCTCCCATTGTTCAATACTCTTCTATTGCTCATCATTGATGACCTAGCCTCCAAAGAGTGAGAGATTTCTTGAAGAAAGGACAACACACTTGCAATCACTCCTTGCCCTAGCTTCTAGAGAGAGAAAGTGTTTTGAAGAAGAGGGAAAATCGTTTCTACCAAAAAGGCTTGTGCTCACATCTTCCATACTCTAGATTTCCTTTTAGAATATAATCTTCTTGCACTCTATTGAGCTTTGCATTTGATAATTTGGCTTAGAGAGCCATTCCACATGTTGTGAGATTTACAATTGCATATTTGGCTTAGAGAGTCATTCCATATTTGTGTGCCTCATTTGCTCATCCGGCTTAGAGAGCCTTCCTTGTAGCCATTATTTGTGAAACCTTTGAGTGTTGAGAAAACACTTGGTCCTACTTGTGAGAGTAGAAGAAATCATCTAGGTTGTGAGGATTTGTGAGAGTGAGTTAAAGTGTAAGCTCGTAAAACACTTTGTAAAGGTTACTTAGCACCCAGGAAACTAAGGTGTATTCGCTATTTGGGGAATAGTGGAGGAAGCCCAAGGAAGTCAATAGCCTTGGGGGTGGACGTAGGCACGTGTTGGCTGAACTACCTAAAAATACGGTGTTATCTCTCTAACTCTATTTTGCTTATCATTCGTTTCATATCCATATTTGTGATGCTTTATAATTCATTATTCATTGCTTATATTTAGCTTTTCATTTAGTATATTAAGATCTGAATTTTTATTCCTAGAGAAATAGTGTTTTTCAGATCTGAGTTTTAATCGAAAAAGGGGTAAACTTTTGTTAAACCAAATTCACCTCCCTCTTGGGCTGTTATTTAGACTCATAGAGACACATTTTCGAAAGATTTGATCAGAACAATATTTAAACAAGTAAGGATCATTATAGAAAAAAATATTTAACCTCAGATTTGAATTTTCAAATGTCCTGAATGCTTCAATGGGATGGTGTCTGTCCTGTCACCAAGAAATTTACAATATCAGCATATTAAGACAAAGTATCAATGGATAAAAGTTGTTCATCATGGAATGGATTAGAAATAGGAAGTGAATGAGTATTGGGAACCATCTCAATAGTGAGTCTAGATAAGTGTTGACAACCACATTCTCAACTCCTTTCTTGTCACTAAGGATCCATGCCATCGGGAACCATCTCAATAATGGAAGAATCCATCGATCAAGCCTTGGTTTAGAATCTTGTTTTGATAACAAGTATTTCAACACCGCATGGTCAGTGAAAATAAGAACAGGTGATCCAATGATGCATGCTATGAATTTCTCCAATGCAAATACTGCAACAAGTAACTTGCATAGTAAATGACAGAAAGCAGTTTATCTTTTATTTGTCCTAAAACAACACCCATACCATAATCAGTAGCATCACACATTATCTCAAAAGGAAGTGACCAATCAGGGAGTATCATCATGCATTTATAAATGACACAAAGACTTAGAGATAGCTAAATTTTTTAATAAATCTTGACTCACTCTAAAAGGAGCAGCACAAATGCTATCTCAAGTATATGAGTTCTATCGTGTAATAATTAGCCCAAAAGGACATACCGTCTCCTTAGGAAAAATAGATTAATTTCAAACTCAAGTAAAAAAACAAGGAGAATATAAAAAAATTTACTTAACACAGTTCATATTCATATTTTTAGATTTTTGAGAGTTGAAACGAAATTAAAACAACATAAAACGTAAACTAAGAATATAACATGCATTAAAGTAAATGACAGAAAGTAAATACCGGAAATTAAATGACAGAAATAAATAACAATAAGTGAAGGAAGAAAATTAAATGACAGAAAGTAAATGACATAAATTAAATGACAATAAATAAATGACAAGGAATTAAAAAAGATAGCACAAGATTCTTGGATTAAATAATATCGTCTTATTACAACCCAAGATTCAAGTTAAAAGAAAAATAATAATAAGAACATAGTCCGAAATTTAAATAGAAATTACAGAAAATTAAAAAGTGAGAAACTTAAATCTAAATTCTAGGAATTGAAATACAAGACATTGGAATAATAAAGCATAAAAGAAACTAATCTAAAAACTGGAAAAAATGAAGAGAGAGAGTAGAGATACGAAAAAAATAGGAGAAGAGATACAGGTGAGAGTATCGGCTAAGGGGGAAAATTGAGGGAGGAGAGAGAGAAGGAAAAAGAAAAGGGAAAATAAAAGGTGAGAAGTAGATAGAGAGAATCGAGTAACACATGAAATAAAGAAAAGCTAGAGAGAAAAAAGTATGGTTTTGGACAAGAGAAAGTAATGGAGGAAAGAGAAGAGAGAGAGATAGAAAAGAGAGTATGGTTTGTTACGCTAAGAGGTGAGAGAAAAAAGGAGAGAAAGAGAGAAGAAAAGGTGCGGCTAAGAGAGAAAGAAAGGAAAAGAGAGAAGACAAATAGGGAGAGAAAAAAGAATTGTCTGGCAAAGAGAGAGAAAGAAGAAAATAAAAATAATAGAGAGAGAAAAGACAGGGAGAAGTGTCGACCAAGGAGAGAAGAAAAAAGGGAGAGAAATAGAGAACATAAGGAAAAAGAGGCTAGGTTAGAAAAACTAGGGAGGATGGGAATAAGATGTAGGGTTTGTTAGGTTTAAAAGAAGGAAGAGTGAAAAGAAAGATGGAGGATTGTGATTTAAGTGTCTCTCATTTCTTCATAGAATGACAGCATTACCATTAATGAATCACTCTTGCTCTGCCATGTGTCCTAGTAGACTGCTCTTCTTCTCTGCGAGTCGATAAAGCAATGAATTTTATTTCCCTGCACAAAAATATTTAATTAGTTAATGATAACATATGGTGAAATTAAATTCATAAAATAATTACAATGCCAATAATTATAGTGCAAATGATAAAAAATAATGATTTTAGAATGTATCTGGACACGGTATGACTTAAGTACAGGAAAGCTAAAGATGGGGAAAATTGCATGCGCAATAAATTAAATCTAAACTCATATAAATTCAACAATTAAATGCATAACTTAGATTTATGCCTCTTAACCATCTTTCCATCTAAAAATAATATTTAAAACATTAAATAGTTAATATTATATTAGTTTTAGATGTACTAAATATGCAATATTCTAGCTCAATCAAATCTCCTATATAAACCAGTTGTTCTAAAAAAGATCGAATATCTTTCACAGTCTTAAGAGCAGGAAGCTTAGAAATTAGCTCTATTTTCGCTCTATCAACCTCAATGCCTCGAGAGGAAGCAATGTGACCTAACACATATCCTTGTGTCACCATGAAGTAACACTTTTCCCAGTTTAGAAGCAACTGCTTATCTTCATACATGGCTAAAACAACTTGCAGGTTATACAGACATCAAATGAACGTCTAAAAATAGAAAAATCTTCCATAATAACTTCAAGTGTGTTTTCAACCTAATTACTGAAAATGCTAAGCATGCATTGTTGAAATGTGGCTGGGGCATTCCATAGACCAAAGGGCATTCTCCTAAATGCAAATATACCAAAAGGACACGTGAAGTTGTTTTTTCCTGATCCTTTAATGTAATCTATATCTGATAGTAATCAAAGAAACCATTAAGAACACAATAATAAGCATGTCCCGCAACCTTTTATAAAATCTGATCATGAAAGGGAAGAGGGAAATGATCCTTTCTGGAAGCTGCATTCAGTTTCCTATAGTTTATACACATTTTCCATCCAATTGTTACTCTTGTAGGAATTAGTTCATCCTTTTCATTCTTTATCACATTTATTCCAGATTTATTTGGAACAACTTGAGTGAGACTCACTCGCCCGCTATCAGAGATATGATAAATAATTCCTACATCAATCAATTTTAACACTTCATTTTTCAAAACCTTTTTCATCGTGAAATTTAATCTTCTTTGCATTTGCCTAGATGGTTTTGCATGCTCTTCTAAGTAAATTGATGCGAAGTATAGTGGAGAAATAGAGATGAAATAGAAAATTCAAGAGATAAGAGAGAAGGAGAGAAGATAAAAGCCAAAGAGAGGGAGAGAATACCATATTTGAGAGTGCAAAGGCCGCTAATAAACTTTACAATCTCAGTCTGAATATTTTAAACTTCTCACAACCTTAAATAGAGGACAGAAGGTCCTAAGCAAATCCTAAATGCCCATGGGCTAAAGCCAAATAAAACATAATAACTCATAATCTCTCAAAATATAAACTACATCCAAATAAAGCAAGACAATTAAATGAAGGTTGCATTTGTGTTGTAAAGTTTTTATGACCTCTAAAATTTTAACACAATTAAATATCACAATATAATCTCTCTCTCCTCCGTCAAATCATTACTTTTCACTACAAAAAATATAAAAAATTACATCTCTCTTCACTTTTTCACTAAACCCAATACTTAAAATTTTAACAACACTAAAATTTTACAAAACAAACACACCCGAAATGTCCCCCATTAACTCTCCCCGAGTGGGAGAAACTCAACCCCGTCAAGTAAAACAAAACATCATGAAACTGTCATTCTCAAGTACCCAACCACAAACTAAGTGGCTATGCAGTCTTCTTCTTTGCACGCTCATAGACTCGTATCATTGGAGGTCTGAATCTAGTGTCCCCACTAACTGTCACGGGGTGAGAAGAATTTGACTCTGGCGAGAGAAGATCATGGTGAATTTGATAGAGCTCTAACATGTCGGGATCAAGCTCCTGGAGAGTATCTAGAATAAGCCAAGTACATTCGAAATTCGGTCGGTCTACTAGCGAAAAAGGAAAAGATGAATTGCTCCAATTATAATGATCACAACTTCCTCATCTAGAATAACATCAATTTTATCAATGGGTGTGGGTAGAGAGGGTAATGGTTGTCACGCCCCAAACCTCAAAGGCTAGAGGGTGAGGGTGACTTACTTGCAATAAACAATTAGACTTTTGATTTAAAACATATCTAATAATAAATGCAGAATCAACTTTATTTAAAAAACTTCAATAAATCTCTCTTAATAAAACTTAAAAAAAACTCTTTTAGCACACAAAGACAAATCTAAACATGATTAGACTCATACTAGGGTCAAAAATTTATTCTAATAATCACTCAGCTACCCGCCCACGTGCCATCTAATTCTGACTATCGACACACTCCTGATCAACATCTGAAAATAAGGAAAAAAATAGGAGGTGAGTTCGACAACTAGTAAGCAAAATCATTATGCTAGTGTGTATCCCATGAGCCACACTGTAATAGTAAGAGATAGAATATTTAAAATTTTTCTAAACAGTCAAAAGTTGTTTTTGACAATTTCAATAAAACATCTTTATCAATAAAACAGTTTTATCAATAAAACATAATACTATAGAAAATCCCTTTGGCAATAACTATGGGTCACGTTTACCCCGGTAAGAATCTTCCTTGCTAAGGCTTGGCCATGTCCAAGTGTGCACTCGGTAAGAATCTACAAAAAAGTCACTCCGTTTCCAGAATGGGTGCACTCAATGGGTTGCAATTGGTACCAATGCGCTGTCTCTGTAACTCTGAGCCTCAGGTTTGAAAATACATAACATATCATAAAATAAACTTCACTTTGAACTTTGCATCGTTCTCCTCTTTTCATGAAATACATGCATAAATCTTGAATAACAATAAATACCAAAAGCTTTGATTTCAATCAATGAAAACATCATGTAAAATCATTGGACATAAAAATAGGCTCATGTTTACACATTTCATGCTATAATCTTTAACAATTTTATCAGAAACATAATGCACATAAAACTCTGAGGGTTGTAAATAAATCATGCAATTTCTCAAATATCACCTCGGTCTTTTAGGAAAATCTAGCATAATAACCCCGCTTACTTGGATCTTCAAGAAAATAAGCCTCTGACTTAGCACCTATCAATACAAAATTTAACGTATTATAATACGCTCAAACGGAAATACAAATGAAACTCTAAATCTACCCAACAGGATTAGATTTGAAATTCACTGGTCAGATTCTAAAATATATCTTACCTATCTCGGATTTCCCTAAAATCCCGAAATTAAACTATGTTCTTCCCTAGGATGTGAACTATATATCTGTAAAATATCATATCCAAATTCCCTGTAAAACTCATACAATAAAATCTAAATTTACCTATATTCATGGAGTCAAACTATACCCTGAATAATTTGATACTCATTACTTCCAAAATTCATAAAGCTCTATTAAGATATCCAAAAATCCAGAACTTTATACCAAAGATTTATATATGGGTTATAAAAATCCTCATAAAATTTCATACGGAACTTCAACTCCTATCTATGTCATCCGGTTCAAAATTTCAATCTGTAGCAATGAATCTTTCTCAGCACTTCCGGTTTCTCTAAGCCCAACTTCCGGATTTTCAAAACTATACCAATACAACTACAAAAATTTCAAAACTTAAACTCTTTCCTCCTGTAGATGTCTAGTACGCAATAGCTAAAAATCAGAATTTTTCGAAGTCTAAAGTCGGCTATAAAAATATAATTCGATCTACTACTCAGATTAAGAACCTGAATTTTCCTTAAACAAATCTTGAACCCAAATTTCAAATACTCCAAGAAACTCATTAAAACTATTTTGAAAATCTTTAAATAATTAGGAATAGATCTAGACACCCTATGGTCTGATCTCTCATAAAAAGAATACAAATATAATATCAAAAAATTCGAAATACCTGAAGTTGCTTCAAGAAATTTCGTCTAGATTGTTGAAAGCAAGAAAACCCTTCTTTTTCCTCTTGTTGGTGTAAAATCAAGGTGTGTAAAAATTAAAACCAATGTGTAAATCTATATATAGACTCACACTAGTAATAGACTCCCTTTTGAACTCTAAAACTTTTAATTTTAAATAATCATAATATCTTTCAAATTTTAAAAAGGTTTGACTAGGTCAAAGATGAAAATTCAACTATTTTAAATGAATTAAACTCAAATTTAAAATTTAAAGAAGACATTTCAAATATCAAATAAAAATTCAAATAAATTTTAAAAAATAGAAATCTTGGGTGATACAATGGTTCTAGGGTGGGAATAGGATCAGGGTCACGTGCAGGGGGTCTACAAAAGGATCATCTGAGAAATTGGTAGGGCTTTGTATGCAACTAAGTCCTCAACCTTGAAAGTATGATTAAAACCAAAGTAATAAGGAATATCAATGATATATATACTCGGTCCAACCTCCTTCAAAATTTTGCAAGGACCAACACTACGAGCCTGCAATTTGGAAGCGGGTCTAGAAGGACAACGTTCCGGTCGAATTCGGATAGGTACATAATCCCCAACATGAAATTCAACATGTCTTTTATGTAGGTCATCACAAAATTTATATGTCTATGTGTTTATTGATCTAAAGTTGCAAGTCATGAAGATGATGCGCAAATGATTCAGCAGTAATAGACACACTAGCATGTGGGGAAATGAGAATAAGGTCTAAAGGCTTCCTAGGCTTATAACCATGTACAACCTAAAAGGGGTAAACACCGATAGACCATTTCACAAAATTGTTATAAGCAAATTGAGCAATAGGGAGGATCAAGTCCTAATTCTTAAGGTTTTCTTGGACTAGATATCTCAATAACTTGCCTAGATTACAGTTGACAATCTCATTTTGGCCATCCGTTTGGGGATGGTATGCAATGGAACATTTCAGTTTGGTGTCAACCGTATGCAACAGGGTCCTCCAAAAGTGACTAGTGAAACGAACATCGTGGTCGAACACAATAGTCTTAGGAAGGCCATACAACTTAACCATTTTATCAAAGTACAACCAAGCAACCTTGGAGGTATTAGAAGTCGCTACAAGGAATAAAGTGACTCATTTTAGAAAAATGATCAACAACAAAAATAGAGTCATGCCTCTTAGGGGTACGGGGGAGCCCTAAAATAAAGTCCATACTCACATCTTGGCAATGAAAATTAGGGACAAGAATAGGTGCGTGTAGAGACTGGTATTATGTTTCTTATGCTTGGCGAGCTGACATGTTCTACATGTGCTAACTATTTTAGCAACATCCTTCTGTTGGCTTTTGTGCACAATCGAGATTTTGATGATTTCAATAAATGGATCAAGTTTATAAAATGGACATCTTCAAAGACAAAGATGACTTAATGAAAGAACCAAAGACTTGAAGAAAGAAGAACCAGAAGATGCAAGGAGCTCAAAGTGAAGATTCAAGACCTTAGGGTATAATCCTTGTAACTCTTTGTTTTACTTTTGACAAGGATTTGAATCACGTACTTGCATATCTTTCAAAACGTGCATAAACCGTTTAAAATTTTTTTTGAAAGATTAAAATATTTTTAAAGGTTTCGAAACACCCCAAACAAACTCTCAAACCCTTCATATACTTATGGGAAGTAAGACTTTAAAATTGGGTGTTAAAAAGTGGTCAAAAACATGGTTTTAAATGAACCGGTCGATGAATTATTTGTAGCGGTTGATCGTTACATGAAGCGGTCGACCAGTACAATGGTAAAATTGTCAAATCGAACTCCCAACGGCTATAAACGGCTAGTTTTCACATGTGGCCTATAAATACACATCCATAACGTCTAAAATGACGATGAAACGACCACGTATAATTTGTATAGCTTGAGAAATATTTCATATCCAAAATACACTTTCGTATTTCATATTTATCATTTCATTCACACAAATTACACTTTCACATCCTTGTCATTGTGTGAATCAAAAGAGATAGAGCTTTCAATTTTCTTATCCACTCTTTGAGAGAGTTTATCCATGCATCTCATTATCCAAAATAGGTGTTTCCTTTAGTGAGGTTGTTCACTAAAGAAGAAGCTTTGAGAGTGTATATCTCAAGTTTGGTGAGGTTGTGAGTGGTGAGCCAGAAAAACCACTTGGGTGGGTTTGAGTGTTGAGCCCGAGAGAAAAAACTTATACGGTTCTCTAGCACTCGGAAGCTAGTGTGTAAAGCTATTGGAGAATAGTGGAAAACCTCAAGGCTCGGTGAAGGACCTTGAGGGGTGGATGTATGCGGGTTTGCCGAACCACCTAAAAATTGAGTGTTTGCTTCTCTTATCCCTACTCTTTACTTTCAGCACATACTTACTCTTATAGAATATTATACTTGTGAGACCCCGAACTTTGCTTTTGCTATTTTCCTATGTATTTGTTTTGATTTAACTAATGGGGCCATATTTTTTGCCAATGTATGACCTAATTTTAAGGTACATTAACTATTATGAAATTCCATTTCAAGAATTTTTCTTTAAATAATCTCTTTTTCATTGTGCAAGTTTAATTTTATTTCCTTAAGAGCCGAAACTTGCAAGGTAAGTTTCTCTTATGGATTTATATTTTTCATTTGCTTAGTATATCCCATAATCCATGAAATTAAATTATGAAGAGAGATTTGCATATTATGGCCGAAAATAATTAAGTAGAAAATCATGAAATTCATGTAAGCATTTAAATATTTTTGTGTGGCTCTAATAGGTAGTATTGATCATCATTAGGTGTCCTTAATTAGTAGTTTTGAATTAGCATTAGAAATATTACATGATAAGCTACTAAGCATATGATAAGCTTTAAGAGAATTTAAATTGATAAGCACACTTGCTTATCATAGTGATAAGCTAGCAAGGTGATAAGCTAGAGAGTTTTTAAGATAATAAGTTGTTGTGGCTATCTTAGAGATATGCTAGAGCAATTATCTTGAGGTAGGTTACCATGCTTATAAGTTGATAAGTTATGGATTTGAACTAGATAAGCTAAAGTGCTTATAGGAAATAAGTTAGGTGTGACAAAAGTAACTAAGTTAGTTGAATTGTAACCAAACAAAATAAATGAGCTATGAGAAAGCCATTCACGTGAAGGTGCAAGGAGGAGTGGAAAAGTCAAAAGCTTGTGGACCACGTGTGTCACGCCCCGAACGACATCCCGCAGGGACCGTGACAGCCGCGAGCTATCCCCCGGATGACTCCAGCGTTCTTACTTATTGTTTTACTTGATTACGGCGGAAACGTACAGGATCGCGAGGGGTTCGAGCAAATTCTTACATAATTAGGGTTCTCATGAAGTTCATACAAAACATATATTTAACATATTAGAACCCAATTAGTGACGCTCATGTCACTATCAACAAAATGTGAAACATAATATCTTGGGCTTCTAGGTCAGGTAGTCCTCCTGACTCTCTTCACCTGATACATCTGGAATGACACAAATTTAAAACGTGAGTCAAAAAGACTCAGTAAGGGAAAAACATAAAACTTAAATCATGCTCTTGACTTATGCCCGCTTAATCATGAAAGAAAGAAACTTGATAATTGATGCACATGCATGTCATGAATTATGCATATGCTCTTGCTTAGTTTCGGCCCCAGGCCCTTGAAAATCTTTCTTTCATTCTTGCTTGAAAAACTGGCCCTTGGCCCTTGAAAATCGCTTATTCGTACTTGTGCCCTTGTTGGCCTTTTTATAATTATTTCATATCTTTTACTTGTGGGCTCGCTCCATTTGACCCCTGAAGTCAGGGTTGTGCGTTCCCTTCGGAACCGTCCCCGAATTCCCTTGGAGACCTTACATATGGTCAGCTAGCGCACCTTCTCAATGTCCTTCAGTGGCTAGACGTGACCCTTGGAGGCACCACACATTCTCAATGTCCTTCAGTGTGGCTTGCACAGCCTCTTGGATTCACCCATCCTTCTCACAATTGTCCTTCGGTATGGGAGTCAACTTGATGGTATGGTACCGACTGGTGCCCTTTATCTTAACTTATCGTTTCATAAAACTTCTCATATTCTTTCCATAAAAAATCATTGCATAAACTTTCTTCTTGAAAAATTCATGCAATGCACATGTCATGTCATGCTTGCTTAAAATTCATGCTTGTGCTTGTTCATGAAACGATGCAGTGTGTCATTCCAGTTTTGAAAAAGAATACTTACTGTCCACTTACAGTATCCACTTACCCTTGGTCTTCCTTGTTCGTGTATACAGACACGTGGATCGCCTACAAGCGATTCAAATATTCTTTAGACTTTAAGAATAGTATGAAATCATTAAATATTTTCATTTTTGAAATCGGTCATCAATCGAGGATATATAGATATATATATATATCTATACATATCACTGAAATTCATTTAATTATAAAATAAATATTTTATTATTTTCCTCAACAAATTTTCAAAACTTAGCTTATTAAATCGTTAATATTTTTATTGAAATAAAAATATATTTATCCATGTACATGCCTCGATTAGGGTTAAATAATACTCATAGGTTTAGAATTAAACCTAAGTCTCTTTTTATTACACGTACTCCATTAAAACCTTATATCCAACTATGATTAAATCTTAACTAAGGTTCCCAATAATATTTTATCAAAAGATCATGGTTCTTCAATATCTATTCCCACTAGCCTAAACTCTAATTTCCTTATCCATCACAATAATGAAAATCCATAAATCATAAATGGTACTTAGGGTTTCATTATTACTATAACATTCGGCCACTACCATTATGCACCAATTAATCACAACTTTTACTCCAATGGTGATCTCATCCTCTATTCAACAATTTCACAACCTAGGATCTATAAATCAAAACACCAACACAATACATCATACTCATAGCATTCGGCCAACACATGCTTTTACCCAAATAATTTGGTTTCTTTTGTTTCCTTCAATATGCATGCATCTAGTACTTAATATAATCATCTACCATGCCTTGGGGTCATAAATCTTGCACATGTTATGGCCAATGTCTAGATTTAACATATTCAAAACTATACATGAAATCCTACATAGCTCATATTCGGTCATACCCCAAAATGTTACCTTTTTCATGCTAGATTTAACATACCCAAAACTATAACATGCACATCCTTTGCATTGTGACCTAACTAGCATGCATGCACTTAATCTTTTCATCAAATAATTCCATCAACAATAGATCTACTCTTTATACACACTAATATCCATAGATCTAAACAAAGATATCAACTTTCATCAACCCAACACATCAAAACTTAGATCTAACTTCCTTTAGCATACATTGTTCTTCATTTGCCTTTTTCTTTACATACAACCTTAGATCTAGGGTTTCCATGGTTAGATCTAGCATGTAAACAACCTAGGGTTCTTAAGCATCCAAGATCTAACAATCATCAAGGCATATTATGACCTACACATCAAGATCCACACATAACCCATTCGGTCACTTATGCTATACCAACAACATCACATTAGCCTTACCTTGTTGTTTATCCAAGCTTGAGCACCTAGAAAATAAAGCATCTTTGGTTAGTACTTGTGAAGCTTAAGGCAAGAGCATCAATGAAACTAATCTCACCTTCAACCTTTACCAATTCTTCCTATCCTTTCCTCCTCCAAAGATTCGGTCCACCCTCCTTAGAAATGTCCAAGCTTGGTTTAAAAGGAAGTTCTATGGTGGTTAAGAGGACATGGTAAGCTTGAAGAGAAATGGTGTCAAATGGCTAGAGTTTCCAAGGAAGGATTTTTGTCTACAACAAGAGAGAGATTTACTTGGCTTTTGGAATGAGATTTGGTAAGCTAGAAGAGAGTGGTTTAGGTGCAAGATGAAATAGAACAAACCTTGAACATTGAGTGTGAGATTCGGCTAAGAGAAGCAAAATGGAGAGAGTTGAGAGAGCTTGCAATATTCGGCCAAGAGAGAAGAGGTTGGAGAGTGAAAATGCATGAGTGTTTCGGTCAAGAGAGAAATGCAAGAAGGTTGTGTGAGATTGAGTCTCCCAAAGCACTTGACATAAAGTTTGAGAGAGTGAATTGACAAGAGAGAGAATTCAAAAAGGAAAATGGTGAAGGGGGGGGGCCTTGGTCGACAATCACATAAGCTTCCCTCTCTCTTTCTTTTTCTTTCTTTTCACCTCTTTCTCACATCACTTCCTTGTCTCTTTGTACATTCTCTTTCCTCCCATGCATTCCATCGACATTCACTCCTTCTCCCTCACTTTTCTCTTCTCTTTTTACTTCAATGCTTTGTCTTATCAATTCTTACACACTTACACCTTCTTACACATCTCTTACACATCACATGGCACCTCACTTTGGCTTTAAATTTTCTCCTCCTTGCCTTTCACGTAAAAGCCCTCCTTTGCTTAGTTTGGTTGCTTTTCAACCAACCTAGTTACTTCCACATTAATATGCAACCAACTTTCAACTTGGTTTTCTCTCTCACCTAACTTATCACTTTATAAGCTCTCTTACTTATCTATCAATTCCAATAGCTTATCACCTCATAAGCATGATATCTTATCATGTGATAATGGCCCTAGCCTATCTCTATAATAATCACAAGGCCTTATCACTCTAAAAGTTTCCAAACTTATCATGCTTGCTTATCACTATGATAAGCAAGTGTGCTTATCAATTAAATCATCTCTAAACTTATCACATAACTACATAGCTTATCATGTATATTCAAATGGAAATTCTATTAATAATATAGGCCATATGATAATATTACATGTCACATATAGAAGATGTATAAAATATTCGATCCATGTATTCAAAAAAATTCATCATTTAATCTATTAATAATTTTCGGCTTATACAAGGAAATAATTAAATCATAATTCAAATTCTATGGTCCATGAATCATATTAAGTAAATGAAAAATATAAATTTGCAAGAAGGAAACTTACTTGAAATTTCGGCTCCTAATATAAATATAATTTATACTTGCATAAAATGGCATTAAAATTATTTAAAGAGATTTTTATGAAATAAAATCCCATTTTAATCGAAATACCATAACATAAGGATTAAACCATACATTGGCCAAAACATAGCCCCATGAAGAAATAAAAGCTATTACATTGGAAATAAAAGATAATACATAAGCAATTACGTAGGAGAAAAATCGGGGTCTCACAACGTGAGTTGCAAAGAAGAGATAAGATGAACAATTAAGTGACAAGACAAGACAAAGGAAGAGAAAAGTCATGATAGGCTAGAGCAATTATCATGAGATAGGTTACCATGCTTATAAGTTGATAAGTTATGGATTTGAACTAGATAAGCTAAAGTGCTTATAGGAAATAAGTTAGGTGTGACAAAAGTAACTAAGTTGATAAGTTAGGTGTGACAAAAGTAACTAAGTTAGTTAAATTGTAACCAAACAAAATAAATGAGCTATGAGAAAGGCATTCATGTGAAGATGCAAGGAGGAGTGGAAAAGTCAAAAGCTTGTGGACCATGTGGGTTGCAAAGAAGAGATAAGATGAGCAATTAAGTAACAAGACAAGACAAAGGAAGAGAAAAGCCATGAATGGTGAAGTTCACGTGAAAGCTAAGCCAAAAAGAGAGAAAATGAAATGGATGGCAAGGAGTTCACATGGGAGGCTTGGCTTGAGGGGACAAAGAGATGAGGTGCGAGAAAGTGAGAAGAAAAAGGAGTGAAAGGGATCATGCATTGGTCGGCCAACTCACCAAAATTCACCCACCTTTCTCTTTCTTTCCCTCTTGTCATTTTCAACATCTCTTGTCATTGTCATTGCCATAAATGAATCTTGGGAGACTCAATTGCTTTCTACGAATTCACCCCCACCCTTGGCATTTCAACTTCACATTTCAAATTGCTTTTCTCCCTTGGCCGAATATCACACTTCCATTGCAACTCTCTCTTTTTTCTCTCTTGACCGAAACTTCTCTTTGAACTAAGTCTTGTTTCCTTCTCTTGCAACCTTTAGTTCAACTCATATCTTCTCTCTTGGTGGCTGAAATTTCTATTCACCTAGCCATTTTCCCTTGTTAGAAACTTAGCTCACTTTCTTAATCACTTCAAAGTTTCAAGCATTTCCTTGTTTCTTCAAGCAACTTTTGGTTGCTCAACACTTCTCTTTTACCCACCATAAAACCACTATCTTAGCACCTTGAAGACACAAATCTCAGCCCTTGGAACCATTCCCAAAGGTGGAACCGAAAGTTGGGGTTAAAGAAGGATTTTGGTGAAAATCGTGTGTTCTAGTGGAAGGTAGAGTTAGATGTGATGTTCACATGTTATATTTTGTTTAAGTTCCTTATAGTTTCTGACCTAAGATGTTTTATTATGCTAGGTGCTCAAGGCTTGTCTTCGATCATCAAGGTGAGGCCAAAAATGGTTATTGATGCTAAATGTTATTGTTGGCCGAATGTCTCTTGGTTGGATCTTGAGTTGGTGCTTTGATTCTTGCTAGATCTAGACTTTGAGTTTAGAAAAACCAACCCTAGTTGTGTTGTGATGTTAGATCTGGCCATATAAGCATGAGATCCGAACTTGAATGTTAGAAAATGCAAAAGGAATGCATGTTGCAAGTTTTGGCATGAAGGGTTGTGTTGGTTGGTGTTGGCCGAACCTTATATGCCTTGGATATTCAAGTATAACTTTGTTAAGTATAGATTTGATGAATGACCATGATATGTAAGATTAGTAAACATATGCATATAAGCTAGTCTTGAAATATAGAAGTTTGCATGCAAATCAAAAGAACCAAGGAAAACCTAATTATTCTATGAATATGGGTGTTGGCCGATATGGTGTATTGCTAGATCTTGAAGTTGTTTTGTGATTTGTAGATCCTAGGTTGTGAATCTGAAAATGGAGGTTGAGATCACCATTGGAGAAGAAATTGTAGACGAGGAACACTTGAAATGGATTAAGGATTTAATTAGGTTGATTAAGGGTTGGCCGAAACCTATGATGAGCAAAATAAAGCTAAATTGTAATGGTATGAATATCCAATATAAAACCCTAATCAAGGTTAATGTTTCGGGTTGCATAGAGATCTAATGTCTAAGCCAAGGGTTAATTATGACTAAGGTTGATAATTAATTACCGTAAAGATTTAATTGAATACATGAAATAAAAGGAGGACTAAAATTAATCCTAGAGCAATTAGTTGCTGATTAAGAGTCCTAAACAAGAATAGAGATTTATTGAAATAGAATTTAGTAATTAAATAACCTGAGCTTAATTAGTAACTGAAAGTAAAAGATTAAATAAAATATTAAGCAATTAAAAAGGACTAAGGCAATGTATGATCTATGATATCGAAATATATATATATATAGTTACTGTTCGGAAACATTTCAATGGACGGAAGTACGAGGTTAAGTTGTAATGGTGATGAAATTTACTGGTGGTTAAGGTATATTGAGGGCCATGATTTTATTTCATAAGGTTAGAAAATATGTCAGCATGTGAGTTGTGATGAGAGAAGAAAAATGATTATGAAAGCCGAATGGTTGTTGCCCTAGGTCGTGGAAAGTGTCATATGTGATTCCTTAGGGTTGCTTGCTGTTAAGAAGGTATGTTGGTGACATTGAATTAAATAGCAAGCTAATCATCTAGTAGCTTGATTTCATTTGGTGAATATGGAGGTAATTGCGCCCGGGCTAAGTGAGAATTGAATTCATGATTATTGTCTTTCAGTGAATCATATGAATTTTGCAAGAAATTGGAAGATATGAATCTGAAAATGTTCATTTGGTTCATGTCAGCAAGCCTAAGAATAAAAAGGAGGCCAAACGGTCATGGGTCGATCACTTAAATAAGGATTCATGCCTATCGATTATATTTGGAAGAATTGTAGGCACTAGTGTTCTAATGAACTTGGAAACTTAGAGAAAAGACCAAGGTAACTTAGGTTAGATCTTATATGTCTCGGTAGTATCCATATAGCACATCTATTGCGGTTAAATTGGTGGAAGATGATAGCTAATAATTCATGTATAATATGATGAAAAGTGTGGAACAAAGGAATAGAAGCTAGACGAAGATAAGTTGCTGTTTTGACTTGGAATTTTTAAGACGAAAGGTTGTTACTGATTTCATAGATAGGCTTTGGAATCAATATTAGTGACAGGAAGACCTAATTGAATAAGTTGGATACGAGTTGGCCACGAAGTAGGTGAAAACAACAATCTAGTTGAAGTTGTTTGATGTACAAGTTTAATTGTTTTCAAATTGTTTTATTCAAGACAAAGTTTAAAGAAATCTTTTGCAAGTGAAATCATATTTTCAAGATATGTATTTTTGGAAACCGGAAACGGTTACGGGTACTTTTGTATGTCAACTTGAAGTTATTATCCAAGCAATTATGTAACGAATGTGATTCGCTTGTAGTCGAAGACCCACGGAGTATCAGGAGAAGCAAGGTAAGTGGAAATTGTAAGTAAAAACTTACACTTTTATGAAAACTGGAATGATACACAGCATGTTTTGATGATCAAGCACGATATGTATTTTATATCAAGCACGAAATATTATTCATGACAAGTTGATTTTCAGCATGATATTCAAACAAGCATGGCATCATATGCAAGCATGTCATGACACGAGCATTGCATGATTTTTCTAAAGAGAATTTTTATGCAATATCGTATGGAAAGTTTTATGGAAAGATAACTTAAGTCAAGGGGCTCTGGTCGATACCGTACCATCACGATGAACACCCATACTGAAGGACCAATGCGAGAAGGATGGGTGAATCCTAAGAGGCTGTGCAAACCACACTGAAGGACAATGAGAAGGTTTGGGCCTCCAAGGGTCGTGTCTAGCCATCAGGCCTGGGGCAACTACAGGCTAGCTCGACCAAATGAAATGTCCCCAAGGGTAAGGGAGACGGTTCCGATGGGAATGCACAACCCGGACTCCAGGGGTTAAATGGAGCGTAAGTAGCCCACAAGTTATGAAGGAAATGTTTTCAAGGGCCAAGGGCCAATTTCAAGAACAAGTTCATGTCTCTACAAGCAAGAGCATATGCATACCCATGACATGCATGTGCATCATGAATTATGTTTTCCTATGATAAGCAAGTACAAGTCAAGAGCATGTTTTTAAAATTATGTATTTCCCTTACTGAGTCTTTTTGACTCACGTTTTTAAAATTGTGTCATTCCAGATGCCTCAGGAGGAGGAAGTCAGGAGGACTACCTGACTTAGAAGAGAGATTATTCTATGTTTTGTTGTTGTGACTTGATCGATGAGATCCGTCACTTGTTAAGTGTTGAACATGTTATGTATATATTAAGATGCAAGTTTATTGAGAACTCTAATCATGATATGAGTTGGCTCGCTTCTCTCGCGATTCTATATATTCCACTGTAAGTATGTATGTACGAACGCTGGAGCTTTCCGGGGGATTGCTCGCGGCTATCACGGTCCCATGCGGGATGGCGTTCGGGGCGTGACAATACTTGTGCTAAAGTAGTATCTACTAGCAAACACGTCTTTGGTAGTCAATACCGAAAATTTTTAGAAAATCAATTCACCCCCTCTTGAGTTGCCTTAATTCTGAAACCTAGGAATATCACCTTCTTCAAACTAGGCCAATAAGAATGGCACTCAACTTCTTCTATGGTCTTATTACGCCCGAAATGTTCTGAAAGGCCTCCAACGTTAACTTCTCACACGATAAAGTCTCTTACTTAAGTCTTAGGATACAAAGCTAATTTGTTCAAAAAAGGTGGCCATCATGAAGGCGAAACCCAACAACAATATCAGGTTGGCCGCTCAGTAAGGCTAGATAAACCTCTCTAAAATCAGGACGAGTCTCATAGTCTTCCTTTAGTCTTTCAAATCATATGATCTTAACGTATATAACAGACAGCAAAGGGATGGGACGACTCAAGGCATGAACGACTTGGTTCTCAACTATTTTCCTATGTTACAAGACAAAAGAATAGTCTTGTAAATATTCTATCCAATGACCATGCCTACTAAGGTAACTAAGGTAATGAAGTGCCTCGTGGTCAGAGTAAAGAATAAACTCTTGGGGTAACAAATAATGGCGCTAATGGCGCAAGGCTTACACAATTGCATATAACTCTTTATCGCAGGTAGAGTAGCGTAGGCTAGCATCATTCAATTTCTCGCTAAAGTAGGTAATAGGGTGATTCTGCTGACTTATAATTTCGCCTATGCCTATATCAAATGCATCACACTCAACCTCAAACATTTTAGAGAAGTTAGGAAGGCCCATGATTGGGCTTCAGTCATTCTCTTATTAACATCCTCGAAAGCTTTCACAGCTTTAGAAGACAACTTGAATTCTCCTTTCTTCTTGTATTCCGTGTGAGGAGCTTTGATAGTGCTAAATCCCTTAATGAATCGTTGATTAAAGGTAGCTAGACCATGAAAACTCTTAATGTCATGAATAGATTTGGATGTAAACCAATCTACAATTGTCTGCACTTTCATATGGTCAACAAACACTCCATCATTGGAAACGATGAATCCTAGGAAGACAACACTAGTGATAAAAAAGAACACTTATTCAAATTAGCATATAAGTTCTTTTTCCGGAGGGTAGAAAAAACATGAGTGAGATGATCTAAGTGTTTCACAAGACTTACTAAAAACAATGATGTCATCAAAGTAGATCACTAAGAACTGTCCCTTGAAAGGCGTAAGAGCTTGGGTCATGATCCGCATGAATGTACTAGGGGAATTAGAAAGACCAAACGACATGATTAACAACCCATCAAGACCGTCTTTCATCTTGAAGGCAATCTTCCACTCATCGCCAGCCATCATGTCCAACATAACATCAAGCCTAGGGATGGGAAAATGATACTTGAATGTGATCTTGATGATGACTCGATTATCAACACACTTTAAAATACAAGAGCCATTTTTCTTAGTGAAAGTTTAACTTGCGGAGAATTACTTACCAATTCTCTTTGTTGATCTTCAAGAATTTTTCAATCTTTGATAATAATCTCTAGGTTCTTGTTATTATCACAATCTTAAGTCTTTGTGATATCACAATAGCAGCTCAAATATTCTGCCTCCTTCCTCTTCACTCACAACTTTCACAGGGTCTCTTAAAATTCTAATGACCACCTATATTGATTGACTATCTAATAATCTGTCATTTTAAATAAAACTCTAGCTGTGATAGTGCATGAGATTGTTAAGGATATCAGACCTCGGCTGTAGGTTTCACATGAAAAACTCATTACTTTCCCTGATATTCTTTTATTTCGGATTTCAAGCTTCTATTAATTATAATCATGTCCACTAGCGCATTACAATTCACCCCTGAGTATTTTAGACTGATTTGTGAAATCTCTTTTGCCAACAATTATTCGTTTATTTATCCTTCCACCATACTATATTCAACATGAGCTAATAAAACCGGTATAATATCACTGATTAAACTCATAGCTCATATAATTATAAATTCACAATCTATAACCCATTGGACTCTTAAATTATTTTCAAAACAATTTTACAAAATTCCTCTGGCCAAAGATTTCTTTTCGAGTGCAACTCTATACAAATATACTTGAATATGTTATCTCACAAAGAGACTGGTGGATTCCTTATTGAACATTTATACAAACTCATTCATCATGCACAAGACCCGACGTTGTCTAGAATATTTGACCTGGAAAGATCATCATCACATGACTCGGCCAAAGCACAAGTATACAATAAACAAACCTGCATAACATCTAGAGTTTAAGGATATGATAAACAAATTGTGTTGAATACCTCCTCAACATCAATTATCACTTCCAGAAGGTATCCATATTTGATCTCGTTTAGTACATGTACTCTTTTAGTGCACTCACTCGTTTGCTTAAGGTCAACACCTCAATGACTGAGTCCATCTTCATATTTAATAGAGGCACAACGAGTATAGACCTATTGTGTATAAATATGTATCTTGGTTTAGAACAACTATCAAGTTAACAAGGAACTGAAAAATCATACTCTCCGCATTTGATTCATTAATCGTTAGCATGACTTTTCTACAATGTAACTCATCATTATCCGTGTAATATCTTATGTTACAATGTATTACCCAATAAAAAAATAAAAAAATATGGTATCTAAATAAATAATTTCTAGACAACTGATTTTTAGGGCATATTTCTTACACTTATGTGTCAACAAGGCTAGAACCACACAAGGGCTCAACCTCTCATGAATGAACTCCTTGTGACACAGTTCGCCCACTTGGCATAGGAGATCAGAATGCTTAGAGGTATTCAGGCTATAATGAGATAAATTTGGGAGAAATGCACTCGGAACAAAAGCTATAACATGCTGAATGTCTTGTAAAGGTGGTAAATGATTGGGGAGATCCGTCGGGAAAATATCTAGAATTTTTCGAAGGACTTCATGGGCCTCCTAAAGAGTAACTACTATCGGTGAATTAGATGAGACTTCCATAACAACCACCGCAAATACAACAGACTCGTCTACAAGGTTTCGCTCAAAATTTGTGGAGCTAATAATATTTAACCCATTTTTGTCAACAACTTTCTTGGGGAGATTGACATCAATAGGCTTTGGGGCAAGAGGATTAAGTAAAATCTTCTTACCTTTGAACACAAAGGAACAAGAGTTAGAGCGACCACGTATGGTCACATCCAAATAGAACAAACACGACGACCAAGGATAACATGACCTACATCCATAGGGATAACATCACACCATATGTTATCCTTATAATCTACGAATTGAATGGGCACAAGGAAACGTTCCTTTACTGCTATGGAGAAAGTATCAACCCACAAGACACTATAGGAGTTCGGGTGAGGAACTAGTCATAACCCAAGACAAGAAACAGTAGTATAAGAAACTGTATTAATACAACTACCACTATCTATAATGACCTTACAACCCTTATCATTTAACTTTGATATACGTATGAAAGATAGCATGATGATGCCAATCATCAGCATCTTTGGGTTGGGTAAGGGCACAATGAACAACACCTCTTTCGGGGGTGTCGGGGAGCAGGGTTGGACTAAGCATAGAGGGGATGTCTCTAATGCAGCCTACAGTAACATTATCACCTTCACCTAAGTCACTAAACTCATCAATCGGAGGTTCATAAACTTGATCGTGTAGGTCTTCCTTATCACACACACTGGCATGTCCCTCAAGTACCAGAGACCTATTGGGACAACTTGCTGACATATGGCCAAAACCTTTATAATTAAAATATTGCACACAGGAGTTAGTACAAGGAGCATCAATGCCCTTGCCCTTAATATCATTTTACAAGGGGTGCACTAAGAGGGGGAGGTCCTAACACAGATTTAAATTGTGAGGGTGAAGGTTGGGAAGAAGAAGACGAGTATAATCACGTTTCTTGTAAGGAGTCCTAGTAACCACTCGTAGTCCTGAACCAAATTGTAGGCATGATCAAGGGAAGAGACTCCTCTAAGGACAAGCTCTCTCTTAAGGTCATCAAGCCATGTTTAAATATGCTTAAAGTTATAACCTCATCCTCAACAATGTGACAACGCATCATAAACTCTTCAAACTGGGCCATATAATCAGTCATGGACTGGTTACCCTGTCGTGGGCATTTCACTGATCTAACAAATTTCTCATGTAAGATTGGAGAATGTATTTCTCTTGAAGATGACGCTTCATGTCAACCCAAGTTCAAACTGAAGGCGCTAAGCATTACTAACTAACTTCAAACTCGTAAATTTCACTCTTCTATCCTCTGACACTCCATATCACTCAAACAAACGATCCATATCCCTAATCAATTGAGTATAAACCCCGGGATTTACAGAACCATCAAATGTATGGGCGTCTTGCTTAATGGTCTTGAAGAGTCGCTTTTCGTGACGTGGAGGAGACTCGTTACCATTGCGGCAGCGATCCTGCTCTCGGTCGTGAACCCTATGTCTATGGTCAAACTCATAATGCATCCCATCATCTCTCCTATCACGATGACATCTATGATGGAGCGTATCAGAATTCTCAGTGTCAGATGGGTGAACTGGAAACTCTGAGGCCTCAACCTTAGATTCTAGGTCCCAGTTTTCTTGACGAGCTATCGTTAAATCAGCTTGAACAACACCTAACTGGGTGGTCAACTTGGCTATTTGGTGGGTCAAGGCCTCAAAGTGGGTAGGATCCATGCTTGGGTCAACTGAGCAAGGGGTGACTATGCGACCGCTATGCAAACGCATGCAACACCAGCCTAAGAAATGCAGTTGACATCACGTACCAATTTTTGTAACCATGGTGAAGGGAAGCATTTAAAAAATCTTTAAGTCTCTCCCAAAAATGTGGTAAAAAGTCTTAGCATTTTTCTAAGAAAATTCATTATCTTACTCTTCAATGCATTGGTTCTATCCATGGGAAAAATTTTATTCAAAAACTCAATTTGCATTTCATGCCATGTTCCTATGGTTCTAGGTCTCAAGGGATTCAACTAAGTTTGAGCCTTATCTTTCAAACAAAATGGGAACTTTCAGCATAACAACTTGTTTAGTGCAATTATGTTCAATATAGAACATACCTCTTCGAATTCTTCAGATGCAAATAAAGATTCTTCAGGACTCCATTCCATGAAAATGAGGTATCAAGGGTATCATCCAAGATTTGAATTTGAAATTATTTGCATTCAAAAGTTGAATTATGTATGAGGGTGTATTGGTTCTAACATTATACAAGTAATCTCTAAGTGTTCTGTTTTGAACAAGTTCTCTATCTAGATTTTCAACCATGGTGCTTTGGATTTCAGATTTTGGCCCTCAGATTTTATTTCTAGACGCAATTTGATTAAATGTAGAAGTTGGAGGGCTCAATGTGTCAAGATTAGTAGTTTATACCCCTATTTAAAATTACATTGGTAGTTACAGGGCTCAAAATGACTTTTTCCCTTAATTAAAAAGAGAATTAATTAAATATAAATTGAAATTGTAGAAGAAAAGAACTACAACGTCTCAACAGAGAAAGTAAAAACCCAAAGGAAAAAGAGGACGGTAAAACCAATCCCACCAAATAAAAATTGCTCCAGACAAAGAAAAATTGCCTGAATGAAAGGTTGTAACCGCCTGCTCGTAAAAACATTCTGCAATCTTCCCGATCTTTTCCAAGAGATTCCTTTCGAACCAAACTCCATCCGACACTCCAAAAGTCACTAGGTCAATCGGCTATTCATGTGTAGCTCTATCTCTCTATCTCTCTTCGGTCCTCTTTCACGATTGCTTGCACAAAGAGCTCTTTTTTTTTTTGGTTTCCCTAGTTCGCCTTCTAATCTCCAACTCTTTTAATTTAACTTGTGTGCTTAAAATTTAGGACAAAAATGCCCTTTTTGCAACACTGAGAGAATGGGCCACAAAGCCTTGACAATTTAAAATCCTAATACTCTAGTCCAATGGATATATTGAGCGTCTCATTTTGTTATATGTATGCCCTCAAAACCAATAATTTTTGAATAATTATGAGATAATTATTGTTATTGATTAATTATGAGGGGGACCTTAAGCAGACGAGTGGGTGCAATGCAAGAGTACTTGCACTGAACCGGATCAAATATGAATACCTTCTGAAAATGATCACAAATATAAAGAATGGTATTCATCACAATTAGCTTATGTCGTTCTTAGACCTGAGAGAGTTATGCAGGTTTGCTTGTTATGTGCTTGTGCTTTGACTGAGTTATTTGGTGATGATCTTCGCAGATCAAATATTCCAGATAATGTTGGGCCTTGTCTAGATCAAATATTCTAAAAATCTCCAATTTGCACTGAGAACCAGTCGGACATGTAGTTGACGTACATCGACTCTAAATGCTTCTCAAACACTTTTTTAATCAACGGGTTAGTGAACGAGTATGCGATATTCTCAGCTGATGTTATTTTAGCCATCACTATACATCACCCCATTCACAATGTCACGAATAAGACGAAATCTTCTTTCTGTGTGTTTTGTCCTTTGATGAGCCCTAGGTTCCACCTCATGTGCTATAGCACCATTGTTATCACAATAAATGGTGATCAGGGACTCTATCATAGGGAGAACTTCAAGCTCTTGTATCAATTTTTTTATCCACACATCTTCCTTTGTAGATTCGTTGGCAGCAACATATTCTGCCTCAGTGGTGGAGTCAGCAGTGGTGTTCTGCTTGAGACTTCTCCAACTTATTGCTCCTTTACCCAATGTAAATTCAAATCCAGATGTAGATCTTCTATCATCAATATCTGATTGAAAATCTAAATCTGTGTATACCTGGACAGTCAACATATCCTCTCCACCACAAACTAGACAATAGTGTTTGGTTCTACTAAAGTATTTAAGAATATGTTTGACATTTGTCCAGTGCTCAGGGGCAGGGTCTGATCAATATCTACTTCCAACTCAAACTGCTTGACTGATATCTGGCCTTGTACAGAGCATTGCATGCATGAGGCTGTTGGCTTTTGTGCACAATCGAGATTTTGATGATTTCAATAAATGGATGAGTTTACAAAATGGACAACTTCAAAGACAAAGAAAACTTGATAAAAATAGCCAAACCTTGAAGAAAAAGGAACAAGAAGATGCAATGAGTTTAAAGTGAAGATTCAAGACCTTAGGGTATAATCCTTTTAACTCTTTATTTCACATTTGACAAGGACTTGAATCACTCACTTGCATATCTTTCAAAACGTGCATAAACTGTTTTCAGTTTTTTTTGAAAGATTAAAATGTTTTTATAGGTTTCAAAACATCTCAATCAAACCTCTAAACCTTCATATACTTATGGGAAGTATATCTTCCAAATTGGGTGTTTAAAAGTGGTCAAAAACCTTATTTTTAAAAGAACCGGATCATGCTTAAGTTGAGGAGGTTGACCGGCTGTTCAAGCGGTCGACTGGCATTTCGACCGCCTCATGTAGCAGTCGACCGGTTGGTTTTGACAAAAAAGTCATTGAACTTCTGACAATATGACCGTTGGAGCAACGGTAACTTGAAGCGGTCGATCGGCTCGTTTTAGCAAAAACTCCCAACGGCTATAAACGGTTAGTTTTCATATGTGGCCTATAAATACACCTTCATTTCGTCTAAAATGAGAACCCAACGACCACATATCATTTCTACTACTTGAGAAATATTCTAAACCTTCCTATTCTATATTTCTCATAGCATTCAATCAGCTTGAGATTCCCTTGTGTGAATAAAGAGATAGAGGTTTCCATTTTTATATTTCTTTGTGTGAATAAAGAGATAGAGCTTTCCATTTTTATATCCACTCTTTGAGAGAATCTTGTTCCTCAATCTACCTATCAAAAGAGGTGTTTCCTTTAGTGAGGTTGTTCACTAAAAAAGAAGCTTTGAGAGTGTATATCTAAAGCTTGGTGAGGTTGTGAGTGGTGAGCCAAAAAACCACTTGGATGGGTTTGAGTATTGAGTCCGGGAGAAAACACTTGTACGGTTCACTAGCACCCGGAAGCTAGTATGTAAAGCTATTGGAGAATAGTGGAAAACCACAAGGCTCGGTGAAGGAGCTTGAGGGGTGGATGTAGGCGGGTTTGCCGAACCACCTAAAAATATTGTGTTTGCTTCTCTTATCCCTACTCCTTACTTTAGCATTTATTTACAGTTTCGCATATTATATATTTGTGCTAAAGCAGTATTTACTTGTAAACACAACTTTGGGGGTTTTAACCGAAAAGTTTAGAAAACCAATTCACCCCCCTCTTGGGTTGCCTTAATCCTGAAACTAGGACTCACAATTGGTATCAGAGGTTGGTGGTCATATACAAGATTTAATCATCTTGAGTTAGAATGACAACTTCAAGCTTCAACACTCATGTTGAAGGGCTTTCCACTCTTAGACCACCATTTTTTATGGAAATAATTATGCATATTGGAAAGCTAGGATCAAAATATATCTTCAATCTATTGATTTTAACTTATGGATTTGTATTTTAAATGACCCTCATATTCCCTCAAAGAAAGTTGGAGAGGTTGAAACTCTCAAAAGCGAAAACGAATATGATGCAAATGATAAAATGAAAATCTCTCTTGATGCAAGAGCCATGAACATATTATATTGTGCATTGGATAGAGGTGAATTTAATAGAATTGCATCTTGCTCAAATGCTAGAGATATATGACATATGTTAGAAATTACTCATGAAGGAACAAGCCAAGTTAAAGAGTCAAAAATCAATATGCTTGTTCATAATTATGAATTGTTTAAAATGACACCAGAGGAATTCATTACTGTCATGTATACTAGATTTACCACAATAATAAATGCTTTGAATGCACTTGGTAAATCATATACTAACTCCGATTTGGTGAGAAAAATTCTTAGGTCACCACCAAAGGCATGAGAGGCCAAAATGACCTCTATACAAGAAGCAAAGGATCTCACCAAGCTTCCTCTGGATGAGCTAATTGGATCACTCATGACCCATGAGATCCAAATGCTTGAGAATGAAGATGAGAGCAAAAAGAAGATGAGGATCGCTTTCAAATCTTCAACAATGAAAGATGAGGATGACAAAGAGGAAAACATAGTCTTGATGACAAGAAAGTTCAAGAACTTCCTCAAAAGCAAGAAAGGAAAGAGAAGCCTCAAATACAATAAGACATCTTGGAAGGCTAACAATGAAAGTTCATCCTCCTCCTCCGAAGAAGAAGATGGAGAAATAGCCAACATGTGCTTCATGACATTTGAAGATACTGATGAGTATAATGATGAGGTACACTCATCTGATGATGAGCATGAAACTTCTTATAGTGAGCTTCAAAATGTTTTTAATGATCTTTTATGTCAATTCGAACTACTAGGTTCAAAATATACTTCTTTGAAAAAGAAACTCACTTTGATTTCAAATGAAATTGATTCCTTGAAACATGAGCGAGATAATCTAAAGCTTGAAAATAATTTATCACAACGAAAAGCTTTAGAATTTGAAAATGAAAAGGTTGCTTTGAACAACAAAATTGTTTCTCAAAGCAAAATCCTTGAGAAGTTTACTCAAGGAAAGAAATCTTTAGATTTGATTCTTGGTAAACAAAGATGTGTCTTTGATAAATGTGGCTTAGGCTACAAGCCTTCAATTCACCAAAAATATTTTAAGAATTATTTTGTGAAGGCTAAATCTTTTAATGCACCTACTCAAACATGTCTTTTTTGCAATAAAGATGGGCATCTTATCTTTGATTGTGCATTAAAAAAACTTGGGAGCAAGACTTTCAAGAAAGCATGGGTTCCAAAAGGAACCAAAACTAACATTGAAGGACCCAAGAAGGCTTGGATACCAAAAATTATTTCTTGATTCTCTTGTAGGATAGAGCAACAAATGGTGCTTGGATGAAACTTGCCTATCAAGAAGGCTTGTGACATTTGAGAACAAATGCTAAGGGGAAACCTTCGGTAACATCTAATCCTTATTTGAGAATAAGTTTTTAATTGTTGGCTAATTATATTTTCTTGGTTGTTAAATGTTATAAATGCAAATATATTTATCCTTCACATATTTTCCTGCATTTATCAAAATGAAAAATCTATAAGCTATCTCTGTTACAAAAATCCTGATCTTTGATAAGTTTTTGTGTGCTTAAACTTTCTTTGGTTGAGAATGACTTTTAAATTGTCATTGGTAGCTAAGAAGTTGGTACAAACCCACTCAGTGGGCTACTATCGTAATAGCGATGGACTCTTAAGTCCCCGTTAGACATCCTCTATACCATGCCAAAGAGATCGTCTTTTAAAAACCCAAACTTGATCTTTTGGATGAAAAATGAACTTTTAAAATTCTATCTGTGCATTCTCTTTTTTATTGACAAAGGGGGAGAGTTCTTAAATGTCTATATGTTTGGATTCCCTTTATTTTTAGAATACATATTTGGGGAGAAATTTGTCATTTGTCTTTTTGATGTGACAAAGGGGGAGAAACACGGTAATAGTTTTGATGACTATGTAGGTAATAGTTTTGATGACTACGTATTCTCCTTTTCAAATTGGATTATGTTTTGATTGTATTATTCTTATATGAATCCAAATTACTACAACTAATGCTTTGTCTCCAAGTTTTAAATGTTTTTCCACTTGCAAAAGATAGGGGGAGTCATCCCAAAACTATCACTTTATTGTCATCATCAAAAAGGGGGAGATTGTTGGCTTTTGTGCACAATCGAGATTTTGATGATTTCAATAAATTGATGAGTTTACAAAATGGACATCTTCAAAGACAAAGACAACTTGACGAAAAGAGCCAAACCTTGAAGAAAAAGGAACAAGAAGATGCAAGGTGTCACGCCCCGAACGGCATCCCGCAGGGACCTTGACAGCCGCGAGCTATCCCCCGGATGGCTCCAGCGTTCTTACTTATATTTTTTTTTACTTGATTACGGCGGAAACGTACAGGATCGCGAGGGATTCGAGCTAAACTTACATAATCAGGGTTCTCATTAAGGTTTCATACAAGACATAAATAACATATAAAAAGTCAACTAGTGACGACCAAGCCACTATCATCAAAAGTGTGAAACATAATTCTTGAACTTCTAGGTCAGGTAGTCCTCCTGACTCTCTTCACCTGAGACATCTGGAATGACACAATTTTAAAAACGTGAGTCAAAAAGACTCAGTAAGGGAAAGACATAAACTTAAAACATGCTCTTGTCTTATGCCCGCTTAATCATGAAAGAAAGAAACTTGATAAGTGATGCACATGCATGTCATGAATTATGCATATGCTCTTGCTTAGTTTCGGCCCCAGGCCCTGGAAAATCTTTCTTTCGTACTTGCTTGTAAAACTGGCCCTTGGCCCTTGAAACCATTTATTCGAACTTGTGCCTCTCTTGGCCTTTTCATAATTATTTCATATCTTTTATTAGCGGGCTCGCTCCATTTAACCCCTGAAGTTAGGGTTGTGCGTTCCCTTCGGAACCGTCCCCGAATTCCCTTGGAGACCTTACATACGGTCAGCTAGCGCACCTTCTCATTTGTCCTTCAGTGGCTAGACATGACCCTTGGAGGCACCACACCTTCTCAATGTCCTTCAGTGTGATTTGCACAGCCTCGTGGATTCACCCATCCTTCTCACATTTGTCCTTCGGTATGGGAGTCCATCTTGATGGTACGGTACCGACCAGTGCCCCTTAACTTAACTTATCGTTTCATAAAACTTCTCATAGTCTTTCCATAAAAATCATTGCATAAACTTTCTTCTTGAAAAATTCATGCAATGCACATGTCATGTCATGCTTGATTAAAATTCATGCTTGTTCATGAAACGATGCAGTGTGTCATTCCAGTTTTGAAAAAGAAACATTTACTGTCCACTTACAGTTGGTCTTCTTTGGTCGTGTATAAAGACACGTGGATCGCCTACAAGCGATTTAAATATTTCTTTAGACTTTAAGAATAGTATGCAATCATTAAATATTTGCATTTTTGAAATCGGTCATCAACCAAAGATATATATATATATATATCACTGAAATTCATTTAATCATTTAAAATATTTTATTTATTCTTTTCCTTAATAAATATTCAAAACTTAGTTTATTAAATCATTAATATTTTTATTGAAATAAAAATATATTTATCCATGTACATGCCTCGATTAGGATTTAATTAATATCCACAGATTTAGAATTAAACCTAAGTCTCTTATTATTACACGTACTCCATTAAAACTTCATATTAAACTATTAATAATTTAATCACGATTAAATCTTAACTAGGGTTCCAAATAATATTTTATTTCATGATCACGGTTTTATTCCAACTAGCCTAAACCCTAATTTCCTTATCCATCACAACAATGATAATCCATAATTCATAAATTGTACTTAGGGTTCCATTTTATTATAACATTCGGCTATTACTATTTTATGCACCCTTTAGTCACAACCTTAACTCCAATGGTGATCTCATCCTCCATTCAACAATTTCACAACCTAGAATCTATAAATCAAAACACCAACACAATATATCATGCTCATAACATTCGGCCAACACATGTTTTCACCCAAACGATTAAGTTTCTTTTGTTTCCTTCAATATGCATGCATCTAATACCTAACATAATCATCTACCATTCATTGGGTCATAAATCTTGCACATATCATGGCCAATGTCCAGATTTAAATATATACAAAACTATACATGAAATCCTAAGCATCTCATATTCGGTCATACCTCAAAATGTCACCTTTTTCATGCTAAAAATCATAACATGCACATCCTTTGCATTGTGACCTAACTAGCATGCATACACTTTATCTCTTCATCAAATATTTCCATCAACATTAGATCCAGACTTTATACATACTAACATCCATAGATCTAAGCAAAATAATCAACTTTCATCAAACCAACACATCAAGACTTAGATCTAGCTTCCTTTAACATGCATTGTTCTCCATTTGCATTTTTCTTTACATTCAACCTTAGATCTAAGGTTTCCATGGTTAGATCTAGCATTTAAACAACCTAGGGTTCTTAAGCATTCAAGATCTAACAACATCAAGGCATATCACAACCTAAACTTCAAGATCTTATACATAAGTCATTCGGCCACTCATGCTAACCCAACAACATCACATTGGTCTTACCTTGTTGACTATCCAAGCTTGAGTACCTAGAAAATAAAATACCTTAGGGTAGTATTTGTGAAACTTAAGGCAAGATCATCAATAGAATCAAGCTTACCTTCAACCTTCACCAACTTTTCCTAAACTCCTCTTCCTTCAAAGTTTCGGTTCACCCTCCTTAGGAAATATTCAAGCTTGACTTGGAGAGCTAGTGTGGGTTCTTATGGGGGGTAAGAGAAAGTGGTAAGCTTGAAGAGAAATGAGGCAAATAGTTAGGGTTTTTCAAGGAAGAAATGAGATTGCACTAAGAGAGATTTAGCAACTACAAAGAGGTCTAAACTTGGCTTTTAGAATGGGATTTGGAAAGCAAGAAGAATGTGGTTTAGAGTGCAAGAGGAAAATGTGCAAACCTTGAATCCTAGGGGGTGGTTCGACCAAGGCATGAAAATGGGAGAGAGTTTGAGAGAAATGCAACTTTAGGCGAAGGCAAGAAAATGGGAGTGAATGAAATGCATGGATGATTCGGCCAAGGCATTGCAATGAGAGGTGTGAGAGAATGAGTCTCCCAAGGAGAGTAAATGCTATGACACAAAGCTTGAGAGGGTGAGTTGACAAGAGAGAGAAATCAAAAGGAAAAAGGGTGGAAGGGGGGGGCCTTGGTCGACAATTGCTTAAGCCTTCCCTCTCTCTTTCTTTCATCTTTTCATCACATCAAATCTTGTCTCCCTAGCATGGCTTGCATTTGAATTACTTCCTTCTCTCTCCTCACATGAATCCATCGACATTCCTCCTTCTCCCTTGCTTTTTCTCTTCTCTTTTACTTCCATGTGTTGTCTTATCACTTCTTACACTTCTTACACCTCTTACACTTCACATGGCCTCACTTTATGGCTTTTCAATTTCACCTTATAGTCATTCACGTAAAAGTCATCCCTCTCCCTTGTTTGGTTGCTTTCCAACCAACCTAGTTACTTCCACATTAAATTGCAACCAACTTTCAACTTGGTTACTCTCTCTCACCTAACTTATCACTCATAAGCTCTCTTGTTTATCTAATCCATTCCAATAGCTTATCATCTCATAAGCATGATATCTTATCATATGATAATGGCCCTAGCCTATCTCTACAATAGTCACAAAGACTTATCACCCTAAAAGTTTCCTAATCTATCATCATGCTTGCTTATCACTATGATAAGCAAGTGTGCTTATCATTTAAATCTTCTTTTAGACTTATCTCATTAATTCATAGCTTATCATTGAATATTCAAATGAAAATTCTATTACTAATCTAGGCCACATGGTAATAATACATGTCACATATGAAAGATATAAAAATATTCAATCCATGTCTTCAAAAGAATTTCATGATTTAATCCATTAATCATTTTCGGCTTATATAAAGAAATCTTAAATCATAATTCAAATTCTATGGTCCATGAAACATATTAAGTAAATAAAAATATAAATTCGTAAGAGAGAAACTTACTTGCAAATTTCGGCTCCTAAAATAAATATAATTTAAACTTTGCATAAAATGACATTAAAATTATTTAAAGAGATTTTATGGAATAAAATCTCATTTTAATCAAAATACCATAACATAAGGATTAGGCCATACATTGGCCAAAAACATAGCCCCATGATTAAATAAAAGCTATTACATTGGAAAATAAAAGATAATACATAAGAAATTACGTAGGAGAAAATCGGGGTCTCACACAAGGAGCTTAAAGTGAAGATTCAAGACCTTAGGGTATAATCCTTGTAACCCTAAGGTCTTGAATCACTCACTTGCATATCTTTCAAAACGTGCATAAACCGTTTTAAGTTTTGTTTGAAAGATTAAAATGTTTTTATAGGTTTCAAAACATCTCAATCAAACCTCTAAACCTTCATATACTTCTGGGAAGTATGTCTTCCAAATTGGGTGTTTAAAAGTGGTCAAAAACCTTATTTTTAAAAGAACCGGATCATACTTAAGTTGAGGAGGTTGACCGGCTGTTCAACCGGTCGACCGGTTGGTTTTGACAAAAGAGTCATTGAGCTTCTGACAATATGACCGTTGGAGCAACGGTAACTTGAAGCGGTCGACCGGTTCATGTAGCGGTCGACCGGCTCGTTTTAGCAAAAACTCCCAACGGCTATAAACGGCTAGTTTTCATATGTGGCCTATAAATACACCTTCATTTCATCTAAAATGAGAACCCAACAACCACATATCATTTCTACTACTTGAGAAAATATTATAAACCTTCCTATTCTATATTTCTCATAGCATTCACAAAAAACACACTTCATCTCCTTGTCTTTGTGTGAATAAAGAGATAGAGCTTTCCATTTTTATATCCACTCTTTGAGAGAGTCTTGTTCCTCAATCTACCTATCAAAAGAGGTGTTTCCTTTAGTGCGGTTGTTCACTAAAGAAGAAGCTTTGAGAGTGTATATCTAAAGCTTGGTGAGGTTGTGAGTGGTGAGCCAAAAAACCACTTGGGTGGGTTTGAGTGTTGAGCCCGGGAGCAAAACACTTGTACGGTTCACTAGCACCCGGAAGCTAGTGTGTAAAGCTATTGGAGAATAGTGGAAAACCTCAAGGCTCGGTGAAGGAGCTTGAGGGGTGGATGTAGGCGGGTTTACCGAACCACCTAAAAATACTGTGTTTGCTTCTCTTATCCCTACTCCTTACTTTAGCATTTATTTACAGTTCCGTATATTATATACTTGTGCTAAAGTAGTATTTACTTGCAAACATAACTTTGGGGGTTTTAACCGAAAATTTTAGAAAACCAATTAACCCCTCTTGGGTTGCCTTAATCCTGAAACTAGGATTCACAGAGGCTTCCTACAATAGAAGCATAAGGAAACTTCCTCATCTTATCTCTCTCTTCTTGTGTCTTTGGAAACATCTTCTTGGAAAGATAAATATTATGCCTAAAGGGTATAAACCCTTTCTTGGCATTCTGCATGCTTTACTGTACCAATATCTTGTCAATGTAGTGGACTTGTGAATGTCCTAAAGCCTTTTTCATTGGTTTTTAAACACTTTGATCTTGAGAATGTAGGATGCTTCCCCGAGCTCTTTTATTGAAAAATGGTTTGCTAACCATATTTTCACTGATGACATTGCACCAATGGCATTCCCTATGAGTTGAATATCATTGACATAAAGAATAAGGAACATTACTGAACTCTCACTAATCCTCTTGTAAACAAAAGATTCATCTATCTTTTGTGAGAAACCAAATGATTTGATCATCTCATTTTAAACCAAACGATTTGATCATCTCATTTTAAACCAATGACATTGGCCCATAAATGGATTTGTTCAGTTTGCACACTTTAGATTTTTGTCCAGGTGAAAGGAAACTTTTTGGTTGTTCTATATAAATCTCTTCTTAGATGTACCCATTCCAAAATACAGTTTTTCACATTCATCTGTCAGATCTCATAGTCATAATGAACGGGGATTGACAAGTGGATTCTATTGGACTTCATCGTAGCTATTGGTGAAAAGGTTTCCTCATAGTCAATACCATGTTTTTAAGTATAACCATTTGTTACGAGTCTAGCTTTGAAGGTCTCTACCACTCAAGTAGGTCCTCATTTTCTTTTAAACACATATTTACAACCTCTAGGCTTGATGCCTTCTGGTTGATCAACAAGGGTCCAGACCTCATTGGAGTACATGGAGTCCATTTTCAATTCCATCGCTATCTTTCAGTGTGCTTCATATTTGTCACCGATAGCCTCTTGGTAAGTATATGGATCATCATCCAACTCCTCCGATTGCATTTGATAAATCTCATCTATCATGTCATATCTAACTAGAGGTTTATGTATTCTTTTATTGCCTTGAGACTCTTGAGTTTTGAACTTTTCAGACTCATCAGTGGGTTCAATTATATCATTTTTATCAATCTTATCTACCACAGTTTTTAGTTCAGCTATTTGTTTGCCAAGAACAATCTTGTTTTTCCCATCACTTATGTTGTACTCATCTTCTAGGAATATCGTATTCCTGATAACAATCACCTTTTGATCCTTTTGGTTATAAAAATAATAACCAGTTGATCTTTTGGGGTATCCCACAAACAAACATTTTTCAGTACTTAACTCTAGCTTCTCGACGTCAAACTTTTTAACGTGAGAGAGGCATCCCCATACACTCTCAAGTATTTCTAACTTGGCTTTTTACCAATCCATAACTCATATGGAGTATTAGGGGGAGTCAACTGAGATATGATGTCTTTCTCTCTAAGATGAGTTTAAAAATCTCTAGAGAGATATTCGCCTCCTCTATCAGATCCGAATATCTTAATATTCCTTTTCAGTTGATTCTCAACTTCACTCTGAAATTCTTTGAACTTTTCAAATGATTCAGACTTGTGTTTCATCAGGTATACATAACCATACCTAGAATAACAATCAATGAAAGTAGTGAAGTATGAGAACCCTCATCTGGCTATGTGGTTAAAAAGACCACATTCACCAGTGTGAACTAATTCTAACAACTCAGTGGCTCTAGTTCATTTTCTTTTAAAAGGATTCTTGGTCATCTTTCCCTGTAAGCAAGGCTCGCATATTGGGTAACGCTTAACCCTTAAAAGGTCTCATGGCCCATCCCTTACTAATCTGTTGATCTTTATAATTCTTAATTCTGAGCCTGTATCCAGTTAGACTCCCAAAAAGTTTCAAAACTAACTTTTTAAAATAATTACTTAATATATATAAGTAAAATCGTGAAAACATATTTCACAAAAATCCCATTGCACAACGTTTTTATTCGAGACCAACAATATACAGAGATAATGAATATACTGTCTCATCAAAAAACTGGTGGATTCCATATTGAGCAATTATACAAATTTACTTACTATGCACAAGGCCCAACATTATCTGTAATATTTGATATGCGTAGATCATCATCAAATGACTCAGTTAAACAACAAATACATGATCAAACCTGTATAACTCTATTTGGTCTAAAGACAACATAAGGTAGTTGTGCTGAATACCATTATCTACATTAGTTATCATTTTTCAGAAAGTATTCGTATTTGATCCGGTTCAATGCATGTACACTTACTTTGCACTCATTCATCTGCTTAAGGTCACCACCTATTTATAAAGGCACAACGAGTGTAAACCTATTTATATATTGTCATATATCTCAGTCTAGAACAAAGTGAGTCAACAAGGATCCGAAAACTCATACTCTGGCCTCTAATTTGTAATCATCGGTCTAACTTTTCTACGATGTTGCTCAACAATATGACATCTTGTGTCATTGCATGTACCCAAAATAATATACAAGTGATTAACAAACAACAATAATTATTCATAAATAATTAGTTTTTAGGGCATACATCTAATAATTGAACCCGTACAAATGACTCTAATACTAGTTTGCACAGATTGAATTTCTATGACAAAATATAAATTTTGTCAGCAGATATATTGTCTACATGCTGATAAAATACGTGAGGATGATGATTGTTTTTTTTAAAATGCCACGAATATAATGTGCGAACGGCTCTAGAACGTGCGAACGTTGCTTAAAAATGGACGTGGGGACGGTAGAATTTCGTTCGGACGTTGTTCTTGGGTAACACGTGGGGTCGTTTTCTTATTGTGTGCGGACGAATGATAAATCAAGCGAACGTCCGAATGTTATTAATTCGTCCAGACAGTTCTAAATTATAATATGAATTTTTTTAATTTAATTTATTTAATTATGCATTTAAAATTAAATTAGACATGAATATGAAGGCATTATATTAAGGGTTAAATACACTTTCCCCCCTTATCTTTGGGGGTATTTACACATTGCGACCCAATGTATTATTTTTTAGACATTGGACTCATAAAGTTACACTTTTTTTTTCGATTTGGATCATGTACCGTAATTGGGCTTTAATTTAGACGGATTTCATCAAAACGTGCTGACTCACCTAAAAATGGTTAGTGAACTACTCCCAAGTGTAGGAGGTTGTCAAGTAATACTAGGGAAGCCCTAAATCATCTCCACAAGGAACGATGTGTTCATCATTCCAACCACCATTACAATAAAAGAAAAATATGTTCTATTTACAATTAAAATGGTATTTACAAAGGGAAAGGTCGGGTTCTTGGATATCATCCATGATTACTAAAGATTTTGAGTTATGATCAATGTAAATGCTAAAAGATTAAAAAAGAGCTAACAAGAAAAACACAATATTAAACGTAGCATGAGATGGAGTTGAAACTAGATAAACTCAAGTAGTTGTCGAATAAACATCGCTTGGCATTAATCCACGTCTTCTAATAAAGTGATCGAATCCATGGACGTGTGATAAATGATGATGACTATCCTTGCTTGAAAATCTAAGTCAAATACCAACATCATTTAACCCAATCACCCAAAGAAAATACTCAACACCATGGTTTCCTGCTCTAAGAGACATTTCATCGAACACTTTGTACCCAATCTTTACCTGGCCAAAAATCCATTCATACCCATACTCAATCCAACTAACAAAAATTAACAATCACTATTCTGACATTAAGGAAGTGAAATAGAAACATAACATAACAACCAATCATCCAAAGAAAGCAAAACCTAAATCTGAAATATAAATGGAACAAAAGAAGAAGAGAGCAACATTCGATAGAATAAAAAGCATTCAATAGACTAAGGGAGCAGCAGCAAGAGAGTATTCGGTCTTGGCTCGACAGCAATGAAAATGCTCTAAAAGAAAAAGAACCGAAAGCAACAAAAACTACTCCAAAAGCTACGAAAGAAAACAAAAGCCAAAAGCACTCAAGCTTTTGGTCTCTACGGGAGCAGCTGGAAAAAGCAATGGAAAATAGGTCTTGGGAGAAAAGTCTTTGGGAGACTCAGCAGCCACCCAAAAGCCCTTCGCAGTACCCAAAAACCACCGAACAGCCAAAAGAAAACTCTCCTCCTCTCAGCAGCAAAGAAAATTTTCGGTCTCCTCTGCAGCAAAGAAAAACACTCTGTCTCCCTCAGCAGCAACGAACAACATCTTGAGCAACCAAAAGCATCTTGCAGCAACCAAAAAATACCTTTGGACTCCCCAGGGAGCAGCAGCAAAAAAAAAAACAACGAAAAAGCCACCCCCGAAAAAGCCACTTTTGCCTCCTCCGTAGATGCTAAATGCTCACCCTTTTCTTTTTGTTTTCAGCCTCTCTCTCTCTCTCTTTGACACTTGGCAGGAGCTGATTTGATCTTTTAGACATTTTCTCCTCCTTCTCACTTCCATGAGCTCACTTCATCTACATTGTTCATATGTAAAAAAAAGAAGTCAAGTTTATAGCAAATATTCCAATTGTATTTATGAAAAGGGAAAAATGGAAATATGGTGAGAGGAGAGATAAAAAAAATAATAATGTTTGTTTCCTTAAAATTTACTGAATTGCACTTGCTTTTGTCAAAATTAACAATTCGCCCCTTACTAACGCCCAAAGCATAATTTTCTCATTTTCTAGTGGAAATGGTGTAATTTTAGAAATTTCTCAAGTGATTAATTAACAAAATTGTGACACAATCACGTGCCTCTCACGTGACTGCCACCAAAGTGAGATTATGAATCTACCATCGACCTCCTCCTTCGCCCCCTTATCTTTGGGGATATTTACATATCTCACATAGGGTCCGTCTAAATTGGCACCCAATTACGGTACAGGGTTCAAATTGAAAAAATGTGTAACTTTATTAGTCTAATGTGTCAAAATAATACATCATGCTGTAATGTGTAAATATCCGCAAAGATAAGGGAGACAAAGTGTATTTAACCCTTATATTAAATATAGGATAAAATTTATAATGGTCTACAAATATCTAATTGACATAATAGTAAATAAAATACATAATCGAAATCAAGTCCAAAATAAAATAGTCTACCCAAATTTGCATTGAGGCGTGAAATGCGATGTCACCTTCCTTATGTGTTCTATCATCTGCTCATGCAGTTCTTGTAGCAATCGCTGGAACCTCTAAATGTTGTAGTTGCTGCTCTCGCATCGCCCTCTCCATTATTGTCTGCCTGACAACTACCTCATCATATTCTTTCTGTCTAGCCCTCATCTTCTCTATCTCCACTCTTGCCTCTTCCAATCTCTGGGCCAGATCAACGGACGACATTTAAGACGATGATCCAACTTTCCGCACTGAACGACCTAAACCACGCACGTAACCTGTTTTTGTCTCCAAGACCTCTGTCAAAATCTCCACTTCTGTGAATGATCTTCCCTCAGACTCGTGTTGTAATTGTACCACCTCCATTTTTTCCTACAATTTAAGGAGAACATCGTGAAAGTTAATATATTAAATATAAATAATTAATAATGCATAATAAAACTTTTTTAGAAATTACAAAATGTTCTCGTGCACTATCTGATGTACACGTGTCGTCCTTATTAGTATGCGTTTCTTTATACATCAATGCAAGAGTATTCTGATCAGTTTCTTAATTTTTCTGCAATGGGCGGGCACACGTCTAGAACGTGCAATGTGGAGTACCACCATTTGCTAAAATTATAGATACCCATTCGAACGGGCATGAACCGTGCGGACAGGAACAGTTGTTCTCCATGGTTATTTGAAATAGACAAGTGTCAATCATGTGAGGATTGTCTTAACCAATTGGACGTTAAGAGTAGATTGTGCGGTATTGCAGTTTTTGTGACGATTTGACTTGCGTCATTAGTGGGTCAACTGTGTTTTGTCACTCAAACTCTGTGTGCATGACTTCACAGCATATGTGGAAGTGTTTGTATATTCCTGAAGAATGTGTGTAGTCTCAAATTTATGACGTTTTGCCTTTCGTCACCTGTAAAACCGTGCGGACCGGTTTTAAGGCCGTCTGGACGTTTTTGTATTTCCTAGCGCACCTTCCGTAATGAAATTTATTTTTTGACGGAGAAGGGTATGGTTTAGTGACAAAAATTTTTTGGACACCCAAAATTTTAACATCTAATGTCATTTTTCTTGTAGTGTTTCACAAAAACAATCTCATTATCTCGGGGGTTAATTGTGAATATTAATGGACATAAGCACAATTTTTAGAAGCCCATAAATTTAGATTACATAATATAAGGGGTTAATGAAAAAATTTCATGATGATCCTATAACCGAGATTTGAGGTCCTTGAAGATCTCACGCATGAACACAGTTGAGTTCTGAGCAGGCTAATATAAATAGCTCAAAATTTCATTTGAAAATGATTTAATTCATTTTTACGTGTGAGGCTCTCTCTCTCTAAAACTCTTTCAAGAACTGTGCGTAGATCTGAAGGAGGCAAAACGCTTGGGCTGCTTTGATTCAACGATCATTTTTGTTGCGATTTCACGATCCAACACATTTGGCCCAAGACAAATAATGAGTTACTCTAATATTTTTAAGCCAACTTATATTAATCCCAAGTTCTTTTATAATCTTCTTGTAAACTTAGACATTTACACAAAACAATTTGTCGCATAGGCATTTTAGCACCTTATTTGACCTATTTTTATCACTTAATCAACACTTCATCCTGTTCAAACGAATGGTTCCAGACATGTATTACAATGTCCATGCACTTTTGAATTTAAAGAGTTTTGGCATCCTTCGCTCACTACCATATAGATGAAGTATAATCTGGTTATGGTCCAACGAAGCGATTGAAAAGTGATCCACCACAACATTTGGATAAGAAACTCTCCACGACACCGTCGTAATTCCTCTGTCCAATCGTTCTCGTACATTAACCATAGCAGTGCGCTTATTATTCCATGTAAACCATCTTCTTGAAAAACCATGGTCCACGAACCCCATAGCTTGCAATAACGCCTTCACTACTTTGCTACTATGCTTGTCAACCTGACTTGCGAGATAGTTGAAATACTATAAACATAACCATGACATTGAAGTGGATATCCCCAAATCATGCAGAAGCTTCCAAAACATAGTTCATTGGATGCGGCTCATCTTGAATACACTGGTAGACCGTGTGGGTAATCCGTCCCCAAGGTACCTAGAAATTTGGTAATTTTTCATAGTTAAATGAAATCCACACTAGGTTACTAATTCATGAATAAAAGAATTTATATAATATATCAATCATTAGCATATGTATAATGTACCATGAGATGAGCGTAGTCCAATGATAGAACTGATTTATGTGATCAATGAAATTTTTTCACAAAAGACATAAATCAAACAATGCTCAAAAAGTATAAAGACATTATAAATCGTTCATAGTCATTGATGAGATTGAGCATCTCATCTTAAAAGACCATAATATGTTATCCATGGTTTTTTTCTTAACCATGGGAATAGAGATTCCTGAATAACGTGATTAGTATTGTACAATGAGATTGACACACTGAACAAGACCACGCAGGATATTTATGCCACAAAGTACTATCGTAAGGAATAAATGAGTCATCGCGCATTTTGGTTGGCTTTGACTTTGAATCCTGAGAGTAGTGTAGACTTATTCACATAGTGTAAATCACTTTGATGTACTACGAGGTGAGGCTTTTTAGCAGCCAATATACTTGTACGTTGGGTAGTCATAAGAAATGAGGTAGGGAAACACTTGCTTAGATAAGGAATCTCTAATCCCTTATAGAGACATGAATTATCCCCTTGAGGTAGATATAAGGGAAAATACATTTTTCAATCATCAACTACCGGGTCTTTGACACATTGCACCCTCCAACTACAAATGTTAGACACATTGTACCCTAAACTATCCACTTTGATACATTGACCCTCCAACTACCAATGTTCGATACTTTGCACGCTTTGTCCGACAATAATGTCAGAAATATGCCTTAAAAATCAGTTATTTAAAATAATTATGAGATAATTATTTCTTTGAAGGGCACGATTGCTATTTCCTCAACAATTCAGCCACATTCAATCACTGATTCGATTTTTTCACAACAAAAAAACAAACATGCAACTTGAGAAACAGTGAAATCACAATTTCGTGGAGCTTTGTTCATGTTTTTCCTGGAGCACACACAAGCACATAACATTATTATGCCCGATTGTCATTTTTAAAAGGGATAAATACAAAATTGGTCCCTGTGCTATACACAAAAATCGATTTAGTCCCTATAATATGAAAAACATCAATTTAGTCCCTGAGATTTCAGAAAGTGATAAAATCAGTCCCTAATAGAGGACCGATAACAAACGAAAATAGAATCACAGGGACTAAATCGATGATTTTCATATCACAGGGACTAAATCGATTTTTTCGTATAGCACAGGGACTGATTTTGCATTTCTCTTTTTAAAACAACAAACCCAACATGCAAGTGTAAAATCAGATTCTACAGTGCACATATATACTTTTTCAACAAAAGCAATCACACGTTTTTGCATCAGAACACTTTTGACCATGAAGAACACGAACTTGCATGCGCATGAGTTAGAGAGAAACATTAACCTGAGTTGTGAGATGTAACCAAATCTGAGCTCTGATACTAGTGAAAGTTTCGACGATCTTCAGAGTTGAAGCGAATTGTGGTTCATTGAAATCAAGCAACCCAAACGTGCTGCCTCCTTCAGATTCATGCGCACAGTTCTTGAGAGAGTTTCTAGAGAGAAAGTGCAGGAGATAACAATTCTCACGTTATGTTCTTATCTATCTCTCAAATGGAGTTTTAAGTTTATATAATAGCTCACTCCAAAATTTCAACTGTGTTTGTGCGTGTGATCCTTGGGGATCTCAAATCTTGGCCATGAGATCATCATGAAAAACTCTTTTTCATTAACTCCTTTATATTTTGTATTCCGAAATTATAGGCTTCTACAAATTATGATCATGTTCATTAACATATCACAATTGACCCCTGAGATAGTGAGACTATTTTCGTGAAATCCCTTTAGCTAACGATTATTTGCTTATTTATCCTTCCACCATAATTTCTTTTATTGTCACATGTATTTAATACATTTTGACAAAGGGTGCAAGGTTTCTAAGATTGTAATTAGAGGGTGAGATGTATAAAAGCTTGTAGTTTAGGTTGCAATGTGTTGAACCTCTGGTAGTTGATGGGTGAAAAGTGTATTTATCCATATATTTAATGGATCTATTCGGCGTCTCCGGCTGAGGCATTCGAGTAAGAGCTATTGAAATAAAATAGAAAATGTGATTTTTTTTGTTTTTGAATAATTGTGTCATTAAATTTGGGAACTCAAGGATAAGAGATAGAAATAATAAAGTGACAGTACAAAGCGACTTTATTTTTCTATGGATGGATTCACTGGGGGGTCAAAAGCCACTAAACAAAAATAGGGATAACTGCTTGGAGTAAATTACGATTAACCTAGGGGGTTCAACAATGTCTATTTACTGGAATTTAGACATTGTTAAAATAGTAATTAAAGAAAGTCATAAAATGACCATTTTTGTTGACTTATTTGGAGTTAAGATTAATTGCTCCCTTAGATTCCTTCACGAGTTCCAAAATAGCCTGAATAGCAGAAGAAAATAATAATATTAGTTTGACTAAAGCAAAAGTAATTTGATCAATTTTTGGGAGAAATTTTGTTGAGAAATAAAACTGGACTTTGCGCCCTTATTTGCAAAGTGGATTGGCTCAAATTGAGTTCAGGCTAATAGAGACTTGTTTAATCCCACATTGCTAGAAACATTCATTTCCTCTCATTGAACTTATATAAATAGAAGTGAACTTAAATGATGTCCTTTGGTGCTTAAGCTTTTACCTCTTCGTGAACAAACATACTGACCAAAACTTCAATGCACATACAGACCAAGAAAATTTGCTTCCACATTCATGCCTACAGCCTTTAAGTTAAGTAGCTAGATTTGTCATTTCAAGGATATGCTCGTGCATCCCATGTGTACACCATCAAACTTCATGGTGGTAAGTGTAGCCATTATTGTCCCCGCGAGGCACTTGTCAGCAGATTCGGAAAAACTAAACTTCATTCCACAATCTGGGAAGTTAGTTCTGCCAAGTACTAAAATAAACTCTCTACACAAGTGTTCCCTTTCCCATAACGCTGAACGAAGAAGAAAATATAAAAGCATAGGGATGTAGCAGCGTTGGAATTGTCTTCTAGTGTAAACGTTTTTCTAAGCGGCTCAAAGTTGTTAATGGAATTGTGCTTCTAGTGTGGTGGAGCAGATGGAAATAAGTTGTGATGTGGCGCAATGCAAATCCAGGAGCACCTTGTAGAGAGCAATAGGAGCGAGGAAATGTTGGATAAAAGTAGGATTACTGTCGAGGGAGGTTTTGCGGTAGAACTAAATTCAATCTCTTACCAAGTTGCCCCAAAAAGGAGACCTTGACCTGCAAAATTTTCAGCGGTGAGTGGAACAAAATCCTCATTAACATTTATCTTAAGTAGGATTGAATAATCTATTCTTCCCGCAAATAAGTGAATTAAATCCTCCTACCCCAAGAAAAAAAACTGGAACATGTAAGGATCGAATGGATAGAAATGAACATATGTCGGAATCAATCCAACTCAAAACCAAACTATGGTTATCAACAACACAAAATGAAATGAAAATTAGGATCTGAGAATAATGAAAAGTGACTTCTCAAACTATACTTGTAAATCATTTTCTTATCCACAAATTGATTTTATTTATACAGCAATAATAGTACAAGTTCTGCCTGCAGAGGAAACACAATAGACCAGGGAGCAGTAAATCCGATGACATGATATGAGCCCGTAAATTGAAGCAGTGTGTAGTTCTCAAAAAAGCTAGGCTCCTCAAGTGCATGTAACCTGAAAATACGCAACTTGGCTTCCCGGTGAAGGAAAAGAACTTGTACATTGGTGATCTCAGACATTTAAGGCAGTCCATCAGGGTCATTGATTTTGTCTGCTTGAATTGGTAAAAGACGAAACAGTAGATCGTTTTTTTCCAAACTTTGTGCATATCTGTTCAGTCAAACACAGTGCTGAACAATAACAGAACATAAAGTAATAAGGACAGACATCATAGTGAGGAAATTGGAAACTATATAAATTGCAACATTCAAATAGACAGAAAAGACAACATTCAAACCATATAGTTATTATCTCCACACCATAATAGTTCAGAAGTTCAACATAAGCCTTCATATAAAAAGTTTTTAACATAGAGAAAAGACGATGCCCTACTGATACATGAATTTCTCTCTGAAGCACAACACTGGAATAAGCAAGTTGTTAACGCAACTGGAGCGGGAGCTTACCTAGGTTGTATTAGGAAAAATACTATTTGCAAGATCCTCGTTTATGTGTACAGGCAGTGCCGGCATATGGCACATTATGCCAGGCATATCCCTCATGCTACAAGGATTTAAAAACATTCACACTTAAACCAGAACAGGAGTTCAAAGCATGTAAATCCAAATAAATATTTCATGAATATCCACATACTCATTCAGGATAGCAGTAATGTTGTTTCGAGTCCGACAGAAGAGATTGATGTTATCCTGCAACTGTCCATAAAGAGAGAACTATTATGCTCGCTGCAAAACTGTGATTATTCTTCTCTGATGAAAGGAAACTTATATCGTGCCAATGAAACTATGTAGCAAAGATCCACATAAACAAAGCAAGAACCAGAAAGGAAAAAAGAATTGCAAATATCACAAGTAATGCACAGGAAAGGGAGGTGAGAAAGAAACTGTTCTATCCTCTGATGCACTCATATATAAGGAATCAGAACTTACTTAGCAAAACTCAAAAAGGGTATTCCTCTAACGATGAAAGAGAAAAATAATCAGAAGAAGTTACCATCTGGGCCAAAAATGGCACCAAGAGTTTTCGGTTTTGTGCAAGAGAAAGTTATTAGACTAGCATTATTATGATTAACTAACACTCGGAACCCAGCATGCTTGCGCTTATATTTTTTTTTGATAAGTAAGCCAATCTTATTAAAAACAAATAAAAACAAGGAACACACAACAGCGGAGTCAACAGTACAAGAGAATATACTGAAGAACCCAAACTCAAACAAACAAGAAAACAAAGAAAAACAAAGGCTCAAAGAACGCCAAGAAACTCCCACCCACTCTCAACCCCCTAGCCAACAAGATTCTCCCAAGAACTCCCCCCGCCCAACAAAAATCTCCCAAAAAACAAAAGCACCCTCATCTCGAAATCCACCCAAACGAATCTCCTAGCAGTCCAGTCCATGGCTCTTAATCTTCCGAGCGATCGAAGGAGACCCTTCATAGTTAATTGAAGACTTCAATCCCTGCAACTCCCTGATCATCTTCCCCTTTGATTTCCGAGACTTTTTCGAACAAGGCTACACCCGATCCCGTTCCAACGCTGCAAAGAGATCTCTCAGTTTTACCTCTTGACCACCACACGACAACCCAACCATATGACCCACAGAGGAAACCATATCCAAGACCCACGCCAGAGATTCACCCTCCAAAACATTACTAGGGACACTAACAGCAAGAGAAGGGACCGCAAGAACTGGTCCAAGAGAACACTCCCCCACCTCCTGACCACCTAAGAGGGACCCAGAAGGAGCCATCACTGCCCGCTCCCTCGCGGTGTCACAACGCTCCTCGACCTCCAACGGGAACACACGTGGAGGCTCCCCAACGGGACTGCTCGAGGTGTAGATCTTGAGGTCGGTAAGTCCAGCAAGCCCAAGGCCGAGAGCCTTAGACCCGTGAACGTCCCCCCCTTCGTTCACAACCAGAGCCCCCGATAAGCCCAGTTGACCCGCGAACGTACCTTCAGCAAGTATACTAGAATTTTCCAGCGTAAACTCCGGCGCCGGAAGTGCCTCCGGGCAGTCGCCAGCGACGGTAGCCGCAGCCGGCGAGTGGGTAGCACCACTTTCCTTGCCTCCGAGCTCCACTGCGTCAGAAGCGAGCGGGAGAGTTGACCCGTGAACGACTCCCCCTTCAGTCACAACCAGGGCCCCCGAAAAGCCATCCAAGGCCTCTGGGCCACCAAGTTTCAGCCCAGAGGAGGAGGCCCCTTCAAAGAGACGAGGCCCATCTCTTTGATCCCTTCCCCTTCCAAACCGCAAACCAACATCGTGGTCAAGTGTGACTGTCTCACTTCCCATCAACTCAAGTAGCTCTTCCACTTCTTTTCGAATTCCCAACAGTTTTTTTCTCCATCCAGACACGTAAAGTGCTACATCGCCCGCCGCCTCAGCAGTTAAAGTCTGGCCCTTGGAAGATGAAATGCCAGCGTTCAAATTTGCATACGAGACATCAAGCGTCTTCTTCATCTTCCCCACTCCATCCCTACTCACTCCAACCCCCTCCACCACCGGAGACTGGCCCCCTATCCTCTCCCCCAACTGTCCCTTCTTGAGTACTTCAACAAAGGAGAGCTCTTTACGCACTTCAGCCCCATACGAGCCCTCTTTCAGATGATTAAGCTGACTGAGGTGAGAAGCTACCTCCTGAAACACATCGGCTAACTTCTTCCAACCAACTCCCTCCTTGCCTTCCGGTATCATAACCACTCCCTGCCTACGTCCCCCTCCAAACTCTGCGATAGCAACATATCTCTCAGCTTTGTTACTGCACCTTTGCGCCAAGAAGCCCCGAGAAGCTTCATTAAATTTGACAACAACCTCCTCCGTATTGGCAACCAGCTGCAACCTACGAACCAAGTTCACAATCCAAACAGCTCCATACCTCCCAAGGGAGATCGAGCTCATAACTTTCCGACTCCACTCCGACATTTGGACGACTCCATTGACTAAAATTGAAACCTGGAACTCCTTAGCTTCAACACTGAAGCGACGGGAAAAAGACATCTGGACAACCGTACTAACCTAAGGACAACAATCTTCCGGAAAAACTGACAAGATAATAACCGGAGCAAACTATCGAGAGAAGAGGGAAGAGGAGAGAGAACGGAGAAAACATAACTCCCTCCATGCTTGTGCTTATATAAGAAATATAAACCCAATATGCTTGTTCTTACATTAAAGAACGAGGAGCTAAATAAGATAAATAATCGATATTGCACAATACCTAATTTGTATACATCCTAATATGCGCCAAAATGCTAACAAAGAGGAGAAAGGAAATGAATCTCAAAGCCTTATATTACCATGAAAACTTTACTACTCTAATGTGCATGCAGAGCAAATTTTTCAGTACCTAGCTCAGATTTAGCATGTGCACAATTCTTAATACTAATACTCAAAAGAGTCACTCGTTCTGGATATAAGGGGGTTCAGAAGCTTCATGTCTATTTAATATCTTCAGACTACTTGATCAAAAAAAAAAATAGCATCTTCAGACTAAGGTTTGAAACATCCAAGGCAGGTATAATTCTCAACCGTAAACCTTAGTTTCCTAAATCATTATACTCCTACTAAACAGAACATAGCAACTTTCTGTGTTGTGAATTATGCTTATCCAAAGCTGCTAGCTAAATTGGCTACTTAGCTAGCGAAAGTGATAAGCAACCCAATGTCACTGTTAATCTCTTACACCTAGGAGCTAGTTAAACTTTTGATACTTCCATTTTAATAATTAACTATGTTGCTTCTATGAAATTCTATTAATCTATGATACTATCATCTATAGCATCTTACTGCCTGAAAACATGGGTTCACATCCACATTGGACCACCAAGTTATACAAGAGCCTTAAATTTGCATATAGTAATAGATGCAATCTGCTAACAGCAATTTCTAGACAGGAAACTAGATGCAAGAATCTGCCTCGGAGTTTCTTTCACTTTCTGCTTTGTTTTTAATCTACTTCTCTTCGCAGGGGACCATACCAACAAATCAATAAAATCAGACGCAACACAAGATGATTTGATAGGTCAATGCCATTGAATGGCAGGTCCACAAAAGTAGCATAATTACTAATCCGTGATGTCATCCTTTGCACTGACAGTGTCATGTGCACTGTGCTCAACTATACATATTGGTCATTCAGAGACAACTTCTAACCTATGGATTGCACCATGGGAGATAGCACTCTTGCATCCTGTGAGGAACAAGTGTTTATTTTGTCAATTTCAATACCAAAAGTTGACTTGTTTCATATACAATTTGAGTCACGCATAATTGTAAGTTGGTTAGACTGCATTCCTTTCTCCTTCCCCTGCAGCCAACTTTTATTGTTTGCATCAACATGATTTGCTAGAGGATCACCATAGAAACTAGGGTGTCTGGAATTCACCTTGTATGTAGAAAGATTAGCAGCTATTTGGTTAAAAGCTTGAGCATTCTGTTCCAAGAGATGCTTTGTTGGGCCACCTATTCCTGAGACTACCAAAGAAACAACAGTCTCAGTGAAAACAGGATGTATCACGACCAAGGACACTAGCATCTGAATAAATAGATAACCAAACAGTAACGCTTATACACACTTGCAATTTTAACAGATGAACTTGAGATAACATGTATCAGTTGAGGGGCAGAAAAAAAGGAAAAATCTATGGAACATGAGCATTATTTGTGACTTCATGGTGCATTGATAACATTACCAAAAACATTCAATTGCAGCTATATTTAAATTTAGTTCTACCCAACAGGCCCCTAGTAGATGCCATATAACCAATGTTTCCACATTCTTCCACTGAAAAATCAGAAGTTATGGTCATCACCCAACAAACGTGGAAGTATACTTTTGGGACAAACTATCCCCACCAATATCAGATTAGAGCAACATTGACTACCAAACCCAGTCACTCAATTCATTAGCTGCCGTTGTGCAAGTATACTTCAATCTGCTAATCGTAACTTCTCAATCACAGAATTTTTCAATAACATAAAAAGAGAAGCATTTTACATTCTTGTCTAGGCAAAAGTGACGACTCCATGTATGATTATACGAAGCAATTCTTTTCTAGACTAATCCAAACCAAAATTCATTGGAATACTCACTGACAGATGAAGTTATCAAAGCACATAAGCTTAGCATGCTACACTAAGCATAACTTACAGCAGCATAATAAGAAATGGTTATACTTGATGGCAGAAGTTTCAAGACAATATCCATGAGTTCTCACAGAGGACCATCTAATGTTATGATTTCAGTTCTCTCTAGTAGAATGTCATCGCGTAGAAAATAAGGAAATCTAAACATAAGTAGGAATTCATATACTAAATCCTACAGTAACCTCTTCAGATAGCCTAATAGTAACCTCCTAATTCATTACTCTAAAATACTTAGTTGCATTTACTTCCAATCATAAAACAACATTGATAGCATAAACAAAGAAGTAAACAAACAAGAATATGCAACTAAATTATTTTGCCTACAAAATAAGAATACCAAGGATATTTGCATTGGTCACATGAGAAACACTAACCTTCAAAAGGTATGGGCTCATGCTGATCCATCTGGTGCATCATGAGGGAATTTGCAGACATGTTCAGTTGGGGAGCTGAATGTATATTGGCTTTTGAGGACGACTCCATAAGCTTATCCTGAAGAAGTATGATCTTTAGAATACTGGTTCTTCAATCAACATTAGATCCTATAGACATCAATTGATTCAATATATTATACCATGTTGGATCTATGGTTTGACAACTAAGCAAATTGAATATAAAAAAGTAGTTCACCATATTTGAACTTTTATTAGTGGAACTAGTGATAATCTATAATTTATATCACATTACATGAAACTAGCTACAAACATAAACTGCATATGACTATGAGCAATATCTGCACTTGAACGCTGATGCTGCCTGCACTTTCATCAGGTGAAACTGACAGCATATTGACAGTGTCAAAAGTTGGTGACACGCTGAATAAAAAATGTGGGGCTCTAAAAAAATGCACAGACACATTTAAATAGTAAGAAGATATATCTGGAAATATATGTATTAGGAAAAAAATCATTGTCAGAGATGCCGGGTTGTAGAGTGGGATACAGATGCCCAAGTTAAAAACACGAGGATGAAAAAGATCGAAGTTTGAATTAGTAGACGCTCAATCTCGGAAGTGGCGTACTTTTCAATTTAAGAATTAATTTAATTTTGATTGAAGATCTTGAGTGCAAAAACTTAAGCTCACTCTATTGTATAACAAAGATTCAAAACAAATATCACAAATAACATAAATTCGCTAGCTTACCTTACGATTGTTCACCTTTTTCCCAAGGTTATGGTCTTCGGGTTTTCTTCTCTTCCTCTGCAAAAGGTTTTGCGTGCATTTTTAAGACAGATCACCCGATGCAAAATTTACAATATGCACAGTTTGAAGTCGGAACAAATACATGACATGCTGAAATGCTCACAAGAGCTTGCACAGACATTTTCTTTCAGAAGCACACGAAGAATAGGCACAAACATGCCTTTTGCTCATTATCTATCTCATCTGGCTTATTTAACGAGTCCATCACGTGGAAAAAGATTATCTTGCCTCATTCTAACTGAAACATGTCCATCCTCGTATATGCGAAGACTTGACCTCTGCTTGTTCTTGGTGTTTTCCGAATCTTAGATACTAAACCTTTCTATTAGCGAGAGAGAGGAAGAGGGAGAGCAGTGGAGGGAGAGAGCAACAGTATGCAAACTACTATTAGATACTACACTAGAAGTTCCAAGAAGCAAAAGACACCAAGTCTTGCAGTGTCACGTAAACTGAAGCAATGAAGTACGCTTAGGCTAGTAAGGGCTTCTTTGGCAGCAGAGGGGTATAGGCTTTCGGGGTAACTACAAAAGAACTTCGGTGGTTTAAGGCTGGAAAATGTTAAGGATATATAACTTTTAAATGTCCAAGGATAGGACAGGATCTAGAGATGAAAGAAAGGGAAATACTCCATCCTAGACTGTGGACAATATCCCAGTAATAGTGTTTTGCTCTTTGGTGGTTGTTTGAGAGCGTTTGAGGGATGGGTGGTTTATGGATTCACAGATTAGGATTTTAGGAAAATAATAGATCCAAACACTTTTTTGTTTATTTAATTGCCCTCACTCCCTCACATAGCCTAGGCTGGAATTTGATGGAAAATTCGCGAAAGTTAAAAGGAAAATGATAAGACACAAATGAAGATAGGTCCTAGACATGACAACTAGTTTTACCAAGATCACATAATCCCCACTCATTTGACAATAGAGACAAAACTAATCCTCTAAGACTCGAACTCTATGAGCTTGGACTACAAAACCCGAAGTACATAAAAAACCTTTTAGAACAAAAAAAGTAGGACCTAATGTATGAAAAGTAGAATCTATGCTGAGAATATGTGACAACCATAGAAACACTCATAATTTCACCTTTAAATGAAATGAAATTAGACAACAATTGGCTTCCCATTATCTGCATGTCAGTAAAGGCTGAAGGCAAAAGAAGGATTCTGGCATAACATCTCTCATTGAACATTCTTTCTCTGGGCCACGGTGTTGTATAGGAGACTTTAATTCAATCCTCTCAAACCATGAAAAATCAAGAGGTCTCACTTTCCAAGCCTCTTCCAGTACCCTTGGAATAACAAAGAGCTCTGGCCTTGCCAACATAAGAGAACGCATTGACTGCGGTGTTTCTAATTCTCAATGGCGACTTTTATTTCCGGATGCCCAAATCACTTATCTACCATTGGAGGAATCAGACCACAGTACCTTACTTCTGAACACTACATTTACTAGGGTCAAGAAACCAAAATAGTTCATGTTTTTTAGGAGTTTGGTCTCGTGGGCCCAGCACTCATCGGGTCATCAAAGAAGCTTGGCAATACTCGACCCCTGGCTCCCCGACGTTTATGCTATGCCAAAATTTCAAATATGCAAAATAGGCTATCATTAAATGGAACTGGGATTTCTTGGATGGGTGCAAACCAATATTAAAAACCTTGAAGCTTCATTGTTGTCCGTTCAAGCTCTCCTACCGACAAGAAAACATCACCTTGGAAAATCTGATGCTCCAAACTCTTGCAGCTCAACGAAAGCATGGGGAATCTCTTTGGCGTTCTAAGTCTTGCATCCAATGGTTAGCTACCTCCGACTTGGACACTAGTTTTTTCCATCTATCCTACCACCTTCAGATGAATACAGCTTTTCCAGTCCAATTGGCTCTCCATCTTTTCAAGTTAGCATTCCTTCTTGAGCCATAAAGCACCTTCGTGGCAAATCCAATATACAACATGGGTGAACCTACCTTACACTCCACTAGATCAGCCACCTCACAAGACCGCCAATAGTCTATTAACCTCACCAGAATTTATAGGTCTAGTTAATCACCAAAAGGAATAACCTTAAAGCTAACAACATTGCCTCAGTTTTTTTTTTGATAAGTAAGAAGAATTTTATTGAAGGGAAAAAGAACCGAGGCGAAATTAGTACAAAGGTTGTACTAAATTCGCTCAAAGCATACAGATAAAGAAACTAAGGAAATCAACATAGTCCTCAAAACATCCCCCTAAAAGAGCATTAGCCCACAAAAAAAAGAGAAAGAAAAACATCCCCCTGCAGGCTTCCAAAGGGACGGGCAGAATCTTCGAAGCATCTCCTATTCCGCTCCCTCCAAAGGCACCACCACACACACGCTTGTATCATCCCCCAAATGGCCTTGGCTATAGGATCCTTAAACTTCCTACCCCAACACGAGAAGACATCCTCCACCTTTTCAAGCATGACCCAATGAACATTGACGATGCCAAGGATCGACATCCAAAGGTCTCGAGCGACCTTACAATGCAATAACAAGTGATTAACAGATTCAGCATCTCCCTTACACATATAACCCCACTCTGTGACATAACCACCCCTTCTCCTGAGGTTATCAATAGTCATAATACGCCCATGGGTAGCCTCCCAGACAAAGAAAGACACTCGCATCGGAAAACTCCACTCTTCGAACCCATCCACCACATCACATCCACATTATCCTGACGCCCCCTCTGCTTATATAGGAGAGAAAAGAAGGCATCAACCTCCTCCAGCTCCCAATCATTCACATGTCTAGAGAACTGCAAATTCCATACTTGGGTCGAAGAAGTAAACTCCATACACTCCGCCACCATAGCTTCCTGAGGTTTTGGTATGACAAGTGGTGTGATGGGCAAGTTCTAAGCCGGACCTTCCCTTTAGTCTTCTCTTTATCCTTTATAATTTAGCTCTTTCATCAAGCAAAATCTACTTCTTGAAAATTGGTGGTCGGTATGCTTCAGGTGAATTGACTATAGAAAACTGACTGCATGATTGCAGAGGACATACAACTCATCCAAATACACAAGAAATACACTATACATGTCATATAAGCACCAATCAGAAAACATTTTATTTTGGCAAGTAAATGTTGTACAGACATGCTATATTAGGAATACCTATAATTTTTTTCAATAAATCAACAATTTAATGTTAAATGCAACCTATTCAAAAGGCCATCCTAGGTGTACAAAATCTAAAAGGGAAAGAAAAATGAAGGGTGGGTAAGGGAAGACACCTTTCATTTCGAGTCCATTGTAAAAGATCATAAGTGAGAGAAATTAGTTTGATCATAAGCATTTACGTTTGACTTCTCTTCCCTACTCACTTATGTCATCTGGTCTAGTTACAAAATAGCCATACAAGAAAAAGAAGAATAGTCTCCATCATGTGCATCTAGAGTTCAAAAATTATTCACAAAGCTCAAAAGATTGTCTCAACGTATAGTGAAGAGCTTACCATCAGCCACCTACACCTCAAAGCAACATCACGAACAGTTTTATCACGCAATGTGGCAGCAATCTTGATATACTTCAGGATACTTGGTTCATCACCATATCTACATAGTTACATTGACACCAACACATGATCATTAAGCTCCAAACAGTAAGAAAATCAACTCTGTAATATAGAGAGGTGACGGAATTTCCAAACATCCAAAAAAATTGAAGTTGTTAGTAGACAAACATTCCAATGTTGCGTGTAAACACTGGTTGTTGTGCCGAACCTACCCATGGTTATCTTACAGCAAAAAGAAACAAGAGAAGGAAGAAAACACTTGTAACATCAGCAGAAGTGCACTTTATGACGTTTCAAGCAAAAGTTCACTCTCCATAAAAGTTGATGCCTTGGATTAAAGAAGTTTATGGCACAAATATATGAAAACATGTATAATCAATTACAAGGACAACGGAGCTTGCAAATTTTACGCCACAGGAACAAATACATCCTGGGTATTCTTGCGTTTGCATGTCATTTCAAAATATATACCATGGCGTCAAAGACTATAACTTCAAGTCTTCAACGAGTCCATGAGATCATTCCCCCTCAAAACATTCACAGCAGCAACTGTTCAACTAATTAACAGAGAAAGAATTCAGCAACAGTTGAGAGGACGAGAAGCACAAGTTAAGTAGCATGCAGCAGACTTCAAACAAGTTATCTTATGAGTTATTTCAAACTTCTATCATGTACGCGACAAAACAAACTTTACAAAAATAACAAATTCCTGAAGGACCTACTTGATTAGACCTTCGTCCAACTTGTACTGCTCCTCCACCGACCACTCAACGGCCAGCCCAGTGTCGTGCTTGAGCCCGGGCACGGTATCAATAACAAGGGAAGAACCTGAAGGGAGCCCAGGCTGAGTTAGCACGGGATTGTTGCCAATGATGTTGGAAGAATTCCCAGTAAACACCATGTCTCCGGAGCTGTTCAATCCAAAGTAATTCCCCACCGCAATCATCTCAGACGTGGTGTTGATTGGCCCGGACTGAAACGATATCGCGTGCCTATCCATAACAGAACCTAAAATTTCCTCTCGGTGAAACCCTGTGTTCGACTCCGCTGCCATCACTGTATTAATTCCGCGTAACCCCCTAGGACATGATAATTCGAAATTTTGCAACTCATTTCGTCACCGATAAATCTGAAATTTAGTACAAAAATTCCAGAACCCGCAAATCAATCGCTGCTTCCTGGGCTCAAAGAAAGAACCTTAGCTCGTGAAAACCCAAGAAACGTCCATGACCTCCCGCGAATTAGAGCGAAATACTACACCGAACAATACCCAGACTCTGACAAAGAATCTCCAACATCACCATATTAAGAAGACCATCTCCAAATCCAGCGAGTACGCACAGAAAAGCAAGGCTTAACCCCTCAAAACTTACACACTAAAAGAAGCTTTAATTTCTCCTCATCATCGTCATCTCCAGCAAGCAGCCTGGACCAGCGACGACGCTCTAAATCCCAAATGGCAGAATGGGGATGGATGAGCGCTGGAGCCTGGAGAGAGCCAAATGGGTGAAAAAGGGCGAGGCTTTTGTCTTTTTGGGATGCAACTTTCCGACGGAGCCCTAATTGGCTCTTGCTGCCTCAGTTACCAGTTTTCTACTATTTCTACTTCTGCTGCTACTCTCTGTGCTGCCTTTTTTTGTTTTCCGGCTTCTTTTATTTTTTTATTTTTTATTTTATTTTCTCTCTCTACCGTTAAGAGAGACAAATTTGGTTATGTTTCTTTTGAGTAAAAATGTAGGATTTTAGAGAAGTTGTGAATTTTTATGTTGAATAGTATTTTATTGGTGTTTGTGAAAAGTTGAGAGAGAAATGATTTGATGTAATTGTTTAATGAAAAAGTATTAGAGTTATGTGAAAAAGTATAGAGAGAGAAAATTTATGTTGAATAAAAAATTTAAAAATTGTTGGAGATTGTGTAAAATGTATTGATGTTTGTGTTTGAATTCTGAATATGTTCGGTGGTAGATTTGTGAATATACTTAAAATCCTGAGAAAATAGTAAAAACGAACATGACCGAAGAGACAAGCTTGGTGCGAATGAGAAGGCAAACCCAAAAGGGTTGGAGGGGCTTTTATTTTCCTAAACAAAACACATAAATCATAAATAAAATAATTGATGGTTGCAGATCTTGTAATTCTGCAACAGTGCGAATCCCCATAAGCTTTTTTTTTTTCCTTAGTAAATCCCCATAAGCATTTGATGCCAATTATCGTGGACTCTCCACTTTCCCTTTTCTGCGTACCTCTTTTTCTTTTTCATTTTATTTTATTTATATTTAGGAAAGATCAATTTGCCTATGTCTGGATAAAGGACCTACATGTAAGTCTACCCACACTTTCAAATTTGGACTAATTTAATCACATTTTCATTCATTTGGTGAGGTTGGGTCGTAGAAAAATAAATATTTTCAATTTATCAAAAATTTAATAGTGGTGTGAATATTTTGGTAAAGTAGAGTTTTATTCGTCTTTGTCAGAGTCTCACATTGATTACGGACCATTTAATATTGTGTTTCATATACGTGTTGGATCACCTCTTCTCATTGTCAATTAGTTTTGAGATGAAACTTGACATGGTATCGGAGCCAACTATTTCTGGATTTGGCACACTTGTTTGTGTTCCTCATTTGTTACCCACGGACCATCATTCGGCCTGCACGTGAGGGAGAGTGTTAGAGTCTCACCTTGATTAGGGACCATTTAATATTGTGCTTCATATACCTGTTAGGTCATCTCTTCTCATTGCCAATTGATTTTGGGATGAAACTTGCCAGTATTTGTAAAATGTTGGTTAAAATTTTTAAACATATAATATTTGATTGTATATTAATTTTTATCTGAAAAAGAGAAAAAAAAAGATTATTTGAGTGAATTTTTAAAAAATATATTGAAATTTAGTAAAAAAGTATTTAGTGAGAACATTTGATAGATTTTTTTTTCAAAAAGTACTGAAAGTGGTACGAAAATGTGTTGGAGTTTATTTTTATTTTTTTTTAGATTTTAGATGTTACATATGTCCAAAAAAATTAGCAAAAAAGGTGAATTTAGTAACACTTGGTCTTCTACTTTATTTTATTTCCTTATTTGTTTGATTATTTTTTTTTCCAAAAAAATTAGCAAAAAAGGTGAATTTAGTAACACTTGGTCTTCTACTTTATTTTATTTCCTTATTTGTTTGATTATTTTTTTTTCCGCTTTTTCTCTTTCCTTTCTATTTTTCCTGCAACCATATTGTTAATATGCTTCACTTACATTAGGATCATTCATAGTACCATGAATTCGATAATGCAATAAACGGTACAGATTAAAATAATAAAGGTAGTTAACGATATTACAATTCAAACAATTATGGTGCTACTAAATATTCAAAATTTGAAAAAAAATATGCATGCAAAAAATGTAATAAAAATAATAATCCAAAATGCAACTAAACAAAGTAAAGTAACACATAGCTCGTTGGTGACCTATTTTAAGGGAAAATGATATTTTAATCCTTAGGTTTTACCATCAATTATTTTTTAGTCCCTAGATTTTAATTTTTCAAATTTTGGTCCTTACATTTCCAATGTATAATAATAAAGAACGAAGAGAGTGAATGAGTGGAACGGTGCGCATCATACTTATCAAGAACGATGTCATTTGGGATAAATGAGTGAAGAAGTAGAACAGTGCGCATCATACTTATGATAAAAACGACGTCATTTTGGGCTAAAAGCATGAATGAACAGATTGTTGTCGTTTGGAGGGGCTGCTATTAAAGAAACAAACGGAGCCCTGACATAAGGGCTATTTTGTTAAAAATAAAAAATGTAAGGATTAAAATTTGAAACATTAAAATCTAGGGACTAACAAATAAAAAGTGATAAAACTAAGGACTAAAATGCTATTTTTCGGTATGAGTTGGAAATTACGTGGTAAAATACTGATCTGGCAAGCGTTGCCATTAAAAAAACAAACAGAACCTTGACAGAAGGGATTTTTTTTGTTAAAAATTGAAAATATTAAGAATTAAAATTTAAAGATTAAAAAAATAAAAAGACGGTAAAATTTAAAAACTAAAATATCAATTCTTTCCTGTTTTAAAGAGTAAAATCCTCGTAATGTTCTTGTGTTTAAACGTTTGACGAATATGTTTCAAAAACCATAAAAAAAATAAATACTTACAATGTGACACGCAAGTGAACTGTGAGTGGAGGGACCACCTGAATTTTTTACCAAAGTACAATTTTTCTGAAAGTTTCGAGGGGCTATGTCCCTCTGCCGCTGGTCAAATGCTGTAATGAACTTTATGAGGATTTTATCTATAAAAAAATTAAGTACACTCATAGTGTGTAAATAGCAATATGTATATACTATGTTTGATAACAACTAGAAAAACATACTCAGAAGAGGAACCAAAAAAATAGGCCTTCTATTGTGAGACCCCAAATTTTACAATGTCATTTTATGCTTACGTATTTTGCTATTTATATTTAAATGGCTGTTATTGATAAATTTTCTTAATACGTAGCAAGATATTATACCACAATGACCCATGTTATTTTGAATTGGGGTTGCTACACTTTCCTTAAGTATTTTTATTATGGTGGTGAAGTCAATATTTTCTTAGAAAGCCTTAGGTGGTGTTGTGATATTAGATCTGGTCGTGCATGTATGAGATCTGAACTTTGGTGTTAGAAAAATGCAAAGAAATGAACAATACATGTTAGGAAGGTTCGGATCTTAACTCACACCATACTTGGTCGAATGCATGTTGGATTTCCTTTAGATCTGTTGCTGTTGAAGCCTCTAAATGTTAGATCTAGTCATGGTTGTTGTATATGATGAAGAGATGAGGTTGTAAGGCACAATGCATGCTAGTTTGGTCTTGAAATGAAAAAGGAAATGCATGTTGCAAAGTAGGTTAGTTTCGGCATGAATGGTTGTGATTGGTTGTGTTGGCCGAATGTCTCTTGGTTGGATTTTGAGTTGGTGCTTTGATTTTATTAAATCTTGAGTTTATAAGACCAACCCTAATTTGTGATGTTAGATCTGGCCATATAAGCATGAGATCCGAACTTGAATGTTAGAAAAATGTAAAGGAATACATGTTGCAAGTTTTGGCATGAAAAGATGTGTTGTTTGGTGTTGGCCGAATCTTGTATACCATGGATCTTCAAGTATAACTTTGTTAAGTATCGATTTGATGAATGACCATGATATATGTAAGTTTAGTAAACATATGCATATAAGCTAGTCTTGAAATGTTGAAGTTTGCATGCAAATCAAAAGAACTAAGGAAAACCTAATTATTCTATGAAAATGGGTGTTGGTCGAATATGATGTTGTGCTAGATCTTGAAGTTGTTTTGTGATTTGTAGATCCTAGGTTGTGAATCTGAAAATGGAGGATGAGATCACCATTGGAAAAGAAAATTTAGACAATGACTACTTAAAATGGAGCATGGCCGAATGACCTAGTAGAGGAACCCTAATGGCAAGCCTATAACAATGAAATTATATTTACCTGTGATGGATAAATGAAATTAGGGTTATGGTCAAATGGATTAGAGGATTTAAGCTTAAGTTCAATCATAAAACATGTCATACAACTAAGAGAAAAACAAGGATAATAGACTTAAAGGTTCGGGTTAAAAGGATTAGCTGAACCTTGTGATATTAAGTATGAATTAAGAATTTAATTAGGTTGGCCGAAACCTATAAGGAGCAAAATAAAACTAATGTTTCGGGTTGCATGGAGATCAAATGTCAAATCCAAGGTTTAATTATGAATAGGGTTAGTAATTGGTGCACTTAAAGACCTAGTTTAATGTATGAAATAAAAGAAAGATTAGGATTTAATTATAGAGCAATTAGTTTGCTAATTAGAGTCCTACGTAAGAATGGAAATAAGTCGCAATGAAATTAAGTAATTGGATAATCTAAACCTTGAGCAATAGTTGAAAGTAAAAGATAAAATGAGGAATTAGGTAGTCAAAGGGCTTATAGTACTATGAAGTCAATGTGTAAGTGAAACCGATGGAACAAGTAATATAGTTGTTGTTTGAAACCATTCAATGGATGTGAGATTTGGGTGATGTTAGGGTTTCGGTCAGTAACCATAACCACTGAATAGATGTATTTAGAGAAATGCTAATATGCATGTAAAGGAATGACATGTAATTGAGATAATATAACATGCATATTGGCCGATCGCCTTGATGTATAGCAGGTTCTTGATGTTCCTTGATGGTTAAGAGTATTGCATGATGGTTATATCATGTATAGAACAACAAGCCTAAGAGGGAAAATAAGGGCAAGAAGGCCACGAGTTGGCCAATGAAGTGAGGATTCAATATATATAAGTTGTGTTTTGACGAGTTGTATTCATTGGTGTTCATGTGAGCTTGAAACACTTAGAGATAAAAGAAGAAGAACATTAGGTCAATCCTAAAGGTCTCGACAGCAACAATATATCATGTTCCATGAAGTTAAGTGATGACATTAATGGTTATTAGTCCATGCAAAGGAAGATTAAAAGTGTGGAACAAGGAGAATAGAAATTTGGACATGATATAGGTTGCTGATTTGATATATAATTCTTAATATGAAATATTATTGTTGCCCTTCATGGATAGGTCTTGAAATCAATGTTATTGAGGGGAAGAATAAGTGTACTAGGTTTGAATACAAATTGGACACGAAGAAGGTGAAAACAGCAACCTTGCACGTATCGAATGGCGGTTTAGTTCTAGTACTTTGAGTAATCAAGTTAGGTTTAATGACTACGAATTCGACATTTGGATATCGAGGTTATGAAGGAGGATATTAAAAGATCGAGTTAAAATACCCTAGAAGTTCACGAAATTGGAGTTGTTTGATATGTGTGATCTTTGCTACTTTCACTTGGATTATGAAAGTTAACAATGCTTACAAGGAATGTCACATAATGAAATCATATGTTTTGAGATACGAACTCTGGAACTAAGATCGTATATGGTACGTTTGTATGCTTTGTTGGGTGTTGATAACTAAGTATTGAAGCATCGCTTGTAGGTGAAGACCGAACTAAGTTCGAGAAGATCGGTGTAAGTGCAGTAAGTGCCGAGAGTAAGGTAAGTGAATTCTAACCCGATTTGGAAAACTGGAATGATACACTGCATGTTTTATTGTGCATGACAAATTGTTTTAATACATATGAAATGTATTGCATCAAGAATGTTTCGAGCATGTCATAGCATGATCACTTGCATGAACGCATGAACAACGTTTTGATGCAAAAGGAGTTACATGTTTTCAAGTGTGGCATGACATGTTCATTGCATAGAAACATGAAAAGTTGTTTTATGCGAACGAAAAGAGTACGTATGTTACGGTCCCTGCGGGATGGCGTTCGGAGCGTGACATCTATAATGAAGTAGTACACATTGCGAACAAAAAAAAGCATAAATGAAAAAGAAAAAAATAATAAAAAATTATCACTCACGACATTAAATTGATGCAAAACCAAGGAAACACGTTTGATCCAAAAGGGTAGAAAATCGCCTAAAGATTCAAATGCAACCAATCCTACATGATATCTTACCAAAGAACACCTTGATAGGAATAATATGGATTAAAGTATCACTCTTGAGTCATTGTACATACAAATTACTAATCCTTAACTTTTTTAAGTGCAAAATCAACTTTTAGCATTAAAAAATCAATTGTCATCTTAATTTGACGAAAAAAATGACTTTTTTAACAAACAAAATAATGATTATACTCTTAAATCAGAAGTTACTTTTTAAAACTTATCGTATTTTAAAAATATATTTTCCTCTATTTTTTTATTTTAGATTCTCACAACCTTCTTTTATTTTTCCTAATATTGTTTCCCAATTTTTTCACTTCCCAATTTTTCCAAACAATCATAAAATAATCTCTCTCTTCTCATTAAATTATAAAATAATATTATACTATTCAATTAAATTTTTGGATGTGCATGCATACAAATATAGAGACCAAATCTAACGATTACGATGCAATTGAGACAATTAATTCATTTTTTTTATCTAATTCAAATTTGAGAATATTTTATTTTAGGGTTTGTAGAAGTCACAGCATAATGAAATAATAGTAGTCAGAACAACATTAATGCAAGAAAAGAGGAAAGCTGCTCCCTCTACTTCTAAAACTGAGAAAGGGTTGGAGGACAATCTCTCAAATTTTTTAGAGATCATGATTTATTCTATTTTCTTAGATATTAGTAAAAAAATATTAATACAATGGATACCGTCTTGCCTTTTCAAAAACATTTTTTTTCTTACAATTTAATTGTATTTGATAATTATATTTATTTGTAACTTCCCAAAAAACAAAACATTATTTACACTATTATAATTAAGTAGAACCTAATAAATTGTTAAATACATTGACATCTTACAATTGCTCCACTTAGCTAGTGACCCATGATGTGTTTTGCTATGAGATTGAAGAATTTCATCCTTGTCTTTTTCCATTTGGAGTGTGCAGTTGGCTAAATGGTAGTCGGACCTGATGTTTGATTATTTTCCATCTGAACGCAAATTTTGGGCATGTTTGTAAAGCAAAATTTTATGAAAATTTTGAGAATGCTGTAAAAATTGAGGTGAATTAGAGTTCGGTTGGATTTTGAGAGACAGTAAAGAAAAATAAAATTTTATAAAAGTTGGTAAAAAGTAAATGAATTGATAATTTGAATAAATATTTATTATAATAGAAAGAAAGAGATCATTTTAAAATTATATTATTATTATTATTATTATTATTATTATTTTGATCAGAATTTTGAGTTACTCATATAATTTGCAAACCAAAATTTTAGAACGGGGAGCCAAAATTTTGGTATTGAACACGTGCCCAAGTGGGATGTATTGGGTAGTTTGGATCTAGTCTACACGAGTCCATTAAGAGACTCATAAAGTCACGAGAGGGAAACATTCTTAGGCTTCGCTTCTTTAGGTGTAAATATTTTAGGTAAAATTTACTTCATTGAAACATTTTTAAGAAAAAAAATTCATCATTTGGTATTCTTTTAAAAATATTTTCTTAAAAATATTTTGTGATGTTTGACACGCTTAATGATTTACATATTTGCATAAAAAATTTAATACGTTATATGAAGTTTGATCTTTTCCAAGGTAGCAATTAACAAATTGCTTGGGTTTGATCTTTTTAGCATGCAATTAACACACTTAAGTGGAGTAGTCGACTATTTAACCGTAAAGTCGCAAATTATTACCTTTTGAGCCTTCTAACTTTTGGATTAATTTGAGCTTAAGGAAAAATACCTTCAATGTAAGAGAAATTTGATTTTTAGACACTGCATTTTTCAACCTTTTCATTTTTAGTCCTGCACTTTAGTAGGTCAAAATTTTAGTCCATGATATTTTCATCCTTGCAAAATTTAGTCTTCTATTACTCTTCATTAGTCTACCTAAGGGAATCTTCGTACACGTCAACATCCACTTTATTTACTTAGATACATATTTAGATATCAATGTTTCGTTTAGTTTTGTAGTTTTGTTATTTACGACACTTTGGATATTTAGGGTGCGTTTGTGTACCAAAATTTTACCCCTTCTAAAATTTTAACACAATTAAATATTACAATATAATCTCTCTCTACCCATCAAATCATTACTATTTACTACAAAAAATATAAAAAACTACATCTCTCTTCACTTTTTCACTAAACCCAATACCTAAAATTTTAACAACACTAAAATTTTACAACACAAACACAGCCTTAGTTCTGTTGGGATTGTATTGGTGTACTCTATTATCTATGCTTACATCACCTTTGCTTCATATAATCAATACACTACAAAAAAAGCCTATAGCAGTTGTCGGAAACCGCTGCTATAGGTCACAAAACCGCTACTATAATCTATAGCAGCGGTTTTTTAGCGGCGATATAGCTCCGTCGGCATAGGTCTATCGCGGCGGTTAGTGTGACCGCTGGTGAAGACTTCGGGTCTATAGCGGCAATCGGAACAACCGCTATAGCGCTATTTTGCCACTTAAGGTTTGTAGCGGTGGTCAGTAGACCCCATATGACCGCCGCTATAGGTTAATAGCCTTTTTTTTTGCCAGCACATTCAAATCACTACTAATTGTTTCCTATATTTTTCTATACATGCTTTTTAATCGGCAATACAAATTTATTTTAATAACAATAATTCATTGGATGTAAAAAATTAAAGAACAAGGAGAATAAAACAAATATACTTCATCATTGATTAATAATATTTTACAACAAACACAAGAATCTCTAAAGTAATCTAAAAAGTAACAAATTTCTAATATAAAAAAAACAATACGCAAGAACCAACTAAAATGTTCAAATACAACAGAATAAGCAAGGATCAATTAAAATCTTCCTCCTCCTTTGACACATCAACATCCTCTATCTTGAATTCCCGTAATTGAAAATAAATATCACATGAGAAATAGAAATAAACAAAATATTTTTGTAAACAAAATATCTACTTGTATATAAGGATATAAACAACTCTAGATAAAACGGGTCAAAAAATTTCATTTTAAACGGTAATAACACTTTTCATTGAATCGGGTCAATATATATTAAGAAATACTCAATATATTTTCAGGTCAACATTACCCATACGGATTAGGGCTAGACTTTACTAGTTATCTTGAATAAATAGAGTGCCTTGATAATCAATTAATATAAGAATATAGAACAAGAGTAAACTTACAAGCTGCTCCGCACCAGGAAGATTCCCCCTTTTGGCAAGATTGACTTGTAAATTAATATAAGAATATAGAACAAGAGCAAACTTAAAAAAATATGCATATTTTTATCATGTATTCGGTTCTCATAAGTAAAATAAATGTTGTCCATATCGTCTGAAAACTAATTTACATCCGAACGACGAAAAACCGGTGTTGTGGTGTTGTGTTGTGACCAAACAGTGTCGTGTTGTGACAAAAAACCGGTGTTGTGGTGTTGTCTATATTTTGTACTACAGATTGTTCTCTACCAAAGAAGCTGTCTGAAACATCCGTACTCTGACACGAACAAAGAAGATTAGGCCCTCATGCGACTTATTTAGTAGTGAAGAATTTTAGAAAAAAAAAATTAATCTAATATTTTTATTTACTTCTATAATTTTATTTTTGCAATACGATAGATATACATTGAGAGGAGCAATATCACCCCTCAAAATAGGGCTAAGTTGATGGTCGCTAACACTTCGGGAGTGAGATCTTTCCAGCGCACACTAGCTCTGATGGTAAATTTTCGAGTAAGAAATAGAGCGTTATTACTTAAATACATAAATTAGGTATTTTAATATACGTTCATTTTTTTGGTATGTTGAAAAATTGAAAACTGATTAGAGTAATCATGCATTGTTGTACAAAAAAAATTCATACTAATAAGAGTGGTGTGTGGAAATCAGATAACGAACGTTAAAAATTTATAAGTTTTAAAGTTATATTATGCATTCGTAAATTTTAATATGGGGTAATTACACTTATTACCCTCAAACTACCATGCATTTTTCACTTTGTACCCCAAAGTACCACTTTTGTCACATTTCACCCTCCAACTACTTTGCCCCAACAGTTTGCACCCTCCGTCCATAATTTCTGTCAATTTAGACGGAAAATTAATCATGTGCATCTCACGTGACTTTTCCCCACATGATCTTCCCATTTTGCCCATTTGTTTGAGATTGCAAAATGAAAAAAAAATATGGTAGTTTGAGGGTGCAAAGTGAAAAAAATATGGCAGTTTGAGGATAATAAGTGTAATTATCAATTGGGCAAAAATGGAAGATCAAGTGGAAAAAAATCACGTGATTGGTTTCCGTTTCACTTGACAGAAATTATAGACGGATGGTGCAAACTGTTGGGGCATGGTAGTTTGAGGGTGAAATGTGACAAAAGTGGTACTTTGGGGTGCAAGTGAAAAATATATAGTAGTTTGAGGGTGATAAGTGTAATTTTCCCTTTTAATATTTAATATATTAACTTCACTTTATTCTTCTTAACTTGTAGGAAAAGATGGAGGCTCTACAGTTAGAGCACGAGTCAGAGGAAAGACCATACACAGAAGTGCAAATTTTCGCTGAGGTCTTAGGGATGAAACCAGTTCAGTATGACTAGTTGGATCATCGTCTTTTGTGTCGTTTGTTGATTGAACTTGGAGATTAGAGAAAGCTACATTAGAGATAGAGGAGATGAGGGCTAGACAGAATAAATGTGATGAGCTAGCTATTAGGCGAGCAAAAATGGAGATGACGGTTCGAGAGTAGCAGGAGCAAATGGTGGAGGAGCAGTAGCAAAAATAACAACAGGACCAAGAACAGAAGCTACAGAAACAAGAAGAAGAGCAAGAATAGAGGTCACAACGAATGGAAAAAGAAATGCATGAGTAGATGATAAAACACATAAGGCAACTGACAGCACATTACACGCCTCGTGAAGATTTGGGTAGATTGTCAATTTCAGACTTGATTTTGAATATGTGTTTTATTTATTATTAGGACAATTAAATATTTGTTGACAATTGTTAATCCTGTATATTATAATGAATATAATATTTTGAGTTTCATGTGTAATTTATTTTTAAATGCATAATTAAATAAATTCGCAATATTAATAAAAATGAAATATTGTCCAAAACGCATCTACATCATGTGTACGCCCTTAAAGACGTGCGCACTACTATATTTTGAATGTCGTGTGCACGTTTATGACCATCCCCACGTCTGTATTTAATCAACATCTGCACATACTTTGACACCGTTCAGATGACATCTTAAGTAACACATGTTTTGATTTGTTAGAAAATGATTATCAGTGCGAACATGCTTTTAAATGCGTTCGCATGGATATTCAATGACAAATCACAAAATTTTCATTTAATATAAAACGTTTGAACATGTCATGATGCGAACGAACATAAATAACTATAGCGTGATGGATTTGGTGAGGCGCTTACCGTGACAAACCGGCTGACAAAATTATTTTGACACCCAAAACCTTTGCTTACAAAATTATTAGGACACCTAAAGCCAAATTTCTTGTAGTGCATCTCATATCACATTTTAATATCCATATTGATTATGTTTGCAAAAACACTACTTTAAATTTTGATAAAATCATAATCATTTTTAGTAGGGGTGAATAGCGGACTAGTCGGAAGCGGAATTTGACATTCCGACATCCGGTCCGCTAACTAGTGGATGGCCAAAATAGAGTCCGTTTCCGTTTCCGACTCTTAGCGGACTTAGAGGAAGCAGATAGCGGAATTCTGACAAATTTTTGGTCCATATTTTTCAGCGCATGTAATTGACAAACAAGTGTAAAAATAAATTTAAAAATATGCAATTCACAAAATCCCATATTAAAAACATGATATTGTTGCAATCAAACATACACCTCAATGCATTTAGAAATATTTCATGACTAAAATACTAGAACTAAGTCTTTCAATCAAACATATATGAGGAACCAAAGCATTGAGTTTGACTTCACATGTAAAAGGAGCACCAAAGCCTGAACAAGATGCAAAATTCAGCTAGTGGACTAAGTATGGTATATATGTATCTAACAGATTCACAAATCAATCTAACACAATTTAATCTAACACAATCAATATAACACTAGAAATGACTTTTTCTAAAATATTTGATGCCAAGGAAGCATAAATCAATCTGCAAAAACCATGTAGAATTCAGCATATGACAACAATGCCAATTCATAATAACAATAAACCTGACATGACCTAAGCACCTTACTGCTGTAAAGCTCTTCTGTTGCTTACAACTTCTTGTGCCTTCTCCACAAAGGAGAGGACATCTCCCATTTCTAATATACGTCCTGCCATACGATCCGGGTAGAAGGGATCAAGGTATACGCTCGCCCCGCCCTACAAGCTTGATTAGCTTTCCTGATACCTGTCCCTATAGTAGTTATGAAAATAACAAGAGAAACTGTCCTCGGTGGAAAGTATTTAACAAGTGGACAAATACATAAAAGCTACCGCCACAAGCCAGGTTTCTCCACAAACAAAATGAACAGCATTTCTCCATTGCTATGCTCACCAAACACCAAATTTATCTAAGACAATTATTTATTATAGCTTGCTATGTTTTATGCTTTCCAAGCTGCCCCTTAAAACTCCCACCCAATTGTTCGACAATACTACCTCAAGATCATTACCTCATTCAACAATTTATATCATCCATAATCTGAATAATCTTCCTAGTGAATGTCAACTTTTCCAAAAATAATCTACATAGCTATAGCAAATCATATTTTTCGGAAGAGATTGATTCCAAATAAAATTATAGGATGAAACCTAAGTATGCTAACACAAACCTCTTTTACACCCAAAGCTGCTCCACCTCTAGAATCCCCATCAAGCTTTGTCAAAATGGCTCCTGTTGTCCAGATCCCTGGATTAAATGTTGTCATGAGGCCTGCAAATTCACATAAGAGAGATTGTGAGACTGGAGTTTGAGAGTATTCATTACTCTTAACCCAAAAATCGAACAAGGGCATGAAATCAACAAAAATATAATCTAAACCAATAACTATGACCCTCAATAAGTGCAAATGTATAAACTTAGCTCCTTCAAATGGACTACTTTCCCAATTACTATGGAATAGGCAGGCAGTAAAATATAAGCCTCGAAATTTTTGTTATTCTCGATGAGTAAAATGATATTTTAAGTACCTGGAACTTCTTGTCCCGTCATTGCATCAACAACAAACAGAACTTCAGTGGGATTCAATGCCCACTTCTTGAGCTTCTGGAGGATTCCAGAGACGGCGGGGCGGAGGGAGACTACATCGTCGCAGAGGCGGATGATGGGAGAGAGACGGGGGAGGGGAAGTGGAAGTTAGGGTTGCGGCTGGGGGGACTCGGGGTTGGGGGAGGGGAAAGGGAAATTAGGGCTGCGGGTTGTGGCTGGGGGGGACTCGAGGGAGGGGGAGGGGAACATTAGGGCGAGGCAGAGGGCTGGGTAATTTTGCCGTGGATCAAAATGGCGAGATTTGATCCATGACACGTTTTTGTTTTTTTCCCAAAAAAACAAGTAAACAACGTCGTCCTATTTAAAATGGGACGATGTCGTTTTAAGTCAAGGGGAGAAAAAATAAAAAAAAAACACCGGAACCGGATTTTTCGCCGAACAGGCGGAAAAGTCCGCTTTCGGTTCCGCTTTTGTTAGTGGCCCAAAATTACCTATGGTTCCTAGAAGGGGCGGAGCTTCTCTTTCCGGAACCGGTGCCGGAAACGGAGTCGGACCTCCGCCGGAAGTCGGACCGGACTTATAGGTCTAATTTTTAGGGCATACAATCTATAAGATTATTGTGTCTTCAATGGCTAGTGGTAGATCTTGAGAGGTGGGTATTATTTTTTCCTTCAAACTCAAAAGAAGATGAAGCATTTAGAGAGAAGACTAGGATTTTTGGAATTCTTAAGGGTGATAGCAAATAAAGGCTCAAGGACATTCTAGCTTAGGTTTTACTTGATTTTTTGATGGATTGACTTGTTATAATAAAGGTTTTGGCCTTTTTCTTAAGTTTTGAAGTCATAAAGGCTCAATTAGGCCTCTCTTTAGGACTCAACAAAAAGGATTTCGAAAATCAAAACTAAGGGCAACGAAAGTAAGAAAACGAAAGACCGTGGAGTTGTAATCCATTAGGAAATGCCTTGGCACTCCCTTCTTGACACGTTACTAACACGTCAGGGTTTTTTTTAAAGAAAAAAACTTAAACTCGGGATAAGCTGAACGACGCAGTTCAGCTTATCCCTAATCCCCTTCTCTCCCCCCACAATGAAACACTTCTGCCCAATTTCATTCCTCCCCCGCGTACTCATCTCAGCCCCAAATCCTTTCTCCTGAAATCCTCCTCCTACTCCCCTGAGATTCAAAGCTCATTAGCTCTCTAAGATATGACATCTATTTTGTGGTCTTCCTCACGCCAATCTGGAGGTTCCTAGCGTGGAGTGGTCGCTAAGTGTGGTGGTTCCCAGGAGGCCGACTCTGTCAGGTGCCGCTGCAATCTTCAGGCATGCCAGAGGACTTCACTGACCGACGACAAAACTCAAAGATATGACTTTGAGTTTTGGAAAACTCAAAAACGTTTATAAGTATTTTGTATGTCTATTTGATTAGTTCCCTAAGCATCTAAGTGACGTATTTGACTCGCTTGTAGGCGAAGCTTCACATCAAAACTCAAGAAGACCAAGGTAAGTGGAAGTAAGTAAAAACTTATTTTTATGAAAATTGGAATGATACACAGCATGGTTTTTCATGAACAGGCATGACATCATAAGAAAGCATGAACTCATTGTTATCAAGCATGACATTACATGAGCATTTGCATGATTTCTAAAAGAAGTTTTTATGCAAATGAAAGTATGAAAGTTTTATGACAAGTTAAGTTAAAGGTTTTTGGTCGGTACCGTACCATCAAGAAGGTGCATCCACTCCGAAAGACGAATGCGAGAAGGATGTATGACACCTAAGGGCACCCATACTGAAGGACTAATGCGAGAAGGATGGGTAGTCCTCGAGGTAAGTGCAACCACACTGAAGGACGAATGCGAGAAGGTGTGAATCTCCAAGGGTCGTGTCTAGCCATCAGGCTTGAGGCCACTTCAAGGGCTAGCTCGACCAGATGTTATGTCTCCAGAGGAAAAAGGGGACGGTTCCAACGGGAACGCACAACCCTGACTTCAGGGGTAAATGAAGCGTATGTAGCCCACAAGATCCATGTGTTATTTTTAAGTACAAGAACATGTTTTCAAGAGCAAGTGCATGTGCATATGCAAACATGAAGCATGCATGCACATCCAGTTTTACCATTATTCAAGAATTTAATGTTCAAGTCATAAGCTCATATTTACAAGTTTACATTTTCCCTTACTGAGTCTTTTGACTCACAGTTTTCAAAATGTATCATTCCAGATGTTTCAGGTGAAAGCAGTCATGAGTACTATTTGTCTTGAGAGAGAAGACTTCTATGTATTTTGGTGTTGGTGGCTATTGACTGATGTGGTCTGTCACTTAGGAAATGTCTAGTTTCTGTATTATGTAATTAAGATGTTACTTTCCTTTTGAGGTCATTTATATGAGTAAGTTATGAAGATTCCTTTGGCCCGTCTCTCTTTCAGTTATTATTCCGCTGTTAAGTATGGTTAAGTTCGCTGGAGCATTCTCACGAGATTGCTTGCGGCTGTCATTGGCCCTTCGAGATAGCGTTTGGGGCGTGAAAAATAATCTCTTCTTTCGGTCTCTAAACACTTTGATCTCGAGTATGTATGATGCTTTCCCAAGGTCTTTCATTGAAAATTGGTTAGACAACCACATTTTCACAGATGACAAAAGCCCCTACATCATTCCCAATGAGTAGTATGTCATCCACATTAAAAATCAAAAAGGTAATAGCACTCCCACTAACCTTCTTGTAGACACAAGGTTCATCCATGTTTTGTGAGAAACCAAACATTTTGATTGACTCGTCAAAACGAATGTTCCAACAACGTGATGCGTGTTTTAGGCCATAAATGGATTTCTCCAATGTGCACACTTTTGATTCATTTTCTCGAGATATGAAACCTTCTGGCTGGTCCATATAAATTTCTTCATGGATGTACCCATTCAAAAATGCGGTTTTCATATCCATTTGTCATATCTCATAATCATAGTATGCCGCAATCGCTAATAGAATCCTTATGGACTTTAGCATGGCTACAGGTGAAAAGGTTTCCTCATAATCAATACTAGCCTTTTTGAGTATACCCTTGTGCCACCAGCCTAGCTTTAAAGGTCTTTACCTTTCCTGTTGGTCCAAGTTTCCTTTTGTAGACCCATTTGCAACCTATAGGCTTAATGCATTCTGGTTTGTCTACCAAGGTCCATACCTTGTTGGAATACATGGAATCTATCTCTAATTTCATAGCCACATGTCAATGCTTAGCATCTTTGTCATTAACAGCCTCTGTATAACCACAATGATCAATCTTCAGTCTCTGAGATTCCATTTGGTAAATCTCATTTAACAAATTGAATTTTATCGGAGGTCTTATAATCATTTTACTACGATGAGGCTCATGTGTCTCAACAGGTTCACTTTGATCAGTGGGAACAACCACTTGATCCTCATTGTTCTCATTTTGCTCAGTGACTGTACTATCTCTTTGCTCATCAAGAGCAACTCTACTCTCAGTTTCATTCAAACTATAATACTCTTCAAGAAAAGTAGCATTTCTGCTAACAAACACTTTATTTTCTTTGGGATTATAAAAGTAGAAACCAGTAGTAATTTTTGGATAGCCTACAAATAGGCATCTATCATACCTTGATCCCAGCTTATCCACATTAAACCTTTTAACATGAGCTGGACAACCCCATATCTTAAAATGATTAAGACTTGGCTTCTTGCCAGTCCATAACTCATATGGGGTATTAAGAACTGATTTTGTAGGGATCATGTTTAACAAGTAAACATCGGTCTCCAAAACATGTCCCCAAAATGATATGGCAATTCAAATATGCTCATCATGGAACGAACCATATCCAATAGGGTTATATTCCTTCTCTCTGCAACACCATTATGATGTGGTGTGCCTGGTGATGTGAGTTGAGATATGATTCAATTATATTTAAGATAAACTTTAAAATCATCCAAGAGGTATTCGCCTCCCCTATCAGAACGAATCATTTTAATGGACTTTCCAATCTGTTTCTCAACCTCATTGTGAAATTCCTTGAACTTTTCAAAAAATTTTGATTTATGCTTCATCAGGTATAGATAACCATACCTGGAATAATCATCAATGAAAGTAATGAAATAAGAGAAACCTCCTCTTGCCATGTGGTTGAAGGGACCACAAACATCAGTATGTATTAATCCTAATACTTTTATGGCTCTTATTCCTTTTCCAGTAAAAGTACTTTTAGTCATCTTTCCTTGTAAGCAGGGCTCACAGATTGGATAGGGCTCAATTTTTAGAAATTACAATGGCACATCCCTTACCAATCTATTGATCCTATCAATATTGGCATGACCAAGTCTTAGATGCCACAAGTAGGTTGGATTAACATCCCTCTTCCTCTTAAGGGATAACACACTGGAATCATCATTCTCGACATTATTCAAAAAATTATCAACATTTAAAAGATAAAGACCATCATAAATAATTTTAGAAGCAACAAATTCATTTTGAAACTTTATAACAAGTTTTGAATTGAAAAGAAACAAATATCCCGATAAAACTAGTTTCGAAACAGAAATCAAATTTCTACGTACTTCTGAAATATAAAGACAGTCTTCTAGAATCAAAATTATATTATTCGATAATTCTTAACTAAACACTCCGATGGCGGTCACTGCAACAGTTGCACCTGTCCCCCATCTTAAGAATTAGCTCCCCTTCATGGAGCCTTCTGGTCTCCTTAAACCCCTGCAACATATTGCAGATGTGAGATGTAGAACCAGAATCCACACACCATTAATTAAATGGATCATTCATTAATTTCAATTCAATTATAAGCACATTAGACACACCTTTAGAAGGTTTTCCCTTTTTAAGAGAAGCTAAGTAAACTCGGCAATTTCTCTTCCAGTGACCGGGCTTGCCGCAATGGAAAGAATTTCCTTTGCCTATGTTCTTGTCACCTCCTTTGTTTCCTTGTCCACCTTGGACATTCTTAACTACCTGAAACCCCTTATTATTTTTCTTGAATTTCTTAAACTTGGGTTTCAGTTTCATAGAGGCATTAGATTTCTCTGTGACCATCACAAGAAGTTTGACCTTCTTGATTAGATCTTGAGCTGACTGCAGCATATTGAGCAGCTCTGACAATGTCACACTCATCTTGTTCATATTGTAATTAAGGACAAACTGATTGAAAGAATTGGGCAGAGATGAAAGAATGACAACAACTTTTGTGTCACTATCCATCTCAGCTCCCAAAAAATCCAGTTCGTTGATGAAAGAAATCATCTTCAAGACATGATCCCGAACTGGGCTCCCTTCCACCATTTTGGTGGACATCATATTCTTCATAGCATTCTGCATAGCAGACCTACTCTTCTCTCCAAATATTTCTTGGAGATGCAACATAATGCCACTCTTCTTTCCAAACATTTCTTGGAGATGCAACATAATGCCTGTAGGTATAGCTATGCCCTCACAATCTTTTTGCAAAACATTTGAGATTGAAGCCATAATATAACACTTTGCCATATTATCATCATCATGCCACTTTTTAAAGACTTTCTTTTCTTCCTCAGTGACATTGTCCAGGGCAAGCTCAGGTGTTTAAGAGGTTAGAACATAACCGATCTTATTGGCTGAGAGAACAATCATTAGATTTCTCTTCCAATCAGCATAATTCGGTCCTGTCAACCGATTGTAATCCAGAATCCTAGCCAAAGGATTAAAAGTCATTTTGAATCTGCAAAATCATTCACATATATTTCCATTAAATTTAGGTTTTTGAATAACTAATGGTACCACCCATTCGAACAATAAACATATATATATCACAATAATGAATAATATAACATTTATATTTATAACATTCTAAATGGCTATCGAGAACCTCTACCTTACATGCAACAAGAAATCCATGTTGGTACTCATTGTACACATCTTGTAAAGGTGAATAGCTACTATTCATCAAAATTTACATCATATGTAAAATATTTTAAAATATTTGCGATTCTCGATTTTCTTTTGGCCTACCTAAATAAACATCTCTTGTACTATTTTAGCACTTGCGTTTATTTGGTTTGTGCATTCCATTATCTAAGTGTGTTCCACGTACTTGTGAGTTATGTCACTATTTTAGTAGACACTCCCACTAAGATGTAGACACTTATCTTCCCAAGAGATAAACAATGAAAATTTTACAAAATTAAAATCGGTTTTATCCATTTTGGCTTCAAACAATTTTAATCAAATAAAACTCCTATTTATTGATAATAGAGAAAATAGGAAAAATTACAATAATTAATCCTATTTAGCACCAAAAATTGGAAGACAAATATCCAATTTTTTTTTTAAAAAAAAATTTACGGTAAAACAGGGTTTGTCAACCGGTAAAACTGGTTTGACCCGTTGACTTACCGGTCCGGGTCCAACCCGGTCCGGTCATGGGTCATGGTCCAGGTCAAACCCAGACGACATATATGGTCTGGGTCAAACCCGGACTTGGGCTGGGCTACGGGCCCGGGTCCAACCCGTGGCCCTTGCCCCACAACCCTCCTCCTTTTATTTTATATTTTTTAAAATGACCCAGCCCAACTTTTGGGCTGGGCTTCTGGGTCGGGTAGGGAAAAAATGGCCTACCCTTTTGGCCCAAGCGGGCGACCCGGGGATCTCATCCCTGGGCGCCGCTTGAGGCCTTTTGGGAGAGGGGGCAACGGCCGACACTTCTAGCTGCCGTAGCCACTAGATAGCCACGTACAGCCAGTCCCAGGCCGGATGTTGGCCGGTCTTTCCACCGATGGCCACCGCGCGGCCTACCGGCGCTCGGATGGCCACCGTTTAGGGCTCAACACCCTCCCACACCCGCGTCTTACAATTATAACAATTATATTTATAGGCCTTGGAAAACCCTAGAAAGAGCATGAGACATAAGATCCTTAGGGATCTCGAATTCCAGCCGTAGGATAACACTGAAGAACTCTTCTTCTAATACAATTAGAGCTTCTACTAATTACAATCAAGTCCATCAACATATTGTAATTGACCTTGGAATTTGAGATTATTGCAAATATGCCCCTTAACGTACAATTAATTCCTTCCACCATACTTTATTTCATATGGGATATTAGGATTGGATTAATCAATTTGGTTATCGAGGGCACATAATTCTAACACCTTAGACCCCAGAGAGGGCTTGGAAAATTTATTGGTGCTTACAAACGATAGCCATGAGTCCAAATGTAGTGGCAGAACACCTTAGCTCGGTCAGTCATCAATATCCCATCTACGAAAGACCCAATGAAGCACCCGAGGCCCATTGGCTCCATTTGGCCCAGGCACCTTATCTACAACGAATAATGAAGTTGAGAAATAAAAATACGAGGAAGAAGAAGTGCGCTCTGCGTTCATGAACTCGAAATTACAATCTCTCAGGGTCGTTGTTTTCGGGAAAAGATTCAGTCGAAAGAAGCTTGGTTCAAAGGAGTGCAAAGCAAGGGTCCAGATTTAAAGAAAGACATCTAATGGTCTCAAAAGTTCCACGTCATTTAATGAGACCATTAGACCAATTCGGTGGCTCGGCTCCCCTTGGCTGAAGCCTAGCCATTTTTTTTCTACTTTTTCCTGACATCTTCCCTGCATGTCCTCTTTTCCCACGTTTCTCTCCGGTCAGAATCTCTCATCTTTTCCTTTGATGAACAATGCTAGAGAAAAAAAAGTTGAACAATGCAAAAAGCACAAAACTGTTGATTCAACAAGGATAGGAAAAATGAGGACAAAATAAGAAGAAAAAACTACGGTTGAGAAGCACATGTTCTATTACGAACGGTAATAAACAAAAATGCTCAGTATCTGATGGGATATCTCAGCCTGGGATGTGTAATCGTTAGCCTGTTAGATCAAAAATTAAATTAGTTGCTATTTTTTATACTATATCAACAGGAAACACAAGAGGAGGTGGAGAAATGTGTTTGCACGGTTTCTTCATGCTCTGAGTTCTGGAAACAAAGAAAACAGAGCAAATTTTGGAATTCATTTTTTTTACAACCCTATGAATATTTAGGCAACAACACAGAGTGAGATAATCATCTGGACTTCAACGTATTCTTTATGTACATACCTGTTGTCAAAAAATGTCCTAAGATGATCAACTTCCTCGGATTCTTTAGGTGCTTTCAACGTATTCTTTAGGTGCTTTTAGTGATTGCCTCACATCTGCGATCACTATTTGCTGCTATCAGTCATTGTTCGTCTTGCTGAAATTATCCTTTGGTATGGATCCGTGGGTTTATGGAAGTCTCTCTTTAGGTTCTCTTTAAAGAAGGAATTGGCAAAAAATCCCTTTTGGCGGGATATGTAGTGTATAAATGAATATCGAGTGTTGCAGAACGACTAGAAGATTCAGCCACTCAACACCTCAACAACAATTTCTCCAATTCAGCTCCACCAACACACATCTCAGCTGGAATAATAGTTTTAGGAATATTTTGTACTATTGATTGTGATCTGGTTGTACTCAGAACCAGTCTATGCAACAACCTTTGCTCAACAACTTTGAGCCACTCTGTGGCACACTATGTATTCGACAGAATGCTGCTGCCGACAATACTCTGCCCAACACATAAATTTGTTTGTCTATTTGCTAGTTACTTGTTCTATGACTTCAATTATAGGCACTCAAGAAGGAAAGTCTATATATATTGCTTAAACTTTTGGTTTTCATTCGATAATTACTTGAACAGAGAAAACAATAGGCTTCATTCACTGCAGAACATTCCTCTTTCTTTTAAACAAGTAGTTATGTATGCTAAATTTATATATATATATATATATATATATACAACAATCAAAACACATACATGAGTACTGGTCCAAGAAAATCCAGCTGGTGTTTCGTTTTTTGGGGTAATCATCAACATAAAAAAGGTGAAAAATAGTAAGGAATCTCGTATGTGGGGGAACAACATGGTCGATCATGGACTTCCTTTTAATGTGTGGAAGTTATGCTACGTGTTCCTTAGAAATTGAGATCATGGAGAAATGCTTAGAAGGCTTCTCTAAGGAAGAAACTCTAGCCTCTCAGGTGAAAAATGTAGCTGTAATCATATCATGTTGAAATTCCACTATATACACCTCCAATCAAATCCACTTATATGCGTAAGAAGTTATGACATCGTACTTGTGAAAAACATAATTCTATAATAGATCGGAAGAGAAAAGGTACTATAACTCTCTATCTCTCTCTCTCTGTTGTCCTCATCTACTGCCATCCCAGCGAAGCGAGTCATTATTTGTGAGAAATCTACAAATTTGCCACTTGGGTTCTTAGTTATGCGGAATTTGTCCTGAATTTCCCTCGTGGTTGCTCTAGCAGTTCTCCAGTTCTAGCTGTCCCTGACACCCATTTTCAACTTGGTCCTCTTTAGCAACAGCTCTAGCTGTTCTCCAGTTGTCCCCTGTAACCATGACTGTCCCTGACACCCATTTTCGCAAGGCCCTCCACAACCACAGCAGCTTCTCTTTTTATTGGGTCTGCAACTCCCAAAGGATTGGCGAAAACGGGGAAGACTGAGGAGAAGGAGGAGAGGAAGCTTGTTCTGCAAGCTGTTTGAAACTTTTGGCCAATATAATATTTGAACGAATTGTTGGTTGCAAGTGAAAGCCAAAGGCCGAGCCAAAAAACAGAAACAAAAGCTGAGCCATAACCCGATTCTCTCTCATCAATCTCATTAAATGACGTGGAACTTTTGAGACCATTAGATGTCTTTCCTTAAATTTGGACCCTTGCTTTGCACTCCTTTGAACCAAGCTTCTTTCGACTGAATCTTTTCCCGTTGTTTTCTGGTGGGTGCTGGTAATGATATTAGGACCTAGGTGGACCTTTGGGTTCCTAACTTGCCGTCCTTTCAACCCTTACCTTGGATGGGGCCTCTAGGTAACTCGTTCTTTTCTCTGGTGAGTGATTTCATTAATTTTTCTACTCAGCTCTTGGCACCTTGCTCTCCTTCATGATGCTTTCGATGTGCCTTCCGTGAAAAAAAAATCCTTCGTATTACTATTCCACATGTCGTCACTTCAGATAGATTGGTGTGGACTCCTGAAGTTAAGGGACGCTTTACGGTTAAATCGACATATCAACAAATTTCATCAGATCGGGTCTCTTTGTTGCCTGATAGTCCTGCTATAATCTGGAAGAAATTGTGGCGTTTGAACATGCATGGAGGTTCAAATTTATTTTGTGGAAGAAAGCTTGGGATATTTTGCCTACAAAATCCCTTATCGCTCAGTCACTTGGCCTGAACTTTCATGGCGATTCTTCTTGCTTACTTTGTGGAGGAAGTGCTGAATCTATCCATCATCTTATTTTTTCTTGTTACTATTCTCGGTTCATTTGGCAAATGTCTCCTTGGGCACTTAAGGTTGGGTTATTTTCTCACCTCTCTTCTCCAGACTGGATTGCTTGTCTTAATGTTCCTTCTCGACGTCTTCGCATCCCACTTAATGAAGTTCATTCATTCCAACTATTTGCGGTTATTATGCTAGATTTAATTTGGATGGCCAGGAATCACCTTTTACATGATGATATTCGGACAAACCCTCCGGGCCTTCTTCAAAAGATTAATAGTTCTCATAAAGAACATATGGCAGCTTGGAGATCTTCTCCTCGATTGTTGAATAAACTTCCATCTCCATCTTTCAGTGATGGCTCTCATCATCGTCTGACATTTGATGTTGCCATTCGGCCTCTTTTCTCTACGAGTACGGCTGTTCTTTTCAACTCAACTGGTGATATTTTGCATGCCTGGACACAGAGATCTACTACTACAGACCCTCTGATTGGTAAAGTGGAAGCTACTTTGTTGGCTCTTTCCAAAGTCTCGGGCATTAATATATCCAATTTGCTTTTCCAAGGTGATTGTGCATCTCATGGAGGATATTTTAATTTCTCAATTCTTTGGTCCCGCTTGTGACTCTTTGCTTCCTTGGAAGATTGCATCAATTGTTCTCAACATCCATCAGCTATTTAGCTCCCTTCCCTTCTACTCTCCTTCCAAGATTCCTGGAGCAGATAATTTTGAAGCTCATCATATAGCAGCCTGGGTGGCTGCCCACTCTTTTTCAGGAGATGTCAGTAATTCCTTTCTTCTTTCTCGTGGTCTTTAGAAGTTTAATGGAGCTATGCCTCCTTAGTTTTGTTTCTTTTTGTTGTTTTGTTTTTGTTTTGTTTTGTTTTGTTTTCTGTTATCTTTGTGGTTTTATTTTCTTTTTTCTCCTCTTTGTTGTTGGTTCTTTGTTACTTTGTTCGCTCTTCAATATATAAGATGTCCGATTTTTAACAAAAAAAAAGAGAAATAAAAATACATACTTTTTTTCTAAGTAAACAAGAAAAAAATACATACTTTACTGATAGCAAAAATTGCTGAAAGGAGAGACGAATATACAAAGTACGCTTAACTCCTTCTTGGCCCTACAAGACACCTATTGCTTGAATTAGATCTTCCAGACACATTGGCTAGACATATATGATTGTTAGCAAAAGGAATTTCATAAATCAATATCATATGTTCGGGGGTTAATTGTAATTTATTGATAGATATGATCACAATTTGTAGAAACCAAAATTTAGAATATAAGAATATAAGGAAGCTAGATAATGAAAAAAGAAGTCATGATGATGCTATGATCGAGACCAATTTTTTAGTTCCTTGTTCACATGATATTTTGTTCTAGACCAAGGTACATATTTATGTACAATAGGTCGACACTCGTTGTGCCTATATTTAGTAGGATGGTGGACTTCGTCATTGAGGTGATGACCTTAAGCAAATAAGTGGGTGCAATGTAAGAGTACATGCACTGAACGAGATCAAAATATAATTATCTTCTGGAAATGATAACTGATGTTGAGAAGATATTCAACACAATTGGTTTATTATATCCTTAGACATGAGAGGTTTATGTAGGTCTATTTTTTTGTGTACTTGTACTTTGATCGGGTCATTTGGTGATGATCTTTCTAGGTCAAATATTCCAGATAACGTTGGGTCTTGTACATGATAAATGAGTTTTTATAAATGCTCAATGAGGAACCTACCAATCTCTTGATGAGGTAGTATCTTCGATATATCTGTATATGATTGGACTAGAAAAGAAACCATTGGTCAATGGAATTATGTGAAAATGTTTTACGAAATTAATATACATGTATTATTTTGGAAATAATTCGAAAGTCCAATGGGTTACAGATTATGAAATAAGAATTATATGATTTAGAGACTTAATTGGTGATATGATTTTGGTCCTATTGGCTCATGTGGAATATAGTACGGTGGAAGGATAAATAAACGAATAATTGTTAGCATAAGGGATTTCACAAAAAAATATCAAACACTCGAGGGTGAATTATAATATTTTGATGGACATGAATGCAATTAGCAGAAGCCTAAAATTCGGAATAAAAGAATATAAGGGAAATAGTGGAAAAAGTTTTTTTCATGTGATCCTACGACCTAGATCTGAGATCCTTAACGATCCCGCCCACTATCGCATCTAGGTTTTTATTTGAAAGGATAACTATGAGATAGTCTATCGTAAGTTTTTGGGTTGGCCAGAACATTTGAGCTGCTAAGATGTGGAATCAAAAGACTCAAGGTGTGAGATCAATAAGAAATTGCCATTACAAATGTAATTAGTATTTTTAAGACCTGAAGATTGAAGACTCAATCGGAAACAATATCAAGATAGTTTGTTAAGATCAAGTAAGTTAATGTCATGTCTCTCGTAGTCGTATTGTCTCTAAGCTCTCTTTGTAGTAATGAAGATGCATAAAAGACGAGATTACGACACGTCTTTATCCTACGGTCTCAAGATTGTAGTATTTTTCTTGGGATGTATTAAGATTACTATATAATAAGGAAATTTAGGGGAAGACTTGTAAACACAACTCAAGAGACAAAATGGTGAAAATGGAAGTTAAGTTAGAATAAAATAAGAGAAAATACTTTAAATATAAGGCAAACATCACACATACATTAAGAAGTGGTACACTGCAGCACACTATCCGTCAAAGTTAGGGATTAGGGAGGACCCTAAGGACCTTACAATATCTAGGCTAACATCGGATAAACCTATATTGCAAACCCTATTCTTTTCAGGCTTGTAAATAGCCAAGCCAACGTTAAGTAAAAGAAAACACAAAAGCATCACTTTAAGATGAGTTTTCACTGGATGATAAGGTAAGGTCTATCCAGTCTATGCCGGAGTGATTCACTCCTAGGGGCCGTTCTCGTGTGGAAAATCTGGTGGCGGATCCTTCGAGATAAGGTTAGGCTGGTTGTCAACAATTACTTCTAGGCCGTCAGTTACTAGTACTCGGACATGAATGACCAGAACATAGGTGGGAATCTCGAGGGTAATGAAGGAATCAAAAACCAATAAAATCTCTCTTAGCAGTAAAATAAATATGGACATGGAAATAGGGTGAGTCTTAAGGAATCAGTAAGGGAGGAATAGGGGGCATGTGATGACAATAGTAGTATAAACCATACTTACTCAATAAACAATTTATGATCCAAAGATAATACCAGTATAATCATATGCAGTATGCAAGCCATGTTCATGTCTGTAAAAATGCTTTGCCTTTCATGTCCACTATTTCACCCCAGAGGCAAGGTTGTGCGTCCAATCTTCCCTGCACTTTAGGACAGTCCTAGGCATTCCATTGCCCTGGGACAATGGGTAGAGGCCCATCTGCCTTCTACCCCAGGGTCATCCACTACCTAGTAGTGATGGTTGCACTCCCCAGTGATCGGTACCGTCACCCAGTAAACTGTAAAAATTTCTATTGGTGCAAATGTCATGTCCTTTACTGGTGCAAATGTCATATCCATAACATCATTGGTGTATATTGAAAATATGTCTTTTACCATTAATCATGTGCAGTAAAGTTCCTTAATTTCCCATGACAACAAATCAATCATCATATATCTTGTATTTATTTCTAAAATAAATACTATTAAGCTTTTACTTAGACAAACTAATATCTGTTATTACTTATTTCAAATCAGTAAGCAATTAAGAAATTTAGTTTAAAACTTTTGCTATTTCAAAAACAAGATCATTAACAGATGTTATCCAAGTTAAATATCTTAAGTCCAATGAGGTCTTGGACCTAGGCTTGCGGGCAAGCCCACATCTGGACATTATAAGAAGTCATAGAAAACCTACTTGGGTCATCCCAAACAATGGAAAAGAGGCCTATTTCATATGGCCACTAAGTTAGGCATTTTGGGTCCAATAGGGACCTAGACTTGGGCTCCACTTACAAGCCCATATCATAGAAAATAACATAAGCATTTAGGCCCATTCAAATCACTCCAAATGATAGAAAACAAGTTCAAATCGTGTAGCTATAGAAATGACCCGTTTTTCTGCAAAACCCTAGTTTTTAACAATGACTTCAAATAATCATAACTTTTTCATCCTAACTCCAAATGACTCAAAATTTTAACTGAAGGTTCCTGATGTTTTCTAGTATTAACCATAAACACTTTAAATCAAAATGTGGTCATTTACTATGTTAGATAATTCATTAAGTGCACTGTTCACTAATTATGCAAAACTAGACTAGGTTTGACCTAATTAACCGTATCATCAATAATCTCTTGGATCTAAACCATTTTAACTTCTTATTTAGCTCATGTTAAACATAATAAAAGGTATCAGATCACTCCCTAGCATATTAATAACCTCAAATTATGAAAATGCCAACAACAATGCAAATTCCCCTTACCTTCCTTGATTTCTTTGGCTCTTTGGCGACTTTCTTGAGTATCAAAACCTGGATTAAACTTTCTGTTAGTATAAAAATTAACATAATAACTTCTAGGATAGAAAATCTCAATAAAACCTCAACCTTTACCACTTTTCTCTATGAATTTCTCCTTTTTCTCCTTCTTAGGGAATTTCAGCTTCTCCTTCTTTCTCTCCTTCTTTTTCTTCTTTTCATAGCTCTCTCACTCTCCCTCTATTTAAGAATGTCTGGATGAGATGTGTGAAGAAAACCTTCACAGTGGCCTCCTATTTATACTACTTGCTAACTAGAGTTTGTCTCCTAGGGTTAGTTAACTATGCTAGGGTTAAATTAGACCATATGATGATGTCTACCACTAGGTTAGGGTGTCTATACAAGGATTGGAGCTGAATTGGTGAGGGGGGCGGCAACAACATAATGGATGAAAAATGGTGCATGATTTTGCATGGTTTTAACGATTGCTAATAACTAGCAATCATTACATGCAATCCTAGAGGCTTTGACCGGTTTTGTGAGTCAAAGATAAGGTGGTGATGGGCTGGGCTGAATTAAATGATTTGGAGGCCCAATTGCATATTTTTCCTAAGTCCAAAGTGTAAAAACCCGCTTTCCAAGTCCAATTGTCCTATTTATTGCAACAATTCTTAAAAATAATCAATAGGGTGCATTGAAAACACTAGATTAGGTCCTATTGGCTTGGTAATTAAATGAGTAATGTAAACCAAGCAAAAAGTTTGAAGAAAGAATAAGTTTTTATAAGAAATTAGGGCTAAAAACATGAAATAAGGATATTTTAGTATTTTGTAGCAATATAATTTATTTAAAAAAAAAAATTCAAGGTACTGAATGAGTAAAGTATGTTATTAGATTAAAGAGCTCAAAAAGATAAGTACGCGGATATTTTTCTCATAATTTTGCTATGTAAAACTATTTTTAGGGATTTTCCTTATTTTTAAACTAATAAAATAATTAAATCCAAAAATAGTAATTTAAACGCTATTTATTATAATTTAATTAAAAAAATTAGGATAAGTAATAATACTTAGAGGTTTGGGGTATTACAGTTAATTTCCGTAAGAAAACTTTCAGGTAGAACATTTGGGTTGCACAAGAAGTGAGATGAAGAATTTTCTAAAAATTGCAAGGTTAAGGGTTGCGTCCCATCGCCATTCAAATTCAAAGTGATTAAGTGACCCGCTTATTAATATGGAAAGGTATACACTTAAAAAAACATAGACTCTCTCTATAATTCTCTTGATATCTCTTTCTTCAAAGATTTATTCACACACTAACTCAGGAATCATAGTCTTCTCCCGATACCCCCTTCCTTCTCACGCAAATTAGAGGCCAGGCTTCGGGATCCTTGACCGAACCTTCATCTATACACAATTATTTTTGATAATTTGGTCGTTGATCGCCGTTGCAAGTGGCAAGGCTAACCCACTTTCGTAATGAAAATAGACAAAGACATGAAATCATGTCACCCAAAACCATCCAAGAATGCCAAAACTGTCCGGACCGTTCAAAACAACGTTCGGACGTATTTCTGGTGTGACGACAAACACACATTGCAAATGAGTGACAATAAAACACAGAAAACAAACTTCAGTCCAGACAAACAATAACCCGTTCGGATTGTATGCAGAGTGACAAATTCCAAATCGTCGTAACTAAATGACCATTAAAATCGTCACAATTTTTACAATACCGTCCGGACTCGTTTTGTAACACGACCGAATGGCCATTGCCTGACGAATAATAATCGTCTGTATATAATGAGAAATTAAAAATCGTTATGAACAGTCTAGTACGTCTGGACGTTATAAACAGCGTTCCAACGAAAAATATTACGAAGTCCGGACAGTAAGAAAAAAGGTCCGCACAATTATCGATTCTTCTTCCGCGCATCGTGTGGTTCGATGTTGCAAAACTTCAGACACGTGACATCGATACTATCCGGACCAACATTTAGAGTCCGAACCGTATAAGTTCTAGAACCTTTTCGAAATGGGCATATTTAATGAGGTTAAATTTGATAAGATCACGTGTGAATATAACCAATGAGAAGATTCCGAACGGTTATATAACGCGTTCTAATGGTGACTGGATGCATTAAACTCGCCAGACTTTGTCAAAATCACAAACTCACTCACTTCTCTCAAACTTTTCTCCCAAACGTTTTGACTATCCGTTTTAGACCTCTCAAGGAACTTTAGGTAAAACTTACTTCATGAATTAGCTTTTATATTAATTATGTTTTTTCATTAAATTAAATTTATTATAGTTTAAATGGACAATTAGTAAAATTAAAAAGGTGATTAGTACGTTTGATATGTTAACGGAACGGTTAGTGTAATTAGATTATAACGATTAGTGTAATTCGCTTGCAATTATAATTAAATTCATGATTAGTTATAACGAATATTTAATATAAAAGAGTTTATAACTATATTTTTTTTATGTATTTAAAATAAATAAATAAAATTAAAAATTTGAGCCAAATTATACAGTGTTAAATTGAATGAAATAAATTAAATGAAGTGAAATAAATTTATTAAGTAAATTAAATTATTTAAATAAATTAATTTTTGTGAAGTAAAGTGAATTTAGTAAACTTAAGCATCGAAATGAAACTGTTAAATGTTCGGACGGTGTTCAATACCGTCTTGACCCCAATATCGCAATTGAGTAATTGAGGTAGGCGTTGGAACAAATTAGTACACCGTCAGGACTTTACTGTAACCGTCGCATGGCGGACACGTGTTTACGTTATACGAAAGTTGAAAACGGCTGTCACCGTCCGAACCTATGTTAACAGTCCGGATGAGGTATTCCAAACTATGTTGGGCGAGGATACAACTACTTTGGAGGGCTTCTATATGATACACGGGCAACTGTTTCCTTTTTGGCGGATTATGCACCTGATCCTATGCTCCTCCATCGACCCGAAGAAGTACACCATAGAGCTATCTTATAGCTGAGCCGAGTTCCTGTGTCTGGTTGTTGTACGGGGCTACCTGTTGATATAACATCATACATCTACCAGTCCATTCGTGCAGAGGCCTTGAAGACTGATGCTATTATTTCATTGCCGCACGAGATTCTTTTGACCCAGTTCCTGCATGCCATGATGGTACCCGAAGGTGCCAACGAGCTGAGGGCGCTTCCAGTAGGGGCAATCAACAAGACAACGCTCTCCAAATCGATGGCCCAAACACGCCGAGCACTGCTACCTGTTCGGGCTGCTAGAGTTGACGACAAGAGTAGCCTGAGGAGGCAATGGAGAGGTAGGATCCTGGACAGGGCTCGACCCAGGGGCTTGGGGCACAGCGGCCGAGTTGGATGGACGGTATGTTGACGAAGCTGACTCAGCTGATGGAATCGGTCTTGCAGACCACCCATGTCTTGGTCAGTGATATCAGTCGTCGGATGACGGCTTTGGACCAGAAGGTCGCGAATATGGACATTGGGTGGAGGAGGGAGGTCGCTGCGCTCAAGAAGGTCCCGAAGGGTGTGGCAACCGGTGTGGAGCTCTTTCCCCAGATAGAACGGGTCGTGGTGATAGAGGAGCACCTTCGCCAAGTCCGGACTGTTCTGAAACTCACCAATGATAATGAGCAGTAGTCTACCTGCTTTGTGGACATGTAATAGTTTTGTTTTATTTAGAGATTTAATTTTTTTATTATGTTTTGAGGACATTTTACTTTTATATTATGTCTTGTGGACATGTATTGATACTTATGTGTTGTTATCTTGTTCATATTATGTTTTGACGATATTTGATATATTTATGTTGTTTCAGTTATGTTATTTATATTTATTGGAACTTAATACAATATGTTAGTTAATGTTACATTTCTAATTTTGGTACAGTCATTCAAACAAATATTGTTTTTAGAAATTAACACACTTAAGTTTATTTTTATTATTAACTAACTTTGGTTATTTAAAACTTGTTAATAAATTTAATTTTTTAAGTTTTAAAAAAACTGGAAACCAAAAAAAAAATCGATACCCGTTCGGACATTGTGTTCTACCGTCTAGACTTGTTACTGTAAGCTCGAACAATGTCGTATAATGTAAAACTAACCGTCCGAACACCAGTTTATACGGTCGGGACGCCTTTCGTTTAAGATTTAGTTCAGACGGTAAATTTGATAGCGTCCAGACTTAGTTGGTTATGATCAGACGCTACCGTCTTGGTATGTTTAAAATGGTGTCGTGTAATTTAAGGTAGTGTTCGGATGTTTATGTTATCTCTGGACGCATTTGACTAAGATCAGATGATGTCGTTTGAGGATTTCTAAAACGATGTCGTGAAAAATAACTTTGCGTTTGGACGTACAATATAACGTCCGGACTGTGTGAAATTTTAGGCGGCAACGATTCCCTCGAAATACTATACATTTAGGCATCCAAACTACATTAAACGCGTTCGAACGTCCTGTATTCGTTTGAAAGACGCGAAATCGTAGATAGTATAGCCAAAAAGTAAAATACTTCGAAATTTTGAGAGATTAGAGCGAGAGTAGAAAAGGGAAGCTGATTTTGGACGTCAATCTCGTGGAAAATGGTGTGCAATGAGCAATTCATTTGGAATTTCGCGTTGGATTGCATTTGAGGTTGGTGAGTTTTAAAATTTATTTTATTTTAGGATGAAAAGCATGGATAAAGGATATCAAAGGATGTGTTTTTCCAATTTTTAGGGTCTAAACTTAGCAATGGAGTTTGGGGTTGGTTGTGATGTGCTGTAGAAATTTCTAGAGCATCGGTCACAATGGTCGAGTCAATTACGTGCAGTACGTGATATAGAAACCTTTAATGGGATAGGATCTATAGCCCGAAGAAATTAGAGTTGAGTATGAATGTCATCATTGTTTGCATTTTCATCTTTGAAGGAACAATATGGATAAGAGCTGGATTTATGAGGCTGATAGACTCAAAATTGTGAAGTAAAGTGATGGTGTTCGAGATTTTATGAGTGTTGCTCGTAGTTATGCAGATAGTCAAGGTCTAATAAGATGTCCATGTAAGAGATGTAAAAATGTGTTGTTCCAACGTGTGGACAAGATGGAGGATCATTTATTCATAATTGGATTTGACCAGAGTTACACTCATTGGGTATTTCACAAAGAGTCAATTTCAGAAGTTTCTAACCGGGTGGTGAATTTATAACCTGAACCGGGCAGCGAGGACTCTGAGGGAAACATAAATAATGATATGAGAGACATGTTAGAAGATTTTGAGGCGGGAGCAGGAGTTGATGAGAACATGGGTGAAAATATACCGGGTCCTGAAACAGTCCAATCTAGGTCTGGAGACGAATTTTCCGCGTATACCAAGTTATGGGTGGATGTTGAGTGAGAGTTGTATCCCGGGTGTAAGAAGTACACGACGTTGTCTTTCGTTGTTAGGTTACTTCATGTGAAGTCCGAGAATAATATGACTGTTAATGGTAAGACGAAGGACAATTCTAATGCTTGGCGGGACTTGTCATTAATGGGCATTAAAAAGGATTTGCATTTGCAAGTACGGGGTTAGCAGGAGGAGATGCCTCAAGCATTATTTACTTTAACGAAGGATGAACGTAAGAAGTGTTGTGAATGGCTGAAGAGTGTCAAGTTTCTGGATGGATACACCTCTAACATATCCCGATGCGTAAATATAAATGAAGGGAAGATAATGGGTATGAAGAGTCATGACTCACACATCTTGTTGCAGCGACTGTTACCGGCATAGATACACAGGTTGTTAGGAAACAAAGTATGTACAACGTTGACTGAGTTGAGCTTATTCTACAGAGTCTTATGCTCAAGAACAATACGTTTAGATGTTGTGGACCAGTTAGAGAAGGACATCAGAATGATTCTTTGCAAGTTGGAACATATATTCCCTACATCATTTTTTACTATTATGGTTCATTTAGCTGTTCATTTACCTCGTCAGGTGAAACTTGGGGGTCCAGTTCAATATCGGTGGATGTATCCAATTGAGAGGTATATGGGGAAGATGAAACATTTCGTTAAGAACAGGGCACGGTGTGAGAGCTCCATAGTAGAGAATTTTGTGTTAAATGAATGTTTAACTTTTTGCTCAATTTATCTTGGTACAGTTGAGACAAGATGCAATAGAAAAGACCGGAATTATACCGACATGGATGATCGAAGTTGTCAGATCTCTGTGTTTACTCAAAGTGTTCAACCGCTGGGAGTTCGAACGGGTCCTGAGGATGACAAATAGGTATTTCGTCATAAATGAATCAACGGTGCGGACGTCTTTACGACAGCGTCCGGACTATATGTAAGCCCCTTCGGACCATTTTATATAATCTTGCGCACATGTTATACATGAAGAAACTCATTTCGTCACCTTGGACGAACCATTCGTATGAGCGGTCTGAACGTATAGAGAGTACGTTCGCACAACTCTTGTGAACGGATGGATTGTACTAGGCATGGTGATTTTAAATTTCATCGCTATGAAAAAACACCGTCCGAATGGTGTTGTAAACCGTTCGAACGGTTTCGAGCGACAGAACACAAAAATCGTCACCTAAAACTTTGTCTGACGAACTTTAGGTGACAAACCGATTTTGTCACCCAAAACTGGGCACATTGAATGACAAATTTTTTTGTCACCCAAAGTTGTTTTCTTGTGGTGTCAATTATAAGTGTGACCATTTTTTTAAGAGAGTGGAATCTTTGTTACAAAGATAACTAGTTCTGTTAGCCCAAAGTTGCTCCTTGAGCTATCTAACTCGATTTTAAGGATAACAAATGACAAAATAGCTTTGGAGTATTTTAGATCACTTGGTGGTCAATCCACAATTCAATCAAGGCTATCCAATTTTATTGATTCTCTCTTAATGATTTTGAGCCCTATAATTATGTAAAACACCATGAATTTTACTTAAATTATTATACTTTTCGTTGTAGGAGTTTTCATGTTGAAATGGAAAGGATTGCACAATCTTATAACACTGAAAATCTTCTCCAGCCAAGATGGTGTTGATACATGGGATACAAGGCGACGACACATTGCACTACTGCCAACAAGTCATTTTGAGTAAAGCATAGTGTCGACACATGAGAAGATGGTGTCGACACATGGTGAAGGAAGTGTCGACATATGCCACAGACACTTGCGGGCTGTTTCCAAGCTTGAAGAAGGTGTTGCACATAGAGATATATGTATCGACACATGTTACGGGAACCCTATTTTTTAAAGATAATATCAGTACGGATTTCAAGATGTTGTGGCACTTAGGACACCTCTCAACATTCAAAAAAGGCCCTTGGCGAGCACCCAAGACTGATGTAATAGCCTGGACCGTCAAAACCTCTAACGTTGTCTTATAATAATGAACGCCGCTTATTATACTGAGGTTACGGCCTGTGGGAGGATAAACAAAGCAACAAGATACTAAGCAAAACACAAGTACATCCTTTTATTAATATCGATGTATTACAAAAGAGAAACAAACTTTCTATAATGTACATACTAAAGTACAAAAAGAAAACTAGAACGGAGAAAAAACTAAGAAAACATAAGCTGGAAGTCTACAGTTTCCGTCATCGGAGTCTCTTAAATCCGACAGGTTCACAAAGTTGTCGAAATTTGGGGTGATCCAACGATGACTCCGACCTTCCACTAATGCATCCAGATCGCTGGTGACCCAAACACAAAATTTTAGTTATAGTATTATCTAGCCGTGGCTCATAGACTTGGTAAATTCTCCTAGATAAACCTCATACATCTGTTAATCAAAACATTTAACAAACAAAGGTGAGTCCAAATGACTCAGTAAAGCCAGCGATTAGTACAACAGAATAGAAGATACAAGAACAAAATATTGAAGAAACCCGTTCAACAGTAAAATCTCAACAAAATAAGAAAGTAAATGAAAAGACTTAATTCTTAAAAATATGATCTTTTCAATTCTCAATCACCACTGCTCTCACTCCCAGAGTGAATTACTGGGCCAGAATGATAGGTTATTCTAAAAATACGGTCTCAAACTCTCAGAGTGAGTTATCCTAACAAAGGATCTTTCCGCGTACTGGAGAGGCCAGAATGTCACAACAAGTGAACGCATTCTCTTGTGCACAATACTGTCACGTCTTCACAGTACACATTAGGTATGCATGTCTCATGTCAATGCCCATATATATCATTTATGATATGCAATTCCTTAAGTCGTTTCCATCATCGTAACATTATAAAACATTTCTCAAAAGAAAATTTTGTGAAAAGAAAACAACACTTTAATTTCTCGTTTAAAAACCGGTTTAATCACCCCGAAGAAAATACTAATTTTGACATAAAAAGTATTGAAATCATAAGGAATATTTCAAAATAAATATGTTCAAGCTTTGAAAAACAACCTTTGGAAGAAATTTTGAAAAGAAACGGATCAAAGTTGAAAAATACTTTAAAAACGAATCGAACTTTGAAAATGATATTTTTTCTAAAAGACGAGCTTGATCTTCGTCTAGAACACGAAGAAAATCAAGAATATGAATAACATAAACAACATCAATATATACTAGAATAAGAAATACAAGAGATTCACACAAATCATCTTGAAAACTTTTGAATTGAAATCAAGGATAACCAACTAAACATTACCTCTAAGCAAGTTTGATCTTCACTAATCTGATTTTCTCCTTTTTGCTTCTACTTCACTTTCCTCTTAATTTAGGATGAGATGGTGTAATTCTAAATGACCTGACCCCCTATTTATAAGCAAGCTTGGTTCCTCAGATCGCGACACGTGTAAAGGCTAGTTTGATGACTCAAAAGGCTACATCAACCATGGGACGACACCCAACCACCCCAAGCAGTTGCTGACCATGCCTATGGTCTGAATTCACCCTATATCTTCGGTGAGTCGCCGTCTAGGTCCACCGGTGGTCGACACCTCAAGCTACCTAGGCCTTAGCCTTTTGTGTCGTGCTTTTTGCATCGATTTGTCCTGCTTCTAATTTTGATTTGTCATGCTTCCTAGCCATCATATATGTCACTCTCTAGAGCAGCCAAAATTCTCCTTGTTTAATGGCTAAATTTTGCTAATTACCTCACTAATCCACCGATGCTCACTGATCAACTTGCTTTCACAAAAATGTCATGCTACTTCCGAAAAATAAAAAGTCTCCAAATTTGAACCATAACCTTATGGATGATCCCCTAACATTTTAAAAGAATAAAAATCATATGGTTCAGTTTTCAAGAAATAAAAATGTCATACTTGCTGAAAAACTTAATTAATCCAATACGTGCTCCTCAACATTCTGAACAAAAACTCAGTTGCGTGTGAACTCCAATTCTCATTTAATCATGTCCTAATCAAAATTTTAAACTTAGTATATCAAGTACTAAATAATCTCACTTAGTCAGTAAGTACCCCCTAATGCACTACTAATCACAAACAAGATATCATAGGCAATATGCATGTTATGTTAAAAACTCGGGGTATGACATACTCCTCCACTTAGAAATAATTCTGTCCTCGGAATTTTAAACATAACACATGAAACGTACCAATTAGTCGAATAACTATGGATACTTGTCACGCATGTTTGTCTCTAACTCCCATGATGATTCAGTCATATCATGACTCTGCCATAACACCTTTACTAAAGGAATCTTCCTATTACTCAGCTCTTGCTCCTTTCTATCTAATATTGCCACAAGTTTCTCCTGATAGGTTAAGTTCTTTGCTATTTGTAAAGGCATATAATCTATCACATGAGAAGGATTTGAAACATATTTCTTCAACATAGAAATGTGAAAAGTATCATGTACTCCTTCCAATTCTGGTGGTAAAGCTAACTGAAAAGTTGTTACTCCTACCTTACGCAAAATCTCGAATGGTCCAACATATCGAGGACTCAACTTTCCATTCTTTCCAAATCTTTTAACTCCTTTCATAGGAATTACCTTTACGAATACTTTATCACATTCTTCAAATTCCAATGGTTAGCTTAACTATTTTGTCTATTTTGAGCTACCTTCAATCTGTCTTTGATCAGTTCTACCTTTTCACATGTCCTTTAGATTAGGTCAGATCCAATCATTTTCTTTTCTCATACTTCAACCAAAAACAATGGTGTTCTACATTTTTGTCCATAAAGAACATCATACCATGCCATCTAAATACTAGTCTATTGCGTATTGTTATAAGCAAATTCTACAAGTGGTAAATATTGAATCCAAGACCCTTTGACTTCTAAAACACAAGCTCTCTACATATCCTCTAAGATCTGAATCACTCTTTCTGATTGTCCATCAGTTTGAGGATGAAATGCAGTATTAAACCTCAACTGAGTACCTAAAGCTTTTTGGAATCCATTCCAAATTCTCGAAGTAAATCGGGTATCCCGATCAGATACTATAGAACTAGGTATAACATGAAGTCGTACAATTTCCTTAATGTATAACTCGGCGATCTATGACAACCCAGATAGCATCTTGTCCAGTCACTGCTTTTCACAATCCAACTACAAAATCCATAGCAATCTCATCCCATTTCCACACTGAGATATGTAATTCAATCTCATTCCTTTCCATATCTCTTTCCAATTCAGGAGATAACTTCTGAATCCTTTCTTTTCCTTCCATAAACTTCCTACTCAAAGCATCTGCTACAACATTTGCCTTTCCAAGATGATAATTGATAATCATAGTCCTTGATTAACTCCAATCATCTCCTTTATCTCATATTCAACTCCTTCTGAGTAAAGAAATATTTCAAACTCTTATGATCTGTATAGATGTCACACTTAACACCATATAAATAATGTCTCTAAAGTTTTAGAAGATGTTACGAGGCACCATGTTATTTAATCTTCTGCTAAACTAAAGGAAGTCGTGTAAGTAGCATCGGTAACAATCTGTAGAAGCCTTGGGTATGTTACAACAATTGTCTATCTTCCGTCTTTAAGTTTCAAGGCCGAATATATATACATGACTCTTTGGGAAATAATTTCAGATGAGTTATGGAGTATTAACGTGGAAAAATGCTGTTGAAATCTTGTCGTACAAAATCCAAGTTTACTGGTTTGCGTTTCTGTACTTCCTAATGCTTTCAGTTACTCTGTTAAGTTATCATTTTGATTTGCTGAATTGTTGGAAAATAGAACTGTAGTTACAACATCGTAAACCTTACTTGAATGAAGAAAAATGAGTGAAGTTGCGGCATGCATTTGATTCTCAGAATTGTTGTTGTTGCTGGACAAGAAAATAGTTTAATTCTTGTCGTTTTGTTTCAGTTTGTTCTTGAAAGCATATAATGCTCTCTGTTTTGAGTGACTTATAAACCTTCATATGGAGAGTTGAAAGGTATACATAGAGATGTCGGTATTGTTGCTGGAAATTAAATGGAAACGTTAATAGAATGCATGATGGAGTTAGTTTCTACAGATAATAAAATAGTTATGGCAAGTGCAGAGTTGTCATAGCAAATGTGTTGCTGGAAAATAAGGTGAATTATTGTGAAGAGCTAAAGTTGAATTTGTTTTTGTTAGAGCATTTGATAAGCTTGATCTATAGTGTCGAGAATCATTAAGAACGATAGGATATACTTCTTAAAATAGTTGCTGGAATTTAGTTTCTGCAGAACACAAAGCTCGAATTAGGAGTAACCTTTAATGCGATGATTGTTCTTATCCTTTGATCTCGAGAGAATTTTCTGTTATAGGCCTATGAAATACGAAGATTTTAAGCCATACTTCAGTATTTATCCATTACTGGTTAGTAAAGAAATTTTTGTGAGTTAATATGATATGTTTATTTTGAAATGAATGATTATTTGTTGCATCAAGTGAATCTCTAAATCATTTAAGTGACGACATTAATATGACTCACTTGTAGACAAAGCACCATCACAAGATCGAGTGGATAAAGGTAAGTGAAAAACTTATGTTTTTCTAAAATTGGAATAATACATGGTATGAATATTTGTCATCAAGCACGTCATGAGCATTTGCATTGATTTTTTCAAAAGGAAGAAAGGGAAATTTATGCAAATGAAAGTGAGATTTTATGCTATGTTGTGATATGTTATGAGGCTAAATAGGATGGTCGGTATCGTACCTAAGTAAGATAGGTGCATCCACTCCGAAGGACGAATGCGAGAAGGATGGATGACTCCTAAGGGCACCCACTCCGAAGGACGAATGCGAGAAGATGTGTAGCTCTTGAGATATGTGCAACCACACTGAAAGACGAATGCGAGAAGGTGTGGACCACTAATGATGGGCACCAACGTGGACAGAGTCCCAAAGATCCATTGCAAGTTCCAGAAGGGTCAATCACAAGATCAAGAACAAAGAAAATTAAGGAAGCTATGTAAAGATTGGTGCAATCTACTTGCACCGAGTATGCCAATTTACATTACAAGACTCCACCGTTCAAGATGCGATCACAAGAAGAATAACTCATCCTACTTCATCTTATACAAGCTACAGAGGGAGGCACAGCCTAATGTTTAGGCTTAATATTTGTGGGCTTGTTGGGCTTTTTGTTTTTGGGTTACTGTTCATGAATACACTATTCACACGGTATTGTTCACTAGGGGTTAGTCCATGTTGTCCCACATTGCTTAGAAATAAGGGACTTGTACAAACATCCTCCTATATTTAGAAGCTTCTTTATATTGTTTTGGACATCATAAAAGTTAAGTATAATTTTTCTCTGAGAGAGAGTTTCTCTTTTAGTTCTTGAGTGACCTAAAGAACTTATCAAGGATTCGTCCTTGTGGTGTTCTAGTTTCAATCTTGGTTCTTGAAGTAAGATTTCAACTGGTCAAGATTATAACTATAATCTTGGTTCTTGGAACAAGAGTTCAACAGGTCAAGATTTGTTCCTTGGCTTGATTTGTGGTGTAATTGGGTCTTTATTCAAATCATTTGTGGGTTCAAGGGGTTTCAATCCTGCGGGTTCACGTCATTTGGTATCAGAGCTCAGGTTTCAAATCATATCATTCCTCGTGTTAATTCTATTGTTGAGTTTTTTTGTTTTTCTCTCTACCAAAAAAAAAGAAAAAGTTGCAGCTAGGGTTTCATTGGATTTGTGCTACATATAAAAAAATGGCATTAGTTGTTGAGGTATCTTGTGATTGTAATGATCTTCCTTTTCAAAGTGATAAGAGTATATATCATCTTGGTATTTTGTTTCTTGAAGTTATTCTCTATTGGTTTATTGGATCTTTCGTCAGTTGGGATAATACTTGGTGTTACTTGGTTGAGTTATCGTGGTATTTTGTTTCCTGATCACTTTTCCTCTCACAAAGTCCGTAAATTTCGTGTCACTTTTAATCCCTATTGCTTCTTGGATCTGTTGCTAGTTGGGATAATACAAGGTGTTTCTTGGTTGAGTCCAACTAGTTCTTAAAGAACTTATAAGGGAAACAAGAGGGGTAAAAGGCAAGAGTGGGTGAGAATATTATCGAGAAAAAGCCAAAAGAGTGCAAACACGAGTGGAGTGCCCATTTTTGAGTGCAAACATGTAAGAGAGTGTGTGAGAAATTATTTCTAACATTCTTTTGTTTCTATAGTTTAAAAATGTCTTCCAGGGACGAAACATTAAACAACGAATGAGGGCCGCCCATGTTACAAGCTATACAACAACAATTTGAGCTTATGAACATGATGTTTAATGAGATTTGGGATCGGATGGATAGGTAAGACGTTGTTATTGCTACTTGGTGTGAAGGTCATAATCAAAGAACGCAAGACAGGCGTGGGCACGTGGGTCCTTCTAATGACGACTATGAGGTTGAGCTCGGGAATGAAGAGGATCAAGGTTCTTTGAACGGTGATGACAGGGATATGCCAAGAGGGGGAAGGCGTAGTATTGGTTTCCAAAGAGATCTGAGATGGCGAGATGGAGTTGACAGAAATCTAGGAAGTATCAAGATAAAGATTTCATCGTTCCAAGGGAAGAATGTGAGACCCCAACTTTTCATGTGCTCTGATTATTGCGGAAGAGTATTTGGGTATTTAGTGAAATAATTGGAGGATCATAATTGGGGTGTTGGAATAGGAAGATTTTTAGCACCCTGTTTTTAGGTAACATTGCTGTGAGATCCCGACCTTACCTTATTGATGTCGTTTATGATTCCCTCAATATGTACGTATGATTAAATGAGTGATTGTTGGTGTAAGTGTCGACACATTGGAGCATAGTGTCGACACATTAGACTAACACCCGAAAGTTTACCTTTTCTGGAGCCCAAAGTGAATTTTGACTAAGTGTTGTAAGTGTCGACACCTTGGGTCAAAGTGTCGACACATTAGACCGATACCCGAGAGTTCGCCTTTTTCCAGAACTCCCGTGGATTTTGACCAAGTGATGGAAGTGTCGACACCTTGAGTGATGGTGTCGACACATCTAACTGAAACCCGAGAGTTTACATTTTTCCCACTTTGGCCAAGTGTTGGAAGTGTCGACACCTTGAGTGATGGTGTCGACACATCCTACTAAATGTGTTGTAAGTGTCGACACCTTTAGTGATGGTGTCGACACATATAACTAAATCCCTAGAAAATACGTGAGGTGGAATTCATGTGAAAAAGGGGGAAATAAGGGAGGGCAGCCTTGTCTTTTCCCCAAGCCCTTTACGTATAAGGCAACCCCCCCTTTCCCACAAGTCATTTTGCCCTAGCTCCCCACCGAAGAAGAGAAGAGAAGAAAAGAAAGAAAGAAGAAGGAGAAAAGAAGAAGAAGAAAGGAAGAAGAGAAAGAAAGAGAGAGAGAAGAAGGTGAGTGCTTATGGCCGGCCAAGCCATACCCATTTTCACCTATGTTCTCTTTTTCTTTTGAATGGTTGATGGTTGTGTGTTGTTAGTTTCTCCTTGGTTGTTGTGATGGTTGTGTGTTGTTAGATTTCTCCTTGAGATTCATGTGTTTTCTTTGAAGAAAATGTAGATCTAGTGAGTTTTAGAGAGTTGTATGGATTGTGCACAAAGCCATGGAGAGTGTGGTTAGATTTGGGAATTTATAAACCCAAGAGAAACCAACTTGCATACTAGGTGTTTGATAAAAGACCAAAGGGAGTGAAATAGATGCAATAACCTTTGTTCTAGTGATGAAATCATTGTTTTTGGTTGGAAGTTTTGAGTTGTATGTGTAAAGTCTACGTCTTGTATATGAGGTTATATGAGGAGGGCACTTGGGGCAAATTTCGTGGGCGTTGGATGATTTTGTACGATGAAGTATGTGTATGACAAAGTATGAGATATTGAACGAGGAATAAGTATGAGATATTGAATGAGGAATAAGGACGATTTTGTATGATGAAGCGTGAGTAATTGATTGATTACTCTATACGTCTAGTAAACCTATGAATAACAATGGTATGATCCAATTGTAGGTAAAGGGGCATTCAACCCACAAGCAAGCAAAGTAAGAGGAGCTTACGTTTGTAAGTGAAAATAGTAAGTAGCAACTTACGCTTTACAAAACTGGAATGATACACATCATGTTTTTATGAATAAGCATAACATGTTTATAACCACGCATGATAAGTTGATTACTCATCATCAAGCATGACATGAGCACGTCATGAGCAATTGCATTTGCATTTATTTTTCTCATAAGAAAGAAGGAGAAATTTTATGCAAATGAAAGTACCATTTTTATGCTACTTTACGTTAAGTTTCAAGTAAGTTAATGAACCCAAGTCGGTCGGTACCGTACCAAGTCAAGAAGGTGCATCCATACCGAAGGACGTTTACGTGAAGGATGGATGTCACCTAGGACACCCATACCGAAGGATGCTTGCAAGAAGGATGGGTAGTCCAGGAGGTATGTGCAATCACACTGAAGGATGCTTGCAAGAAGGTGTGAACCTCCAAGAGTCGTGTCTAGCCACTGAAGGACATTGAGAAGGTGTGCTAGCTCGACCATATGTAAGGTCCCCAAGGGAAATAGGGGACAGTTCCAACGGGAACGCACAACCCTGATGCCAGGGGTAAATGGAGCTCAAGTAGCCCATAGGATAAGAATGGAAAAGATTTTCCAAAAGAAAGAGCTTTATAAGTATAAGAGATGCTTTCAAGAGCAAGTGCATGTGCATATGCAATCATGAGGCATACACGTGCATCACGATTCATGATCATGCATGAATTACATATGTATACATGATAAGTTCAAGTTATGATTATTTCAAGTTAAAGCTCGTGATATTTCAAGTTGTACTTGAATTACATTATGTTCAAGTTTGTAATTATTTCAAGTTTAAGCGCATGCTTATGATTTTAAGTCAAGTGCATGCTTATGATTTTTAAGTTCATTATGATATCGAGTTCATGACGATTTCAAGTTTAAAAGCAAGTGTACGATTTCAAGTTCATATTTCCAAACCATGATTTCAAGTTCATGTTTTAATTATAATTCCTTACTGAGTCTTTCGACTCACAGATGTTTTAAATTGTATCATTCCAGATAACAATTCAGGTGGGAAAATCTAGAAGAGGGACCGATGGGAACGTCCTCATCCCTCTTTGTTGTTCATTAAAGGTTAGATGTAATTTTGAAGAGTCATCATGAGCCTCCGTCGTGTGGTGGTCATGGGTTATTCGGACTATTAGAGTTCAAGGTTTTTGATGTCTAGTATCTTAGTCGTGGTTATCAGAATCAGAAGTTGAAGAGTTCATAGGATGTACTATCAGGCATCCTGTGAATGTCTATGTTATGTGTATAAGGATTCAAGATGTATTACTTATATGTTATGAGTAGGTCCATATAAAGGTTTTGTTGGAATCCCTTAGGACTTGTACTTCAGTCATGCAGACATGACATGTAATTTGGATGCTTTCACTATTGCCGTTGTAGTCAATTGTGTAAGTTGAAGTTTATGTAAATCTCTTTGGCCCATCTCTCTCAGTTGTAGGTGTTTTATGTATTTGTATAAAAAAAAAAATCCGCTGCATGATTAAGAGAAACGCTGGAACATTCATTGAGTGGATGTTCGCGGCTGTCATTAACCCCCTTCGGGCTAGCGTTCGGGGCGTGACAGAAAATGGTATCAGAGGAATTAGAGATTTGGGCCAGGAGACATAAGGTATAGATTAGAACCCTAAAGAGTTAACTACGTGTTAGGCATCAAGTACACTAGACTGGTGACATAGACTCATTATGAGCTCATAGTGAATAAAGACTTTGAAAGTGCAGAATGACACCTAGAGGACCAAAAGAGAATTGGGGACTCAGAGAATCGAATGTCACTACTGATGATGTTTTAGAACACATGGCTCGGCTTGTCACTGAACAGGTGCAACAAGGAACAAATGATTAAGGTTACCTAAGGATATGATTACGCAGACCCTGGAAGAAATTTTTATCGAAGTAAGTTTTGATTTTGGTAGACTTCCGAATGGAGTTTGCCGGAACACCTGATTTTAGTCAGAGGGTCAGATTTTGGCTGAGGAATAGTTATTGCTCTTTGACTTATTAAGGCTTAGGAATTCAAGACAATGAGTTGTTTTGAGGATAATGAATTTTGGATATTAGACTTGGTCTGCATTTGAGATTATACGGACAGGGAATCGAAGAACTATTGGAGTTTTATACCGCCCAGATAAGGGATTTGTTGATCAATTGTAAAGAGCTTAAGTATGCACTAATGCTTATTTATGAACAGAGTATGATCTTTGGATTAGGAAAGAGATATATCTGAGAAGATATTTTACGCTAAGGATTGCTGTTATAAGTGCTTATTGATGCCATTAGAATTGACCATGGCATAAGAGACATTGAAATGATGATTAGGGTGCTTCGGGGCCATTTAGATTGATTAGTGATCTTCATGATGATACAGTGGCTCATTTGAAGAGTTAAGAGGGTTATAAAGAATGTTTGTCGATTGAATTGCAGAAATTAAGTTGAGGAAATTTGACTACCAATTTTTCTAAATGTGGAGGATTACCCGAATGCATGAGTAAATCCACTATAATGTAGTCTAATGTTGGTGATCAAATTATAAAGAATGCCTAATTGAAATTGAGGGGCATATAGCATTAGCTAATTTGATGGTAATGGAGATGGTGGTTTGAATGGAGATCGAGGTATCATCAGTCGAAGGTGAAGGAAGGAGGTATATCCAAGACGACCTTCAGACACGTTATGGTCACTATGGAATTCTTGGTGATGCCATTGGGCTGGCCAATACTCCGGCCTCATGTATGGATTTAATGAACAGGGTGTTCAAGGAGTTCTAAGATAAGTTGTGGTTGTCTTTATAGACGATATTTTGATTTAATCAAGAAATAAGCATGAACATGAGAAACATCTAAGGACTGTTCTACAGATTTTCACGGAGAAGAAGTTGTATGCTAAATTCTCTAAGTGTAAATTTTGGTTGGAGCAAGTCCGATTTTCGGGGCATGTGGTTTCAGGCAAAGGGATTGTCGTGGAAACGGTAAGGTCGATGATGTAACCTAATGGCCAAGGCCTATAAATGTGAAGGAAATAAGGAGTTTCCTGGGGTTAACAAGATACTACCGAAGGTTCATCGAGGGGTTTACAAAGATAGTTATACTATTGACATCGTTGATTAAGAAAAATGTCAAGTTTGAATAGACGTTTGAGTGCAAATAAAATCTTTTGGGATTTTAGACCGAATGGGTACCATGACGTACCAGTGGCCCTACCTATGTCTTAGAGTATGAGCCCTTGCACATTAAGGGAACCTTTTTATATGTAGGAGAACCGATAAGGGTTAGCCAAAAGGGTGAAACAGTTGAGGACAAAAACCAAATTCCGAGGACGGAATTTTTGTAAGGAGGGGAGGATGTGAGACCCCAACTTTTCATGTGCTCTGATTATTGCGGAAGAGTATTTGGGTATTTAGTGAAATAATTGGAGGATCATAATTGGGGTGTTGGAATAGGAAGATTTTTAGCACCCTGTTTTTAGGTAACATTGCTGTGAGATCCCGACCTTACCTTATTGATGTCGTTTATGATTCCCTCAATATGTACGTATGATTAAATGAGTGATTGTTGGTGTAAGTGTCGACACATTGGAGCATAGTGTCGACACATTAGACTAACACCCGAAAGTTTACCTTTTCTGGAGCCCAAAGTGAATTTTGACTAAGTGTTGTAAGTGTCGACACCTTGGGTCAAAGTGTCGACACATTAGACCGATACCCGAGAGTTCGCCTTTTTCCAGAACTCCCGTGGATTTTGACCAAGTGATGGAAGTGTCGACACCTTGAGTGATGGTGTCGACACATCTAACTGAAACCCGAGAGTTTACATTTTTCCCACTTTGGCCAAGTGTTGGAAGTGTCGACACCTTGAGTGATGGTGTCGACACATCCTACTAAATGTGTTGTAAGTGTCGACACCTTTAGTGATGGTGTCGACACATATAACTAAATCCCTAGAAAATACGTGAGGTGGAATTCATGTGAAAAAGGGGGAAATAAGGGAGGGCAGCCTTGTCTTTTCCCCAAGCCCTTTACGTATAAGGCAACCCCCCCTTTCCCACAAGTCATTTTGCCCTAGCTCCCCACCGAAGAAGAGAAGAGAAGAAAAGAAAGAAAGAAGAAGGAGAAAAGAAGAAGAAGAAAGGAAGAAGAGAAAGAAAGAGAGAGAGAAGAAGGTGAGTGCTTATGGCCGGCCAAGCCATACCCATTTTCACCTATGTTCTCTTTTTCTTTTGAATGGTTGATGGTTGTGTGTTGTTAGTTTCTCCTTGGTTGTTGTGATGGTTGTGTGTTGTTAGATTTCTCCTTGAGATTCATGTGTTTTCTTTGAAGAAAATGTAGATCTAGTGAGTTTTAGAGAGTTGTATGGATTGTGCACAAAGCCATGGAGAGTGTGGTTAGATTTGGGAATTTATAAACCCAAGAGAAACCAACTTGCATACTAGGTGTTTGATAAAAGACCAAAGGGAGTGAAATAGATGCAATAACCTTTGTTCTAGTGATGAAATCATTGTTTTTGGTTGGAAGTTTTGAGTTGTATGTGTAAAGTCTACGTCTTGTATATGAGGTTATATGAGGAGGGCACTTGGGGCAAATTTCGTGGGCGTTGGATGATTTTGTACGATGAAGTATGTGTATGACAAAGTATGAGATATTGAACGAGGAATAAGTATGAGATATTGAATGAGGAATAAGGACGATTTTGTATGATGAAGCGTGAGTAATTGATTGATTACTCTATACGTCTAGTAAACCTATGAATAACAATGGTATGATCCAATTGTAGGTAAAGGGGCATTCAACCCACAAGCAAGCAAAGTAAGAGGAGCTTACGTTTGTAAGTGAAAATAGTAAGTAGCAACTTACGCTTTACAAAACTGGAATGATACACATCATGTTTTTATGAATAAGCATAACATGTTTATAACCACGCATGATAAGTTGATTACTCATCATCAAGCATGACATGAGCACGTCATGAGCAATTGCATTTGCATTTATTTTTCTCATAAGAAAGAAGGAGAAATTTTATGCAAATGAAAGTACCATTTTTATGCTACTTTACGTTAAGTTTCAAGTAAGTTAATGAACCCAAGTCGGTCGGTACCATACCAAGTCAAGAAGGTGCATCCATACCGAAGGACGTTTACGTGAAGGATGGATGTCACCTAGGACACCCATACCGAAGGATGCTTGCAAGAAGGATGGGTAGTCCAGGAGGTATGTGCAATCACACTGAAGGATGCTTGCAAGAAGGTGTGAACCTCCAAGAGTCGTGTCTAGCCACTGAAGGACATTGAGAAGGTGTGCTAGCTCGACCATATGTAAGGTCCCCAAGGGAAATAGGGGACAGTTCCAACGGGAACGCACAACCCTGATGCCAGGGGTAAATGGAGCTCAAGTAGCCCATAGGATAAGAATGGAAAAGATTTTCCAAAAGAAAGAGCTTTATAAGTATAAGAGATGTTTTCAAGAGCAAGTGCATGTGCATATGCAATCATGAGGCATACACGTGCATCACGATTCATGATCATGCATGAATTACATATGTATACATGATAAGTTCAAGTTATGATTATTTCAAGTTAAAGCTCGTGATATTTCAAGTTGTACTTGAATTACATTATGTTCAAGTTTGTAATTATTTCAAGTTTAAGCGCATGCTTATGATTTTAAGTCAAGTGCATGCTTATGATTTTTAAGTTCATTATGATATCGAGTTCATGACGATTTCAAGTTTAAAAGCAAGTGTACGATTTCAAGTTCATATTTCCAAACCATGATTTCAAGTTCATGTTTTAATTATAATTCCTTACTGAGTCTTTCGACTCACAGATGTTTTAAATTGTATCATTCCAGATAACAATTCAGGTGGGAAAATCTAGAAGAGGGACCGATGGGAACGTCCTCATCCCTCTTTGTTGTTCATTAAAGGTTAGATGTAATTTTGAAGAGTCATCATGAGCCTCCGTCGTGTGGTGGTCATGGGTTATTCGGACTATTAGAGTTCAAGGTTTTTGATGTCTAGTATCTTAGTCGTGGTTATCAGAATCAGAAGTTGAAGAGTTCATAGGATGTACTATCAGGCATCCTGTGAATGTCTATGTTATGTGTATAAGGATTCAAGATGTATTACTTATATGTTATGAGTAGGTCCATATAAAGGTTTTGTTGGAATCCCTTAGGACTTGTACTTCAGTCATGCAGACATGACATGTAATTTGGATGCTTTCACTATTGCCGTTGTAGTCAATTGTGTAAGTTGAAGTTTATGTAAATCTCTTTGGCCCATCTCTCTCAGTTGTAGGTGTTTTATGTATTTGTATAAAAAAAAAAATCCGCTGCATGATTAAGAGAAACGCTGGAACATTCATTGAGTGGATGTTCGCGGCTGTCATTAACCCCCTTCGGGCTAGCGTTCGGGGCGTGACAAAGAATAATCCTGAAACATACTTGGAATGCGAGAAGAAGGTTGAATTGATTTTTGAGTGTCATAACTACTCCGAGGAGAAAAAGGTAAGACTCGTTGTCATTGTATTTACTGATTATGCTATTATATGGTGGGATCAACTTGTGATGAGCAGAAGGAGGAACCATGAGAAACCTTTTGAGACATGAGAGGAGATGAAGGTCATCATGAGGAGGCGATTTGTTCCAAGTCACTACTATAGAGACTTGTATCAAAAATTACAAAGCCTTACTCAATGTTATAGAAGCGTGGATGATTACTACAAAGAGATGAAGATAGCCATGATTCGGGCTAGCATCGAAGAAGATAGAGAAGCTACCATGGCGAGGGTTTTGAATGGGCTGAACTGGGATATTGCCAATGTGGTAGATATGACAAAAAAGGTGGAACGATAGCCTAAAAGAAAAGGAACTCGTTCACTTCAAAGTCCAGGCTCCTCTACGTCATGGAGGTCCAATTGGAAGAAAGAAGGAGTTGTTGTTGTTAAACCCAAAACCGAACCACCCAAAAGGAGAGATGAATTGTCCAATGCTACCAAAGGTAAAACCAAACCTCAAATTCGTAATCGTGATATTAAATGTTTCTGCTGTTTGGGAGTAGGTCACATAGCTTCACAATGTCCAAATAAGAGGACCATGATTGTACGTGTTGATGGAGAGGTAGAAACTGGAATTGAAAGTGAGGATGAACAAATGTCACCACCTGAGGCTGCTTGTGATGAAGATGTGGAGTATCCAGTAGAGGGTGAGTCACTTGTGGCTAGACATGCTTTAAGTGTCCAAGTCAAATAGGATGACATGGAGCAACAATGAGAGAACATTTTTCATACTAGATGTCACATCATAACAAGGTATGTAGTATGATTATTGATGGGGGAAGTTGTACTCATGTGGCTAGCACTACTTTATTTGAAAAGTTGGATTTACCTCTCTTGAAACATCCTCGACCGGTCCGGTCTGGGCCGGTTTGGATCGGTTTGGGCCATGCCATTTTGAGCCGGTTTTGGGGGTTGGGCCATGCCATTTTGGGCCAATTTCCTGTTTGGGCCGGTTTGAAGAGGTATACTCCGGTCCGGTCCCGAGTTTTCATGAGGGTAACTCGGAACCGGACCGAAATACACCAGTTTACCGGTCCGGTCAACCCGGTTTCAAAAAAAGTCCACCGGTTTGGACAAAACAGGTCCGGTTCGGTCCAGTTTGGCCGGTATTTTGGACAGCCCTAACTATAAGTTGCAGTGGTTGAATGACTGTGGGGAGGTCAAGGTAAACAAGCAGGTGTTAGTTTCCTTCTCAATTGGAAGGTATCAGGATGAAGTACTTTGTGATGTTGTTCCCATGCATGCGAGTCACAGACTATTGGGCAAGCCGTGGCAATTCGATAGGAAGGTTACTCATGACGGGTTCAAGAATAGACATTCATTCGTAAAATACAATAAGATCATTACTCTTGTTCCCTTGACTCCAAGACAAGTGTATGAAGATCAGATGAAATTGAAAAGAAAAAAAGAGTTGAAAAACACTTGTGAGACCGAGAGTTCAAAAAAAGAGTGAAAAGAAAAAATAGAGTGGTGAGAAAAAAGAAAGTGAAAAGAAAAGAGACAGTGAAGAAAAAGAGAATAGCAAAAAAATAAATGAGTTTTTATTCTAAGTTGAGTGATGTCAAAAGTGCTTTTTATACAAATCAGCCTATGTTTGTACTTCTGTACAAAGAGGCATGTTTTAGTACTAACAAACTTGACAAATGTTTGCCTCGTGTTGTTGTTTCTTTGTTGCAGGAATATAAAGACGTGTTCCCCGCCGAAGTGCCTAGTGGATTGCCACCTATCAGGGGAATAGATCATCAAATTGATTTTGTGTCAGGAGCGTCAATCCCTAATCGTCCAGCCTATAGGAGTAATCCGGAGGAGACAAAAGGAACACAAAAGCAAGTTGAGGAGTTGATGGCCAAAAGACACGTGAGAGAGAGCAGAGTACATGCGCGGTACCAGTATTGCTTGTTCCTAAAAAGGATGAAACTTGGCGAATGTGTGTTGATTGTAGGGCTATCAACAACATTACGGTAAATTATGGACATCCTATTCCTAGGTTAGATGACATGTTGGATGAACTACGTGGGTCATGTATTTTCAAAAAAATTGATTTGAAAAGTGGGTTTCATCAGATTAGGATGAGAGAGGGTGATGAATGGAAGACTACCTTTAAGGCTAAATATGGATTGTACGAGTGGTTGGTTATGCCTTTTGGTCTAACTAATGCACCTAGTACATTCATGAGGTTAATAAATCATGAATTGCGTGCGTTTATAGGTAGATTTGTTGTAGTCTATTTTGACGATATCTTGGTGTATAGCAGTTCTTAAATGAGCATATAGAGCATTTGCATTGTGTGCTTGATGTTTTGAGAAAAGAAAAGTTATATGCCAATTTAAATAAATGTTCTTTTTGCTTGAAAAAAGTTGTGTTTCTTGGCTATGTTGTTAGCACAAAAGGAATCGAGGTGGATGAGGAAAAAGGTGAAGGCTATCAATCTCGGAGGTACGAAGTTTTCATGATTTGGTTAGTTTTTATCGACACTTTATCAAAGATTTCAGTACACTAGCCGCACCGCTTACTGAAGTTGTTAAAAAATCAATGGGTTTTAAATGGGGTAGTGATCAAGATTGTGCATTTAATGAGATTAAAGAAAGGTTATGTAGTGCTCCTGTCTTAGCATTACCTGATTTTTCTAAAACTTTTGAGATTGAGTCTGATGCTCCAATAATAGGTATTAGAGCTATTTTGAGTTTTTTCATGTGATCTTATGGCCAAGATCTGAAAACCCTAACGATCTCAGGCTATATCACAGCTAGGGTTTAGAAAAATATTATAAGATAACTTTTTCTAGACAGTTGGCCATTATGACTTTGAGAAACCCTGTGACAGTTGTGAGGCGTGGAAATGAATGAGGTAGAACATTTGGGTTGCTCAATTGTGAAATCAAAGACTCAAGGTGTGAGATCAACAAGACCTGAAGATTATCAAGATTGAAGATTCAATCGCAGACAAAGTATAATTTGTCAGATCAAGTATAATTTTCGGCAGACAAACTTTCAATTACTGCATGGCAACAAGGAAGTAATGAAAGAATTTGCAGCAACCATGTCAAAACTAGCAAGGTTGCTTGCAAGGGTTCTAGCAGAGAATCTGGGCAGCCAAAAGGGAGGGGTTGAAAATATTTGTGTTGAAAGCACTTGCTTTCTCCGCTTGAATCTCTAACAGAATTGCCCAATATCTCCAGAAATTGTTGGTTTTGTTCCCCCACACTGACAGTGATTTCCTCACAATCCCCAATTTCTCATTATTTTCTCATAAGTCAATGTTTCTACTTCTTTTGAGTTGAGCAAAACAATTTAGTTCGTAAAACATATTCTTCTCACTTTCAGACATGAGGCAATGATGTGTACAAAAGCGTGTAGCACAAGGTGATGGCCAATACAAAGATGGGAAATACTCTATAGCATGCTTCCTTTGCCCTTCCTATGATTCTTTGATCACAAGTTGCAGAGAACCTCCAATCTATAAAGCAGCCACTTTCGGAGAATACAGGAACCAAGTTCAAGAGGATGTCCAAAAAACAGGTTATAAAGTAGGCCTTCCAAGATTTCTACTCAAGGATACCGACAGATAACACAGCAGCACAACGAGTCAAATACCAGCTTCAATGCAGTTGGATAGAGTCTACTATTGAGGAGGAAACCGCTAGTTCCATCACTCATTTGTAAATTTCTTGTCCCGAAAGAAAAGAACAAGGTAAAATGCAAAGAGAGAATATCCTTTATATATCCAATTCACGAGCGGGGGGGGTTTTTTTCTAATGGCTAAATTCGCATAGCAGTGATCATTATATTAACCAAATGACATCTACTTTTAGGCAGGGTATGGTATCAGTGGTTACATGCACAAGGGCAAGCTTTTAAAATTCCTAGAAAAGGTGTCAGGGATCACTAATAAAGCTATTCATGAGCAAATAAAGAGAGTAGCCGCAGAGTGGTTTAATGCATAGACTCAGAGAGAAAGCTCACAACAGGGGCAGTGGCGTATATAGGATATAAACTGAGCGGGGTCGAATTTCTAAGACAAAATTACTAAAAAAAAATTTACATAATGTAAAAAGTGTCTTAAAATTACAATATCGGAAATTAAGAACCAAAAACATTAAAAATAATAAAATACACTTACTGAACTAGTAGTATTAGACGACTCCATGCTTCGTGGCTTTTTCTTAAAAAACCGCTCCATTATCTAAAAAGAACAAAACAAACATAATTACCCCATCAAATGTTTTGAGCATCATGTTCTATCAACTGCGGCAATTGCATGATATATGTGAAGATGTTTAACACACAAGAATCCCATCCCCCATTTACAATGGAGGACTGGGGAGAGTTCTGCACAAAACTCGGGTTTTATCAATGAAAATTTGCTCCTATATGCTGTGGTTTTAGACCATTCTTAACAGTTTTGTCCCCCTACTACAAAATTACTGAATTTTATGTGCTCTACAAAACCACCAGTCAAGTTCAAAGTGGTGAAATTCATATGGATTCTCCTTGTAGAACCTCCTAGTACAGATCCATGCAGTTAGCAAAGACATAACTTCCTCATTTGGGGCATTCCTAAAGAACAAAGACATATTTGGCATTTGCAGAGCCAGTGCGCACGCATCCATTCTGTCCCTTTGCCAGTTCCAGACCCGATCTTTCAAAACAGCAAAACTTTTTTTGGTAGATAAGCCTACAAGGTGGTTTCAAATATCAAACCGAGACTTAACTTCCTCTCTCTCAACCAATCCGTAATTCTACAACTCCCCTGGGGTGGAAATTATACCCTGTACTGTTCTCAGTCCAGTAAGTTTCCAAACAAGTATCAAGCATCAATAAGTACCAAGGACTATCCCCCCTCTCTCTCTCTCTCTCTCTCTCTTTAGATACTCATGGAGATTCAAAGTCAATTTGTTATTGCTGGGTTTACCAAAGCCCAAGATCCAACAGATTCAGCAGCATTTGAAAGAGGTACATTTTGTCGGCTAATGGCTATGGATATTTTTTGGGTTTTGATATGCATTTACTTGGCTTTTACCGGGATCCTATGCATTACTTGCTGCAGAGATCTTCAGTGCTTTTGCATGGAGATATTTACAATAGCAGGGTAGTTGGCATGGGATAGCATCTGCCAAGTGTGTCCAATTGCTAAAACTTTTTTCAGTTATGAGAAGTAATCGACAAGGATTAATGGAAATGACATTGAAAACAATTCCTCATGTTATGCCTGTGTTCTCCCTGGTCGTAAATCCACAAATAAGAGAGCAGAAGAAAGTTTAAGCATGTGTAATTAGAAGTTTGTCCCATTGGGAAATCTCCACAAGCAAAACACTAAGTTGTGAGAAAATGAGTAATAGTATACACTCCTATTCAGCATTAAAAAACCAAAATCTTTGTTGTTCCAACTACAATCCAGACATCATGCGCATATATCAAACACCTACACCAACAAAACGGAAGCAACAATCTACCAATATTCTTCACCAAAAAAACTCACAAATATATATCTGTAACACTGAACTAAACAGTCTATCCATATTCTTCATTAAAAAATCCTTTAACGATTAATTAATTAAAACCCCCCAATCTGGACTAATCCAATCCCTAAATCCCGAAATCAAATTAACAGACCCTAAAGCATATAGTTCATAATTTGTTCTCAATTCTCATTATACAATGTTCTACATTCAGAGCAAAATAATCATACCTTAGGGTTAGGCCGAGATGCTTAGTAGCAGAGACAGACTCCGGGAGTCCGGCCAAAGAGAGATCGGGGATGGATATTGTAGGAAGAAATAAAGAGAGAGAGAGAGAGAGAGGAGCGGTCGTTGGAGGCGGCTCCAGGTGGCTGGAAGCCTGAAATTGGACGACTGTACTGGACAGTGTGAGAGAGAGATATCGGGGCGACGACCGACCGGGAGGGGCACTCGAGCTTTCTTCACGCAATTTCTCCATGCCTGCGTCAAAACGTGAGTTTTGGCCTGTGGACTGGGCCAGCGGGTGGACCAGCGGGGGCAGGCCTGGCCGGCTGGGCCATTCCCGCCCCCACTGGCCCAGCCCCGCCCCCACTGGACCAGGAATCAAGCCTAGGCGGCTGGGCCAGTGGGGGCAGGCCTTAAAAGGAAAAAAAAAGTAATGGATTTTTTAGAGCCAGTGGAGGCGGCCGCCCCACTGGCACCCCCTAGCTCCGCCTCTGAACAGGGGTGCTTCATGGGAACATTCACCCAGCATATGTGCTTGAGGTGCACCCCCGCTCTCTCTATGAGAGCTCTCTAGAGTTTTTCTTCTGCCCGTCCTTTTGCGACCCCCTTCCTCTCCTCCTCCACCCCTCCCACCATGGCCTGCTCCATAACATCTCATCTCTCCTCTCCTCCTCTCCCGCCCTCTTTCATTGTTCCTTCCCTCGACTCTTATCCTCTCTACCAGCTTCCTCTCCCCATCTCTCCCTCCCTTCCCTTTTGATCGTTCCTTTTTTACTCCCTTGGGACTTCCTCTCCTTCCCTCTCCCTTATCTCTTCTGCACTAAGCTTGTCTTTTGTTTGTCCCCCCTGTACCGCATCTATCCTGTCCTTATCTCCTTCTTCTCTCTTTCCCACTATAGCTGTCCTCTCTCCCATTCCCTTATCCTTCTCTGTTTTCTCCACCTCTTCGAACTTCCTGGAAACAGAACATGACTTCGACCTTCTGATGGTAACTCACTATTCGATCAGCATTCTGGCATACAACAGCCCGGTTTATCAACCTTGGTTGTTATCTTTCATCCATGCTCTGGTGGACTGGGATAAAAAAGAAACATTTTTGTCAGGGCTCTATGATATTGGCTCTCGCTTCTCTGGCCCTTGGTTGATCTTCCGTGATAATAGAACCACTTAACACAGCTTGTCTCAAAATCATAGCTTGCTCACGTGTATGCCAGAGGAAGATAGAGTGCAGCAGATCTTTCTCAAAATCCCTTCGTAAAAAGAGAAACAAGAAAGAAAAAAATGCAAAAAATCGGAAAGGCCACAGAAGAAAGGAGAATCCAGAGAAAAGTCGCCAGACAAAGGAGCTGAGAAATGGCTCTGACGTACATTAGTTGCTAACTAGCTTCCAAGGATGACAAATAAAAGAGTCACAAGTAGTGAAAACTTTGTTACATATGATTTGGCAAGAAGGGTGCCTTCACAACTTTCTTCTTATACTTAATGTCGATCAATCTCATCTCTTTTGGACCTTATGGATCCTGATAAGGATCCACCCTAAGCGACCTGTTTTGTATGAACCAGATTTTGGACAGGAATATAACTATCGTCTTGTGCACCTAAAGAAAAATGTAAATGACAAAAAAAACTAGAAATCTCGTCCCGAATTCAGGAAACAAATATATAGTAACATCTCAAAAATTTGTACCCTAAACCACAGAAAGGTTAATGTTCATGGTTAACTTTAACACCTTCAACTCCTTCACCATCGACACATCTAAAAGTGTCCTCCATCTTATATCTCTCTTCTACAAAATGTTTCTCCAATAACTTCCAAGCTGAGGTTTGGAAATTAACACTTGTGAAAGTCCATACATTTATGCCAAATTAAAAGTTACCAATCTGGTGGGAGAGAAAACCAGTTCAGCAACCCAATTATAATTTAAGAGAGGAGAGCAAAACAAGAAGGCAAAGAAGTCACTTATTATTATCAGCCCTTATAGAGCTCTAGCTCAGACTTCATTCCAAAATAGTTACAGAAAATAATGCATTCCATTTCACCGTAAAAAAAAGCGAAATTACATGTGAACAATTCCCCCAAGGTTGCAATTTATCGTACATTACAAAGAAATAATGGCAGAGGAAGACTAGGACTGGAAGATACACACCTACTGCAGTGTCTGGATTGAGAGAAGTAGTATTCACATGGAACATCTTTGTGAGACCCCGTATTGCATTTTTCTATTTATGCTATGTATTAGTTCTTGAATCTAATTTTAAGGGGCTGTTTTTTGGCCAATGAAAGATATTAAAATGATTATGGTACCTTGAATTATAAATTTTCCTTAAGTATTTTCATTATGGTTGTGAAAATCATGTTAGTATAATTTGTTATGTTCATAGTGGCCGAATTACTTCAAGGTAGATTTTCTTTATGAATTAATTTTCAATTGGCCTATTATTATACTACCATGATTTATTAAATTAAATGCCAAGAATATTTGGAGTGTATTTTATTTCTTATAGATGCTGAAATTTCCTAAGTAAATTCTTATATTAAGGTATGAATCATGATTGTGAATTTTAATGCATGATTACCTTATGCTCCATTAGGAATCCTTAAGCTCATTAGGAGAACTAAATGATAAGTTGGTGTGCTTATAGAGTATCCCACGTGAAAGAGAGGAAAGGTGAGATATGAGAAAGACAAAAGAGAGACATGTGATTCATAAGAAGACAAAGGAAATAAAAGCTTGTAAAAAAAATAATAAGAAAACATAAGGCTGCCGCCCATGCAGCCAATGGGCATGGGCGGAGGAAACAAAGTTGTTTCCTTTTTGCCATGAATGAGTCTAGATCCAAGTTGCCTTGCATTTCATTTTCCTTCACCTCACCTTTTGCTTTTCGTATCACCTCACTTCACTCTTCACCGTACATCACTCAGCTCACCCTTGGTTCCTTCATTTTACTTCAGCTCATTTTCTTCTTGGCCGAGCTCTTCATCATCTCTCCATAGTATTTTCTCACCTTTCACGCCACTTCCAGCAGCTGCTCTCATCTCACCTCATCTTCAGCCTTAGCACATCACCCATATTGCTCTCACTCAACCCATTTAAGCCACACAAGAGAGAAACTGAGAGATAGGGTAGAAGGAGAAGCTTGAACCGAATATAGAAATAAGCTGAAATCCTAGGAGGAAATCAAGGTAAGGAAAATCTAATCCATATTCTTCCTCCTTGAGCTTTTCTCTTTCCTTTTAGACTCTAACCATGTGTGTCTTAATGTTAGGTATTCTTTGTCATCACTAGTGACCAGCCTCAAGGTAAGCTAGGGTTCAGTTTTCTCTTGGTAAAGACTTTCTGTTTTGGCCGAAAGGGCTTTTCCTTCTTGTGTTCATTTTTCCTTTGGAAATGCTTGAATCATAGATCTGATGTTTGGTTGTGTTTATGGTGTTGTGATGTTGAGAAGGTGTTGGGGGAAAGGATTAAGCCGAGTTGATATAAGAAGTGGTAATGTAGTTGTTGTTGGATTATTATCATGCATGTGCAATGAGATTGGATAGGAATATGAAGCATGCATGTAATGCTAGTTGGCCGAATGGAGTGTTTGTGGTAATCTTGGATTTTTGCTTTTAAAATGCGATATTAGTTATGATTTTGCTGTGATATGGCCATGGGTTAGATTAGATAGGAATTTGATAACAATGTTGCTTGGAGATTGAACATGCATGTAATGAATTGTGTGAGTTTGATGTTGGTCAAATGAATCAAGCTAGAAATCATGTTTAAGTTGTTGGAATAGGAATTTGTTAGTGACCTGTTTTAGGATATTAATTTAGACGTATTATAGGTTGGTGTTTTGGCTTGAGATACGTAGTATAAGATGTTGCTGAATTTCATGAATAGGCTTTGAAATCTGATGCAAATCAAGGAGCCGGACTTGTATGTGACCAAGGAGCTGGACTTGTTGAGCATACACATGGGAATGGAGCTCAAGACCCTTTGTCACTTCCTAGTGGCCCAATTACAAGACTTAGAGCCAAACATTTCAAGGAAGCACTCAATGGGCTAATCCAAGAAAGTTGGGCTGATTTTGAAAATACCAAGATAGGTTCCAATAATAATCAAGGTCTAGTCCATGTCATCAGGGCAAGTGAAGAGACTCATATCCATGCACCAACATGAACAGTAACGTTTGACCCTTTATGAGCTCCAATTTATTGAGTTTTAAGGCTATTTAATAGGGGAATAAACTTGGTCTTTGCTGGGGCATGATTAGTACATTGTACCTGGTCCTTTAGCTATTTTTGGCTGCCTCTAGTAGACAAAGAGGCCTAATTTCGTGGGAACCTGTTATGGTAATATTTATGTGACATTAAAGCTATAGTTATGGCTTTCCTATTCTTGGAGGGATGTTCCAAGTATTTAGATGGTCATTTCGGCGTGAACAGCAACTTCGAATTCAATATTGATTTTTTTTCAGATCATTTGAGAGGTCTTGTGTTCCTCTTGGTTCTTCAAAGAACTCTTTGAACTTATCAAGTTCATCTTGTGGCGTTCAAGCAACCGAAACTTATCACCTAGATTTCTTGGTGTGGCGTTTCAATCCTTCGTAGTCTTGGTTCATCATCTGGTCAGGTGAAGGGTCAAGGCTCAACAAATCTTGTCTTCACGATCTTGGGGTTTCAATCCATCATTGTTATCGGGTTTCATCACAATTTTTGGTGGAGTTCATATCATTTTGGTATCAGAGCTTTGGTTCTAAGATAAGTTTGACTATCTTTTATTCGCATTTCTATTTCATGTTCCTTGCTAAAAAAATTGTTTCTATTTCCTGTTCCTTGCTAAAAAAAAATCGTTTCTATTTCCTTTCCTTGCTCAGAGAAAAAAAATACAAAAAAAAACGACGGAAAAAAGAAGAAGAGAAGAACGAAGTATACGGTTCCAGAAAGAAAAGCTCTTCCTTTCAATCTTGTTTCTCACCTTATTCAAGTTCTTGATCTATTTGTTGAGTTTGGTTGTTTCTCATCATTGAATCGCTACTGGATTATCTTGCATTTGTTTTTTGAAGTTCGATTAAGAACTAAAGAAGACACAAAAGAGTGGAAAAAGGCAAGAGTGTGTGAGACCAGAAGAGGGTAAAAGCCGTTTAGAGTGAAAACACGACTGCTAGTGTATCCATACTTGAGTGAAACACGTGAGGGAGTGTTCGTGAGGATTCTAACCTTGTTTTGCAGATTTTTAAACATGTCCAATAATCAAGAAGAAGATGCAACCGAAGAATCTCGACAACCTACAGTTCCAAACCTCCAAATGCAAGCAATGTTAGGGGAGATGAGGCGTATGTTGAGAGATGAATTAGAGCCTATTCATGCAAGGTTGGATAGGGTAGAAGCAGGAACTCCTAGAGACCAGCGACAAGACATTCCCAATGGGCAGCGAGGTGGGCGTGTTCCTTGGAGGAATGTTGAGGAAGAGGCGGAGTCAGTGGATTTTGATGAGCCATATGTGAATCGAGGAAGGTATGAGCGTGGGTATGGGAATAGAGAAGCTAGGATGGGTAGACCTAGGAGGGATAATGATTTAGGAAGCATAAAGATTAAAATTCCATCTTTTCAAGGTAAGAATGATCCTAAAGTTTATTTGGAGTGGGAAACAAAGATGGAGATGGTGTTTGACTGTCACAACTACTCGGAGATAAAGAAGGTTAAGTTGGCTGCAATTGAGTTTACTGATTATGTCATTGTTTGGTGGGATCAACTATTGATTAGTAGGAGAAGGAATAGAGAGCCACCCGTAGACACTTGGGAGGAGATGAAAATGCTTATGAGGAAGCGTTTTGTACCCAGCCACTATTATAGGGGATTGTATCAAAAGTTGCAGAGGTTAGCTCAAGGTTCCAAGAGCGTGGATGAATATTACAAGGAGATGGAGGTAGCTATGATCCGGGCCAATATAGAAGAGGATCGGGAAGCCACCATGGCTAGGTTCTTGCACGGATTAAATCGAGAGATTGCAGATATAGTCGAGATGCGGCACTATGTTGAATTGACGGATATGGTGCATCAAGCCATAAAAGTGGAGGAGCAATTCAAACGAAAGGGATTGTATAAGAGGGGACAACCTATGACTACCACCAATCCATGGAAGATAGCTCCAAAAAGGGACGAGCAGCTGCACAATAAGCCAAAGTTTGAGCCCTTTAAGAATGCCAATTCAAAACCTGCCACTTCTTCAGGTAATATAGAAGCTTCAAGTTCTAAAACTCGTGATATTAAGTATTTTAAATGTCAGAGGCGGGGACACATAGCCAGCCAGTGTGTAAACAAAAGGGTGATGGTTATAAACGCCCAAGGAGAACTTGAATCAGAGAATGAGGAAGAAGTAGATGATGACGAAGAGCAAAATGCTGTGATTGGAGATTTATTGGTAGTCAGGCGAGTTCTCAATGTGCAGATTAAGGAGGAAGAAAGTAACCAAAGGGAGAACCTATTTCATACTCGGTGCTTTGTAAACAACAAAGTTTGCAGTGTCATTATCGATGGAGGGAGTTGCACCAATGTGGCCAGCACTTATTTGGTGGAGAAATTGGCCTTAACTACCTTGAAACATCCTCAACCTTACCGGCTTCAGTGGCTGAATGAATGTGGTGAAATCAAGGTGACAAGGCAAGTGTTGGTGGCATTAACAATTGGAAAATATGAAGATGAGGTGCTATGTGATGTGGTTCCTATGCATGCATGCCACTTATTGTTGGGAAGACCATGACAGTATGATCTGAGGGTTACACATTATGGATTCACAAATAAGTATTCTTTCACTCTTAAAAAGCAGCCTATTACTCTTGTGCCTTTAACTCCAAAACAGGTCAGGGAGGACCAATTGAAGTTACAAAGATCAAATGAAAAAAAGAAGGAAAGAGAAAGAAAGGCCGAAATTGAAAAAAAAGAGTTTGGGAAAAAATGAGAGAAAAACATTGATCAGAGTGAAAAAGAAAGGGAGAGGATTTCGGCCATGGTGAGAGCAAGAGAGGAAAAATTTAGTTACATTGCAAAAAAAAAGTGAGATCAAGAGAGCTTTATTTTCACATCAGCCCCTTATTGTACTTATGTACAAAGAGGCTCTTTTATGTACTAATGATCTCGTCGGTACTTTACCGAGCGAAATTGTTTCTCTTTTGCAGGAGTTTGAAGATGTCATTCCCGAAGAGGTACCTTATGGTTTACCTCCAATCCGAGGGATTGAACATCAAATCGATTTCATACCTGGTGCATCAATTCCAAACCGACCTGCTTATAGAAGTAATCCCGAGGAGACCAAGGAACTTCAAAAGTAAGTAGGTGAATTATTGGAGAAGGGGTATATGCGTGAAAGCATGAGTCCTTGTGCGGTTCAGTGCTATTAGTTCCTAAGAAGGATGGGACATGGAGGATGTGTGTTGACTGCCGAGCTATCAACAACATCACGGTAAAATATCGTCATCCCATTCCTAGATTAGATGATATGCTGGATGAATTGCATGGTTCTTGTGTCTTTACAAAAATTGATCTTAAGAGTGGATATCATCAGATTCGGATGAAGGAAGGTGATGAATGGAAAACTGCTTTTAAGACTAAATATGGTTTGTATGAGTGGTTAGTGATGCCTTTCGGTTTAACTAATGCTCCAAGCACATTTATGCGTTTGATGAACCATGTTTTACGTGCATTTATTGGCAGATTTGTGGTTGTGTATTTTGATGATATTCTAATTTATAGCAAAAACTTGGAAGAACATGTAATGCATTTGAAATCTGTGTTGGAAATTCTAGTGCTAACCTCAAGAAGTGCACATTTTGCACGGATAAGCTTGTGTTTCTTGGTTTTGTTGTTAGTAATAAAGGAATTGAGGTGGACGAGGAAAAGGTGAAGGCAATCCAAGAGTGGCCAATGCCTACAACAATCAGCCAAGTGAGGAGCTTCCACGGCTTAGCTAGCTTCTATAGACGGTTTGTGTGTGATTTTAGTAGCTTAGCCGCCCCTCTTAATGAAGTCATCAAGAAAAATGTGTCGTTTAAGTGGGGGAAAGAACAAGAAAAGGCATTTAATCTGATCAAAGAGAAGTTAACCAATGCACCTTTGCTTGTTTTACCTAAATTTGTTTTACCTAAATTTGCTAAAGCTTTTGAAATTGAGTGTGATGCTTCAGGAATAGGCATAGGAGTTGTTTTGATGCAAGAAGGTCGTTCAATTGCTTATTTCAGCGAAAATTTGAGTGGGGCAGCCCTAAATTATCCCACTTATGATAAGGAGATGTATGTCTTGGTAAGGGCTTTGGAAAATTGGCAACACTATCTATGGCCAAAGGAATTTATGATTCACACAGATCATGAATCTTTGAAGCATTTGAAAGGACAGCACAGGTTGAACAAACGTCATGCCAAGTGGGTGGAATTCATTGAAACATTTCCTTATGTGATCAGATACAAGCAAGGTAAGGAAAATGTGGTGGCTGATGCTTTGTCTCGAAGGTATGCCTTACTTTCCATGTTAGATACAAAATTGCTTGGCTTTGAATACATTAAGGATTTGTATGCACAAGATTCTGATTTTGGTGATGTGTTCAATGCATGTGAAAAAGTGGCATTTGATAAGTTTTATAGGCATGATGGATTTTTGTTTCGGGAGAATAAATTGTGTGTGCCTATGTGTTCTTTGCGTGAATTGCTTGTGAGAGAAGCTCATGGTGGTGGATTGATGGGTCATTTTGGTGTAGCTAAGACTTTCGGAATTTTGCATGATCATTTCTTTTGGCCTCATATGAAACGTGATGTGGAACGAATATGTGAGAAGTGTATCACGTGTAAACAGGCTAAGTCTAAGTTGAAACCTCATGGTTTGTACACCCCTTTGCCAATACCTAGTGAACCTTGGACTAATATTTCTATGGATTTTGTTTTAGGTTTACCTAGGACTAAGAGGGGAAGAGATTCAGTTTTTGTGGTGGTGGATAGATTTTACAAGATGATACACTTCATTGCATGTCATAAAACTGATGATGCATCACATATAGCTGATTTGTTCTTCAAATAAGTTGTTTGGTTACATGGTATGCCCAGGACCATTGTCTCTGATAGGGATGCAAAGTTTTTGAGTTACTTTTGGAAGACTTTGTGGGGGAAATTGGGAACCAAGTTATTGTTTTCCACTACTTGTCATCCCCAAACGGATGGGCAAACTGAAGTAGTGAATAGAACTTTGTCTTCTTTGTTGCGTGCTATCATTAAAAAGAACTTGAAAACATGGGAAGATTGTTTGCCACATGTTGAATTTGCTTACAATCGAAGTATACATTCTGCAACTATGTTTTCACCATTTGAAGTTGTTTATGGCTTTAACCCATTGTCACCTTTGGATTTAATTCCTTTACCTTTGAGTGAACGTGTGAACTTAGATGGCAAAAAGAAAGCAGAATTTGTCAAGATGATTCATGAAAAGGCCCGGCTGAACATTGAAAAGAGGACTCAACAATATGTCAATCAAGCCAACAAGGGAAGCAAGAAGGTAGTATTTGAACCTGGAGATTGGGTCTGGTTGCATTTAAGGAAGGAACGTTTTCCGGAGAAACGACGTTCAAAACTCCTACCTCGGGGTGATGGACCATTTCAAGTCATGGAACGCATCAACGATAATGCCTACAAGCTTGACTTACCCGGTGAGTATGGTGTCAGTGCAAGTTTTAATGTTGCTGATTTGTCTCAAGAGGGGAAGAATGATGCAAATCAAGGAGCCGGACTTGTATGTGACCAAGGAGCTGGACTTGTTGAGCATACACATGGGAATGGAGCTCAAGACCCTTTGTCACTTCCTAGTGGCCCAATTACAAGACTTAGAGCCAAACATTTCAAGGAAGCACTCAATGGGCTAATCCAAGAAAGTTGGGCTGATTTTGAAAATACCAAGATGGGTTCCAATAATAATCAAGGTCTAGTCCATGTCATCAGGGCAAGTGAAGAGACTCATATCCATGCACCAACGTGAACAGTAACGTTTGACCCTTTATGAGCTCCAATTTATTGAGTTTTAAGGCTATTTAATAGGGGAATAAACTTGGTCTTTGCTGGGGCATGATTAGTACATTGTACCTGGTCCTTTAGCTATTTTTGGCTGCCTCTAGTAGACAAAGAGGCCTAATTTTTTGGGAACCTGTTATGGTAATATTTATGTGACTTTAAAGCTATAGTTATGGCTTTCCTATTCTTGGAGGGATGTTCCAAGTATTTAGATGGTCATTTCCGCGTGAACAGCAACTTCGAATTCAATATTGATTTTTTTCAGATCATTTGAGAGGTCTTGTGTTCCTCTTGGTTCTTCAAAGAACTCTTTGAACTTATCAATGTAATTAGTTGATATTAGTGGATTACATAGTGGTCTCATTAGCAACTTTGTTGGAGATGTTTGATGCATGTGTTTAATTGTTTTTCTTCAATTGTTTTATGAAAGCTAGTTAAAGAAATATTTTGTAAATGAAATCATATTTCAAAGATACTTACTTTTGGAAAACCGAGAACATTTATAAGTATTTGTATGTTTGCTTGATTAGTTCCCTAAGCGTTATATAACGTATGTAACTCGCTTGTAGGCGAAACTTCACGTCGAAACTCAAGAAGACTGTAAGTAAGAATTTATTTATATGAAAACTGGAATGATACACAGCATGGTTTATCATGAACAAGCATGGCATCATAAGCAAGCATGACATGACACGAGCATTTACATGATTTCTAAAAGAAGTTTTTATGCAAATGAAAGTGTAAAAGTTTTATGTTAAGTTAAGAGGGCTCTGGTCGGTACCGTACCATCAAGAAGAACACCCATACCGAAAGACGAATGCGAGAAGGATGGGTGATCCTAGAGGTAAGTGCAACCACACTGAAGGACGAATGCGAGAAGGTGTGGACCTCTAAGGTTCGTGTCTAGTCACACTGAAGGACGAATGCGAGAAGGTGGGCTAGCTCGACCAGATGTTGAAATAGGGGACAGTTCCAACGGGAACGCACAACCCTGACTTCAGGGGTAAAGGGAGCGTATGTAGCCCACAAGATGAGAAGTGAATACTTTTCAAGGACCATGTGTCATCTTAAGTACAAGGGCATGTTTTCAAGTTCAAGGCATAAGCTCATGTTTACAAGTTACATTTTCCCTTATTGAGTCTTTTGATTCACAGTTTTCAAATGTATCATTCCAGATGTTTCAGGTGAAGGCAGTTAGGAGGATTATCTGTCTTGAGAAGGGAGACCTCTTATGTATTTTGATGTTGTGACTATTGATCGATGTGATCTGTCACTTAGGAAATATATAGTTTATGTGTTATGTAATTAAGATACTACTCATCTTTTGAGGTCTATTATGAAGTTAAGTTATGAAGTATTCGTTGGCCCGTCTCTCTTTCAGTTTTATTCCGCTGTTAAGTATGATTAAGTTCGCTGGAGCTTTCTCTCGAGATTGCTCGCGGCTGTCATTGGCCCTACGGGATAGCGTTCAGGGCGTGACAATCTTGATGTTGTGTACAAATTGAAAGTCTATGTAGCAACCCAAGAGGGGGTGAATTGAGTTTTAATAAAATTTAACAATTTCTAAAAAGATTTAAAACACCAATTACAATAAAAACCACAAGAGTAAAGAATAAGAGAAAGTATGAAACTTGAAGAGATGACACCGTAATTTTTAGGTGGTTCGGCCAAAACACTTGCCTACATCCACCCCCAAGGCTATTGACTTTCTTGGGCTTTCTCCACTATCTATCAAATAGGTAGTACACCTTAGCTTCTCGAGTGTTAAGGAACCTTCACAAAGCGTTTCTTGAGCTTACGCTTTAACTCATCTTCTCAAATCTCAACACTTAGGGATTTCTTCTACTCACAAGAGTAGGGCTCAGTGTTTACCCAACACTTACAAGTTTTAACTTGAATGGGTATGAAATGAAAAACTCACGATTTGGCTCTTGAAGCCGAATTTACAAATGTGAGGCGCAAAGGGTATGAAGAGGGTAAGATGTACAATAGAAGACTTGAAATAAGGCAAGGAAAATAGTAGGTCTTCTTGGTAGGTGCGGAACTTCACTCTTCTTCAAAGATTTCTCTCTTTCTCGAGAAGTTAGGTCACGGAGTAAATGCAAATTCTTCATGTAGGGGAGAGCTCTTGATTCTTCAGCTACCGGTCCTCTATTTAAGTCATTTTGTCTTCAACGGTCAACTGGGTAGGTAAGAATAGTCGTTGAAAAGTTTCCCATGAAATAGGGAGCGATTTGATGTCTCTGATGTCATTCTGGAAAATCCTCAAACCCGTGTAATGTGTCGACACTTCAAATGGCATGTGCTGACACATAAAATTTGAACTAAAAATTAGTGTTCGGGAGTCAGTGCAATGTGTCGACACCATAAGGTCAATGTGTCGACACATGTTTTGGTCAAAAACACATGTCTTGGGTGTAAGTGCAATGTGTCGACACATGTCCTGAATGTGTCGACACCTAAAAGTCATGGAGACAAAAATCAGTGTTTTTGAAGTTTTCATCCCATTCCAAAACAATTTTAAGTGTCCATCACTTGAAGAATTTATCAAGCATCACGTGTAAATATCTTTAAATGCATTAAGAAGACTTTTAGAGAGATAAACTCAATCCTATCAAGATATAACTTGGAATTTGTGGATTGATAAAATAGATTCTAAAGTCTTCAAAAACTTAGAAATTTTTGTTATCATCAAAATCATTTATAGATTGTTTGTAAAACAACCTTAGGCTAACACAAATGAACTAGTTTGGACATCTTACTCAATAAGAAACATTGCTACCTTATCCTTGAGATTGCACTTCTTTTTCATCATGGGCTCCCTTTCTTCTATAAGAACATTATTCTGAATTTGCGTTTCAAACTCATAGGAAAATGAAGTGTGCTTCATCAACAGTCTATTATACTCCTTGAGGGGTTTCTTAAGCAAGGGACCTAAAAACAGGTCCAGCATGTCCTGAGCAGGATCCTTCGCGTTAAGGATGGCATTTTCTTCACCGGCCACAGGCAAATTGGAACCAGAACAAGCTGCCAGGTGATGAGAAGATGAACCCTCTGAATCTTTCCTGGAAGAGACACCACATTCTCTATTTGACGCTTGCCGCTTCTTATTTTTATCATCTTTGACATACTGGCAACAGATAGGAGTAACTTCAGATTTTCCTATATGAAAAATTCTGCCAAAAATTTCAAGTATACGTAAATGGCTGTTCCGGAAGTCAATTGTTCATAATTGTAGATGCGGGAAAATAAATTTAGAGTCAAATCAGATTTCATGAATCAGAGGAACGAACACACAAACCACACACACCCATATAGTTTCAATTACAGAGAAAGAGCAAATCACCTCTTCAGCAAGGGTCATCAGATCATCCATTGTCAACTCCACATCACACAATCATTTCTACCATTTTTTTTCCAAATATATGCTGCGGTGGCGCATGATCTTGCACAATGGCTTGTGGACTCAAATATATATAAATATTATTCCGAGAAATTTTTTTTAAAAAAAAGAAAACACTTGTGAGGCCACTTCTCCCCTTCTTCAAAGCCTCGTCTGTCCACTTCTTTTAGCACGTGCTACAAGTATTGGGAAAAAACGAGAAGGGAACAAAGAAGTACAGAGGATGATTTTCCTTCACTGCTTTAATTCTTTTTGTTGCCGAATTCCATAACCCAAGAGGCATGACGGATAAGTTGCCACCGCCGGTTAAACCTCTGGCCGCGCAAGACTGGGAGACCCTCGTCGACGACTTCCAGCACGGCGGTTCGCGCCGCCACAAATGGACCTCCCTTTACCCCAGCTCCACCCTCTTCGACCTGGCTCTCTCCTCAATACTCAAAAGGGATTTCCCTCTGAAGCTCCACCTCCTTCTCTTCCTCGAAGAATTCTCCGACACCTCATTCATTTCCCAAGAGCCCCAGCTCTTGGACCGCCTCATCGAGGCCCTCCGTCTCCTAATCCAATCCCCCACCGATGGAACCCACATAACCTTCGCTCTCAAAGACCAAATGCTCGTCTCCAGCACCTCCATTTTCATTACCGTCGACGCGTTCAACAAGTTCCACATCCGCTATACCGAGAGCTTGGTTGAATTGTTGTTGATCATCGTCAACCGCCCTAACCATGGCCCGGACCGGCAGACACGTGCCGTGGCGTGCGAGTGCTTGAGAGAATTGGAGCGATCCTGCCCTTGTTTGCTCTCCGACATTGCCGGCCACCTCTGGAGCTTGTGCCAAAACGAGCGGACCCACGCGTCGCAGAGCTACATTCTGCTTTTCACTTGGGTGATACACAACATCGTGGCTCACAAGCCCAACGTTTCCATCCTTAACACTTCGGTTTCTTTGGTTCCCTTCAATGCGCCGCAGTCGCTGCTCTCAGGTGTTTCTTCCAACCCGAAGAATACCGGCTTGAACTACAAGGAGCTGAGGAGGGCGATGGCGTTCTTGCTGGAATCGCCTCAGGTATTGACGCCGTGCGGAATGGTGGAGTTTGTGGCAATGATAACGCCAGTGGCCACGGCGTTGGAGTTGCAGCCGTCGATGTTGAAGGTACAATTCTTTGGGATCGCATATTCCTACGATCCGATGCTGTGCCATGTCGTTTTGAAGTTGTATTTGTGGTTCTTGGATGCTTTCGACGGGCAAGAGGGTGAGATGACCCGCCGGCTCATGTTAATTTCAAGAGAAGCGCAGCATTATTTGGTCTTTCGGTTGCTAACTCTTCATTGGTTGAAGGGTTTCAACGAGCTGATTTCGAGTAGAGAAGTTAAGCAAAAGAAGGCAATGGTTGTTGAGATGGGGTTGAGCTTCTATCCCAGACTGTTTGATCCGCTCGCCTTGAAGGCTTTGAAGCTTGATTTGCTTGCATTGTGCGGCATTTGTATGGAAAGCGTGAAATCGGAGAGTGCTTTGGCTGCGGGGAAGTCTGCGGAGAAGCTTTTTGCAGATGGTCTTGTGTCTGTATCAGCTTTCAAGTGGTTGCCTCCTACGAGCACGGAAACCGCAGTGGCATTTCGGGCCTTCCGTAAGTTCTTGATAGGTGGGTCGTCACATTCTGATACTGATCCTTCCGCCACTAGAACTATCATGGAGTCCACGGTCTTCACTACTTTACAGGTAGTTTCGGGGTTTTCCTTCTCTTTTTCCATTTTACTTCTCGTTCCAATGTCATAGTGGCGATTGGAAGTTGTTAATTAAAGGACGTTGAGACATATTTGAAAAGGACATAGGCTTTGTTCATCTAGAGGCATATTGAAGAAATATTTATTGCTAAAAACTATTATCACATTCGGTGCCTAAGAAACTTTTCTGTCAAGCCTTATGAAGATATATGGGGTTCACATCTGCGTGTATGAGTTGATTGGTTCTTCCCTTAGCATATGTGAACGGAAGGGATTTGTGATAAGTCCATCGTGATAGAGAACCACTATCCATTGCCATGATACGTCACTTTTGGTGTTGCAGACTGGTCCTTTTAGATGAAGTTGAACTGTGTTAACCACTTCTACCATTTAGAGAACTCAAAATGGTTTCGATTGCAACTTGTCGATGGAGGAACAAGTGGTCTGGCAAGAATAGTGACAGAACCAATAGATATGCTACAGAACAAAAGCTGGAACCATTGTTTTTAAGGTGTAAATGACTTTTTCTTTCTTTGATTGGCTATCAGAACATGTGAACTCTTTAGTCTCAATGATATGCTACACTTTTCAGACAACTACTGGATGCTTTTCATGTAGATTTGAAATGACATATCCTGTCTCTTAATGGCTCTAAGAGTGTTGCAAACAGATGTTATTTTAACCAATTTGAAGCTAATTTGACATTCTAGGCAATCCTTTTCCCCCCTTTTACCTGACCAGCATCAGTGCTGAAGGGTGACCAGAATTCAAACACAATCTGTTACAAAATAGGATATTATCTACCCAAGAGTAGATTGTAGAAAGCCAAGCAGTAGCGTTTACTAGGAGTAGGAGCACTTATAAACCTAATAATATGTGCACAAATTGGGGATATGCACTTTTTCCTCCCATATTAGTAGTTTGTACAGTCAAGAAGGCACACAACCTAAGAGGATCTGATGCAGTTATCAACCTCCCTATTTATTTCATGTTATACTATGTTGATTGGGTTTCACCGGCAATGTAGGACAGCCATAGAAAATCTGTGTGCATGTGCTTGTGCTGGGTTTACAGTTAGGAGAATCTGTGGATTTATGGCTTAGGATCTTAGAAGGATTGGGGTTCAAAGATTGACTAGAGTTTAGAGAAAGTGGTGAATAAGGAATGAACACTGTTTCTGAAGCAAACTGGTCAGTTGAAAATTAGGTACAGTAACTTTCTCTGAGGATTTATAGTTGGCTGATATTTCATTTGAGAAAACATGCGGGGTTGTAGGGCTTTATTGGTAAGGAGTTGTGTACAGTACATTAGGAGGGCTTAGTTTGGGGTTGAAAAAGGGAAAAGTTTGTTAGTGGTAGGATTTGTTTACAGTAACATGAGCAGGATCTGTGCAGAGTGTAGAAGCAGATGAAGAAAAAGAAAAATGAACAGCACTCTTGTTTAGGGCATTGGCGACCAACCCCGAGGCCAACCAACTGACCTTTATACCTGTCGACATGGTCAGCATTGGAAGGCAAAGTTGTCTAACCAATTGGTGGTCAGTTTTAGTCAATCAATCAATTCTCCGCTTCCTGGCCCACCACCACTCCCACCCATCCTCAAATCAGTACCGGTTTTAATGTTCCTCTTCAAAATGGCATCTAGTTGAGAGAGAGAGAGAGAGAGAGAGAGCTGAACTTGGGCACCAATGAGCTTAACGTGGTGGATCTGGAACTCTGCCATCGTTGAGGTTGGAACTGGCTACTGCCAGGGCTCAAAGGATCTAGAACCCAGCCATGTGGATCCAGGCCGCTCTCTGTTCATCTGTACCTCAGCGCTCAAAACTCAATATTTCATTCTCAATAGTTTGAAATCCGTCATTAAAACTGATTGGAACATTGGCATCAGTAGCCGGAATAGTTTTCAATTCCAAATCTTTTTTGCATTGGTATATGACAGCAAGATCAACGTTATTGTTTTCTTTGGTCTTGACTTGTTGACATAAAATGTTGCATCTATCTTGCTCCTTTTCAGTCTTCATTGTTTTTGCTCTCCATTCACTACTCTCCTTTCAAGCCTCAATCAATAGTTCCTTGCATTTTTTTCTGTCCTCCACTTAAAACAAATTTCTTCTTTGCTCTCCTCTCTATACCAATAATCAACTTCTAAAGACAATGGGGCTGTAGGAGTTGAAGTTGGATCAGAGTTTGAAGATTCTTTGTCTTGATCAGGGGTTAGATTCTCAGCTATATGGGTATCAAAGGTGCAAGTAATGGCACCAATTATTTTTTCACAGAATTTGGCTTTTTTGCCTCCATCAGAAAGACTTATTCATCCTTTTCAACTGATTGAAGATTGCAGTGGACATCATAATGATTTGTCTCAACTTGAGGCTGGACACGAGAAAAAGATCTGCATTAACATTTTTCCAAATAGTTTTACCAAAGAGCTTGCTAATGACTACACCAGATTCACCATTATTTAACTTTTGCTTTGGAGATGTAGATGAAGTTTCTGTGTGTAACATTGGATTGAACCATCCTTACACTTCAAGTGCAGCAGGTCATTCAAGTGCTCAGTTTCCAGACCCTGGATTTGTTTGCAAGCGATGTGAGCCAGGAAAACTTAAACTGCCAAACAATCAAATCTTTCCTTTTTTACCCCTAAAGGAAAATTTATGAGACTCAAAAAATGTGCTTACTTGTGTTTATTATCAGCTTATGAGTAGGAGAATTTAAGGATGTACAATTTATAATTTTTAAAAAAATGTGTATTACTAAATTATTCATTTTTAAAAATGGGTTGAATAAGTCAAGGTAACTGCAAAGCGAACGAGTTGCTGGAAAATTCTGGCATTTATGTTTGATAGGTTTTTTGGTGGTCATTTAGTTGAGAAAATTTGCAGGTTTATGTCCTTTGGTAGGTGAAGAAGAGGGCCTTAATTTACATCCAGAACTCTCAAACTGATTAGAACTGTTCGATACCCTATGATATCTGTACTATAGTCTTCAAAAGGATATAGATCTTGCTTCAATCTTCTCATGTGTGATGACTGTATATGCATACCAGGCTCTTTTACTGCTGAAAGTGAAATCACTCTAAAGACAGCGAGTGGATTTGATTGATTGATGGCAGCACCAAAAGCTGATTTGTCTTGCTGCCTCTTGGCTCGTGTTTTCAATTGACTAGCAGCAGCTTGTCACTGTGATGGTTTAAAAATTCCATTCTGAATTTTCGTTCTATTAGTTGAAGTGGTTTGGATTACATTTGTATGTATTATCATGTATCACTTGACGTTTTGCACTTTCTCCTGTCTATCACTTTTAGAATGGAATCTTATTTTGCTGGTTACTTTAGATGCCAGCTAGGCTCATGTGCCTTTGGATATCTATGCTTATGTTGTCAACTTCTATTTTCCAGCCAATGCTAGTGGAAATGATGTTGGAGTATCATAGGTTGGTTCCAGTGATTGTTGCTTTTGTTGACCACTTGTTGGGCTGTCAAAAACACCATTGGTTGGGAGAGCGACTGCTTCTGACATTTGATGAGAAGTTTCTTCCGAAAGTCCCAATGGGTTATAAGGTGGTTTCTTGTTTCCCGATATTTGATAGGATAGCTGGAAATAGTTCAATACCTCCAAGAGGATTGTTAGAGCTGCTGACCAAATTTATGTTCTTCCTCGTTGAGAAACATGGCCCAGATACAGGACTAAAATCTTGGTCACAAGGGAGTAAAGTTCTTGGTGTCTGTCGAACCATGCTGATGCACCACCATAGCTCTAAATTGTTCCTTAGACTGTCACGCGTCCTGGCATTTTCTTGCCTTTACTTTCCTGATTTGGAGGTTCGTGACAATGCAAGGTATGATGTAGAACTATTTTCACAACAGCCCCTGAGAAGTCAGATCTCCGTTACTTCTATTATCACATATCCAGTTTAAAATATGCTTCCTTCATATAAAGTAAAGATAACTAAGAAAGGTATAAAGGATTACAAAATGTGAAATGACATATTACTTGTTGCCATGGAGTTTTCTAATTCTGGTTCAACATAACATTTTGCAGGATTTATCTCAGGATGCTTATCTGTGTACCAGGAAAGAAGCTTAGAGATATGCTCAATCTTGGGGAGCAACTCCTTGGAATCTCTCCATCCCCACATTCTGGCTCATTTTTCAATATTCAGCCTACTCAAACATCTCATGATTTTAACAAGTTGAGGAACATCTCATCTTATGTTCACCTTGACCGAGTAGTACCCTTTCTTGTCAAACAATCTTGGTCCTTGTCTTTATCAACTTTTGGTGTTCGTAGTAACCAAGCTGGTTACCCACTGGGCATCAGGGACAGTGAGGTCGCAGTTGAGGATAGGGAGATTGATGGAAGTACTGATATCCAGATCCGAGAAACTGAAAGAATTGATCTGCCACATGCACCATTGCGTGTGATGGATTCAAAGATTTCAGAGATCTTGGGCACGTTAAGAAGGCATTTTTCTTGCATTCCTGACTATAGACATATGCCAGGACTCAAGGTTAAAATAGCTTGTACTTTGAGATTTGAATCCGAGCCTTTCATTCATGTTTGGGGAGTCCACTTTCCTGCTGGTGGTTTGGATGGAGTAGATGCCCTTCCTGCTATATATGCAACCATCCTTAATTTTTCTTCATCTGCACCCTATGGATCTATTAAGTCATATCACATACCTTTTCTTCTTGGTGAACCTACCAGAAATGAATTCGTTTCTGGTCAAATGGGGTCATTAGATATTGTTCCTATAGATAATGGTTCTGAAGAAGGGGAAGCTTTAGAGCTCCCGTAACAATTGAATTAGAACCACGGGAACCAACGCCTGGTGTGGTTGATATCTCAATTCAAACAAATTCAGAAAATGGCCAGATCATTCGTGCTGAGCTTCATAGTATCACAGTAGGAATAGAAGACATGTTTCTCAGGGCTATTGCTCCATATGACATCCCAGAAGGGTCAATACCTGGTTATTACTTGGACTTGTTTTTTCCAGTCTGAGATGGAAAAATGCTAATCTGGCAAGTGATGCCGTTAAGGAAACTGGTGGAGCCTTGACGTAAAGGTTATTTTGTCAAAAATTAAAAATTCAAGGACCAAAATTTGAAAAATTGAAAAATAAGGACTAAAAAGTAAAATGTGGTAAAATTTAAGGACTAATATGTCATTTTCCCTAAAATAAGGCACGGCATTCGATATGCATGGTATCTCGCCATTTATAATTTTTGGAGGCAACTATGGTTATGTTTGTGTTGTAAAATTTTTGGTATTGGGTTTAGTGTTGGTATTGGGTTTAGTGAAAAAGTAAAGAGATGTAATTTTTTATTTTTTTATGGGAGAGAGAGAGATTATATTGTAGTATTTTATTAAGAGTTGATGAAATATTTTGTAAAATTTTTACCGCAAACGCACCCTATATTGGAGGGAGTTCATTACGAACAATGATTATGGTGGTGGAGTGGGCACGAAGGTAGGCCAAAGTATTTCACAATCAGTGCTAATCTTGGGAAGAGGCCAATTTGTTTAGAAACAAATGATAATTATGGAGATTCTGAGGAGGAATTGTTAGAAGTATGCCTTTAAAACCAGTTGGAAAAACTCACGGCCACAAGAACACCTTTCTTTGCTCGTTTTACACGTTGTTGCAGAGCGCCAAGAGAAAAACAAAATCTCGATGGTCCTTGTCTCACAAGAAAAACAACATGCAATCTCATCTATCATATGACAAATTCACAAAAATAGTCTTTCGCAACTAAAAACACAACTGTCGAGTTTCTTCACAAGCACAAAACACACGAGCATAAAAATAACTTTTCTTTTTTTTGCCCGGTTTCTCTCAAGAAAATCTACATGCAAGAGGGGGTGAATTGGATTTCTAAACTTTTCACTTTTAACCCCCAAGTTTGCAAAGAACTGCTTATTTAGCACAAGTATATAATATGCAATAAGTGTAAATACGTGCTAAAAGTAAAGAATAGGGATAGAGAAGCAAACACGTGATTTTTAGGTAGTTCGACGAACCCGCCTACATCCACCCCTCAAGCTCCTTCACCGAGCCTTGAGATTTTCCACTATCTTCCAATAGCATACACTCTAGCTTCCAAGTGCTAGAGAATCGTACAAGTGTTTTCTCGGGCTCAACACTCAAACTCACCCAAGTGGTTTTTCGCGTTCACCACTCATCACCTAACCAAGCTTTGAGATATACTCTCTCTAAGCTTCTTCTTTAGTGAACAACCTCAATAAAAGGAAACACGTCTCTTAATAAGGTAAATTAAAGAACAAAACCTCTCTTGATAAAAGCAAATATGAAAATGGAAAGCTTTATCTCTTGATTCACACAAAGACAAGGATATAAAAGTGTGTTTTGTGTGAATGATATGAGAAATATAGAATATGAAAGTTTGGAATATTTCTCAAGTGATCTAAATGATAAATGATCGTTGTGTATATATAAGCCACATATGAAAACTAGACGTTTATAGCCGTTGGGAGTCGTCTGTTAAAACGAGCTCGTCGATCGCTACATGAACCGGTCGATCACTTCAAGTTACCGTTACCCCAACGGTCATATTGTCAGAAGCTTTACCCCAACGGTCATATTGTCAGAAGCTCAATGACTCTATTTTAAAATCAGTTGGTCGACCTTTTCAACTTAAGCACATAATTTGATTCTTTTAAAGCATCATTTTTTACCACTTTTAAACACTCAATTTTAAAGCCTTACTTCCCATAAGTATATAGAAGGTTTAAGAGTTTGATTGGGGTGTTTTGGAACCTTTATAAACATTTTAATCTTTCAAACAAAAGGTAAAACGATTTATGCATGCTTTGAAAGATATGTAAGTGTGATTCGTAATCCTTGTCAAAATTGAAGTAAAGAGTTACAAGGTTTGAACCCTAAGGTATTGAATCTTCACTTTTGAGATCCTTGCACTTCTTGTTCTTCTTTCTTCAAGTCTTTGGCTCTTTGATGAAACATGACTTTGTCTTTGAAGATGTCCATTTTATAAACTTAATACATTTATTGAAATTATCAAAATCTCGATTGTGCACAAAAGCCAACAACTTAATTGTATAAAAACTCAGCATGAAAAAACACAAATTAGAATGCGTGAGTTAAAGAGAGAATACTAACTTGAGCTGTTAGATTTCACAGATCTAAGCACTAATACCCCAGAAAGAAGAGCGTAAGATCGTAGCAGAATTGATCATCAAATGACAGCAACCCAAGCATTTTGCCTCCTTCAGGTTTACGCACACAATTCTTGAGAGAGTTTTTAGAGAGAGAAACTTTCAATGTGAAAATGACAGTCTTCACTCAAAATGAAATTATAGCTATTTATAGTGGCACTTCAATTGTGCTTATACGTGGAATCTTTAATCACCTCAAATCTCGACCGTAAGATCATCATGAAAAATTCTTTTTCATTAACTCTCTTATATTCTGTAATCCGAATTTATGGGCTTCTACAAATTGTGATCATGTTCATTAACATATCACAATTGACCCCCAAATAATGAGATTATTTTTGTAAAATCTCTTTTCCTAACAATTGTACGCTTATTTATCCTTCCACCATGTTATATTCCATATGAGCTAATAGAACCGAAATAATATCGCTGGTTAAGTCTCTAGCTCATATAATTTTTACTTCTCAATCTGTATCCAATTGGACTTCCAAAAAGTTTCAAAAATAATTTTCTCAAATAAATATATATAAGTAAATAAAACAGTGAAAATATTTTTCACAAAATCCTGTTGTGTAGCATTTTTATTTGAGTCTAACAATATACAAATATAACGAATATACTACCTCAACAAGAGAATGGCGAATTTCATATTGAACAATTATACAAATTCACTTACTATGCACAAGGCCCAACATTATCCGGAATATTTGATCTGCGAAGATCATCACCAAATGACTCAGTCAAAGCACAAACACATAGCAAACAAATTTGCATAACTGTGAAGTGCATGTACAAAATTGTGCTAATTGTGTTGAATATCATTTTCTACATCAGTAATCGTTTTAAAAAGGTATTCACATGTTATCATGTTCAGTGCATGTACTCTTACAGTGCACTCATCCGTCTGCTTATGGTCACCATCTCAATGACGGAGTCCATCATTCTATCTTATAGAGACACAACGAGTGTAGACCTATTTATACATTATTATATATCTCGGTTTAGAACAAAGTTAGTCAACAAGGATCCAAAAAATCATACTCCCCGCCTCTGAGTTTCGGCGTCCAAGAGTGTCATACCCCGAGTTTTTGTTTAACATGACATGCATATTGTCTATGAATTATGTTTGGGATTAGTAATGCCTTAGGGAGTACTTAGTGAATAAGTATATTGATTTAGTGATGATATAGAGATTAATTAGTACTTGATGTATTTAATTCAAAACCTTGATTAGGACATGATTAAATAAGATTATGGAAGCAAGTAGGTTGTTTAGTAATCATCGTTGGAATTTTGAAGCAATTAGCGAAACTTAACCATTAAGTAAAGGAATTTCGGTAGCCCTAGAGAGTGACATATCAAGGATAGGAAGTATGATGAATCAAAGCTAGAAGCATGACGAATCAAGGCTAGAAAACACGAAAATAAGGCTAAAACCTATGAAGCTCGATGTGTCAACAATCAGTGGACCTAGGCGGCGACTGGCCATAGCTATAGGGTAAATTTCGGCCGTAGGTGTGCTTTGTAGCTGCTTTAGGTTGTTGGGTGTCAACGTGTGGTCAGAATAGCCTATAAATAGGGGGAGATCCGGCCATATTAGCTTACATCATTGCATCCAAAATTTGTGAGTTAAGCTTGAGATCAAGAGTGAAGTGAAGTAGGAGGAAAATGAAGAAAAAGTTTAGTGAAGATCCGGCTCAATTGGAGGGAAAGTTTAGTTGGTTATCTTTGATTTCGATTCAAAAGTTTTCAAGATGATTGTGTGAATCTTTTGTATTTCTATTGATGTTATTTAAGTTCTTTAGGTTCTTGTTGTTTACGTCAAAAGTTTTCAATGATGAAGAACAAGCACGTCTTTTTGAAATAGTATCATTTTTGAAATTCGATTATATTTCAATGTCTTTTTCAACTTTGATCCGTTTCTTTTCAAAAATTTTCCTAAAATCTATTTTTCAAATCTTGAACATATTCTTTTGAATATTCCTTGTGATTTCAAAACTCTTCATGTCAAAATTAATATTTTCTACATGGTGATTAAGCCAGTTTCTAACCAAAAAATCAAGGTGTTGTTTTTCCTTCACAACACTTTCTTTTGAATAATGTTTTATCATGTTTCTATGCTTTCCAAAGGAAGTGTTAAGGTGTTACATCTTATGTATGATATGTATGAGCGTTGACATGAGACATGCATCTTAATCTTGTATTTTGGAAATGGATGTTGTGAGGTTCAAGTGTTGTTAAGGTGTTGCATATCATGAATGATATGTATGTGCGTTGACATGAGACATGCATACTTAACATATACTGTGAAGATGTGACAATACTGTGCACTAGAGGATGTGTACCACTTGTTGTGGCATCCTGGCCCCTCTGTCGTACGCGGAAAAATCCTTTATTAGGATACCGTAGTCTACTCTAGGAGTAATGCCTCACAATACGGAGGTTACTTATATCACTCTTGCCTAGTGATTCATTCTGGGAGTGAGAGGAGTGGTGGTTGAAAATGGATAGGATCATTTTAAAGAATTGAGTCTTTTCATTTACTTTCCTCTTCTGTTTTGAGATTCTATTGATGAACGATTTTCTTCAATATCTGTTTCTTGTATCTGTTACTCTGTTGTACTAACCACTAGCTTTATTGAGTCATTGAGACTCACCGTTGTATGTTAAATTCTTTTAGCAGATGTTTGAAGTGTATTTAGGTGAGTTCACAAAGGCCATAAGCCATGGATGGATCATTCTGGAGTTAACATTTCCTGTTTATGTCACCAGAGATTTAGACGTTTTGATAGAAGGTTGGGGTCATAGGTGGATTACCCCGAGCTCGGATGACTATGTCAACATGTCCGACTTAAATGACTCGGACTGGGAGAATTAGAGTTCTCTAGTTTTATGTTTTCTTAGTCTTTTGGCTGTATTTTTCTTAGTCTTTTGGCTGCATTATACAAGTTGGTTCTCTTTTGTTGTACTACGGTATGAATAAAATGTTATGATCGTGTTTTGTTGAGTATCTTGTTGCTTTAACGATCCTTCTTTTGGTTGTAGCCTTAGTTTAATGGCAGCGTTCATTACTATAGGAAGGTCTTGACGGTCCGGGCTATTACAAAGAGCGTGTTGATTTGCACCTTATTGCTTTGTCTCCAACTATACTTCCAGATGTTCAACAGTTTGTGCATGTGATTAGGGTACCGGAACGGATGAGACTGAAATTCAGTTCCGGTACTCACCAAAATTCTGTTCTGGTACTTACCAGAACTGGATTTTTTGAAATCGAAAACCGAAGATTTCGATTCGAGTGGGCTTTTAGGACCAATTTCTAAATTTGGTCCAATCAAAGTATCAAACCAACCAACTTACACAATCAGACCAATCAAAATTTAAAAATCCCTGAATCCTGAAATCAATGCATTACGTATCATATGGTCAATCGGAGTTGATTTATGGTAGTTGTAGATTCAGAAGAGGGTGGAACTGTGCAGGTGTTGATATAGAGCCATCTACATAATTATAGAGATGTTGACTCTAGAGGCCGTGCGGAACCATTGGAGACCTCTATTCGAGTTAGCTTTCATTCGTAAGTTTATGGAAACGAGGTGAGAGATTGGGAAAAGTGTAAAGAGTTGTTATGAAAGATGCATTTTGGTTGGCAGAGGAAGGTTCAAAAGATGTTGAGGATAAAGCAGTTGCTCCGATACCATGAAAAATTATGAATATAAATATATGTTGTATATTCTCATCCCCGTATATATTTGTACAATGTTTTCATACTTATACAAAACGAATGTAACAGCTTGTGCACTATTGATCCAATATTCACTAGGAAAAAGACAAACAGGTTATATGTTATTGTAATTTAGAGTGAAGTCCGGAACCACAAGAGATGGTGGCTCAATGAAGGTTCGAATAACAATAGTCTCATTTTGCTTTAGTGGTCCCCGCGTTACGTGGAATTTCCAGAATTTAAGTAGTGGTGAACTTTGGCCTACCTAGTTCATCCCTTGAAGGCCTTTTGTATTCAACAGAAAAAAAATGAGTGATGACAATAGTCTCAAATAACCAATTTCTTGAATACAAGCAGTGGCATGATTATTTAATTAATTCTAAAAGATTCTCATCTTGTGGAGAATTATTATTATTATTTTAACAAGACACAGTTAACCTTCATTTGAAAGTTTGTTCAGACAGTAATACCGGGACGGAGACAACCGTTCCAAAAGGTCATAATTTTTTTGTGACAAAGGTTTTTCGTCGCCAAAAAAAAGATAGTTTTTGGGATGACATATTTTTGTTGCACATCTGTCTCAAAAAAAAATCTTGTTTTGAAAAATATAGTTTTTGGCACAAATTTATTTTCCATCTACAAATATCAAGTAGCCACATCTTTCGGGACAAATTACAAAATCTATCTCTAAAGAGTACTTTTTGGGATAGAAAATGTCCCAAAAACTCAAATTTGTTGCAGTGCATGTCATTAACTCATAAACTAATAATGCACAAAATATTTTAGTTGAAGATTTCATTTTCCGTTGATCTCCTTTCTAAAGTAATTCTATCTAAATTTAATAAATAAATAATATTTAACAGGTTCTAATTATACATTATATACATATATAGCATAAGAATGGACGAAAATAAAGAACAATACATTTGCAAACCAATAAAAGTTGATAACATTACATTTAAAAATAAACATATAATTAAAAATAAAAGAAGATAAGCATACTAATGAAACATTAATTAACCTACAACACGGAATTAAGGTATTTAATTAAAGAAGATAATTACAGATGAATTAGCAGATGAAGTATTTAATGTCGTCCAAATATTCAGTTAGTGCGTTTCTTAATTAGGCTAGGTCAAGTGTGAGCCCATTAACCTAGAACACGGGATTAAGGTATTTAATTCAAGAATATAATTATAGATGAATTAGCAAATGTCGTTCAAATATTCAGTTAGTGCGTTTCTTAATTTGGCTAAGTCAAATGTGAGCCCCGTGCACAAAGGGTTGGGTCCAACAGATATCCCTGACTAGTTATAAAAATAAAAAGATGAGTCCCAATAATAATTATTGTGGTTGATAATATATTCATATCTTGTAAGCTGACTTCTAGGTTACAATATAAATTAGGCTTCTGGAGGATAGAAACGTTAAAAACAAATGGCTCACCAATGAATGCACCTTCACCACCTCCAATTTTTTTTTTTTTTTTTTTTTTTATATCGATACCTACCATGACTCACCTCATTCATCGACCACCAATAGCTGTTACCACAAATCTGAAAGTTTGACTTACGGAAAATTACTTACCAATTCTCTTTGTTCATCTTTGAAAATGCTTCAATCTTTGATAATAATCTTCAGGTTATTGTCAATCTCACAATCTTAAATCTTTGTGATTCCACAATAGCAGCCTAAATGTTTTACCTCCTTTCTTTTCACGCTTATAGCCATCACAGAGTTTCCTAAAGTTCTGATGGCCAACTGTATTGACAAACTATCTCATAGTCTGTCCTTTTAAGTAAAATCCTGGTTGTAATAGTGCATGAGATCGTTAGGGATCTTAAATCTTGGCCGTAAGATTATATGAAAAACTTTTTTCCATTAATTTTCCTCATTTTCTTTTATTCTGAATTTCATGCTTCTACTAATTATAATCATGTCCATAAACATAATACAACTCACTCCCAAGTATTTGAGATTGATTTGTGAAATCCCTTTTTGGTAACAATTATATTCGTTTATTTGTCCTTCCACCATATCCACATGAGCTAATATGACCAGAATAAAATTATTGATAAATCTCTAGCTCATATAACTCTTAATTCACAATCTCTAACCCGTTAGACTCTCAAATTGTTTCCAAAACAATTTCATGAATAAATTCCGCTGGCCAGAGATTTCTTTTCAAGTTCAACTTTATATAGATATAATTGAATATATTATCTCACAAAGAGACTGGTGGATTCCTTATTGAGTATTTATACAAACTCATTTATCATGCACAAGACCTGACATTCTTTGAAATATTTGACCCAAAAAGATCATCACGATATAATTCGGTCAAACCACAAGTACACAATAAACAAACCTGCACAAATCTCAAAAGTCTAAGAAAAATTTGGTCATTCAACCAATTTTTTTTTTTAAAAAAAATATATCTTAAGACACTAGTTTCTGATTTCAACATAGGGACCAATATGTAAAATTAAATTAATTGAAAGTAGTTGGTCATTCAACATTTTTCCTCGTCATTTATACTATTAATCGAAAGTAGTTTTATTCCTGTCTTTTTTCACGTACGCTTTGTTTTGTGGAGTATTTTGGAGGTTCTCTTATTAAATTGTTCTAACGAGCAGGCTTTAAGACCCACTGCTAGCCCAAAGAATGAGTTCCAATTCAAACAAAAAAAATTAGGGGGTCAGAAATTAACTTGAGAAAGCATTAATAAACTAGCAGGGGAAAAAATCCAATGCGGAAGGAAAGATATCAGGACAGCTAAAGATGTGATAAACTGACACTATTTGCTAGCCTCACAAATGTGCCAAGGGATGAGGTATCTAACACGATAATAGAAATAATCTAATCAAATAACTATCTAATGATATAATACAGCTTTAATTTGACTGGACCCCTCAAAAAGTTCAAAAAAGAAAAGCTAAGGGGTTGTCAGGGAAAGTAAATCAAATGCCTCAGACAATAAAAAAAAAAAAGAAAGCTACTTTCTAACCTAAATGACTATCATCGCTCATGGATCCTTCTTGACCCAGCCGGAAACCTCCCAGAATCAACAGCACTTCTATTTTTAGATTCTATATGCCTCTCTTCTCTCTGATCAGGTGCCAACTTTTGCCTCCGCAGCATCTCATCGGCATACCGCCGCCACAAGGCTTCCCTCTCTTTCCGTGGCATCTTGATGTATCTGGGATCATGCTTTAGAAGCCGCTTAGCAGTCGACCATGAATTGAGGATTGATTTCCCATCTTCTGACACTTCAGCAGCTGCTTCAGCGGTCAAGACTTCAGCTAACAATGTTCTGAACTCCTGTATACATCGCTGAGAACAGCAAAAAACACAAACAAGATTACTAATTTCCTGGAAGGTTGATTCTTACTTACACTGGCACCCTATATGCGCTAGAATAATAAGTCTTAGCTATTCTTCTGTTAACATTATTACACAGTATCATTAAATTTAGAAAGAGAGTGCCATAAAACAAAATCCTCCTTTTCTCGTATAATTAAACAGCAAGAAATTTCTTTTCCTTCAGTTCCTACTCTCTAAGAAATAAGGAAAATTTTACGATATTGTGTATATTGGAAATATAGTGACTGTATTGCCAACCAGATTATGCATAACTACATTTTAAAGTATGACCCCACTACTGTACAAGAGAATGACGCAGTCAGCTTCCCATATCTGAATCTAGCACAATTTCTGAGGCAGATCTAAAACCAGCATCCTGAAATTTTTCCACGTACCTTCTCATATAACACTTATCATTTGAATCAAAACAAAATATGCCGTTTCTCAATTGGAGCTAAACGTTAAAACCAAAGACATACTTAATCTTCAATTCAGATCCGTCTCTTAGTTAAAGAATGTTCAGATCTCAGCATGCTCCAGTGTTTTCAGTTTAATACTGTTCTTAAACCTGGATGCACTATTGTTGAGTTACCAACACAATAATAAGGGATGTGTCAATACAAGCAACACACTGAGAAATTTGATGAATTCCAAGGAAAAAAAAGTACAGATGAAGCAACTTATACAATCTCGTTTCGAATCTTAACCTGATGAAGGCCCTAGAAGGAGAAGTATGAGACTTGTTGAAAAAGGGATGGACATGTGAGCTCATTAATGGCATTTTAGGAATATTTAAGTTAATGATAGTGGGATAAAAAATCTCTAGGGACGAACATGATGCAAGGAGGTTTGAGGAGGTAGAGACAGATAGGGAGTGGGAGAGTTCCATGCAAAAGAGAAGGCATTATGGCAGAAGAGAACATTATGATGAAAGGAGACAAAAATTGGAGAAACGATGAGTTGGTGACATGTATGAGGAGAGAAGAGGAGGTCAGCCTTATGGTCGAGGACCTAGTAGGCCGAAGGTAGAGTTTCCACACTTTAGAGTGATTTGATAAGGCAGAGTTATTACTTTCAGGTTAATGAGATATTTTTATCTGGATGGGAAGGCCAGTAAATGGTGGAGATGAATCAGGGCACAGTATGAAAAGGAAAAGAGAAAGCTAGGTTGGACAGCAATTGAGCTTGAGTTCAAGGCTCAATGGGGACCATCACCTGTGGTCAACCATCATGGACAACCTGCGAAAATGAGACAAGAATAAAGGGTGTGGAGCTATATAGAAGAATTCAGAGAACTACAAACCATAGTTAGGGGATGGTCAGAAAAAGCCCTAATTGGGACATTTGTAAATGGCTTGAAGCCTAGGCTAACTAAAGAACTCAAGCTATGACAATGGTTGAGATACTTGATCAAAGTTACTATGCAGAGAAGAGAATAGAAGAGTGGAGGAGAATGTGGAGAACCAGATTGCTAAGACTATGCAAACCACAAACTCTAGGAAGAGTGAAGAAATGTTTGGACGCTCCAACTGAGAGAAAGCAAAGCAGTACAGGACGCTGTCTATGGAACATCTCCAAGAAAGGATAAAGAAAGGCGTGTGCTTCAAAAGTGTGGAGAAGTGGGGCAAGGAGCACAGATGCAAGACTGGGCAGTTGTTTATGATTGATGATACCAGTGAGGACAAAGATAGACTCATCTTGGGGGATGCCTCTAGTGGTGATGATACTGCAAAATTTACCCTTGAGGACAAGAGTAGTCTTGATGCAAAGGGGAACAATGAAGGCCTTAAAAGAAGAAGCATGAGACTCGTTGAAAAAGAGATGGACATGTGAGGAGCACGTGAGCTCATTAATGGCATTTTAGGAATATTAAAGTTGATAGTTTTATAATTTCAATTAGGGGTAAATAATGGCTGAATGGTCAATTAAGCATTAGTCATAACCCTACAGGATTATTCATTCATGTTAAGACTTATTGATGACAGCTTGTTTTGGCCTTGGGGACTCTTGAACTTTCAGTTTTCTGAGGTTTATAACTGTTGGAAGACTTGAGCTAGCTTAGTGCAATTCATTGAATCTAAGTTAAAAGCTCTAATCCTTGCAATTCATTGAATAGGGTTTGATCTAATCTATCTTTTTATCTTTCTTTGTATTTTGAATTGTACTCTTGCAATCCATTCAATAGAGTTGATTCAACCATCTTTTCTTTGTTCTTGATATTTAATAATCTCATTGATTGTCTAGATTAAATCCCGACTTGAACCAAATCCCCAAATCTCATAAACCCTAGATTCTTAATTAAGAGATCGTGATTGTGTAGATTAGTGGCTTGTTGTTGGATCTAAAGCTGGACCCTCAACATAACCCTTACTTCTTTTCCCACATAATTGATAAAACCCCACTCCTAACTAGGGCTGTTCAAAGCCACCGGTAAAATCCGGCGGAACCGACACTGGGTTCCCGGTACCCGTCCTAACCGGTGCCAGTGGCCTATATATTGAAAAATCCGGGGGTTTTACCAGTTCCCGGTTTACCCGGCACCGGGTTCTGGTAAAACTGGCTGTAAAATAACCCTCCTAGTTCCCCGATTCCTCTCTTAAAATTTCCTAAACATCGTTGAAGGCTTGGCCATTGATGAGGAGGTTGAGATAGTCCAGAGATAGTATGTCGCTGAAGGCTTGGCTGTTCCCTCGCTTAAGGCTTGGCCGTTGTGTTTCTCTCTGCTTGTATACGAGTTAGTGTGCGTCCGCGTGTCTCATAGGGAGAGATGGAAAGAGAGGGAGAGAAACACAGGAGTTAATAGGAGGTGGTGCAAGAAAAATATGAAGACATTGAAGAGGATTGGGTTTGTTTGCTCTTCTCGTTGATGCTGACACTATTGAGTTGAGTGTGTTTTTATGAGATTCTTTGCGTCAAATGGAGCGGTGCGAGTGTGCGTCTGTCAGGAGGGGGGTCATGGGTGTCTTGTGTCAGTGATATTTGCAGTGTGAGAGAGAGTAATATGGGTGGCTATTCTTGGCTGTATTTAAAAACAAAAAAAAGAGAAATCTAATATAAATGGAATAATTATTGACAACTAAACAAAGATGGGGGAGGAGAAGAAAATGATGGCAGAGGGAAATTATTATTTTATTTTACTTCTCTGTTAAGTAAAGAATTGATAAGATACTTATGTTTTCATTAACCGGTTTATACTATTGCTCTCTGTTAAGTAAAGAATTGATATGATACTTATGTTTTCAGTAGCCGGGTTACTATTGCTAATATGTGCTTCTTCCGCTCTAATTTTGATATTGATTAAAAGTGTTGGTTACTTTGACTACCAGGTGGGATGGTGAGGGTGTATGATTTTTGTAGTGTTACCATTTTGGCTACGGAAATTAAGGAGTAGAGATTTTGGGATGAAAATTGATTTTAATTTTGTTCATATCTTTCTATTCTAATACGGTCAAGATGTTCTCTAAGTTTATTGATTTTGAACAAGTTTAGATTTTATTGATATGTGATCACTGTTCTCTAAGTTTATTGATTTTAGATTTTGAGCAATGACCATATTGCCCCTTCTGTGCCCTTGCAATTCGACTGAACATCAACTCCACTTGACAATGTGGTGCGTTTTGACCTTATGCCACCATTACTCGTCTTCATTGCTGTCGGAAGGGTTTCTTCGTTTTCATTGCTGTCGGAAGGGAAACAACTGGATCTGCCAATCGCCGACGTTAAATGTGATGTTTTCCATCACAATAGCATCCAACCCACGCAAAAAGACCAAGCTGCCAGACAAACATTCCCCCGCGCGCTCAAGCTCTTGACTTCTTCTCCGGTCTCCCCTCCTCGTTTCTCTCTGGCTCTGCCTTTCCTCGTTTCATACGGAACCGACGTCAATCATTAGCTCCCAATCCCCCTGCTTCATCTAAAATACTACGTAATTTGCACGTTGCTTGATTCTTTGTCAATATATAGCAATGCCGATTCTTTGTGTGCTTTTTGTAACTTCTTTGTTTCATTCCAGGGCCTTTATCTTTAACCCAGCTTTCTAGTTCAGTACTTGATGGGTCTCGCATTCGGGTCGGGTATCAGGTGGCTATATTTGTATCTATAGACTATTTGTTTCATGCATGCAGATGAGTTTCAATGTGTTTGATTGTTTATATTGGTCGAATGTTGCATTCAAATTCAGGGTGTTCGCGGCGCGTTCAGCGAGTGTGCAGCGGAGAAGGCGTACCCGAATTGCAAAACGGTGCCTTGCGAAGATTTCGACACTGCTTTTCAAGTGAAGAATTGATCCCTCTTGCCTTCTTTCCCAAATGTTCATTCATTTCGACAAACGACAATCAAACTATGAACTTTGTTTACTCACACGACATATTATTCACAGAGATATAGCTTGCTTAATAAATGCCAATGAATATCATATTTCATCTGAATTCTGCAGCAAAATGCTTGGTTATTTTCGTACTGCATGTGCATGGTTTATCGCGACTTTTTGGGATTAGCCACATGAAGCTTCTTGTACTCATTTGTCGAGTTATGTTATTCTAAATATGTTTCTCTGGGATCTTAGAAGGTCTTTTTGCTAACGGCCCACCGTAGTCTTTAGGTCCCCTTTTCCTCGTTATCCTATATCCTTCAATAGCTGCTGTATGGTGTTTGAAGCTTCTTGTACTCATTTGTTGAAGGAGCTGTTAGGGCAGAAATTGTTCGAGTAATAGGTGTTGCGGTTGTATGAAAGTGGAGTTGGTGTAAAGAGGAGGAGAGTCCAGTTTTGTATTGGATTTGTAATAAGTCAGCGTTATATGAAAGTGGAGTTGGGAGTCGTAAGAGAAGGAGGAGATAAGGGGCAATCTGGTCTTTTCGCGTGGGTTAAATGTCATTTGTGACGAAAAACATCCCATTTAACGTCAAAATTGGGTCAAAAACCCAATTGAAACGCGAAAGTTATTTTAAGGTGTCTGGTTGCAACGAGTTCGAGTGTAAGAAGATATTTGAGATTAGGGTATAAGTTTGTGGGGGGGTTTTTGTAATTAACCCCTAATTTTATTAATTTTGGATTTCATTAGTTTAGATTTTATTGATATATGATCAATGGACCAAAAAAGAAAAGAAAAAGAAAATACATTGAGCCAAATGCGTAAAATGCTAAAAAAATGGTTCAATATAAATGTAGGTTAACCGGAAACCACTACCGCTAAGGGCCGATTATTGCCCTTAACGGTGTAGGTGTAGGTGTAGGTGTAGGTGACAATTATTTGAAAACCACCACCGCTAAGGGCCTATCCGGTGTAGGTGCCGGTTTTGACCAAAATCGGCACCTACTGAACAGCCCTGCTCCTAACCATCTTCAACTTCGAAAAAAAAACAATCTGAACCTAACCACTTGACTATTAAAGCTGTATTAAAGGAGAAGTGGCAGAGCTATATAGTTTAAAATTGGATGAGTGTTCCTTGCAGTGCCCTGAACCAAAGCAATCATTAATAAAACAAAAACCTAACTCACTAACAAGCTTTAAAATAGGGCAAATTACAAATACCCCCCTCGAACTATCACCTGTGTCTCATTTACCCCCCTAAATTATGACTCGTTGCAACTCGCCCCCCTTAACTATGTCTCTTGTTGCAATTTCATCCCCCGAGCGATTTTGAGTGTTAAATTAAACGGAATCCGTCCCATCCACTCGTTAAAAGACCATTATAACCTTCTCTGAGTTCTCTCTACCTGTGGCTATCTACTTCTAAACGCCTTCGTCATTTATTGTTGCAGAATACGACTTTTGTTTCTTGAATGGGCCAGTCGTCTTCGACTTTTGGGGCTCCGACGGAGTCGTCTTCGACTGATTTCTGGGAGGATACAAATGGGAGGGCATAGATTGGAGTGTCCTCTATTTGGTATAAAAGAAAGGTGTAGCGAAGGAAATAGGGGTTTGGCAGAGTTTTTCTTTTTTTCATTTTTTTGGGTGGAGGGGGGGGGTGTTGTTTCGTTTAGCATGTCTTTGAAGTTTAGCTTTGATTCCTCATTTAATTGTTCTTGGTCTTTTTCTTGCTGCAGAAAGATAGTTCCAAGGGTTCCACATTGGATTTAGAAGAAATTTACAAGTATTTGGAGATGTCGCATGATAAGAAGATTTATCATTCCCTTGGGCAAGGAACCGAACAATTAAAAACAGAGTTTTTAAAGGAGCGCGCTGGTCATATTGTGGGTAGATTGCTTGATGAGGAACCTGACGAGAAAAGCAAGGTGAAAAAGACAAGGAAAAGCAAGTCAGGCTCTGGATCTCTTGCTAATTCCACAGAACATAACCTATGGGAATCTCAGCCCGAAGCAACTGAAGAAAAAGCAGAAGAAATGGGACCTTCAGAAGGTAATAGTGTTGGTGGTTCTGACAGAGAAAAGAGACCCAAGGATAAGAAGAAAAAAAAAAGATAAACCTATCTGTGATTCTCTTGGTGATGCAAAGCAAGACAACTTGGATGATAAGCAAGGGGCGGTTACTACAAAAGTTGAGGATGTAGAGTGTTCGAGTGATTCCCAAGCCAATAATCCTAATGTTGCTTTAGAAGAAAAGAGTTTCAAATCTAAAAGTATGAAGAAAAAGCAGTGTGGTTCAGTTCGTGGAAACTCAAAAGATGTTGATGTAGCAGATGTAAATGAAAAAGATTCTGAAAAGAATGAATGTAAGACACTGGATGAGGATGTGGCTAACAACAAGAAGAAAGGTTCCAAAAAACGAAAAAGATTGGCTTCTGAAGAAAATGATGTCCAGCAGGCTGATGAAAAAGTAGCCGAAGAACTGAGACATAGAAAGGTAGAAGGTTTGGTTGAATCCGAGAGAGGTGAGCAACAAGCAAAGATAAATCTTGGGTATAATGGTCTTTTAACGAGTGGATGGGACGGATTCCGTTTAATTTAACACTCAAAATCGCTCGGGGGACAAACTTGCAACAAGAGACATAGTTAAGGGGGGCGAGTTGCAACGAGTCATAGTTTAGGGGGGTAAATGAGACACGGGTGATAGTTCGAGGGGGTTATTTGTAATTTGCCCTTTAAAATATTTAGAAGTGGCATAACTGTAGTTCAAAAACAAAAGGATAATAAAAGGAAATTTGGTTAATGGAAAGAAAAGGGAAACATCATAAAAGCTGTAACTCAGACATGCTTCGCTTCAAATGATAATGATAGATTCTTCCCTCCCTCCATCCCTCTCATTCATGGTTAAAGATTAAAATCCCAAACCTATCCAATCCCAAACACAAAAAGCCAAGATCTTGAAATTTTAGGCATGGCTTCATATGGTTAAGGCAAACAATTATATTTCATTAAGTTAGTAATTTCTGGAAACCTGGCCACAGGAGCACATCGCAAATATGTTCAATCTATCATTCTAACAAAATAAGCATGGAAGTCAGAGAATTACCTCATTCAGCATCTTTATGTGTTCCCGGAAGAGCTTTTCTGTGTCAGATGGATCTAAATCAGGGTTGGTAGCTCGTCCTTGAGGATCTTTCTCTAACTTTGGCTTAGATTCCGTCCAAGATGCCTAATCATAATAGTAGAAGCAAAAAAGGTAGATACTTATTTACTTTGGGTGAGGCTGAACCCAGATCCAGACCAATTGTCTCTGAATACCGAGACCAGTAAGAGAGTTAAAATGTGTGGTCTTTTGTTGTTTGGGGAGCAGGGAGGTGGTCAGTGGGCAGGTGTATCTGTGCAAGAGAGAGAGAGAGAGAGAGAGAGAGAGAGAGAGAGAACAGAGTGTTCGACTGTCATCTTTTACAATATAAGAGGAATTCTCAAAGACAATGCACCATTATCCACCATGGCAACAAAGCAAAAACCAATTTCCCAGGTCTTGATCAATTGGGCCAGCAACATGGTCATAATGGTGTTTGGTTATAAAATTTTAGTAAAATTTTATCAAAATTTGTTAAAATTGAAATTGGTGAATGAGTGATAAAAGTAAAAGTAAAATTTTGAAGTGTGATTGATAAAAGTAAAATTTTGTTAAAATTTTACTCCCAAACGCATTGCAAGTGTTGGACAAATGAAGCCAATCCATATGTGGATATCAAATGAATTCTGACCACGAGGAGGATGCTGATGAGGGCGTCCTCCCATGAGACTAAGGGTCCGTTTGCAATGTAAAATTTCACAAAATTTTACACCTTCTCACAATAAAATACTACAATATAATCTCTCTCCCCCATCAAATCATAACTTTTCATTACAAAAAATATAAAAAATTACCCCTTCACTTTTTCACTAAACCCAATACCTAAAATTTTAACAACACAAAAATTTTACAACACAAACCCACCCTTAATGTGATGTTTGTAAATTTTTGGACTACCTGTTCTGACTATGCCAAGTCAGAACAGGGTGCCCATGAAGGCCCCTGTAGTGATATGAAAAAAATAGAACTAAGAGAGTTAAACGCCAGATGTTCATGATATGTATCAACTCAAGTTTACCCTCGGAAACTATTAAGTGTACTCTGTTCACTTAAGTATTCAACTCATTCGGTGGCGGCCCTTCCTCACTTAATAGTGTGCGCCGAAACCCCATACGGACAACTATTGGTTGGGCTATTGGTATACGCTGATAAGTGACCTAAGAGGGTTGGTGATCAGCTGCCTTGCTTGTGAAGATAAAAAGAAAATTGCCTGGACTATTGCAGACCCCTGGGCCTACCACTGCCAAGGACAGCATGTGCAACATGGTGCTGGACACTCCGCAACTGAGTTCCAGCTCATTCATTGCTGCACTCAACGGACATGGGTTGGTTGGGGGAACATGTGCAGCACATGGGTAAGTGTTCCTTGCAACTGAGTTCCAGCTCCTTGCCCTTTGGTTGCCAAGGACAGCATGAGCAAGCAAGGGTAAATATGCAGGCTAAGTTGGGGGAACATGTGCAGCACATGGCAATCCGCATTTGTGCAACCAAAGGGCAATATGGCACTGGCCCATGCACAATGTGCATCTGCGTGCTAACAGCAGCTGAGGGGACATGCAATATGGACAAGCTTGCTGAAGAGACAAGTGCCTGCCAGACATTGCAGGCCATTGGAGATCACCTCTACCTGACTCATATCCTCCACCTTGGCTGCCTGAAAGTGGTTACCAGAGGCAACAAGCCAAGCAGAAGAGAAAAGCAAAACAAGAACACAAGAGGTGGGCAGAGTGTTTATATAGGAACAGGTTGTGCTGGCCCTAAGTTGTGTACTTCTCTTGGTAGACCTTCTGCTAGATCACCGCTCATTAAGAAGATACTCAGTTAGGATGCTTACTAGGTGAGCCAAGCTGAAGGTTATTGTCCTGTGAATTTAGGGCCATCACAAGGGAGAAAATCTCTTTGGAAAGTACTGCCCTGCTACACTATAGCACATTGAGTCTAGGGTAGTCAGCTTTATAGTAGAAAAGGGTAGTCGATGACCTACTTCAGTGATTATAAAGGATGTAACACAACAAACATCATTTGCTATAACATGATTATTTATCTCATGGATGTCACCTTAGAGATGAGTTAACAAACAACATAACCATCAGCAATTTCCTATTCCAGTACCACACCCAGACTAAAATTGCAAGTGAAAAACCTATTACCTGTGCATCTTTAATTGTTTCCACAAGTAAAGCCTGGAAAGATGCAACTGCCTCCTTCCTGCGAACTTTTACTCGCACTCTCTCCATTTCTTGTTCTTCTCTTTCCTTTCGTTTCCGAAATTCTCGCTCCCTTTCCTT